>CM030878.1:15324685-16649685 GCA_018132145.1 Boehmeria nivea var. tenacissima | reverse complement strand
AATCGAGCGATCAAAATTGGTTAAAAATTAAGTAAAATGCAACCATAATAAACAGAAAGGACTTGGTTTTGAAAATAAATTAATATGGTGGTGCCTATAATATGTGTTTGCCTGTTTGGTTAAGGGCTCCAGTATGGGAGTGTGTTATTGGTGGTGCCTATATATATATATATATATATATATATATATATTATATGTTGCCGACGATTTTAATCGGATACTATCTTCTAATTAAATTTTGCCCATAAAGAAGTTGGTTTTAAGATTTTCAATTAAAGAAATATCAGTGAGAGAATTAATGCCTTAAGAACTTTAATTGTTGCATAAAGTACATAAATACGTGTGAGGCTGTGAGGGTATTTCATGCCATTAACTAAGCTGCTTTTTTTCTTAGCCAAAAAACTAAGCTGCTTTTTATAATAAACAAAAAATTAACAAGTTGCAATAATGTTTGGTTTTTAAACGAAAGTAAAAGAATCTCAATCATCTCATTGATTTATACGATTATACTTTGCAAAGCAATGAACAAAGGAGGTCTATAAATATTTATGTCGCAACCCATATGACTTTGAAACAATTACAAAAGCTTCGAAATTTAGGATAGTAGTAAAATTTACAATATACCTCGTCAATAAAAGAGAGTGCGATTGCGTGTGTGTGCGTGTTTTTTTTTCGTGTTAAATTGTATCAATAAAATTTCTAAGGATCTAAAGAGCATATACATATTACATATATAGAGAGGGGTTTGGTTAAATTGTTAAATTTATCTTATATGTCAAAGAATTTTATAAAGATATTATTTTCCAAAATTTCAAAATAATAAAATTTACTAACTTAAGTTACGAAATCAGAATCAGATTGACCCCTCTCAATATTTTAGAATCTTTAAATTTATTCTACATATTAGTGATTTTTTTTTTCTTTAATATATCCCCAACTCAATACTTCGAATTTTCTTTTTTCTCATATAACATCTTTTATGAATTTATGGATGAGTAATATGTGTGTGTATATATATATATATCATTATGCGTGCAATTAGTTCAAACAATATCACCCCATATAAAAGCAAATTTATTCAGAAATTTAATAATTAATACCCGCCACATTTTCCCTGTATTACTTCAATTATACTCTTGTTCTAGACCAATAGTCAAAAGAAAAGAGTAACAAAATTATGTACTTGCTATTGGGTATTTTTTTTTTCTCTTTCAAATATTGTAAAGATGTAATAAAACAAGCAATTACTTGTGTAGTAGTACTTCACCAAACCACAGCTACCACTATAAATGTTTGGGGTGGTGTTATAAGTCTCTCTCTCTCACCTGTTTCACAAAGAACAAAAAAAAAAAAACTCATAAACTCCGCTATAAAAAATAAAAAATATGGGGTCACACATATGATATATACATATAAATATACATATACATATATATGTATCTATATATGATAACACATCTTCTCACCCACAAAAACCACGAATTTATTGTCTTCAGCTGATCAACCAACTCTCTCTTTCTCATACCTCTCTTTTTGGTTTGTGTAAATTTCTACTCTTATCACTAAGCGTCACATTTATTTTTTGCATATATAGCAAAAGCAAACTAGCACAACCAAAAAAAAAAAAAAAAACAAACAAACAAACTCTTATCTCTCTTAATATTATTGTAATTGCATTTTTAGGTGAAAATGGCTATGATGTACAGTGTCAAGGCTGAGGAGGCGAGGCCGGCGAGCGGCGAAAAGCCATCGGCAGGGCCGGTTTACCGCAGCATTTACGCCAAAGATGGCCTGCTGGACGTGCCGGAGGGACTACATTCTCCTTGGGATTTCTTCAGGTACATATATATATAATATATATATATATATACGTGTATATTTTATATCTATACGTATTTGAAATTTGGTTTGCATTTTTAGTGTCCTAAGTGACAAGCAACTTAGGTTCATGAAATTTAGCAGGTCATGTCGAGATCATACTGCTATTGTGATGAGAATATGAGTTGGAAATATAATGTCACTAAGTCTACTTAATTTCTTAACCTAAAAGAAAGCTAAAACTCTTAAAATTGAGAAAGTTACTAATAATGATTAGAAAAAAGGAAGACGAATTTGAAGAAAAATTTTACTATATTACAATACCATGCAATCTTGGGAGAGGAAAAATGCCCTGTTACTATAGTAAATTCTTGGCTCTTAAAAAATTTTCATTCATTTGTTCCATTTTTTACTTTGCTTGAAAGTGGCTCTGCTAAGAGAAATCCCAACAGCCCAATGCTGGGAACACGCAAAACAATAGATTCAAAGGTAACAATTTTCATGTTGCTAATTTCTTACTTTGAACAGTAATAATGAACAAATAAATAAACATTGAAATCAATGAGCTAAGACTTCAACACAAGTTTTGTTGGTCAAATGTAAATTTCAGGTTGGTCCCTATGAATGGCTCACCTATCAAGAGGTCCATGACGCTGCACTTCGCGCCGGTTCCGCGGTCAGAAGCCGCGGCGTCAATCCCGTAAGCTTTGTTCATTAGCTTCAACAAGTTCAAGTTCTTAAAACAAACCCCCAAAAAGAAAATGTTAATCTAGTAATGTTGAAATTGGCAAAACTTGTTCTGGTTGTAAATTTTTTTTCCCTTTTGATGAATGGTTTTAGGGAGACCGTTGTGGCATATATGGATCAAACTGTCCACAATGGATTATGGCAATGCAGGTTAGTTTGTATAGATATGATTTCCATTTTTCTTTGACCGGTTTTGTTTTCATGTATTTGCATGTCAAGGCACGAATTAACTTTTAGTGCTTATGTAGAATTTCTAGAATTTGGTTTAAGCTTAGGATAATTTTATTAGTCCATAGTGTTATATCAGCCACTAATTATATCAAATCTAATTTTGAATATCTGAAAGAAATTATTGTTAAAGTCGTGCACAAAATCTTAAAAAAATTATTCTATAATGGTTTTTTAGATGTTTTGTCTTCTGGTTATCAGGAAATTTTTGTTTAATGTTTCTTTGACATTTTACAGGCCTGTTACAGCCAAGGCATATCATATGTTCCACTTTATGACACACTTGGTACATCACCATGAAATTTTAGAAAACTTTTTGCCTTTTTCTTTTAATATTGAATTTATTGGATTAATGTTCTTTACATGTAAAACAGGTCCTAATGCAGTTGAGTTTATCATCAACCACGCCGAAGTGTCGATTGCATTTGTCCAAGAGAACAAAATCCCTTCGGTAAGTTCTTGCTCAGATCACTTGTAGATATCAAAATGAAAACTAAAAACGATGTCACTAAGCAAAGTGAATTGTTCTTTAGTTTGATCTCGATAACGAGGCCACTCTTTGTGCAGGTTCTATCATGTCTACCAAACTGTTCTACGTATTTAAAAAGTCAGTGAAGCCTTGTTAATTTCCTTAGACTCTTCATCTCTTAATGCTCGATATCTAAAGGCTGAAACTTAACTAGCAAAAATAACACAATCTGCTTGTCTCTTCAGCAATTGTCAGCTTCTCAAACGTGACAAGTGAACAGAAGAAGGAAGCTGAAGATCTAGGTGTATCATGCTTTTCTTGGGATGAATTCTCTCAGCTGGTAAAATATGTTCCAATAGATAGCATTTGAGTCTTGAAGTGGTCAATGTGATATATCATAGTTGAGATTGTTCCTTCTTCTTTAGGGAAATTCGAGTCTCGAAGTGCCTGCAAAACAGAAAACTGATATCTGCACATTGATGTACACGAGTGGAACCACTGGAGAGCCAAAAGGCGTCATCCTCACTAATGGGGCGATCATGGCAGAAGTGTTGTCCATGGAACAAATGCTCGAGCAAACCGACAAAGTGGTACTTGAACAACCCGATGGAGATCACGTTCCCATACATTGCCACTGATTTAAGCTCTAGAATAACAAGACATCTTTTATTCATCGAGTCAAAATTCCATTCCTAAATGTTGTGGCAGTTATAGTACATGTATTGACATGAAATATTTTCCATTACAGTTCACAGGAGAAGATTCATACTTTTCATACCTTCCTCTGGCTCATGTATATGACCAAATAATGGAGAACTATTGCATCTACAAGGGCAGCTCAATCGGCTTTTGGCGAGGGGTAAAAACAAACTTCTTGCAATAAGAGATCGTTTTTCTTGCTTACTTTGTCTTAGTCTTTCATCCATTTTTAATTTCTATGACAAGTCAAACTTTGATCTTTTCTTGCTTTGAACTTATAGGACATCAGGTTCTTGATGGATGACATTCAGGAACTCAAACCAACTGTATTTTGCGGGGTTCCAAGAGTTTATGATCGTATCTACACCGGTAAATCTCAGACTTTTATTGTGTATGGAAAAGGAAATGCACAAGTGATTTTGTTTCTCCCCTTCATGTATTCTAAGATCACACTTAATGTGTGTTAAATTTTGGTGTCATGAAGGTATTGCCAGTAAAGTTTCATCTGGAGGAGCATTAAAGAAGATGTTGTTCCAATATGCTTACAACTAGTATGATTAACCTCAAATCACTATTTTTTCCATTTTATCTTTTTTTTTTTTGGGTTTCTTGACACCTAAGAAATAAGAATCGAATTTCAGTAAGCTGGCAAATCTTGAGAAGGGTTTTCCACAAGACAAAGCCGCTCCTCTAATGGACAAGCTTGTCTTTGAGAAGGTCAAGCATGGTTTCAACTACCTCAATTTTAACTTTAGGAAATGTTCTTAATTTGTGTTCACTTGTTCAAGAATGTGATTTTCTTTGTGTAGATAAAACTAGCACTAGGAGGTCGGGTTCGGCTCATGCTATCTGGGGCCGCACCGTTGCCTAAGCACGTCGAGGAATTTTTGAGGGTCACAAGCTGTGCTACTTTATCACAAGGATATGGTATGGTTTATAGAAATGGTTAAGCTGTGCTACTTTCCCTATGAGTTATATGATCTAAACTTTTGTCACTTCATAGAGAAGGGTAAATTTAAGAGTTTCATTGCCTTAATGCTTCGTTTTTGCAATGCGACAGGTCTCACTGAAAGCTGTGGTGGGTGTCTTACATCCATATCCAATGTGTTCCCGATGATGGGAACTGTTGGAGTCCCCATCACAACCATAGAAGCAAGGCTCGAGTCCGTGCCTGATATGGGATATGATGCACTTTCCGACGTGCCACGTGGAGAAATTTGCCTGAGAGGAACAACCTTGTTTTTAGGCTACCACAAGAGAGATGATCTAACTAGAGATGTCCTTGTTGATGGCTGGTTTCATACAGGTAAAAAAAACTCATAACATTCAGCCAAGAGATTAAATCATGCTCACATGTTTTGGACTTGATATTCAATCTTTTTCTCGTGAGAAAAAAATATAATTATTAATTCTTTTTGAGAGCATTGTAGGTGACATTGGAGAATGGCAACCGAATGGAGCAATGAAAATCATAGACCGGAAAAAGAACATATTTAAGCTGTCTCAAGGAGAATATGTTGCTGTAGAGAGCATTGAAAGCAAATACTTACAATGCCCTCTCATAGCTTCGGTAATATTTTTCTCATCGATCATGTTACAAACTGTAAAATGCTGTCGAGTTTTGGTTGCTTTATTTATTTTCTTGGTGAGATGGACTTAAATCATATCGCTTTTCTTGTGTCGCAAGTAGATTTGGGTCTACGGAAACAGCTTCGAGTCATTTCTTGTGGCCATGGTTGTCCCCGAGCGAAAGGCACTGGAGGATTGGGCGGCAACCCAAAATCTGACCAATGATTACAATTCGCTGTGTGAGAATCCGAAGGCCAGGAAATACATCATGGATGAGCTCAACAGCACTGGTCAGAAACATCAAGTATGTGTAACATCTTTTGCATTTTGATGTTACGACTTCATTGTTCTTGTTGTTGTGCGATGTTGAATGATCTGACTTAAATACATAATTACACCTACAGCTTCGAGGTTTCGAGATGTTGAAGGCAGTTCATCTGGAGCCAAACCCCTTTGACATGGAGAGAGATCTGATAACTCCAACATTTAAGCTCAAGAGACCACAATTGCTCAAGCATTACAAGGTATGGCCGTATGGCCTCTTTTTTTTTTTTCTCCTTCTCTGTTTCTATCAATATGTCACAAATTATCAGTTTCTTCATTAATGTAAATTATCTGCAGGAATGTATTGATAAACTATACAGTGACGCTAAGGAAGCAAAAGTATGAGAGCAGATCCAGTATCAATATCTACCAGTTGGGGCAATATACAAGTTCTTATGTTTTTCATCTGAGGGATTTTCCAGGCAAAATTAGCTATATATTTCCAAGGAGTGATCTAGAATACATTTTGTGTTTGTCTATAAATAAGGATTAGAATGGAAATTTGTTATTAGACAATTCAATGTTCCTTTAATGTTAAAAGAACTGCATTTTGGATAATAAAATTTCGGGAGCTTCCATTAGCAATTTGTATAGCTCTCATGAGCAAACAAACATGATATCAACAGTCTTTAAGACTTCTCAAATATATGCCTACCTAATATTAAATAACTTTTTTATCAGGTTATTCTTAGGAGGCTTGATAACCTAAATAACGAAGTGAATTCAAGGCATTCTTTAATCAATTCAATCAACATCAAACACTGTTTAGAAAATGCATTTTCAATTTACCACCGCTATGTAAATAGAAAAGAAACATTGAACAGTTCATCAACAAAGTAAACAAAGTTCACCAAGCATTATTTGCTGTCACATTTACACAAAACCAATTATTGAAGCTGTACGTAAAGCGAGACACAACAATGGTAACGAATCCTGTTTGGTCTGAACAAAACAATCAACATCAACGACGACAAACACAATTCAGAAGTCTTCAAACCTTGAAATGAATAGAGAGAAATTGATCTATAGAATGACAAGAACCAAAGCCCAGACAGGATAGACAAAGAGGATGACGATGCCGAGCGTGTTCGAGACACCATGGGCTTTTGTGAAAGCGTTTCTGAAGCCTCCCGATGCCCTGATGTGCTCTTGCAACAAGTAACAAGCAATAGCAAGACATATGGCGAGGCCAATCCAGTCGTTCCTGATGGTGCTTGCAAATAAGCTCGGAGCTACTACTATGAGAAGGATCAAAGCACCCGGCAATTCTAGCCAATCTGCAAAACCGTCACAAAATCATCAGATGTAATCAATTCAATTATGCTGATTTTGAAAAAAGAAAAAAATGAAACATTGTTTTTTTATTGGCAACATTAGGATATGTTACTTAATAAACATTTGAATTTTTTTTTTTTCTGATAAATATTATCCATAGATGGTTCCTAAACTATTCCACAGCGAGAAAGAAGTATTAATGATTGTGATTAGTGGTTATTACTGTCTCCATCAACCTTTTTAACAAAAAGGACTAATGTTACGGCATGGCCTTATACCAAAAACTTGACTGAAAAGCTCACGTTAAGATGAGAATTTTTGTTGTTGAAAGTTCAACGATATTCTCAGTGAGTTTTAAAGTCCAGGGATAACAATAATCAACTAATAAAAGCTTAATGAGGAATATTGGACCAACGTTTAAACTTGTTTATAGATTCCATCAGAAGACACAATCGACTCATACCATGAACAGTGAATACTATCAGAGTAGAGATTAGATTATACCAGGGAATCGAGAAGGAAAGAAAAGTCGCAGGACGACGGCAATGAAAGCAATCCATTTCCCAACCTCTCCTCTGTATTATGGTATACACGATCAACATAACTGAAAAAAAAAAAAGAAAAAAAAAAAGTCCAGACATGTTTCAAGTTCTCTTGGCAAAGACACTCACCTGAAGAAGCTGAAAAGCAGAGAAGGAAGACTGAGGAAAATGTATGGGATCAATAGCGATGTGAGGATGTTTGTCTTCCAGTTTGTTCGGTCCAAGATCAGCAAATAACTAGAGCCAAACATAACCAATTAAGGAAGTTAAAAACTGGGTTATTGTAAAGATCTCGAGACAGTTAATCGACCAACACAAAATTTTTTTTTTTTTGGGTACTAGGTAATACAATTTGTATTGTGTTATGTTTATCTTTCGTATCAAATAGCTACAGTATTGTAATCTCTTATATAACACAGGACTAACAAGACAACACCATAAACTCTACAATAATTCACTCAAGATTAATTGAAATAGTTTTGAAGTCTTGAAGTCTGCCCCAAATTACTAGCTCACTCAATAATCAACTGTTATCATACTCTGATCCATAAATATGCAAACTTTTTGCTAATCCACCATTGACTAGTTTTCTTTCTTTTTCTAAATAATAATGGCACAGAAATGGAATCGAGATTGAAAGTATAATATGAAGAGGCAAGATCCAAGAGGCGATGAAGGAGCGACATACATGGCGGCGAAAGAAGCGATCCACTCGAGGAAGGAGGTTCCGAAGCCGAAGCTGGCGAGCTTGAGGGAGTGGCCGGCGAGCTTCTTGAAGGCCGTGGCGAGATCTCTCATGTCGTTGCTTATCAAGTCGGTCGAGTCTGTGTCGGTCCTCATTCTCAAGTTACTCTTCTGACCCATAGTTAAGGTTACCACTTCCTCTGTCTCTCTGTCTCTTCTTTCTCCTGATAGTGGATCGGACTCTGTGAGACTGACACAAAAGCCACTGCGAAGATCCCGAAATAAGATGAAGGATGGGAATGAGATGAGATTATAATTGAGCTTTTGACTGTTTTGCGGTCTTTCGTTCGTGCAAGGAAGCAAATAGTCGTTAACTTTGGAGAGAGGTACGCTATGGGTTTTGGTAATTGCACTGTTGCCCCGAGTTATACGAAAAATCTCACTTTAAGTCTCTGGCTCATAGCAAGTTTCGTGTGTTTTGTATTTGTATTTGTACCATGTTATTTTGTACCAATTGGGTGTCGACCTAAAGTGTTGTAAAACTATACAATAATGTTATATATCTTTCTTTTCTTCTTACCAAACATAAAGCGTAAGTTAAGAATGTTTTTACATGTAGAGGAGCTGAATGAGATTTGGTATATGATTTCAGGGCGAAAATGTGATTAGCGATTATTGTCTGATCTGTAATCTAGCTATCGTAATCTTTTGGGACGTGGCAATCAATAATTGTTTGACTATTTATGATAGGTTGTGATTGAAATATGAATTGATTGCATTGGCTGGCTGTCACAAAGCTGTCCTCCTACTTTTGGATATTCTTATTATCCAGTTTGTAATAAACTTTAAAAAATAGATTGTGATGTAGTCTTAAAATGGAACACCTCTACACATTTTGTTTTAATTTTATTTTTCAAAATTTTTATTTCGAACTGTATTTATCATCTAAAATAATAATTTAAAAAGATAGAATATAAAAAATATAAGTCATTCTAATAAAGTACATTAAATGTACATCAAAGACCCACACGTCTACAGATTTTTAAGTGATTGTTTTAATTTGTCAATTATGAAAATATAATTTACTTAGGACAATCCGTTGATAAAATTAAATATAATTTATGTTAAAGGGTGTGGACATATATTTAAATCTAGCTAAGTCTAAATTAAGATCCAATGGTTGAAAGATATCTATTACGAGTAAAATGTTTTCTCTTCATTAGTGACCATTTGATTAATCACATAAACATAAAAGCTAAGCATAATGACTTGATCTTCGCATTAAAAAAAAATCCTAGACAATTGGGATAAATGATAAATCCATGAATCTTTCACTTGAAGGTTCTAGCTTGGGCTTTTGCAACGACGTCATTTGTTTTGTTGTCGTGTAAAGATATGCAAGTAATATGGAATAAGACAAGCAGATATCGATATAAGTTAATATTATTTATTATTCAAAAATAAAATAATTGTGTTCAATAGTTAGTCTATTAATCTTAAATCATAGCGCCCCAAACAGTTCATGCATAATTTACATTTGTCTCAGCTGAGATTAGATAGAATCATCACTTCATGAGATCATTTTCTCCTTGAGCCTTGTCGGAGGCCAAAACATATCTGGGCATTGCTGAGTTGGAACTGATTTGGTGTTAAAGAGCTTGAAGATTGAACATAATGGATAACAAATTTTCTTGCTCATTAGAGCCCAAAGTGAATTTTCGTGATATGAAAAACCAATATACTCTAATGACAACAAAGTAATTAGTAAGGTAAGATAAAATGCAAACTTAGAAAAAGAAAAATAAATTGTATCATGATCTTTCACCACTGCTTTTGTGTGATGATATTTATGAAATTTCCCTTAAAAAAAAAAAAAGAAAACAATTTGAAAACATTATGAATAGCTATCCATTTGCTAAACGACGCTATAACCGACTGACTTCAAAAAGGTTAAAGTGGGTGGCCCATGCAGGTCTCGAACCTGCGACCTTCGCGTTATTAGCACGACGCTCTAACCAACTGAGCTAATAGGCCTGTTGCGTTCAAAATTCTATATAAGATTAAATCAAGATTTGCTTCATATAGCAAATTAAAGGGTGCTTCTATTGACACCCCTCATTTTACTCTTTGCACCCCTAAATAATAATTTTATTTTATTTAATTTAAATAATCTATTTAATTATCTTTTGTTCCAAAAATACCCTTAAAACTATTTAAAAAAATTCTGGGCATGACTCACATCCTTATTCACACCACCTTCTCCCAAATCGACTCTGCGTCTCTGCCACACCCCACACGCCCATTTTTCTTCGAACACTTTAAACACAACTTTTAGTTTTGCAATTTTTTTTTATTTTCTTTTGTTTTTTGTTTTAGATTTTTTTTCCCTGTCCGTTGCTTTCTTTTTTGTTTTTTCAAATATCTTGTACAGCTATACCTCATAAAAACTGCATACTCCAAATTTTCCCTGTAGATGCATTCAAATATATATAGGTGCAATATTGTATTATTTGTGCCTTGAATTTTTTTTTTGTTCATTGAAATTCGTTACTCTGTTAGTTTGATTTCCATGTTGCTAATTAAAATAAAAAAATTTATATAATCAAATTTGCGGTCTGTGATCTGTGTTTTAATACTCCACAGTGTGTGTAAAAAAGATACAAGGAAGAATAAAAACTCTGCTCGGGGGAAGAATAAAGCGAAGAATGAAAAGAAAAACAATAATTCATAAAATAGGAGATGTTGAATGTATTAGTGTTAGGTGAGATTAAAAAAAAATAGAGTTTTAAGTTTCAAGGTTATTTTTAGAACAATGTAATATATAAATTGATAATTTAAATTAAAAAATAATTATTATAGTTTGGGGGTGTAGAAAGTAAAATAAGGGGTGCCAATAGAAGTACCCTTATTGTTTCTTTCAATTTCTATTTTTATTTCAGCTGAATGGTTTATCAAGCTTGTTAGCACAATTTTGTATTGTTTTCTTTAATAAACTCATGGATCAATACACAGAAACTAGCAAATTAAAAGAACTTGCAACGTTATCGTTGTTTCTTTCAATTTCTATTTTTATTTTAGCTGAATGGTTTATCAAGCTTGTTAGCACAATTTTGTATTGTTTTCTTTTATAAACTCATGGATAATGAGATAGTACAAAGAAAACTCATATTTGTTCATTGCAAAAAAAGATTGTTCAGGCACAAAATATCAATTCTTCTGTGTTCTCTACCCAGAATTTCACCATACAATTATGCAGTGTCAACGTTTATTGTTTGACCAAAAAGAAAGAACAAACGAGAAGAAACCATTCTTTTTTCCTCTCATAACCCTTCCCAAATTTTCAAGAAAAAAGTACAGCACATGAACAAGATTATTTATAGCACGCCAATGATTGCAAAAACTCGAGAAAACATCAGCAAGAAAGCAGATCGCCATCGCTTTAGGAAACTAAGCTAAAAAAAGCACCAAGTATAAATGAAAAAGAAAAGACTTCACCAAGACTAATATCCTATCCTTCATGAGTTTACTATTATCACCACTGAGCTTGTACACTACAAGAATATAAAGCATAGGACAAGATACCTAAATGCCAAGTTAAAATAAGGCTCAGTATACTCTGCGTTTTCTCGGGAGCCGGCAGCCATTATGGGGCTTTCGGGTTGTGTCTTTTCGACGCATACAACTGTGTTCTGATCGGTTCGGGAGTTGGTAAAGCCCTCCCTCCAGCTCATTATTGCTTGCTTTTTCTTTTTAAAGAACGTTTGCCCATTAACCTTCAGAACAACTGATCGCAACCACAAACTTCTACACATTCTTCCAACGTGTCTTCGGCGCTGTATCGGTTATATTTGGCTCCCCCTTTGTCTGGCAATGATCCCATTCGAAAACCCAAACTTCTTGTTCCCTTTGGAACCTGTCACAGTCACAAAACTATTGTTGCGCAGTAATTTTATGTGGACAAGATCAACATTTCTCTCGAGACTATACTGAGAACCGTCCATCATGTTATTTTCATCTTCCATCTTTTAGCAATTGGACTGATGCCGCTAAAAAAAATTAATTCGGGGAGATTTTTACCTATCAAAATAGGTTGGGGATTAAAGTGTATAGAGTCAAAAAGTTCAGGGACCGCGGGCGCCAATTATATAAAAAAAAAAAGGGGATTGTAACTTGTGTTGTGTGTGAGTGAAATGAAACGAGGGCAAATCTGAAATGAAAAAAAAATATATATATATATATATGCATTCAATTTGGGCGGATTTTCGACAAGCAAAAAACTACCCATAATAATTTCGGTAATTACCGAAACTGCCAAAAAAAATAGCGAGAATTATTATTTTTTTATTTTTCTTTTTGTGCATTAACTCTTTTCCTTTACCGTGATAAGGGGAGACACAGTTGAGACAATTGTACTCTTTTCCCTTTTTGTACTATATTATTATTCTATGTTGGTTTTTCCCATCTAATTATTATTATTTTTTTACTTTTTTATTCTTAATATAAATTTTAAAATTTTAATTATTAATATCGTCTCGAAATTCAAAAAGATAAGAACCATTACAAATAGTGGATGATTTTCACAAAAGATTTCTTTTGATATGATTGACATTTTGTCATATTCTTACAGCAAGTCTGACCATATGTTTGATTTGGTCATTTTGACCATTCCATCTTATTTATTGAGATGAAAAAAAAAATAATTTGAAAATAGTTTAGAATAGTTTGTAAATGATTTGTAAAAATAATTTAATTTTGTTAATTTCGAGGTGATATAAATGGTTAAAATTGAAAAATATTATATAGGGATTTGAAAAGTTGAAAAAATTGTTGAAAAAAAATAGAATGGAATGGAATGGTTTGTAAGATTAGAAAAGTTGAAAAAAAATAAAAAAAAAAATAAAATGAAATAGAACGAGAAAAATGGGTATCCCAAACAAAACAAAGGGTGAATATTTATCTCATTAATAGAGTGTTCATGTAGAAACAACCTCATAGTATTATTCCAGCCGAAAAAAAAAAAAAAACTCACAATATGCTCTATGCAGACACACTAAAATAAAAAATACAGTATTCTTCCTTCTCTTTGTTTCTCTTTTTCTCCACAAATCATATATCACTTTCACAAAACATACTTTTTTCTAGACACTTTTTTTTTTTTCCCCTTTGTGGTTTTCACTTTCACAAAACACACGGACAAACAAACTTCACACAATAGTACGTCAAATTACCAGCACAATCACCATTCATGATACGCGGTACACCCAAACATCACATATACATATACATATACATATGCATATGTATATATACATACATATATTATGATCAAGTGGCCTTGGTCAATGACCGAAACTTGACCAACGAACCGAGCAACAACCTCCCAGCCTCCACAGTGAAAGTGTCGTAGCGCAGAAAGAGCTCCACCAACAATACCCTCGACAACACCACCACCAGATCCTTCCCGGGGCACTGCTTGTTCTCCGCCGTCGGATCCTCCGTCTCGCGACCGTTCGACCACAGCACATACTTCAACAGCTTGGCTCCACTTTCCCCGACGAACCTATGGCCCACAAACTCCTCCGGGTTCTCGAAAACCCTCGGATCCTTGGTCGCGAAGGGCTGGTACCCGAAGATCATCTCCCCCTTCTTGACCTCAAAACGAGCGTCGTGGCTGCGGACCACCATATCCTCCCTGGCCTTGCCGTACTGGAACGGGACCGGAGGCTCGATCCTCAGGGCCTCGTACACCACCGACTTGGTCAACGCCATCTTTTCCAGCGACGAGAAGGTGACCCCACCTTCGGCCTTGACGACGGCCCTGATCTCGCCGGCCAGGCGGCGGTGCAGCTCCTCTCCTGCGGACGCGACCCACTTGATCAGCGTGGGGAACCACGCCTTCATTCCTCCGTAGGAGCTGAAGCCCACGAGGAACACCAAGTTGTGGCAAGCCTCGTCGCGGTCGAGCCCCGAACGCACCGCTTCGTCGAGGATCGAGGTCGCCGAGGAGCGACAGGCCTCGTAGAGCTTCTTGTAGTCGGACTTGACGACGATCCAGGGGAGAGGAAAGGTGTGCAACAGAATGTCCTCGATGCAGTTGAGGAGCTTCGGGAGCCCTAGCGTCATCAGCGGGTGGAGCAGGAAGAAGAGCCACTTGTCGAAACGGGACGGCCCGGTGGAGCCGAGCCCCGCGTCCGAGGGCTTCCTGGTGGCGCCGTCGCTGAAGAGCTGAAAGATGAAGTCGAACGACATTTCGTCGTTCAGCGTGTTGAAGTTCACCAGCTCCGCCCCGTCGGCGAATTGCTCTTCCATGCCGGCGAAGAGACGGGACGCGGCGGCGCGGAAGACGGGGATGAAGCGGTCCTTTCGCGAGGTAAGGACGGAGAGGAAGAAGGACTTGACCTTGGCATGTTGGGGCTCGGAGGTGTCGAGGTAGGCGCAGACGCGGTGGCCCCCGGTGAAGGCGTAGGAGGGCATGAAGGTGCCGTAGAGGACGTTGCGCTTCTCGACCCTCGCGGTGTCGAAGAGGACCGGGAAGCTCGCGGCGTCGAGGACAGCGACGACCCTGGGGTTTGAGGCGATGAAGGGGCCGGGAGGCATGTTGGTGCGGAGGACGGTGGAGCCGTGTTGCGCGATCTTGGCGCGGAAGAACTCGTCCTGGCCTTTGATGTAGAAGTAGTCGTAGCGGTCCTTGATGGCGCCGAAGAACGGGACGCCGTAGCCGCCGGGGATCTTCCGAAGGGGGAGTTGGTCCTTCGGCGGCGAGTTGTCGGAATTGGAAGCCATGGTTTTGTTTGTGTTTGTGATGGGAAAGGAAAGTACAGGAAATATTAGATATTACATATGGAAACTATAAGTGTGAATGTATTATTATTAATAGGTTCTTAACATTCTATCCATTCATTTTGAAATGATTTAATTTTGTAAATTTTGAAATGATATAAATAATTGAGTTTTAAAAATATTGTATTAAAATTAGTAAAATTTAAAAAATAGTTGATAAAAATATAATGCAATGGAAAGGAAGGAGGCAAAGAAAGGTGACTACAATAATTGGAGACATGCATATATTATTATATTATTGTACTTTTCATATAAATTATTTACTGTGTGTGATGAGATGCATGGTTGTGTTGGAAATATCTTTTTAAACAAAAAGCTATTTGTAAATGGTATTTGTCTACATATTAAAAACAAACCATTCACTTAAAAAAAAAAAAGTTATATAGACTTTTTTTTTTTTTTTTATAAATGTGATATAGAAATAGACTAATTACTAATCTAACTTAATAATAATAAAAAAAGTTATATAGACTTTTTTTTTTTTTTTTTTTTATAAATGTGATATAGAAATAGACTAATTACTAATCTAACTTAATAATAATAAAAAAAGTTATATAGACATTTTAAATATGAGACGGCTTTACAGGCTGCAGCTAATAAATACGTGTTCAAGTTGGTTCCAAACGCAGCCAGTAATTAGTTGACGTGCTTATGAAGTTGCAGTAGTTTAAAGATATAATATGAAATAATTTTATCGACTTTAACGTAAAGCCAGCGGGGATGCTTTGGTATTTTTGTTTGTAATTTGTGTAGATCAAAGTAGTACGGAAAATAGTCATGAAATACTTTGTTATTTAGTTTTATTATAGTGATCTTACTTTACCCTATTATTAAACTCTAATTATTGGAGACGCCTTATTAAGACTCTAATTATTGGAGACATATGCATGCACTCAAATATATTATTTTGGAGGATATCTAATGGGAATTTATGTTGGAAATATATTTTTTAACACAGCTTGGAAAAAAAATAATAAGGGATGTTGATTTGGAATATTATATAGGGTGAGTTACAAAAATAGAATCAAAATTAAATGTTTGTTTTAAATGATAGCTTGTGTTTCAAAAAATTAAAAAAATAGTCATGTTATGAATTGTATTACAGAAAAGTGTTACTCAAATATAACATATTTATAAATATTTGTAAGATATTATTTAACACTTCAAAAAATAATGAGTAAAACTTGAAGTGTTACAAAATATCTTACAAATATTTATAAATGTGTTATATTTTGTGTGACACTAATCTGTTATACAATTCTTATAACATGACTATTTTTTTAATTTTTTGAAACATGGGCTGAATTTTAAAAATAAATTTTTTTTTGGCTATTTCCTTGATGATTATATATATATGTGGTTATATGTGGTTTTGGGATTTTATGTATATCTTTTGTTTATTGCTCCTTCTCAAAGATATGATGATATCTAAAAAAAGCGCTATAGTAACATTTAAGAGTGGTTTAGTAATAAAGTACATAGACTCATAGCATCGCTAAAATGAACAAATGAAAGGTTTTGGACGACTATTAGTTGCCTTTTTCTTAGGACTATCAGTTGCCTTTTTCTTAGGACTATTAGTTTCCTTTTTCTTTTGGCTGACTATCAGGTTTTAGTTGCCAGTTGAGAACGAGCATTGATAACTAATAATTATGCCTTCAAGTTGGTCCGCTACGCAGCCAAGTTAGATATTACGAGCAATAAATCCCGCGCCTTGCTGCGGGCCTTTTATAATTTTTTTGCAAATTCTTATGACACACAAAAAAATACAGGTTAAGCTGAACATAATAATTCTCAATTCTGTACTTGTTGTGCAAGGTTTGTTTTCCCTTTTATTATGTTAATTATAGTGAGACTATTTTATCACTATTTTTTTTTTTTTTACCTAAAACAATAGAAGGCCGACTTTGAACAATATAACAAAAACCAAATCCATATAGGCTAATATTTGCTTATTATCTTACTACATTAATTGCATTTATTTTTCTTTTATCTCTATTTTTTAGACCTAAAAATATAGTATGCTAAATCTCAATAACATCACACTTTATCTGTTGCCAAAGGTTTGTTAACTCTCTTATTATGTTAATTGTATTTATATGTGCTTTTATCCCTAGTTTTGGTATTAGATATCAATTCAATCATTAATGCTGAAAAAGAAAATCAAAAAGTTCATAATAGTCAAAATTAAACAATAATAGGACAGATGACTGAAATTAAAAAAAAAAAGCAACAAATTAATAATAGTAAAGTGCAAGAACTTAATGTATTGGTCCCTGCAATTAAAAAAAAAAGAGAAATATAAGTGAAATATATCATATATGTTATGTTTATGAAGATTAAAAATGCATGTGTATTAAAGCTACGTAAAATAGAGAGAGAAATATTCGGCTTAGACTTTTATATTATCATCAATATATAATGGCGAGATATATTATAAATCATGCTTAAGTTAGTAGCATACACAAAATCTTCATAGAAAATATTTGTGCTAACTAATAGAACTGATTTAGAAATCTGTTCCAAAGCTATTTGACAAATATTTTCAATGTTTAGAATCTATGCAATCACTCAAACATAAATCACAAAAAGCCCATATACGAAAGCGTTATAGATGTTATTTACTTGTTTCATTGAACATTTAATAGATTTAGAGCAACGTACAATGTCTCGTTAAAGTTACCAAATTAATTATATGTATAACTTTGGAGACATTGACATAAGTAGGCAATTAATAAATTATATGCAACTTTGAAAAAGAATAACATATAATTTTGCATGCGAGCTCAAGAAATAATACATCATGAAGAGTGTTTAAAACAAATATGTAAATGTTCAAAAATTTGAGGTGCATTAATACACTTCTGACATGAATAGTAGTTCAATTAAAAGGAAATGACTTATAATAGTAGCAACTATTTGTTGTCCATAGATAATTTTACAATTTTAAATAAATAGTGAGAAAGTAATCAAATATAATTAGAAAAATCTCTACTAATAAATCCCTCTTCACCTATAGGTATAACAGTTCAAAGATATGAGACTTGAGTTTTTTTATAAAGAAATATAAATTTTAAAATAAAAAGACATGGCTTAATTAAGAAATAAAACTGACATTCAGACAACAACAACAATAATGAGGCGACAATAATAATAATTAAAAAAAAATGAACGTCGATATATAAAGCATAGGCATGTAGTTCTTGCAATTAATTTTTTAAAACTTACAGTACTTATCCCTAATTTCAAATAAGAGCTCAAAGACATTTAATTTTTATAGGAATTAATTAAGAGTTTAAAAAGAAATTATTCATTCAAGATCAGTATTATTTTGAGTTTCAACAAACAAATTCATCACACAACTGTGGTAGTGAAACGACAATAAGAGCGAAAGTGACAGGAGGGCATGATACGATACGACATGTCGTTTAGCTTTTGTAAAAAAATAAATATATTCAACATACAAACACATACAAACATTCAAATACACATACATAAATACATATCAGTACCAGAAACGCAAAAATATATATCAACAAAAAATATAATGGTCAGACGTAATGAAAAACAAAGAAAACTTAGCCATACTTTAAATTGTAGTCGAAGCTCTCAGAGACAATCAGCCACATGCCCACATCCCATAATAGGAACAATATAATAAACCTTCAAGAAAATAAAAACAAACTAAAAGTGAGCAGAAAATTATACTTACCAAAAAAAAAAACCTTACCTATAGAGGATGGTAGCAAATTCAGTTGTCCCCTGACAGTAAAGTACTTCTTCAACTTTGGAAGCCACCAAAGTCGATGACCATAGATCATGCCAAAGCAAAAATTCTAAAAAAGAGCAGAACATGCAAGCACAAAATGCAAAGATATTTGTAAGAATAACAGAACTCTAGAAATAGCACTAATAAATACGGTTAAAGCATATCTAAAAGTGAAAAGACCAAAAAAAAAAAGTATTATGCAGATTGTAGAGGATAAAGAAGTATGCTGCAAATATTTATAGGCAGTAAAAATGCCAATTTAGAAATATCTAGAGAAAAATAATTAAACACGTGTGCACTAAATAATATAAACATCAAAATCACTCTACATTCGGAAATAATAACACGTGTACACAATTTAAAATGTAGATATCCAGATCACTCTAGATAACTCCAAGATTTTTACAATAAAGCAATTGATAATTTTACTTATTGGATAAGAAAAAGAAAAAGAAACCATAAACCGACTGTATTAATTGCCTCTGCAAATCCACTGTTCATGAACAGTATTCATTCAAACAATAATCAATGCAAGAAACTTTCTTGAAAAAATAAACATATAATCACAATATCACAATTATCATACATGAGTGTCAGACTTAATATACTAAAAAAAAATTTAAAAAAAAAATTTAAACAGATATTTAAAAATCATTAATGAGCTTCTGAACTTAAATTTAACAACAAAAATACAAAATAGTAAACCAACATACCCACAAACCACAATTAAAAAATGAGTACAAAATCATGTCAAAACAATATAAATAGCAGAACCATAACCAATATCGCACACAGGCCAAATTAAAACAAACAAAAAAAAAACTCATCTTAAGAGAACAAAAATAGCATATCTCGCTAGACTTTATTGCAGACTCCATTGGGAGGGAAAGATTTTCTGTAGAACCAAAAATCACCAAAACCACATTCATAGGATTTCGTAGACGAAAACACCTATGCAAATCAAAAAACAAAGATTTGGTTAGAAAGAAAATAAACAAAACACAACCATTATAAATGAATTCAAAACATATCTAAAAGAACAGAAAATGCAAACAGAAACACAAATTTTTCTAAAATTTTATAAATATTATAGATAATCGTAATAGATATAGACAAAACCGATCTAAAAAGGAGTAGTAAAAAATTAAAAAATAAAAATAAAACAGTCGAAACATCAAAATACAGAAGCCGATGTTTTCTGGAAACTCGAAAGCCAAAGAAACTTGCATAAGACAGAACCCATGGAAAAAAAAAAAAGAAAAAAAAAAGACCTATCCTAACTACAAATAGGGACCAAACAGTAAAACAGAGAAAGAGATATTGCTTTAGAAAACTCACAAATAGAATAGGAAAAAAAAAAACAGCTATGAGAGAGTAAGTTAAACTAAATCCAAAAAAAAAAAAACAATAGACACTAATAAAAATCTAAGTTAAACTTAAGCAAATAACCAACATACCATAACCATAAACCGGGATCGAACACTCTGACAGAGAAAGAGACGGCTTTTTTTGAAAACTCGCAGAACAAAAAAATACAAATACAAATCGATGAGAAACCATGCTATAGATATAGGCAAAAGTAAAGAACACAGAGATCTAATAACAGAGAGAATTTTTTTCTCCTAATAACGAAGAAACATAGACCTTTTTCGACATACAGAGGGACTTTTTTACCCCTAATAACGAAAAAGAAGATGAATAAAAATTTGAAGCGGTGTAATGAACCACACAACAAAAGAATTGATAAGACCTCACAATTTTAGGATTTAGTAAAAAACGTTTCTAAACCTAAAATAAAATCTTTTAACTCATGAATAATAGCACATATTTTAATGAGAACAGAGGGACGCCCAGGGAAAAAAATATGTAAACCCAAAAAAGTTTAAAGAAGAAAACCCATAGATGTCTAAAAAAAAAAAAAAAAAACCCCACAGAAGTAAATTTTTTGAAAAACCAAAAAAGAAAACCGAAACCCACAAAATACAAATCATTAAGAAGCTCAACTACCAAAAAGGCCAAAAGTGAGAGGCAATAGATCCAAACATA
Source organism: Boehmeria nivea var. tenacissima (assembly GCA_018132145.1). Classification (NCBI taxonomy): domain Eukaryota; kingdom Viridiplantae; phylum Streptophyta; class Magnoliopsida; order Rosales; family Urticaceae; genus Boehmeria; species Boehmeria nivea. The sequence continues at coordinate 16,628,675 of CM030878.1, read as the reverse complement.
TGAAGAACCAATTATTTTTGAGACGCTGAAGAAGGGAAGAAAAAATGAGCCGCGCAGTGAACTAACAACACTGAAGTCTGAAGAATAAAGAAGACCTCATCATCATTGCAGAGTTTGATAAAATTACGTTTTTGCCCTCAAAAAGTTGCCTCAAATGAACTATTGTCTAAAGGTCAATTTCGGCATTGTGCATAAAGCAATTGTAAAAAACCTAAAAAACCAATCAGACCCTCAAAACTTTAAAAGCCTGTGATGGGTAATTTAGTAATTTAAAATTACCAAACTGTTGCCTTAACCGGAAAAGGCAAAAAAATCCGAAAACTCCTAAACCTCACAAAGCCTTTTGATGGGTATTTTTGTAAATTCACTAATTACTGTAGAAACTACAGTAAAATCCCCCTTCATTTTAGTAATATATAATAATGAAATAGTAGGATAATTATGCCAATATATATATATATATATATAGAGAGAGAGAGAGAGAGAGAGAGAGAGGGGGGGAATTCTAGAGAATGGGAGAGAAAAATCAAAGGTCCTTGACCTATGTCGGCATCAACTAAAGTGATTGGGAGAGAATCAAATTTTTGTAAAAAACAGAAAAAAAAAAAAAGAAAGAAAGTGGTGGAAGGTGCGAGAATGAGCAAGAAGAGAGAGGCACGTCAATACCCTAAACTAAAGCCAAATATAAAACCAAATAAAAGCTGAAGTTACCAAAGAGACTTTTAAGTCAGGTTATAATATTAGGCTTTATATCTCTACTGAAAAAATCTAGAAAAAAGACAAAAGAAAAAATTTTTACTGTAGAATCTACAGTACTTTGCTCTCACATTCCCCACCTTCCTTTTAGTATATATCAGGTTATAATATTAGGCTTTATATCTCTACTGAAAAAATCTAGAAAAAAGACAAAAGAAAAAAATTTTACTGTAGAATCTACAGTACTTTGCTCTCACATTCCCCACCTTCCTTTTAGTATATATATATAATGTGCTTATCAAGTTGCAATGGTTTAAAGAGATATTATGAAATAATTTTATTTATTTTTATCTGATGGCGGTGGGGATGCTTTAGCATTTTTGTTTGTAATTTGTGTATAGGTACTAGGTAGTGTAGATTGATGCCTTGTTTGTTTTTTGAATAATTTGAAATTGTTCAAAATTATTTGATTTTTGCTATTATAATTGATTTTAAACAGTTTCAAACCATTAAAATGTTTAAAATAAGAGAAATTATATAGAATACTCAATTTTCAAAACTTAATGTAAGTTATTATCAAATTTTTTGAAAAATATAATCAATTATCCAAAAGATGTAATTACTTACACAATGGTAAGTGGTGGTAATTCACTTTGTTACCAAAAGCATGTGCAAGTAATTCACAAATTGACTAGAAACTCAATTACTTCAAAAATTTAGGTATTTATTTTTATTGTTATATAATTTCTGGGTATTTCCCTACTTCACCCTTAAAATAAACGTGCTATAAGATAAGAAGTAAGGAAAATTGTCATGAATGAGAAAAATATATGGAAGGATGAAAACGACATTAGATAGAAAACGACATTTTGTTAGAAACGACAGAAATCCAAGAAACGACAGGAAAATATAAAACGGCATAGGAAATAAAAAAGACAAAAATCTGGAAAACGACAAAAAATAAAAACAACGGCATAAGAATCCACAGCGTAGATGGAAACGACAGGAAAAGGAAACGACGTCAGCAGCACGAAAAGCGACAATGCAACAAGAAACGACATGATAGGGAAAACGACAACATAACAGAAAACGACAGAAAAAGAAAAGGACACTAACAACAGAAAAACTACACCAAAAAGTAATAATTTCATAAAATCGATTTAAATGTAAAATTTTGCACAACGTTCTGTAAATTTTTTTGAAACAATTACTTTGTATGATAAAATTGCACATAGCTCCAAACGAAAATCAATAAAATTATTTCATAATATAAATCACATCTAAAATAGCTTACTAATAGGATTGAATAATTATCTTTTTAGCTAGGTCTAGCAACCTAAAAATATTTACACGTTTTGTGCAATGTTTGTTTTCTAATGGGAGAAATAGTTCTATTCCTTTGAAAATAATGAAAATCCGTTTTAAAATCTACAATGTAACAAGAAAAGACTAAACGGGAGCGCGCAATATTTAAAACAAATACGTAAAATGATAAATTAAAAATAAAAATAAGAGTAAAGTAAGAAAATAAACTAAAGTTTACATAATGATAAAAATAAATAACCATTATGTTAGTAATTAGAAAAATGATTTGGGTGAAAATGATGACTAGAAATTTAAAATTTTATAACCATTATGTAAATGGTCTCGCCTTAAGTCTATGTTTGTACTAAGTCGCTCTATCGATCGACGTGATCGTAGTAGATCACAATACAAGTATATTAGTAATAATCAGGCACGTTGATATACCACATTAGCCAATTCGAAAATGAAATCATGTTAATAAATTTCCAAAGAAAAAATACATTTGTATTAATTCGAAATATATATTATATATTAATATATAATATACCATAATTATTTTTTTCGGATTCACATTGACATGATTCATGAGTTAGACAATCATGAACTTATTTGATTTAATTATTCGAAATATCCCTAGGTGAAGTTATTATCACAATTAAATTATATTAGCGAGAGGATAAAAGGTAAAGGGATATTAAACATGGTTTTTATTCATTACAATCGGTGTATTGGTACGTCATAAAGCAAAAATAATAGAAGTAAAAGTGATCATAATACATTAAAATACAATCAATATATTTTGTTACAATGACTTGTTTTTTTATTACCTTTTTTTTTAATATATTATTTTAATATACAATTAAACATTAAAAATTTTTTTAACAATTTTCAAGTGCATTGGAAATTGGAAAATTTGACCTGGAATATTATTTGGTAGTTGAGCCTTTACCTTGTATAGAAAATTTTAATACGGGCTTTGCAAAACAAGGTTATTCTCAGTATCACTTAATAATCTGTATTTTAAGTAGTATATATTTTTTTGTTTCCACATTATATTTATAGTGTGAATTTTAGGACATAAATTAAAAGTACAATACATATGAGACATAATTATTATCTTGTCAAAAAAGGAGATTCCTCAAAATCCCCCAATTCAATATGCACTATAAGTTACCCTTGTTTGGGGTAATCATTTTACGCATTCCATTTGATTTCTTGAAATGAAAAAAATGGGTTGAAGAATGGTTTGAACTTTGAAATAGTTTGTAAAATAGTTTAAAATGATTATGAAATGGCTTGATTTTGTAAATTTAGATGTGGTATAAATGGTTGAGATTTAAAGATATTGTATAGGGATTAAGAAAGTTTAAAAAATGATTGAAAAAAAAATGGAATGAAATGGAAAAAATTGTATAAAAATTTAAAAAATAAAATTAAATAGAATAAAATAGGTAAAATAGATGTATCAATCAAGCGTGGCTGCTTTTGCTTAAAAAGTAAAAAGGAAAACACTAACTTTTTGTGCAAGTTAAGGACGATATTTTTATTATTATTATTATTATTATTATTTTACTGGAAAGTTAAGGACGATAGTTGCGAGTCGCGACAACTAATTAAGCATATTAAATTTGCCACAGGTAAATATATTATATACAAATTTGTACTGTCTATATCAATACAGTATGAATCATCAAAACGTTAGTATGGATGAAGCAGATTTTAAGAATGAATCTAGGAAGAATTTAATTAATAATAAAAAATAATAATACCCATCATTAAGGTTGAACATGACCCCAACAAACACAACATTAACCACACGAGTATACATTTGTATTATTATATTATTTCTTAGTCAAATCACCTTATTAATTTTTTCTTAAAACAAAGCATAGTACTATTAAGCGAACAAACCATCAACAACCATAAAAGTACGTCGAATTACCAAGATGATCACCAAGTCAACGACTACAAGTCAATGCCCGTGGTCAAAGGGCCGTTGTAGCCCTAGTCAACGACTTGATTTTCACCGACGAGCCAAGCAAAACCCTCCCGGCCTCCACCGTAAAGGTGTCGTAGCGGAGGAAGAGCTCCACCAGAAACACCCTAGACATGAGCACCACCAGATCCCTCCCGGGGCACTGCTTGTTCTCCGCCGTCGGATCCTCCGTCTCGCGACCGTTTGACCACAGCACGTACTTCAACAGCTTGGCCCCACTTTCCCCGACGAACCTATCACCGACGAACCTATCGGCCTCGTCGAAAACCCTAGCGTCCTTCGTCGCGAAAGGCTGGTAGCCGAAGATCATCTCGCCCTTCTTGATCACGAACCTCGAGTCGTGGCTGCGGACCATGATATCCTCCCTGGCCTTGCCGTACTGGAACGGGACCGGAGGCTCGATCCTCAGGGCTTCGTAGACCACTGACTTGGTCAACGCCATTTTTTGCAGCGATGAGAAGGTGACCCCACCTTCGGCCTTAACGACGGCCCTGATCTCGTCGGCCAGCCGGCGGTGCAGCGTCGCTCCTGCGGACGCGACCCACTTGATCAGCGTGGGGAACCAAGCCTTCATTCCTCCGTAGGCGTTGAAGCCCGCCATGAAGAGCAAGTTGTGGCAAGCCTCGTCTCGGTCGATCCCGAGTCGCGCCGCTTCGTCGAGGACCGAGCTGGCCGACGAGCGAAAGGCCTCGTAGAGTTTGTTGTAGTCGGGCTTGACGAGGAGAGGTGGAAGAGGAAAGACGTGCAAGAGTAAGTCTTCGAGGAAGTTGAGGAGCTTCGGAAACCCTAGCGTGATCAGCGGGGCGAGCTGGAAGAACAACCACTTGTCGAACCGGGCCGGGCCTTTGGACCCGAGCCCCGCGTCCGTGGGCTTCCTGTTGCCGTCGCTGAAGAGCTGGAATACGAAGTTGAAGGACATCTCGTCGCTCAAGGCGTTGAAGTCCGCGGTGTATTGCTTACTCTCGTCGTTGACGTCGCTCTCGATGTTGGCGTAGAGCTCGGCGAGGAAGGAGCGGAAGAGAGGGACGAAACGGTCCTTTCTCGAGGCGAGGACGGAGAGGAAGAAGGACTTGAGGCGGGCGTGTTGGGGCTCGGCGGTGTCGAGGTAGGCACAGACGCGGTGGCCCCCGGTGAAGGCGGTGGAGGGCATGAAGGTGCCGTCGAGGACGTTGCGCTTCTCGACCCTCGCATTGTCGAAGAGGACCGGGAAGCTGGCGGCATCCAGGACCGCGACGACTCTAGGGTTTGAGGCGATGAAAGGGCCGGGAGGCATGTTGGTGCGGAAGACAGTGGACTTATAGCGGTCGATTCGGGTGCGAAAGAAGTCGTCTTGGCCTTGGTTGTAGAAATAGTCATGCCTGTCTTTGATGGCTCCGAAAAATGGCAAGCCATATCCTCCGGGGATTGGTCTTAGTGGAAGAGTCTCATCACAAGATGAAGAAGAAGAAGCCATTTTAGGGTTTTTTGGAAGTGGTTTTGTACTATATATATATATATATATTTTTTTGGTGGCCTTGAAATATGATATATGTGTTACTATATATAGAGAGAGAATATATAGGTATATGAATAATGCTGGGGAGGGGCGTTGCGGAAATTTGTCATAATAGATTATTCAGAAACTTCGTAGCCTGACAACTTTAAATGAAGATACTATTTGGGCTTGAATTTTGTGTCCAACAAATTGACAAAATTTGATATATCATGTTTAGCACGTAATGTAAAGATGCTTGATAAATCTGGCCATGCCAATTGTTTTTTTTTAATTTTAGCTAGGAGTAGTTAAAAATAAGATATTGTATGTTCTATGTTTCGTAATTAAAATATAGATTCTGATTTAGATTTGGCATAATATATATTATGTAATACTGGTAATGAGAGTAATAATAATGCATATTCTAGGTGTATTTTGACCGCGGATTTATTTTCCAAATCTGATCATAATCAAGTAGTGAAAAGCTTACAAGTAATCTGGCCTGATTAGGTAAAGATTAATTAATGGATTCGTTTGTCTCGTTCCACATAGTAGTGGCTAGTTCTTGATGAACTATTTATCAGCATTAAGTGATGATGAATGTTAATTGTTGTGTGTGTGTATATATATTCTTAATGCGAGTTAGTGAAGACTGGTTATAATATCACCTGTTTGTATATGATTGACCTTTTATATATATATATATATATATATATATATATTTCTATTGCGGTAGCTAGCATGTACACGTATATAGTGATGCGATTCTAAATTGTAATTGGCTTTCAAAGTAGTTGGTCAGATGATAGTTTATCTTTTTTCTGTTTATCATGCGTATTATTGCAAACAAAGTTTACGTCAAGTATTCAGCAAAAGTACTGTATATTATTGTTGATTGGTACTTTGGAAATAATGTCAATGTATAGCACAGAAATTAGAAATGTTTTCTATATTGTACAGTTGTAAATTATGGACATATTTGTTCTCATAAGAGACAGAGAGAACAAAAGGAGTGAATTAGTTATTTGATTTAAAATTTTAGGTGCATGTGATAATTCCTTTTTTGTTTTCGTGCGATTAATAAATAATTACTCCTAAGGCTCTTTTAAATCAAATGAATAGAGAAAAGAAAAAGAAAATATTGTTCATGATCACGTTAAACTTTCAACCATTACGTGTTAGAGTCATACAAAATTTTAGTTATGAGCCACCGAATAATAATTTCTAGGACTATAAATTATTAGGAAATAAGAACAATTAATTTATACTTCTGTTTTTACAAAAATGAAATGACAAAAGAGCATTCCACGTGATGCGTAAATTAATTAAGAGATATTATAGTGAATACTCAATTTTTAAACTTAATTTAAATAAATACCTAATGTTTTGAAAAATACAACTAAATACCCAAATAATGTAATTACTTACAAAGTGATGATTGGTGGTAACTAACTTAATTACCGAAAACATGTGCAAATAATTAATAAATTGGGTAACTACTCAATTACTTGAAAACTATAGGTAATTATTTGTATTATTTTATAATTTCTGGGTATTTTCCTACTTTACCCAATTATTAATGATGCTTTAACTGATGAAATTCTTCATATTATCTTTATTTCTTTCTTAATTTTTATCGCAATCAATATAATGAATAAATATTAAAGCCAGTACATCTAAATCAAAATCCCCTTCTCTTCCTATTTCTTAGGAGGAGTACTATACTAGCAATCGATGTAATTAAGATTTTCTAAAATAAATAATGATGTGAAAAACAAGAAACCAAAACTTCTTATTCAATTGATTGTTCTAAGATCTCCTCAGCAAATGAAGTTGCAAAAAGAAAGAACAATAACATTCTTGACATAGCACGAAGTATGTTTAAGAGCAAGAGACTGAAAAAGTTTAGGGTTGAAGCTGAAGCAACTGCCATCTTACCTGTCCTAACGAGCGCGCCAACAAGAAGTATGAGGAACAAAACTTTACAAGAAGCTTGAAATAGTAGAAAACCATGCATTTCTCACTTAAGAGTTTCTGATAGCATTGCCTATGTTCATAACTAGACGAAAGGATGAGCAAGCTAAATGATAAATGTGAGAAACTCATTTTTAATTGGTATGACATGAATTTCAAAGGCTACAAGCTATACAATTCAAGTAATGAAAAAACAATCATCATCTCCAGTGTAGAGTTTGATGAAGAAGATCATGGGATTTTGGCTCTCAAAAAAACGATCATACAAGTTGTAAGAGTGTTGTGGTATTTTATAATAATATTAAGTGAGAAATAAAATTATTTTTCTAGTATATTTACTCCAACGTATACATGATATCTACTTCGCCCTTTTGTACTTGTTGGTGTGAATTTGAACCAACGACGAGATCCGCACCTCTAGGATGTGATGCGACAATGAAAAATAAATTTGGTCGGAAAAACAATAAAAGAGACAAAAAATTTTAAGTGGTTCAGTCATCTTTTGGAGTAATAACTTACGTCCACTGTTAATTGTATTACTTGAAATTCCAACCAACATCTTCTCCAGTTCCTTCATTCCCCTTTTATAGTCGAGGAATTTGGGTTCGGAGAAAGAAAACATAACGCACGATCCCTCATAATCCGGGAGTAATTATCGAATTAATTGTGCGGTTATCTTTTCCTAATGACTCGGAATTGAATATCCTAACGGTTACATCAATCGTGAGTCTTACGGGCTTAATTACAAAATATCTCATGATCGAGTCTAGAAAAATGGAACAGAAAGAGATATCTAAACTACCACGCGTGGACTTCATCTTCGATTGGGGGTCACCACCTTTACGGGTCGAGCCTTCTGTCTTGAGTGAAGTCCTTACTTCCTCTCCGAGGCTAGCTTCGCAGGGGTGGATCATCTTCGATGATCCGCGGCCTTCTTGTCCGTCAATCCCCCTCCGAGGGACTTGTTATAAAATCGACATTACTTTCGGTGGTATTTTTCCTGCTTATCATCGTGGGTGTATAACCGAGGATCATCTTCAATAATCCTCGTCTTGACTTCGCCTGGGGGAAGTCCCTGCGATGACGTGGCATTTCTTTCTTGTTGGGATAGAGGGCTTGTTCTCGCATTAAATGTTCTTCGGAGACTCTGTCCCCAAGGCTATATTTACTGACGAAAAATCACTTACAAGTTACAACAGTACTATTTTTTGTCCTAAAATAATAGTACCTCGTTCAACCAAGAACACCCTTTTCTCATATTTATCCACCATATAACACAACTACTTACCAAGGTTGTTGTTTTTTTTTTTTTTTCCAATCTACCAATATAGTACAAGAGCACACGACACAATTATGTGTACTTATCCTCAAGTTTTCGCATATATATATATATATATATATATATATACACTCAATTTGAAAGCAATAATGTCAAACATGGTGGTCCAACATATATTTAGCTCTCCTTAGTCCAATTCACACCGCAAAAAAATTGAATTTTAGACACAACAAAACTATGACTAATAATAAAAAAAAAATGTGCTAAAATATAATAATTTTTTATGATAAAAAAAGATGTGTTAAAAAGTTGTCATAAAAAATTTATTTTTTTGTAGTAAAAATATAATAACAACAAAATGTTACAAGTTATGAGTGAAGTTACAATTACTCATAAAGAATTTTTTGCTGCGATTATAAGTTCATTTTCTTTAGCGTCATTTAGAAGAACAAATGAAAACGAAAAAAAAAAAAAAGAGAATAATATTACTTGATTTCACACTGTCACACTGAGCATATATAATATGGTCGTCCACACACATGTAATGCTGTGTAGTGTAATGCAAAAGTATTGCCGCTTGTACTTTAAGATAAAACCGGAAATCAAATTAATTTATCATATGAAACCAAGCGAATTGATTGCGAGTGAAAATATCTTCCAAAATGAGTGTTGGATATTACAAATTGGCGTGACCACATGCATGCGCATATTCAAGAAGGTGACATTATTGGTACGTACGTAGCACAAGTAAGACACCAAAGTTAGGTACGTACAAACGTTAAAAGTTAGGTCCGTATAGGACTATAGGTTACTTTTTCTATTCTCCACACGTAAATTGTGGACAATGAAGTTTGTGTAAATTAGTAGGTCATGCCATATATATAAGACACCAAATGTAGCTAGATAACTTTTTTCTATTTTCACACGTGATCAATGGTGTTTCTAACTTCTTCTTTCTTTCCTTCTTTTTTATTTTATTTTTTAATTTTTTTTATGCATGTATGTTCTCTAAGCCGAGACTCAAGTGGTCAAAAATTTCGAAAAAACTTGCCTAGAACAAAACGCCAAAATTATTGAAAATGAATGGATGAGTTGTCCCCCGTCTTTATTACCTTGATTGATTCAAAGAAAATTAACTTGTAAGTGTTTAATTTTTTTTTTAATAAATGGTCTTTTAGGAATGCATCCTAACTAAGGTTAGCACACGCTTCAAACTTCAAAAGCTTCTCAACTAGGTTGATCTTCTTCTAAAGAGTATTCTAAAAGACACAAATTTCATTAAAATAAGAATAAAAATTACAAGAAGTTTGGAAAGAATCAACCCCCAAGGAGGAAAAAAAAGAACAAAAGAAAAGAAAAAAAATCTTATAGGCGGTCTACCCTATTATGGTGCCTTGTTAAAACCTTTCAACGGAAAAATCTATAGAGGAAAAATCCAAGAAAGGAAAAAGAGTGCATGACTCAGGATGCCTAATGAATGAATCTATAAAACGGGAGATCCAGAAGGTCTCTGTTGGCACTTAAAGCGAGGTCTTCAGGAATACCTATCCATAAGTTCTACAGTTGCATAGAAGAAGCTTTGCAATTCAATCTGTCTACGGTATTATTCCCCTCTCTATGGATATGAGTAACCACCAAGTTGATTTTGTAGTGTTTAATTGGGGGGTTATTTATAATAAATAAATAAAAATGAAAAGATGACATAACATTTTGTAAACATTCTAGGTACAATTATAGTAAATAGCACAAACATTTTTACATTTTAAAAAATAATACATGTTTCAAAATATTAAGAAAACATAAAAAATATTTTTATTATCACGAAATCCTCGAGAAGTGTTTTTCTTTCAATATTTTGAAATATTTGTTATATTTGAGAAGCTCCATATTCAATTATTATTATTATTATTATTATTATTATTATTATTATTATTATTATATGCATGTATGTTCTCTAAGTCGAGACTCATGTGGTAAAAAATGTTCGAAAAATGTTGCCTCGGGCCAAAATTATTGAATATGAATGGATGAGTTGTCCACGTCTGTACCTTGATTGATTGGCAAAGCTTCAAAGTAAATTAACTTGTTGTGTTTAATTGGGTTATGTAGAATAAATAAAATAAAAATGAAAAGATGACATAATATATTTGGTCAACATTGTAGGTGCCATTATATATAATTGTAGCAAATTAATAGTACAAATATTTTTACCTTTTAAAAAAAATAACACATGTTTTACAATATTAAAAAAAATAACGTTTGCAAAAATTTATAATAAAATTCTTTTATGTATTTGTAAGAAATTGTGTAGCATTTTAAATTTTAAAAGTAAAAGTTTAAATGTCCAAAAAAAAATAAAGTTTTAAGTTTGTATTGTCACAAAATCATTCCTGATAAATTGATATTTTTTATATTTTGAAACCTGTGTTATATTTGAAAAAATCCATTCAGTTTTGACTAATTTTTGCAACTCAACCTTTTACCTTTTATATATAGTATTGCCCATTTGAACAAAAAACGTGCCACTTATATTGGGTGTACCTATATATAACTAGCTAGGGTTTAGAGTCGTAGTATGTTCCAAAAAGTTTGACCCATATGACTTTTGAACGTAATTTGATTTAGTAGCTAGATTTATGAAAGTGTTTTAGCTAAATATTTAGGAGCCGTTTGATACGTGATAATACGAAGTAATAAGATGTTCAAGAATATTTAGAGTAATGCTATTAAATATTTGGAGGTTTTATAAGAATAAACTACAAAGATCTGGTTACAGTGGATTTTTGACGTCATTGGAAATGCCGACATTTTTACATATGTCTGATGATCTTATTTTATATATGTACTGTTTTTTTTTTAATATCTCAAATCATTTTCTGTAGGAAAATATATGTTTAATTTGTTTCACGTAATTCATGTTTAAATACTCTTATATGTATTACAATAAAAAATATTTTCAAATAATTTTGTTACAATAAAAATTCTCTCTCTCTCTTAAATCTTAACTTACATAGTACAATCAAATAATAATTTAAATAATCTCGAGAGTTAACTCATGAGGTGGTAAAGTCTTCTAACATGGAGATTGCAGTTACATGTAATTCTTCTAAAAAAAAATTAAACAAAATCAAAACTTGATTTAAATTTTTTAAATTAAATCGTCTAGCAAACAACCAGTTGACCAACACCGTCGTTTTGTTTGAGATACACATATTTCACAGTGTTTGGACTCCTTTAACGAAATCACCCAAAAAAAAAAAAACACGTATCGGAATAATAATTTCTCCGGCTAAATTATGCCTTGTTGTTGGAGGAAAAAAAAAAAGAAAGACTACACATTTCTCAATAATATAAGCATATAAATAACTCTTATTCATTATCTTGTTACCACGAAGAGGATAAGATAAGCTGATCAAGTCCATACCGAACAAACCACGCACAACACAGAGGTAAAAGTAAAAGTACAAAGTACAACTTAACCAAGACAGTTATCAATCATGACCATTAACAAAATATATTCGTCTTGATCATCATCATCATCATCAATATCTAGTGGCCTTGGTCAATGACCGAAACTTGACCGCCGAACCGAGCAACAACCTCCCAGCCTCCACAGTGAAAGTGTCGTAGCGCAGAAAGAGCTCCACCAGAAACACCCTGGACAGCACCACCACCAGATCCTTCCCGGGGCACTGCTTGTTCTCCGCCGTCGGATCCTCCGTCTCGCGACCGTTCGACCACAGCATATACTTCAACAGCCTGGCCCCACTTTCCCCGACGAACCTGTCCGCGACGAATTTGTCAGCGTCCTCGAAAACCCGAGGGTCTTTCGTCGCGAAAGGCATGTAGCCGAAGATCATCTCGCCCTTCTTGATCTCGAACCGCGCGTCGTGACTTCGGACCACCATATCTTCCCTGGCCTTGCCGTACTGGAACGGGACCGGAGGCTCGATCCTGAAGGCCTCGTAGACCACCGACTTGGTCAACGCCATCTTTTCCAGCGATGAGAAGGTGACCCCACCTTCGGCCTTGACGACGGCCCTGATCTCGTCGGCCAGCCGGCGGTGCAGCTTCTCTCCTGCGGACGCGACCCACTTGATCAGCGTGGGGAACCACAGCTTCATCCCCGCGTAGGCGTTGAAGCCGGCGAGGAACACCAAGTTGTGGCAAGCCTCGTCGCGGTCGAGCCCGAAACGGGCCGCTTCGTCGAGGGCCGAGGTGGCCGAGGAGAGAAAGGCCTCGTGGAGCTTGTTGTAGTCGGACTTGACGAGGAACCACGGAAGAGGAAAGACGTGCAATAGCATGTCCTCGAGGAAGTTGAGGAGCTTCGGAAGCCCTAGCGTGACGAGCGGGGCGAGCTGGAAGACCAGCCACTTGTCGACGTGCGCCGGGCCCTTGGAGCCGAGCCCGCACTCCGACGCTTTCTTGTTGTCGCAGAAGAGCTGGAAGAGGAAGTTGAACGACATTTGGTCGCTCAGCGCGTTGAAGCTCGGTGTCTTGGTCCCGTCCGCGAGCTGCTCTTCCATGTCGTCGAAGAGCTGGGACAGCGAGGCGCGGAAGAGGGGGATGAAGCGGTCCTTTCGCGAGGCGAGGACGGAGAAGAAGAAGGACTTGAGGCGGGCGTGTTGGGGCTCGGCGGTGTCGAGGTAGGCGCAGACGCGGTGGCCCCCGGTGAAGGCGGTGGAGGGCATGAAGGTGCCGTCGAGCACGTCGCGCTTCTCGACCCTAGCGTTGTCGAAGAGGACGGGGAAGCTGGCGGCGTCGAGGACGGTGACGACTCTTGGGTTTGAGGCGATGAAGGGGCCGGGAGGCATGTTGGTGCGGAAGACGGTGGACTTGTAGCGGTCGATTCGGGTGCGAAAGAAGTCGTCTTGGCCCTGAAAGTAGAAGTAATCGTATCGGTCCTTGATGGCGCCGAAGAACGGGACGCCGTAGCCGCCGGGGATTTTCCGAAGGGGGAGTTTGTCCTCCGCCGGCGAGTCGTCGGAATAGGAAGGCATGGTTTTATTTGTTGGTGTGTCTTTGTGAATATATGAGAGTTTTAATTTGGTGTGATAAATGGCAGTGGAATTTGATTATAGAAGTACTCTTGAATTGTTGTAGCTCGGCTTATGCAATTTTGAGGTATTTATAAGTAGAGGCGAATCTCGATGTACCGAGTATTTTTCGAAGGAAACACGACTTGGAAAATAAATAAAAAATTTAAATAAAAATTTAGAAAGAAGGGTTCACGCCACCTCACATTAACATTTCACCATCTCTTCAGATAGTCTATCTATCTTCTTTGTCCCATTCTCTATATCTCCCAATAATATTATAACAACTCATCAAAATATTTTAAAAAAAATAAAAATATTTGTTACACATGTATAATTTAAAGTAATTTATTAGAGAAATAGAGAAAGAAATAGAAAAAATGAATAGATGATCTAGATTCATTACCGTATGCTTACTTGTTAACTTTGTCAATTTGTCTATCATTATTATTTTTTCCTATTTTAAGGGACTGCGTTTCTTCTTCTCTTTTGAAAGAAACAATTTCTTTTCGGAAGAATTGTAAAATAAGGTCATTCTAAATACTACATAATAATTTATGCCTCAAGTAGTAGTGTGCTTCTTTTATTTTTACTCTAGATTCTGATTTGTAGTGTAAAATTGAGGATATAAGTTATAAGTGCGATACAAAAAAGTCATTGATTATTAATCTGCCAAAAAAAGGACATTCTTCAAAATCTATATATTTTTTCTTCAATTGCCCAAAAACTTACTCTTAAAATCACTTTTTTTTTTTCCTAATAACGCAATACACAAGCTAGTCATTGAAAATAAATGTATTAAGGAAATGAATAAAAAAAGTAAAAAATTTAAAAATTAGCCCAAAGACTTATAGATTATTTAGGTAAATCTTTGAATGGTTTTTTGAATACCATTCTAATGCTTTATACAAACAAGATATTAAACCTACGCATCCGAATTCAGGGGATAAAAAAGGCTTATAAGGACCATATCTAATTTTGTGTACATTTAAAGTATCAGTGTCCTTTTGTAATTATACTATATATATATATATATATATATTATACAGTTTAATGAAAACAGATAGCTAGGGATTATAAATGTACACACATATAGTTATATTGTCAGTTTTAGCGGCTAATCCAATTTTTGAGATCTTAGAGATATCTTGGATTTAGTTCTAGATATATATTGCTGCTGTTGATTAGCATAGCGTTTTCCCTCTTTTTTGCTATCTTTTTTTTTTTTTTTTTTTGCTAACTTATAACGTTTTCCCTCTTAATTCCTCCTTTATTACTAACTTCTTATTTTAAGGGTATCTTCCCTATCATCTTAAACTTGTCTTTTTTTTTTTGGCAAGTTGTTTCTTTTTTTACTCTTCTTCAATAAATTTTCCTAACGCTAATGAGCAATCTTGCTATTCGGTTATTTATGTTGGCCAAGATTCCTTTTTACGAGGAAATAAAAATTATAAATTGAAATGTGTGTCAAACATTAAATTGTATATCATCACTAAATTATTAGTGCAGTACATTGGTCCACATGAATGCATGTGTACGAGTATACATATATGCATTGGGCAGTGTCTGTACAAGTTTCAACACATCAAAGATGAGGCCCTAATAACTACTAAGCTGAAATTGTATATCTCATCTCGAGCCAATAATATTATATACAAGAATTCAGCTCTTGAAGAATCTTGTCCATTAATAATATCATAAATTATATATTCCTCCGACGACAAAAGTTTTTGTCACTGGTTATATATATATATATATATATATATATATATATACCACGTCCACGTGTACTACTCATAAAGATATTGAGGACCATCACGAGAAAGATCGGTTCTGCAAATGGTCAATAACAATTATTATTATGTAATTAAACGTGCGCAATAGTACAAAATATGATATCTTTAGCAATTTTCAATTGAGAGATTTTCACGAATGTCATTTTTTTTAACACACTATTAATTTAAATTTTTAATCTAGTAATTTATAGTTTTTATTTATATTTTTACACTATAAATATAAAATAAAGTAATGAAATACATTATTTGGAATATGAATTATTAAGTGACACTTTAAATAGTTTTTTTATTAATAAAGTGATTTTTCATCAATGAATTACATTTCTCCTACCATAATAATAATAATAATAATAATAATAATTAGGTCCAAATGCCTCCAATATATATCAACTAGAGTTTTTCTTGGGAAATATTTAAATAGATAAGAAACTAAAAAGGAAATTTTAAGAAAATAGTCATTTTTTAAAGGTGATTTTAAAAAATAGTCAATGTTTCAAAATTTTAAGATAGTGGCCATTCATGAATTTTATTACCTTTGTAAGAAATTTAGTACTGCAAATTTTATGCGTAATTTTGTTATGGTAAAATTTTTTTACATTTGTAATAAATTTTTTATGGTTATTTTTTAATTTTTCATAAACTATTGCTGCTTTTTAACAACACATCATTTAAAATGATTAATTTTTTAATAAACATGACTCAGAGCGACGATACCATAAACGACAATCACAAAACTTGAAGAAAAAACATAGGAAGAAAAAACTTGGAATAATATAGAATTTGAAAAACAGAGGAAAGCTCACAAACAACTTAAAACAAAAGACGTGCGAACAACAGAGATGGTAAAAACAAAAAAACGACATGAAACAGAAGAAACGACAATATTGTGACAAAACGACATAAAAATTTGAAAATTGTTAGAATTACAATAGACGACAATGACAGAAGTGCAAATTGTATGGACAAATATAGAAATGACAAGTTACAAATTAAAGACAATTTCAAGAAAAACTTAAAAAAATCAGAAACTAGAAAAACGACATTAAACAACACAAGACCATAAAAACGACATGAATCGTAAAAAGGACAAAAACACTTGGAAATTTAATTATAGTGAAATGACTTAAATTAAATAAGCGACAATGATCTAAACAGGACAACTTAATAATAAAAAAAAAAAAAGACAACAATATACAACCTGTAAACAAAAGTTCAAAACAGGGAAAAAATTTCGAAACCAAATACAAATATTGAACAACAATAGGCAATGGCAACCCAAAAATAATATACGTAAAACTACATACAATTTAAGAAGTTAGACATAAGAGTTTTTTTTGTGTGATTTGAACTTTTTAATTCAACTGCGAAAAAAAAAAATTCAGGGTGCAACTTGTCACACTTTGTATAGTTTAGGGACCACCAATGCAAAATGCAAGATGAAAGTAAAACCAACTTGAGAAGCGATAAGTTGCAAATTGAAGACTGTTTAAACAACAGAAATTCAAAATTGGAGCTACGACAATAAACGACTCAAAACAAGTACAACGACAGAAACGATTAAAACGACATGAAACTTGGAAAGATCTCCCCGAACTACAGAACTAGAACCAAAAACAATAAACGGAGAGAATCAGCAAAACGACATCATTATTCGAAAAACGACATTATTATGGGAAAAATACGATATTTCAATATACAACAATATTCTATATGCAAGATATAAGTAAAAACAACTAGAGAAATGACAGGTTGCAAATTAGAGAGAATTTCAAATACAACATAAATCAGAAATCAGAACAAGCGAAAAACAATGATAAACGACAATAAACATGAAAAACGACAGTAATACTAAAAACGACATAAAACATGAAAATATGCTCTGAATACACTAGACATGCACGACATCGGCAAATATGTCGATCACTTTATTGACCTGTAGTAAATGCTATACGTAAAAGACGGTAAGTCGATATAATTATAAAAGGGGGAAAAAAAGTAATATGATAAGATGAAGTAACAATTTGGGGGAAAAAATCTAGAACTAGAATAGCAAATTTTGATAATTTACAGTTGAACACAAACGAAAGATAACATACAACATCATGACTGAACAAAAGAGAGCTCCGAACAACAGAACCAGCAACATGTGCACTATGATTCAAGTTTTGTCTTTTCTTTTGTATTTTTATTTTTTTATTTTTTATTTTGGAATTTGTAATGAGTAATGACTATGACTTGTTCATGTGCAAAAACATCTTTAGTTTGAAAATATAATGATGTTTTATCTGCTTTAATGTGTGTTTGTTCGTCTTTCTTTAAGGTATTATTGTCTTTTCTTTTAAATGATATTCCATTACCATACTTAATCAAATACATTAAGTTAATATCCAAACACAGTAATTTAAGATTCTCGAAAATCAGATTGCTGTATTTAGATTCCCAGTCATCTGATACCCTTAGATTACCACGTACCAAACACACCCTAAATTTATGCACAAACATGACATATGTTATAACAGAGAAAACAAGACATATATTATAGTAGGAGTTTCTCTGGTGGATTTTTTTTTTTTAGGAACAGTTCTAGATCGTGAGATATACCTTTTAAAGATATAAAGTCCACTGAAAAAATAAATTTGCGATTAAAAATTGTTTCAAAAAAAAAAATT
Organism: Boehmeria nivea var. tenacissima; assembly: GCA_018132145.1. NCBI lineage: Eukaryota > Viridiplantae > Streptophyta > Magnoliopsida > Rosales > Urticaceae > Boehmeria > Boehmeria nivea. Next base: position 16,610,450 of record CM030878.1, on the reverse strand, counting down.
CCACCTGAGAATTTTCCTATTATAGTTTTATATATTTATTTTTTAAAATTATATTATTGAGTGAAATATTTTACTGTTATATTTATTTTTTTCCAAGTAAATATAATGATTTATAATCGTATACGGTACGTTCATACACCATCAAAGAACTCTTCATATAATTAGTTATATATAAATCACTCTATATATCCTGTATTGTACTCGTGTTTATAAAACATATTTACTCTATAACTTCTTCTACTCGAGAATTTCTCTTATATTTATTATGTCTTAAAATATTTAATAATAATCCATATGTTTATATATTAAAAACGTTAATTAGAAGGGCATGAAAAGAAAAATAAAAAGAAAACAGAAAATCTAAATTTCATTGGAACAGAAGAGACACATTTACGAAGAGTGCACTAAATAGTTTTTATTATAATCACGAAAATGACACACTAGAATCGTTGAAGTAGAGAACTTAATCAACACGAGCAAATATCGTTCTTCTTTTTCTGATCAACAACATTCTCTCTCGATAGCGTTCTATAATTTATTATTCAACCCGCCTTTTTTTTTTTCAATTATTATAAATCTAGATCTTCAAGCCGCGTTCATTTCAAAGTTCTGACAATAAAAAAAAGCCTATTCAACATGAAATTTGCAAGCTTAATAAAATATTTCCAAAGGAGCATTTCGGATCGATCTATTTCAGTTAAGATCAATATCCTTGGCCTTGGTCAACGACGTGAAGTTGACCTTTGACCCGACCAAGAAAGGCTTATCGGTGCACGTGAAGGTGTCGTAGCGGAGGAAAAAGTCAACAACCATAACCCTAGCCATTAGCACCACCAAGTCCCGACCCGCACACTGCTTGTTGTCAGCGGTCGGGGGCTCAGTCTCGCGACCGTTTGACCAGTAAACGTATTTGAGGTTAGCCTCGGCCTTACCCCTGAAGCGGTAGGGCACGAACTCCTCAGGGTTCTCGAAGATCTTGGGGTCCTTGGTGGCGAAGGGCTGGTAGCCAAACATCATCTCGCCCTTCTTGACCATGAACGACGCGTCATGGCTCTGGATGATCAAGTCCTCCTTGGCGTGCGCGTACTGGAATGGGACTGGCGGCTCGATGCGCAATACCTCGTACACCGTCGACTTCATCAGCGGCATCTTCTCCAGCGCCGCCACCGTCACCCCACCTTCTTGCTTCACCACGCTCCTTATCTCCTTCGCAAGGTTCGCATGCCACGTCGCCCCAGCACGTCCCAACCACTTGAACAGGCTCGGGAACAAAACCTTCGAAAAAAAAGGGTCAAACTTAAAAGTTTTTTGAAAAGTAAAATCACCGTTTTACCGAAAAAATAAAATAAAAATTATATTAAATACTCAATTTTTAACACAATTTAAATTAATACCTATTTTTTTAAAATATAACAAAATACTCAAGTCATTCAGTTACTTACATAATGGTAGCTGGTGGTAATTAACTTAATTACTAAAAACATGTGTAAGTAATTCACGAATTGGTTAGTTACTCAATTACTTTGAAAGTTTGAGTATTTATTTTTATTATTAGAAATTCTGTAGTGGGTTTCTTTTTTTTTTTTGTGTGGTGAGAAGTAATTTTGAATGGTCAGATTCACATTTTTAAAATGTGGGACCTACCGAAAAAGTGAATCCGACGGTCCAGAATTATTTTCCACCACAAAAAAAAAAACTCATCACATAAGTACCTTTTATTATTTTATAAATTTGAGTATTTTCCTACTTCATCAGATATAAAATTAGACTCTATGTGATTTACTGTTGATTAATAATTGAACACTATATATAGTGTAATTATTAGATGCCAAAAAAGCTTTCTACGTTTGCACTTATTTGTTAATTATGTCTTTAAAATATGCAATTATTAAAGACATATTTTCAATCAGTCTTTTTCAAAGACTCCAGAGTTCAGATCTAGTTAAGTTCGATATTGTGGTGACGGTCAAATATATATAGTAACGCAAAAGGCTAACATTATTATTATTTTTTTGGGAAATTCTGTAGTGGGTTTTTTTTGTAGTGGGAAATAATTTTGAATGGTGAGATTCATAATTTTAAAATGCGAGACCCACACCACAAAAAAAACCCCATCACAGAAGTACCCATTTTTTTAATCGTATTGATTATGCACATGGGTACTTCTGTGATGGGTTTTTTTTGTGGTGGGAAATAATTCTGGACCGTCAGATTCATCTTTTCGGTGGGTCCCGCATCTTAAAATTGTGAATCTCATCATTCAAAATTATTTTCTACCACAAAAAAAACCCACTACAGAATTTCTCATGCACATAACTGTAGCGTATAAAAATAGATTTATTATGTTGTCCTCACAATTCTGACACATATTTAAAAAGAGCACTTTTAAAATAATGTAGGAAATGTCCTCTTCTTTCAGACCATTCTCGTGTATATAAAACAATGTAGTGTAATTGTCTGATTATATGGTCTTGATATCATGTAATGTAACATAATTATTTTTCTACGTACGTACGTACAACCTGAGACCACCGTAGGTATTGAAGCAGACGGCGAAGATCAAGTTGTGGCAAGCCTCGTCCCTCTCGAGCCCGTAGCTCGCGGCCATGTCGAGAACGTCCTTCGCCGCCGTCGAGAACGCTTTGTAGATCGCCGCGTACTTCGACTTCACGAGGATCGCCGGGATCGGGAACGTGTGGATCAGCAGGTCCTCCACCAACTGGAAAACCTTCGGCAGCCCCAGCGTCACGAGTGGAATCACCTGCAATGACAGATCCAAAAATAATACTTGAATAATCAAAGAAAGTCATGTGTTAAAAGTAAATCTGATAGTTCAAAATCGTGCGGAACATAGTTTTCCAACATGTTATAAGCTATGTAGTTTGATGTACAATAGTGCTATATATACGAGAAAATGATTTTGTTCCTTGCCTGCGGCACGAGCCAAAGGTCCACCGTCTTGCTCGCGCCGGCGCCGAGCGCCGTGTCGGCGGGGCTGGCGCCGCAGAAGAGCTTGAACACGTAGTTGAACGACTCCGGGTCGCTGATCTTGTTGAACTCGACGTCCTTGCTCTTGGCGAGCTGCGAGTCGAGGGTGTCGAAGAGCGAGGCCAGGGTTTTCCGGAGGACCGGGACGAAGTCGTCGTGCTTGGCGGCGAGGACGCCGAAGAGGTAGCTCTTGAGAGCCTTGTGCTTCGGCTCCGAGGGGTCGAGGAAGGACAGCACGCGGTAGCCGCCGGTATAGTTGACGGACGGCATGTAGGTGCCGTCGAAGACGTTCTTCTTCTCGACCTTGTCGGTGTCGAAGAGGATGGGGAAGCTGGCGCCGTCGAGGAGGACGACGACGTTAGGGTTCTTGGCGAGGAAGGGGCCGGGCGGGGCCGTTGGCGCGGAAGACGGTGGACTTGTACTTGTCCATCCGGGCCTGGAAGAAGCCGTCCCGGCCTTGGTTGTAGAAGAAGTCCCACCGGTCGAGGATGGGGCCGATGAAGGGCAGGCCGTAGCTCCCCGGAATCTCCTTCAGGGGAAGGTCTCCTTCCTCAGCGGGGCTGTAGAACAGGGGTTGGCTTTCCTCGTCGAATTCGACGGCCGGGATTCGATAAGTTGGGGGTCTTGAAGCCATGGTTTAATTTTGGTTCAATGAAATGTGGTAGTTGTTGTTGTAGAAGAAGAAGAAGAAGAAGTGATAGTATATGGCTATAGTTTCTTTTCTTTTTTTTAGCTTGGAGAGTGCTAGCGTATTTATAGTAGTAGTAGGGTTTTTTTTTTTTAATTTCCTGTTTAAGCGAGCACTAGTGAGCTAAATTGGATTGGTCCATGATGACCGTTAGAGGGACATATGTAAATTAACCTTATGGTTGGATAAATCATTCCACTTATTTCATTTCATATTATTTCAAACAATTTTATTTTTTAATCCTACAAATCATTTTATTCCATTCTATTTTTTTTCAATCTATTTTTTTAACTTTTCAAATCCCTATACAATATCTTTAAATCTCAACTATTTATATTACCTCAAAATTCATAAAATCAAATTATTTAACATCATTTTTTTTCAAACCATTTTCAAATCAGACTATCCCAATAAATAAAATAGAATGACCAAAATAATTTAGCCGAACACAAGTTAAATAATGGCTTGTGTTGTCGCGTTACCCAAGGTAATTACAGTCATAACTGTGAAAATGATATGCCTGTCAATTTCATGCCAGCCAAGTTTTGTCGCAAAACACGTGTTGTTATTCATCACCGCATAGTTGAAGGTTGAAGACTGTAACGTGTTTTTTTAATTACTTTGTTTACCCATGAACATGTCCCATTCATTTTTCACATTCAATTTCATTCCATTATTTTTTTAAATTTTTTTAATCCTAAAATTTATTCTATTTCATTATATCTTTTTAGTTATCTTTTTAATTTTTTAAATTCTTACATAATATATTTAAATCTCAATCATTTATATCAGATCGAAATTCACAAAGTCAAACTATTTTTAAATCATTCCAGACTATTTTCAAACTATTTTTTCCATCTCAAAAAATAAAATAGAATGGACAAAATAATTTGCGTTAATCTTCTTAGTTTCTGTTGTAATGGGATAATTATATATTAATAGTAATAGAGATTGGAAATTTTAACTTCTCAAGTTATTAATTTTACAAAAATTATTAAGCAAATAGTTATTTTTTGAATATATATTTATATTAATTAAAGAAAATAGCTATTTTTTTTATTAAATGATGGTACAATTATGCTTTTATGAACTTAATTTTCTCTAATTTTTTAATTTTTTAAGACATTAGTCATTTTGTGAAATATAAACTAAAAAAAAAAAGATTAAATAGCAAATCGATAATAATTTGCATCAATTACACCACAAAACCATGCCTTTTTTTTGGGATCATGTTTGAGTGATTAGAGAGGTGCATGAGAATACTTGTCATTCTCAAGAAGAGCTACTTTTAATTATTAGAAAAATCCAAGATTCAATACTGAATACAAAACAAAATTCATTACTTATTGGGTGTGTTGTGGCATTATTAATAGCTATATATAATATAAATAAGAGGTAGATAATAAATATGAAAACGTCATAAATATATTCAAAATTCGCTAACTACAAAATAATGGGGCTAATTTTGAGAAATTAATATTGATATATATGGGCTCAAAAAAGCAATAATTTTTAAAATAATAATAATAATAATTTTCACATCAAGTATAGAATATTACAATGGAATATAATTAACAAATTAAGATAAATGAAAAAAGATGGACACGGACTACAGAGATTATTCATTGGGAACCAATTTTTCTCTGATATTGCTTTCTTCTCTATGCATAAGCACTCTATGATATTTATGTGTATGTGTATTTACAATGCATATCTATATATACTAGAGAATTCAGCCAAAAAAAAATATATATATATAAATATATACATATATATATATATATGTATACTTGAGAAACCAATGGTAAAGTCAGAATAGGAAAAGATTTTCGGTTTTGTTTGGGTGTTTGGTAAAAGCGGGACAAAAGAAAATAACTGGTAGGTATAAAAATAAAAGGACGCTTCTCCCATAGGGTATATTATGGTGGGGAACAAATGGGGCACAAAATATGTGATCCAGATTCATCCAGAAAATTTTATTTATTTATTTTTTAGTCTTTTATTTATACTGTATTACAATTTAGGTCCAGTTTTTTAAAAATATTTGCATTTTTGCCCATAAAATGAATGCATTTTTTTTCACCAAAACGGTAAAAAAAATCCAACAAACTGTTTTGAAAAAAACTGCAAATTAAAATTCAAAATTTTCTGGATGATTCTGGGCCATATATTTTGTTCCTCATTTGTTCTCCACCAGAATATTCCCCATTTGAGAATTGTCCAAAATAAAAATAGAGAAGAGAAACATCATATGCATTGTGTAATTATACATAAGCGAAGTAGAAAAATACACAGAATTTATATAACAATAAAAATAAATACCTAAATTTTTGAAGTAATAAAGTTCCTAGTTAATTTGTTAATATTGGTAACTAAGTTAATTACCACTACTTATCATTGTATAAATAATTGAATCATTTGGATAGTTTATTATATTTTTCAAAATATTTGAGTAATAATTTAAATTATGTGTTAAAAATTGGGTATTCACTATAATTTAGAACACGTTGCTATATAGCCATTATACTAGTAATCATAAATGCCAATTATTCCCAAGATCATAATGCTAATTAATCAGAGCATCTAATGCAATATTTATCAAAATTCAATATTTAGGAAGAAAAATATGTTTGACAATCTAATGTTATTTTAAGTGTCAAATTAAATGTCGTATTTGGTGCCAAAATGCAAAATTTGACATTTATTTTAAAATTGCATTTACATCGAAGAGGATTAAAGTGTTGTAATTGAGTGTAGGGGTGTCCAACCAAACCAAACTATTACTTTTTATTAAAATCAAACCAAATCAACTTTCAAGTGGTTTAGTGATTTTTCAGACCAAAACAAATCAATTAAACAATCAAAATCAAACCAAATCAAACTAATTATAGTTGGTTTGGTTTGATTTTTTTAATCAGTTTGAACATTTTTTCAAATAGGCTCATACAAGTTGAAGACTTAATAAAATAATACAATTCATCAAAATAAAGTTCAACATCATAATCTAACACAATTAGATAAGGGCTAAATCCAAAATATTTTAAATATCATAAACAAATTATATTAAATATTCAATGGTTTTAAGATGATGCAAGGGTATTCGCGCCTGAACAACTAATGGCTTCCTAATAAAGTTGATCCGTACTAGAAGTTCTATCAAAACCATCCTCAAAATATCCAACACCTGATTAATAAATAACAAAGTTGTTCACTTTAAGTTCTCACAGCTTCTTAGCAAAAAAGGGAGAAAAAAATCATCCATACATATAATATAATTTTAAATACATATGTACATATAAGTATTTGTTTGATTTTTTAACAAGGTAAAACATAAATCAAACCAAACCAACTAAAATTTGAGAAATGCCAAACCAAACTAAATCAATTATAATCAATTTAAAATTAATTTGATTTGATTTGGATTGATTTCGTCGATTTAATTTGGTCCCTTTGATATTTTGAACGCCCCTAATTAATTGGACGACTCCTAATTAATTGGACGACTCCAATTGAGAGGATCAAAGTGTTATAATTCAGTGGACGACTCCAATGAACATTTGAAGGTACACATGTTGACACTCTTTAATAGTCTCAGGAAAATTATTAGGTTGTGGGCACTGGGCAGAAGGGTCCCACAGTGCAGTGTCTGACTCACACCTTTGTTGGAGAGAATCATTTGTCGATTTCTCCTGTCTTTGTTCCTGTCCTTCCAATAAGAATTCGCCACGTTAACAAAATTTGATACCTTTAATTAACGGAGTTTTTCTTCATTAATCCGTTAGAAATTTTTATTTTTTTATTCAAAAATAAAAAAGATCTTGAAAACAGGGAAAACTTCATTTTCATCCCAGCCAAGCCATTATTTTTTTTTACTAAGAATAAAAGGGGAATTGGATGGTGCTGCTCACACCCCCACGCCCCATCGGCAGTCGTAGTAATCCCGAGAACCACTAAGAGTGCCAGAGGTCTATCAGAGCTTCCCCACGCGAGATTATTAGGTCCCTAAAATCTGCAAGACAGTGGCCCACCACATTTCACCTAAGACTATTGGGGTCTCTGGTGCATCCAACTTCAGGAGTTGGGGTGTGAGGGATTGAACCTTGGCCTGCAAATCGGGGAAGCCTAGATGGACTTCCCATTGCCACTACACCACCTCATCGGTAGTAGCCAAGCCATTAATTGTTATAGGTAAAACCCACGAAGTTTGAACAAAAGTAAAATCTACTTCCCGAATCATGTCAAATATTAACTTGTGTTTGGGAAAACCATTCTAGTCATTTTTTACTATTTCAAATAGTTTGAAAATTGTTTGGAAAATAGTTTGAAAATGGTTTGACTTTGCAAATTTCGAGGTGGTATAAATAGTTGAGATTTAGAGATATTGTATAGGGATTTGGAAAGTTGAAAAAAATGATTGAAAAAATGAGAATGGAACGGAATGGTTTGGAGGATTGAAAAAAGTAAAAAAATATAATGGAATGGTTAGAATGAGTAGGGCAAACGGAGGTTAGTAATTTCTATATTATTTTTAATCACTAAATTCCCAATCTTTTAAGTACCATATTGACGCGTTTTTCATATCTCAACAGGCAAAGAACTTTGAAGAGATCGAACTTGATTATATTTGCTGTAGAAGATATAAGGGAAAATAATATAAATCGAGTTTCTTTTCAACTTGTACTGGAACATTTTTTTTTTCAAATGGGCAATACTATGTATAAAAGGTAAAAGGTTGAGTTGCAAAAATTATTCAAAATTGAATGAATTCTTTTAAATATAACACAGGTTTCAAAATATACAAAAAATATGAATTTATCAAGAATTTGTGACAATACAATCTTGACACATTTATGAAAAAAATTACATTTAAATTTTTACTCTTAAAATTTAAAATGTTAAACAATTTCTTATAAATATGTAAAAGAATTTTATTATAACTTTTTATAAATGTTATTTTCTTAATATTTTAAATCATGTATTATTAAAAAAAAACCTAAAAATATTTGTGCTATTTGCTACAATTATATATAATGGATACGAAACCTAGAATGTTGACCAAAATATTATGTCGTCTTTTCATTTTTATTTATTTATTATGTATAGGTAAATCTGACGATCTATAATCGTTTATCACCATAAAAAAAATCATCAAAGAAATACTGATAGCCTGGGATTTTTGTGGTGGGAAGCGATTCTGGATCGTAAGATTTACGTAGGGTCCACTGAAAAAATAAATCTGACGATCCAAAATCGTTTCGCACCATAAAAAAAACCCACAAAAGAAATACAGCTATATAACCCAATTAAACACTACAAGTTAATTTACTTTGAACTTTATAAAAAATAATAATAATAATTTACTTTGAAGCTTTGCCAATCAATCAAGGTACAGACGTTAGACAGCTCATCCATTCATTTTCAATATTTTTTCGAACATTTTTTACCACATGAGTCTCGACTAGAGAACATATGTATAAAAAAAATAAAAATTAAAAAGATAATTGAATGGACCTTCTCAAATATAACAAATATTAAAATAAAAAAAACACTTGTCAACAATTTTGTGATAATAAAAATATTTTTTTTATGTTTTCTTAGTATTTAGGGGCCTATTTTAAGGGTTTTTAAGAAATTTTGGAAGACTTTTGCAATAATTTAGGAGGGTTTTTGCGCAAATTTTGGAAGATTTTTTTGCAATTTCTCTCTTAATCTCTCATGTTTTTCACCTTTTTTTTGCTTTAATCGTTTTAATGGCTATTTGTTTGACGTAATGATCTCAAAAAAAAAATTTATTGACACGGTTAGATTCAAAATATTTTTCTCGATCTTTTGATACCCATTGTCATATACTTTTTTTTACTATAACTATTTTTTACATATTTTTCTTTGTTCTAAACTATTATTTTTATTTTTAATGTTAGAAAAATTTTAAAAGAGCCCCCTATATTTAATATAAATGATAAATTTAACCCCTTAATTATTCAAAATTACAAAAATATCAATTTTAAAAAAAAATACAAAAATATACTTTATAATTTTTTATCATATTTTTCGGCCCTTATATTATTTTGCATGTGCTCAACACGCTATGTGCGTGTATAAAAACTAGTTTATTATAAATAACCCAATTAAACACTACAAGTTAATTTACTTTGAAGCTCTGCCAAGTGCCAATCAATCAAGGTAAAGACCACGTGGGACAACTCATCCATTCATTTTCAATAAATTTGCCCCCCGTTTGCCCCACTAATTCTAACCATTCTATTTCATTCTATTTTTTTACTTTTTTCAATCCTCCAACCTATTATATTCCATTCCAATTTTTTTAATCATTTTTTTCAACTTTCCAAATCCCTATACAATATCTTTAAATCTCAACAATTTATACCACTTCGAAATTCGCAAAGTCAAACTATTCTAATCATTTTTCTAACTATTTTCCAAACTATTTTCAAACCATTCAAGAATGGTCAAAAAATGGTTGGAATAGTTTCCCCAAACGGAAGCTTGGCATTTTGTTCTAGGCAAGTTTTTTCGAAAATTTTGTACCACATGAGTCTCGGCTTAGAGAATATACATGCATAAAAAATAGGGTAGTTGGCATCTGCGGTCCCTAAACTTTTGAGCTCTGTACACTTTGGTATCCGACTTATTTTTATAGGCAAAAATCTCCCTCAATTTATTTTCTTTGGCAACATTAGTCCAATTGGTTACAAAAAGTTAATTTCGGACGGAATTACTCACGTGCACAAGACGTGACTCATCTATTTATCTGAATTTACCTTAGTACCCCCACTTGTTCTTTAAAAAAAAATTAATTACAAGAAAGAGACTAGAACATGAACGAAAGAAAAAAAAAAAAAAAAAACCCCCAAAGCTCAAACCCAAATTACGTCAAATCATTTATTGAATTTTGTTTGGTGGGGGTGGTTGATATATTAATGGTGGAGCTCAACGGAATAGTAGCCGCTCTAGGGCGGCAAAGACCAGGTTCCCGTTCTTTCTCTTGCCAGGTTCTCGCTTTCAAGTTCCGCCACTCGGTGACTCATCGACTCGTCAGCTTCGCAATTCGGACTCGGTGGACTCACTTCACTCTCTCCCACTTCCATCTCTCTTCCAACTAGTCTATGGTGGCCGATTCGAGCCTCGGCGACGATTGGAGGCTATTTGAAATTTGGATGCATCAATTTGGGGTTCGAGTTGGAATCGGAGCGAGGGATTGATGCACGGCAGCGTTTGGTCTCGAGCGAGTCTCATCCCCAAATTTGGAGTTTAGATTTAGAATATGGGTTTATTACTAGTTACATTCCACACAAGATGTGTGATTGTTGTGCTGGATCTTGTGAAAATCTATAGATTTGTTTTTTGGTATGTCAACCAAAATTTTGAAGATTTGGCTGTTCCAATTTTTTGACGGCATTTTGGCATTGGCGTTGATACTTGTGTTATGATATTTTAGATTTTTTTAGCTTTGGGTTTACATCAAATGCAGATTTGGGTTTGGCTTTGAGTTTGATTTTGTTGTTGATATTTTGTTCTAAGATTTGGTGCGTAAAGGTTATGTTTCTGGGTTTGGCACTGGTATTGTGGTGCTTTTGTTTTTTTTTTTTAAATCATTATTTTATGTTTTCTTCTCTTTTTGGAATAAGAGGCAGGGGTATGAACGAAATTTCTTAAAAGTGACCAGTCAGCGTGAAAGTTCCGTTCAAAGTTAACGGTACAAAACTAATTGGACTAATGTTGCCAAAGAAAATAAATTGAGAGACATTTTTGCCTATAAAAATAAATCGGGACCAAAGTGTCAGAGCTTAAAAGTTTGGGGACCAGATGTCAATTGCCCTAAAAAATAAAAAATAAAATAAATAAAATAAAATAAAAAAGAAGGAAAGAAACAAGAAGTTAGATAGTGAGTTAGAAGCAACATTGATCACGTGTGAAAATAGAAAAAAGTTATCTACCTACATTTGGTATCTTAAATATATGGCATGACCTACTAATTTACACAAACGTCATGGTCCACAATTTACATGTGGAGAATAGAAAAAGTAATCAATAGTCCTATACCGACCTAACTTTTTTAATTATGAGTGATCATTTGGGTCCGGACACGAGACACGACACGAAATAAACAGATTTAGGTCCACCTTTAATGAATTTAGGTCTTCAATGGATCAGCATGATTAACACGATAATTAAATGGGTGAATACGACACGAACACGAAGACACGATTAAGAACGTTAAAGACAAAATTAGTAAATAGTTTTTAATATTTATATATTTAATAAATTTTTAATAAAACTTTATTTAAAATATATACATATCTTTTTAATTTTATATTCATTCTTATAAAAATAAAACAACATATTTTGTTGATTTAGTCATGTTATATGTTTTGTTGATTGGTTTTGTTATTTTTTTCTTTATTGGACTCACACTCTTGCTAGTTTTGTTGTTTTTTCTTGAATTTAATTAAATGTGTTGAATTATCTTTTTATTTTAATTTGGGTCGTAAATGGATCATAAATGAGTTTAAATTAAAATGGATCATAAATGAGTTTAAAATTTAAATGGGTCGTATATGGGTTGTAATACCGTTAATATCTGTTTATCAAATGGGTCGTTGATGGGTCGACACGACCCATTAAGATACGATTATTAATTGGGTCTTAATGGATAACACGATGATAAGTAAATAGGTTGGGTCGGGTTTGGGTCCAAAAAATATCAACACGATAAGACACAATACGAACACGACATGAGATACGAATTGCCATCCCTAGCAAAAACGTTAATACATACCTAACTTTGGTGTCTTACTTGTGGGACGTACCCTAGCAAAATTAAACGCTCCTCAAATTTTTTTTTTCGGTATAAATTAGTCTTCTCTTCGACTATGTTATTTGGAGCTCTACACTATCCAAAATAATGCCCAAGGTTATGGCAATTGTAGTATTTAATTTGAGACTGATCATATCTCGAGTTGTAATTGTCTCTTCTACGGCCTCGTGTTGAGCTTTCTCCTCTAGATCTTTTGATTATTGTTGAAATTAATTGTTGAAGTTATTATTATGAACTCTAACCTTGGCCCGCGGCTTTTTCCTCAGTCATTGTCTCAACCACAACCTCGTTTTTCTAGCATTTACAATAGATTAATTAAGTCTATGTAAAAGAATTGTTATGTAATTTATCTAACTCAGTTTAATGAAAAACTTATTAGACTATTTATTCAGTCAATTGTAATAAGAAGTTTCGGGTTTGTGTTTTTCATATGTGCCCATACAAGCATAATTCGTTTATTGACTGCATCACTTCCGCTATTGTTTGCTCGCTTCCGCATGTATTATGACATGATTTTGGCATTCAATTTGATTAATCCATTTATTGCAATAAGAAGTTTTGGTTTCTTATTTTTCACATGGTATCAAAGCGTATTGAACCCTCTACAGCTCTATCTTGCACCGCAATGAACTCTTAGCTGAGGAGATGCGTTTCAATTCTCAAACAGACAAGAAAATCTTCACACAATCAACTCCATCTATTTTTGTAGCTTTTAACATGGACATGTCATCTTTTCATTTGAGTCGTTTGTCTTCTTGCAGTGACGTCGCGAGTTTGAAAGATCATGTTAGATTATATTATTTAGTATTATTTATTAATCTACATGTGTCCTATTATAATTAGGTTAATGCTATTAGTAGTTTTTCTATATCTATTAGGATTCGTTTTTTTAGCGTTTGGGATAGATTGGTTAATTAAGTCTATATATAAACAGAATTGTTATCTAATTCATCTAACTCAGTTTAATGCGAAGCTTTTATTGAAACATTTATTCAGTCAATTGAAATAAGAAGTTTTGGTTTCTTGCGAAGCTTTTATTGAAACATTTATTCGTTATGATACGTTTTTCTGAGTCATTTCCTCATTCATAAAATGAACAGAATAAGTTATTGGACGGTCCGATTAATATTGGTCAATTATAAAAATCCACCAATTCAATTCTTTTTTTTTAATGATTTATTTTGGATCACGTTTACAAATATTTTAATAAGACTGCCCAGGGACGTGTGAATAAATGATAGATTGTGAAGCAGACTGTAACATACAGCTCGACCAGTTGACATTTTACCATAACACACGCTCTTTAATCCTCGTATGCTTAAAATTACCTCAGGTTTGGACAAACCATTCTGCCTATTCCATCACATTCTTTGGAATGAAAAAAATAGTTTGAAAATGGTTTGGAATGATTTGAAAATTGTTTGGAAAAATGATGTAGAATGGTTTAACTTTGCGAATTTCGAAGCGGTATAAATGATTGAGATTTAAAGATATTGTACATAGATTTGGAAAATTGAAAAAAATGAATTAAAATGGGATAGATTGTAGGATTAAAAAAGTTAAAAAAGTAAAAAAATAAAAATAAAATGGGATGTAACGAGTGAAATGAGGGGACGAAATAAGGGGTTAGTATTCTAATTAACCTTTCCATTTTCTATGCACATGTAATGTTTCCAACCACTTTTTCTTAATCTGGTCCCCTTCAATATACTCTGGTTTTCACGAATTATTTTCCTTTCCAATATGATCTTTACTTATTATTGATCGCATTCGTCACATATATGTACTAATTAATCGAATCTATGGTTATTATTGCCATCTTTCTTCAAGACTGAAATCGTCTGTCCGGTCTCCTTGTCGGCTTTTTTGTCCGACAAATCAGAATTCGCCACGTCACGTAATTTTAAAGCCCAACAATAACGGAGTTTGAGGACCAAACGTCTAAATAATCAATTATTCAATTTATAACAAACACAAAAGTCAAAGCATAGACGCCATGACTGTTCGTGTTCAAAAAATTCTTTTTGAATATATTGTTCTGAACCCTTTTTTTTTTTTCTCTTTTTATCCAGAATAATTTCGAACTTTTTGATCCATTTGAATGATTTTTTGCTCGTATCAACTATGAAATATTTCAACATATATACACTAGGTTCCTTTTTCAAATACAAAAATAGAGATTCAAAGAAAATAGGACTCAACCACCATTTTTCTCCTTCTCTTACTCACGTCTTGACCTCAGCCACGTAGAAAAATCTAAAATATCTAGCAGTTCTTTTTTTTTTTTTTTTGATTCCTTTATATCTGGGTTTCTCCTTTTTTATGCACACCTATGGATATATGACTTATTTTCTTCCACAAGAGAAAGCACAAAAAAATTCATATGCAGAAGCAGATCCAACTTGCAGAAATAGTGAGCAAACTCATTAGTCATTATTACAGACCAAACTCGCACTTGAATAACCCACTGAACAAAAGAGTAAAAAGATGGAGTCTGGGTTTAGATCAATAAAGAAAATGACGATGCGGCGATTGAAGTCCTGAAGATAGTGGTTGAAAAGGGTCCGGTTGAAGGAGGCTTTTGGGAAAAAGAACAATAAAACAATAAAATAAAATAAAATTTAAGCAAAATAATGGTTAACGGAGAGTAACGGCAGTGTTTCTATGCTGAAGCGTTTTTAAATTATTTTATGACGTAGCGCATTTTCATTTGTTAGACAGATGATCTCAGTCCCTTATTTCAGAGGCAGAAAACGAAAAGAAAGTACAAAAATAAAAATATGATTATGAAAAAGCAAAAACAATAATACACATTAATTGACATATTCTTATTGTAAACACAGCAATATATATAGACACGTCAATAATAATTTGATAACAATAAATCTAGATTCTATACACATAAAATGTATGTAAACCAAGCACAAATTATCCAAGAATAATTTTCATGTTCATGAATTTAGGCCACCTTCTTCTTGGTCAAGGACTTGAAAGTGACTTTATTCCCCAACAAATAAACCTCATCCTCAACCTCAAACGTATCATAACGAAGGAAAAACTCCACCAACAAAACCCTAGCCACCAACACCACAAAGTCCTTCGCCGGGCACTGCTTGTTCTCCGCCGTCGGCGCCTCCGTCTCCCGCCCGTTCGACCACATCACGTACCGCAGCATCCGCTCCCCCTCCTCGCCGACGAACCTGTCGGCGACGAACTCTTCCGCGGCGCGGAAAACCCTCGGGTCCCGCGTCGCGAAGGGCTGGAAGCCGAAGATCATCTCCCCCTTCTTCACCTCGAACGCCGCGTCGTGGCTTCGGACCACGAGGTCCTCCCGGGCGTGCCCGTACTGAAACGGCACTGGCGGCTCGATGCGGAGGACCTCGTACACCACGGACTTCGTCAGCGGCATCTTTTCCAGCGCCGAAAAGGTCACGTCGCCTTCTTTGGCGACGACTGTCCTGATCTCCTCCGCGAGGCGGCGGTGTAAGGCTTCTCCGGCCGCCCCGACCCACTTGAACAAGCTAGGGAAGAGCACTTTCAGCCCGCCGTAGGTGTTGAAGCCGACGAGGAAGACTAGGTTGTGGCAGGCATCTTCTTTCCCCACGCCGAACCGGTTTTCGGCTTCGTCCAGCGAAACCCTAGCCGAGGCGTAGAAAGCTTCGTAGACCTTGTTGTAGCTTGACCTGACGAGTAAGGACGGGATAGGGAAAGTGTGGAGCAAGAGGTCTTCGAAGAAGTTGAGAAGCTTCGGCAGGCCGAGCGTGACGAGCGGCGCGACTTGCGGGAGAAGCCACTTGTCGACGAGCTTGTTGGCGTCGGGGCCGAGCTTCGTCGCGGAGAGCTTCTCGCCGCAGAATAGCTCGAACGCGAAGTTGAACGCGGCGTTGTCGCTCAGGGAGTTGAATTCCACGCCTTTCTTGTCCTTCGAACCGTCGACCGCGCTTTCGAGGTTGGCGAAGAGGTCGGCGAGCCAGCTCCGGAGGACGGGGATGAAATGGCGGTGCCTCGAGGCGAGGAGGTGGAGGAAGAAGCTCTTGAGAGCGGTGTGGCGGGGCTCGGTCGGGTCGAGGAAGGAGCAGACGCGGTAGCCGCCGGTGAAGCCCACCGAGGGCATGAAGGTGCCGTCGAAGACGTCCCGCTTCTCGACCTTGGCGGTGTCGAAGAGGACGGGGAAGCTCGCGGCGTCGAGGAGGACGACGACTCTAGGGTTTTTGGCGACGAACGGGCCCGGCGGCATGTTGGACCGGAACACAGTGGACTTG
Organism: Boehmeria nivea var. tenacissima; assembly: GCA_018132145.1. Classification (NCBI taxonomy): domain Eukaryota; kingdom Viridiplantae; phylum Streptophyta; class Magnoliopsida; order Rosales; family Urticaceae; genus Boehmeria; species Boehmeria nivea. The sequence goes on along the minus strand of CM030878.1, from coordinate 16,593,673 downwards.
TGTTTGGCCATTTTGGCGCGAAAGAACTCGTCACGGCCTTGGTTGTAGAAATAGTCATAGCGATCCTTGATGGCTCCGAAGAATGGCAAGCCATAATCTCCAGGAATTGGCCTCAATGGCAGTGACAGTGAACGTGTTTCTTCATTAGGGTTTTGCATGGTTCTTTTTCTTGTTTCTATTTTTGGCTTCGTTGTTGTATGAATTTTGTGGATTATGATGATATCTATGAGAATGTTGTTGGTTTATAAATAGGAGGAATTTGTTGGAATAGTCGATGCGAGTTTTTAGCCCGTTTTGGAAATTTTTTATTCTTTTCTTTCTATTTGCTATTGTTTGACTTTCTGTTTTCTTGTTTGGACAATATTATCGTCGTGGAATTTTTTTGCTGGATTATTTCGATGCATTGTTGTTGGTTTTTATCTTTGTTATCACTGTCGAAGTTCCTTGACGTGTACGATTAATATGAATTGATCATTGGCATTGTGAGTCCTGAAGTGAAGAGACAACAAAAGGCAATTTAGCGCATAATAGTGCAATCAACTTATTGTACTAGGTTATTAATTGTTGAATTAATACGGTACTATTATGTTGGCTAACTTGTGCTCCTTAGCCAACTGTACTAGCTAGGCAAACGTTTCATGCTATTATGCCATCATGACTGCCTATCTCATACATGAACGAGAGTTTATTAGTTTTTTTAATATGTAATATTATATAGCAATTCATATATTATGATATGATTAATTGGTAGTTGATATTTAAATTAGTAATATGCATATTTGACATTTGGTGTCTTAATTTGAATTTAACAAGTGCCACGTAAATGCCGAGATAAAATAGCAACTTCGCGAGGATTGGCACGACTTGGTAATTAATCTTTATAGTTTTTTCCATTTCAATATATTTTTGGTTGTGCTTTGAACAAGTACTACGTGTTTAAAGATGCAAATGTGAATTTGGTGATGATAACTTCTAAATCGTGTGATTTTGAATAGGTAGTTTGTTTATAATTTTCTACAATTATATGATTATTTTTATTATATAACCTTATATATCTAATGTACCAAGCACTTTGTATGTCAATTATACATTACATTTCACTTTCAGAGATTTTCAATCCCTTTTTTTATTTTGTAGCCCGCCGTGGTTGAACAGAAGACTTAAGTGGTCCAAAAAATTAGCTCGCTGCTTTTACGGTCGGCACGCCATCCATTAGTCAGAATAGATTTTTTAAAAAAATGCCATTTTGCAGTTACAATCTACGCTATAACTTTAACAATGCGTTTGGTAGGAGGGAGAAGTGAAAAAGGGAGAGGAATAAATGAAATTTGAGATGAATTTTGACATGTTAGGTTATTTGGTTAGTTGAAGTTTGAAAAAGAGTGAATGTATGAGAGAATTCAAAATCTTTAATACTAACAATTAACAAACTTGGAATCACTCCAAAATTGGAGTGACTTTGAGAAAAAATGAACTAATCCATCAAAACATCATATAAATTTACTATATTATCATTGAAATAGTTAGCTTATTAGCATTATTTTTCGCTTTTCTTTCTTTTCATTACTATACCAAACAAGATGATGAATTTGGACGTAACACACTCCTACCAAACACACTCTAAGTTAGACGTAACAATCTACACAATCTTCTGACGTCGGAAATCGGTCATTTTAGAAACACATATCAAACAAGATAACGAAGAGAGGCAACTAAAATCGAAGAGAACTAATTCACAACAAATCATATAGAGAGAAAAAAAAATGATCTCCTGAATGAGCCAAGATTTTGGACCAACATCACAGCTCTGTTGTACAACATTTGCTGTTTCAAAGTACATTTAGGCTATTCCTGATTTTGCTAATTAATTTAAATTATCAGCCGACTAAACCTTCTTAAGAACTTCAGACAACAGCCTCGCCTAGGCTCGAATGATACAGCTTCCTTCTTCAGGTAGAATCGTTACCTCTTGTTCCTAAAACATAGACACATCCGGGGGCGGGCCGTACACTGTTTTCCAAGAGAATGGGATGAGCCATCTGCTGTCATTATTGCCTGCACAAACCCATGTATAGACATTAGTTGAGTTGCTGCACCAAAAGGGCATACACTAAACCAGGTTGTTCGGAAGGAAAAGAAAAAAGAAATCTAGTTTGACTAAAAACTAAAAAAAAAAAAAAAAAAAAAAAAAACACCACCACCACCACCACCACTTGAGCAAATGAATCAATCCCAGTTAAGACCTAAAATTATCTGGAAATCAATGATCAGCTGAAATTTCAAAAGTAAACATATGACCATCAACGATGCCTTAATGATTAATTTGTATTCTACCGGAATTACAGCTTCAAACACCTTTCGCAAGATTAGGGAAATTGATTACATATGGAATAACAAAGAAACTAACCACTGAAATTACCGGGACTTATTCCCAGAAGTTTGCATGAGGCATCGGCCAAATTGAAGGCATCAGGTATGTTGTCTCCCTCCGAGCAGTAGCAGAATAAGCAGGTGACCTTCAAACCTTTGGCCTAAAACATATCATTATAACTAAAAAGAATCAGCTATGTACCAACACAGTCACAATACAAGGAATTTAATGTGGACATAAATAAATGTTCTACGGTTCTAGTGTCAAAATGACCTTGCAGAATAGAGTTCATCGGTGATCAAATCTTATCCTTTCCCTTCCCGCTGTATTATACCGGTTCTAATGAGCATTATACAGAATTCGTGGGTTGACAAAACCAACAAGGCGACACTAACAAAATACTGGTAAAGAAAACAAAAATGATGCATAAATGCTAAATTTCCCCTTTCCTTTCATTACATCAAAACTGAATTTTCTAATCATACCATATCAACACAGTATGCCTAACCAAGAGTACCTTGAAACAAGAATAAAGGGCGGCGAAAGGCAAGCTTGGGTAATAATCTTCTTCTTCTTCTTCTTCATCTCCAAAAGGCAAGTCATCTTCTAGTACAGCATTTCCTTCGACTAAATCATTAAGATATTTCCATCTCCTCTGATCAGGGCGATATTCTTGCAGTCTTTTCCACCCAAGAGATTCACAGTAGTCATCCCGTCCATCGTTATTGATACTAGATAGGTAATGTACCTGTGCACCGCTGGGTGTGTGGCAAATCAGATTTAATAATATAAATAGAAAGAAATAGTACAGATATCTAGCAGCCAAATTAAAATTATCAAAGAGAGGAGGAAACATAATAAACCTTTTTATTACTCACGACTGAGTGTCAAGGGAAAAAAAAAGGGCATTTTACTTGAAAGTCAGAGCTGGATTTTTAAATCAAGCCTTAAATTTTTATACCACGCCATAATATACGACAACTTTCTGGCTTCTGCCGTGCTCATCAACCATTTTAAGCAGAGAATTACAGGTTTTCTAATACGAATAAATGATTAACAAGGAATTAAAAACCATTACAGTTCTATATACCTTGACATATCAATTCTCTGCCACCTCCCGAAATCTAAGCTTGAAAGCAACACAACATGCTTCTTTCCAGTAGCAGCAGCAAAATCAGCCAAATTTTTCGCAAATTCAATCATCATCCCCTGTTTCAATGGCCACATCAAACCTCAAAACATCTCCATTTTATACAATCCCACTACAAGAAACATATATAAGCAGTGGCCAAGAGCAAACAAAATATTCAACTCATCGCACCGAAACAATAAGATAAACGAAACAGCCGATATAAGTCAAAAACTACCGGGGAAAATTTTCTTGAAACTAGTTGCTTATCCAAATGAAATTTACCTTAACAACTGGTGACCTTTGTTGGACAAGAGTCAATGAGTATGACGGTGATTCATAAGCTGCAAAATCAAGTATCGAAAATAAAAAAATTATAATAATTAGCCCTGTGTCAATCTTTAGTTATATATAATTATATATTACGACAAAATTTGGTCCCAATCTCTTAACATGAGCATAAAAGTTTAGTCCTTTGAACGATAAAACTCTTCGGGCACTAAAAACCTTAGGAATTAAGCACTAAATTTAGCATTTTTCTTAAACTCTAAACCGCAAAAAACTCAAAAAGTCGAAACTTTGATAATCTATGAAATGATTATTACAGTATTAGTTATGAAACTGAAACGGGTTCAAGTACCTTCGAGAGGAAGAGCGAGCTCGCCTTGAGGCAGAGGGCCAAAAGCGTCATTTCCAACGCAAGGAAGAACGAAAGGACTGTCCAAATACCCGATTCTCTCAGCTCTCATCGTCGAGATCAGAAGATCCATCGCTAGTTGCCCTACATTTCCGATCGACAAAGCAGGCTAAACCAAAAAAAAATAAAAATTAACAAGTTTCGAGACTCTCCAAACTCATCAGCGATAACGCAGAGCTAAGAACTGGGTGAAGAAAAAGTAGCTTGATTGGGAGCTGAACTGACCAGGACGAGAGTAGAGCAATCTTCGTGAGGGGTTTTGCCTTCTTCAACCACGAACTCCATTTTTGGTATCGGAATCGGAGGGTTTTACTGAGTCTCTGATCGGCGAAATTTTGTTATAGTAATTGGTAGCAAAGAACTTGTTAGGCTTGAAGAAGAAGAAAATAAAAAAAAATTTTTGGACCCGTGTAATTCGGCCTGTTTCAAAATTTAAATGGGCCAAGATTATAAGCAGGGCTTTTATGTGAATTAGAGAGATTAGAGATGGATTGAGATGAAATTAGGGAGAATTTCAAAATAAAGCCATTCTTTCTTGATACCACTTAATAATTTATACCCCATATAGTATGCACCTTTCATTTTCACTCTATGTTTGTAGTGTAAATTTTAGGGTATAAATTAAAAGTACAACACACATAGGGTATAGATTATCATTGTATTAAGAATAGGGTATTCCTCAAAATCTCCCAATTAGATTATTGCGGTTCTCTTTCTTATTTACTGTCGTTTTTTCACTCTCTATTGTTTTTAAATTTACTTTCGTTTTTCATCTCTTAATATCTTATGTGGTTTCTTGTCGTTTTCATTTTACCGTCCTATTTTAGTTTTTAAGTCGTTTTTAGTTTCCTGTCGTTTTTCAGGTTCTTGTCGTTTTCACCTTTATGACGTTTTTTCTTACTCCAGTGTCGTATTTTTCATCTGTCAATATTATAAATCAATAAAAAAAAAGTATACCAAATTTAATACATACTGAAAACTAAATACTAAAATAAAAATATGGAGTGATTCATTAGTGGCAGAAATTGTTCTTCTTTCGATTGATAATTATTTTTTTCATCTCTTTAAAATTATGATAATTAAAATATCCGAAATAAATTATTTGTTATTATTAGTATGTTTTTATTTGAATGTATGTTTATTATATATTTTTTTAATGAAAAAATGTGATATTTTAAATCACAAACTAGTCTTTTACAATATTAATAATATTTATTTGTATTTGTTTACGGTTTTGTTTATTCTTTTCTTTTACTAACTATAACTATATGTCATTTTTTCAATTATGTCGCTTTCTATTTTTGGCATTATTTTTCTGTAATTTCAATCGTTTATCATCCATCATGTCCCTAAGCTGTCGACTCTTTTTTCTTTTTGCTTAAATCTTTGATCTCATTTTTCATTCTAATGTCGTTTTCAGTTTTTATGTCGTTTCTCCACGCTGATGTCGCTTTCTTATTAAATATCGTTTTTCCACTCTGACATTGTTTTTAAGCTTTCTGTCGTTCTCTGTATAGTTTTAACTCGATTATGCCGTTTTCATTTTACTGTCGTTTTTTCGTTTTAGGTCGTTTTTCAGTTTCCTGTCGTTTTTCAGTTTTTTTGTCGTTTCTTTCTACTCCAGTGTCGTACTTTTCATCTGCAGACTGCAAACATTATAAATTAATGAATAATATGTCAAATTCAATGCATTATGAAAACTAAATACTAAAAAGTAGTAAGAAGTCCAAATATCTAAACTCACCTAAACTACTACATTTACTCACAATCTTACAACATGTAGATATTCAATCTAAATAATTACCTAAACCAAAAATTTTAAACCATTTTCACAAAATTACAATTCAACGCTTTTTCACTACAAAATTATAATCAATATATATTCATTGATCTCGAATTTTATCTACCCTAAACTCAAAAAATCACAACACCATGATCATATAAAAGTTATTAACTTCAAGAAATTATAGAATATGATAAATAATGCACCTGAGGATTAATAAGTAAAGAATAATCAATTTTCTACAAATTCTATAATAATTCAGAGAGAAAAAAAACACGAAACTAAAATTTCATCATTGGGGCTACGACAGCTTGCAACTACGACGACAACATTGATCGGCTATATGGTGGCGGCAATGGCAGCTATAAAGATGAAGAGAATGGAGTAGCGAAACAGGAGGGAGAATAAGAGACAAAGAGAACGGAACATATTTGTTGTGTAATTTAATTATTATTACTTTGGTTCTACTTTGAATAAAAAGACATTTCAAGTTATTTCACATTAAAGAAAACAATTTGAAACTATCTAAATAACTTAAATATGATTCTAATATTTTTATTACATAGGCAACTAAGGGAACAACCTATGAATTAGTGGTCTCCTTTCAAGATATAGCATAGTAAATTCTTACATGCTCAATGTTGAGTACGGAAGTGGGATCTTCAAAGCTTCTTAGATGAAAGAAGAAAAGGACTCAATATTATGAACGACAATGTGTGGCATAGAGAAATGTTGGACCCGTGTTACCTAATTATGTATAAGAGCATACTTATTTTGTGGCTTCAAATTTATCTTTGTATTTTTATTTATTTTTTCTTATTTAGGAAGTAGCATTAAGGTGCAAACAAAATTCCTGCAAAAAAAAAAAGTTGCAAACAAAATAATTTTTTGGCAAAAACCAAAAAAAAAAAAAGTACCTTTTGAAGTGGCTTTAATATTGGCCAAAAATATAAATCTCTACATACCATATGCAAATCCCTCATCTTTCTCTTCAGTTTGGACTTTTTTCCTACAAGCTCATAATACTTGTGTAAAGTGAACGATGGGTCATAAAGCGAAGTCCTCAAATCCAAACATATGCTAATACAGGTTGGGGTGAGAAATAAATATACAGTATGAGGACAATATTTTTCACAATTATCACGTCCTCTCAACAACCATTCAACACTAGAGACTCAAAATATCATCTCTTGTACAACAGCCATGGCTTACACGTACGTCAACTCAATGAAATTTAAAATACCCATACTTTAATCACATATTATTAGATCAGAAACTATAGCTTGGCAATATATATTAATGAATAAGTGTGATATTTTAGATCAGAAACTATAGCTTGGCAATATATATGAAAAAGTGTGATATTTTAGATCAGAAACTATAGCTTGGCAATATTAATATCATTTGTATTTGTTTACGTTTTTGTTTATTCTTTTCTTTTACCTATTATAACTATTTGTCATTTTTTCTAATACATGCCGTCTTCTTATTTTGGCGTTATTTTTCTGTAATTGCAATCGTTTATACTTTATCACTCATCATGTCGTCTAAGCTATCGGTTTTTTTTTTTTTTTTTTTTCTTTTTTGGCTTGTAAAAAATCTTTGATCTCAGTTTTCACTCTGATATCGTTTTCAGTTTTGATGTTGTTTCTCCACGCTAATCTCATTTTCTTATTTACTGTTGTTTTTCCACTCTGATATATTGTTATTTAATTTTCGAGATTGTTTTTCATCTCTTATGTAGTTTTTACTAGATAGTTTTCGTGGTTTTTTTGGTTTTAAGTTCTTTTTTCAGTTTTCTGTCGTTTTTCAAGTTTCTTGTCGTTTTACATTTATGACGTTTTTTCTACTCCATTGTTATATTTTTCATCTAGCAATATTTTAAATAAATAAAGAAATATGTCAAATTCAATGCATTATGAAAACTAAATGCTAAAAAGTAGTATGAAGTCCATTTTCCACTGTAATGCCTATTTCAGTTTTTATGTCGTTTCTGCGCATTAATGTCGATTTACTGTCGTTTGTTCACTCTGATATAGTTTTAAATATACTTTCGTTTTTCATCTCTGAATCTCTTATGTGGTTTCTACTAGATGATATCGTTTTCATTTTATTGTCGTATTTCAGTTTTTCTGTCGTTTTATTTTAAGTCGTTTTTAGTTTCCTGTCGTTTTTTATTTTCTTGTCGTTTTTACATTTATGACGTTTTTTCGGACTCCAGTGTCATATTTTTCATCTGGCAATATTATAAATCAATTATGAAAACTAAATACTTAAAAGTAGTATGAAGTCCAAGTACCATAAAAAGTAAAAACTACTATGTATAAACTCACCTAAACTACTACATTTACCCGCAAACTTATAACATGAAAATATTTAATTTAAGTTACCTAAACCAAAATTCTTAAAACCATTTTCATAAAATTAAAATCGAACACTTTTTCGCTATAAAATTATACTCATGAAAATATTAATAACATTCATTTTTATTTGCTTATGCCTTTATGGTTTGTTTATTATTTTTACCTATTATAACTATCTGTCACTTTTCCTATTACCCGTTGTTTTCTTATTTTGCGTTGTTTTTCTGTGATTGCAATCGCTTATCATTCATCACGTCGCATAATCTATTGTTTTTTATTTTTTTGGGGCTTCTAAAAATCTTTGATCTCATTTTTCACTTTAATGTCGTTTTCAGTTTTATGTCGTTTCTCCAGGATAATGTCGTTTTCTTATTTTTTGTCGTTTTTTCACTCTGATATTGTTTTTAAATTTACTTTCGTTTTCCATCTCTTAATCTCTTACGTAGCTTCTTCTATATGATGTCGTTTGCATTTTACTGTCGTATTTTAGTTTTTATGTCGTTTTTTTCTATGTCGTTTGTAGTTTCCTGTCGTTTTTCAGTTTCTTGTCGTTTTTCCTTTATGACGCTTTTTCGTACTCAGTGTCGTATTTTTCATCTGTCAATATTATAAGTCAATAAAAAAAGTGTGCCAAATTTATTACATTATGAAAACTAAATACTAAAAAGTAGTATAAATACCAAAATCACATAAAAACTATATTTAAAGTTTAAACGCGCCTAAACTACTACATTTACCCACAAATTTTTAACATGAAAATATTCAGCTTAAATTACCTAATTCAAAATTTAATTCAAACCACTTTCACAAAACAATTCAATAATTTTCCTACCAAATTATAATCAACATATATTCAATGATCTCAAATTTTATCTACCCGCAAACTCTCAAAATCACAACACCATGGCTATGGCAGCTTGTAATGCATTTGAAGATATCGTAAACAACAATCGATTTTCTGCAAATTCTATACGAGACAAAGAATGGAAGCAGATTTGTTGCGTTTGGTTATTGTTACTTTAGTTCTACTCTGGGTATAAAGATTCCAAGTTATTTAAAAAAAAAAACAATTACAAAATATCTAAAATATAACTTAAATATGAATAGAATTGAATTATATATATTTCTTTTTATTTAAATGGAGTACAACTTGGGGGATCAACCTATGAATTAGTGATCTCCTTTGAAGATATAGAAAGCATAGTAAATTGTTACAAGCTCCATCCTAAGTAAAGAAGTGGGATCTTCAAAGTTTCTTAGATGAAAAATCAAAAGGGCTCAATATTGTGAACGACAATTATATGGCATAGAGAAATTTGGACCCATGCCACCTAATTTTGTGTGAGAGCATGTATATTTTTGTGGCATCAAAAATTTATCTTTGTATTTTTCTCTTCTTTCAAAAGTACCATTAAGGTGCTAACTAAATAAATTTTTGGAAAAAAAAACAAATATTAAACGTACCTTTAGAAGTGGAATTAATAATGGCCAAAAAAACTAAAATATATATATATATATAAATAAATAAAGTATAGCCTTTCAACTTTATAAACCATATGCAAATCCGTCCCTCTTCAATTTGGACTTGTACCTATAAGTTCATAACACTTGTGCAAAGTGATTTATTACTCATGACGGGTCACAAAGGACAGTCTTCAAATCCAAAAATATACTAATACAGTTTGGGGTTAGAAATAAATATACAGTACTAGAACGGTATTTTTCACAATTAATTATGTCCTCTCAACAATTATTTAACACTAGAGACTCAAAATATCATCTGTTGTCCACAGCCATGGCTTACACGTCAACTCAATGAAATCCAAATAAAATACCTAAGTCAAATCCCTGACTTTAATCACTCCTTATCAAAAACCTCTATAGCTTGAAGACAATAAAGATCCAATTATGGTTATAGAGTACAGCTCAAAATATTTATTATCACTGTAGCAGTACAACATCAGTTTTTGGATCTCGACTCACATTTTGTACATGTGAATTGTGATGCCCAACAAAATGATGAAATTTGATTTGAGTAATTTGTAAGTGTCAATTTTGAATTGTATTTTTACTAACTAATTTATAAATTTAAGTGTACGTTTATAAGCTATTGATTATGAATATGGGATCTAATAATAAAATAATTATATCCAAGACAATCGAACTATATATCATATGCAATAGACGTACTCTTCAGAGTTTTGAAAAGTTATTGGGTGATATCTTACAGTACCGACTCATATACAATTTATAAAATAGCCAATTTCATCTCAATTTAAAACTTGAAAAAAAAAAAAACTTATGTAATTATTACACACAACAATATTAGATATTTCACATTTTCACATCATTGATCTAACACACAAATTTGAATTTAATCATCTACTTGAACTTTATCAATCTAAACATTAGTTAAAAAAAATGCCAAACTTTATTCTCTACTTAAGTTACACGATTTAAAATGTTCAGTGTTCATGTTTCATCCGACTAACAAAAGAAAGATTTTCTCTGTTAGATATTATTTATGAAAAATACTATATTGACGAGAAATAATTCTGGACTGTTAAATTTATTTTTTAAAATGCAAAATTTATTAAAATATAAATTATTTATTAACGGTCTAAAATCATTCTCCAATTAGCTAACTCGTATTTACCTCAAAACCTTGACCAACAAAATTATACAGCTGCGAAATGCAACAATATTAGTGCCCAATATTCATGATGGTAATTCGTCCTCTTTTAGTGGAAGTTATTTGGTAATTTTTTTTTTTTTAATAAAATTTTTAGACAAGCAACAAGGCTAGGCACTTGTCTGTATATGTGTTCCTATGTTGTTGGCTAGTCCAAAGTCTACACGGATTAATTTGGCATTCAAGAGATCATTCTATCAATCATTCAAGCTGAGACAAGTGTACAGCACTAACTGTGGCCAAAACTGCCTTATCATGATTTTCAATTCGCAATTGCCTCTCTTTCAATATGCTTGCCTAATTTTCTCTGCTATTTTACGTGAAAAAAAAAAGGGTATCATCGAATCTAGCTAGCCGCTATATGTGTGTGTTAGCATGGTCATAAACCCCAGAGCCTGCCAAGTGTATATATACATGTCACTATATATAACTACTTCACTTTTATTTTATCTTTTTTTTTTTGTTTTGATAGACATTGCATTACAATCTCTTGTTTACTCACAAAATTGTTGGTTAAGTACAACGAATGTGAATTGGATTAATGATCACGATAATAGGCTCAATAGTTACATCCTTTGATGACATGGATTATTTTTATTCTACTTTTACATATGTGCATTCACTAGTAGTAATTAAAATGGCTTTGCTACTCTATTTATCACGATCATTTTCTATTTTCATGAGATTGTAAAATTAACTAACTGCTACATTTTTAGTCCTTTAACCTATCGAGGATTATTCTTTAATCAGTGGCCCTGAACGGCTGATTTTTCTCGATCTTTTCGAGTTCCGAGCTTAAGAACAAGTTGGAAATTTTGAGAATTATGTAGGACATTCTAGATCCTATGTATTGCTTTTCTTAAATCTCTAATACTTTCATTGTTAGTTCCTTTATTTCACAATCAAGTTGTACGGAATATTAGGGACCTCAATAGCACTATTGTTTTCAAGAAGGGGCAGAAATCTGTGGAATGGCCGAAAAGAATCATGGAAGGGGGTGTGATATGAGGGTAATTTTGGGATAACTTCATAGATTATAGAAAAACTTGGGGCACAATTGCAAATTGGAGTAATGTCTTTGCACAGCAGTTATTATCATTATCTCGTTGTCCATTCATATTTATATATAATTGCATAGATAGGCTTATGAGCTGTCCATCTATTTTACATGAATTTCAACACTTAACAATTTTCTGACTTTTTTTTGTGTGATCTCATTTTTAAATCCTTCTAATTGATCTTTTAAGAAAATTAAAGATCACTCATCAGTTGCTTTAACGCAAAATAAAGAAAAATAAGATTAAAATTAAGTGATTAGTAGTAACCTATCAGAATATAGTGGAAGGACCTAAATTAAAATACCGCAAAAAAAAAAAAAAATCTAAACTGATCGGTAAATATAGCCCATGTCTGGACTTGGATAATAATTAATCATGCATAGAGAATCATGAATTGTAGTTGTCACATAAGTTTTAGTTAGTATTATTATATAGGGAAACAAAATATACATATCTACAATTATTAGCTAGATATTTATCTTCCACTTAGGGTTGTAATGTCCCTTGAAAGCGCCAATACGTCCTTTTGTGTAAGGACATGACCTACCTCTCCAATTATTTAATATATATATATATATATATATATATAACTGCTAACTAAAAAAGGTCAATCATACGCTAAAAAACTATAGATATGAATTATGACATTCCATATTATGGGAAAAAGTAAAGTGGAATATCAAAATGATGAAAGAAGACAAACAAATAATACTAATTGTTCCAAATGCAAATAGAGTTATTGTGTTGAGTGGAGAGTACCGCAAACAGTGAGAAGGCTAAAAATAATACTTCTTTGCTGGCTAAATTGGAACCAGAATTTAATTGTAACATATAAGTTTAAAGTGGCGCTATATCCTAAGTGCCATCGATTCCAAACAGAAATGATTGTTCAATCATTGAAGTGCATAGCTTGTCATGTTATATTTGAAGAAATATAGTAACTTTTTACCCCAAAAAAAAAAAAAAAACTTTTCTGAACCGTTAGAAGCTATATATACGTTAACTTGGAAAACCACGACATGCATATATTGAGCTCATAATAGAGTTAATAGTACTGCTACTACAAAGGGATGATAAGAAGTGTTACAAATAATGAGAAAAATCATACACAGAAGCTTCAAGTATCAATAGCTTCTTTAATTTTTTTTAGGGATCAATATATATAGTTTATTTTCTCAAATACATTTGACTTGCTCTCTTTCATCTAGAAGGTCGGCTTATATTTAGATAAGTCCCAATTAAGCTCCTCAAAAGTCAACTGATCAAACAAATTAATAGCCGGCGGTTTAAATGCGTACGTTTTCATCTTCACAAAATTAAACTGTACATTTTCACGAATTACATTCAATTAAATCAGGCCAAATGAAAAGTAAAATTAACCGGGTTTAACACATATTTCGAAATCCCATAATTAATGATGAGATAAAATTAGGCACTCTATGAAATCAATCTTAATATATATATATATATATATCTTAATTCTTATAAAAAATGAATTTGTTATATTTAAATATGTTGTTTCATTAATTTAATTATATGGAGCTTCGCAATTATCATTAAAAATGGCAAATTTAATTATTTTCCATTAAAATATCTGAGTTATATTTTCACATATATTACAAATTAAGTACGTCATCTCCACGAGAAGGGAAAAAACCTTGATATATAATATTAAGAAAAAGATAATCTATTACATTAATGTGTTTATATATCACATTTGGCAAATAAATAATAATAAAAAAAACTATGTAAATGTTAATCAACTTTTCATGCTGCTTGGTCATGTGTATTCTGATTAGCAAACAAGACCAAAAAGTTTTTTAGATTGAATATTGAAGCAGCCTCGACACAAAATACTCTTATTTAAATTTCCTTGCCAAGTTAACATCATTTTAATTGATGTTTCTTTTCGTTCGTTTTTCTTACTTACATATGTAAGAAATCTCGGATCATAATAATTAAATAATACTTGATCCAACAAAATTAGTATAATACTTAAAGAGAGAGTTCTGTTGAGCCACTTGGATCTGTGTTTGATAATTAGCAAACAACTTGAAAGAAGTATAAATTAATTCATTAAGAAAACTGCTCGATATCAACATAATCAATTACGTGTCATGTTTTGCTCCAAATCTAGTGTTTTAAATTATAATTCACCTCCCTGCAGTTTAAGCATGCTAAAATCCTGTGATTATTAGTTTAAAAACAATATTATCGATAGCTTAGATTATCATTTGACGTAAAGAATCTGCTTTAAAAAAAAAAAATGAAAATGTGAACGTGTTTGATATTTAGGAGGCAAGATTTAAAAGCACTTTAGGAGATTTATTAAAGACCGTCCACGACTATATGTATGTGTATTAATCTCTTATTTATATATCATATTAAACCTTATTTATATATCAGTATGAGCTTCACATGGACACATGCCTGAATTCTATTCTGCCAACTGTTTGACTTTTAAATATTGTTCATCTTTGGTAGGAAGATTAGAAGACATTAAGACCTCATTATAAAAATATATATACGAATACCTTTTTCTACTTTTATGTATTTCAAACTTATATCTTGAACTTGAAAGTAATTTAAATTTGATCACTAATTGTCTAGATAATCAATCCTTTTATTTTTTTCAATTATATTATTGTACTCCTTCAAAAGTTAAAAGACGCCGCTGTGCCAGTTTGGTACAAATTTTGTTACCTTTTTCCCACTTTGATTTTTAGATTGCCAAGTGGCAGATATATACAATACCTTGTTAATTTGGAGTTTGAACTAGTATATTTCATGTATTGATGCGTATATAATATAATTACCATATATATAAAGCATATGTATGTATTATATAGAGAAATTATAGTGAATACCCAATTTTTAAAACTTAATGTAAGTTATTACCCAATTTTTTGAAAAATGTAACCAACTACCCAAAAAATACAATTACTTACACAGTGGTAAGTGGTGGTAATTCACTTTATTACCAAAAGTATGTGCAAGTAATTCACAAATTGACTAGAAACTCAATTACTTCAAAAGTTTGGGTATTTATTTTTATTGTTATATAAATTCTGGGTATTTGCCTACTTCACCCTATTATATATTAATACAAACGTATTCAAATACAATGTTACATTACACTTGTGAGTACAACCACATATATAATGTTTTTAATTAGTACACTAATTTTCCTCTTTCAATCTGTCTCCAACAGTCCACATATACAGTATAGTAATATTTAAATACTGAACAAATCAAATAAAAGTATAATAAAAAATGAGAGTGATATCATCGGTAATTAATTTCACATGGAAAATTTTGAAATAAATCAATAAATTGACTTTGCGTGCAGAGTGACAGAGATATAATTACATACACTTTTGGTGATTGCACCAAAGTCAACTAAGCTTTGAAACACAGGACTATTAGACGATTAGGATTCAATATTCATAAAGCTGGCTGCTATACAAAAAATAAAAAATAATAAAAATTATATTCAATATATACCTATCTGTTTCACTATATTGTTCAATGAAGCCATAACAACTTGAAAATAGCATTGATAAATCGATTCTTTTCCCACATAGGGCATCCTTAATCTTTATACTTGTGAAAAATTCAAAATGATGTCGTATATGTTTTGATTGTCTCAGCTCAAGATTTGGGGAATAAATTGTACCGCACTAATAGATCAAATCTATCAGGATAATATAATCTATATACGTACGATCAAAGATATTCGTATCTCAGTTAATTATAATTTATTATTAGGTTGCTAATAACTTCCAAGAATAAAATTCGTCGGTTGCCATATTGCGTATTGATTACGTGTCACATCGTATATTGATTAAGGAAACAATAATCTTCTCTTTGCATTTTGGGATAAGAGTATCAAGATCCATTCTTATAAAAGAAACTTGTAATTAGTTTAATACTGCAATAATCTTGATTAATTTATCAAAATACCTATGCATCATGAATGCCTGAAAATTTCAAAAGCGACAAAAAAAATTATACCAAACTGAAGACCGGAGACAAAACTCATTAATTAACCTCTATTTAAAAAATTAAAAGAAAAAAAAAAGAAAAATGAAAGACATTGGTTCATGATAAAATAATACAAACTACAATTATATATGTGACACTGATAAAGACAATTCATGCAAAAACCCCACCCCACACATGGAAAATAGCTTATAATACTAAAAGTCTAAAACCACAAATTCATGTCACACAACAAATAGGTATCCACGACTCCACGTGTACCCTTTGACCCTTTCACAAAGCCCTTTTAGCTCAAGACCCTTATCGGTGATAATCCTCCTAATTTCCACATCTGTCAAGAAGCAGACATATACAAATATATAGGATTATACATCATGACGTCATGCTTACGCCCTAATCATTCTCACCTTAAACACATCAATAGCATGTGGTGACATACTATTGGCTAGCTAGTCAATATGACATAGCATATAGTGTTGTCACGTTGCAGATTATACAAATATAGCTAAACTAATTTATTTTTTTGAACTTTTAGGAATTATTTTTTTGAATTGTTATATAAATTTTGAGTATTTTTTATTTTATCAATTAGTAATCTATGTTATTTTTGTATTATATTTTTAATTTTAATTTTTATTTTTACACTATAAATATATAGCAGAACAAAAAATATATACATTATTTGAGACAAAAATTATTAAATGATATTTATTAAAATAGTTTTTTTTTTAATAATTCTCCCCCTTTTGTTTTCTTCTTCAATTATAAAGTTCGTTTGGAAATAATTCAAATAAAGTCCTACTATACAAAAATTAATTTAATCTTTTATTAGTATTTATTAATACGGTAAGAAAAAGATATCAACTAAGTTTATTCATATTTGCTATCTTAAACCGGAGATAATGTTTCAGGTTTATTGCAATATTTTGGCTGCTACGATAAGCTATATATTATCGGTTTCTTATTTGGGTAATAATAATTGTGATGTCTTTGTCAGAGTCTCAACGGTCCTGTTGGACTTTGTAGGCGCAGTGTCTGCCGATTCATGGAGCCGCAAAAGTGCGCAAATATTAGCTCGCCTCGGAGTTGAAGACGCAACAACGCCGGAGGATTTTGGCTGAGGTGGCTAGGTTTCAAAGCATTTGGTTCACCAACTTGTGATTTTGGAATAAATAATTCCGTGGTGTTTTTGGCGTTTTGTTTGATTGATTGACGAATGACGACTGACTGATCATTCAAGATTTTAATTTGGCGAGTGTTTTAAAAGGAAATCGGAAAAAATTAAAAAATATATATATTAATCAATATATAATACAAAATAAAAGGTCACGAAATACGTATAAATTAATTTATAATTATGGGAGATGTATATACTCAGATTTAATTAATAAAAAATAATAATAGTGGGTCATATGCCACTATTCCTCCTTATAATGTGTGGTCCATATAAATTAAAATTTAGTCTTTTTTTTATCATGTTTTTTATGCCACAAAGATATTGTCGATTGGAACAATAATTGGGAATATGAATAGTAATTTCACAATAGTACGTGTGAGTGTGAGAAAATAAAAAGGTCAGATTAAAGAAAAGTTCAAAATTTTGTCGTACACAAACTTATAATATTCAACTTATAATATCTTCCTGTATTAGTGATTGTACTGATCCCACAACAGTAATTAGACCTAAATAATTATAGCTAATGTAGTAGTAACCAATAAAGTACCAACCCATGTAATTAGATAACCAGTTAATTGTCCAACGTACATGACGATATTTTGTATTATTCTAGTTAGCCAGCTTAATTGCTAAAATATGTACAGGGGCATTTAAGATATATCATAACGATATAACTGACATATTACTTCTCTAGTTTATATTTAAAAAAAAACCAATCCTAATTGAGGGAATTAGAAGAATGAGCTATATATATATATAGCCGTACGTAGCTATGGCCTATGGGCATGGAAGTCTGACTTGAATTAATTGTATTTGATTGGCATGTGAATGAAAAAGCTGATCAGATTAATTTTGCCAGAGAATGAAGATGATTTTCAAACAGCGCGAGAGTCATATTTCAACGACTTTTGGGTCCAATTATTAATGGAAGTTATTGAAAAGTTATAAAAACTCAATCTTCTCTAAATGTCACCTTTTCTCTGTTTGACAATTCAGTTGGCGTTGGTGTTTATTCAAGAATCAAGGCCATTATATGCGAATTTTCACTCATTTGATTAACATTCAAATATCAATGTGAATGCGATTATTTTGGAATAAGAGAGCCAAATTGAAGATACAAAACTTTTAAGTACATTGAAACTTGAAAGTACCTCATATGACGATTGAACTACCAATTTAATAAAAATAAAAACTTTAGGTTATGGACCACCCTAAATTATCATAATTAATAATGAATATCTTAAATTAAGCAGATAAATAGATAATCGCAAGAGGGACCAGTACATTACTCTAACCTCACTGGCATTAGTGGAAGTTTGCTATGCGCAATTGCATAGATTAATAGCAACCAATGGATATTATTTTTAATGTGAATTTGCTATGCTCGATTGTTATCCCCAAAACTGCACTTGCAAATACATTTTTACAACTCATCAAATGAGTGATAATTATTGATAAAATTAATAGAATTTAAAAAAGAAAGGAGATTTTTAAGGATTTAGTCAAATTTAGACTAATTTATTAGAGATTAACCATAGTTATAAATTTAAGAAATTAGTCACTTTTATTTTTTATTGTATCACAAATGAAAATTTTGACAATTATAGATTTTGTTTGTTTCTTTGGGTTGAAAGAGCTAAATTTTTGAAAATTTTTAATTTAATTTGTGCGGTTTGTTTAAATAATTATTATAGATACTTATTTTCATTAAGATATTTAATGACTATTTCTTTAATTTTGACATTCTAAGATTAAATACTTCAAACTTTATCTTTAAAGTTGTTAATTTTCTAATTGGCCTTAAAAAATTTACAAGAGCAGATGAATTGTTAAAATATAATTGGCCGGACAATTTTGAGAAGGCGATTAGGACCGCTGGTTTTCATTGGTTTATATTTGCTTGATTTTTCTTGTTGGCAATAAAATTTCAAAGAGTTCAAGTTATTAATGATCATTATGGAAAACATAATAGCCATCAACGTGAAAGTCGGGACAGTAATAATAGTGAGAATAATCTTTTTGCGTGCTTATATATATATACTTAAATCATCGAAGGACAGCTGTGATGGTAATACCGTGCATCCAAGTTAGGTTCTGATTTATAAATGTGATAAATATCACACGTAGGATATTAATTTGAAGGTAATTTATAGAGTTATCAGTTTTAAGAGCATCGAGAGTGGAATCCAGCAAAAAAAAAAGGTCATATAATTAACTAATTAAATGGGATTTACGCCATAAATTAATGTGGTAATATATCCACTAATTAGTCACGACACTTACTTTTTACGTCATCAAAAGAGAGAAAATTATGGTGCAAATTAAATTAAAAAAAAAAAGTCATTTTGGATAAATAGTTGACAATGAGAAAACGAATTATCTCTTTTTTTCGTGTGTGCGGGTTTTTTTTTTTTTATTTCCGTCTAAGAGTAATGAGACTGACTTCAAGCCGTCCATTCCATTTCTCACGTTCCATCGACAAACAAAATATGTTATGCATGTGCATGGGAAATTGGGGACTCTATTAGGAGACGTGTTAGTTTTGAAAGTTAGTTCATGAAAATTTCAAAACTCATATTAAACACGCGGGTTTTTCACCATTAGTCTATCAATTTGAATCCGTAATATATTTTTTGGTCTATTTTATGTGCTCTTAAGTCTTAACCAATGTAGGTAGTATTGTAAATATATATATATATATATATGAATAAATGATAAAGCGGGACTAATTTTTTGGATAAGAAAATATGTTAATTTATTATATAATTTAGGACGTTCAATTGAGTTACTGGCTATTACTCTGGAAAAAACTATTTTGTACTAACTCGATTTAAAAAAAGTTAACTTTGATATTTGACTTCTCTATAGGTAATTTCTCCTTTCATTTACTTGCGTCTTTCCTCTTTTTACTTTGTAGTTTCCTATTGGGAGATTATTAATTATATTTGTAACAAAACTAATAAATATTTATAAATCTATTTTGGGAATTATAATTTTTACAAGTCTATATTATAAAGTTGAAAATTACTATAATTAAGGACATGGATATGCAACCGGATTTGCGATTGAATTTGTTTAAATATGGAAAAAAAATTTAGCAAACCATACATTTATTCTCTCTATCATTGTAACTAATTCCAAAATAATTAATAAATTTTTTGAAATTATATAACTCAAATTATAAATAATTGAAGAAAAATCTTTAAAAATTATCTTCAAAATCGTCTTTCCCAAAATTTGTAATGTTTCATTAGTCTTTTTATTTTGGAAAAAATAATATTTCAACAACGGGACATCAAACCAAGTTCTTTAAAATCAGTAACAGTTTAACCACCCCAAAAAAAAAAAAAAATCAATCGAATATCAATTGAGAGAGAAAATGTAATTAGAAATAAAGCCTATAATCAAATTAAAGAAGCTTTAAGAATTAATGAGAATATTTATTTTTTGTAAATACTTTTGCAAATATTAATCCTATGTATGGGCAAACCATCCAAACTATCTCATTCCATTCCATACTATTACAAACCATTAAACTTTCTAATCCTACAAACCATTCCATTCCATTTAATTTTTTTTTCAACCCTTTATTTCAACTTTCCAAATCCCTATACAATATCTTTAAATCTCAACCATTTATATCACCTAGATATTCGAAAAGTCAAACAATTCTGCTCATTTTTCTAACTATTTTCTAAATCATTTTCAAACCATTTTGACCATCTCAAAAAATGAGATGAGATGGGCAAAATAGTTTGCCCAAATATAAACTAAGTCTAACTAAGGATAAACATTCCATTCATTTAATTTTGTAATGATTTGACTTTGCGAATTTTAAAGTGTTATAAATGTTTAAAATTTAAAAACATGGCATTGTGATTAAATTTTTAAAAAAAAAGAATGAAATGGAGACGATGGAGAGACAACGATTTGAACTTTAGTCGTAGGCAGAAATGGTAATAGAAAAATGGATTTTTACTCTATATTTAACATTCTTTCTGTAATAGTAATAAGGTAATCGAACAAGTTACCCGAATGAAATTTTTTACGTTTGGAAATAAAGAAAAAAAAGTCCCATATGAAATTCAAAACGCATTTCCTTCCAAAAACATGAATAGTCCAAAGTCAAACTATCTCATACATTTGAAGACGCTTCCTTTGCCTTACGTGGCTAAGCAAAATCCCGCGAAACACTTCCCCAAAATAGCGTGTGTACCTTAAACGCCGCAACCAAAATCCTCCATTTCAGACCACAGTTCCCCCTTTTTTTTCTTCTTTTTTTTGCCGATCCCGAAAACAATAATAAAAAAGTAAATACAAACAAAATATAAACAATAATTGATTAATTTCCATCAAAATTTACAAAACGATTTTTCGCTCCTCGTCACCGGCACAACCGGTTTCCCAGTTCCCGCCACGCGTCACCAACTCGTACCGAACTTCTTTTAATCGCCACACCTATTTATACACGAACTCTCTCTAATTTTCACCGGTCCTTTCATAATTCTCTCTCAAGCAAACAATTTTTCCACAAAATTTTCATTCTTAAAAATTTTCCTCTCAATTTTCCTGGTTCTTCATATATGAGAAACGCAAAAGGTGGTGGTACAAAAATGACTATGGATCAACAACAACGACAACGGCAAAAATTCGGAGCTCTATTAAATTCCGACTCAAACGACACCGTTTCGGACGAGAATCAACCGTCAACGAACGGCGTAAAGTCGAGCAAGTACTACAGCGACGACGTCGCCGCTTTACCTTCGGCGACGGCGTCGCCGTACGCCATGTCGCCCTGGAGCCAGGCGTCGCCGTTGGCCAAGTCGCCGTGGCTTACGTCATCGCCGACGACGACGATCGTGTTCAGCCCCTTCGCCGGCGAGGGTTTCACGCGCAACGGCCTAATCGGGTCACTCGTCCGCGAGGAGGGACACGTGTACTCGCTCGCCGTCTCCGGCGACCTCCTCTACACCGGCTCCGACAGCAAGAACATCCGCGTCTGGAAGAACCTCAAGGACTTCACGGGCTTTAAGTGCAACAGTGGCTTAGTCAAGGCCATCGTCGTCGCCGGGGACCGAATCTTCACGGGCCACCAGGACGGCAAAATCCGGGTCTGGAAAGTCTCGCGCACTAACCCGAAGCTCCACAAGCGGATCGGAAGCTTGCCTTCTTTCAAAGAGTCTCTGAAAAGCTCCGTGAACCCGAAGAACTACGTCGAGGTTCGGCGGAGACGGAACGTGCTGAGAATCAGGCATTTCGACGCGGTGTCCTCGATGAGCCTGGACGAGGAGCAGGGGATTTTGTACTCGGGGTCGTGGGACAAGTCGCTGAAGGTGTGGCGCGTGGCGACGTCCAAGTGCTTGGAGTCGGTGGCGGCCCACGACGACGCGGTGAACGCGGTGGTGGCGGGGTTCGAGTCGCTGGTGTTCACGGGCTCGGCGGACGGGACGGTGAAGGCGTGGCGGCGGGAGCTGCGCGGGGAGGGCACGCGGCACACGCTGGCGCAGACGCTGCTGCAGCAGGAGTGCGCGGTGACGGCGCTGGCGGTGAACCGGCCGTGCGGCGTCGTGTACTGCGGCTCCTCCGACGGGCTGGTCAACTTCTGGGAGCTCCGCGGGAAGCGGCTGGCCCACGCGGGAGTCCTCCGTGGGCACAGGATGGCTGTCCTCTGCCTCTCGGCGGCGGGAAGCCTCGTGTTCAGCGGCTCCGCCGATAGGAACATCTGTGTGTGGCGGAGGGACGGCCGGACAGGTGTCCACGCGTGCCTCTCGGTCTTGACGGGCCACACCGGGCCCGTCAAGTGCCTCGCCGTCGAGGAAGATCGCACCGATCGTCATCAGAGCAAGAATGGCGATCATCATGGCGAAATGGATGATGACAATGACGATGACGACGATGATGATAAGAGGTGGATTGTGTACAGTGGGAGCTTGGACAAGTCGGTGAAGGTGTGGCGCGTTTCGGAGCACGCGCCGGAGCTCAAGCAGCTGAGGGCGTGGGACCAGCAGTGCGCGAGTGGCTTCTACGCTCCGTCGCCGAGAGCCTCTCTCGCGGTCGGTCGGTTGGGGCAGAAGAGCCTCCTCGGCCAATACTAATAAGGAAACCGCTATTAGACCGAGCCTTAACCGACGCTCCTCAGAAGAGCGTTGTACTCACGCGGGGTTTTGATTGGCTGCGGGCTGTTCCACGTGGTCGCCGTGGTGGTGGTCCCCGGAACAGGATATTGTATCTCCTCGTCGCCGGCCTTGGTGAATGAGCCAATAGAAGCGTGCCACGTGGTCGGTTTTGGTAGCTGCCGGTACTGCCAGAAAAGTCAATTACCGTCTTACCGACTATTAATATTTTGGCAAGTCATTATGTGAATATTGAATATACGCATGAAATTCTCACCAAATTTGGCATTGTGATCCAAAACTCACAAAATATCCCAAGGGAAAAATAATTAGAAAGAAAGGAAAATAGTTCTTATGTTTTTTTTTTGTGTCTCTGACAATAACATATGCTTAATTTTTTGGCTGGTTTTGGGGTTTTTGAGTTTCTTGTTTCGTATAGAAGATTTGACTGATCTATGTGTAAATTTGTGGATGTTGCAATTTGTATCACTGGCATGTATAATTGTTTCTTTGAGCTTTCAATTACTTGATGGTTCTGTACTGATGTATAATTGAACCCTGACTTTTTTGTTGAGGCAAAAACAGGAAATTAATATACTAATTGATGATAAAAAAATAATGGACGGTAAAAGCTTTGAATAAAGGTGTATCAACTTTTTATGGAACTTTACTACGCTTTCTTAAAAGGTTATTAATGCGTTGAAGTAAATCTACGTTAACTACTAAACTCTAAAAGCAAATTAAATTTTTCGGCGAAGTATTGCTCTTAACAGTATAAACAATTCGTGAAGTATTTGGAAATTAAATAATTATTTTCAGCCAAGTTTCATTCATCGAAAGGTTCATCTGATCAAGTAAGATTTTATGCACGTAATTAAAATTCTCTTGTATCAAGTTGCATATATAAATATATATCCAACCAAGGTGCTTCATGTGAAATTTGGTAATTAATCGACAATCATCATGTGTAAATTCAATATTTAACATATATGTGTGTGAATATACGTTTGAGAGTGTATTATAGTTGTAATGATCAGAACACCATGAGATCTGGTTTCTAAAAGTTAGAAGTATTTAGTACGAGGTGTAGTTCCTAGGTAGTCTTTCAAGAATAAATTCTCTCTCTCGAAGTATATATATGCGGATACAACACAGACTTTCACAATCGACCTAATTGTTAAGATTTAATGACCGGAGCTCCATTTGCTTGTGTACTAAAACTCTCGTCCATGACTTAAGGGGGATTTTGAGGAATGACAACATAACATAAAAACAAATAGAGTACATCAATTGAGATATATATTATTAATACTTAAAATTGTCTTATTTTGCAATTTTCCCATTGACTTAATTTATAGAATTTGGCCCATGACTCTGGCTTCTTAAATTAGTACGACCAAAGTTTGCATCGTAAGTAATTACTCAAGTTCATATGCCAATAAGACCTTCCCATCAAGCTATTAAGACTTAATGACCAAAGATCGATATATATATATAGATATATATATTACTTTGATGGAGGAGCACCAAATTATGCCTTATAATTCTTAAATCTACCAAAGAATGTTTTCATAAGGACTTGCGAAGTTAAAGAATTAGCTTAATTTATATATGAACAATTTCAAATATCTAAAAAAAATTTAAAAAGGAAGAGAAGCAAACTATAGTTAAAATATTATAAATAATACAACGTTGCAGTAATGTGTGTATGTTTACTTCTTTAACTCAACACATTTGACTTACCAACTTTAGTTATGCAAATTAGACCAAGTTTGATCATTCCACACGTACGAAGTTGAAACCAAAATTTAATTAATTTTCAGCGACTGAAAACGAGGGAGAGTCATATTGTTCATGCAAATATCATGCAAAAATAGAAAAAGAAAAAACCAAACGCGTTAAAACTATTTTTGAGCTTTATATGATACGACATGCATGACATTAGCGACTAGCGAGTGGCTTTTGGAAAGAAGGAAAAAGAAGACTACAATTTCTGACAAAACCAAACTGCTTTATTTTCAAACGTCATATGCTGGCTAAAATCGGAATTTCCAAAGGCTTATAAAAAAATCATTTTTTGGACGCATACTTGCACTGATCATCATAGGCCAATGCATTATTTTTGTGCGTGTGTACATATATCTAAAGTAAGTATATAACATTTTAGTAAAAAAAAAAAAAAGAAGAAGATTAACCATATGATACAGACTCTCATTCCACACAAGGACTCTGATATATATTATATATATATATATATATAGTTTTTTAGGCATTTAACCAAATTTTTGGGTAATTTTTTAAGATTTAGCCTTAAAATGTCGAAATTAAGGATTTAGCCATAATAAGTAATATAAAATATTACATGTAAAGTAACATATATACGTATAAAAGTGTAACATTACATACAATGTTATATGTGTCACATGTAACGTTACATTTTTTACACGTATATATGTTACATATAACATAAAATATTACATGTTATGATTAAATCCTTAATTTCGTAAAATTATGACTAAATCCTTCAACCTTTACCTTTAAAATGACTAATTACTTAACTGACCTATATATATATTTACTTCTTGAACTTTTAGTTTAAGAATTTGCTAATTAGAAAAGTAATATACTATCTAATAGTGATATAGATTCTACATTTAAAACCAAGTTTTCTCTATTATAATGCTAGCACGGTATTAATTAAAAACTGCGATACAAAATTACAAATAGAGGTTTTTTATCCCTACTGAACTTATTCCTACTTATGAACTTATCCCCACTGATGTTCTCAAAGACCACGTCGAATGGGACCTCATTGTTGAGTTTTCTGTTGCTTTAGTTTGTTTTTTGCGCTTTATTTGCAGTACGGATCTTTTATTCTTTAGGCCTTGTGTTAACTCTTTGCTGTTCTTTATGGGCTTTCTATGAAAGTTTTCTATTCGGCAAAACAAAAACAAAAAAAGGTTTTTTTTAAGGAGAAATTACATTTTGAGACTATTTTAAGTACTTTAAGTGATGTAATTTTTTTATTTATGCTCTATGTTTGAAGTGTAAAATTAGAAGTATAAATCAAAAGCGCAACACAAAAAAAACATAGATTATTGATAATAATTTATTGGGAGAATTTCAAAATAACGTCGTTCTTGATGCCACTTAATGATCTATACCCCAAGTAATGCGCTCTTTTTATTTCCACTCTAATTCTGTAGTGTAAATTTTAAGATATAAATTAAAAATATATCTATCTAGGACATAGATTATCATTGTGCCAAGAATGAAGCGTTCTCCAAAATTGCCCTAATCAGGCACATTCATCTAAATCCCTCTTTTATCAGGGTGTGATTGGGCTTAGATTGGACTTTTAGTTAATAGGCCTAGATGATGCCCAAATTCAGTGATGGACCTAATCTCCCCTTATGGCCCATAGACCAGTCAACGCGTCGGGAGGTTTGACCTTGGAAGGCCTTAACTTAAGGACATGAAAATATACATACTGCATAGCCATACAGGAGCGACCGAGTGAAAGCGCGCAAAAATTCAACCTTATAATCAACAACATCACGGTGTGTGCCACGTGTATACAGTATGAAAAATTGAAAACTACTCTGCCGGAAGTCCCATCAAAGCATAAATACACTCCTCTCACTCAGCTCACCAATCGACAAACGAAAAGACTAAAAACACCTCTAAATTCCAAAATTGCCCTTACCATACATACCGTGCCGAAGAGGACCACGCTCCGTCCAGTGTGGGTGCTTGCAGAGGAAAACAGCCCCACCGGCGTTTGACGGTCCATAGAGACACAGTCCGCGCTTTAAACGGAGTCGTATATGTGTCGCTCCGTCGTTTTTCTCGCGCTTTGATTTCCCAGCAATTTCGCTCCCCTGGAAAGTCCAGAGAGACTCTACTTTCTCTCTCCTCTGTCTGGGTCCTTGATTCTCACTTGTTGACTTTCATTGAAGCTAAACTACTCAAAGCCTTGACTAATCTCTCTCGATTAATTACCAAGACCAAGTCCACTACTCTCATTTTCTCTCTCTCTCTCAGGCTCTGACAGAGAAAAAATGGCGGTTCTCTTTTTTGCTGTGATATCGATCGTCTCTATGTAGTTTCGACATCAGAACCATCGTGAATGGTTACAACAAGTTGAAGAACAAAAAAAAAAAAAAAAAAGGAGAAGAAGAAAGTTTTTCTCTAAGCGTCGGACATGGCTGCGATTCTGAGGAAACTCCGTCCGGCGAAGGGCGTCGAAGAAGACCAAGACGACGACGTTTTCAACGTCGAGTACTCCATCGCGATAGAGTACACCGGGCCTCCGGTGACCTACGCCGTCCCTCACGCCCTCCCCGTTGACTTTGACGACATCGCCACCGCCTCCACGGCGGTCTCGTCCTCCCTGGTCCACAGCCTCTCTGTTGTCCCGGTGATCCAACCCCTCGCCAAGCCGAAGAAGGCCGAGCCTCCGCCGCCGATCGCGCCGGAGATCGTCCCCGACGAGTCCGCGACCTACATGAACCCTAGAAGCTCAGAATCGGAGCAGAGCTCTCGGAGCCTCTCTTCCGAGGCCTTCGGGGAGGAGAGTCCTCCTCGGCACGTCCGGAAACCCTCGGTCACGTTCCGCGACCCGGACTCAAACGACGTCGCGGAGGCCGAAGGCGACGACGACTGGAGCGACTCCGCCTCCGCCTCCCCCTCCGCCGCCGAGGTGCGGCCGCGGAGGCCGGTGCGGGCGGGCCCGAGGGGCTCGTGCTACCGGTGCGGCAAGGGAAACCGGTTCACGGAGAAGGAGATTTGCATAGTTTGTGGAGCCAAGTACTGCATGAATTGTGTCCTCAGATCGATGGGGTCGATGCCGGAGGGGAGGAAATGCGTGACGTGCATCGGGTTCCGCATCGAGGAGGCGATGAGAGCGAAGCTCGGGAAGTGCTCGAGGCTGCTGAGGAGGCTGCTGACGGAGCTGGAGGTGGAGCAGATCATGCGATCCGAGGTTCTGTGCCCGGCCAACCAGCTGCCCGCCAACCTCGTCTTCGTTAACGGGGAGCCGCTCAGCCAGGCGGAGCTCGCCTCGCTGCAGAGCTGCGCGAATCCGCCGCGGAAGCTCAAGCCCGGGGCGTATTGGTACGACAAGGTGTCTGGCTTCTGGGGCAAGGTAATGGGAGAACGGAGGCTCGGGTCCGGTTTTGTAATGCTTCTGTTTAGGTTCTGTAATAATCTGCGCTTGAATTGAGTGTCTAGTGTGTAATTTGATGCGGACAAGAAGAATCGGTCTATTCTCCAACTTTGTTATTTTGATTATTGCCGCAGTAATTTTTCTTAAAGTAGAATTAATGGCTAGTTTCTTGCGGCCAAACTAGACTGAAGTTACTAAGTTTAGAAGCTAGTTTATGTTTTCTTAAGCTGTGAAATAGTATGATGAGTTAACTTGTTTATTTTGTTGCGGAATAGGAAGGGCATGTGTATTCGGAGATTATTAGCCATCAGCTTGACGTTGGAGGTCACATACAGAGAAATTGTAGCAATGGGAACACAAATATTTTGATAAACAATAGAGAGATTACTAAAACCGAACTTCGGATATTGCAGGTAAAATTTTATGGTGGCTTTGTGCTGTGAAGTTGTTTTCTCAGAGCTCACGATACTCTGAATTGCATGAAAATAATGGTTTTTTTTTTTTTGGTTTGAATTCATTGCAGTTGGCTGGAGTGCCTTGTGAAGGAAATCTTCACTATTGGGTAAACCCAGATGGGTCTTATCAGGAAGAGGGAATGAACAATGTGAAAGGGAAAATATGGGACAAGGTATGAATTCCTTATTTTTTGACATGGGCATGCCTTTTCTTTACATGCTTGTTTTGACCATTTGAGCACTCAATATTGTGGTTGAAACTTTTGATAATTGTGAGGTCATATAAATTTTTTTGCCAGGCTACTGTCAGGATGGCTTGTGCTCTCCTGTCCTTGCCAATACTTTCCGACGCTCCGAAGCCAACCACAGTGGACAGGGAGAAAGTTATCCTGGCTCCGTTCGAGGAGAAAAGGCTTAACAAGTTTCTCCTAGTCGGTCCCGATCAATCTGGCACGAGTACTATATTTAAACAGGTTAGTCAACATCTTGTGAAGGGAATAACTTCTTCAAAAATTGTGCTTTATGCTAATCTACTGTGAACTTATGCGTTTAAATTGCTTAAAGCCTCTGATTAATAGTCTCTCTTATTCTAGGCCAAGCTTATGTATAATGTCCCTTTCTCTGAAGAAGAGCGTCAAAGCATTAAATCTATGATCCAAAGTAAGCTGTATGGCTATCTTGGTAAACTGCTCGAGGGACGAGAAAAATTCGAAGAAGAGAGTTTACTCTTGAAGGGAAAAAGACGGCTATATGATGACCCTGGCCCTTCTGGTACAATCTGAATTTGATTTGCCCTATTCCTTCTTACTAAGCTTAAATGACTTAAAAAGTACATATCAAACACATTATAATATAATATATCTAACAAGAGTGTTGCATTTCTTGTTCATTTTGGCAGTAGCATTATATCTCACATTCAACAAAAGTACATATGATACAAAAAAAAAAAAAAAAAGATTAATTTTCTTTCACAACAGTGATTGCAGAGGAGACAGAGGAAACAACTATCTACTCCATTGGTCCGCGCCTGAAATCTTTTGAAGATTGGCTAATAAAAGTCATGACATCAGGCAATTTGGAAGTCATGTTCCCAGCCGCTACTCGTGAGTATGCGCAATATGTCGAAGACTTGTGGAATGACCCTGCCATTCAGGCAACATACAACCGAAGGAATGAGCTGGAGATGCTTCCTCGAGTGGCTACATACTTCCTTAATCGGGTAGATCACAAGCTTTCAGTGGTCGCTTTTTTTCTCTATTTTAGCAAATAGTCAAATATAAATCACTCCCCGAACATTGGCTAACATTAGAATTTGCTTACTCGTTACAGGCTATTGAGATTTCAAGGATGGATTATATACCCACTGACATGGATATCTTGTACGCCGAGGGAATTACTTCATCCAACAGCGTCGCTTCTGTGGAGTTTTCATGTCCCATATTTGAGCAAGAGAGCATCATAGATGTTCCATTGTTACAACACAAACATATGATGAGGTTAGTAATCAGTTTTACACTAATTCAGACTTAAAATCCCCTTGCTTCTCAACTGAGGCCTAGACCTAGTTATGTTTTGAAGCTTACTCTCCAAGCAAAGATTTTCTAAGTCATTATTCTCTTTCTTGCTCACCAAGAAACATGAAAATCTCAGAAGGTTATTTTAAGAAATAAATCTAATGAAAATTGTATGAGCTAATAATAATATGGTCAAAGTTCTATACACTCACTCACACAAACGGCTAATTCCAACAAAGCAGGTGCCAACTCGTGAGAGTCCACCCGAACAGCCTGGGGGAGAATTGCAAGTGGCTGCAGATGTTCGAGGACATGGACATCGTCCTGTTCTGCGTGGCGTTGTCCGACTACGACGAGTCCACCCCAGACGGGACCAACAAGATGATGGCGACCAAGCAGCTCTTTGAAGCCATCGCTACGCACCCTTCCTTCGAGGGGAAGCACTTCCTCCTGCTGCTCAGCAAGATCGACCTCCTCGAGGAGAAGGTCGAGAGGGTCCCACTCTCGCGCTGCGAGTGGTTCAAGGACTTCAACCCGGTGATGACCAGCAACCCCAGCACCAGCGCCCGGAACAACAGCAGCAACAACAACAGCCCCACGTTGGCCCACAGGGCGTTTCAGTACATTGCCGTAAAGTTCAAGCGACTCTTCACTTCTCTGACTGATAGAAAGCTCTACGTTTCGCTGATCAATGGTTTGGAATCTGATACTGTTGATGAGTCTCTCAGATACGCTAGGGAGATTCTGAAATGGGATGAAGAGAGGCCAAAGTTTGTCCCTGATCAACAGATTTCGTCTGCCAGCATTGAGGCCAGCTCTTCCACATAAGGACGGACTTAGCTTTTTTTGTTTTTTATTTTTGTTTTGTGTTCTCTTTTGGGGGTTTTGTTCTATAGTTTGTTCGTTGCCAAGAAAACGCAGGAAGAGAATATAGATGTAAATATATTTGTTGTATACACGAACTGACGTACAATCCCATGCCAATAGATCAAAAGAAAAGGAATATATGTTTTTATGAATAAAAAAGTTTAATCTTTCAGCATATTGGACCTGGTAAAATGGTCAATACCAATTACATTATGTGTGATTTTTTCCTCTTTCATTTGGTGTATTTAATTGAGATAAAAAAAAAATAATTTCATAACTTGCTCAATGATTTTTCCTGGAAAGCAGCATATTTGACTTAAGGGTTGTTTTGTACAATAATATAATATAATAAAAATTATTGACCCCCAAGACACGACTGGAAAATATCTGGTCAATTGCGAGAATATAAAAATGTGAAGTACATGAAGAAAAATTAACGCGAAACTCTCGATGGATTTGGTATCAACTCGTTATGATCCATGAAGTATAATGCTAATTAAAAACCTTAAAGTAAGGAACACGTAATTGTCTTTTTTTTTTTAAGACCAATTACAAAATAACAACTGACTAGTCAATTCACTTGTTATTCAATTACTAGAAACTCACTTTAGTTTAGAATACCTATCAGATTATTCAAAGTTAGTTCTTTTCATAGTTATTATCATTAATTATTTTCAAGTAAATGTATTGCGCGGATTTCCTGAAGAACAATTTGTAGTTAGTCTTAAAATGATAAAAATGCCTATTAAGATTTTCTCTCTTTTAGCTCAATCTATCTAACCATCAATAATTAATTTTCCATCATAAAATAAAAACTCATCCGCCAACAATTTCCTTAAAATAACGATAAAATTCAAACTCAACAATTTATTCACATATATGGCCAAGAGAAACACACACCAATATTGTTGACATATACACAAAAACCTTTGTTCATGATCTCTCATTACAAAACATACTATTCATTTCATCTTCGACTAGAATACACAAATTTAAAAAAGAAAAGTTGATGGAAATAAATAAGCAACAACAATCATAATTAATTAATTACAGAGGAGCAAACCGGTCCATGATCATAAAAATAGTGTCTTCAGAGAGACTCGTAGTACTAGAAGAATCCTTAATCTTCTGATCAATAAACACTCTCTCCTTCCTTTGCTTGCTTTCAACAATACCATCATCATCAACATCATGATTATGATGTTGATTATCATTATCACCTTCTGATTTGATGACCTTTGCCTTTGACATCAACACTAGCTTTCTCTTCCCAGCTTCTCCAATCTTTCCAAGCTCACTCATCCACATCTCTACCACTGCAGACATTTTTTCTTTTTAGTTTTTTTTTTTCCTTCTCTTTGTGGGGTTTTGCACAAGGAAATTATTGAGCCTTATATAGAAGAGAAAGCAAGTGGAAATGAAATTATTGAAAAGTAACAAAGAGTTGTGTGGAATAGTAAAATATGGCAGTGTTAGGCTTCAAACTAGGGGGTTTGAACTGTGGGCTTTGAGTAATGGTAATGGACAAAAATCCCACGTGGGTAGGTCTATGGGATATAAAGTGGATCATCGAATATTAATATTGGGATATTCTATACTATTCTATTCCTTGTAATGCGAGTGATTTGCAGTGAATTATTACTAGTGTAATGGTGTACAATAAGAAAAATGATTATAATGATATAGCATTTACTTATTTGATTGTAGAATTTATTTATTAATACACTTGTTTTTATTATATTCAATAAATAACTAATATTTATAAAAAAATAATAATAAATAAATAACTAATACATTTTGATTATTTTTTTCTGACAAAAAATTATGATCATTTAGCATTTCTCTTTCTCGCTATTGCCTTTGTGAAGGAAAACAAACCGTGTGGGCTTTTCTATTTCTGACCTATTGTGTGGCTAATAGATTTCCATATCGCAAAAATGACAGACTCTCTCTCTCCCTCTCTCTCTCTCTACGTGGACAATTCTGCAAGATTAATTTCTCATTTAGATAGGGACAACAAAACCGTTCTACCATGTTATAAATATGAGATTTTTTTTTTTTCCTTGAGCAAGTGAAAAAGAAAAATATCACTGAGTTTAGTGGTTGTCTCTTGAAGCGGGTCCACTAGTTACTACTATGTCTAGGCTTTGTGTATGAATGAAGATGATTAGGAGTTGAGAATAATTAATAATGGAGAAAATTTGCCCACTAAAACTTTATGACAAGTCTTCCTAATTGAGTCATTTCAGTTGGGAGTTCAATAATTCATAAAATGGATAAACATAAACCAAAAAGTAGGACAAGGTTTTGGGACAGAGAGTGACACAATAACAAAGATAAGGCTGAGCTGTGAAGTTTTATGCATTATGGAATTGCACTGTGCTTTCATCCAAAACCAAAATCATTCAAGTTTATAAATATTTTACCTCTAATTGAAATGTTACAACTCTTTTTACTAGGAAAATGAGCTGTGAAGTTTTATGCATTATGCAATTGCATTGTGCTTTCATCCAAAATCATTCAAGTTTATAAATATTTTACCTCTAATTAAATGTTACAACTCTTTTTACTAGGAAAATCCTGTATTTTTATGAAGCTTTGAATATTAGATTTCTTTTTATTTATTTATTTATTTTTTTGGTCGTTTGATAACTTTTGGCACACTCGATAGATAATTCTGAGAAAAAAAATCCTGATAGACACATGATCAACAATGACCTACACTAGATATTTGTTGATCTCGTATCCTTTCCCTTCCATTTCCCTTTTACTAAGTCAATAGATATATATATTTTTTCAATTTGTGCCATATAATAGCTTCAAATTAAGAGTCATATAACTCTCTTGCTTCTGTCTCTCTTGTATGTAGTTGAAAAAAAAAAAAAAAAACTAGCTAATTAAAAAAAGAAAAGAAAAGGAAAGAAAAAAGGAACTGGGTGCTTGAATATGTCGTGAAGTTATTTAATCAGTGTTAGGCCATGCATGCATGTCATACAATAATATATTTCTTTCTTCATACCATTGTTTTTGTTATTGCAAAACCATGCTTCCAAGTTAAAAACAGTGGACTTTATTAAGGAGAAACGAATCTTAAAAGCAAGAGTTTACATACAAGGTTTTTTTTTGCATTTTTTTTGCATTTTTTTTTTCAACAAAGCACTCAGTTTATTTTACAAAGACAAACAAAACACTCGATTATCCTACTAATTTTGTTTCAAGGACTACACGCAACCACCATGAAAACTGAGGCCTCAGAGCTGACTCTTGCCAAAGCTGAATTGGGTCCAATGATTTTTCCGAAAGCTGAATTTAGCACAGTTGAGCTCATTTCTTTACCTTTTACCTCCTCCACAGACCCAGCATTAGACTGACCCGACCCGGTAGAGAAAAGGGTTTGACCCTTTTGCTTCAGTTTAGCCATCTCTGTCGTCCAAATATCAATTAGCCCAGACATGACTCAGAATTACAAAATATCTGCCTCGCAATAAAAGAAGTGACAATATATAATAGGTCAAGACAAAGGGAGAAGATTTGTTTTTAGAGCTTTTTGGGATTTTTGAGAGCAATTGAGATATTTGAGGTTTATGGGAAGGATTTCTTGTGTGGTTTATATAAGCAGATTGAGAGTGACTTTGTCACTTTGACGAGTGATGAGGTATCATATTATAAAGCCAAACGTTTTCTTAAATCTGTGTGCTTTTGGACGGACCATAGGTTACTTTAGGGGTCAGTGAGCGACTTAAAAGGTTTCTAGTTTCCCACGATTATTTTCAAAACCACAGCAAGCTAGTTGTATTACTATATAAAAAGAAATATAGTAAAAAAAAAAGTAAATTATTTTATAATAGAAAATCTTATCCGTTTCTGCTTATAATGATAAGTCTAGTATAATATTTTATTGAACTATGTAAAGAACCCCACTGGTATAATTATCTGTAAAATAATATGAGAAGAGGTATTGCCGTTGGGTTCTGTGTTCTGTTTATGCGTATCCTGGAGGAGAAATCTGGAACACTTTGGATGCAGTAACTTTAAAGATAACAAGGACCAAATTTTGTTCACTGCATTAGTTAATTATTCACTCATAAAGTTTACCAAAGGCCATTATGCACAAGATCAGACCGTAAAATGGAAAAGAAAAGTGAAAAAAAAGAAAAAGAAAAAGAATCAGTCATGCTGACAAGAAAATAATAATAAAAAAGAGGTTATAAGCATGCTAACAGTCTCAGCCAGGTTCATTTACTATCCAACAGTTTCAAGGCGTTTTCTGATTATAGCCATCGCCTGGTTGCAAACTTGCAAGTAGCAAAAGATTGGCCCCCCCAAAAAAAAAAAGGAAAAAACAGACAAATGTCAAAGTTTTGACGGACAACAGGTTTTTTGCAACACTATCTACAGGTTTGGTGTAGCCTTTTGCACCAAATATCGCATATAAGCTCAATAGTAAGCACAAATCACAATTCCGGGCATTTAGCATATTTGAAGGTAGAAATCTTAGAAATGTAGTTTGATGCTGCAAACTCTCTTTCCACTTGCCAGGAATAGGTTGTCAAAAAAGATATTCAATGACTTCGAGCCCATTACCATGCCATTCGAGCGGGTGGAGATCAGTCGGGTGCATTTGTCACCCCGTTATAGAGACATTGAAGGAGTTCCGACGTTCATCTTCGGAACAAGACTGTCTTGCATGTGACATGAGTAATTTAGATGTAAAGCTGCATCGTGGTAACATCACTTCCACATGCTTACAGGCCCGGATCTTGCGAAAAGAAGTGCACATGGCAATGTAGCGGACCTGGCCAGCACCGTTCAGATAAGCTCATTCGACTAATTTCTCTCCAAATTTGGCCTCCATTTGTGAGGGGACAACGAGGATGTGAAGGCAGATACAAAGAGAAATGATGGCGAGCCAATTGGTGCACCAGCTGCAAAACCTTGTTGAAAACAGGTGTAAACATTCTCATCTAGCCTCTTCCATGAACCGAAAAGTGAATGAAATACTTGTTATACCTGAGGACTATTTTGGTTAGCACTTCAAGATCACAGCGTATCCCGAATGCACCAAGTTCACAAGCGTCTTCATATCCACGGGGTCCACCCTTCATACATGTTACATAGGTTGTCTATGCTAGTGGCTTGCTTCAGCAGAAAATCCACCTGCTCAGAGATGCTAATTTCTCTGGAAGCACAATGTCTAAAAAATGTTAATCAACAATCCAGACATAACCCAAAACTGTTTAAGAATTCCAAGAAAATCAATTACCTGTCTTCTGCAATATCTCGACCATCTAGTTTCATCTCAACTCGCCTCAAGACCGACAATGCATAAGGATTTTTTCCTACATGGAAATAAGAGTTCCAACATATTACCCAAAATGCAAGAGTTAAATGTAACAGATCTGTGTTTAGCAGGACATTCAATCGAGCTTACCCTTGCCTACTCGACTGTCAGCATTTGTATTAGGACGAGGAGCCTCGCGATCTTCATCTTTAAGCATTACCTTGTTCAGTGAGGATACTTCATCTCTACTCTCGGACGGCTCGGATTTCTTACTCAAAGGATGCAAAATATCAGAAGCAGCAAGTTCAAATTTATCACCTGGTGACGTCACAGCTTTCAGAAATTCGCTTGGTCGATTAGTTGCCAAGTCAGAAGAAGCAGAATCGCTATCATCCGGTGCTGTGATCTTAGCCTCTAGCTGCCTAGAAGGCTCCAAAAGAATTTCTTGATAGCCAGTTTGAGATACAGGGCCAGAATTTTGGAAACCTAAAGCCTCTGCGCTTCTCGACTCTTGTGAAAGCTGTCCAGATGGATCATTGAAGCCAGCTGGCAAATTTAAATCAGGTGAGATAATGCCAGATTCTGAACCGCTACTACAGATACTGTCAGGTGGAGATATCCATCCATTATCTTCCAAAGTCAGTCCAGCAACAGCAAGAACATCTTCGGTGTTCCCACCATTTGATACAAAGAGGGTCTCTCCCTCCTTGTCATCAAACTCGGGAGCATCAACGGCAAGATCTGACCTTGCCAGATTAATTTCTTGTGATTTAACTTCCTCGCTTTCACCCAGCCCTTCAAGAGCCTGTCAAGTACGAGCGCAGTAGCGAGTACATGAAATAGAAACGGGTGATTAGGACTAGTAATGAACTGTGGCCAAAACATAGGGACACACAAGCAATATTGTCAATGTTGAAATCATACTTTATGCAGATTTCCAGCATGGAAACTTGCAGTCTGTGCAAGCCTAGTCAACAGAGAATAGAGTCCCTTCACAGATAACGTAAGCGATGGTACCAATGGCTTCAGGTTTTGAAAAGCCTCCTTAATTCTCACACTATAAGACTGGTATATGGCTTGTCCGTGAATAACAAATATTTCCATCTTGATCTCTCTTTCCCTAGCCAAAGCTTCAGCCATAGCAGCAACATCTTTAGACAACACTGTTTCAAGCGGAAGGAGAATTGAATTTCCCTGCCAAAATAGAAATTTCAGATTATACGGTCACAGAAAACTTGCATTTGGAAGCTAACTAAAGGATTACACAATTAGTGTAGTGATCATAAAAAAATAGCTCTGCCCCTCTGGAATTATATTCCAAGTAAAATATGTAATCAATCAAGCATAATTATGTTGGAGTGCAAAACCTTTGAAAGATTTTCCATAAGAGAACGGTGTACTCCGGCTGCCTCCTTTCCCAAACTATGAACATCGTGTAGATCTTCAGTTATAGCCAAGACCTGAAGAAATTACAAAGCCATTAAAGACGAACACATTGCCTCTCTAGGAACTGACGACCAAAAAAGAGGAAAACAAAATAACAACACAAAGAATTCAAGTCACGGTCGGTAATAGGCCTTATAGGGAAAAAACGCAGGCACACATACAAATGACACAGGCATTGAGAGGAATGAAAGCTTTCCTGTCATCAGTAACAAGGTGGCTGGCACCTCTCGTGTTTTACAGACAACAAAGTGCTAAATCAACAGGACCAAGATAACTAAGTTATAATTGTTGCTTTTAAGAGTTTTATCGAAGAAGGGAAAAAGAAAAAAAAACAAAACAAACCTATCGAAAACCAAATTTGTTGAAACATAAATGTATGTAGTTCAATTTTATATTCTGACTTGTCCACAATGTCAATGAATTGAGATTACAGTCAATTTACAGTTTCTTTAAGTCTCTAAAATCCATACACACACACACAAAAAATATCGAAAGTGTGATTTCTTGATGATTAATACATTTCCATCAGATAAGAATATATCACTGTCATAGACTGATCCTTTGGTTGTGAAATCACATATGAGTAACATGGGCTCTCACATTTGCATTTCTTTTAAGAATTTTTGGAGCTAGAAAACACACCTCTTCAAGCATGGAACCACATTCAGAAGTTAAAGCAGTATGGCTCCTTGAAACACGGCCATATGCAGTGAGTGCCACGCTAGCTTCATATGCGCTGTCCCTCATGGCAAGAATTTTGCTCTGAAAATCATCTGTGAAAGAAGGAAAAGATGAGAGTACATTTTGAAGTCTCAGGATTACTCACTTGAGGTGTGTACTAGTTTTTTTTCCCCATGCTGGTGTCTTTGTGTGTGTACAAGGTAGCTGAGTATGAGTGTGAGATAGATGAAAGGCACCAGTGTGAGAGCAATGTGCATGTCTTAACATGAAAATAATGCATTGTTAAAAAGGTAAAGAAATGACCTGAAGCTGACTTTGCTTTGAGAGAAGCAATATGAAGTTCATTGGAGGCAGCGTACAAGCCATTGGAAGCAGCATCCATGGTACTTTGTGCAAGTTTCCATTCTTGTTCAGTACCTAATGCGCAAGTTAAGAAAGAACACAACATTCATCATACGTGG
Source organism: Boehmeria nivea var. tenacissima (assembly GCA_018132145.1). Taxonomy (NCBI): domain Eukaryota; kingdom Viridiplantae; phylum Streptophyta; class Magnoliopsida; order Rosales; family Urticaceae; genus Boehmeria; species Boehmeria nivea. The sequence goes on along the minus strand of CM030878.1, from coordinate 16,554,416 downwards.
GCAATTAGCAATCGAAAAATCAGTGTCGCGGCAAGTAATCTCACATGAAAAAGAATGGTAAGTAATGTCCAATCTTGTGAGAGCATTCAAGTAAGCTTGCTGCCACATTCTGCCATCACCACCAGCCCTGAGAGGATGCATCTCTCCTGGAAACAGAAAAACTCCATCTCTTGATGCTTCAAACTCCAATGTCGACATGGAAATTTTAATAATATCAGCTGCCTTTTCTCTAGCTTCCCAAAGCAGTTTTCGCCGCCTCATGAGATGATCATGGAATTCGGGAGGAATTCCAGAAGTTTTGCTTGAAGGATTTCCTGTTGCACTAGAGCTTGGCCCGCCACATGCCCACCCCATTGCTCTCTCAAGCTGACCTTCAGCATTGATAGAATTCCGTTCACAGACTTGAAGGCACTCCAAAGACCTGGCTATCTTTGACACAGCAGATTGTACAGTTTCCAGCAATTTGGGTCGGCTCAGGTTTAAAACAACTGGATATAAACTGTCATCACTATCGATAAACTTTTGAATTATAATTCTACTTTTTTGTGAAGGATTCAAAGTAACATCTTGCATCCACTCCATCTGAACAATCTCTAGGCCAGTCTTGTGAAGAGCTTCTTTGAGCTCTTTCACCTGCTTTTTCATGAAAAACGCAGCTGATGTTGCTGCTCTTGCAGTTTCATGTGCGTTACAGTATTCCTCAAGCATATGCTGCATCATTGTTACAACCCCCGTGTCCTTTTTCACTTGGTTAAGAACAAGCTCTCTTGTTAACTCTGTAAGTTGCTTCAAACGTTCACTCTCTTTATCTAAGCATGCCAATAAAGTAGGGGCAACTCGTTCTTTCAAGTATTTACCAATATGTTCCTGGAGTTGCATCTTGAGCTTCCTCTTTAACAGCGACAATAGTTGGTCAAATCCCAAATTTTTATCCATTGATGAAGATATCTCATGTATGCATGAATTAAGAAAAGAATCAACTACTACTGTTTTCCAAACAAAGAAAGCTTGGCTATCTGAAAAGCTACCAAACTTCCAAATATAATCAGATATCGGGTTTCCAGAACTTAACAAATCTGCAATTTCAGAAAACTCATTTGACTGTGAAGAAAAGGAAATTCCAAGTGAAGAGAAAGCTCTATCGATTGATTCCATTTCAGAAAAGGGCTTAACTAGGGTGCTTGATAGCATCTTGGTTCCCAAGGCATGCTGCCCTCTTTCCTCCTTAACACCACCAACTAGAGACTGAAACTGACGGTCAGACAAAATTAACGCATTCTTTACGTCCGCTTCTCTCTTAATGAGAGAAGAAGTATGTGCATCCCTCTGGTTCCATGTTTGGTGAAGCTGGTTCAGTTGTGCTCTACACGCTTCCTCTTGGGAGGCAAGCTCCTCCGCCTCTTCCCAGGAAAGATGATCCCTGCCTTTGACAGCGGCTTCTTCAAGAGCCAACTGCTGCTCAGTAATGAGGCCGACTTTAATAAAGTAGTTTTGTTCCAATTCAACAAGGGATGCCCTCTCCATTTTAATCTCCACAAACTGCTCCAGTGCTGAATCTACAGAACCCCGAATTTGGGAAATCGATCCAAATACATCCATGACCTCCGAATTCAAAGAAAAAGCTGATTTCATCACATCTGGGAGAGTAACTTCGGTCATTTGGTCAATTAGTTTCTTAGAGGACAGTAGACAGGCTTTAAACATTGAAGACCAGTTTTTTTCAGAATAAAACTCTGAACTATCTATTTCTGTACTAACATCTGGAGTACCAATCAGTTGTCGCAGTTCACTAACAAACTCTGTTACAAGCATACATTTCTCTACTTGCTCTTCAAACTCGCAGAAATTAGTCTCGAAATTGTGCTGCCACCGACTGTTTGTGTTTCCTCCAGTGGAATTACTGAAAATGTCAAGCAACCTGTGCTTGGCCTCATTAAATAGGGAACTGACAGCCATATTTAGAACACATAATGCCTTCTCCTTCCTCTCCCCCACCTCCTCTCTCAATCTATTAGCCTTCACCCCATCATGTTTAGGATGTCCATCTTCTTTCCTGCCAAGATCAGCGGATTGCATGTATTTCATAAAAGCAGACAGGAGGCGGTCCTTAGCTTTTAATTTGGTCTCAAAGCCAATAGAGCTCTCCAGCTCAGTACACTCCTCTTCGAGCTTCTGTATCTCCATTGCATAGTTCTCCACCTGAAGAGCCAGATCATTATGACTTTGTTTTATAGAATCAAGATTAACCCCATGACTTTTGGCAATAAGCTCAGCAGCCTGCCTTCTTGCCAGAGAGAGAACATCTGAAGAAAGGGCATTAATGGATAACTGTAAAACTTGTGCCCAGCCATGAACTGCACTTGTTGTAAGGTAATTCAATGGGAGAATCCTTTGCAAAGCCAGCGAATATATTTGAAGTGCTGCCAGGCAAGATGAGAGTCCAGCATCCAGTTCAGACATTAGGTTAAAAGCTTCCCTGTCTATATCTTGGCACTGCGCTTGTGTGGGCTCAGGAACGATAGTCAATGGAACCCCGGCCACCAGAACGGCGGATGAAAGAGATAAAGCTTCTTGCTTGTTTCCCAAATCCATGCGGGCACTTATTTCCGGGATTAAATTGTTCCGTAATGCATCGTGGATCCTTCCATGTTGCTCAATCCAAGTTGCTGCTCTTGAGCTTTCTCAGCAACCACAGCCTTTGCTTGAGCAAATTCTCGGGACATCATTTCATACGAAGCGCGGGCTTTCTCAGAACTATTAGTTGCTTCAACAACAATTGACTTTGCAGATGTCTCACGCAATATTAGGTTAGATCTCTCTTTATCAGCTTGATAAAAGAGAGCAGAAGCAAGCTCATATTGATTTAGAACATCAGCAAACCTCTGTATATAAATTTAAAGTCAGTAAAGAACAAAAGAAAGGGGGGAAAAGGTGTGTGACATCTAGAGGTACCTCAAGGGCAGATTCAACAGCTGGAAGGGTGCCCATTAAAAGATCATGATGTTCCTGGTTATTATTCAAACATGTCAGATAAATTTGAACGCCCAAACATGTTAAGCTCTGGTGCCAGAACGTTTGCTAATAAATAAAAAAAATTGCAAAGTTGCTGTACAAGGGTGAAAATCCTAAACATGAGGACAGAATTTTCTAGACATTATCAGCATTTAAAAAATAACATTTGGAAAAAAAAGAAAAATTAATATTTTTTGTGCTCACACAATAACACAGAGTAAACTATCATGGGGTTTGACTTTCAGAATGGATGCACACCTGTAAGGGAACGCGGATTTCCTGCACTCGAGATGCAAATAAACTTAAGCTGACAGCCAACTCCATACCCTTTCTTTCTTCACCACCAATTGCAGCATCATCATGGAAATCTCCCCTAGTCCATTCAACAAGTGGATCCCACACAAATACTTCTAGTAACTTCAAGAGTACGTCTTTGTTCTTCCTTAAAATACCAATCACTGCTTCACAATTCGCCCTAAAGCTACCTTCTATTCCAGTCAACCCTAATGCAGCTTCAATCGTGTGAGTAAGGCGGAAGGGAACAATCTCCGGAACTTTGAGTCTTTGCCCTTTATCAAAACAAACATTATAATCAATATGTACAACATCCCCACTGCAGAAATCGACAAGGATGTTATCTAAATGCCTATCCCCCAGGCCAAGAATGTGGCCCACCATGCTCATGGCAGCAACACTTCCCGAAAACCTGTAAGAGATGAAGATATATCACTTTTTAATGTAAGGCTTGTGATATTAACAGACACACATGCAGTTTCGTCGCCCACCCCACCCAAATAATCAAATAAATAAAAAAGACACGCTTGCTTTGATGCATAACTGTCTACAACTACTGCAAGATTCTTGGAGGTAGATGTACAAAAAAGAAGCTATAATGATACGGTCAAGGTTCTTACTTGCACAGTGTCAATTGTAAAAGTGAGTGTTCGATCCCTAATATATCAACACATAATTAGTTTAAAGACTTACCTTGGCTACACAGCTATTTAGTGGCATTCAAGAGATTATGGTTTGAAAACATACGAGGAATCGAAATCCACAGAGCTATTTCAGGTTCTCACAAGTACCTTTTCAGTTTTGAGCTGAAGGCTTTGAAACCTTCACTAGCACACCATAGTTCTTGATGAAGAAGCTGTCCAGGAGTCTCCTTCATTAAATCAATAAGAACTTTACGCTTCACGTCATGGGGCCAGTCTCTTCGTGAGATGACTCTCCTAATGCCTTTCTCTTTGAGTGCAGGTATGATTTTACCATAGAACATATCACTTGGTCGGGGAACAGGTGGGGGAACAGAATTTTTTGTATTACCACCGCTAGTTGCTGAGAGCTGTGCCAATTGGATGCGACTTTGCCAAGACTTGAAGACACTGTATATACTAATCACATTATCAACCCACTGAATTAGACCAGCACGACCGCTGATTGGAGTCACAGAATAATATCGAACCCCAAGAGATTGACAGTGAGTTTCAGGAGATGAACGCAAAAAACCATTTATAGCTTGCAATAACTGCATAATTCTGGCATCAAGGCGCAAATCTTCTCTTCCTTTCAAAAGATATGTGTACTTTTGACCATCAGAACCCAGTATAACAAGTTTCTTGGGTTTAGTTTTTGTTGACAAGATCTCCACTTGCTCAAAGAAAGAAGCAATTGTGACAACTCCCTGGAGCTTAGAATTGCTTATGTCAGATTCAGAAATTGCATCGTGCTTCTCTAGACCAGGCATCGGAACATCAGAACATGACAATGAAGAAAGTTTTGGAGCAACTTCTCCTAAGGAAATTGATGACTTCCTCTGATACGATGCCAAGGATGCAGCAATATTGTCAAATGGTCGCCACACATCATTAAGTGCTGCAGCAGATGCTGGCGGAGTTTTGAAAGTTGCAATGGCAGATTTCAATTGCACCCTGTATTCCTTATGGAACCAGACTTCATGAGGTGTCTCAGGATCTCGAGATGTAGAAGCCAGTCGACGTTCCAAGGCCACAACAATGGGAGCCATCATAGCAGAGTACTTGGCCGCATTTATCTTGTTCTTTTCACTCTGGCTGAGAGTAAAATTTTCTGCAATTCGTGCGGCTTCTTCTTTCAATAGATTTATGCGCCTCATCACATCTGAAATAAATTAGATAAAAAGCTCCATATGGTGTGTCCCAGAGAAAAACAAGTGGACAACTAGTAACAAATAACTAAAAGAACAAAACAATAATGAGGCTGCAAATAAAAGACTCTTATAGTAGAGAAGTAGGAAGCCCTTAAGCACTGTTTGTTCACGAGGAAAATCTTTCCGACATTTCTCTGTACTGGAGGATAATTTAGTAGAAAAAAAGAAAAGCAGAAATGGAGGTACTGTTGATATGAGAAATTATTATAAAAAAAGTTACATATCAACCAGATGAAAATGATGGAATGATGCAAGTTATTGACCAAAGTCATTATAAAAGATATGAGAAAATGTCACATTTAAAATCTTTGTAATGTATCAGAACTATGTCCAACATATTGGAATTATTTAAAATGCTGACCAAGGGAGATTAACCTACCAGAGTGAAGATCTTGAAGTGTGCTGAGCCACAGCTCCTCCCAAAGAACAGTAACATTTTCGAGCTCATTTATCATAAGCTGAACGTCCTGAACCAATCTTGGATAAAGTTCACTCTGCATGTAACGAGATTCTGGATCAAAATTCTTGATTTCAACCATGCAAGTTACAACTAGGGGAAAAATTATTGGTTCAAATATTGATAATATCAGAAATGGAGATTTCACTACGTATTAGAGCCTAAAACTGTACAAAATTTGAATAACTTCTTATTTGTGACCTATTCCAACAAGAGAATCAAATGCATGCCATCATCTCGTAAAATAGAGTGGTATGCGCGTACATAACGAGAATAATTAGTATAGAAATGAATAATAATTTGAACAATTCCATGAAAAATCACCCCATATTATGAGTCAAAGAAGGGGATGGTATAACAGTAACAGACAAAAGTGTGAAGAAAGTCAATGAAGGAAATTCTGACTACCAAACAATTAAGTATGTGTTGAAGTTCTTGCGGAGGCTTCTCCTCATTTGCATTCACATCAACTAGTGTTGGGTAAACAATTGATGAAGGAGATTGCTTTGCCAGCATCATCAATAAGCCCTCCAGCTGATTACGAACCACTTGCTCCGGATGACAAGTTAGCCGAGCAAACAGTTGTGGAGTAACTTCCTACAAAAGAAGAATGGTCAAAATTATATTATTTATCTCTTCAAATAACTGTGATGGATGCTAAAAGACACAACACTATCTCACCTGCCATGGTGACAAAGGAACAGAAGAAAGAGCTGGTTCCAATGTTTCTCTCAACTCCACCCCATAATTGAGAAGAATATGTAGGATATACAATGTAGCCCTTAGGGTATAGTTACCATTTTTTTGTTTCAAAGACTCGCAATCGAAGCCTTCTAATTGACCATCACATTTTGTGGATGAATAAGAAAGGTATTGAATAAAACCAAGAGCTGCGTGTCCAAAAAGAGACACTCGTCTCCTCCTCAACGACCACCAAATTTCTACTAAATCGTCAACTACAGATGAGAGCTCTGATTCTTTCAGGCCAAAGGTTGTACGCTGGAAGCAAACCTTCAACTGAGAGGTTAGAGTAACAGACAAGCTTTCATCACTTGAGTTCTCTGTGCCAGGCGCTCCAGCTGAAACTTCAAATATGTTCATTACTTGCTGCATCAAAGCCTTCACAAGATTGTCATTCATCAATTGCTCAGCAGAACTAAGAGAGAAATCCCAATCTCCTAGTTCATCTTTAGAGCTCCTTGCAAATTTGTTCTGCAAGAGCTGCAAAATCAGAGATTCTATTCTAAAGCTCTCGTCTTCAGTTAACTTAAATCTCTCGGATAGAACTTCTGGGGTAAGGATAGGAGAAAACGAGCATTTCTGGAGGACATTTACTTGAGGGTTAAATAGAGAGTCTCTGGCTTGACTAAAACACCATGAAGCATAAGAAATCCAGGACTTACCCATTGTGGGACAAAGACGAGTAGACATTTTTGTAGCTGTACCCACCATTTCCTCAATAATAAGACCAACAACTGGGCTTTGGTTTAAGTTTTCATCACCAAAGGAGGAGGGTACTTCTCTGTCAAAAGAAGTCTTAAAATCTGAAAGCATATTTGGAATGATTTTGTTGAGCATTGGATCTGAATAACTCTGTCCCAACCAGCGTGATAGTTTCAAGCATGCCTTGGCCTTCAAGAAATTTCCATCAGCCTCGGTTGCTAGTGGCCCTGAAGAAAGTAAGCCAGGATGAACAAACGACCAAAGGCTTGTAAGAGCATCTTCAAACTTATTTTCAGCATGCAGTAACATGATGTCCTCAAACTGCAAGTATGAAAGGAAGAAATCACGGTATCTTTCCTCCGAGCAATTCAGTATGTGATCATCGAGATATTTCCTTAGACGAGTAGCCAGCATTAGGTTGCTCTTTTTACGGGCTAGACTCAGTAAGTCCGTACAGAGTTTTAAAGTGACAGGAGAAGTGGGTGAAATGGTTTGATAAACCCGCAGAACTTTTAACCATTGATGACAATCGTCATAAATTCTACCTACTGAGGATTGCATGGATTGTAGATAAGAACTTAATATCGGTGACAGTAGTTTGGGTCTATCCTGACTGCTTTTGAGTTTATAACTATCCTCAAATGCAAATATACAATGTAACTGGATAGCATATGCAGCAGCCTCCCTTAACCCATCAAGAGGCAGGACAGTCGATGTTTCCTCCAGCATTAATCTGGCCTTGTGCAACTCATAAGGAACCTTTTCTTCCTTTCCCTCGTTTTGCAAAAGCATCGCTTGCAAAAGCATTTGCTCACTCCTATGCAAGGCCAGTTTTGGATCGAGTGTGAGCTCGCTGCTACTTTTAGGCGTCAAATCAAGGCAGGCCCACGTGGCCTGAAAATCACCCTCATCATAACGTGCCAATGCATGAATCGCATTAATTTCATTGCCAGTTGTGGTTAGAGCACCAGAGTAACTTTTCCCAGCGTACTTAGCACGAAGTGATTGTAAATCAACTAGCCATGATTCTAGAGACTTCCAGTCACATACAGCAGTATAACTCTCAATCATACGTGCAATGACAAACTGTACACCATCTGGACCCCATAGAACTGAGTGACTCCTCACTCTGTAGCAAGAGAGAAAAGTGAGCAGCAGCCTGTTCATATTGACCGTCAGCCTGATGTACAAGTCCTGTAATCCATGAAAAGGGACCCAATATTTCACCTTCCCTAACAGACTGGTTTTCGTCCTCGAACAAGGAAGAGAATGTCATGGTAACCCAGCGTTGTAGGCCAGTCAATGCTTCTGATTCATGACTCTTACAGAGAGACAATGCCATGTGACGCAAAACCCTTGAGATGTCCAAAGAAAATCTGTTCCTAATGCTGTGGATCTGATCAGCTACTTGGGCTCTAGATTTGTCCTTCAAAGCTAAGGTCACAAGATTCCTCAGCTCCTGCAAACGCAGAGTACAGTAATGAATTGTAGCATCATGGCACTGTAGAGCCAATCCAGCACTCATCATTGGTTCACAGATTCGAGAAAACCACTCCTCACAGACCTTTTTGTTAGCTCGAAAGAACAGGGAACTTGAACGACTAGCCAATGGCAAACTAACAGAACCCTCATAGGCATTATATACATTTTTCTTCAAGGCCTCAACAAAATCTAAGAATAACCTCATGGGTAACAAGTGAGCACCCGAAGCCCCTATCATACTTAGATTCCCATCATTTTGCTCACTATCAAGCTGCAGCAAGTGTGCAATGTCCAAGAGCATTCGCTCTAATGCTGCAAACGTCTGGGTTGGCCCGCCGAGGTTAGTACGAAGACGCATGGCAATGCAGTACCTAGCTGCTTCATGTATAGCCCACCAGGCACCAGCTAGATTATTAACCGAGCTATTCTTTTCAAGAATATCTTCGTCCACTTTCACATCCAACCATATAGCATTAGCATTGGAATTCCCTGCTTCTTCAAGTTGATTTGAGACGGAATCTTTCAAACTCCTACAACTATGAACTAGACGCTGGATCCATGATGAAAGGGGTACCTTCCATCTTTGTGAAATGTAACTCAGGATGGAAACAAGTTGTTGAGCATGAAGTTGATGGCGCAGCTGCTTCAATGCAAAAACTTGTTTCCAATGCAAATTAGAATTATTGCCCAATCTAAGAACTCCAGACCTTGACAGATTCAGTGTACCATAGTCCTGCAGCCCACAGGCATACATTGTAGTTGGTAAAACATGAGCAAGCAGCCTTGCAAATGCATTCTTTATCTCATTATCTGGATCACCAAGTTTTTCTAGGACCACTTCAGCTATGGGATAAAAGTACAAAGGATGTACAAGCCTTGCCTCCAGTAGCATCTTCAAAACCAGTGCAACATGGGTCCTGACTTTTGGTTCCCTATCAGATGCAGCGCTCAAAACTGAGAAAAGCACATAAGTAATACTCCCAGTGTATCGAAATGCCTTGTCAAAATAATACTTTGTGTTTGAACTCTTGTAAATAGAAATAACAGTCTCAGAGAATCTCTGGATCCAAGCTAGAGTTACTACTTTGACAGCTAGAGGAGAAGAAACATGGAGGGCTCTTTCAAAAAGAAAACTGTACTTCCTTAGATGCTCAGCAATAACAGCAGAGTGTTCGTTTCTGAAGCAGTTGTCAGCGACGATATCACTTACTTTCACAGAAGATTTCTCACTATTCTGATTTGTAGCAGAGCATTTGCTCAACAATTCAGCTTCTGATAATTTTTCTAATGTCTTGACCACACTGACTTGCAACTCTGCATAGGACTGTATGGGTAAATCAAAAGGGTTTAATTTTTTAATGATAAAAGAGAGCAATTTTTCAGACCTCCTAAGATATAAGGCCGCAGTGTCTGATTGGTCAATCAAGCTGGTATCTCCATCCAGTAGAACACATGTCAACAAAACTTTCAAATCAAATTTTATCAGTGCAAACAATTCAAAGTTTGAATACGTTTTTAGATTTTCAGTGCTACTGATGGCATCAGCATGACCCAAACTTTTGCCAAGAACGCCCTTCAGCAATTCCAACTCTTCAATCAACGAAGTCACTGATTGTTGCACAACTTCGTCGTTTCCTGTGTTGAAGTAAAAAGACATATGTAGCAGCAGAACCCCCTGTCACTAGATGATTTGGATGTAAACGTAGCTGTGATATCGGAGCATCAAACTGCAGTAATTTCTTGACAGCTGATGGAAGAAGACCGAGCTTTTGCAACGACAATAATTGAAGGTTGGTTTTTAGAACCTCGTGAACCTGAAATGAGGTAATCTTCCCAGCCCCCACTGACAGGCTAGTAGAGTTCATGTCCAAGCTCTGGAATATAATGTCCAGTGTAAGTGTATAAAAACTGGAAAATCTCTCGCCCAGTATTTCTGCCAACAGAGTTAAGCACCTCCATGAATCAGTAACCCATTCTGACCACCCAAATTGCTGCCCAACCATAGATATGCAGCCCAACAACCGAGGAACCATTCTGCTGAGCGGGTCACTTATTTGTTCCAGTAGATTCATTTCCAGTAGCCCAGAAGCAGTGGACTGCAAAACTGATGAAAAACAGGAAAGGAGCGCAAGCAACCTTCGGAATTGTTGTGGAGTTCCAGGACTCCCATCTTGAAGCAATGCATCCATGTCGCCCAGGAATTTCGAGATCAATCCAAGAGAAAATTGCAAGTTACCCACCCAATGGTTCTGAAATTGCAAGAAACTATCCATAATGATTCGCCTATCTGTATCAGTAAGGTCGGGTACCAATGCCCACCCCAAAAGCAGATCCACAATGTCGAGAAAATGAGGTTGGAAGGTCCTAGGGAACTTCAATGAAATCAGGGTCAAAACGCCAAGAAGTTGGTGCAATAAACTCAAGGAGGTTCTCTCATCCTCAAGAAGCACTTGGCATGCTTTGAGAATTGGCAAAGCAAATCTCTCAATCGCACCGACATCTCCGACATTAAGAAATTCCCGCAGGCTGTCCAATGCCAACTCGGTGGCCCCATCACCAGGGATGACACTGTTCAGCAACGGCAGTGCCCAACCGATGAAGCGATCAACTAAACTTCCGAGCAAAGCATGGTTCTGTCTGGCATTTGATGTTACGGGCATCGAAGAAAGCACGGCACAAAGAGCGCCGTACGCGGTAGCAGCTGCCTGTCGCACCCCGTACGACCTGAAATGAGATTTCCACAGTATTCAGATGAAACCAAAAACTTCCCCCCAAACAAATAATTGCAAAATAGACACATAAGTTAAACCCCTTTTTGGTAACAACAATGCCTAATTCAGCCTCGGAAATACTGAAAACAAAGCAAAAATTCCTAAAAACCAGTTTAATTTCAAATAATTTGGATGTAAATTTTTATACCGAGCATGATCAACAAAGATATTGAACATGCCTCACTGAATCAAATAACTTCAGATACAGAAATTCACAAATTTCAGTGAATTAACGATTTAAAGCAAAACACACACACACAAAAACACAACTGCAATCAGGAATTCAACGAAGCTATTGAAATTCATCATAATCTCAAATAATACGCTTTGAAATTCTACGTTCTCAGAGTGAAAACGAACAACACTGCGAACCAGCCGACAAAAGGTCGACCAAATCAATGACTGAACCAAACTTCAATTCCAACGAATTTATTTAAAAATAAAAAATAAATAAAAAAATAAAAAACCGAAACCTAATCGGGACAAGGAAAGATTACTTGTCGGAGAGAAGCTGAGAGAAGCCCTGGGCGAGGAAGGTGGCGGAGTGGGAGAGGAGGATCGAGTTGTGCGGGAACACAATCGCGCGCTGGAGCGACTCCACGGCGGCGATTCGAGCCGACTCGTCCTCGTCTGAGCTCTTCGCCGCCGCCGAAGCCGACGACGGTGCGGCGGCGGCGGCGGAGGAGGAGGAGTCGTCCTTGGGCAGCGCGGCGGCGAGGAGCCCCGCGAGCTGCTGGTGGTGGTGATGGAGACTCTGCATGGTTATGGCTTCGGATTCATGGTTGGTTTGTTCTTCTGATGCATGAACTGTGTGTTAGGATTTCCCTCCAGAAATCTCTTCGTCTTCTTCTTCTTCTTGGTTCCTTTTTTTTTCCCTTTTTTTTTTAAGAGAAATTGCTAAATATGTAATTTTGATGGCGCCTTTATTTTTATTTTTTTGATTTAGTGCATTGAACTATTGAAGGATGAATTTATTGGAAATACAAGTTCTTTTATTGATTATGGTTGGTGTTCAAAAATTTTTTAGATATAATTTAAGTTTTATCATAATAATTTTTTTATTATAAATTATAAATAAACGCAAAATAAATATAAAATAATAAATTAACTAATTTATAAAATAATAATTTATATTTTAAATAATGAGTAGAATTTTTTTACTTCTTTTATTTATTTATTTTTTAAATAAACTTCTTTTATAATGTATTGATAAGAATATAAATTAAAAATGCCAAAAAATATCATTTTATAAAAGCACAGCTAAATCATTAACCTATTATAAATATAATTCGTTTTTCTCTCCCGTTTCGTCTGTTTCTAGCCAAGCGGTTTCATCTGCGTTGTTTTGGTGGTTTTTGGTTTTAAAAAAAGCCTTTTTTGGGGGGTTTGAGTGATTTTTTTTATTAAATTTGAGCTATTACATAATTTAAAAAAAAATTAAGGACTAAAATACAAATACAATGAGATAAAAATGTAAAAAAGGAGGACTCTAAAGCAAAAATCAAAAAGTACCCTTGACACGGGCCCGCGTGTCAGGGGCTTGCCGCCCATACTCACGCGCGCCTCACCCCTCAGCTTTTTTTTTCCCTTTCTTTTTTGTTTTTTTCTCTATTTTCTTTTTTTTTTTTGGGTTTTTTTTCCATATTTTTTATTGTATGATTTTCTTCTCCTTCAAAATTATGTCAAATAAATTTCTCCTTTTATTTTTCGCTTTTTTATTTTAATTTTTTTTTGTTTTCTCGTTTTTTTTTTCTCCTTTTTATTTCTTATTGTTTCTTTCTTTTATTCAATTATATTTTCAAACTTTTTTTTTAAGTTTTTTTTTACTGTATTTTTATTTTAAATCTTATATTTTTTTCATTAACCTATTATACATGTGAATGCGTTTTTCTCCCCCGTTTCGTTTGTTTTTAGCCAAGCGGTTCGTCTGCGTTTTTTTGGTAAAAAAAAAACGTTTTTTTTTTTGGGTTTGAGTGATTTTTTTTTAAATTTGGACTATTACATAATTTTAAAAAATTTTAAGGACTAAATATAAATAAAATGGGACGAAAATGAAAAAAAAAAAAAAAAGAACTCTAAGGCAAAAATCAAAAAGTGCCCCTAATACGGGCCCGCGTGCGTGGGGCTCGTGCGCTAGGGGCTTGCCCCAGCACACACCTCACCCCCAAGCTTTTTTTTTTTTCATCATTTTCTCCTTTTTTTTGTTTTTTTGTTTTTCTTTATTTTCTTTTTCTTTTGGGTTTTTTTCCCTATTTTTTATTGTATGGTTTTCTTCTCCTTCAAAATTATATTAAATAAATTATGTCAAATAAATTTCTCCTTTTATTTTTCAGTTTTTTTATTTATTTTTCTTTCCTTTTTTTCGTTTTTTGTTCTTTTTTTTTTTTCTTATTGTTTGTTTCTTTTATTCAATTATTTTTTCAAACTTTTTTTTTTAGTTTTTTCTTACTCTATTTTTATTTTAAATTTTTTTTTTCATCTTTTTATCTCTCAATTTTTTTTCTCTTTTAATATCACAATATTTTTATTTTTTATTATTATTGTCTTCCAATTTAACATTTTATTTTTTATTATACTTTTTAAATGGTCATATTTTTATAATATTTTTTCCTTAATTTTTATTTATATCATAATTTAATAAGTTAAAAAAAAACTTACAACGTCCCTAAAACTAGTTGATTTTAAAGAGAGAATAACAATCAAATTCCTTGATCCCCAAAAGTAAAAAGAATTCAAATCAAACGACGCGAGGTTGAATCATTTTAGGTTCAAGACAAGTTCCCAGTTAAAACGACATATTTGGTCGTAAAACGACATGTCGTTTCTCTTACGGATTTACTTATGCAAAAATGATATGTCGTTTTATGGTGCGGACACAGTCCACCTCATCAAGCCCAACTATCCAGCCCAAGTGGAAAGCAGAATAGCATGTTTTAATGAAGTTTCTTCTCTATTTTGCCAAAAAAAAACAAACAAAAAAAAGGTGGCAAGTATTTCATTTTCAGGTAGCTCACTAGACTTCGGGATGAAGCAATATGTCGTTTTGAACTACTTTCTAATACAAACATCAAGTTGTGTTAATCTTGACAACCAGACGACATGTCGTCAAGATCAAAGATTCCACCCAAGCAGTTCACCAGACTTTCTTAATGACGAAACGACATGTCGTTTTTAAGCTACTTACTAGTTTAACACAGACGTATTAATGTAAAGCTTCAACCCAAGCAGGTCACTCGACTTCCAAACAACAAAACGACAGTCGTTTCTAAGCTACTTACTGACCAAGACGACAAGTATTTTAATCCTAAGACAGAAAAACAACAAGTCTTCAAGGCAAAGGCTCCAGCTCAGAGCCTCAAACAGTACATACTACGTAGTACGTACATCCTAACAACGAAACCACATGGCGGTTTATTATAGCAAACGACATGTCGTTTTTTAGACGAAAAACGACATGTCGTAAAAAACAACTGTAAACTATTATTAACTAATGAAAACGACATCTTTAACTGGAATATAAAACGACGAAAATACATGTCGTTTTTGCATTCGACGCAAATTAAAAGGCGGTCCTTTAAATAGCAAAAAAAAAAAAAAAATAAAAACCTAATCGCAGACTCGAGCGTTTACGCTTCAGAGCTTTAAATACCCTCAAAAAAAAAAAAAAAGAAGTTAAATAGATGAACTGAGACAATTAAAACGACCTATCGTTTCTAAGTTCTGAGAGCAATCACGAACCGACTTTGACACAGTAACACACACAGAGAAAAACCCTAATCACAGAGTCGAGCTCCGACCAATCGCTGACTCGCCGGAGACGATGTCGTACGACGACGTGGAGATCGAGGACATGGAGTGGAACGAGGAGCTCCAGGCCTATACGTACCCGTGCCCCTGCGGCGACCTCTTCCAGATCACCAAGGACGATCTCCGCCTCGGCGAGGAGATCGCTCGATGCCCTAGCTGCTCTCTCTACATCACCGTCGTCTACAACCTCGAGGACTTCGCGGGAGACGCCAACAAACCCCTTGAACCGGCCAAACAGCAGCCAATCACCGTCGCCTGAGGATTAGGTTTGTTTCGGCTCCTATTGTGACGTTGATCTGTTGTTTTTTCTTTTCTGGTTGATCATCATAGAATCGATGGAATTTGGTGGTTGAATTCGAGTCGGTGTCTGACTTAGTCGTTTGGGAATTAGGCTTCGATATTGGTTGTTGTTTCTTTTCTGGTTGTGTTGTTTGATCATCGAATAGTCACCTGAAAATTAGGTTTGTATCGGTTGTTGTTGAGTGAAGTTTAGTGATTTTTCTTGTACCTTTTATTGGTATTCTGTGGGGTAAATAATCTGTAATGTGAATTTACATGAAAATAATGTATTGGAAAGATTCTGTCAGTGATATAACTCAAGAGTTTAAACGATGAATTTTAATAAAGTGGATACTTATCGTCTATGGTGATTATCACCGCAGTTAATAGGACTTAATGGGCAGTTGGTGATGCTTATATTTAGGAATGTCATTCATGAGGAAGTGATTGAAGGGAATAGGAATATAGGATTTTTAGGAAATCAGAATTCACTCTGAATTTTATGCAAAATTCAAAGAAGAAGAAGGAAGATGAGGAGTTTATATAGAATGCCCGGGATGAGGGAAAGAGCTTATTGTTTTCTATTTTGATCTCTGCAGTATTTAATGCCTAATGCTTCCATGGATGGAGGAAACTCCATATATTAATGTGGGGAGGTTTCCATTTTTGGTAGGGTGGTTGGGAATTTTCTAGACGGGGGATAGTAAAATGTATTGCTCAAGTTTGAAAATCTACTAAAAGTCAAAAACCTAGCTCGATCATTCTCTTTAGCTTGGTATAAATCTGCTTTTGCTAAGGTGGTTATTGAACTAGTTTGTGTAGTTTAGAGCTCCTTCAAGGTGGTTCTGCTGATAAATTAATGATACGATTAGTGATTTTGTGCAGTAGAAGAACCTTTTCAACTGTTGTTTATGGGCAGCCAGCCTAGCCTGCAATTGACGCTAAAATAAAAGAAAATACAAACTTCTGGACGCAAAACATTCCAATGTTAGATTGTTAAGAATTACTTTTCTGAACCATTACTGGGGCATTGTATTTTTCTCATTATCTATGACTAAAGTTATCTTATTATCATCTGTCAATTCAATCATTGTGAAAAACAATAGTTATGGATTTTTTATGGTAGCTTGTGAAACGGGTTCAACTTCTATGCTGCCTCTGAATAGCTGAAATTGTTCTGTCTTGCAGGGACCTTTAAGATGGTATATTGGTGGAGAATTCTTTCCAAGTTTTGTTCTGTTACAAAAGCGCATGAGATGATTTTTTTTTTCTAACTCGGAGGGAGAAGGAGGTGTGATGGGAGCGGAGAGAATATAGAGACTTTTTTTTAGAAAATAATTTAGCTAGTAGTCATTTGTGTCTAAAATGTTGATGTACTTGAGGAAACAAATAGTTATTTGTCATTGGTTCATAATGACTCATACATGTAACATAATAGGTTTATGCATATCTTCTGCGGTCAATTTTTACACTCTCATTGAGAGGTCAAGACTCTGAGTGGTTGATGGCTTGTTTAATTGGCTATTGCAACTATGTTGCTCTTACAAGATCACTCATTTTTCTAGTGATCTCTTCCAAATTACTCATTTTTCTAGTGATCTCTTCCATACAACTACCTATAAATTTAATTTTACCTAGCAGTGTTTAAGAGTAAGTTGTAACTGACCAACAGAGTGGCCTCTAAAGAGCAACCAAGCAGGTCTTTATATTTTGTCTTCTCGTGCTTAAAATGGTGAATGGCATTGTTAGGGACATGAATGAAATTGAATGATGATAAAAACTAATATTCATATAACTGCAAGTCTGAAAGAGACGACTTCCTTGTTCAATATTCAGGTGATTCTCTCGGTTTGAAAATTCCTAAGGCTACAATTTCATTGTTCAGCGAAAATTTTCTGTTCTCTCAAATTATTTTCTTCGGAACAAAACTAGGGTTTTGGAAGCGAAGGCCTTTTTAGGGCATTTTCAATGCTTTAAAAGTCATGCTCCTGTTTGCATTTGAGTCAAAATTCTTTCTCCAATGTCAAGTTATATTTAGTTGGGTATAATAAGAAAATTGTGACTACTAAACTACAAAAAAGTCATTTTATATGTACACAATTCAATCTCCAATGCTACGACAGATTTAGCATAATATTATAATATGTGAAAATACAAAATATAGCACATCACTAAGCACAATAGTATAGTAGCACATCATAAAACTCTCATGTTATATGTAGCATTTTGATACTACTGCATGCTAATATGGCTTAATGCATAAGAGATGCAATAGTATCATATCATATTCGTTTGTGAATAAGAGATGCAATAGTATCATATTCGTTTGAGAACCAAGATCTTGCCTTCATGCGGTAGAAAGAGGCAATTAGGTTGGCGTGCGTCGACACTGTTGAACGAAGTCTAGACACTAGCAATTGAAAAGTGAGTAACGTCGGAGAGGTAATCGAGAAGCTGAGCTAGAGCGACATAACGGGAATGGATAAATCAAGTCAAATTCATGAATAAGGAATAAAGTGAGCTTTTGCTTTAATATTCTTAAAGTTGATTACAAAAGCTAACTTAACAATACATTAAATTAGTATTTTATACCTAGGCCGAATAACAAAGAAAGCAAGCAAAATGATAAATAAAATAATAAACTAAAAATGATAATAAAACTGATAGAATAGCACTAATTCCTCCGTCAAGAGTCAAAAAAGGACAGTGAAGTCGGAGTCGGTGGATTGGAGGAGGAGGATCTTTTTCCTCTTTATTTTTCTCTCTTTTCTTTTTTATTTTATAATATTTCTTAACAATAATTCAGTGAGGTAATAAGCATACGAGTTTTCGTGCACTCTCACTCCCACCCAATAATATTTCTTAGATTGTTCCCCAATAATTCAGTGAGACGTTCCCAGTTATTAGTCAATGAACTCGCCGCAAAACCATAGTTAAACCCTCCCATCGCTTCCTTCCTCGGAGCTTCTTCTCTCGCCGTCCTTCTCTGCTCACTCTCTCTCTCTCTCTCTCTCTCTCTCTCTCTCTCTCTCTCAAACCATTTCTCAGACTCTCTCTATCATCGCTAATCAATGAAACCCCACAAATTCCTCAACTCTCCACCAATGAAACACCACAAAATCCTCGGACCAACCATCTCCAACCACCGATCTCGCCTCTTCGCGCTCTTCTCTTCAACCTCTCGCATAAACCCAGCTCCTGAAACTCCACAAACCGCCCCTCCGAGCGACCAGACGATAACCCACGAGTACTTGCTCAGCTTGGTCAACTCTTCTCAGTGGCATTTGATCAAACAAGTCTCGCCCAATCTCTCGCCCTCCCTAACGTCACACACTCTCCGTGGCCTCGCCGAAAGCCCTCGGCTAGTTGTTCAATTCCTCAACAGCATCGAGTTTCACCGCCTC
Organism: Boehmeria nivea var. tenacissima; assembly: GCA_018132145.1. Classification (NCBI taxonomy): domain Eukaryota; kingdom Viridiplantae; phylum Streptophyta; class Magnoliopsida; order Rosales; family Urticaceae; genus Boehmeria; species Boehmeria nivea. The sequence goes on along the minus strand of CM030878.1, from coordinate 16,535,573 downwards.
GATGTCAAAAGCCTCGGCCTGGCCGCCGCCATTGTCACGCAAAACCCGTCCCCAAAACCCGCCTTGAGTCTCCTTAAGCGGGCCGTCAATGGTGGGATTGGATCGATCAGGGAGGTTTTTGACGAGCTGTGGAATGCGAGAGAGCAATTGGGTATCGAAAGTTGCGTCGTTTTTGAACTATTGGTGAAGGCTTGTTGTGAAGCCAAGAAGGCTAAAGAGGCTTTCGAGTGCTTTAACATGATGAAAGAGAAGGGTGTTGTTCCAAAGATCGAGACTTGTAATGACATGTTGAGCTTTTTCTTGAAATCGAATATGCTCGAGACCGCGTGGGTTCTTTATGCGGAGATGTTTCGGTTGAAGATCAATTCGAGCGTTTGTACCTTTAACATTATGATCAATGTGTTGTGCAAAGAAGGCAAGTTGAAGAAAGCTAAAAGTTTTATCGATTATATGGAGTTTTTGGGGGTTAAGCCCAATGTTATCACTTACAATACTTTGATTCATGGGTATTGCTCGAAAGGGAGGCTCGAAGGAGCTCATATGATTCTTGTTGCAATGGAACGTAAAGGTTTGAAGCCGGATTCGTATACTTATGGTTCGCTCATTAGCGGTTTATGCAAGGAAAAAAAACTCCAGGAAGCGTCTGAGATTTTCGATAAGATGATAGAGATTGGATTGGTGCCCACCGCCGTAACTTATAACACCTTGATCAATGGTTACTGTAATAAAGGTGATTTGGATAAGGCTTTCAGGTATTGGGATGAAATGGTTGACAAGGGTATAAAGCCGACGGCTTCGACTTACAATCTCTTGATTCATGCCTTGTTTCTAGAAGGTAAAGCTGGCAAAGCTGATGAAATGGTTAAGGAAATGCAGGCAAAGGGGATACGTCTTGATGAAATCACGTATAACATCTTGATCAACGGGGCTTGCAGGTGTGGGAATGCGGAGAAAGCTTTTAGCCTTTATGATGAAATGGAGAAAAAAGGGATTGAACCTACAAGAGTGACTTACACGTCGCTCGTTTATGTTTTGAGCAAACAAAAGAGAATGACGGAAGCTGAGGACTTGTTTGAGAAGATGACGAAAAAAGGCATTTTGCCTGATCTTGTGCTGTTCAATGCCTTGATCAACGGTCATTGCACTAATGGTAACATGAAATGCGCATTCTCGCTTTTGAAGAAGATGGATAAAATGGAAATCCCTCCCGACGAAGTGACTTACAATACCCTAATGCAAGGGAATTGCCGGCAGGGGAAAGTTGAGGAAGCTCGTGAGCTTCTCATGGAGATGAAGAGACAAGGGATTAAGCCTGATCACGTCAGTTACAACACCCTTATTAGTGGCTATAGCAGAAGGGGTGATATGAAAGATGCTCTTAAAGTTCGCGATGAGATGTTGAGCTTAGGGTTCAATCCGACCCTTCTCACTTACAATGCCCTTATAGAAGGCCTATCAAAAAACAAGGAAGACGATCTTGCTGAAGAGCTGCTCAAGGAAATGGTGAGCAACGGGATAACAAGTTAACAACAATGAATCAGTTGGGAAAGATGGCGAGTTTGTGAATGGTTATGCTTCGTAATTTATATTGCCTCACTGTTGTTCTGTACTTGGAAAAAATGGGTCTTAGGACATATCCGCAGCTAAATGTTGATCTATAACAATAGAATCACCAAGATTCAGAGATGGTTGATGAGGAACAGGCTTAATTACGTGGCCTTTTCTAATGCTTACCATGGTTGCAACTTCTCTGTGCTCAGTCACACCATTCTATTACTTGTATTCGAATGTTGTTTGAGGAGAGAGATTTTCTAGAGAAGCTAATTTATATGGGAAAGCAAACTGCAAAAATTGGTGGCATGTCGTATTTCCATCTTTAATTGATGTATTCTACGGTGAAAACATTAAGTTGTAAAGTATTTTACAATTTATTTGCGTAAAATACCAGGAAGGTTGTCTTTCTATTGAGCTCTTTAAGGAAATGGTAATGTGTTTTCGGATGGTTATTTTGTTACGTTGGGCAAGTAGGTCTGTAGAAGCAAAGTTCTAGCTTGAATCTTTGCACGACTTTTTTTTATAGATGAACCATTATAATTTAGTCATGTATAGTATAACCAAACCATCATGACATGGTTTATAATCTGTTTTATTAGTGATGGATATGGATTGTATCGTTTATACGCTCCGTGCTTTGAAAGTTTTTGGACTGAAAAATGTCTTAAAAGAGAGTTATATCGTAAAGGAAAAGTGTTGATAAGTGCATTTTCTGTCATAAATCCACTTGCTGGTTTCCAGTTCCATTCCATGCAATATTGTTGGCCTTCCTTTTCTTTTTCAACTTTTCTAATTGATAGACATCAGTATTCGTCACATTTTAGGTTCTGTGTTAACTCATCTTGAAAGAACTCCTCGGTAGAGTCTCATTTAAAATCCGAGACTTGTCTTTTCCGTTTGCGTGTTAGCTTCTCTGATAATTCTTCTGATGACTTATTTGATCACAATACTATCAAGTTTTGCTCCGTGTTTTTCCCATTTTCCAGGTTCAGTTGGCCTACTTTTCCTAGTGGGGTTTCGGTAAAAAACCACAAGCTAGCGTGACAAGGTAATATACCAAGAACCACTATGTTGTTGCTTAGTTCAATAATGAATAAGCTTGGACGGCTGTATCTCTTGGACAAATGGGAATATCACACTAGCCACAAATAATAAGTTGGAAACACTTCACCCTCCACTACATGCAGAAGATGAGACGATTTTTTTTTTTTAAAGGACCCAGAAAAAAAAATTTATTGTGGCCCTGGCGAGGCCTAAGAGTCGGGCTTTTTTATTCTCTCAAACTTTAGGCCAGGCCGATTGGTTGGATAGAAAGCCAAGCATAGTATGTGTGGCAAAACGGATGGGTTTTCATTTGTAGATTTCCTCGACTTTGGCGTAATCCATTCAAATAAGTTATCATGGTTGTGATCAAGTTCTTTTTTGTGATATCCCATTCTTTTCAAGCTTTTTGTGTGCCAATATGCATTGTCAGATTGTCATTCAGATGTCTTTGCTTTCAACGTTGTTTTGTGGCAACACATGCATATTGCACCAATTTATATATATATATATATATATTTCAAGCTTTTTGTGTGCCAATATGCATTGTCAGATTGTCATTCAGATGTCTTTTCTTTCAACTTTGTTTTGTGGCAACACATGCATATTGCACCAATTTTTATATATATATATATATATATATACACACACACCATAATTTACATCTATGTCTGTTTTACGGGTCTTTAGTATTTAAGCTCTAAACGCAACTCCTGAGCCAATCATGAACCAACTCTTATCTTTCAAACTTAAAAATGGGCACACTGTTAGGGCACATAGCACCTGGTTTGGCTCTTGCCCTTCTGGGACTGTGGCACAGCATCAATACCATCCGCTCCTACTTCATCAATGGACCTTCAAACTTTAGAGTAATGTATTGGTACCCATGGAAGAGCGCTTCTTCGAAATTCAAACACCTTGAGCTCATCTTCATCATGTCGTTCTCTATATTTGCAATCATCATGCAGATCCTGGACTTCCCTTTCCTTAGCTTTGCTTTTAAGCTCGACAACTTCGAGCATGCGACTATGTTTCTCCACCTCGCCATATTCTCAGGGTTCACCCTCTGCGCCGATCTCAGCCAGTCTCTGAATGTGCTGTCCGGGTTTGTTGGGGTTCTCGTGGCGTCTGTTTTCGGTCAAGAGCTCTTCCTGCTTCATTTCCACTCTGCTGACCACCTCGGGATTGAAGGGCATTACCATTGGCTGCTGCAACTCGTGGTGCTTGTTTGTTTTGTAGCAGCTTTGACGGCGACTCTCTCTCCAAACAATTTCCCTGCGGCCCTTGTTCTTTCCAGCACTGTTGTTTTCCAAGGCTGCTGGTTTATGATCATGGGGTTGGTGCTGTGGGTCCCGCATTTTGTCCCTGCAGGCTGCACCGCACATTCGGCCAAGGGTGGCGCTGATGACATGCTTGGAGCCATCATCTGTGGTTCCGAGGAAGCTGATATGAGAGCAAGAGCGCTGGCTAACCTGCAATTTAGTTGGATGCTTGCGGGGATTTTGTTGCTCACGAGCTTTGTGGCACTGAAACTGGCGGGAAAATGCAGACCGAGGGACCTTCCCGTAGAGTACGAGCGGCTTCAGAGCAAGGGACCAGAGGTTCAGATAGCCATGAACAGCTTCAAACAAGCTCATCCTTGAGAAATTGTACCATCCTGAGACAGAGCAAGTGCTCTTTCTTTGAAGAGCGTGTGTTTTACTTCTACGAAAAGCAATAAATATACAACTATAGAACATCAATCAGACTGCAGCCTTGTAAAAAAGCTTCTATGATCAATCAGCTTCTTCACTAGCATATCGTACCCTCACCAAAATAGTAAAAAGAAACGAGAAATGGGCTTGTTATGAACTTAAGCTGTTGCCATAATGTATTTATTAGCTTTATTATCCAATTACATCGTTTACACTATTGTGCAAATTTTCAGAATCAGACTGAATGTTCTAAAAGCAAAACACTTGCACCTATTAATCAGAAAATCATGTAGCAGACAAGGATAGGCCAATAGTTTTCATTGATGATCAACAACACTACAAAGCTCAAGGAAGCCTAGGGGTAAGCTTGACCTCAAGAGGTGTTGCTTTGGGGATAGTAAGGCCCGGGCTCTCACTCATGTCAATGGGTCCACCTGATGCAGTTTCCAACTCAAACCCGTGAAGCAGCCTAGCCAGTGTCAAGTGCACCACCAACAGGCCAAAGGAAGTTCCGGGGCATGCCCTTCTACCGGAACCAAATGGTATGTACTCGAAATTATGTCCCCTATAGTCCACGTTTACTTGGTCCTCAAGGAACCTCTCGGGCTTGAACTTTAGTGGGTCCTTCCAGACAGCGGGGTCGCGATGCAACTTCCAAAGGTTGACCAATAATTGAGTGCCCGCGGGAATGTGGAACCCTGCCACAGTGCAATCCTCCATAGCCTCGCGAGGGACTGATAGTGGCCCGGCGGGGTATAACCGTAAAGTTTCCTTGACCACGGCTTGTAGGTAGACTAGGTTCTTTATGTCCGATTCGTCTACCTGTCGGTGTCTACCCACATGGACGTCCAGCTCATCTTGGACTCTCCGGAGGGCGTACCGGTTGTTCAACAGTAAAGAGAGTGTCCACGAAAGCACGACCATTGTGGTGTCACTGCCCCCCAAGACCAAGCTCTAGAGTGGAAGTATAGTCAATAGAATAGAAAACTAGCACATGCATTCCTGAAGTATTAAGCTACACTATTGGATGTTCTTATATAAATTATGTGCTTAAGATTTTATATTTTGGTTTTGTCCAATGGTCTACACAATTATCTATTGTCCAACTCTGCCAGTGATAAGAGTGTTAAATCTCATATTTACGTGATTACCTCTTCTATCATTTAAACTTTAAAAGTTAATATTGTGAAGCTTAATCTCTTAACTCACTCTTGTTCTTCTTACCTATTTTATTTATTGCTGAATTCCTTACTCGCCCTTACTCATTTTATAAGTAGAATGAATTCAAATTACTAGCTTATAGCTTGATTGCTTACCAAGCAAGTGGCCTTAATAACGGTATCACCATGACGGTCAAAAATCCGACCATCAGCATCAACAAGGCCAAGCATGACATCAACAAAATCTTCCTCTCTCACTCCCCTACTCCTATGCTCCTCCACCCACTCGCTCAACACGCCGTCCATCTCCGCCGCCGTGGCCTCCATCTCCGCCTTGTACCGCCGCCCTCTCATCAGCACATCCACCAACCACCCCACATACGGCACGTAGTCGCTCGCCAGAAACTCCCCCAGCAGCCTCGTGAACCTCCTGAACGCCCTCCCGCTTCCCTGCCACGTGCCGCCGGCAATCGCCCTCACCATCACACCCATCGCCAGCTCCCCGAACCTCTCGCGCATCTCCACCACTGCGCCGCCACATGCTGCGGCGTCGCGCAGCTCCCCAACGAAGCGGCGGACCTCCATGTCTCTGTATTAACTATTAAGTAAATTCATACTAATGCGCATATTTAAATATTTGTCATCATGACAAATTAAAATTACTTTAATTTTAACATTTTAATACTAATGAATTTTTAGTATTAAATTTTTGCTATCATCACGATAATTTTCTGAAACGGCTATTTAGCTATCTCACTCGTTAATGAAAGACCTGAGGCTTATCATCTACCAAAGAATTACCTGACTCGGGTGAGCGAGCCGCCGAGGCTACGCGCCGAGAGGAACTCGGCGGCCGCGACCTTTCGGATTTGGCGCCAGTAGGGGCTGTAGGGGGTCATGCCGAATATGGCGTGGTTGTACCCCATGATCTGCACGGCAAGGGAGCGCGGCCGCGTCAAGAACAGCCTGTCGTTCGCGCCGAAGCAGTCAGCCACGGCTCGGCGGTCGCTCACCACGAGCGCCTCGCGCGCCCCGAGCCGGACCGTGAAGGCCGGGCCGAGCGAGTCGGCGAGGGCGCCGAGGATCTCGTGGGGAAGCGCGGTGGTGTTGGGGTTGGCGAGGAGGTGGAGGTGGCCTATTATGGGCCATGAGCCAGGCGGTTGTGGTGGTTTTTGGAGCTTATTCTTGTTGTTTTTTGATTTGGTTATGTATAAGATTAATGGTATGACCAAGACAAAGATGATAGTGCCAAGAAAGATTGAAGAAGAAGAAGAAGAGTTTATTATGGTCTTTTCTTTGAGCTCATTGATGAAAAAGAAGAATAAGAATAGAAAAGCCATGACTCAATAGAGTTTGGAAGATCAGTTCAGTGCTGTCATTTTTCCTCCTCCTCCATTTGAATTTTGTTGTACAAATATATGCATGCAAGTAGGCTTTGTACAAGAGATCTATTATGAAGAGTATTTGGTGATGTATCACCGTAAAAAGATCTAATTGTAATATAGTTTTTTAATCATACAAAAATTCATTTATTCATCCTATGTTTTGTCCTCTAGTATATCTAATTATTTTTCGTGCGAAATTTTGCCACGGTGACCTTGATGTTGTCATTGTCATTTATCAAGATATTTTCTTTGCGTTTGAAAATTGGTGGAAGCAACTTGCATTGCCCATCATCAAGAAGTTGTTTTTAGGGGAAAAAAAAAAAAATTATATCCTAATAGTTCTTTGTTCCTTATCCATTTCTAATCTCGAACTTTCATTAAAATATATCACGAGCTATTCTTAAAATTTGAAATTATATAAAATAATTATCGAAATCTTTTTGGTAATATTTCTATTTTTAATAATCAAAACGAACTGTAATAAGCATGTGAGCTAATGTTTTATGACAATGCTATATAATCGCCTAAATGTTCATTAATACTTTACACAAACAAGGCAGAATCGCTTAACCAAATTTAACACTTTAACTTATTATAGAATTTTTGATTAAATTTTGGTTTAAAAGTATCATTGGCTGAGTTTTTTTTAATAAATATTTAATGTAATTATTCGGCATAATTACTACCAAACGCTAGTTTACTCTATTTCAAAAAATATTGTGGAAAAAAAAATCGGTGACTATTTTTTAGAGTGTAGTAGGAAAATATCTAAAATTTACACAATAATAAAAATAAATACCCAAATTTTTAAATAATTGAGTAACTAATCAATTCGTTAATTACTTGCACTATCTAATTTTTAACACGTAATTTAAATTAATACTCAATCTTTTAAAAAATATGAAAAAAAATATCCAAGTGATTTAATTACTTATATAATAATAGGTAATTAACTTAATTACCAAAAGCATGTGCAAGTAATTAACGAATTGACTAGTTACTTAATTATTTCAAAAATTTAGATATTTATTTTTATTATTGTGTAAATTTGAGTATTTCCCTGCTTATTTTTACATAACAAACGACCTTATTATATTCGCGGTACACTAAAACTTGTCTTTCCAATAATACTGTAGCGCACACGAACATATATGGCAAAAGCTTCCCTTAAGCCTCCCTTAAGCTTCCCTTGATGGATCAACAACTACAAATAAAGCTCCTTAGCAAGCCTAGGTGCGAGCTTGACCTCAAGAGGCGTTGCCTTAGGGATGGTAAGCCCCGGGCTTTCGCTCATGTCGACCGCTCCGCCGGACGCAGTTTCCAACTCGAAGCCGTGAAGCAGCCTAGCCAGCGTCAAGTGCACCACCAACACGCCAAAAGAAATTCCGGGGCACGCCCTTCTGCCCGAGCCAAACGGCATGTACTCGAAACTATTTCCCTTATAGTCCACATTTGCGTGGTCCTCAAGGAACCTCTCGGGCTTGAACTCTAGCGGGTCCCTCCAGACGGCGGGGTCGCGGTGCAACTTCCAAAGGTTGACCAATAAGCGCGTGCCGGCGGGGACGTGGAACCCCGCCACCGTGCAGTCCTCCATGGCCTGGTGAGGGGCTGAGAGTGGCACGGCGGGGTATAAGCGTAGAGTTTCCTTGACCACGGCTTGTAAGTAGACTAGGTTCTTTAGGTCTGATTCGTCCACTTGTCGCTGCCTGCCTACGTGGACGTCCAGCTCATCTTGGACCGTTTGGAGGGCGTGTCGGTTGTTCAACAGTAGAGAGAGTGCCCATGTAAGTGTGACCATTGTGGTGTCATTGCCTCCTAGCATTAAGCTCTGCAGTGGAAGTGGAACAATCACTTTTTATGTCGAATTCAATAGGATTAGAAAAACCATCACACATTAAATCTCATTTTGATCTCTATTTAATAATTAGTTTAAACTTTTGGATATCACTTCAGACATTAAATGTTAAGAGCTGTTTGGATTACAATCTGAATAAAAAAAATATTGGTTTAAATCAGTATGTTATAGTAATTCTAATAAAATGTCAAAATTGAACCACATTACTATAATAAAATATGATTTAGGTTTCTATCCAAACATGTCCTTAGTAAATCAATAGCGAGTAAGTGAACTCAATTCACTAGCTACTCTAGGGCTTACCAAGCAAGTGGCCTTAATAACAGTGTCACCATCACGCCCAAAAATCCGACCATCAGCATCAACAAGACCAAGCATGACATCAACAAAATCTTCCTCTCTCACTCCCCTACTCCTATGCTCCTCCACCCACTCGCTCAACACGCCGTCAAGCTCCGACGCCGTCGCCACCATCTCAGCCTTGTACCGCGGCCCTCTCACCAGCACATCCACCAACCACCCCACAAACGGCACGAAGTCGCTCGCCAAAAACGCCCCCATCAGCCTCATGAACCCCGCGAACGCCCTCCGCCCTCCCCGCCGCGCGCAGCAACTCTCTCCCGCCATCGCCCTCACCGACACGCCCATCGCCAGGTCCCCGAACCTCTCGCACATCTCCACGGTGGCGCCGCCTTCGGCTGCGCCTTTTAGCTCTGCGACGAAGCGGTGGACCTCGGCGTCAATGCCGCGGCCAAGCGCCCCGTGGAGGCGGCGGGCCGAGAGGAGCTCGGTGACAGCGAGCTTCCGGATGTAGCGCCAGTACGGGCCGTAGGGGGCCATGCCCAACATGGCGTGGTCGTACCCCATGATCTGCACGGCCAGGGAGCGCGGCCGCGTTAAGAACAGCTTGTCGTTCGCGCCGAGGCAGTCCGCCGCGGCATTGCGGTCGCTCACCACGAGCGCCTCGCGTGCCCCGAGCCGGACCGTGAAGGCCGGGCCGAGCGAGTCGGCGAGGGCGCCGAGGGTCTCGTGGGGCAGCATGGTGGTTTTGGGGTTGGCTAGGAGGTGGAGGTGGCCTATTATGGGCCACGAGCCAGGCGGTTGTGGTGGTTTCTTGAGCTTATTCTTGTTGTTGTTTTTCGATTTGTTTGTGTATAAGATTAGTGATATGACCAAGATAAAGATGATAGTGCCAAGGAAGATTGAATAAGAAGAAGAGTTTATGGTCTCTTCTTTGAGCTCATTGATGATGAAGAATAATAAGAATAGAAAAGCCATGACTCATCAGAGTTTGGAAGATTAGATTTTTTTTGTTTGCTTTGGTTTCAGTTCAGTACTGTCATTTTTCCTTCTCCATTTGAATTTTGTTGTACAGATATATGCGTGTAAGTAGGCTTTGTACAAGAGATCTATTATGATGAGTATTTGGTGATGTATCACCGGAAAAAAAATCTAATTGTAATATAATTTTTTAATCATACCAAAAATTCATTTGTCGTCTAGTGTGTGTATATATATATATATATTTTTTGGATAAAGGTCGTCTAGTATATCTTGTTGTGTTACAGCACCCATATAATTCTCTTTGCGTGTTAAATTTTGCCACGGTGACCTTGATATTTTCTTTTCATGTGTTTGAAAATTGGTGGAAGCAACTTGCATTGCCCATCATCAAGAAGTTGTTTTTAGGAAATATATATATATATATATATATACACTAGTCAAACGCGCGTGCTGCGCGTGTGAAAGAGAAAAGGCAAAAAAAAGGGAAATGAAATTAAAAAATAATGATAATAATAGTAGGGTGAGTGGCGCGTGACAGCACGCGCCAAATGGAGAGTGAAAGTCTGAGGGGGCAACCCTTGAAACGCGGGACCCACGCACATGGACCCGTGTCAAGGGGTAAATCTGTTTGCTCTGAAGTCTTTATACATTATATTTTCGTCCTTTTTATTTACATTTGAGTCCCTCAATTTTTTTAAAATTATGAAATAGCTCAGTTTTTTAAAAAAATTCACTCTAACCCTTAAAAAAAACGTGTTTTTTTAACGAAAAATCCCAAAAAAGGCCACGAAATCGCTTGAAAAAAAAAAAACAGCCGAAACGCCCATTGAAAACGCATTGGGGCTTTTATTGTTTGTATAGGATATCTCCTAATAGTTCTTTGTTCTTTGACCATTTCAAATCTCGAACTTTCATTAAAATATATCACGTGCCATTCTTAAAATTCGAAATTAAATAAAATAATTAACAAAATCTTTTTCGTAATATTTATTTTTTTAATTGAAACGAATGTAATAAGCATGTGAGCTAATGTTTTATGACAATCCTATATAATCGCCTAAATGTTCATTAATACTTTACCCAAATAAGGCAGAATCGTTTAACCAAATTTAACACTTTTAACTTATGGCTAATTTTGTAGTGCTCCGTATTTATCGGTGCTCTACTTATTAATATAAGAAAGATGTAAAAAATTATTACTACATGTTTTAATATCATTACTACATGCTTTAATATTATTATTACACATTTTCTTTAATATTACATTGGTACACCACTAAGCGAAACATTGTAGAAAGACCTTTAACTTATTATAGAATTTTGTTATTAAATTCTCGTTTAAAAGTATCATTGGCTGAGTTTTTTTTTTATAAATATTTAATGTAATTATTTGGTATAATTACTATCAAACGTTAGTCTACTCTATTTCAAAAAATATTGTGGAAAAAAAATCGGTGATTATTTTTTTATATAAAGTAACATATAATATTTTTCAAATTAGAAATTTAAAATAATCAAATACAAGAATTGAGGAACCACTTTTAAAATTTATCCTCGTTTTTTTTTTATCAGTTAAGTAAATAGTTATTTTAGACTTTTTGTTTTTAAAAAATAGTCATAGTTTCAAAAAATTTAAAAACTTGTCATAAAACTGTAAGAAATTTCTGATAATAACAAAGATACACATAAATATACTGTCAGAAATTTCTGACACTGGGCAAAATAATTATCAAAAATTTATTACATGGCTAGTTTTTAAATTTTTTGAAACTATGACTATTTTTTAAAATCATTTTACAAACAGTGGCTATTTTCTTAAAATTTCCTATTTTTTATTAGAAAATAAATTTCGCTCCACATGCTCGTTTTTATTGATGATATGTTAGGAATACAATGCTAGCAATCGAAAAATGATTGCTATGGTCTAGGGGTGTACATGGACCCGTTGAACCCGCTAGCCCAACCCACCCCACCCCAACCCAATCCGAAAAATTGGGCCTGACGGAAAAAAAAAAAATTCGGTTTCAATTTATGTGGACCCGAATATAATGGGCTGGGTTACAAATAATTTAGTTTAGGGCCCGTTAAACCCAACCCAGCCCGAACTCTTCACTGTTTAGCCCTGTAAATATTATTATTCAATTTAGCCCTACATTCTTCTCATCTCTTCAGTATGGTCTGTGATGTTTAAGGATCTTCCAATTTAAGCGAATTCTGTAACAGTCACTACTCACAATGGTTGCGCCTCCTAATCACTTAGCGTACGTTCATTTACCGTATTAATTATATTAGGATAAATAGGTAAATACCCAAAATTTATATAACAATAAAAATAAATATCCAAACTTTTGAAATAATTGAGTTTACAGTCAATTCGTGAATTACTTGCACATGTTTTTGGTAACTAAGTGAATTATCACCACCTATCACTATACAAGTAATTGAATTACTTGGGTAGTTGGTTACATTTTTTTAAAAATTAGGTAATAATTTACATTAAGTTTTAAAAATTGGGTATTCACTGTAATTTCTCTTAAAAGTATATATATTATACCGTATTTTACACTATATAAGCTTATACATTTTGCTTGCTGTTTGAAAATTGAGAAAATAATCTTGGTCATCAAAGTAATAACACGAGTTAATACGAATACAATTTGTATTATATTTTTAATGCGTTTTATATAATATGATAATTTTAAACTAACAAAACACCGTATTATACCATCTAATATAATACAGAAAGTTTTCGCGGTACACTAAACTTGTCTTTCCTATAATTATTAATGTAGCACACAAGAACATATATGGCAAAAACTTCCATTGATGATCAACAACTATGAATAAAGCTCCTTAGCAAGCCTAGGTGCGAGCTTGACCTCAAGAGGCGTTGCCTTAGGGACGGTAAGCCCCGGGCTCTCGCTCATGTCCACCGCTCCGCCGGACGCAGTTTCCAACTCGAAGCCATGAAGCAGCCTAGCCAGCGTCAAGTGCACCACCAACACGCCAAAAGAAATTCCGGGGCACGCCCTTCTGCCCGAGCCAAACGGCGCGTACTCGAAACTATTTCCCTTATAGTCCACGTTTGCGTGGTCCTCAAGGAACTTCTCGGGCTTGAACTCTAGCGGGTCCTTCCAGACGGCGGGGTCGCGGTGCAACTTCCGAAGGTTGACCAATAAGCGCGTGCCGGCGGGGACGTGGAACCCCGCCACCGTGCAGTCCTCCATGGCCTGGTGAGGGGCTGAGAGTGGCACGGCGGGGTATAAGCGTAGAGTTTATTTGTAAGTAGACTAGGTTCTTTAGGTCCGATTCGTCCACTTGTCGCTGCCTGCCTAGGTGGACGTCCAGCTCATCTTGGAGCCTTTGGGGGGCGTGTCGGTTGTTCAGCAGTAGAGAGAGTGCCCATGTAAGTGTGACCATTGTGGTGTCATTGCCTCCTAGCATTAAGCTCTGCAGTGGAAGTGGAACAATCACTTTTTATGTCTTACAGGAGAATTTCCATTAAATCTCATTCTGATCTCTATCTAATAATTAGTTTAAACTTTTGAGTATCAGATCACACCCTTAATATGTTTGAATTGTAATCCGAATAAAAAAAATTAATTACACTAATAAAAAGTCAAATTGAAATCTATTACTATAGCATAGTAAATCAATAGCAAGTAAGTGAATTCAATTCACTAGCTACTATGAGGGCTTACCAAGCAGGTGGCCTTAATGACGGTATCACCATCACGCCCAAAAATCTTACCATCAGCATCAACAAGGCCAAGCATGACATCAACAAAATCTTCCTCTCTCACTCCCCTACTCCTATGCTCCTCCACCTACTCGCTCAACACGCCGTCCATCTCCGCCGCCGTGGCCTCCATCTCCGCCTTGTACCGCCGCCCTCTCACCAGCACATCCAACAACCACCCCACATACGGCACGTAGTCGCTCGCCAAAAACGCCCCCATCAGCCTCAAGAACCCCGCGAACGCCCTCCGCCCGCCCCGCCGCGCGCAGCAGCGCTCTCCTGCCATCGCCCTCACCGACACGCCCATCGCCAGCTCCCCGAACCTCTCGCACATCTACACCGCGGCGCCACCTTCAGCGGCACCGCTTAGCTCCGCGACGAAACGGTGGACCTCGGCGTCAATGCCGCGGCCGAGATCCCCGTGGAGGCGGAGCGCTAGCGCCAGTACGGTCTGTATGGCGCCATGCCGAACATGGCGTGGTCGTACCCCATGATCAGCACGTCAAGAACAGCTTGTCGTTCGCGCCGAGGCAGTCCAACGCGGCACTGCAGTCGCTCACCACGAGCGCCTCGCGCGCCCCGAGCCGGACCGTGAAGGCCAGGCCGAGAGAGTCGGCAAGGGCGCCGAAGATCTCGTGGGGCAGCATGGTGGTTTTGGGGTTGGCTAGGAGGTGGAGGTGGCCTATTATGGGCCATGAGCCAGGCGGTTTTGGTGGTTTCTTGAGCTTATTCTTCTTGTTGTTTTTTGATTTGGTTATGTATAAGATTAATGATATGATCAAGATAAAGATGATAGTGCCAAGGAAGATTGAAGAAGAAAAAGAAGAAGAGTTTATGGTATTTTCTTGGAGCTCATTGGTGTTGAAGAAGACCAAGAAGAATAGGAAGGCCATGCTATTGGTTTTTAGTTCTCTGTCAATTAGCTAATTTTTCTTCTTTACCATTTCAGTTTTATAATATACGCAGATGTTTAAACGATGTATGAGCGTAGATCGATTTTGTACAAGAGATTAATTATGAGGATTATGAATCATTGTACAATATACTTATAACTCATTTGGTGAAGTCAACAAGTAAATCAGAAATTTACTTTTAGGACGCAACTAATTAATTTTGTAATGATCTTAAAAAAAAAAAGATATGTAATTGGTGAATAATGGTGGAAATAGTTGACGCCATCACTATTATAAGCCATCAAATTATGTACAATTCCATGAAGTTTATTTAATTTTATTTTTTTTTTGGCTGAATGAAGTTAATGTTTTTATTGCTGATAGAAATATGATAAAAATAAAAAAACATGAGTCATTATATGATTTGTGATCTTTAAGGATATCTCAATTTGGTTTTGTCCCTCAATTTCATCGTAAGAGCAATGGAGGATTAAGATTGCGAAATGACAAGATTATTGGTTAGCTTTGATGAAATAACATTAATTTTATCTTTTAGTTCTGAGAAACACAAAAACATATCCTGCAGTTTTATAATATAGGGAATACCGGGTAATACTCGAGAAATTTTTAGTGGAATACCGGGTAAATCAGGATAATTACCCAGAAAATCCTCGCTAACTGTACCACTGCCCACCACTGCACACGCGCCTAATTGCACCACTTGGACCACAACCACCGCATTGAAGAGAACAACATTTACTCCACTACCTTCCGTGACTAAAAAATATTATGTGGAATAGATACCCAGGTAAATATCGAGTAAAAACCGGAGAAGAGTATATGCCAGGTTTTACGATCCGGGTAATATCCGAATTTTATCCGCAAATTTTATCGGATAAAAAATTACCCGAAAATGTTCCACCCGTATTTTCATGCCTAGTTATTATAAGCTATCAACAAAGTATCACTTAACAAGTTTTCATTGAGAACCCCTTGGCTTGACGAGTATAAATCGGCGAGGCAGTAGCAAACACGCAATTTTTCAATATTTCAAATTTTATATAGTTTATCAAAAGAAGATTCAATTATTTCCCTTTCAATTTTTCCAATTCTTATTTTACTAAAGCCTTCTAATAAACTTTTCAATTCTATTTATCTAAATATATATATAATTCTATTCTTATACCTTAGTGCAAAACATTAATGCGCCAATATTATTTAGGAATGGTCTGTTTCATAGATACTCTTTCTACGATTTAAATTCATTTTGAGTCAAAGTCATTGTTTGCCAATCGTTTTTTAAATTCAACTTAAATTCACAATTAAATAGGATCTTATTACAGTAGAAAAACACTTTAACTGTTATAGGGAAAAAAAAAAATTTCCCCTTAAATCTAAATTCCCAATTCTAATAATGACAACCAAATAATGCAGCAATAATTCAAATTGATAATCTAAATAATGAAAAAATTGGCCTTTTCAATAATAAAAATGATTTAAATATTCAACTTAAATTTCTCTCCTAAGCAAATCCTTAGTAACTAAAATTATCTGAGTTTATGCTTTCTAGAAACAAATTTTCATACTCGGCCACTAACAAGTAACAGCCATACACGTATCATACGTGTGGTTTGGGTGAAATTTTGATCAAATGTCACCTTTCATATTTAAGTTTAGAATTTATGTCATCATGGTAATGCTTATTTTTTTAGTCCAGACGTTTTGTCTCATTTAAAAGTCTCATTCTCTGTTCTCCAAATATGATTTTAACATCTAAGCAAAAATACTTAAAATTTTTAATGATTTTTTATTTTGTTATATTTTATAATAATTATTTTTATTTAGTTGTCAAAATCTTATTTGAAGAACAGAGAAAAGAAACAGAAAATCTGAATTTCTCTTTTTGTATTATTAAATTATTGTTTTGTCTTTCTCTCCATTTCTTGTCATCTTCATTTGTATAAAAAAAAACGATAATTTGATCAAATTCACTATTAATGGGTGGTGTAGAGTGCAACTTTTTTTTTTTTTTAAATGGTCATTTTCAAAATAAATTGTCGATTAAGAGTTATTTTCTAAAATTTCCTTGTATGTGGCGTGTGTGTGACACACACAACGCCCTACTTCACCATGGAAAAATGTTTCTGCAATGCACTGCAAACCACAGCCTGCTAGCTAGAGCCTAGAGATATATGGAAAGAAGAAAACAGAACAATTTGAATTATGAACTTAGAGAGAAAAAAAAATTGTGGTTAGATAGGGGGTTTATTGTGAGAAACAATTTTGAATATTCATATTTATCATATTTATAAAAAAAAAAAATTAGCAAGATAAATTTGACAAATTGAGAATCCTCCCATACATCCACTCATGGACTTAAATAAGCCTTCTATCAAAATGCCTAATACAAATGATTTTTTTTTTAAATTTTTTTTACGTTTCCCGTTTAAATCATGTGTTTGTTAACTAGAAGAAAGCTTTAATTCCATGGTTATAAACTTATAACTTAAAAAGCAGAGAGCAAGAAGAATTAAAAAATAAAAAATCTATTTATTGTGCACACATGACATATAGTTTCTTCCACTTGAGATCCTTCATTTCAATCCAATGTCTCTATATAGTACAGGAATCAAGATGTCACTATTAAATTTTTCTTTTATAACTTGAATTCCTCTACCCAATTAATTAGATCATTATTTATAGACTATAGTTATCTATAAACTAGTAACCTCTTATCTCTTATGTATGTAACCCAATACCTTAGTAAATCCAAACCAAGCACCCAAAAAAAAAAAAAAAAACCTACCCTAACAAGTAACAAGTAGCATCTACATCAATTAATTAATAGAACGAACGATCATATATGATATAGGGAGAAAAACCAAACTTTGGACGATCAACAACATGATCAACAATGATTAAAGCGCTAAAAAAATACTAAAAAAAAGAAGAAAAAAAAAGAAAAAGAGGAGAGTATGTGAAAAAAAATTCACAATTACAAGATGATGATGATGAAATTCATATCTGATTGAATTGGCCACTTAGTCATTAGGCCTCAGACTCCTCAACGAAGGCTTCCATCCTCAGCAGGACGAAGCCGACGGCGACGCCGACGAGGACGAGTCCGTTTATGATCGCGGCGATCCTGAAGATCTCGGCGGCGGCGTTGCAAGTGGAGGAGGCGCCGCCGCCGCCGCCACTGCCGGCCTTGCCCCTGCCACCGGGAGATCTCAACGAGCTCACGATCCTGGCAAACGACTGCTCGGCGGAGACCGGGAGGCCCAGCGAAACGACGCCGTTGCTGGCCTTGAGGCCCGCGAAGGAGTTCATGCCCGGCAAGTAGTGCACTCTCCTCGGCGCAGCCTTTCTGGGGCTGCCAATGCTGGCTGCGACAGGAGAGAGCGTGGCTGAGGCTGAGGCTGTGGCTGTGGCCATTTTTTGCTTGCTGGTTTGTTTGGCTTCCCTGAAAGTGGATCAGAAAAGGAAAAGAAAAGAAAAGAAAATTGAGTTAGTGGAATAGTGTGGAGATGAGAAAGTTTTGTGGTGTTTGTTTGTTTGTTTGTTTTTTTTATTTTTAGTTACCTGTTTGGCTTGGCTCTAACTCTCTCTCTCTCTCTCTGTGGTGGTGACTGAGTGAAAGTTAGTTGTGTAGAGGGTATAAAGATGATAAGTTTGAGTGGATAAGGTGGGAAAGAGGATGGTTGGTTCAGGAGGAGATTAGATTTTGGGGTTTTTTTTTTTTTAATTTGGTGTGTCTTGTGTGTGTGTAGGATTTTTTTGTTAGAGTGAAGGAAAAGGAAGGGCAACAAAGCTTGGCCACTTATTTTGAACTGAAACCATCTTGATCTTGTTTTAAGTTTAGTACTAAATTCAGCGAAAAAAAAAAAAATATGCTTAGTAGTACTATCTTAAGCTGAAAAAATAACAAAGAAAAAAACAAGTTTAGTAGTACTGTACTAGTGTATTCTTTGGTGTTTTTATTTTTTTATTTTTAAGAAATGGATGTAATTTTATATTAGTTGTGTAAAGCTCCTGTGGATGGGCTTAGCGGATAAGCCCATTTTTACCCTATTTAATGAGGCCCAAAGTTGGCCCAAGATCTGTGGTCAAACAAGATGTCATAAACCCACTATGATAATGCTACTTGATCGTTTCGGTATCTTTTTCAACACGCTAATCCATGTCCTTTTGCCACTTTTAATTTATACTCTTATTTTTATACTACAAACATATAGCAGAAATCAAATCAAATAAGCACACCATTTAAAGTATAGATTATTAAATAGTACTTAGAGTACTTTTTTTTTTAATTCTCTCTTTGGGACAAATATATGCTCATTTTGTGATGCACTTTTAAATACTCTTAGTTTTACACTACAAGCATATAGTAGAAATCAATTGAACATACCAAGTGGGCATTTGAGTGATTTTTTTTTTTAGTTCTCTCTTTGGGACAAATCTATGCTCCTTTTGTGATACACTTTTAATTTATAATTATATTTTTACACTACAAACATATAGTATAAATCAATGGAGCACACCACTTGAGTCATAGATTATTAAGTGCATTTAGAGTTTTTTTTTTTAATTCTCCCTTTGGGATAAATTTATGAAAGAGAGGAAAGTGTTTTGTGTGTTATCCTTTTCTAATGGAAAATGCAAAATAATAATAATAATAATAATAATAAAACTATTGTAAATATAATCTATGCCCTAAATAGTGTGGAACACAAACACGATATAGATTACTAATGCGAAAAAAAATGAGACATTTATCAAAAACCCCTTTCTTCTAACAAACAGGGAGATGTATGTAACGTATTAGTTGCAATAAGGATATATTTGGTATATAACTATTTTTTAATCATATTTTAAGAAAATAACCAACGTTTTCAACAATTAAGAAACTAGCAATTAACCTTTTAAAAAATTAAAAGTATAAAGATAATATCATACCATCAGGTAATTGAAAAAATGACTAATTCCTTAATTAATAGAAAATTTGACTATTTTCTTTAAACATCATATGTTTAGGCTATTTACTTAATAATCTCTGGTAAATAATGCATATAACTATTTTTTTTTTAAATTTAGTAGTGTAAAACATTAGAGGAACACTAATATACACTACAATGCAATACTATTTTCTATTTAGTTGATAAATGTTGATGATTTTTTTAATAGGGTTCGGATGCCAATTCTTTCACTTTTAAAAACCAACACACGTGTAAATTGTCTATATTTAATTGATTATATACATATTGTTTTATATAAGTTTTTATCACGTAATTTGTTAACTACTTATATATCGTTGAATATTTGTATTGTAAGTTATAATAAATAAATTGTGATAATTAGTCTTTTTTTCAGATTATATTAAAAAAAATTGACAACAGACATGTTTTTGATCAATAATATATTTACTATAATAAATAGTGGAATACTCAACTAAAATTAATATTCTAATTTACTACTTACTGTAATAATGATATTATTAAAAAATGACTATATTAATTAAAAAAGATATTATTAAGCAAATAGTCATTTTTAATGTTAATTTAAAAAAATAGTCAATATTTTTATTAATTGAGAAAATAGTCATTTTTTTAACAACATAATGCAATGATTTTATCTCTAATGACTGATTTTTAAATTTTTTAAAACATTGGTCAAAATTTTAAAACATGAACAAAAAATGACTAATACTGAATAGATCTAAAAAGTAACGATAATAATTTTTTTAAAAAGATATAAAATTAGACCACTTAACTATAAATTTCGAAGAAACATACATTTAGATATACGCATGACGTGTGTCAATTACTTTCATTATTATCCGTGAAAGACATGAAAATTGCCACTTAGCTTATTACATGTTCTAGCGTGGTAGAAAATCAAACTACTTAAAGCTAGCGAATTTTCAAGGCAAGTTTAATTTTACAATTCATTGGGACTTTTCATCCACTCACTACCGCAGTTACTTAATAAATAAATAAGTTAAAATATTGTATTTGAATTGTAGTTCAAATCAATATATTGATAAGTTATGATTTGGTAAGCCATTCAAATTAAAAAAAATTAGTTCATTTTAATAAATAAAAAAAAATGTTAAAATATTGTATTTAAATTGTAGTTCAAATCAATATATAGATAGGAGTTTGATTTCACTATTTAAATTGAGATTAAAAACAATGGTCAATTAGGTAAATAGTCATTTTAAACTGTGTGTTTTTAAAAAATAACCACAGTTTTAAAAATTTTAAAAACTAGTCATAAAATATGTAAAAAAAAAAATTAACAATAACAAATATACACATAAAATTACTGTTAAAAACTTCTGATACTAGTCAAAAATTTTGTTAGAAATTTCTGACATAGCTAGTTTTTAAATTTTTTAAAACTGTGACTACTTTTTAAAATCATTTTGTTAACGGTGACTATTTTCTTAAAATTCTCTAAAAACAATGAATTAAGTTTGAAAAAAATGCATCTAACATTGTTGAAAGAATACTTAAGTTTCTTAAACAAAATTTTACCAAATAATAATTTGTATTGTAACAAGAATATTTGAGTTAAAAATTTGTGATTTAAATCGCTTAAAATTTTACTCGTGAGCTGATGAAGAAAACGTCAATGAGTTTTGTAACATATCAGGAGAAAGAGGCATTATGGTCATAAATGCAAACCCAATAAAAGAAAAATAAACAACGAAGTGAAAAATTAAATAAAATAAAAACTCGCTAAAAGTGGGGCTATTGGCCAGAGTAAAAAAGCAGACCAGCCAAGTCCAAAAAGAAAGAAACAGAAAATAATTTATTCAAATCAAACCTAAAAAGAAAAAGTAAAGCATCACAGGGCCCATTGCCTAAAAAAATGTAATAATAATAATAATAATAAACCAATATCAAAAGAATATCACTATGTATTATTAACCTTCCAACATAAGTAAAGACAGTTAGACACCCACAGATACAATTCTTTTTTTTTTTTTTCCTAATTGTTCTCTTTTATGACTTTTGTTTTACAACAAAATATGGAACCATTGCCTACTAAACTGTCTATAACCCAACCCCACTCTTGTTCTCTCTATACATATATTGCTATAAAATAAGGGAAAGAAGAAAAACAGTATAATAAAGAGAAACAACTATTGGAATGATTCATGTATATCTTGTCATGCTGAGTCAGCTAAGTAGATTTCTTTAAATTTTTCTCATTAGCTTTGATTTTCTTGGCAACCAAACAAAAGAATCTTATACTCTGATTTTTTTTTTTTTTTTTTTTGCAGGACTTATACTTTGTGAATTTAATTGTAGGGCCAGTGTTGTACCGACCAGGTCTCTCTGACCTGGATAATATTTTTGTGGGGACATGTTTTATTCAGGCTTGATTAGTTTTTCAAGTATATTTCTAACAAATTAAAGATTTAAAAGGAATTGACCAAACCTGCCGTTTTGACATTGTCTCAAGTTTCAAGTATGTGCATGGATTTTAATATTTTTTAAGGCATATACACAATTGAATAGTACATTGTGAACAACGCATTATTATTATTATTATGGGAAAAACTAGACATCTCTTTTCTTGTCATTTAAGATTTTGGGTATATTAACTAATTATGTACCTCTCTTAAATTTCAACGAAGTCAGGGAATTCCAAGCTAAGAATGTATTATAATCTAATAATCTCATTCTAGCACCAAATAGAAATAATTAAATTTATAACTTAGGATCCTAGAGAGACAGAATGCAATTAGAAGCAATCATCTTAGAGTCCAGTTTGATATCAACTAGATTGCACAATCTATTTACAACCCTAATAAAGATGACGCAAAATTTGTATCGAGACCACTGACACCAAGAAAAGAAAAGAGAGGGAAAAAAAAAAAAAAAAAAGAGGCTATGAAGTCATTCCGACGAGAATAGCGAGTACTAAACGGCATCAAGACTCCGCATTAACAAATCAGATCACTACCTAAAAGAACATGCATCATTTGATACGGTGTTGATAAATAGCCAGACATTAATTTCTCATCATCCTACTATGGCTGATAGCATGCTGTGGTGGTGGTTGGCTCATCATTCCCGCTTCTTCGAGAACGCGAAAGAAGGTGACCTTCAGCACGATTTCCTTCGTCTTGAGCATCTCAAAGACGCAAACATCTCCTTCGCCCAAGTTATTCTCCAGTGTGAACTCATACCAACCCTGGCTTAGTTTAGCTCTTCCGCCTCTGAAAAGGCATCGAACCGACCACTGACGCCCATCTGAGGTCTGAAGTTTAATGAACCCAGAAACCCCGCTCAAGTTCTTCTCAGCAAAGCAAGACGGTAAGTACTGCAAACCAACAGAAGTATAGCTTTTAAGTTACGCGTGCAACAAAAAAAAAACCATAGAGAAGTTATTGGCATCATATTGAAACGACGCACCATTATGCATCCCCGGTAAAGATACGAGGGTCGAAGGACAACCCTGCAAAAAGGATTAATGGGCTCAAAAGTTTTGGCAGTATTAATAGCCCTCTCTCTTTCTTCAGCAGTCACAGTCCTCTTTCTGGCAGAAGCACTTTCGTAAAATCTAAATCTCATGTCCATGTCGTCTTCTTGCTTAACAGAAGACTCCTGCTCATCTGTACAAACATGGAATTAACATAAGAAATTCGGTTTAAGGACAATAGAGGACAAAATCGTAACCGAGTTAAAGTCAAAGAGCTTACCCATTTTTCGCTTCTTCCTCCCAGCTTTCTTAGCTTTTCGAAGAGCTTCTTCGGAACTGTGCAATTTGACTTCATCCGCAGACCTCTTGTGCTCCATGACATTAAACTGAACACCTATATTATGAGTCAGTTGATTTTCTGCTTGGAAATTACCAGCACCCTTAGCTGGATGCAAATTCCCTTCATTGCCCCAATTTACGCAGTTAAGTTTAGACCCATTGAACAAATTCTGTAGTGATGGAGGGTTGAAAACCTTGCCTGAAGTCAGCTGCTCAGCGCGCTCGCCAAAAAGCTTATTTTTCAACGGACCAGAAGGCATACGTGTAGATGGCAAACCCTGGATTTCATCAAAATCATCATCTTGCATCTCTTCAAACATTTGATATCTGCTTCCATAGATAGCTTGAGGGCCATTAAGAGCATTGGATTGATAATTGATCTCAGAGGCGCTCACGTTAAACGCATAAACATTGAAAGACGAATTCCCTTCATATCTGAATATCAAGAGGTACCCAGCACGTATCCCATAGCGTTCAACAAAGTCCTGCCAGCCGTCATGAAACCAAATTTTGTTGTCAGCTTTCTTCAATCCTACACGCCAAACATGACCATCAGGGACCGTGATTGTAGCAACGGTCGAAAGCTCATCCCTGAATTTCTTGATAAAATTTTCTGGAATCCTCTGCAATTTACACAAACTAAGTTACGTTTCTTTTCTGAAATCAAATTCCCATAAGAGTCTTTCATATTGTGAAATTTATATTGGCATATACATAGTAGTACTACAATATAAAAATTTTCAAAAACAACATAGATGAAAGCATGCTAAACACCCAATAGGAAAAATAAGCATAATTTACCAGACAATGTCTTATGAAAACAATATTAACCAATAATCATCTCAATTTAATCCTCTAACAATATAGTATCTATTCAAAAGAGGAAAAAAAGAAAAATAGAAGTCATATGTGTTTTAATATCTTAAATAGCGTCTTTGATGTTAGCAGTCTCAAAAACAAAAGGAGGTCATAAGTTGTTAGCATAAAGAATAACTTGTTACTAACTAAACAAACAACTAAAATAATTATAAGACCGCCTGCTTTGATATTGAATTGACCAAGTGCTTGTACATTAACCAAACCCGGTAAATCATCCTCCAATTCATGCAATACTTATAATTTTAATAGAGCTTCCGCAGACATCTCTTAACTCCATCATAGCAGATAAATTATAACAATACATTTTATTTAAGCTAGTTGCTTTACAAAAGCAAATCTAACCAGATCAATC
Organism: Boehmeria nivea var. tenacissima; assembly: GCA_018132145.1. Classification (NCBI taxonomy): domain Eukaryota; kingdom Viridiplantae; phylum Streptophyta; class Magnoliopsida; order Rosales; family Urticaceae; genus Boehmeria; species Boehmeria nivea. The sequence goes on along the minus strand of CM030878.1, from coordinate 16,510,965 downwards.
ATGGAAAGTGACAGTGTGCATTTTGTAGGACACGGATGATTTATGGTTGTATAATGTAACAATTTGCATCTCCACGTTTCACACAAATAATTTTCATGAATCATGATAATGTCAGACAATTTATCTGAACCCGACTGGAGAAACATAATATATTTAAAGTCCTCATGACGTAGTATCCCATGTAATACTGACTTAATTCTCTGAAAAAGGAAACAAAACTAAAAATAAAAAGAAAAGGAAAAAAGTCATTGAAAATGGCTTCTACTCCAACACCATTTACCAGAAAAGGTTCCCAAGAAAATCATTTAGATTGCTAACTATTTCTCAGTGCAAAGAGTCAGACATGCGATTAACTTAGAAAAATCCAATTTTTAAATGAAATATGTTCCATGTTATTTCAAAGACTTACGGAAATCGTTTTCCTAAGACACAGAAAAATTGAGAACTTTGCATATGCAGTTATGCACAAAATTGCCAGCAAGAAAATGCATCTTAACAAAGAAATTGGATGCTCCAATCCTCTCTCACTATTCAACATTCGCACCATAGAAAGTAGTGAGAGGAAATAAGATGCTAGAATTAAACTAAGCATGTCAAAGCCAAACCTGACTCACTTACTCTCTAAGGATTCACATGGAAATGCAAAAGAACTTGTAACACAGATATGTTTTCACTTTGCAGAGGCTTATTTTAAAACACTACCGACCTTTATGACATTAAGTTGCATAAAGGTAAAGACAAAGTTCTCATTCAACAGTAGTATTAACTTGTTTTCGTGTAAAGGTAAAGAGGAACTAGTGTATTTTTAACAAATTAAAGGCATGGACAATTCATTTCAAACTCAGCATATTAATTTTATTAAAAAAAATCAATTACGCGTCAAAAATTAACTTGCTCGACTACTACCATAAAATAAAGAGTAGCCGAAGTCTGGAACTAGTAAAATTTTTTTTTCATCTTTGTCTCGATTCCTGACAGACTTTCCATTCAAACAGACTTCCCTTAAGATTCTGATAAACTCAAATCTTTTCAATCCCAAATGGCATGAATTAATTTCACTACTCAATTTTCAAACACAACTATTTTGCTAAAGTGTAATTCAGATAAACTTGAACCTTTTGATCCCAAATGACACATTTTACCAACCCATTTTCAAACACTGCTTATTTTGCTAGGCTAAAATTTTTTCACTATTCTAACCCCACAAAATCATACCAAACACACAAAATTTTGGCCAAAACTTCCATTTTTACACTATCCTTAACGCCTACCCAGAAAAATCAGAAAGATACTCAAAAATCAGTCTACAATGAAAATCGAAAACATAAACCCGAAGAGCCCAAACCATCCCTTCATTTTTCCCTTCAGCTTCACCTAATCCCTAACCAATCAAGCTTCTTAGTCCTCTCGATTTTCTCAGACTAATAAAGAAACAATTTTTAAGGGTTTGCCCTTTCCAATTTTCCTTTTTCCACCTTAGGGTACGAGAAATCCCATAAAAAGCACATATTGAAAAACAAAATTGAACCGATAATCAATCAATCAAAAAGAAACAAACTCTAAATTAACATATTGGGCAAATTTTCTCACCAACCAAACAGGTACCGACGAAACAAAATGGAACCCAAAAGAGAGAGAACGAAACCCAAAAAACTAAATAAATAAATAAAACCCTTACCAGTTGTTTGGCTCTGATGATGGACGAGACAATCAGCTTGTGGAAATAAGGTCTCGGCATTATTATTACGATTTTCTCTGTTCTATTTTGGGTGTTTGGTTTGGTTTGGTTTTTGTGGTGGGGTTTGATTGATTGATTGTCTCTCTCTCTCCAACTGAGTAAAAAGGGAAAAGAAAAACAGAAAACGAAAGCGAACGAAACAAAACCCCAGATAGAAAATCTTTCAGAGCGAGAGAGAGGTAGAGTTTCGAATCAATCGGCCATGGAATCTCCGAAGCTTTTCAGCATTTGGGACGAAACGATGGCGATGAAGAGAGTGGGTTTGAGCCTCTGAGTCGATTCTTCTCAGAGCGCTCAGATCTAAGAAGAGAAGTGAGGAAAAAGAAGCCCTTTCACTGCCTTTGCTCTTTCGCTGCAGAGTCAAACAAAACCAAACACACCATTTCCTTTTTCTTATAGAAATGGCCAAATGGGAAATCAATTCTCTTATGAGAATTTATCTTTTTTTATATTTTTTTTCTTAATTAATATATATATATATATATATATATATAGTGTACCCAACTCAGCCCCAACTTGACCTAAAAGGCGAACGAGTCGAAGCTGAGTCCTTGCCCACTCGGTCCGAGTCCACTCTTTGTGACTCGGAGGTTTTTTTTTTTTTTTTTGGTCACATTGATTTCACTTTGCATTGAGTTTGAGTTTAAGGTCATTTTCAGGCCTTTTTGTTTAACTTTGAAGGTCCTATTTTAAATTATAGAAGTTTAGAATGTAGCGGTGAAATTTTGGAGGCTTTATAGGATTATTTTTAGGGTCTACATAGTATTTGGTCATTTCAAAATACAATCACAACATTCTTGCTATTTTCGTAATTAATAAAAATATTGATTATTTTCTTTAATAAAATTTTAAGAAAATAGTCATTGTTTACAAAATAATTTTAAAAAATAATCACAGTTTTAAAAAATTTAAAAACTAGTCATGTAAGAAATTTTTTATAAAATTTTTACCTAGTGTCAAAAATTTCTTATAGTATTTTTATGTGTATTTTTATTATTGTCATAAATTTCCTGCATTTTTATGGCTGGTTTTTAAATTTTTTGAAACTGTGACTATTTTTTAAAAGTACACAGTCTAAAATAGTTATTTACCTAACTGTCCCTTACTTTAAAACACAATTTAAAAAATCACTATTTGCTCATTAATCTTTATTTTATTATTATTATTATTATTGTATTTTTTTAACACCATATTGTAAAAAGGTCATAAAGTTTAGAAGGTTGACAGAGTGCCAGTTTGGCATTGTTGTGCTGGTATAAAAAATGCTTCAAACTGTGCTGAAGAAAGAAACTGCTGAAGTTATAAGCACGCAGAATGTTTGGTTATTTTATTTTTGAAATTGCTGTAAATATGTAAAATTACTAAAAAATAATTTTAGAAAATTAGTTAGTTGAATATAGATTAAAAAATTAAGGATATTTTAGTAATTTAAAATGGAGAAGCAGTTTCGGTTACAGAAAAGCAGTCTTTAACCTGCTTCTCAAATTACACTACGTACGGTAAAAATTTTAACCCATGTTTGGCCCCCCCATTCAAACCATTTTATTCCATTCCATTTTTTCATTTTTTTCAACTTTCTTAATCCTCCAAACCATTCCATTCTATTATATTTTTTTTAATTATTTTTTTCAACTTTTCAAATCCTTATATAATATCTTTAAATCTCAACAATTTATACCACTTCGAAATTCACAAAGTCAAACCATTCTAATCATTTTTCTAACTATTTTTCAAATAATTTTCTAAACCATCCAAAATGATAAAAAATGAGCAAAATATTTTGTCCAAACAAGAGGTAAAAATTATCGCTTTAAGGACTAGTTGATGCGCGTATCATATTAGGGATTGCTCGACAATTTTCTCTTTGACACTATACTATTAATATATAAAATTTGAAATGTCACTCGATATTATGAAAGAACATCACTCGGTATTCTGAAAATGTCACTCGAAACTTTAACACTAATATTTCATACCACTCTCATGGAAAACATTAGAACTCTTAAGACATTATTAATTCGTCGTAACGGCATTTCGTAACATATAATTTTCTTAAAAGACTATTTCTCAACAAACAAAAATCAAGATATCACCATATTGTTTAGCTTTTTTTTTTTTTTTTGGCTTATTAAAGAGAAAATAAAATAGTTAACGATTTATCACTATTAGCTGTATATTGTTTTACCTTTTCTCGCTTGTACTTATATTACACTAATATATATATATATATATATTTAAATCAAACTTCGAATACTCATCTTTCCAGTTTAGTTATGTTTAGCCCGTTTCTTTAATAGTTATTGTCGGATTAGATAACAAACCAGGACGATATTATGAGGGACTTAGGAATCTCGTTAATTTTTTTGCTAAATAGGAATCTCGTCGGTTAATTGATACACATACAACTAAATTAAATTTTCGACAGAAAAAAGACACAGAAAAAGAAGATAACCTAAGATAAAATATGTCAAGTAAAATTATGTTGATAGCATGTGTTATAGACCCACTAATATAATTGTTATAGCAAAGTCGAACACAATACGAAGAACAATGCACGAACAAGCAAATGAGAAAACCAATAAATCTTTATTAATCCCAAAGAATGATTACAAAATGTTTCTCTCTAAGCTAGTGTTTCATGTTTCTCACGTCATAAGCCTTTTGATCCTATTTTGATTTATAAACATGCACGTTACAGGAACTAACGTAACATAAAACGACATTTTAGGACCATTCGGTCGACCAACCGGTCGACCGGTTCTTGATCTTATCACCCGGTTTGTTGACATACGAATTTGTCTCTTGTGAACAGTAACCGATCGACCGCTTCCTCCAACCAGTCGACTGCTTCGTCGGCAAAGTTTCACTCAACAAAGTCTTTCGCCCCTTGAACCGTTCCAACGTGAAATCCGACACTACGAAGTACCATTCTCAACAATAATATATATATATATATTTTTTTTTTTGAAGGAGTGATTTAAATTTTTGTCTCATTTATTTTCTCTAGTCAAAATGGGATATAAAAAACTAACATTATAATTGAATCAGTGATTTTATAGTTTTATCTCAAATTTTATCTCTCAAGTGAAAATCGGGATGTAAACCCAAAAATATATCCCGAAAGCATTGATAGACAGTCATCTTAATTGTATTTCATCCAAACATATACCTAACTTGGGCAATGTATCGTTAGGACGATGAACATTAGAACCAAATTCGAATGATAATGACGCGAGACACACAAAATTAATGACTCGATAGCTACATTTGATTTTCTCAAAGCTGCCTTTACATCATTTTGTGGGAATTTAATATTATCAAATATTTATTATGTCAAAATTATTCTCTTTTAAGCAGCCAAAGTCTTGTGATGAGAACGATTATAGACGGTAGATTAATCTTTTTAAAGAATATGACTTACTAAAAAGGTAAATACAAGGATAAAAAATTGTTCTTCACTTTAAGACATATCTTATAAAGAAATATGCTAAGGACTAACGTGTTTGTCCAATCTTGGTCGTCCATGGACGTAAATCTCATAGCGAGACCCATGTCCATAGACGGTCCAGATTTGACAGACGCCGTCAGTCCTCAGTTAGGCGTGCAAATGTGGAATTCCATGGTATTTCATGGAATGAAAGCCGGGTAATTTATGGGTAATTATCCAGAATTACCTGAATTTTATATTTAAAAAAAAATTGTTCAAAGAATAAGAGATGGAAGAGAATGAGAGAGAAAGAAATGTTGTATGTGGAATAGAATTTCGGATAAAAGCCGGGCAAAGCATTCTAATTTTTTTTATTCAGGGTAATTCCGTGTATATACCCGAATCTGCTATCCGGGTAATACCCAGAATTTATCCGAAAATTCTATCGGATAAATAATTACCCGATACTGTTTATTCTAAATTTTCATACATATCCTCAGCACTGCTATTATGTTAATTTTTTTATCAATAGTCAAAATAAGGTATATTTTTTATAATTGTAATATAATATAGTTGTTGTTCATTTATGGGAAAAAAAAAAAAAACCTCAAAGGTTTGTCCTATATTATCACAAATTTATATAGTAGAACGTGACATTTTAATAAAACGCACGATATATTATATGGTAATTAGAAAAAAGTGAGGTTTATTTGCAATCTGCGAGCTAACGCCACGTAGTGCTAGTTCGCCTAAGTTGGCGAAAAATTCTCCTCCAAGCGAGCGCTAAATCCACGCCAAATTTGGTGCAATGAACAATATTACACCAATTTGGTGTAAACACTGTTAAGTGTTAATGCGCCAAAAGTTTTTTTTTTTTCCTTATATCCAAAAATGGTATTTTGAATTAATTAATTATTATAAATGGGAGGAAAATAATATGGAAATAGAATATTCTTTCACTCTTAAGGCTTTATTTTATCCTTCACATTATTCATCTTAAAATGGATCATTTTAACCTCTAATAACAAATTATTGTAAAAATAAAATTGAATATTGTTAAATTATTCAAATAGTTTATCTAAATAACCCATTAAATTAATGCGCCAAATGTTTTTAATTTGCAGGTAGCAAAATTACATTGAGTTTTATTTTTTGTGATTTGAGTTCAAAAACAAACATAGCAGTAAAATTTTGGTGCAAAACTTACATCATTATAATATAATGGTTGGAGATGCTCTTAATTCCTAGGTAAGTACGTCTATTAAAATAAATAACTAACGGTAAAACAAAATGGATATCATAATATTCATGTAAACTAGACTTTCATAACATTGTTTACAAATTACATTTTGATATCTCACTAATAAGTTTTAATATTAGAGAGTTAAAAGACAATAATTCACGATATAGAATATTATTCATTCGAAATAAACCTTATAAAGGAACATGGATCAATTGGACCAAATACTCAATAGTTATGAACTCCAAGTGTCAAAAAGTTTCATATTGGTTAATCAAAAGACAGTTAATGTGATATCTATGTGTTTTAATTTTGATGAGTTTTTGTGAACTTTAGCAACAAGTTGAGTCAAATGGGCGAGTCAACTCGGTACTGAGCGAGGTTTAACAGCAAGTCAAAGGTAGAGGAAGACCGTACTACCAGGTCAGGTCACCCAAATAATTCTCAATTTATGGGATCCCATGGCTTTATTCCATTCTTTTAGGACAAGGCTTTGATTAATGAATAGGCAAAAAAAAAAAATTTATTTATAGTGAGCAATAATTAGGGCAATTGACACGTGTCAAACCAGGGTGTTTTATTTAGTGGGACCCACATTCACTAATTTGGATTGCGAAGTACTGCCCAATTGATATGAAGTGAAATGCAGAGAGACACACTCTCTCTATCTGAACTAGTTGGACTCTATAATTGGGTTTGGACTTTTTGGTTTAGGAACTTTGACCATTGACATGGTTTATGCAATAATTGGGCCATAATTGGCTCTCTACGCTCTAGCTAGTTCTATGTTGTGGGGGCTGGGTTGGATGGATCTCTATGAGACTATGAATATAATAATAATGTACTGGGTAACTTGGGAAAATAATAAAATTTTGTATTATTTTAAGTTAACATTAGTAATTAATATTTGATTTAATTTTTACTAATTACAGTATTGACTAGGTATTATATTTGCATGCTATTATGCTGTTAATTACTATGTACAATATATACATACTGTTTCATAAAACTAAAATTTGTACATATACTATGAAAAATGACTATTAATTATAAATTATCACTAATGGCCATTCATAGTTAAATATTTATTTAGTAGATAAATAATCATCACTACAGCTATGTCCACCACAAATTTGGTAAAATGATTCAATTTTGATTGATACATGCAAATAAACGTTATGGATTTTGAACATTTAGAATATGACAATCATAGAGTGCAACATAAAATTATATACATCAATGATGATTTGATTTTCGTAGACATGTTATTTTGTATGTTTAGAATTCTAAAGAAATAACACACTGAACATATTCAAATTTAACATAAAGCATAAAATTTGAGAAATTAAAATAAATATCGCAAAGTTTTCTAAAAATTATAACAAAATACCAAAATAGTTCAATTAATTATTTGGTGATAATTTTTTGAAACGAAAAACCTTAATGGTAATTAATTGAGTATTTATTTAATTAAGGTATTTATTTATATAATAGTGTAAATTTGAGTATTTCTATGCTTCACTTTTTAACTTTTTTATGATAAATCATTCCAATAGATTTCGTTACTTTTTTTGACTTATATCCCTTACGTTTCATTTATTTAATTTCCTTTCTTTGACCCTAAGAAAGAAATGAAATTACACCAAGTTCCCATAACCGTCATAGAGACAAGATCCAACTAGCCAGCCGATATAGCCGTTACTTTTCCTTGAAATAGCTAAGCTCAATTCCTAACGCAAAAAGATGACAAAACGACACACAAATAATTATCTCTCTCTCTCTCTCTCTCTTTATCTCTCTCTCTCTCTCTCTCTCTCTCTCATAGATATTTGTAGCAATTTTTTTTTCTCGTATTATGGCCTTGGGCAAAAATATTTATCTATGTTTTTTTAAAAGCAAATATTTATCTATGTTAGTTACATATAGAATATATAGAAATGCCCTAAAAAAAGAATATATAGACATCATCTTCAACCTTGGTAAGTCCTCCGAGTCCTATTGGCTATTGCCCTTGATTTTGAAGCTTTTGTTTTACATGCAGATTGGTTATATATTTGGCCTTTTTCTGATAAAAATAGGATTCCTTAATTTCGTGCAAGTCTCTTCTGTTTCCCTTATTTATCTAATTTCCTTTTTTTTTTTTTTGTGCGTTGTTTAACCACATTGTCCTATCATATTAGGTGTATTGTATATATTTTATGTCCATTTGCTCATACTGGTCATTTGGGCACTAAAGGAAGTTTAACTTCATTGGTTTTTCATTCAATTTGGAGTACATTTTTTTTACTCATCCTTGTTTTGAACACCAAAATAAATAAAACAAAACAAAACAAATTTTCCTCTCTTTCTATAATAAAACAAATTTTCCTCTCTTTCTCTAATCTTGTACCAACTTTCTCTTACATTTGCTTTTTATTGTTCATTTGGCATTCAAGGCCTTGTTTATCTACAACATTGATTTTCTCTTTGCTTTGGTTTGACAACCAAAAGAGCGACATTTTCTTTTAAAACTCTTACATTTGACCCCCCAAGTTTTCTCTCATTTCATTGATATAGGCTATGATCTCTTAGGAATATGAAGATCATGTGTGATCAAGCTGAGCTATCCATGATGATCATGATCACAACATCGATGGCTGCCATGCTTGGAGGCGCAGAAGCGGGCAATACAAATGATGTTTACGATCCTTGCTCCGATAGCAAAGTCCAGAAATTGGATGGTTTTACCTTTGGCCTTGCCTTCTCTGACAGAGAAAAATTCTTTTCCAATGAAACCCAACTCTCACCCTGCGATAAGCGTCTCTCACTTTCGGATAAAAGAGCCCAACTGGCAGTTTTTAGACCCAAAGTTGATGAAATCTCTCTTCTGTCTATTGATAGCAGTGCCTTTGATCCGGTACGTAGTTCATGTCCCGAGCTAATTTGTGATTCAAAACCTCAGAGATATTAACATTAGTTATGTGTACATTGCTAGCTGATTGTTTTGTAATTTGTCAATGGTAATTGTTTGTGTATAACATATTGAATACTATGCTTCTTAAGGCACATGGTGTTGTGTTGACTTTCGTTTTCACATTTTCTTTTTGTTTCAGCTAATTTGAAGGTTTATTTTTAGGGTCTGAGATAAAGGAAAGTCTCATTGAGACAAAACTACATCTTTTTGGAACCTGTTTTCGGGAGAAATTTTGTGCTTAAAGATTGTAATCGTTTCCCGTTTAGTCCAAAACTAGGATTACATGAGTTACTATGTAATGTTTTGCTATTATTACACAATTCTTGAGCTAAAATAATTAAAACATGAATTGTAGCTTTATATTAATCTAGCCCTTAATTTGAAGGCAACATGATCGATGAAATCTTTGTTTTTTTTTTTTTTTCACAGCTAATGTATTCAGATATTAATAGTTATGTGATACCATGATTATTCCCAATTCTCAGGCCATGTCTGGTGTCTATATGGTAGCATTTGCTGGACGAAAGTACGCCGCAAGATCACAACCCATATTGGTTGCCGACCAAACACACACCATAACAAGTTTCACTTTGGTAAGATTTAAGAAAAACAAAACCCCCCCATTTGTCCAAACAACTCATATTCATGACCAGCAGAAACGATCACCATACTAACAGAATCCGAATCCCATCTATGACACCGACATTCTCGTGTGCTCAATCAGTGGATCAAATAACAATTCCCCTTTCTGTTTCAACCCGCGACATTTTTCTTTTTCCAGGTACTTGAATTCCAGAGCGGTATTTTACAGAACTTGCACTGGAAGAAATTCGGTTGCGACAAGTGCTCTGGGGGTGCTTCAGTGTGCCTCAACAACCAAGACTGTGCAATACCAAACTCCAAGTGCAAGAGCCAAGGTGGGGATTCTGACTGCAATTTGAGCATACAATTGGTGTTCTCAGGCACAGATAAGAATCTTGATGCCCTTAACTCATGGTATGAGCTCAAGAATCTTAGACAGAATTCACTCTTTCGCCTCTTCTCCGGTGTCAGAGATTCCATCATGGGCAAATATGACAACTTTTTTTAAATGACTAAGCCTTGATTGGTGTTTTGAGTAATTCTGTTACACATACATAAATATAAGCACAGGGACAGCCATTTTATTGTATAAGCTAAAGTCAAGCCATTGTTGTTTGATTCTACCAATGTCCTTAAGCTTCATTTCACTTAAGAGGAATGTCGCTAGCTAGTGACAATGTGGAATCCATGGAGTTTAAATACAGGTTATAACAATTAATTACTTGAATATACAGCCACAAAAAATGTATTATCATTATTATTATTATTATTATTATTATTTTCTTTCTTATGGATATCAGCTTCTTTTTTTTTGTTGGCGGGGGGGTAGATGTTTCTCTGTGTAGTCTTTTTTTGTCTTGATAGTGGTTTACCCTTCTCTATCGTTTATTGAACTGATTGTCGTTTTTTCATTTGGTGGATCATTCATACCAACCAACTAGAACTTCTATTTGATGAATGATGACTTTTCAGGTTATTTCAAATTTCCAGAGCCAGTTTTTGACCTGTTTTGCTTAATATGAGAAAACAATGGGTCAATTAGAAAAATAACCAATTTTTTATAATTACATAATTATCATAAAACAATATCATCATAAAATTACAAAGAAAATTACTCATTACCCGAGAGTTTGCTATAAAATAAAAATATAAGATTTTTAAGGATTTAACCAAATTTTTGCTAATTTTTTTTAAAATTAACCATAGTTTCATGAAATTAAAAATTTAACCATACCATATGTATAATATAATATGTTACATATAATATATTAAGTTACACGTATGTTACTGCTAAATTCTTAATTTCATCATTCTTTAAACTTTACCTTTAAAATAACTAATTTCTTAACTGGCCCATAAATATTGACTATTTACTTAAATTAAATATTATTAATAATTAAATAAGGAATTCACTGCAATTAAGGTTGAAAAGGAGTTCGTTTACCCGCAATTACATATTAAAAGTTTTCTCTGGTAATAATAAATATATGTAATAAAATGACTGAAGATAACGGATGTACCGAGGACAAAAGGAACAAGCTTATCCTCAGCAAAATCAGTGATTCCACAAAACTATAAACCTATAAGCTTTGCTTACTTTAATGCAACTTTTCTTCTACTGTAATAGTCTCATTTCAAAAACAAACTCGGAATAAAAATGCAACTCAAAAGATGTCCTTCACCATAACATTCTTCGCCATCGATGTCCTCTTTCTTCTACTTCAATATAAGATTGTCAGGTCTCAACGTCATCTTCGGCATCTTTTTCACCTTCACTGTCAGCATCAACATGCTTGTTATCCAAAAGCTTCACTTCCTCGTCTTCATCTTCCAAATCATCATGATTCAAGTCCTCGGGTTCCTCACCTGTGAAACGGTATTCATCTTGTGGAACCGGCTTCACATTAGAGTTTTCTGTCTTTGTCTCACAACGACTGGCTTGAATGAGATAGTGTGCAACAGACTTGTAACCCAGCTTAGCGACCTGTAAATAACAAAATTTAACCGTGAGATTTAAGAGATTTTTCTATAGCTCCTAATTTGTTCATTACATTCCAAAGCCGGATTTTTTCCCAAATGATAGAACGAATAAAGTGCTAGTGATGTATCAACCTTGACAAAGAAAATGCATTTCCGCCAACGTGTGTGGCAATGGTCTATATATTATACCGACAAACCTTTTGTACCTTCAACTTTCACTTTGATAAGGAAGTATAAGTAGAATACAATTTAAGCCAAGATTAGTATTGTCTTTGCAACAAAAAAGAAAAATGACAATTTAGAATATGGTAATGAATATGAGCATTAACAGATATTGGTTATGCATAGAAAACATTGACAATATTAACCTTCCTATAGATTAAACCAGTAGGCATCCATCCTTTTGCCTTTCGACACAAACTGCAATTACAAATATCCCGGCAAACAGGGCAAATCCAGTCATGATTTTGATTGGCTTCTATCACATTCTCTCCATATCTGTGGAAGACAGGAACGGTGAATTAAGATCAGATTCACCAGGTCTGACGAGGCAGTTAATTATGTACTTCAGTGCTATCAGTTCTTAGTTAAGGTGTATGTTTATATGGACAGTATGTCCTCGGCATGTGACATAAAATATGAACAAACCCATATCAGCATCAATTGAAACACAAGAAAATAAATGAACTTGAGTATTGCTATCAGGAAGTATAGAGTGACTTACCTCATGTATAAGCAGTCTCCACAAAATTGTCCTTGAACCATGTTGCATTTGCTACACTGGGTATGCATACCAAGAGTTTTCTGCCTGCAAGTAGGAAATTCCTCTCTAAGTCGATTTTACCAAGTGAAAGTGCACCCTAAAGTCACTGCTGGAAAGAGCGATAAACTAGCTTAAGTTTTAAGTTTAAATTAGTAGCTGCAGTATAATGATATACCTGAATGAAAGAAGTCTTACTAGTTATCTTTCCAAATCATCTCAGAACTAATCATTTTTTACCAAAGTCTAAAAAGAACTACAAATGAAAAGAAATAATTGCTCAACTAGCCCAATAACTTTAAAATCACATAAAAACATAACCAACAGAGTTTACTTTTATTCATCAGAAAAATAGAATGCTTGATCAAGTAACAGCAAAACAAAACTCTTTTATCCTTCCACAGAACAAAAAGAAAATGCAAACTATATCAATCACAACTAGCTTTCACTCACTGGTTCCTGGGTCAATGTCTCATCAATTGATCCTAGTTAAACAACAATGCTCGATATCGCCATCAAACAAAGTAATACAAGCTTACCAATGTTATACTTAAAATTCAGCAGTATTCTTATTACAATCATGATAAATAGCATCGCTCTCGGTCGGGTAAAAAATGAGAACACGACAATCACAATCAACAAAACACAGCATTTCTCGAAAGGACAAGAGAGTTCGAAGTGACCTTAATATTACCTGCACTGATGGCAAGTCTCGCCATTGACACTGTCATAAATGCGTTTCCCATTTTCACCATAACCATCAACAAGCAGAGTCCAAGTGGCCGCGGAATCTCCCAAAGCCCTCTCGTGCTCATCCGTGTAAATCTCCGGCTTCAAACCTCCTTTTATGCGAATAGTCAAATCCTCTGTCAACTCTCTCTTCTCGACGTAACGCTTTTCCGTGTAACTCACCGGAACCAAAGTCTTCAACCTAAGCGAAAAGAAAAGTCCGAACCTTTATAAGTTTCTGTCCAATATTTCCCGGGAAACAAACAGAAAATGGAAAAACCTTGAAGAGCGCCTAGGCGAGCCGGGAGGGGCTTGAACCGGGGGTTTCTTCTTCTCGGAAGCGTCGCCGGAGCTACGAGGCCGATTCTTCCGGGAAGCGATCGCGTCGGAGCTGAGCTTTAGCGAGAGCTCGAGAAGCCCAAGCTTCTCCATTCTCTCCTTGTTCTCTTTGATCCTCCGGTCCCTGGACTGCTCGTACCCCGAGGCCGAGGCGTCGGCCGTGGCTCCTCCTCCGCCGTCGCCGTCACGGGCTCCGGCGCTGGTCGCTCGAGGCCTCTTTCTCCGACCCGCCATTGTCGTCTCTGTCGCCTAGGCTTTGGAGTCTCAGCAGAAGAGAAGCGAGGGGAATGATAGTGAGTGATTGGAGAGACCTATATATATACACACATATATTGGCGAGCTCGGCGGGATTTTGAGAGGCTTGTGAAGAGCGAATCAGTGAGCGACACGTGGGTAGGTAGGTAGACCCCACATTGCAAAACGCTGTGTTTTGCTTTATTTTGTTGTAAATTAAATTTGTGGATTCCCGCCGAATCCTTTCTCAGGCGGAAAATATTTGGACAAGATTTGTCCGGTCTAGCGGAGGTGGGCACAAGCACCTTCTAATTTACGTTTTTGTTTTTTTTGTTTTCTTTTGAAGCAAACCTTCTATTTACGTTCTACGAACATATAATTAGGTGATATAAAAATATAACTAATATTTTTAATTATTAAAAAAATAGTTATTAAATAGTTATAATGAATGAAGTTTGTACGTGCATCTTGTTAGTAAATTATGAATATTTTTATTTTATTTTTGGGTTAATAGCTCATTTAGTCCCTGAACTTTTGCTCGGGTGACAGTTTCATCCCTACTCTTTTTTTATTAGCAATAGTAGTACCCGAACTTTTTAAATGTTGCTCCGCCGTTAAAATTGAAAAATTCCGTTTAAATCCAAACGGTTTTACCACGTGACTTGCACGTGCATTGGTATCCAATTAGAAAACCGAAAATACCCTTGTACGAAAAGAAAGAAAGAAAAAAAAAAAAGAAGATCGCCGAACGAGAGCTGGCGAGATTGGGACTAGGGGGCTTCTCTGATTTTCAATAATCAAAGTGGATTCGCACAACAAATTTGTGGTTTGTGGTTATTGTTCTTGAACTTTGTCTTTTTTTTTTTTTTTTCCTTTTTTCTGTTCGTGAATTTGTGGTTTGTGAAATAAAGGAACGGGGGGCATTGAGGAGGGGAGGGGCGTCGCGGAGGTCGGAGGGCGTCGGCGGAGGGGTCGCCGCGGAGGGGAGGGGACGTCGGCGGAGGGATCGTCGCGGAGGTCGGAGGGCGTCGGCGGAGGTCTTGGGACGTCGCGGATAGGAGGGGGCATCGCGGAGGAGAGGGGGCGTCGGCGGAGGGGAGGGGGCATCGCGGAGGAGAGGGGGCGTCGGCGGAGGTCTTTGGGCGTCGGCGGGGTTGGAGTCGTAGAGGGGGCGTCGGCGGAGGTATTTGGGCGTCGGCGGAGGTCTGGGCGTCGGCGGAGGTCTGGGCATCGCGGAGGAGAGGGGGCGTCGGCGGAGGTCTTTGGGCGTCGGCGGGGTTGGAGTCGTAGAGGTTGGGGTCGCGGAGGTCTGGGCGTCGGCGGAGGTCTGGGCGTCGGCGGAGGTCTGGGCATCGCGGAGGTCTTTAGGCGTCGGCGGGGTTGGAGTCGTAGAGGTTGGAGTCGCAGAGGTTGAGGTCGCGGAGGCGCGGAGGTCTGGGCGCTAGGTCGCCATGGTCGGGGGGGGGGGGGGAGGGGAGGGGGGAGGGTCGCCGTGGTCGGTGGGGAAGGGAGGGGGAGGGTCGCCGTGGTCGGAGGGGGAAGAGAATTAAATTTCTCTGTTTTTTTTTTTTTTTGTTTTTTTGGCTAATTATTCCTACTTTGTTTGCTAAGGGTATTTTGGGTGTTTTTTTTTTTAACCCAAAGCACGTGTTAGTCACGTGATATATCTGTTAAAAAATTAACAGAATTTTTAAAATTGACTGGTAGAGCAACATTTAAAAAGTTCGGATACTACTATTGCTAATAAAAAAAGAGTAGGGATGAAACTGTCACCCGCGTAAAAGTTCAGGGACCAAATGAGCTATTAACCCTTTATTTTTTAAAACATGAGTTGTAATTCAAAAAGCTTTTTAGAAAATGGTCTATCAACCTAATTGACCCTAAATAATTTCATGTCGGATCTTATTATGGGCTCTAATACTTTAAATTATTTTCTCGTTACTTAATATAAAAAAATAAGGGAATTTAAAACAATAGCAACTGTTTATAAAATGATTTTAAAAATTAGCCACAATTTAAAAAAATTTAAAAACCAGTCATGTTAGAAATTTCTTATAAAATTTTTGCTCAGTGTCAGAAATTTCTTACAGTATTTTTATGTATATTTTTGTTATTGTCAGAAATTTCTTACAATTTTATGGCTAGTTTTTAAATTTTTTGAAACTGTGGCTATTTTTTAAAAACACACAGTTCAAAATAGCTATTTACCTAACTGACTCATATAAAAATAAAAAATGAGAAATTAAAGTAAATATTTACATTTTAACACTTAATTTAAAATGAATACTCAATCTTTTAATAAATATAACAAAATACTCAAGTAATTTAATTACTTAATAATTACTGAGTCATTCAAAGCATGTGCAAATAATTTGATGAATTAACTATTTATTCAATTACTTTAAAATATTAGATATTTATTCTTATTGTGAATTCTGAGCATTTTCCTACGTCACTGATTCACCCACATAATATATATAATATTTTAAAACAACAAACAATTTGAACAATTTAATGTCGTACAACCCAGTACAATACAAATACAATACATTACAACACAACACATCAATATCATACACCGAATTTGCCGATATGTAAAGGTGGCAAAATGGGCACGGATAATGCAAGCTACGCTTACTTGTGCCCATATTTTAAGGTAACTACTCAGGCTCGGACGGGTAAACTCAAGTAATAGGTAAAGGTGGTATCCATATTACCCGCCCAAAAAAATTTGAATCGCGGGTAAGGTTTATCCTGTTTTATGGGTGTGAACATTCAAATAGGTAGGAGAAAGTAACGTATAGCATCGGCAAAAGCATTATACTTCATCCTTGATTGTCCATAAGCTAGAATCTAAACAATATTTCATTACTATGCAAACTTCATGAATTCTAATGGTGATTATACTTTCATACATTGCTCATTTTATGTTACTAGTAACATATTAATCTCTGAAAAATCATAGATCTTTCCTTTTTTTTTTTTCCACTCTTGAAAACAAATTTTAGTTAACTTTCAATTTCGCTTCGATGGCATGGCAAAAATATTTTGGCACCTCCCTTGGATTTCTACTTTCTAGCAACAAGAGCTCAAAGGTTGACAGACTGGAAAATTATACAACTTCAGATTTCATGCTCATGAAGATTCAAGTGACAAGTGAGTGAGGTCAAATCTGATTGCAATTTCTTATAATAGAGCGGAACAAAACCAAAACAAAACAAAACAAAACGTAACGAATCGATAAAGAGAGAGCACAAATCACACACCAAAAATATGGGCAAAATGATCACGATGAAATATACAAAGCTTCTGTACAGACCTATGTGATATTATCTACATCTGTACAATTAAAAATGATTTTGCAAACTATTTCCTGCACTCCATAAAATGTTATCACACCATATTTTACTTGCCTATCTATGAAATGAATCCTACACAAAAAACTAGGTAACCGAATTGCCATTCCGTTCTGTTCGTTCCTATCTTGCAAATGATCTCATCCGGAAAATGAGAGAGACCGCTATTGCAAGTGATTGGAAAAGTATACACTATGTACCTTCCTATACAGGTTGATAAATATGCGTCTTCCCGTGCACATCTAGTACAAGATTCTGCAACTCGGGGAAAATGGAAATGAGCAACAGCTCGAGTATCGCGTATCCAAGTTGCTTCACACAGATAGTAGACTGCAAGTTCGCAAACAAATTCTATAAGCCTTGTTGGTCTGAATGATCCGAAATGAACTCAACTATTAAGAACAAAGCAAATTTAAAAAGCTGATGCGGAAATTAAGAGCTAACCTGAGTGAAGTAGTAGATGTCTTTTGCACAACGCTTGTACTGCTTATTTCCAATCAAACTCACTAAAGTTGTCGGAGCGCCATCTGAGAGAAATCAAAACTCATTTCAAATTTCTGTAGTTGTTTGGATCATTACTAGAACGAGTATTGGCATGCCAAGCAGATGGCACAACTGAAGCATTCATATCATGTAAAATGTATCAAGAGTAGGATATTTGATGGTTTACCGAAAATACTAGATTGAGTAGGTCAAACATAAAACGTATCCAGTCTTGACATTTATGAAGACAGACTGACGAAAAGAGTACATAACCATTGCACAACAATATGTAGACATCAAAAAAGTTCTTCAAACAAATGCTTATTTATTTTCAAGTCAATTTTAGTAATTGTTTATGCCATAATTTGTGTATTTTAAAGTACAGATAGATCAAGAGCTTGGTAGATTATGGAAGCCGTATCAATGAAATATCCCTGATATTAATCATAATACTGAACCTGGATCTAAAGATAAAGGTTGACGACTAAGGTCCTAAATAAAAGAGGACGTGCTACTGGCATTAGGCGACTATCTAACATCACTCACCAAAGAGCATTTTTTTCACATCACTTGCTCTGCGAGCAGCTTCAAGCTGTTCCTCAAATGATCCGGGTTTAGACACCTTACTGCTAGCCAATTGCTTTGCTGCTTGAAAAGATTTTAGATCAGATTCGGGATCATCATCGCTCTGTGTGTTTCCTACTCTAAGGAAGAATGTCCCATCAGGCCATAGAATCTGAGAGAAATATACATGCACAATTAGAAAACATTTTTAAGACTCTTCTTTATTCACATTTCCAATTCAAAACTGCAAAAAGAGTGTTATCTAAGAGAATAATAAGTTGAGAATCGTTCACCAGATTCATGATAAGTGTACAATGACAAATTAGTTGATAAATGAATTTGCCATAATTTAAAAAAAAAAAAAAAAGGTATGAAAACAAAACCCTTGCAATATAAATGGAAGGAGATTCTTTTAAAACATTTCATTAAAAGAACTAGAAGGTAAACAAAAGATTTTGACAAAGTTGGTGGCACCATAATCGGCGAAGAAAAAAAAGTGAAACTGGTTAGTTCTTACATCTTGAACCCAACGAATCCCTAGAGCAATAACATCTTCTCTCCGGAGCCAATGAATCTGCCTCAACAACCAGTCATCAATAGCATCGTCCATTACCAAATGTAATATTTGTTTGGATATCCAAAAGACCTGTCTCCTGAATAACACCAGTGGACAATAATCAAAAGCAGATCTAAACGCACCAGTATAACTGCTTGTCATCAGATTATATGTTATTCTCAGTACTAGGAACATCTCATGTAGGCAAAAAGTTTAGGTACAGATGCGATTCATAAATCAAAAGGTTGATTAAGGTTGATTAGTGATTAGCAAAAGAACTAAAAGGAAACATCACGAGGGATAACTTGAGACATCCTAATATGAATTACATCCATGTGATTGGGTCCAGATAACAGACAAATGGTGCCAACTCAGATGGCAAAAGTCAGTAATAACTAATGAAAAGACAGTCTCGGCCAAAAAAAAAAGAAAAAAAAAAAAGAAAAGAAAGACAAGATGAACCAAAACAATAAATAAACGACAGCATAGAATGTAGGCATTAGGAAGAAAAATAATCTACAGAGCAGACAAAAGTTCGGCCTCATTTGAAAAGAGCAATAGAGGTCTACCTTTAGTTACAGAAGTAAGCAAACTTCAGTCTGTATCAAATCAACTTACTACAGCTTACAACTTACATTCAATATTTTTATTTTATGATAAAAGAATAATTTAAAATTCCCAATAATAATATATTTAATAAAATAAATAAATAAAAACAAACAGAAAAAGATGCAACTGAAAGGTAAGATCTTTTTCAATCAAGAAAAATGAATAATAAATGCCCATTCAAAAGAAAATAAACGATTAAAACTGGGATATTAACCTTAGCCAACCCCTTCTCTTAAGCTGAAATATCTTGTCCACCAGATTCAACAAAGGTACACTCACATTCGGTGGAGTCCACTGCAGGAAAAGAAAATTGTAACTATCTCCACAAAAAAACACATAACATGTACTCATAACATCTGGCATAATAAAATCCTATTTCCAATCAACCGAATAACAAAAAATAATACATCATTGTTTGGATGAAAAACTTCAATTGCAATGCAAATAACCAGCAACTTCTGAGAATTTTAAACCTCTCGACTCTAGATGCAGCACTCAAAACATTAGTTGAAAAGAGACTTCACGTAAGGAAGGCATAAACCAACTGTGCACCCAACGAGAGTCAAATACAAGGCATTTACAGAATGGACGCGGAAAAAAAATTAAAATACCTCAGGTGGCATTCCGTTTGGATCCACTAAATTATCAGAGGTTAGTGGAAATCTCATTGCAGGAAATCCTTGACCAATGTCAGATTTTGTCATTGATTCATCCTTATCATCTGAACCTAATTTCATTGGCTTTTTAATAACCCGAGGGCGGTAGCCCTTGGAGCTCAATTCATTGTCCGAATGCCACCCATTTGCATGCGCTCTTGAGCGGGCTTCCTCAGGGTGACGACTTCCATCATTGTCACCTTCATCGTTGTCAGAAAAGCTATTTGCAGTTTCTCCTGTATCTTGCCTAGATATGTGTTTGCTTATCTCTTCTGCACTCCAGGACAAATTACCACCGTTATTTGAAGACATAGCTTCAATAGGGAGCGAATTTGAGCCAACAACTTTACGCATTAAGCCATCTGAAACACCTTTAAACTGGCGTACAAAATCATCCATAGCATCATCCACATTAACTGTGTATTCGAATTCCAACATTGAAACATTAGAACATAGAAGGGGAAAAAATGAACCAAGCATATAAAGTGCAAAACTTATTTGCAAAAAATATATATAAAGTGCAAAACTAAACTAGCCTGTGTACACAAAGAACAAAAAAAAAAAAACCCCAACTAAGACAATGAAACATTATGGAACTGAGTTACATTCAGAGATTTTAAACTCTAGAGTCCAGAACATAAGTTAATTTCCCCCTATCTATTTTCACATAAATGTGCTTAACAAACTAAATGTGATAATAGCCATATAAAAAGTTACAAGAAACTTGGTAGGTAGCCAACCATACGGGCACATATATGCGAGTAATTAGGCCCAAACAAATTTAGAATACATTTTATGTAAAAGATGAAGAAAAATCATGTACCTGCCAAGGTTCTCATCACAGAGGAAGGTTTTCCAAAAGAGTAATTCTTGAAAAACAGAGAAAAGAAAAAAAGGTTGTTAGGAAACAGAGATAACCATCTCCTTTTACACAAACTACAAATTTTTAAAATAAAGTACTGACGGTAAAAGAAACAGTTAGATTGACAAAAAAAATAAATAAATATAATCACAGATAAGAAAAAAGAAACGTATTGAAACCTAAAACCCGAAGGATTCTTCAAGAATGAACAAATCTAGTGATTCTCAAACCTCATTCCATAAATCACATTGTCTGTATCAAGCCAAAATTTCATCAACACATAATAATTTGAGCCATTCCTTCGAAGGAAAGGGACAACATTGGACTTTAACCTCTTTCAACTAATTTTGTTCGAGTTTAGTAACGTCTTAAAAAAAATAAATAATCCTTAGTGAAAGCAAACCAACATGATTTAAAGTGCATATTTAGGCTTTTATACCGAACATCTGTGCAAAACATTACGAGTACCTTTGAGGAAACACTTAAGAAATCCCACACTTCGTGCTGTTCTGCAACATTGGCTATTGACAAGAGATCCTGGAAAAAGATACACCATAGATGAAGAAAGACGAAAACAGAAGTAGAAGAAATTCGTGCAAAATTGTCATCATACTTGTAGATATTTGTCAAGCTGAATGCATCTTTGATGAACAAAAGCATCCTCTGTGCTGGACGAGAATATTCTTTTAGGGGGTAAATGTAACGTATAATTAGGAATCTCTTTAAGATACCGATGTAATCGCTCGAAATTTCTGTATCTGCAACCAAAAAGAAAGACCCAGAAGATTGAGATATGCTGATCAGGAGACTCTGAGACTCTTTTACCAATAGACCCGGATAAATAATCTATTCAACTCTTTCATTCTTCAGACTTTTGAAACAGTTTAGTTATAAATCATTTGGGTAATTATGTTATAAGATGTAAACAAGAATAAGTTCCTTCTAAATTTGTTGTTGAGGAAAATAAATTGAAATGCTGTTAATTAAGAATGGCTTTTTTCGTAGGAAGCTGAAAACATAAACAAAAGCCAGCTCGCAGGACTAAAAGAATTACCTTCTTTTCACAAACCAAGTTCTGCTTTCTGAGTCTGTTACTGCAATTGAATAAACTGCAAAAGATTTTGAACTGAGTTTTTCAAAGTATGCCCCCATCACCTGTAATTATTACATAAAACAACTCAGTTTCAGAAATATGATAAAACTTAGTTGGTTCTACTTAAAAAGGTTTAATCTGTTAAAGCATGTGCACATTCCGTCACAATTTAACAGAGATTGTGCTCACCCGGCACCTGAGCTTGGGAACATGTTGACCCACTTTCGCAACCACCATATCCGAAGCACTCTTACTACTATATTGTTCCCTACGTTTATCAATATCTGGACTATAAAACTCAGAAATGATAGCTCCTCCACCTTCTGTAAATGCCCTTTTTGCATCAGATTCAAGTTTCAGAGCAGAGGTGCTACTGGATCTCTTAAGCCGACTTTTGCTTCCACTGGCAGCCTCATTGGTATTGCCCTCTGATTCATCAACAAAATTTACTTCGCCGATAACTTCCTTGTTACTATCCTGAGAGCATTGTGTTTCGTTATTTTTCCTATCTCTTAACTGAGTATCGGAGCTTGTTCCCCACGTTAGCCTCAGAAGTGCTTCCTCTTCATTTACTGCAGAAACTTCTGGTCTGTCAACTAACGTTTCTTTCCCCAAATTTTTAGGAGTGGCAGCACTATTTAAACCAGAACCTTTTGCAACAGGGTTCTTAGCTCCTTTTACCAGAGTCTTTTTCTCTTTCCTTTTATAATTCCTTCCTTTTGTCCACATATTTTCAAGATTTTCAGGAGTGAGAACTTCAGTTCTCCTTTGTGTTGCTGCCTCTAGTATTCGTGCCCAATCAGCAGGCCGTGGCTGGGAAGTCTCTTCCTCGTATCTCTTTTGGTCTAAGGATGCTTCCTTCTGATTCTGAGTTTTAGCCAATGCCATGTCAACTCCCTGATTTACAGAAGAATTCTTCCTTGATGCAGAATCATGATCATTTACCACCCCTGCAGTCGACTGATCAGCATTTAAGTCCTTGGTGCTATCATCTTGGATTGCAAGCATAACATATTCAATTAACTCATTGATATACCTGAAACAGAAAAGTACAAATAAGATCAGTTGTTCAGAAGCTGTAAGAAGAAAAATTCATATAGCAGTTTTGCCAATAAACAATAGAGCATTAAAAAAAAAAGGTGACAATTTATTAAATTTGCAACTACTCGGCACGCACATGGATGAGCAATGGTAATATTTAAGGGGAAAAAAAAAAGCAATGTTTAAATTTTTCAGTCCGTTTTGATCCTGCTCCCATGGATTACTTCCCCTTCATAGTATACCCTCTTTACTAAAATTCATGACAAACTAATATTGAACTCATAAGATGCTTTCATGGTTTATATAAGTCTTTTGACAGAATCAAAGACTCTCTAAACATAATAAGAAACCAGATATATAAAAAATAAAAATAAAAATCATCAACATACCCAGGGCTTGCAAAATTCATAACAGGTTGCATTACTAAGCATGTTAAAAGTTCCTTTGAAATAGAGCGAATCACAGGACACTGAGCTTCTCGTGGCCTTAGCACCACAGTCAACACTCCGCCCATTAGTCGCTGAAGAACCTATTAGAAAACATAAAGCATTAACTAAAGTACAGGTGACAAAAATATAAAAGAGCAAAAATTTCATTCCATCAGAACGCTCCACTCACACCTTGTACTCACTCTCAGGTGATATCAATGCAGGATGAAGCTCCTTTGAAGCCATTAGATGATGTTTTAACCTTTCATCCCTCTCCTCTGAAGACAGTGTTCCCATTACATCGGCACCTATGACAGCTTGGTTTCTTCTGAAAAGGTCCAAGTGGTCCCCTACCAGATCTATTATATCCCTGATATTAGAAAGCCATCTAAATGTTATTATTGTTGTTGCTTCAGCAACAAAATGTTCTCAAAACACTTGTAAATGGTCTACTATCAACAACAAGCAACTAGTTACCGTGTCAACAAGTCAACAAGGTTGACCTCTTTAACCCTTCCTGAAACTTCACCGAGAGCATCCATTATTATTGAGTGTATATGATCAGGAAACTCCTTGTCGGGTGTAATATCACCGTACCACAAATCCACCACGAAATCCTTCAAAATCTTATTGATGAAATCATCAATTGCAGCCTCGACGACTGGTGAATCAATTTTCCTTTTCCATTTTTGCGGGGCAGGAGCAGAAGAAAGGCGCGAATCATTTACAGACAACTGTTTCTTTTCCAAATGAGATAAATATGATTGTGGAAGAACTGGCCTAACTTTCCGACGGAACTCAACCTCATTAAAAAGAATGCGAATACCACAGACCATAAGAATTGCCATCGGAAGATTCATCCACATCGATTTACTCGTATCTACAATGAGGATCACAATTAGAACCTAGTTAGAATACAGCTTCTAAAATGAAAATACCAACCTAGTGAAACCAATTAGCTACATTTTTAAAAACCTACAAAATAACAATAGGAAACATAAATACTATTATCTATAATCCACAGAACTTTCAAACAAGCTGAAAGAATTAAAAAACTCAGGTTCAAATTTGTTAAGAAACTTAGTAGCAAAAAGAAAAATCGTTAAGAAACTTCGAATTTCTAAACATATCAACATCAGCACCTGAATTTAGAAACAAAAGTGGCCAAAAAATTTCCTTTGAACCAGGACTAACCAGCATTTAGCCTAGTAACAGGTTTCAGAAAAAAATAGATAATGACATCGACTAATAAAACAAAAACCACTCACGCCATCGCCAAATCAAGTCCAAAAAAAAAAAAATTTGAAATCAATACTTGTCGAATTCACCAAATAGCAAAACCTAAAAGCTAAAACCTAATAACCATTACAACCAAACACACACAACAGAGTTCCACAATCAGAAAAGAACTTCTCAAAAAATCTAAATCCAACAGCTAAGTGCTTACGGGAGAGAAAGTAAGAGACGGCGAAGATACACAGCGACCACCAAACCGCCCGAAGTTTAGCCTCGTCGATCAGATCCTTTATCGTCTCCATAGCCTTCATTCTCTCCACCAAAATTACCTAAAAAAAAAATTTTCCTCCGAGAACCGAAACGAACCCCTGGCTCGAAGACTTACCAGAGAATCCAATTCCGAGTCAACTCAGAATCGCCGCCAAAATCCCGTCAAGCTCGCAGAATCTCCGACGAAAATCGCCTAGGGTTCGTCCGAGTCACCATCGTCGACGTCGCTAGGAATCGGCAATTCAAAAGCAAAGCCGAGAGAAAGAGAGAGAGAGATTTTTTGTTTTATTTTCCTTTTTTCTTTTTGAGGTGCTTATATTTTAATCTTTTCTTATTATTTAATCGACATTGCATGGGAAAGAGATCGCAAAATCGTGTCGTTTGACATTTGAGCCTGTTGTATAGGCACTTGTGGGCTTGACCGCTTGAGAGTTCTATGAGTTTCACAGCTCCTCTCACCCATATTTCTGCCACGTCAGCACGTTTGGATCATCAGATATCGAATATGGAAAAAAGTTTTTTTGTCCACTTCTTAATGATGATAATTTAGTGTCAATAATAAAGCCAGCACTTTTATTTATTATTTTTTAATAGTTTGCCCTTTTCTTGGATGTTTATGCTTTTTTGTAATTTGTATGGTTCACATCTTGACGTTGAAAACTTGAAGTTAGAAATTAGGATAATAGTTCGGTTTTAGATTTTCACTTTAATTTTTGTATTCTTATGACTAAAGTGAAAAAATCTTCTTAATTAACTCACAATTGTTGGAGATACTTTTATCTGTAATTTTTTAAAACAAAAATTACTTAATTTTGAAGTTGTTTGGTTTGAATATGATCTATTTGTCTTTCTTAATATATTGTTTACTTTCCTCTAGTTATTTATGTGGTTATGGGATAACATTCATTACCAATCCACTTTCCACATTTAAATGGTGAAGCGATTTGAAGTTACCTTTTAATATCATGCAGGTTTCATAGTGAACACACGATACAATTATTTTTTATTTTTTTTGGCTGAATAATGAAATATTACAAATTACTACTTTTAGTTGCAGCATTTAATGCAAACCTTCAATACCCATCAATATCACGAGACTTTCTCTTATTTTCTTCTCTTCTTTTGGCTGAGAATTGAGATAATAGTGATACAAAACAATTAACCAATTTGTGGTAGTTATTTTGGTCATTCTATTTTATTTTTTTGGATGAAAAAAATAATTTGAAATAATTTGTAAAAATAATATAAGAATAATTTGATTTTGCTAATTTTGAAGTGATATAAATAGTTGAGATTTAAATATATTGTATAAAAATTTAAAAAATTATAAAAAATAATTAAAAAAAATGAAATAGAATGATTTGGAGGATTAAAAAAATTTAAAAAAATAAAAAATTAGAATGGAATGGAATTAAAAAATAGATAGGCCAAACAAAAGGTAAAACTTTGAATATGCATTTATGTGTTGGATTTAGTTGGAATCACAAAAAAAAAATAAAAATAAAAATTATGAGTAAAAAACAACGTGGACACAATAATCATGTACACAGCTTGCAACGTGCCCAACCTGGCCATGTTTGTTTATTTGGTACAAAACTATGATTTATTCCAACGCAAGAACATGAACTATCCGCGGAACCAACAGTTCAAAGACTTACATTTATTATTATTATTTTTTTTTTTTTTTGCGGCTAGAGGATTTCTTGTGGGCCTATTTGTTAGTTTCGTAAGAAATTGGATCAATAAGCAAATTGTTTCAATGGTTGGGCTCGTTCATAGCCCAACCATAGATAGGGTTTGGGTACCCAATAATTAAAAGGGAAATTGGAAAAAATAAAAAATAAAAAATAAAGCTTGTGTTTGGAAAACCATTTTACTCATCTTTAATCATTCGAAAATAGTTTGAAAATAGTTTGAAAAATAAATATAATAGTTTGACTTTATGAATTTTGAGGTGGTATAAATAATTGAGATTTAAAGATATTGTATAGGGATTTGAAAGTTAAAAAATATTAAAAAAATATAATAGAATGGAATTTTTTGAAGGATTAATAATGAAATGAAATGAGATGAGATGTGATGAGTAGAATGGTTTTCCCAAACAAGGAGAATTGTAAAACAAGATAATTTTTAATATTATTTAATAATTTGTGCCTTACATGGCGTATTTTTTTAAATTTTCACTTTATTTATATTGTAAAATTTGGGGTTTAAATTAAAAAGACAACATAGCGTATGGATTATGCCAAAAAGGACATTCTTCAAAATCTCCAAGAATAAAAGAGGATAAGTTTGTAAACAATATACTAGTGTGTTAATATGTAAAAGGATTATAATTTTATATATTTTAATTATCTTTCATTAATATTAATGGGAAATTTTGAGAAATGTCTTTTTTTTTTTTTACATAATAATAATATATGTCTTATGTCTATTATATTTTTAATTTACATTCTAAAATTTATACTAAAAACATAAAATAAAAATACTTATTATATTGATTATTAAATGACACTAAAAATAATATTATTTTATAATTCTCCATTAATAATTAATTTAATTATTTTTTCCCCCTAGCCCACAGGAATTCACAAACAACTTTTTATACAAGTTGGCCTAACGTTATCTGACCAAAAGAGCGGCGTCACTTTCGAACATCCAAGTCCGGCGACAACGATCCCGGGTCCCACAGTCCTAGCAATTTTGCCACCAAAAGCACAAACACCGCCACGTCGGATCACATCCTCCGGTCATCACCACAGCTCAAAACAAACCAACGGCCACGATTCACCTGTCATTTCTCATTCAACCCAATCCCGTGTAACGTTAGCACATCAACAAGATACTTCACAATAAAATATCTAAAAAAGGAAAATAAAAAAATAATATATATACTTATATCCGATCCTTATCCAATTAATCTTATTCTTTTTTGCTGGGATCCAATTAATCTTATTCAACTATATATAGGGAGTTATAGTTCTATATCGTCAAAATCTATCAGAGGATTGAAATTGAAGGAAGAGAGATTAAGTGGTGTGTTTGGACACAATGATAAAGTCGTCTCTGCTTCGTTCTTGCTCGTCCCCGGTGCTTCTCGAAGCCAAAGATCTTCACCGGAGTTCTCGATCTTCTCCGGCGACGGCGAGGCTTGCTTCGACTGTGTGTTGCTCTTCGAGGAGCCACGCTTTTATCCCCAAGCTCGAGCCTTTTAGCCGTACGAAGTTCGATCGGGTCATCAAAGACCCGCCTTTGATCGAAAAGTCCGAGAACGACATCGCTGGTACGATTTCAAATCACTATTATTTGCACCCAAAAAAATAAAATTATTTAATTCACAGATGAAAGTTCGCTTGCTTCTAATTTTGGCTATGATAGTTGCGGTTTTTCGATTTTGGTAATAAAAAAAAAAAGTATTTTATTTTCAAGTGATTTTTGCTGATTTGATATTTTTATTTGATTTTTTTAAAGATTATTGTTTAACGCTTGAAGAAGGAGATGAATCGTATAGCTGCTGGAGAGCGTATTTTGAGCTGAAGGATTTGGAGGTGAGTTTGTAAATCTGGATATTTCAAAATCCTTGATACATGTGAACTCCTTGTTTTCATTCTAATAAACAATATATTGTTTATTAATAAATAAAAAAATAGGAAATGAAATAAAAAATTTATGATTTTTCTGTTGCTTATATTTGATCTCACTTGGTTCTTATAGTCTTTATATCTAACGAGCAGTGAGTGATTTCATATGTGGTTTTTTTTCTATGCTGAGAGAGTTTTTAGCTGGATTTATGATTTCCAGGCATTGGTATTAATTACATGAAACTAATTAAACTGAGCTTATTGGATTGTTCATGGTTAAAATTTTTTGTTCCTATTATCTGTTGATTATTTGCTGCTAATACTGTAAAATGAATTATATCACTCGAAAAGTTCCTGAATTTATGTCAGTTTTGATTCATTTTATCCGATCTCGTTCTCTATTTCAGAGAGAAGCCCCGAAATCGGACATTGAGAAGCTAATCCATCAGGCCGGGGGCGTGAAGTCGCTGATCGAATTCATACACGGGGTCAGCAGAATCTACAAAGACAACAAGAAGAACGGGTCGAGCTCTGCGCAGCAGTCTGGGGACGACGAAAAGCGCAAGAGGCTGTCCCCCGTGCCAGACGGGCTGCCCAAGACGCAGGCCGAGCTGGACGAGGAAGAGCAAGGCAGGATGCCCGACTCGCCCTTCACGAGGCTGCTCAGGAACAAGGGCAAGTTCCCTGCCTGGTACTCCCCTGCCCCCGACCACGAAACGGATTGATCTTGTTCGCGAATTCGGGACAAAATAATAGTAGGGAAATTTTGTACATATGGTGTTTATAGGCTTGGGATTTTTGGTACTCAATGCAATCTCCGGCCACAAACCTGTGAGATCGTTTAGCTTAATTATGCATTGTCACAATTCAGAATAAAGATTAGTGTGCAATTACTGTGTGTTCGAACTTATAGTTTATTTGTGAATCACTATATATATAGTGCTGTAACTGATGAGATTGGTAGTATGTTTGTTAAAGTCCAAAATTTGTATTTATGGAAGAGATCTGCAATTTTTTGCACTAAGAAACTACTGGATTTTCAGTCTAAAGTGGTGATGAGATGAAAGATTTACATGATTCCAGCTGTAAAAAAGACTGCTAACAAGGCTGCAGGGTAATTAACCTTGAAACACGTTTGGTTATGCATTTACTAGAGATAATTCTCGTCTGTGGGTTTATTTTTCTGAATCTTTTTCTTGAATGTTTCTGTTTGTTGCCTAATTTGGCCTTAAAAAAAAAATTATCGTTGTAGTTTCTTTATTTGAACTTGTTTATCTCTGTTCAGTGGCGCGCTTTAACTAGCATTGTGCTGGCTAAATAAACACATCAAATGAAGAGAGTCTAGATTACAGCAATAGTTTGTTTGGAAATGTTGTTATGAGTTTGGTTTTGTATTTTGTAATTTTTTTTTGGTTCGATCATCATAGTGTTTCACAAGTGCAATGGTATAGTGATTTTTGAGAGGTGCTATCAGTAATTTGCTGCTGCAGAGACCTATATCTGATTTCACTAGCTGTGTAAAAAAAATGTCCAGCTGTGTAAAAAAAAATGTGCAAACAGGTTCGTGAGTTTAGACTAGTTACACGACATTGTTTGGATATAAATTTAAATCACATTTTATTATAAGGACATAGTTTAAACTA
Source organism: Boehmeria nivea var. tenacissima (assembly GCA_018132145.1). Classification (NCBI taxonomy): domain Eukaryota; kingdom Viridiplantae; phylum Streptophyta; class Magnoliopsida; order Rosales; family Urticaceae; genus Boehmeria; species Boehmeria nivea. The sequence goes on along the minus strand of CM030878.1, from coordinate 16,480,605 downwards.
AAATTTTTATTATTCGGATTGCAATTCAAACCAGGCGTAGATGTGAGGTCGAGATGCGTACGTTATGAGCTGATTAAAAATATGAATTAGGGACATTGAGATCTTGTAGTACGGTCTACTGTCTAGATTACATCAATTTTGTGCCAAATAGAAAACACACACACATGCACTATCATTTTCTCCACAAGAAGGCCGAATTCATGAGTTTATAATATGCTCTCAGGATTCAACATGCCAAATATAACCACCACCTGTAAAACAGTTGGTTTAAAAATAGGACTTGGTCAATTGTCAATTTTCAGTTTTTTTTTTATATTTATTTAAATATTTATATATTTGCTTATCTTGCATCCTTTTCTTTTTTAGCACACAAAAACCCGACGTTATGGCACATACACTAATTTTGTTAATTTGCTTTTTAAGTTTTTCATCAAAACTCCAAAACATGTGGGGCTCAAAACTCTCCCAATTCTTGCGGAGCTAAAACTAGACACCCAAAATTCTACACTCTCTCAAAACCCGTCAATCCATAACCTCTCTTTGGCCAACCAATATATCTCACCTTCGCTTTCTCTTTTCACCTCCTTACAACAAAAAATTAACCCTTGGACCTCCCAAGGCAGAGTCAGCCATGGCCAACAATCACAACCCTTCTCTCACAACCCACCTCATCTTGGGGTGTTTTCTCTTCTCCTCCCTATTCTCCACCCTCTCCCTCGCCCTCACCGATGCCGAGGTCTCCTTCATTACGCGGCGCCAGCTCCTGACGCTGCCCACGCCGGATGGAGACCTCCCCGACGAGTTCGAGTATGAGTTCGACCTCGTCATCACCTTCGCCAACGATCGGCTCCGTAGGGCCTACATCGGCCTGCAGGCGCTGAAGGACGCCATCTACTCCGACCCCTACAACTTCACGGGCAACTGGGTCGGCGCCAATGTGTGCGCCTACAACGGCGTGTTCTGCGCCCCTGCGCTCGACGACCCCAGGCTGAGCGTCGTGGCGGGCGTCGACCTTAACCACGGCGACATCGCGGGCCACCTGCCCGCCTGAGCTGGGGCTGCTGACCGACATGGCGCTCTTCCACATCAACTCGAACAGATTCTGCGGCATCATCCCGGAGAGCTTCAGGAAGCTTGTGCTGATGCATGAGTTTGACGTTAGTAACAACCGTTTCGTTGGCCCCTTCCCCAAGGTTGTCCTGAAATGGCCTAGCGTCAAGTACCTCGACCTCCGGTACAATGATTTCGAAGGCGAAATCCCGCCGGAGCTCTTTGTTAAGCAGCTCGACGCGATCTTCCTCAACAACAACAGGTTCAAGGACAAAATCCCAGACTCGTTGGGCAACTCCACGGCCTCGGTTGTGACTTTCGCCAACAACAAGTTCAATGGCTGCATTCCTCGCACCATAGGTAACATGCCCAACTTGAACGAGGTGATCTTCCTCAACAACGAACTCAGCGGGTGCTTCCCGCCGGAGATTGGGCTGCTCGACGACCTGACGGTGTTCGACGCGAGCCACAACGAGTTCGTCGGGATCCTGCCGAGGAGCTTCACGGGGCTGAAGAGCGTGGAGGAGCTGGACGTGGCGTACAACAAGCTGACGGGGTTCGTGTCCGAGGCAGTGTGCGGGCTGCCCAAGCTGTTGAACTTCACATTCTCCTTCAACTACTTCACCAAGGCGGCCGAGGCGTGCGTACCCGGGGGAGGCGGTGGCGCCGAGAAACGCGACATAATCTTCGATGACGAAAGCAACTGCCTGTCTGGGCGGCCCAAGCAGAAGTCCGCCCGGACGTGCTACCCTGTGGTGACTAAGCCCGTGGATTGCAGCAAGAACTGCGGCGGCGACGGCGACGGCGACGATAAGCCGAAGACGCCATCGCATCAGCCGCCTAAGCCCAAGCCGCCGTCCCATGAGCCATCCAAGCCGACGCCGCCATCACATGAGGCGTCCGCGCCGCAACCTCCGCCTTCTCCAGTGCATCAAGCTCCGCCACAGCCGCAAAAGCCAAGCTCACCGCCGCCACCTCATTCCTCTCCTCCACCACCACCATCATCGCCACCGCCGCCCGTCCCGTCCCCGCCCCAGGCTCCAACTCTGACGCCACCATCATCTCCACCCCCGGTTGAACCTCTGAAGTCACCGCCCCCGCCGGTTTCCGCCAAACCGCCATCACCGGATCCTTCCAACAGAAGTCCAGACCAGGGACCCTCACGCCCGCCGCCTCCCGCACACCCTTCGTCGCCGCCGCCGCCGCCGACGCATGTTCCTTCAACTCCAGCCCACCCGCCTGCGCCGTCGGACCAATCCCATGTCCATAGACCGGCAAAATCGCCGCCGCCTCCGCTGTCACCGTCAACGAAATCCCCTCCACCGCCATCAGAGCACCATTACTCGCCGCCATCACCTAAGAAATCTCCTCCTCCGCCATCGGAGCACCATTATTCACCGCCATCACCGAAGAAATCTCCTCCACCGCCATCAGAGCACCATTATTCGCCGCCATCACCGAAGAAGTCTCCTCCACCGCCATCGGAGCACCACGATTCTCCGCCCTCACCGAAGAAATCTCCTCCACCGCCATCGGAGCATCACGATTCTCCGCCCTCAACAAAGAAATCTCCTCCGCCATCGGAGCACCACGATTCTCCGCCCTCAACAAAGAAGTCTCCTCCACCGACGGAGCACCACCATTCACCACCGTCACCGAAGAGATCTCCTCCACCGTCAGAGCACCATCAGTCTCCACCGCCACCGAAGAAATCTCCTCCACCGTCGGAGCACCATCACTCACCACCGTCACCGAAGAAATCTCCTCCACCGTCAGAGCACCACCATTCACCATCACCGAAGAAGTCTCCACCACCACCGTCAGAGCACCGCAACTCACCGTCAGTGCACCACCACCCTCCGCCGCCACCAACAGAGCACCACCACTCGCCCTCGCCGTCACCTAAGCCCGTAGATTCCTCACCACCGCCACAACAACCGGTCCACTCTCCGCCGCCTCCGGTCCACACGCCTCCACCGCCTGTCCACTCTCCGCCACCGCCAGTCCACTCGCCACCACCGCCGGTCTTCTCCCCGCCACCGCCGGTCTTCTCCCCTCCGCCTCCGGTGTTCTCTCCTCCGCCGCCCGTCTACTCTCCCCCGCCGCCACGTCCGACGGCGTCTCCTCCTCCGCCGCCGGTATTCGACGACGTCGTCCTCCCGCCGACGTTCGGATCGCAGTACTCATCGCCGCCACCTCCGGTGTTCCAAGGCTACTGAAGTGATCCGTAGAACGTCGCTTTTGCTTCGTAATTCGTCTCTTTATTATCTTTGCAATGCCTTAATTACGATTTTCTTTTTTCATAATTCTAGATTTCTCTGAAACTTTAGTAGCTCTGTACGTACACACACAAGTACACACTCGAAAAAACTTATTTTGTTACAAGACTTATAATATTTGATTGATTTCATACACATATTTTGTGTGTTTTCTCGAGATTTTGGATCATGATCGATAGACAATGTTGTATAAAAAAATTCAAAGTGAGCAATAGAATATTAGTTCTTTTATGAGAATCAGAGGATCAATAGTAATGATTCAGTGCTTATGCGGTTATGCCTATTTCTTTTTGATCGGATGATGTAATAAAACATGTAAAAATACATAATACTATCCGATATAATTATGCACGCACTAATCTATATTGCTTCATTTACGTAAACTATATATATATTTTTTTTCTTAATAAGAGAATTGGAACTCTTCTTATTGGAAACTATGGCTTTATGAACTCTTATTGGAACTCTTATCGTAAACTATGGCTTCATTTAAGTTTAGATTCTAGGTTGTTTGGGGTAAACATTCTAATAATTTCATTTTGGAATTGTTTGACTTTACGAATTTTGATGTGATATAAATAGTTTAGATTTAAGGATATTGCATTAGGATTAAAAAAGTTGAAAAAAAAATAGACTGGGATGAGGGGGATGATTTGCTCAAACAAAATGTAAGTATTATCTTTGTTAAATATAATAAAATCATAAAGAGATAATTAAATAAATAATAATTTTTTAAACAAAATTTTTAAAAAATAGTTAACGTTCTAATTAATTAATAAATTAATTATTTTTTTAACTATGTAATAATATACATTTATCTTACTATTCTTATCTTATGTAATAATACTATTCTTGTCCATCTCATCCCATTTCTTTGAAATAAGATGGTCAAATGATTTGAAAATAGTTTGAAAAATGGTTAGAAAAATGAGTAGAATGGTTTGACTTTGCGAATTTCGAGTTAGTATAAATGATTGAGATTTAAAGATATTGTACGGGATTTGGAAAGTAAAAAAAATAGGTTAAAAAAAATAGAATGATTTGTAGGATTAAAAAGTTGAATGGTTTGGAATTTAATGGTATAGTTTGGGAGGGGTTGCCAAACATGGGGTTAGTTCTCTTATGTATTATTGCTTAATAACTTAATTTTTAGAAACGTTGATCATTTTCTTCAAACATATAACAACAATCGACTAAATACTAAATAGACCAAAATGTAAAACGAGTTAAAGTTTAGAGAAAAAAAAAAACTTCAAAAAATTGTTGTTTTAAAAATTCAAATTAAACCACTCGTTTTGAATCTATCATAAATTAATCAACTTTGATTGTTTTCGGTTTAAAAATGTAGTCAAAACGATATATAGTAAATTTAATTAGAATATTTATGACGCTTAGATTTCACAATTTTGTTCGCAAAGTATATTTACAATTTATTTTAATTAACATATTGATTAGTTTTATTTGGTAATATAACCCTAACAAAATTGCAAAATAAAGTCATTTTGAGTAACATTTTAAGTAGCAAATAAAGTCATTTGTTTATGTTTGTAGTTTAAAATAAAAAATGCAAAAAGGAACGTATAATATTAATGTGTCAAATAAAACATTTCTCAAAATTCGTCGTAGACTAAAGGTTTGATTTGATACTAAAACTAATTAATTTCTATGATCTTTTTTTCTTACCAATAACATAAATATAAACATGCATATTCTTCAAAACTATACGTAATTAAACCTGTCTGTCAATGCGAAAATCTAACCTAATAATCCGAATCAATCCAATTTTTCCACGCGGATGGTGACCTGGCAAGCAAAAGCGACACGTGGAGGCTGACTATCAAGCCACACCAGAACGCCGTCGTTTAACAAGCGCAACAAAAACGGCACCGTCTCTTGCTTGAACAAAGAAAATCCCATTCGGATTCAACGACCACTGTACCAAAGTGAGCCAAAAAAAAAAAAAAAAAAAAAACCTCTCTCTCTCCTTCGGTTACTACCAAATTTTTTTTATTCTTTTTCGTTTTCGTTTTCAAATTTTAAAAGTTCGAAGCTTTTTTGTTTCCTTTCTTCAGATCGATTCGATTGCATCGAGGACCTAACAATGGAGGAAGAGAAACAACCACTGAAGGACGAGAAAAAGCTTCCCAAAGAAGACGGAGCAGCAGTGGAAGGAGACTCGGAGGCGAAGGAATCGACGGCTCAGCAGCGGAAAGACGGCGGCTCCGACGCCGGAGGCGGTGGCGGCGGAGGAGGATGGGGAGGCTGGGGTTTCTCTCCATTGTCGGTTTTCTCAGATCTCCAAAAAGCCGCAGAGGAGATTTCTCGCAGTGTTAGTCTTTTTCTCGGTTTGTCTGTGCACAATGCTAACCCTAATTTTTGCCCGTTCGGGTTATTTTTTAGTTTTTTGTTCCATTTCGGAGAAGAAAGTGTAGGAATTAGTGGTGTTCTCTGAAAGCTTTACATTTTGGGGACTGTTCTGTGTCAGACCTAATTTCCGGCCATGAAGGTTGATGTGCATTGTTTGGTTTTTGTTTTGAATGAAGATAGGTTTTTTTGCGGATTCTGGTTGCTTAATAATTAAGGATTATTTGTTACATTTTGGTGGTCTTAGAGCGTTGAATTGATTAATCTATTATGAGAAATTTGTGTATACGTTAATCTGGTTAGGTTGTTGAATGTATAATAATCATAATGAAATGGAGGGTTTGGCTTATCTTTTTTTTTTTTTTTTTTTTTTTCTAATTTAAGGTCCAATATTTTTTGGTTACAATGTCTCTTGAGCAGTGCTTTGTGGATACAGGCTGCCGCGGCTGCCCAGACAGCAGCAAAGAGCCTCGCGGATCTGCAAAATGATGCTGAGGTGTCGGAGTCTTCCAAGGAGGACGAAGGGGCTGAACAACCTGCAGCTGAGCCTGAAGTGGGGGAGAGTGAAGAATCGGAAGACGATAGGGCTGAGATTCGCAAGTCTGCTCTGGATAAATTGGAGAAAGCTAGTGAAGATTCGATCTTCAGCCAGGCAAGTTTATGATTAAGGGCTTCAAATTTGCTTGGGACTAGTTATTTTTATGTTGCAATCATTTGATTATTAGTATTCGTTTTTCATGTGTGGCTCCAATTTAACATATGCAGAGTCTGAAGGTTTTTGATAGTTCCGTGGAGAATTTGGCTTCAGGAGCATGGAGCGCGTTTGGAAATGCATGGAAAGGGGGTACACAGTTAGTCAATAAGTACGTTTTGAATGCTTTGAATGTATATTTGCATTCATGCTGGTCTTGGAATATTGATGGACAGCCTAGATCACGATTCTAACCTTTTGATATTGAAAAATGGTGTTTAATATATTTGATCTACGTGTTTTATATGCTTCTTCTGATCAATTTTTTGTTCTTGCACTTTCTTTTCTTCATGGAATTTATACGCTATGTTTTGCATCTCTCTAGGCTTGAGCATTCCGCTGTAAACCTTGCGGAATCTATTCAGCATGGTGGTGCTGTTGCGCCATCCATATTAGAGGTCTGTATGACTTATTAAGAACTAACATTTTGCTTGTTCCCATATTTATTGTTTTCACATTGTTGCTTATTCATCCATATGGTTTGTAGACTGGAAAAGCTTTTACCTCGAAGGGAATTCAAGTGCTTGAGCTTGTAGGCAAGGAAACTATGGATCTGCTCATCGCGGAGACCGGTATAGAAGTTGAGAAGAATGCTAAAGGTACTGAACAAAAAGCTGACGAGAATCAACTATTTGAGGAAGTGACATTTGACCGATGCTTCTACATATATGGAGGTCCAGAACAACTGGAGGTTACTTCCTATCTTTGAAGTTACACATTTTTGGAAAAAAAAAAAAAAAAAAACTCGAGTTATTAAAAGTCTTGAAACTGTGTCACCAGGAACTAGAAGCATTGTCCAGCCACTATGGTTTGTTATTTAACAGAAGAAAGGGGAAATTATCACCCGAACAGAAGTCTGTTTATGACGGAAAGCTTAAAGAGGTTCAGCAGATTTTCAGTCTAAGTGCTGAAAATGATGGAAGTTCTGTTGAGTCAGACAAAGGCAAAAAAAAGAAGACGGGGTTTGATGGAAGTGGTGATGAAATAAAAGATTTACATGATTCTAGTGTGAATAAGGCTGCTGACATGGCTGCAGGGTAATTAACCTTGAACACGTTTGCTTCTGCATTTACGAGAGAATTCTCATATGTAGGTTTTATCTTTTTTGAATATTTCTGCTTGTTTCCTAATTTGGACCTTAAAAAAAATCGCATTGTAGCTTCTTTATTTGAACTTGTTTGTCTCTGTTCAGCGGCGCTTTAACTAGCGTCGTGATACTAAGCTCACGTTGCTGACTAACTAAACTTATCACATGAACAGGGTTTAGATTACTGTGATAGTTTGTTCGGGAACGTTGTTATGAGTTGATCTTTTTTTTTTTTCAAAATTTGTTTATCTTTTTTTCTTTTCAATCATCCTACTATATGCTGTTGACAGTGTTGAAAAAACGCTTCTTTATGCTGTTGCAGAGACCTAAATCAGAATTCTTTAGCTGTGTAAAAAAAAAATTTGAACGGGTTCAAGTCTGGACTAGTTCATGAATCTTATTTGAAATTGAAGTTGTGAGGTCCAACTGTAAACGTCACGAATTTAAAAAAAAAAATGAATTAGGGTCATTGAGATCTTGTATAGTGTACTTTCAAAATTATATCAATTTGAACTAAATTATATCTCTTTTCTTTCCTCCCATGTCTTGTTTATCTTTGCTAAAACCGCATCCATATGAAGCTTGTTTTGCTTGACTTGTGCAGGTTTACCAGTGCTTTAGCAGGACAAGCTGTTAATGATATTATACAGAGGACCACTGGCAGACTGGAGTCGCTTCATTCAGAGGGTGTTCATGTACTGAGATATCCGGGACTCTGTTATAAACATTTATAATTTTTAATGAGTTTCTTTTGCCAACTGGGAGTGAGTAAATTGGGATTAAATAACTTTTTGCATTTACAGAGGACTCTCGGAAATGTGCTGCACTGCCGTTTCGCAACTGCTGATGCTTGGTAAATCCGTCATTTCTGGTGCTAGCAAAGATCAGGAAGAAGATGCCAATGCTGATGTGGTGAATATTGACTGGCCTGAAGATTCTGTTGAAAAAGCTAAAATAATCAGATCGAAAGCACAATCGATGACGGGATATGTGGAAGCTGTTTCCAACAGTTTCATTACAGGTTGATTATCTAAAGCTTCATTTCTCTATGTCCTCGTACAGATCCTTTCTATTCGCTGCACGTTATGAATTGTATGTGAAAATTTGGGTTCCGTCAAGAAAAAAATGGCAACTTGGGTGGAAAAGAGGATTTTCATATAAGTTTTTCCTGGTATTCCATTTGGCCAAATTTTTAAGGTTAATGTACAACTAGTCAAGACGAAAATAGCAACACATTGTCGTTTGTGCCACAATTCTGAGTCAAACATGGATAGGCTTATATCGTGTTTATTTTCTTTTGCTGCAATTCACGTGCTGAAAATGGGAAACTACATTTTTGAATTTCTAAGCATTGTAGTTCTTTCGTGTCTCTGTCTTTTACTTTTTTATTCAAGCCTTTTTTTTTTTTTTTTTCGGTTATGAATTTATCATCAGACTCTTAGGAGGATTTTTATGGTAAGATCATAAGATGCGATTTTGTTCGGCTTGTTCTAATTCTTTTTTTTTCCTCCTTAGGAATATCTGATGTCGCTGAAGCTTATGCAGCGGCGATAAAAAACGCTTCGAATGAATCCCAAGAAGCTCTTCCGCAGACGTCGATCCAAGAAAAAGCGAACGCCTTTTCTGAACACCTCCGCGTGGATCGGACGACGGCTGTGGGCAAAATCCAGGACGGCCTTCAGTTCTTGTCTTATGTGGTCATTTCCACCTCCATGCCTGTTGCTTAAAATACTAGGATATACTCTTTCTTAGACACAAAATTATAACTTGGTTTACCTGTAAATAGTTATGCGTCCAAATTGGGTTTGAGCATTGTTATTCAAACCTCTTAAATGTTTTGTATTTTTATTTTTAATTTTTTTACCACTGATATTGAACTTGTTTTACCAAAGCGTAAAATATTCTTCCCAAGATCTCTGGAAAGGAATTCATGTTGAGTATGAGAAACATTTGGGGAATAACTTACACTTGATATTATACATTTGAATTAGCCAAACTTGAGAATTTTTCGCAAAGGATAATTTTGTGGTAACACAGATGACGGTGAATGTCTTTGAATTATACCCCAAAAGCATGTGAGTGGCATTTTGTTTATAGCATAATTTTGGAGTTTTGTGTGGCAGTGTAAACAACGGTAGGTTGAAAGTTAAAACACACACAGTCACACATAAGCTTATGACAACAATACTTGTCAACCATGCAAGACTTACCCGCCTTACCCGTGTCCTTTTTGCCATATATTATTGTGAAGCACAAAAAAAAAAAAAAAAAAGTGTCCACATTCAATCTACAAAAAAAAAAAAAACACTCGCATTGAGCCATGGGAGATCTTGATCCAGCCTTCATCCAAGACACAGACCAAAGACCAAACCTCGACCACTCCGACCTTCCCAACGTCGAGCTGCCCGTCATCGACCTCTCGCTCGACAGCGCCGATGTCGCGGCGCAGATAGGGCGCGCGTGCATGGCGTGGGGGTTCTTCCAGGCGACCAACCACGGCGTGCCCGCGGAGCTGCTGGCGAGGGCCGAGGGCGCGGCGCGGAGGTTCTTCGCGATGGCGGCGGACGAGAAGCGCCGGGCGAGGCGGGGCGAGGCCGACGCCATGGGGTACCATGACGGCGAGAACACCAAGAATGTGAGGGACTGGAAGGAGGTGTTTGACTTCTTGGTGGTAGATCGGACGGTTGTCCCTGCTTCACATGAGCTTGACGGTGATGATCATCGTGTTCATGAGTTGAGGACACTGGCCAATCAGTGGCCTCTCCAACCACCTGAATTTAGGTAGCATTTTAAATTTGTTTTTATTTTCCTTGCAAATTAATTTTTTTCTGTGGATCTTGTAATAATAATAATAATAATTCCCGTATCCATGAATAGAACCATATACGCTAATAAAACCCAACTATCACATTTGAAACATAAGAGTTGCAAGGTCTGAAACTTGTTTTAGTAGGAGCATTATTAGTAAAATTTAATTTGAATAAAATAGAAAAATAGGCCTAAAAAGTAGGGGAATTAAATGCATATAACTACATAAGTAAAGTAGGGTTGTAATCTATTTTTTAGTAAGGCAATCAAAATTTGTTAAAAATTAGAGCAAAAAATTAATTTTAAAAACTTTGAGGGGGACAGCTTCCTTGTCCTTTGATTTTACTAAATGGCATGTACGTTTTGCGGTCTATAAGAATAATTTTCTTTTATTAGGTGATTGATAATTTTTTTTTCCATTAAATTAATCTGTACGTAAAAAAGTTGCTAAAACATTGTTATTATTCATGACATGAGCTTTCCCTGTTTTTCTTCAACTCTTGGTGTTTTTTTTTTTCCTTGTCTGATTTGCCTAGTTGCTTCGTTGTAACTGGATTTCTAAGGCTGTTTTCTGATTTAAAACCTTTATGATATGGCAAGAACTTGCTTGCACAAAATTTCGTAGCAGCTTTTACTTTAAGCAGTTGTTCCCAAAACATATGTGAATGGAAATTGATTTGCTTGCCAAGCAAATATATATATGGATAAGTGTATTACATGTTCTAAAATGTAAATATGAATTTTATATGTGCATTCAAGAGATGGATTTCTGTTCCTATTCTATTATAATGAATTTTTTGGATAAATTTTTTGTTTCTTTTGAGGTATTAGTTAAAGAACTTTGTAATCCACTAATAAGCACCACCAAAATATATGAGCAGAGAGGTGTGCCAAGAGTATGCTAGAGAAGTGGAAAAGCTAGCTTACAAGTTGTTGGGACTAATTGGACAGAGCTTAGGCCTGCCCGAAAACAGGCTAAATGGGTTCTTCCAAGGGCAAACTAGTTTTGTGAGACTCAATTACTATCCTCCGTGTCCTTTTCCCGACTTAGCTTTAGGCGTAGGTCGCCACAAGGACGCGGGCGCCTTAACCATCCTGGCTCAAGACATGGTCGGAGGACTCCAAATAAGGCGCAAATCAGACCAGCAGTGGATCCCGGTTAAGCCCACTCCTAATGCCTTTATTGTCAATGTCGGCGATATTTTTCAGGTAACTATGTCATCCCCGTCAACTTTATGCATTTTTTACAAATTTGTCTGCGCTGCCGTTGTTGAAAATTAGAGCAGTGCTTTTGGGCTAAAACTATACTTATGCCCTAATCAAGCCGAACACTGTTGAGTTGAATAACATTTTTCTTCGCAAATGCATAGAAACATATCAAAAAATTACTAAATTAGATTCGTTATATCACGTGACAGTGTGTTATAATAAGGACTTTGCGTCTAATAGACAACGTCATTGTTCCAACTTCCTTGACGAAACTAAGACATGATGTGTTCGAAACAGGTTTGGAGCAATGACAAGTACGAGAGCGTCGAGCATAGGGTGGTGGTGAACTCGGTGAATGAGAGGCTCTCCATTCCATTCTTCTTCTTCCCTGGACATCATGTTATGGTGAAGCCGTTGGAGGAAATATTGAATGGCGATTCGCCGAGATACAGGGAGTACAATTGGGGCAAGTTTTTGGCAAACCGATACCGCAGTGACTTCAAGAAACGGGCAGAGGAGAACATTCAGATTCATCATTTTAGAATTGGAGAGAATTGAGGTCAGAGAGAAGTTTACTCTTGATAATTCAAATGAATTTGGTATCTTTTGAAAAATGTACGCAGGAAAAAAGAAAGCAAAGAAGTACATTTTGTTGTTTAGAGGCTATCCAAGCTATCCTTGGCTTAGCACTAATCACATACTTTAAAAAGAAAAAAAAAAATCCATTTTGCCTCATAATTCTCCTCATGCTTCGTATCATTTGGTATTTTCTGAGTAAAAACTTATCTAAGGAAAAAATTACAGTCGATTCAAAGAAACGAGACACTGAATTCAAGGGAGAAATTTCAGATATTTTGGATTGTAACAATTGAACTTTCTTTTTCCTCCTTTGAACTGAAAGTCATTGGGATAAAAAAAAAAAAAAAAAAAATCCTTGCTAGACACTTATTTTGCCTTATTTCTAATTCGAATAGGAAAAAATTGGTTTCAAATGGGATTCATTATCAAAATACAAATATACGATCATTTATCAAAATACATGGTGAATATAGTTGAATAGTTGATCTGCAAAAATTTAGAAGGCAAGATAAGTGATGTGATTAGAAAAGATGAGTATAAATTAGGGTATCTGGGCAAGTCTGATTAAGCTGAATTATTATGGTAATGCCAAGTAATGACTTAAAGATTGGTTTTACTATGTTGCAATATTATGCACTAATGACCGGATTAGATTAGGTAGTGAAGATGAAAGATCGATTAGAAATTGACCACATATTAAATTATGCCAATAGCCAGTCATTGTCTGTGCAGTGCAGGTTCGGTGAGACACAGCATAAATCAATTGGTCCATTTGTCAAGTATATGTATGTGGATGAAAAAAAAAAAAAAACAGAAGATATTAATTATTACATCGTGTATTATCATTTAGGGTGAGTTGCAAAAATAAGCCAAAATTAAATGTTTGTTTTAAATGATAGTTTGTGTTTCAAAAAATTAAAAAAATAGCCATGTTACGAATTGTATAACAGAAAAGTGTCACACAAAATATAACAGATCTATAAATATTTGTAAGATATTATTTAACACTTCAAAAAATAATGAGTAAAACTTGAAGTGTTACAAAATATTTTACAAATATTTACAGATGTGTTATATTTTGTATGACACTTTTTTGTTATACAATTTGTAACATGACTATTGTTTTAATTTTTTAAAACATAGACTGAACTTTAAAAATAAATTTTATTTTTGGCTATTTCTTACGATTTTCCTATCATTTACAGACCCACTTATATTTCTTTTATCAACATTATTATTACGAATATTTTTAAAAATGATTACTTGATAAGTTTCTCATTACCAGATATTTTCCTTTAACTTTATTTCCCTCCAAGTTAATGCGTTTTGCTTGATATGAGCATAATATCAGCCGGTCCATTCACGAAACATGTTTTGGCAATCTTTTTCTATGGCAGCCAAACAAAAATTCAAGGTGGCATCTGATTATTGGCTATATATATATACTATATATTTTTTTATATAATACAGCTGATGTGATGGCTGAGACAACGTACACAAACAAATTGGAAATTAATCAACTGCCCTTTATCGTAAAAGCAGAAGGGGAAAAAAAAAAATTAACTTTAACCCATGTTTGCCAATTGCCCCCATCATTCCATTTTTTCACTTTTTCCAATCCTTCAAATCATTTTATTCTATTTCATTTTTTTAAATCATTTTTTTTAACTTTTCAAATCCTTATACAATATCTTTAAATCTCAACTATTTATACTACCTCAAAATTTATAAAATCAAATCATTTTTCAAACTATTTTTAAACCATTTAAAATGATAAAAAATGACCAGAATAGTTTCCCACTTTACCAAGTATATATCATATTTGTACACCACCACATACAACAATTATTTACCTTTTTTAAGATTTCCGTAAAAAAAAAAAAAAAAAGACACGTATGATATAACACCATTTCCATGCATAAAACAGGTAACATATAGTACACCTCACAAGTCACAACCTACTTTTGCTCCAAAACGCCAAAACCCGTCCAAATTCATTACACTAGTAAGAGTAGTGATAAAAAGTCCAAACAAATCAACCAACTCCAACTACACCAACCTTCAATAATTCTTCAATATTTTATCTCCATAAAATCACATATATAGGCCAAGCAAAATATTATACTATTTTGATCCTCACAAACCAGCCATGGGAACAGTAGCAGATCAGGTTGATCCGGCCTTCATCCAAGACCCCGAGCACCGCCCCAAGCTCGCGACCATCGAAGCCGCGGACTACGGCGGCGAAGACGCCGGCGTCCCGTTGATCGACCTGTCTCCGATAATAATCGGCGGTGATGATCCGAAATCGGCGGCGGTGGTGGGAGAGATCGGGCGGGCGTGCGAGGAGTGGGGGTTCTTCCAGGTGATCAACCACGGCGTGGCGGCGGAGAAGCGGCGGAGGGCGGAGGCGGCGGCGAGGGAGTTCTTCGCGATGGCGGCGGAGGAGAAGGGGAAGGTGAGGAGGGACGAGAGGAGCGTTTTGGGGTACTATGACACGGAGCTCACCAAGAATGTGAGGGACTGGAAGGAGGTCTTTGACTTTCTGCAGGAGGAGCCGACTATCGTCCCCGCCTCGCCTGATCCCGACGACGCCGAGGTCGTCCAGTGGTATAACCGCTGGCCGGAGAATCTCCCCGAGTTAAGGTACGTAACGTAACGGGTAAATAAAAGATCAGTTTATAATCAAAGATATTAGATATATATATATATATATAGGAGGAGTATTGGTGTAATATATAACTTGAATGTGTATGTATGTATGGCTTTATCAAACAAAATTTAGAGACCGATAATAATAATTATTATAGTATGTATTTTATGAAATTAAGAATGATCGTTTGGTGATTGGAACTTGACGATTCATTTGTCACGCTGTTTGGTATGTGATATTTGATAGATTATTTTTAATTTTAGTATTATTATTATTTGCTAGGTTTTTGTCTAAAATGTATTAGAGAAGAGAAATAATGGTTAATTTGGGAAACTTGAAAAGTTGGGAGACCTGTAAATTTTAGTTTTATGTTGTGTCATGAAACATTTTCACACGAAAAACATGGTTTTGGGTAATAAAAAAATCACTAATTAACTCGCGCTAATTAAATCAGATAATTACCACTTCATCAAAAAATAGGTCATATTATATATAAATCTGGGGAGAATTTCAAAATAAAACCATTCTTGATACCACTTAATAATCTATATTCCATGTGGTGTGCTCATTTTATTTTCATTGTAGTGTAAATTTTAGGATATAAATTAAAAATACAACACACATGATGTATATCATTATGTCAAGAATGAGGTATTCCTCAAAATCCCCCTATTAATCTGTAAATAGTTATAGTATATTGATCATGTTATATATGCACTTAATTCAGGGAAGCATGTGAAGACTATGGCAGCGAAGTGGTCAAACTAGCTCGGAAGCTGACGGAACTCATAGCCCTGAGCCTCGGCTTGCCCGCAAACAGATTCAATGGCTACTTCAAAGACCAAACCGCATTCATGAGGCTCAATCGCTACCCGCCTTGCCCGTTCCCGCACTTGGCCCTCGGCGTCGGTCGCCACAAGGACGCCGGCGCCTTGACCGTGCTCGCTCAGGACCACGTCGGAGGCCTCGAGGTGAAGAGGAAGAAAGACGGCCAGTGGATTCGAGTCAAGCCCACCCCCGACGCTTTTATCATCAACGTCGGCGATATTTTTCAGGTATATATATACTTTTTCTACTAATTAAAACCACCTCTCAAGTACTACTTTTCGCTCGAAAGTTCACTCTATATTTTTTTTATTACGAGTAGTAGTGTCTGACATCGTGTCTAGGCGATAGACGTAGAGCATTTTATTGTCTTTAGTGAATTATTCAACTTTCGCGCGCGAGTCTCGACTTTTTTTAGGTGTGGAGCAACGATAAGTACGAGAGCGTAGAGCACAGGGTGGTGGCGAACTCGCAGAAGGAGAGGTTTTCGATTCCTTCTTCTTCAACCCGGCTCACTACACCGTGATCGAGCCTGCAGAGGAGCTTATCGACGAGCAAAATCCCCCCAAATTCAGGGCCTATAATTGGGGCAAGTTTCTGCTTAATAGAGGCGTCAGCAATTTCAAGAAACTCAATGTTGAGAATCTCCAAACTTACCATTTCAGGTTGCAAGAGTGATCAACTCAATGTGGTTGTGTGATGTTGTTATTTGTTAAGTACTTAGCCTCACACAAATAAAGCTACCTATAAAGGTAGTCAAATAAATAGTCATGCATGTATATTTGGTGACTTGTGTGCTATATATTTGTGTTTGTGTGTACCAATGTATAAAAATGATATTGACATTACTGGTGATCTGTGCTGTGTTGTGGTCAGTGAAGTTATCGACATGTAATTTATCGGAAATTATGCATTGATGTCGTTTCTTATGAGAAACGACATGGTCTAAATAACGACATGTCATTTCACGCTTTTTGTAAATTGCTTGGTGACTTGGTGTGATATCAATGCCGCTTTTTTTAAACTTGTAAAGTGAGACGTGCTCGTGTGAGGTAACTTGGTATAAGTATATAGGAGAGACATACAAGTAATTAGAAAAAGAAAAAGATAAACTAACTACGAGATAAAACAACTAAGAGAAAGTATGGTTGGAACAAAAACAAAACAAAAACTAATTATGACGAAGTATACGCAGAGATAAAAGTTAGACTTATGCTATTTTTAATTAGGAGTGGACAAAAATCTACGCAACCCAAAGGTTTAAATATGAGTTCGAAAGTGAAAAAAGTCTATTTTACATTAATTTGGTTTGAACCTATGTGGGTTGAGTTGAAGCTCTTGTCTTTTAAATTTGAGCAACTCAAACATTTTAAAATCTTTATTTGAAATATATATATATATATATATAATGAAAATATATGAATATATATTTTTTTTAGAGTTTAACTTAAAAAGAAGTCATAATTTGATATCACTATCCGTATATCGTCTCACTCTTTTTTTTTTTAAACTATTTTATATATATTTTTTTTATTTAAATCGCACATCTATTTTCCATAGCAACTCTCATGTGTGAGTCATGATTTTATTTTTTCATTGTTTTTTTTATTTGATCATAGACATGTAAAATTATGATTTTTGATTTTATTTGTTCATTGTTTTTTTTTATTTGATCATAGACATGTAAAATTATTATTTTTGATCAATTATTGTTGAATTATTTGCTTTCTTATTTTTTAAAAAATTTTTAAAATCTCGTCTAAACTTAATGGTGTTCAAACATATAAAATATAAATCAAAATTATTATTACCAACATGATAATCTAATCCAACCCAACTCAACCCATATTTTTTCTAATTTTTAACAATGTTTTCATAGTTAAACTATGCTTCTATTAATCTAACATCAAACAATATACGTAATATACTCTCTCCGATAAACGACAAGCACCACCTACTTCTGTTTGGTTTATTATTTCAATGAAACTGACGCATAAATTTCATCGTCAAAAAGAGACAATTAATGCAAAAAAAGATAGAAGAGTGAATGATAATTATTATTATTATTATTATTTTGTTTCTTTTTTCATCGCTGATGCTATAACATATAGCATATTTAAAAGATATTGCACATCACGCAAACAGCTAGAACGTTCTCGATCTTCGATATGTTTATATATATATATATAATTTTTTTCAACAAAAAACTGCCCGAAGATGAATTTACATCCAATACGTCTGTGTCACAAAAAGCTCAAAACTAATTAACGTTGCTAGTCACTGATTGGGCAATGAAATGTGAATCATAATCAGACGTACCACGTTTCAAGCGTCCAGGTTCAATGTACACAAAATAATCCAAACTCACACACACTCTCACTCACTCCCATAATAAATCATATAATCATCACAAACCTATCATCGTGACAAAAACTCAGCAACCATTTTTGTCAGCCAATATGGGATCAATAGCCTCAGAGGCCAATCATCTCGACCAAGCCTTCGTTCAAGCCCCAGAGCACAGGCCAAAGTTGGCCATAACCGAAGCTCAAGGCATTCCAGTGATAGACCTCTCGAGATCCAGCCATGACGACGAGGACGGTGATGATCAGCTGGTGAGAGAGATAGGGAAGGCGTGCAGGGAGTGGGGGTTCTTCCAGGCGATCAACCACGGCGTGGCGGCGGAGACGCGGCGGAGGGCGGAGGCGGCGGCGAGGGAGTTCTTCGCGATGGCGGCGGAGGAGAAGCGGCGGGTGAGGAGGGACGAGGTGAGGGTGCTGGGATACTACGATGAGGAGAACACCAAGAACGTCAGGGACTGGAAGGAGGTCTTCGACTTCACCGTCGTCGACCCCACCATCGTCCCGGCCTCGCCGGCGCGGGACGACGGCGAGGTCCGGGAGTGGACCAATCAGTGGCCTGAAAGGCCTGCTGAGTTAAGGTGAGATGAGGAGACGACAATGAAATCCTGGTACTACTTATCATGAAATTAATATTTAATATAATTTTAAACGTAGGTTTAAATTGTGACAATTTAATTTTGGTAAGAATTTGAGTTATTGTTCGGTAGGTTTTGTTATTTAAATTAATATTTTGTTAGGAGTATAATTGATGTATTTGAATTGAGATCATAAGAAAAAATATTTATATGGGGAATTGAAAAAGTTGTTTTGTATTAAAACACTAGCATGTAAACGGAATAAGTAAAAAAAATTAGATATTTTGTAAAAAAAAATATTGATACTATAATAAAGATACTTGAATCAAGTATGGAATGGCTTACAAACGACTTCTATAATTGATCTGTGTCCCAATTGCTTACCAAACCACTTGTGTGAAAGTGAGGGTTTGTCTATGTAAGCGAACTTAATTTGGTGTATATGTCTGAATTCAAATGTCAAACTGGTTGAGCAGAGAGGCATGTGAAGAGTATGCCAAAGAGGTTCAAAAACTGTCCACCAGGCTAATGGAACTCATTGCCCTGAGCTTAGGACTACCAGCCAACAGGTTCAGTGGCTTCTTCAAAGACCAAACCAGCTTTGTCAGGCTCAACCACTACCCGCCCTGCCCTATCCCTCACCTCGCCCTCGGCGTGGGCCGCCACAAAGACGCCGGCGTCTTGACCGTCCTGGCTCAGGACGACATCGGAGGCCTTGAAGTCAAGCGAAAAACCGACGGGGAATGGATCCGGGTCAAGCCCACTCCAGATGCTTATATCATAAACGTTGGTGACATAATTCAGGTGCCTAGCTAGTAGTAGTTGATCAATTTCAACCCTTTCAATTTAATCCATGTTTTTATCTTATTTGGAAAAAAAAAAAAATGAATGCTGAATGTAATTTTCAGGTTTGGAGCAACGAAAGATATGAGAGTGTGGAGCACAGAGTGATGGTGAACTCTGAAAGGGAAAGGTTTTCGATCCCTTTCTTCCTCAACCCGTCGCATTACACCATGGTAGAGCCCTTGGAGGAGCTGACAAGCGAGCATGATCCCGCGAAATATCGCGCCTACAACTGGGGCAAGTTCTTCGTCACCCGAAAGGGCAGTAATTTCAGGAAACTCGACGTCGAAAACATCCAGATTCAACATTTCAGAACATCTGAGTGAGCAGCAGGGATGGAGAGTGCTCTCAGTATCAGCTTGTAATTGATGTCAAAGCAATAATAGGATATATATTTCAGTTACTATAAGTACCATCATGTGTGTCAATACAAGACTTTGTAGCACTGTGAATTTCAAATGAAAATGTTTCCTTCTATGATATGCAATAATAAAATTTCGACTGTGTTTAATGATAAGGTCATTTTCACTAATGTTAAATTTAAGTTTGCTAACATGGTAATTCCGGTCCCACAAAATTAGGCATTGAAAGAGAAATCAAAAGTCAAAATTCAAACGTCCGGGTTCATTGCATACGAAGTCCTCTCCTCCTCCATTATTGTCTTATAGAAACTTTTTTTTCTCTCTCTCTTTTTGGGTCTTGTTAATCAGAGATAATCACCAACCAAACATATCAGCCATGGGAATAATAGCATCAGAGGTTGACCACCAAGCCTTCGTTCAAGCCCCAGAGCACAGGCCAAACCTCACCAACACAGCCGAAGCTCTAGGCATACCAGTGATTGACCTCTCAGGAGCCAACAACAGCGACGAGCTAGTCAGAGACACAGGCAGTGCTTGCAGAGAATGGGGGTTCTTCCAGGTTATCAACCACGGCGTGCCGCCCGAGAAGCTTCTGAGAGTCGAGGCCCTGTCGCGGGAGTTCTTCGCGATGGCGGCGGACGAGAAGAGGGCTGTGAGGAGGGACGAGGCGAGGGTGTTCGGGTACTACGAAGCCGAGCACACAAAGAACGTGAGGGACTGGAAAGAGGTGTTTGATTTCACAGTGGACGAACCAACTTTTGTCCCGGCTAATAGTTCCTTTGCTTCTAATGAGGACGATGACAAGGAAGTCACAGTCCTAGAATGGACTAATCAGTGGCCTGAGAACCCTGCTGAGCTGAGGTATGGCCTTTTGAGGACAATATATGATCAATTATATCGACTTAGTTTGTGTAGATCTCTAATGTACTTATCTTCGGAGCTTGAAATTTTATTTTAGCATTGATCTAAACTTGATCTCGTAGACTTAACTTTATTAGGGAGGCTTGTGAAGAATATGCTCAAGAGGTGCAAAAGTTGTCCAGCAAGTTGATAAAGCTTATTGCGCGGAGCTTAGGACTAGAGGCAAACATGTTCAGTGGCTTCTTCAAGGACCAGACCAGCTTTGTCCGGCTGAACCACTACCCGCCGTGCCCAATCCCTCACCTCGCTCTCGGCGTAACCCGACACAAAGATGCTGGCGCCCCTTGACCATCCTTGCACAGGACGATGTCGGAGGACTCGAAGTGTAGCGCAAGACCGATGGGGAGTGGATCCGTGTCAGACCAACACCAGATGCTTTCATCATCAACATCGGAGACATAATTCAGGTACTAAAAACTCGTCATCGACATCGAGTTAGATCTAGTGATTAGTCTTGAATTTTAGGCCCATTGGCTTAACAATCGAAAGGCTATGCTCAGGTTTGGAGCAATGAGAGATACGAGAGTGTAGAGCACAGAGTGGTGGTGAACTCCGAAAAAGAAAGGTTTTCGATGCCTTTCTTTCTCTACCCATCACACTACACAATGGTGAAGCCCTTGGAGGAGCTGATAAGCGAGCAAAATCCCGCGAAATATAGAGCATACAACTGGGGCAAGTTCTACACGACCAAAAAAGGCAGTAATTTCGGGAAACTCGACGTTGAAAACCTCCAAATTCATCGTTTTAAGGTGTCTGCATAAGCAGACCAGACAGTGTTTTCAGCTTATTTCAGTCTTCATTTGATTATGTGGTTAAACAAACTGTGGTTAGTGAAGAGGACATGGAACTATTTTGTCAGATCATATGTTCATGATCTCTAATCCTTTAGAGCTATGAGATCATCTACAAATCATTAATTACCATATGCTATATGCGGAGCAAGCTACCATAAAAAATATCTTATTTGCAATAAGTCTGACTAGCCATAATTTTAGAACCAAGAACAAGAAATGGCCGTTTAATTGGTACAATCAAAGACTAAAACCCCACTTGATTGAATCACATCAATTTAATTAATTAGTTGGCCCTACGTTCGTTTATTGACCAGATTTGTCACAGGAATAACTATGATTTAGATTCTAGAATTGGAGATAATTTAAAAACTAAAGGGAGGAAAAAATTATTTTTAAATTTGGGTGCGTTAAAAAAAAAAAAAGCATTTTCTAATGAATATTCTATTACATAATGGTTGGACTAATTGGATTGTTTTTCTTTTACATTTATTGTCACAACATCATCAATTGTTACTCAATAACAATACTTAAAAAAAAAAACCTATAACAGGACATTTTACATGATATAATGAAAAGATTTTCATTTTGACTCTGAACATATGCAATACAAATTTTAATATATATATATATATATACATATATATATATATCAAGATTCAGGTCATGATAAAAGCACTAACAAGCCAAAAACCACAGAACAAATGACTCAAACAAAGCTACTATCAATCTCTTCCCTGCTGATTCTCATCGTCATGGCGAGATCGTCGGAGCCGGCCAGAACAGGCGAGCACTTCGTGCTGGTCCACGGGGCTTGGTCGTGGTACAAGCTCGCAGCTCTGATCAAATCCGCCGGCCACCGAGTCACCGCCGTGGATTTGGCGGCCTCCGGAGTCGATCCGACCCGGGCGGAGGATGTGAGGTCGATCTCCGGCTACTTCAGACCGCTGACGGAGCTCGTGGAGGCACTTCCGGCCGGCGAAAGAGTGGTTCTCGTCGGCCACAGCCTAGGCGGCCTGGCGGTTTCGCACGCGATGGAGCGGTTCCCGGCGAAGATCTCCGTCGCCGTGTTCGTGACGGCGTTGATGCCCGGCCCGGCGCTGAACGTCTCCGAGCTCTATCGGGAGGTTGGTAATTATTGTTTTGCTTGCAATAATTTTTGTTTATGTTCATGGAATTTTTAATTACTTGTGGTTCAAGAAACTATGAAAACACTCGTCAAGAGAATAATAAATGGAATAGTTAATCGTGGCAAAAAATAAATATATAGAATGGATAATAGTGATTTTTTTATTTTTCTAAATTGTGGGAATAATAACACACTTTTAGTTTTGAAACACGTCCAAAAACTTTTACGATTTAAAAAGGGAGAATTTAAAAATAACCAAGAAAAGTGGGAAAATACTCTACTCAAATTAAATACTACAATCAAATACATACCCAATGTTCTCTTTTTATTTTTTATTTTTTAAGGCTTAAATCCTTTATTGAAAAAATAATAATCAATCAATTAATTGCTAAATAAAATGATAGTTTAATTAATTATCATTATATAAGTAATTGCGTTATTTGAATATTTTGTTATAATTTTTAAAACATTGATATTTGTTAGTATTTGCTATAATTTCTCACGGTGAAGAAAACATTATCAGACATTCAGACTTATAAAGTTTGTGGTTGATCATAGTAGTGAATATTATAATTTATCTACTAATATTTCTCTTAGCAAGCATATATAATAAATACCTAATTTTTATCATTTACTAAAAAAAAACAATTTCTTAAAAATTATAACATATTACTCAAGCGGTTCAATTACTTATTTTGATGATAATTCATTACTTTGTGAGAAATATATAAAAATAATAATTCAATTACTTTGAATCATTAGACATTTTTTTAATTAAATTTTAATTATATCCCTGCTTCACCTATATAAAATACTTATACGAATAGAACAGGCATATTATTTGATAAAAAGTATATAAAAAAAAAAAGATACACTTCTAAACAAGGTATAAAAATATACTACTGTAATTTCTTTCGTAATGAATTTCGTTTATTATCCAATTACGGGTGGTAAATGGTAATGGTAATATGGTACTATTGAAGTCGCTTAGCAAGCAAGACTCTTCAATGGACAACCGTTACACATATGACAATGGTCCACACAACCCTCCAACCACTTTCATATTTGGGCCACTTTTCTTGGCATCCAAGGTCTACCAGCAAAGCCCATCCCAGGTATTTAAATTAAATGAATAAACCTATTGATCATATTTTTAAATTATCTAAACAAAAATAATTACTTTTATAATTTTCGTTTTATTTATCTATCTATCTTATAAGCCTTTGATTTTTAATGTTATGCAAATACAGGATTTGGCATTAGCAACCATGTTGATGAGGCCGTTACCGCTATTCAGCGAAGAGGACATGTCCGGTGAAATAGTTTTGTCCGGCGAGAAATACGGGTCGGTTAATCGGGTTTACATCGTGTCGGAGAAGGACATTGTGGTGAACAAGGATGTTGAACAATGGATGCTCAATAAAAATCAGCCTCATGATGTGATGAAAATCATGGGATCGGATCACATGGTTATGGTGTCCAAGCCATTAGAGTTGTGGACTCATCTTCAACTCATTGTTGAGAAATATGGTTAATTAATAGTATTATGAGATTAGTATATTTGAGTTTTAAATTATCCTTGTGTGTGAACACTATTTATTTTATATCCATTTTATATTGTGATTGGAAAGATACGGGAAGATTATGGGAATCTGTACAAACGTGTTGTATGTTTCATAATGTTGAATTGTAGTTATATCTCATAATAGAATATTGTTACATTGGCTACGTGATTTATTATTTATTTATTTATTTTTCATTACTTACGATGACATAGAAAGCTCTACAATCTTATCCAACTATCTCCGACCTCAATAAAGGCGATTTAATATAATATATTACTAAAAATCATATGTGTCGCTGCATATATATATTTTACGCATTATTTATTGTAAGATTATGATAGTTTAGCATTACATTCAACTTTTTACTAAAACAAATAATTTTATTATTAATTACGTCAAACCATATGTCTTTCCCATATTCGAGTTCTACAATCTACATGTATATTGTCTTTATTTTTATTTTTTATTTTTAATATCTATCTTGCTATGTGCATAATTAACTCGACAAAATTTTCGGTTTTAATACACCAAATCAAAAGATTCTTATTAGGATTTACTTAATAGCCACATTGAATAAGGACCATCTATATAAAGATAATTAAGCGTGCACAATTACCCCACTTAATGGCTTTCTTTACTTAAGAGTTAAGTTTTCCCTAATTAACACAGTTAACAAATAATCTACTATCTCTTAACAGTTACACTCGGTTTTCGTCGAGTATACAGAAGCACAAGAATATGCAAAACATGCTATTGAGAAAGTCGATTTGTTATTTTTCTTTGGTTGTGCTCTGTATATATATAATAAACAACTGCCATTATATTCTCGTATTTTCAAAATTTAACATTTAAAATAATTTATATTTAAACTAGGAATCTCTGCTAAGGCCTTGGTCCTTTCCTTATCCACATCCTGCCTTTAACTTATCATCAATTTGTGTCTAAGTTCATGAATTTATAATTACAAACTTGACTTCAAAAGAAAAAAGCCCTAATCCACCCCCGAATCATTTTTGTACGTTTTTCAACAATTTATTATATCGCACTAAATAGCAATAGTACCAAAAAGCACCCTACCACACCCATATAATTAATTAAAAGCCACAGTTTAAAACTCTCACTTAATTAAATGAATTAACAAATGATGACCATCAACACACTATGCATGATCATAATCCATAATTAGATCAATGAAATGAAGCTTAACCAAAAGTTGCAAACAAAAACTCACATATCTTTTACATACAATTAAAAGAAAATGAAACAATATTATTTAAATACTCATTCATCGTGTCAATCAATCGATCTCCAGAACCAAAATTCAGAAACATGGGCCTAAAATCTTGATCAACAACAAACAAATCAGAGAAATAATTTAACTTAACTAAGGACTTGGAATTAAAAATCATATGTACAACTGATTTGTGCCCATGTGCCTGAGACCGATCAATACGGATATATATAACAAAATATTATTCATACACCAAAAAATAAAAAGAATCATCGCTTTTCTCTACTCTTCAGGGAAGAAAGCCGACGAATGGCACGGGATTGGCGGTGAGGCCGGCTGATGCCGCCAGGGCGGGACGCGGCGGCGCCGAGTTCTGCTGCTGAATCACCACGCCCACCGCCTCCGCCACCACCACCACGAACTCTATCGCCGCCCTCACCAGCGTCACGCACATTTCTATTCTCTGGATCACCATTCTCTCTCTGCCTGCTGTATCAGGAATTTTTAGCCTCAGCTTTGCGCTTAATCCTGCGTATATGTGTATGTGTGTGTGTATATATATATGTGTGTGTGTGTGTTTGTATATGTGCGAATTGTTTAAGTGCGCTTTTTTGCCGGGTGGGTTGGGTTGTCTTTGGACTACACAGCTCTCCGCGTCGCAGGGGCGTTCGTTATCCGAAGGCAGAGAGAGGGGTGGGTTGGTATTTATAGTGTGGCCGAATGAGCGAGCGTTGCTTTGCTTTGCTTTGCTCAATTGCTTGTGCCGTGGCCTGTGTGGCTTTGTAAATTGTTGTTATAGCAGCGAGGGTTGGATGACGTGGCAATAGCTCACAACGCTCAAATCTCAATTATTATGTGGATTTGATTTGGGAAATGGTCCCTTGAGTTTTTGGTTTTTCCGTTTGGGCCCCTCGACTTTTGACATTGTGTGAAAAGTGGCCCATGAACTATTTTTTGTTGGGTTCTTTAATAAAGATGGACATATAATAAGTATTTGCGCTAATGATTGATGGTAATAATATTGTAGAACCACTCTAGTCTTCTAACAAACTAAAATTTAGTTATAGTTTTTGGGTGAAATTTTGGTTTGAAACAATTATTGTTTTGCTTGTTATCAAAAATTTTTAGGGTAATTTAATTATACCGTACGCCCTGTGATATTCTCATCTCAACTAATAAAATTTACGAAAAGAAATTTAAGGGCAGTCTTTTTTTTTTCTATACAATTTTAAAATTCAAGGGTACAAATGATTAAATTTAAACTTTGAAGCTTGAGATGGATAAATAAAATAGTTTAGGGGCCACTTTATAAAGTTTCCCTTATTTTCTTTTTTAGATTTTTTGTCTTTATTTTTTAGTTGGTGTTAGATGGCAGTTTGAAGCTTTGTTGCGGTTGGTGCTCTTTTGTTGAAAACGGCTATTGGAAGTCTCGAAAGGCCATTTATCTCTTGGAACTCAACTCTAAAGCTACAGATACGTCTCATATCACTTTCTGGCTTTAATTAATAATTTACTACTCGACATTATTGACTTCTGGCCAATCATAAAATTCAAGTGAATAAACGTGTTTTTTAGATTTTGTGGTAGAGAAATATATATATTGGTGGCTTTTGAACGCGCTATATTGTATTAATAAATTCTGTTTAGCTTTGAAATTTTAAGTAATTTAGATTATGTTTAATTTTATCATCTAGAGAAATATGATCTTTTTCGTTTTTCAAGTTTACTATAAAGTGAACAAGTGATGGTAAGAAAAAAAAATGTATATATGATTCTCATAGATTTTATTTTTTTGGTTGGAAATAAACTATTCATGGAAAATTAATAATTAACTCTACAAAATGCACGTATTACTATTTTAAGCTATATCAATAATGATTGTATCTAAACAAAAGTGTTGTAAGTACTATGTGCCTTTGTGGTAATAGAAGAGACAATATATATGTGTATATATATATATTGTGTATAATTATATATATACACACTTGTTACTATTGTATTCAACACCATATCAATTAGAGCTACATTAATCCCAATTCTAAACCATTTTTTTACAAATCCTCGCTCAAAAGTAGTAACATATAATATTATCACCATAAGAAATTAATATTAACACGATTAAGTAACTTAAGAACAAACCACCTAGCACTATTAGACACACAAAAAAGGTTTAACTTAACAGCGACGAAGAATCAATCAAACCTAACACTTCTTGGCCAAAAAAGGAAAAAATCCGTCAAACAAGCGTGTCTTATTTTTCTCTCTTGATTTTTTTGCTTGAGCAAACGTGTCTGAAATTCTTAATTGATATTAAGATTTATAAGATCTTGGCCCATTGTTTTCATGTGGTTCTACGTGCCACTAGTAATGTTATGTTATAACCATTTTTTAACCCCTAGAAATATATATATAAATATAAATATATATTATTTTGCCACCAATAGAATAGTGTAGATTGACCGGGCAAATAATTTGGCAATGCCATAAACCAACAAACATAGTTATGATATTGTCTAGTTGATAGCCACGTGGTTGCCCATGCTTATCCACAACGTATACAAGATAGGCTTCAAGAGATTTGGCATATACAATATGACTGTGACATTATCAAATATTATTTACCCTCGAGGGAATTTTTTAGAATTTTTGTTCCAAATTATATCATTAGAAGGTACATGACAGAGATAATTAAACATGTGGGGTCCACTTTGCATCTCGAAGAGAATACGAGCATCCAAGAAAGAGCATCTTTGTGCATAAATAGTGACCAATAATTGATAATTCAGCGTTTAGACTTTAGACTAAAAGAAAAGCAAGCTGGGCTATATTTGTTTATGGAGGTATTTTAATCTTTATTTTTTATTTGCTTAGCTGGAAATTAGAAGTAATATTATTTGCAAATTCAAGATCTTTTTGTCGCTAGATGAAACGAAATAGTAGGAAGTGTCATTTTTTTTTTTTTGAGCGATAAATACTAGGAATATTTAATGATATATAGTTAATTTATAGGGAAAAGTTGTTCATTGTTGGCATTTGGCAATTATGTGAATAAGTAATATACTTATTTGTGCAATCTCTGCCGACACATAATCCTTTGCCTTGGCGAGAAAGGAAAAAAAAAAAAAAAAGAAAAGAAAGTACTATATCAATAGTGTTCTTTTGAACTAGTTATTAAAGTGTTTTTTTTTTTTTTTTTTGGAGGGGGGGGGGGGGGGGGGGGGGGGGGGGGTCGGAGATGATGAATTAGTTTTTTTTTTTTTTTTTTGGGGTACGGAGCGATAAATAGATTTTTTTTCCTTTTTTTTTTTGGGGGTTACGGAGATGATGAAGTAGTTATTAAAGTTTTTTATAACAAAAAATAGTTTTATTTTGCGTGTTACTTATTGATCTCTTGGCTATTTTTCTTTTATTGATGTGTCTATTTTATTGTTATAAGTAAGGACTTGGATACGAAATGCATAATTAAGTGAGAACACTTAGTCGGTATACCAATATGTGGCATGACGTGTAAATAGATTTTGAAGCTATTTCGGTAATACACAATCACACACACACACGCATATATATATATATATATATATATATATATTGTAAAGGATTTGCCAGATACATATGGATTAGAACAATATGCGTAATTACACAATAGATGGATATATGATATTGACACACATTATTTCAATTAATCCATAATAATAATAATAATAATAATATGTAGAGAGACTGTATCTGCATGAAGAACCGAATATTAAACTCAAAACAACAAGAAATTTAGAAAAAAAAACGACTGATTAGAAAAACGGTATGAATCTTCGAAAACGACAATTTTTGTGTATACGACACAATTTCCTGAAAAACGACATTTAGATAAAACGACATAAAACTGTAATCAACTGAAAAATGAAAAAAAAAACGACAGAACCTTTAAAAATACATAAAAACGACACTATTTTAGAGAAAAATGACACTTTGTTAGCGAATATGATACTAAATTACTAATATTAAGAAAACGACAATAAGCTTGAAAAGTCTGTGCCCATACGACATTGTTTCCTGAAAACGACAGTGACAAGAAAACGACCCAAAAGTGTAAAAGACAGAGCAGTGAAAAGCGACGAAACCTTGGAAAAGACACAAAACGATACCATACGTAATTGCATATATAAAGGAAAGTACACTTTTAAACCCAAAAAAGAAAAAAAGAAAAAGAAATAAGAAAAAAAAAACTAAAATGGGGAAAACGACAGTTTTGTGCATACGACATCGTTTCATGAAAACTACAGCACTAAGAAAACGACATAACACAGTAAACAAAAGAACAGTAATAAACGACAGAACCTCGGACAAGGCTAAAACGACAAGAAAATTTCAAAACGACATCTGATTACTGAAATGGTACGTAATAAAGTAAAAGGGAAATATATAAAGAAATAGCATAAATAAAATTTATGGAAAATATATGCATTAATGAACAGAGAAAAATAGCAATTGCAACAAAATATGTGCAAATAAAAAAAAACTAGCCATTTTGGGGTGAGAAGGAAGTGTATGTGCCTGTGGTTGTAATGTTTTAGTTGTTCTTTTTAATGCAGTTTTCTGAAAAATCTATAAATTTAAACTAAACAAACTATAAGTCTACAACTTTCATTATAAATATTTTTCGATTTGGTTTGATATGCTTTGTTGACGAACTTTTATGATAAGGACACGTCTATACAACACTATTTCTTTATAATTATTAAACCGCAAAATAACTATATTATAGTGTGATCTTGGTAGAGTATTTGATGAAAAGATTTGCTGATTTCAAAATGTATAAATAGTACCCACAATTTTTTCCAAAAGAAACAAATTAAATGATGAGAATGATGATTGACTCTCATTAAAAAAATATGATAATTAACTCTCAAAGTCGATAAATAGTACGATGATATATTATATCGTGTAATACTGTAATAGCATTTGTGTATCTTGTTGTTTTTATAGCCTTTAGGTAGTACAATTTTTTGTGGCCCCCAAAACTATGGACCAGCTGAATATGTATTCTTAAATTAAATACGCTAAACAGGCCAATCTAAAAGATATTTTATACATGTTAATCAATGTTTTAAAAAATTAAAAAAAAGTCATAATTCAAATATAAGATGCATACAAACTTCATCATCATAACTGCTTAATAATTATTTTTTTAATTAATAAATATATTAACTATATATTTAAATCATCTAAGTAAAAATATTCATCATCATATATTTTTTTTCCTTATCTTTATCTTTCTTCCTTTTTCTTCTTAGCTATTCTAGCCATTCTCCTATCATATCCACATGGCACATAGTTTTTTTTTTTTGGCAAGAGAAATAGTTGATATATATATATATATATATTTTTTTTTTCCTACTTCGTTCTTATCCATTTTGTGTGCGAATTTTAAATGCCAATGCTTATATTTATGCCAGTGATTTTTTTTTAGGTCATCACAGCAATAAGAACAATACATACTATTTAGCTCAATTCATGACTAAATGGACCGAATTACTTGAGTGAGCAAAATTTTTTAACAACAATTTTGAGTCGTCGGAAAGAAAAAGTTAAAATAAACATAAAAAATAAAAGTAATTCATATCAGCTATATTAAGCATGCAAATAATAAATTCAAGGCGCGGTACAAACAATTTAACATCAATTCAAAAAACTACACTATAACGAGATTTCTTTCAACAACAAGAAAAGAAAAAATAACAAAAGAAAGAACAGAATTTGTACAGACACACAAAATGAATGCATTGGTACTTCGACCATGAAAATATTTAAGTAAAAACACAAGTGTACGTACTAAAGCTTTTTGCAATATACATATATATATAAAATTATAACATTAAGCTAAATATCCACCGAAGAGAAGAGAATTAGCATCGGAGATCGCCGGCGATGGTCGCCAGAGAGGAAAGCTTGAGCTCCGGTGAAACGCTTCGCGGACGGCCACGGCCACCACCATGATCACGTGCATCGCTATATTCATCAGCTCTACGCAAAATTCCAATCTTTCTATCACCATTATATATATGTATGAATATGAGGAATTAACAATATTGTATAGAATATGCGAGCTTTTGATGTGTTACGACTTCTGTTTTTCGCATCTCAAGATCGAATAACTATCTATGCCACTCCAAAAAGCTTATATATATAAATGTTACTCATGATGATCATCAATGAGCTGAGCCCACAGAATGATGAGCTTCATCGGTAGTTGCTTTTGTGAGAATTTATTATTTTTTAACAATAATCGAGTTGATAGCATAGTTTAAGCGGCCATTGGACATCTCAAAGGACAGTTTTCTATTTGGTTTTGTATTCTATTTTTTATTTTTATTTTCATTAATGTTGTTTATTTTTGATGTGTGTGTGTGGGGAAACAGATGTTCTTTTTTGCTCAATGACAATTTTCCACGCATAGCGAGGACGATGAAATCACATGCGTGGATATTCCTAGCTTTCATGGGCAAATACTAGAATCGGATTTTACAAAAATAAAAAATAAAAAAAAAATTATTTTGTCTATTTTAGAAACTTTTTTTTCTTTCTTTCAAAATTAAGTATTCTGTTGTTTTCATGATCTGCTGCGTGTCACCTAAATTTTGATGTCGTTTATTGGAATTTTATGTCGTTTCAGCAATGCATATGTCGTTGTTTACATAACCTGTCGTTTCACAGATCTGTTATCCTTTTTTTTAACACTGATGTTGTTTTCTCATGTTTGATGTCGTTTTTTAGTTTTTCTGTCGTTTTTACACTTTAATGTCATTTGTTTGTCGTTTGTCGTTTTCTGTCATTTTTGAATTTTTTGTCGTTCTCATATGGTGTATTTCTAGTTGCACTGGCCTATTTTCTGTCGTCTTTTTTTATTTATTTATTTAAATTCATTCTCAAATGTATTTTATCACAGGCACTTATCTCACCGAAATTTCATTGTATTTTATCACCTAAATTTTCAACTAAAAATAAACCATACGTCGTTAATCACAAAAATTATTTCACAAAAAATTAATATTTTTATTCCTCACCGAAACCCTTTACATTGACCTAAAATTTAACACACAATTAATAACTCACATTAAAACAACCCATTGTAAATTTGTAACAAATAAAAAAAAAATTTAACTTTACATTGCCAACTTTTGTAATAAACGCACAAATTGGACCAATATTCACTCTCACTAAGCAATAATGCAATTTTGTTTTTTATAAATAATTTGAGCTACTTATTGCCATTGGTATTGCTCTTTTCTATATATTTAAAATCACATCAAGGTATATATGTCACAATATCGAATAATATTCGTACATAACTCCAACTTTATTGGTTAGCAATTGCAAAAATCCGCGAATATTTTTTTTTTTTTTTGGATAACGTCACCAAATATTTCGCCACAATAGTATTGTCCATTTGTTAGGTACTCTGATTTTTTTGTGGCCCACAAATTTACGTTATATCATATTTGACCCACCATATGGTAAAGTTTGTCCCTTGTCTCCTTCTTCTTCTCCTTTTTTTTTTTCCCATAAAATCTTACTATTTTTTTTCTCTCCTACCTTATCTAAATACCTTCTTTAGTCTTGGCTTTCTTTTCTTTCCGTTTTCCTCAACTTGAGTAAAAACTTAATGGTAGGTTAGGAAATAATATGTAATGATATATAAAACCTAAACATATAGGAAGCACTACTAATCTTGTTTTTTCTTTATTCAACACAACTTTCTTAATCAACAGAGATCTTGGTAGTACTAAAGACTAAAGAGAAGCGTTCAAAACGTCGGCAGGTTTTAAACAAGGTTTTTTTTTTTTTTAGACCAATAAAATCGCAAAGTTAGTACAATATTAATGTATTATATTTGAACTGTAATTATATATATACAATCTTCATCACCATAACTGAGAGAGAGAGAAACAGAAAAAGCAACGAAATAGTTTAATAGAGCTAATTGATTTCCCAAGCTAAAAACCATGCAGATGGTTACTTAAACGAGATACTAAAACTTTTAACCATATATATATATATATAAGCAAATTACTAACTCAACAAGATAATTATAAACGGAAGAAGATAATTAATTAATCATGCCCATACAGTTTCTTGATTAAGATAAAAAGAAAAGTACTGCCGATGGCCGTTTATACAATTATTTGATGGGTTTCCCATAAGTAGTATAATATTAAACAATATAGAAAAACCTAATCAAACCGGATATAATAGCATACATGACATGAAATGATAAAACTAATTACCTCACATAACATTTTTTTTTTAAATAATGCCAAACCCTAATTAAGCTATAAGTATCCACTGTACGGCAGAGGAGCTCTTGCAATCGCCGGCGCTGACATTGTCATGAAGCGATACGCCGACGGGTCTTGCTCGAAAGCCGTGCCCAAAGTCTCGACCACCGCGATCACCAGCTTCATTGCCATCTTCAGTAGCTCTATGCAAAATTCCAATCTCAATATCACCATATTTTTTTTTTTTTCCTCTTTCTCTTTCTCTTTGTTTCTTTTTTTGCTTCTTTATTGCCTTTCTTGTATATGCTTTCATTCTCTCTCTCTGTCTCTTTGTTTTATATGTGTTGATTGAATAATTTTTTTTTTATCTATATATATATTGCATTTCATAGAATAAATGCCATTAAATATGTAAGTGATGTAACCCCACTGTATTTTTAAATTTGGTTTTGAATTTTTATGTAATGACTTAAATGTATTTAACTTGTTTTTCCTTAAAAGGAGTGTTTGAGTTGTGCCTTTCAGAGTTATATAATAATGAACATTAAAAACAGGTGATTCTACGTGTGCACGTCAATGGCCCGACAAATTAAAGCTCCTAATTATTGGCTTTTTAATTAAGGTTTTGTTGTTGTTTGGCTTCGTGGCTTTATTTTATTAGGGAGAAATAATACTCGTTGAAACAAACAGATCAATTTGTTAAGTTAATACTACTAACTAAAAAAATACAAGTTTGTTTTTCAATAATTTGGAGATCAGCAAAAAGCACGTATAGTTCGAATGTACTGTTATAACATGTAAGCTAATCTATAATAATAGCAACGATTTATTTCATATAAAAAACGTAGCATTGTTATGTTGTCATTTCATTGACATTCCAAAATGTTATGATATCATGATTATTCAACAATAAACAACGTAACCACCCTTACTCATAATTTTTTTTTTTCAAGGTCAAGCAAACATAATAATTAATAGCGTAAAGAGAAATTCAACTCCACATAATATTGATCATTAGCTTAACAACTATCAGTGGTGATTAAAAAAAATAAACTTAATTATAACAATAAGACGAATCCAACCGCCCAACAATAGTTGGAATTAATACAACAGACATTATATATATATACGTGTGTATATATATATATATAATGCAGTATTTAAGTAGGAAAAATAGCAAGTAAATTACGATTATACCAAAGTCAATTCCATTATTGGAGGAGCAATATTTTTTTAGAATTTAGAGTTGAAGATATTATATATCGACATAAGTAAATGACGAGATAAAAAATATAACCGAACATGTTGTCCAATTTTGCACTGACTAGATGCGGACATGTGAGCTGTGTCAAAAAGAAGATAGCAAGTAACAGAATCTTTATGTCATGTACCAATAATCAATAATGTCACACTTTGTACTAAAGAAAATAAGTTTTTAAGTATATATTCATTGAACTCTTGGTATATATGTTTATATATATATATATATATATATATATATATGACTCTACTAAAATAATTTCATTAGCGCCTAAGGTTTTGCAATTACGGTCAGCATATCAATTTTCGATAATTATTTTTAATTTTTTTTTTCAAAATCTGATTATTATGACAATAATTTATTCTAACAGTAGAATTTAAGAATATTTTTTTCTTACCAAAATGGCCGTTGATGAATTTGACATTTTAAACAAACGGATACTTATGTGTGTGTGAAAATATTGTTATGAATTGGTATTTTATAAGTAAAATGTAAATTGTGACGGTCACACTCATTTGAGCGACAAGAAAATATAAGTTGTGCAGTTTTATATTACTTGAGTATGATCAAGTATAATAATTTATAATGTGTTGCACTCATTTTCTAATAAGATGAGACCTTTTGGGTAAAATCCAAAAGCAAATTGTGCAGGTTTAGTTACTAGGTGAATAATAATATCTTGCCGACCGAGGGTGTGGCCGTTACATATGAGAGTAAAAAAAAAAAGAAAGTAATATTATAAAACAACATCTATGGAAAATAACATTATGACAAAAGCTAAAACAACATCAAAATCAAGAGCAAAACTATGTGGGCCTAGGCCCAAAGCGGACAATATTGTGCTAAGTGAAGGTGTGAGCCGTGACCTAGGATGGCAAAAGAAAAAAGAGTAATATTATAACATAAAACAACATCTATAGAAAACTACATTATGACAAGACATTAATGATTTGTTTGGGAACCATCCAAATGAGTCATTTGAAATGATTATTAACTTTTCGAATTTAGATATGGTATAAATGGTTGAGATTTAAAGATATTATATTGAAATTTGAAAAGTAAAAAAAATTAGAATAGAAACATTTGAACGGGGAAAACAAATAAATGGTAAAGGGTATGTTTGGCAAATGGGTTTGAACCCATCTTGGGCAATTCAAACGACTTTGTCAATCTGAATCGTCGTTTGGTAACTTTTTTTTGGATAAAATCCAAATGAGAAAAAGTCATTCAAACCCTTCAAAATCAAATTCTTCCCCCCCTTAAATTTCAACAGTTTGAATCCATTTTGAATAGTATTTTTTGATTTGACATTTCAACTACTCTTTTTATTACTCAACATCACACATTTCACATCTACCCAAACAACAATCCAAATAATATTTTTAAATAAGATTATTTGACCCAAACAATAATTTAAATTTTTCGTTCAAATTACCCAATTCAAATTTTCCAATTCAAATGAAAAAATTCAAATGGCCACAGTTTGAACCCGTTTGCCAAACGAGCCCAAAGTTAAACAACATCAAAATCATGATAAGACGTAAAGATATAAAAAAAACGACAAGGAATCAGAGTGAAAATGACTGCAAAGTCACAAACGACGTAAAACAACAATAAAATTTAATGCGACTCCAAGTCTCCAACACATAAAAAAAAAAAACTCTAGAAATCACAACAGTTCACAAAGAAGAAGAAAGAAAAAGACACAAAAGGAAATAAGGCAGAGTAGAAGAAAACTATCCAATCTCGTAATTAGTTACTTTTGCATTGCCTCCTTTTGGTTTGCCACTTCAACAGACATGTTTTGGTTGGGTGGAAGAAGCTGCGCATAGTGGAAATCTGGAAATCCATCATAATTGAAAAGAATAATCAGCAAGACTTGTCTTACATTGTTCCTAAAATCGATCCGATATATATATATATATATATATATATAACAACGCTTAACCTAAAGAAGGCGATTCAGTTGTAAATACATGCCAATCACCATCTTTTCATAGCCAGTGGTGAGGTAGCATTAGTATTTTGACACTGTCTTCCTATAACTTCAGTATTATAAACCAAAATCATGAATCATTCACTTATGTTCATAATATTATTTAAACAAAATGGTTGTGCTAAAAGATGGAGTTCATTCGGCAATGAAAGAGCGGAGCAACACATCATTTTTGTGCTATATATAGAAATAATCAAAATAAATCTCGTGACAAACGTAGACTCAAAATTTCTCAATGGTATATATGCCACAATCAAGATCAATTTGGTTGAACCATCTTGATAGAAATCATACAAGCTTATTAAGTATATATTAATTCAAAAACGACCAATATATCAAACTAAATTATTAGTGGTATTAAGAGTTAGGACGAAAGCTACCACACATTGTGGTTGGCTCAAATCGGTAACAATCTTCTTTGACTTATGCTAATTTTAAATTCATTTTTACATTTCGTGCCACTTTTTGATTTATGTCGCTACTTTTATTTTTATTTTTATTTAATAGGTAAGAGGGTGAGTCGATACCCAAATTAATTTTGAATTTATGTCACTATTTAAATAGTAAAAATATAATATTAGAATTTAGATGCAAATAATAATACATCTGGCACTGTCCCCTCGTAAAGGGCACTTTTTTTTTTCCTCCAGTCCAAGATACGAAAAAAATTCCTCCGCATTAAAAAAGCGACTGAGAGTGGATTTCAGATTCGGTAGCGTCGAGAAGGTATTAGCCCTCGGAGACACTTTTGAAAGAGGCATTTCATCAAATTTTCTAAAAAAGAGGCAATTCGAAGCATACCCTCAATAATTAATACATTATTAATAATTTATACCTTAAACGCTCTTTTTATTTTTATCTCTTGTTTATACTATAAAAA
The DNA here is from genome assembly GCA_018132145.1 of Boehmeria nivea var. tenacissima. Taxonomy (NCBI): domain Eukaryota; kingdom Viridiplantae; phylum Streptophyta; class Magnoliopsida; order Rosales; family Urticaceae; genus Boehmeria; species Boehmeria nivea. Next base: position 16,442,810 of record CM030878.1, on the reverse strand, counting down.
TAGAGGTATAAATTAAAAGTGCTACACAAGATAGTAAAAATTAATGAAAAATTTTGAAAAATCCCACTTCTGATAATTTATTTTGAAACAAGCCACTTTAAAATAACATTTACAGTTCACGTCACTTTTTACTAGTAAATTTAAACGAATTGCACTTTTTTTTTTTTACAAGATGGCAAGAGAGGAGTATAGGAGTAAGAGTAACATAGTAATTTATTAATGAAAAAAGTAACATTATATGCAATACTAATATAAATGATAAATTTAAATGTAAAATGTGACATGATATCAAATCTTAATTAATAATGTGTCAGCATTTTCAAAATCTAAAAAATAAAAAAAAAATACAGCACTCTTGCGCATTAATGAAATAATAAAATGCAGAGTCCAAGCTCGACCTTGGGCTTAATGCCTTGCACGGCCAAGTCCTGGGGTAAAAAAATTTGTATAATGCTGACTAATAAGAGAATTTCAAAATAAAACTATTTTTTATACCACTTAATAATTTATATCCTAAGTGGTGTGCTTTTTTTATTTTCACTTCATATTTGTAGTGTAAATTTTGTGGTATAAATTAAAAGTGCATATCACATGGATATAGATTATCATTGTACCAATAATGGGGCATTCTTCAAAATTCCCCAATGCTAATTTACCTGCTTTGATTTATAATTACACCTCAAATGAATTATTTTTATTTTTTGAAACATTAACTATAATTTAAAAAAATATTTTATAGAATAGTCTATTTAGCTAATTTACCCTAGATTTATTCTTTTTATTTTTATATAATGATATACAATTTTCAAAAGAATAAATATTAATAATTATCGATTAATTTTTGAAGCAAAAGGTTGAATTATGATAAATAATCTAAGGTGAAGTAGGCAAATACCCAGAATTTATATAACAATAAAAATAAATACCCAAACTTTTGAAGTAATTGAGTTTCTAGTCAATTTGTGAATTACTTGCGCATGCTTTTGATAACTAAGTGAATTAACACCACTTAGCACTGTGTAAGTAATTGAATCATTTGGATAGTTAGTTATATTTTTCAAAAGATTGGGTAATAACTTAAATTAAGTTCTAAAAATTGGGTATTCACTATAATTTCTCAATAATCTACTTGTATAATATGATTCAGAAATCAGAAAGTGAACGAACTTACAAATAATTTATTAAAAAAATGAGCAATTAAATTTCCATTTTTAGAGGGAGGTTTTAAATATAGCCAATGTTTCAAAATGTTAAAAAATAGCAACTCATAAATTTTATTACCATTGTAAAAAATTTATTATACTAAATTTTATGTATAATTTTGTTATGGTAAGAAATTTCTTATACTAATAATAAATTTTTATGATTATATTTTAAACTTTTCGAAACTATGACTGTTTTTTAAAACATATTTTTCAAAAGATTATTTATCTAATTGATTCAAAAAAATTTAATAAAAAATTGTGGTATTTTATAAAATTTCCTATTAAATCTGCTACCAATATTTCTATTTATATTTTTAAATAAAAAAATGGGAAGTAAAGTTATAGGGCACCATTGATAGTAATAGGAATAAATTTTGTTTTATATTCTCTTATTACAATATTAATAGTAATAAATAATCAAATTTAAATTAGCTTTTTGGAGAAGAAACTTGCTTACATTGGGCCAGTTTGGCATTGCTTTTGGAGGCTGCTTTTAGATTATAAAACAATCTAAAGCAACTATAGGCGTTTGGTAAACCTGCTTTTTAAAGAAGCAGGTAACCGTTTCTGCTTTTACGTAGTGTAATTTGAGAAGCAGGTTAAAGGCTGCTTTTCTGTAACCGAAACTGCTTCTCCAGCTTAAATTACTAAAATATCCTTAATTAACTACCCATATTCCACTAAATAATTTTCTAAAATTATTATTTGGTAATTTTACATACCCACACTATTTGAACAGCAATTTTAAAAATAAAATAACCAAACACTCTACATGCTTATAACTTCAGCAACTTCTTTCATCAGCATAGTTTGAAGCACTTCTTTTATAAGCACAGCAATGTCAAACTGGCACATTGAACGTCATAATTACAAACCAAAGAAAACTCGATTTTTTGTTTCTCTCAACCCTTTATCGGCAATCTAGCCGTTGAAATTTGAAATAGCAATAATTTGTTTTTTTATGCACGACAATTGAAAATTTTTCCCTTTTTGACAAAAAAGCCCCTCGCAATTCAAATCCCGAAACCGCGATCAACATTTCAAATCTTGATCGCATCTCAACCGTCCGTTGAACCTTTCGTAAACCTCAAAGCTCAAAGCAATTTCCTCTTCTTCTTCTACTTCGAGACTGTTGAAAGTGATTATTAGCAAAAAAGAACTTTCTTTCAGAGAGTGATGTTGAAGCTCAGAGCCGAGAACTTCGACGAGTGTTTGATTCAAGATCCGATTTGATTTTTTTTTTAATTTATTTTTTCCCCAAATTTTTTTGCGATCATTTCAGGAATTCCTCAGCTACGCATTTTCTTAGTCGACTCCTCTATCAGGTAATACTACACACACACACACACACACATACATACATACATATATATATATATATACACCGAGCTTGAAATGTATATCATATAGCTTTTTTTTTTAGGTGAAACCTGAGTTGTTGATGTTTGCTTGTGTTTTGGGGGGTTTGGGTCAAGCTCTGTATATATAGTAATGCTATATATGCAGAGCTTGAAATCTATAACAATGGCTCTTTTTTTGGTTGCGAAACCATAGTTGTTTGATTTTTGCTTGTGTTTTGGGGGGTTTGGATCAGGATGTTGAGGGATTTGAAGTTCTTGCGGCGGAACTCGGGGAAGAACGAGGAATCGGAGAATGTCCCGGTGAATCAGAAGGATTTGCCGGCGTTTCGAATCCCGGCTGACTCGTCTAGAGCTCCGCTGAACTCGATTCAAGAGCCGGCGCAAAATCCAAAGCCGGAGCAAGAAGTTTCTGCTCGGGGCAAGGTCGATAAAACCCCGAGCAAGGCTAAGGGGAAATCTTCGGATCACCCGGCATTGCCTCTCCGGACACCGGACAAGCACGGGGCGAAGCATAGGTTTGGTTGGGCGCAGAAGAATGAGGCCGGTGCGACGACCAGTGACGATTTGGGGAATCTTTCGGCACAGGTGAGCAGTAGAGGCGGTGGAGTTGGAAATGGGGGTTTTGGGACTATGACGCCGAGAATGACGAGGACGGTGGCGAGAGCTCCTGTGCCGAGCTTCTCAGAGAGCAACTCGACGCAGAGCACGCCGACCAAGAGCGTATCGAAGCCTCCAAGTTCGAGTCTCCGGAGCAGGGTTGATGGAGTAATTGGTGCTCGGCCGGGGAATCTGGCGGCATTGTACAAAGGTTTGCCGATGTCTTCTGGGTCATCTGCAGTAGTTAATTCGGTCGAAGTCCCTCACTTTGATCTCAAGGAAGATCCATCCTTTTGGATGGAGCACAACGTACAGGTGATAGTTCTTTTGGCATGTCTTTGGTTCTCATTCTACAATTTAAAGCTTGAAATTGAGATTTTTATGCGATTATGAAAGCATTTCTTGATTGGGTGTCTAGAATGTGCAAGTTTAAGAGAAAAGTCTGCCAAATACGAATGTTTACAATATCATCGCAATATAATTCTTTAAAACTGCTAACTTGAAATAGCATGTTTTATGCTTTCTAGGCTTTGGAGTTAACAACATTGTCGACTTTTGTGTGGTGTTGCTGTTTTTGTTTGTTTTTCCCGAGTGATGGTGTTTCCTGATTAGGACTAATAGAACTTAGTACATTGCTAGTTATGATGATAGAAATGAGAACTTTGTGCAGGTTCTTATACGTGTGCGTCCTCTTAATTCCATGGAACGAAGCACACATGGTTACAACCGGTGCTTGAAGCAAGAAAGTTCGCAGACCATTACCTGGATTGGCCATCCAGATACTCGATTCACATTTGATCATGTAGCCTGTGAAACAGTAGATCAGGTCTGATTCGAAATGATAGAATAGTAGCATTTGAAATTTCCTCTATTTTTTCCCACAAGTGACTAGTGTCGGTTTTGGGATTTTGCAGGAAATGCTTTTCAGGATGGCCTGTCTACCAATGGTTGAGAATTGCCTATCAGGGTATAATAGCTGTATGTTTGCTTATGGTCAGGTACGGTCATGAAGTAGCTCTTTTTAACAACCTTTTACTTGATAAGTTGTTAATCAAGAAACCTTTTATTTGGTTATGGAGTGTTGGGCAATGTTTCCCTATTTATATCTATTCAAATAAGAGTATTTTTGTTTAATGTCATATACTAATCTGCGGAAGTATAATACTGTAAAAATTATGCCGAGAAAAAAGTTTGTAAATTTACTATCATTTTGCTGTTTATGCTTGTAAGATCTACTCTAATATAAATAATGATTTAAATAACCAAACAAAAGGGAATTATGAATACTTATCAAATTTGAATTTTGTAGTTTTGTCTTGAACACTTAAAAAACACAGATGATTTCTATTCATAACTAACAAGTTATGCTGATTATGGGTGAAATGGTTTTCTTGGTTTCTCTTTTTTGTTTCCAAACTATTAATAATTAAAACGTTTCAATAATGCAGACAGGAAGTGGGAAGACATATACAATGCTTGGGGAGATTGAAAACCTAGAACTCAAGCCCAGTCCACATCGTGGAATGACGCCACGCATATTTGAATTCCTGTTTGCGCGGATCCAAGCCGTAATTTGGAAACCTTAGACAGTTTTCCTTTGGTACATGTATGAAAAACTTTGTAGCGTCTTTAATTATTTACCTTTCCTATTTTCAGGAAGAGGAAAGCAGAAGAGATGAACAGTTAAAATACAATTGCAAGTGCTCTTTCTTGGAGATTTACAATGAGCAGATTACGGATCTCCTCGATCCATCATCTACTAATTTGCTTGTAAGTAGGGTTACTTTTCAGTCCTTTGGAATATTCTGAAGTGCTCCATATCTAATTATTTGCTTCATTTTTTCTCCAGCTACGTGAGGATAATAAAAAAGGTGTTTACGTAGAAAATCTCTCTGAGTTTGAAGTTCGGACTGTGAGCGACATTCTTAACCTTCTAACTCAGGTTAACAATTGTTTCCACTTTCTCCTTTTAGTGCAGCTTGATCTTTGTTCATGCATGTTCTCTCTGCATTTTGTGCTTGCACTAATATTGATTTCTTCTAATAGGGTTCTGCAAATAGGAAAGTTGCAGCCACAAATATGAACAGAGAGAGCAGTCGTTCACATAGTGTCTTTACCTGTGTGATTGAAAGTAGATGGGAAAATGATTCCACGACGAACCTACGGTTTGCTAGGCTAAACTTGGTTGATCTGGCTGGTTCTGAAAGGTAAGGCATCATCCTGATGCACTAATTTTTTTTTTTTCCAAAATGAATTTTGTTGATATTAACCTCAATTATCGAATTACTTTGTATAACAGGCAGAAAACTTCTGGCGCTGAGGGTGAGCGTTTAAAGGAAGCTGCTAACATAAACAAATCTTTGTCTACATTGGGGTACTTATTATTTTATTTTTACCTCGATCTTCTGAGTCATAATGATCTCTTTTTAGGGCTTAGTCCCTTCTGTATTAACTCTATTGAACATGGATTTTTGGATTCATAGGCATGTAATAATGGTTCTGGTGGATGTGGCACAAGGGAAGCCAAGACATATCCCATATAGAGATTCTAGGCTTACATTCCTTCTACAGGTAACTACAGTTTCTTATTTTTATTTGTGTGTATGTGTGTGTGTTCGTTGGTCTCTCATTTCTCAGTAATGGCTTTGCTTTTCTAACCATATAAAATGCAGGACTCACTTGGTGGGAACTCAAAAACAATGATCATAGCAAATGTCAGCCCTTCTATCGGGTTAGTTTAATTCTTACAGCTGCAAGACTTTCATGTGGATGATGAAACCTAGTCATAACTGATGTCTGAGCCTTTTTCCTCAATACTTTATTTCTTATTTTTTCAGCTCTGCAGCCGAAACATTGAATACTCTAAAATTTGCTCAGCGAGCGAAAATGATCCAGAACAACGTAAGCATCTTTCTTCGATCAATGCAGAATGTCAAAGGCTTCAATAATTTTTTTTTTCTTATTTTTGTCTTCATTGCACAGGCTGTGGTGAATGAAGATTCTACAGGGGATGTCACTGCTTTGCAACACCAAATTAGGCTTCTAAAGGTGGTTAAAAAATTTTGAATTTCACTCGTCATATATAACACGTATTAAATACTCTGAAATAACATCATTACGCTGTTGTAACAGGAGGAGCTTTCAATTTTAAAACATCAGAATGTTTCTCGGTCTCTGTATTTTGGTTTGCCGGTTGTTGATGATTTGAGGCAAGAACCAGAAAATAGTTTCGGTGGACAAGTCTGTGAGATGGATCTCGGAGATGATGATGATTTTCTTGAAAATGAATCCAAAGGCTCAGTCAGAATGTCTACCAAACAGGTATTTGATATGCTAATTCATCCACATAATGAATTAGATGCTTTTGTGTACAAAACTACGTCATAGCTTCTTCATTGTTATTATTTCAAATCATTTACCTTTGAGCGGTCCCAGTAGCTTTCTGTATTATCTGTTATAATATGTAATAACTTGAACCAGTTGAAATGCTTGGAGACCACACTTGCTGGTGCCTTGAGGAGGGAGCAAATGGCAGAAACTTCTATAAAGCAACTTGAAGCTGAAATAGAGCAATTGAATCGTCTGGTATTTTCTTTTTGTTTGCTTTCTCGTTTTTCAGTTTTATGTATTCTTCTTTTGTATCACAGTTTAATCCTACATTCTTGTTGGTTAGGTACGTCAAAGAGAGGAGGACACGAGGAGCAGTAAAATGATGCTTAGATTTCGTGAAGACAAGATTCAAAGAATGGAGTCAGTTATTAGTGGTTCCATTCCTGCGGAGAGTTATTTGGTGGAAGAGAACAAAGCTCTGTCGGAAGAGATTCAACTACTTCAAGCTAAACTAGATAGGAATCCAGAAGTAACTCGCTTTGCATTGGAGAATATAAGGCTTTTGGACCAGATTCGAAGGTAGTTTTTTGCGAACATCAAATAATTCTGACTGTTTGACCAAAATTTTCTGGTTTTTTCACTTTTAAAAAGTTATTGTGTAGGTTTCAAGAATTCTACGAAGAAGGAGAGAGAGAGATTCTTTTGTCTGAAGTATCTAACTTGCGAGATCAGGTGCTCATACTGTTTTTTATTAGTTTTTAGGATAATGTATTTGTATTTCTGTTTCCAAATTGAGACGCGATTTTGGGAATTGTGACACTGAAAATGAATATTTTGCTCACAGCTCCTTCAATTTCTTGACGGGAACTCTAAACATAATAATAATAATCTAAAGTGTACAATGGATGCTGAGGTTGGTTTCTTTATCCTCTACTTATTCAAGTTTTCTTTGTGTTTTACATTTTTTTTTAAGATGAGATGCAGTGGACGATGCTATGTATTTTCCTTTTAAATTTATTTTCCTTGTACCACAAGCTTCTAATATCCAAGTGGATCTCGATTTTCTGTCTATTTGAGATCTTGGTCTACGACTCCTTGTAATTTCATTATTCCTCTTTAATGCAGGAATTCACATGTATTGACAAGAAAAATGATTCTCTTCATCAAGAGGTTGCACTTAGACTCGTATTCTCGATGAAATGCTACATGTATCTTTTTCCGCATTTACTAATATCTCATTTCTCTTTCGCACCAATTGCAGCTGGAAAATACTCTCAGTGAGTTAGAGCATTGCAGGCGTAACTTAAATTCTTGTTTGGATGAAAATGTGAAGCTTAGTAGGTAAGAGGGCGATGGTCCTTTTTCAAAATACCTTACTTTGCTCCATCTATAAGTGTTCATTTATTACATGTTAAAATACTTGATTCCTCAGACTAGTTTTCTTGATCTCTTATGTAGTTTTGTTTTTCCTGTAATTCTGCAGGGAGCTGGAAGATATGCGCTCTATGTTTATCAATATCAGTTCTTCACCAATTGGTGAAGAGAACAGTCTTAAGGTTGTAAATGCAGTTCAGATTGAGAATGCAGAAGAAATTGTGAATTTGCAACTGGAACTGGACATACTCAAGATTATTCTGAAAGAACAGAGATCATCAGGTGGAAAAATGGAGGAAAGCGTAATATGCTTAAGAAGAGAACTTGATCTGCTGAAAGAAGAACTGTCTTTGATAAGCAAACAGTATTGCGATTCAAAGACAGAATTGGAGGAGGCAAAGTCTGTTATTGAGGCTCTCGAGTCTCAACAAATTCTGGCAATCAATGAGGTGGAAGACCTACGAAGGGTAACAACCACCAATTGCAGCTTCTGAGTAAGCAGGAAGTCAAAATCAAGTCCCTGAAAGAGCAACTTGCTTTGAGGGAGCTGAAAGATGTGTCATCTGCAAATTATTCAGAGAACGATGCTTCTGTATTGAAGGAAAAGGTGAAGAGGATGCAATGCTCTCTCGAAAAGGCCAAGAGACTGAACACGTGGTACCAAAATGATCGTGAATTCCAGGTCTCCAATGATGAAGAAATGGATGAAGTGTGCAGGCAGGCCGAAGCAGAGACCGCTGAGGTAATTGTTTGCTTAGAGGACGAGTTGGGAGTACTTCAAAGGGAAGTCCAAGAAAGTCATTTGAAGGAGCTAGAGATGAAGAATAGTTTGATGCTTTTAGAAACAGAATTGAAGGAAGCCCATGAAAAAATATGCCACCTGACCTATGATAATCAGAGTTTAAGTGGAAAGCTTGATCAGAAAGATTGCGAACTTAGAAGTTTATCTGAAGAGTGGTCGTTGTTAACGAGCGAAATTGAAGAAGTTTTGGCAGATGGGTGTGAACTACTCATTGATGCCTCCGATCAGCTTGAACATATATCTAGTTCCTTTCCACAAAAAAGGATTTGGATATCTGAACACGTTGGCAGAATGGCAAGAACCATATCCGAAAAGGAATTGTTAATTGAAGAACTGAGACGATGTTTAGAAGATGCAAACAACACGAGAAGTGATGTCGAGAGTATGCTGAAGTCACTGAGAGGGGCAGCACTGGTAATCACTGAAGCGCATCAGCGGGAATGCAGCGAAAAGGAGAGGGATATCCTGCGGTTAAGATCACAATTGACTGGAAAGTCTTCTACTATGGAAAAGCTGGATAGTAGAGTGAAGCAACTGGAATATGAGATTGTCAAAGCATCAGATTGTGCCACAGTTGCATTTGTCATTGTGAATAGATTAGCAGAAGTGAATCATAGTTACTCTGATGCACTGAAGCACAGGAATGCCCTACTCTGTGAGTCCGCAGAAAGTAGCGCGGGGAAGGATGTCATTATCTGTGAGCAAGCAGCCATCATTGAAGAAGCAGAGCAACAGATACAATGCTTGAGGGCAGAGCTAGCAGCGACCAAAGAAATTTGTGCTGATTTAAGAGAGAAGCTTTCAGATGAGCAGGAGCGTACTTGTGCCATTGAAGAAAAGCTTCAAGATGTTGAAGAGCAATGTATTTCAACTGCAAAGGAGAAATTGGCTGAGCTAAAAACTGGTGTCACCTCACTCATATCATGCATGAGTACAGTTGCAGAGCAGTATAGAAATCCTAAAAGGAACAGTATGCATGAAGATTGTACATCAACTGATCAAGAAGGTGAAGAACTGGTAAGTTAATGTCCAGCTTTCTCACTTGTTACACCTGGGAGTTAGCCTCTTTGTTTAAGGTATATGAAGAAGGCTGTCTGAGTAATTTTGTTTTGTTTTGAGTTTGATTTACTAGTTTTAAACCTGGAAATTCTTGCAGATAGCTGCAGAAACACATCAGGATGATGACTTTGACAACAGACTAGTTGAAGACTCAAGAACTGACATGTCTAAGTCTTCTCTTGATGTAGGGAAGCGGGTATGTCTCGATTCATGTAATCCGAAAAAGTTGAAGTCAAGAAAGGACACACATGATAGAGATAGAACCGTTCTACTCCTGAGAAGGGAAATAGAATCTGCCCTAAAAAGTTTAAAAGAGGTAGAAGATGAGATGGAGAAGCTACGTAAGGAGAATAAAGAGATGTCAAATTCTGAGCAGCAAACCAGGGAAAGCCTGAAATTTTTCACTGCTGAGATACTTAACCTGCAAGCAAAGATGTATAATTTTGAATCTCAATCCAAAATCAAGATGGAAGCTGCGAATCAGAAGCTGGCGGCATTTGAACAGATTGTTCTTGAAGCCAGCTCCCTTTCAAGTAGAATGAAGGAGGTAAATCATCACAGTTCTCAAAATTCAGTTTCTATGATTGGAAAATGATAATAGGCAAACAAATGGCCAATGTCTTAAATATTTTTCTAAGATGTGTTTGTGTGTGTGGTGTTTTTTTATTATTTAATAGGTACTAGAAATAGAAGTTGATGATGCCAAATTGGTTGCTGCTCAGAATGCCGCAGAAGCTGCTTGTGTTCTTTCTAAATTTGAAGAAGCTCAAGACACCATAAAGGAAGCGGATATAATGATAAATGGACTAATGATAGAAAATGAGAGAATGAAGCTTGAAGTAAAGAAGTTGAAGAAAACGAACAGAACTTTGATAAATGATAAGGTCATATTAGCTGATGAAGTTCAGAGCTTGCAATCAGTTAGCAATCTTAAAAATCAGCAGTGTGAACAACTGGAGTCTGATTTAGTGGAAACAAAGGCTTTGGTTATGGAGCTTGAAAGATTAATTGCAGAGATCCAGACGGTTTTTGATGAAAACTTCACGCTACTAGCCTCTGACTTCCATGCCGTAAAGGGTCAACTTTTTGACTCTTCGAAGCTAGTTAGGACATGGCTTGAGAACATTTGGTCGGAGATAATCGTGAAGGATTGTGCTATCTCAGTGTTACACCTATGTCACATGGGAATTTTGCTGGAAACAGTTACAGGATTAAATGCAGAGAATGGGCTGCTTCAATACGGCCTGGGTGAATCAAATGCCGTTATAGCTGATCTGAAAGAACGCAATCACAAGTCCATTAAAGAGCTTGAGATGTGCAGAGTTATCAAGGGGAAATTACTCGCTGACATCAAGAGCAGCTTTGATCGCATTTCGAAGAAAGAGGAGGAAAATCAAGAGCTTAGTGTTAAGCTAACCACTTTCGATAAGAAGATATCAGATTTGCAGATTCAGGAGGAGTCAATGTTGGAGAGGTCTAACTATATTGGATCTCAGCTTTCCTTGTTGATGAAGGAGCTTGACTTAAGCAACAAGAATTTGGCAACGACCCTTCTGGATCAAGAACAAGTCTTTGAATCCCAAGTCGAGTTCTTCACAGTAAACTGGTGCATGAAAGAGTTCGAGTCACTAATCTGGGCATCAGAACTAGAAGAGATGGCTATCCGCAAAGCAGATGCAGAAACAGAGCATGTCAGTTGTGTCGCTGTTCTGGAAAATCTAAAGAGAGAGTTAGTCCTTTTCAAAGTAGACGAAGAACTGCAACGTGAGTTTTCAAACGACAAGGAAGTTGAGGTTTCTTGTCAACTCTCGGACCTCGATCAGCAAAACCGAAACTTACATAAGGACGTAGCTATGCTGAAAAGTAGATCTCTTGAGCTTAAAAGCGAGTTGGAAAGGAAAGAGACCGAGTTGACTAGAATGGTCAGCTTGGAGAAGGAAAATGAATTGCTGAGTATCGAGATTGATAACTTGAAGGCAGAGAACAGCTTGGTTTTCCACAATCTGCAGGCGAGGAACACCGACGTCGAATCATCTTTAAGCCGCGCTAACATCTTCGAGAAAGAAAACCACTCTCTGCGAGATGAAATTTCGGCTCTGGAGACTCGCATTACCAGTCTACAGATGGTTTTGGAGGTCAAAACTTCTGAACTCCGCCAAATCCAAGAATCTCAATATGCTATTACTGAAGAGCTATGTCAGAAAAGCCGGGAACTTCAGACCTACGGCAGTGGAGTCGGTGCATTGAAGCAAGAAAATCTTCTTTTGCAAGAAGAGCTCGATTCTATCAAGAGGAGCATCGAAAAGTGTTTCAATTCAATGGATGAGAAATTACTTCATGCTTTGAGCAACAAAGAAGGCTTTGTGAATGCTGACAAAATGCTTCAAGAAATAAACGAAGCCTTGAAGTGGAAAGCACAAAAGTTTGCAGACGAGCTCGAGTATTTGGAATGCCATGCTAAAGACCTCGAATCTGAGAACTCCTCTCTCCAAGCAGAGCTACTGAGAAAAGATGAGGTTCTCAAAGGCCTGTTATTCGACCTGAGCTTGTTGCAGGAATCCGCATCAAACACGAAGGATCAAAAGGACGAAATCGAGGAGATTATGGCTTCTCTTGTAGCCGTAGAAGACGAGCTCTTAGCCAAATCGAGCGAGCTCAAAGAAGCCTTGACCACAAAGGAAATTCTAGAAGCCGAATCACGCGATAAGGCCAAAACAATCTTGGCTCTCGAGTCGGTCATCTTGGAAGACAATCAAGAGAATGCAGAGCTGAGGGCTAAGCTCGAAGATGCGCTGGCCAGTAAGAGGTGCATTGAGGAAGACTTGGCAGAGATGAAGAAGGTGAAGGACAGCTTGGAAGCCGAGCTGTTGGAGATGGAAGACGCCATTGATCGGTTGAATGGGTCGATAGAGGAGCTGAGTAGTGATGTCGACGAGCTTGAGACCGAGAGGGATGAGCTTCAGTCGGAACTTGCTGGTTTGAAAGACAGGCTTGAAGTAGAGCAGGCCCGGGCTGACGAGAGCGACGCTGTTGCTAAGGAAGCTCAACAGGTACGGGACGTGGGAGATTTGAAATGAATATCTAAAAGCAAAGCTACGTTGTCTAAATGTACTTTTTTTTTTCAAAGGACCTGTTATCCTATATGATGCATGAAAGTAAATACATATGATATCTAACATATAATACAGATGTGATAAAAACATATACTACGGTTTAAACTTTATATGATGATATTTAGTCCTTTTTTTTTTTTTGTGGAGGGGGTTTCTTTTGCTTTTGCTTTTGCTTCTGCCTTTGTTTTGTTTTGTTTTGCATTGTTTGTTATTTTAATAACCAGACGTTATTAGAATTTTGTATGATTTTATTCTTACATGGCTATGTTATAACATTGAATTCAGGAGAATAGGATTTAATCCTACAGTACTAAGCCTACGCAAAGTTTTGGATTGTTTTGGGTGACAAAAGAGCTATTTTTATAGGACAAAAAAAACTATTTTTGTTTCTCATTAATTGATTATCCATTTTGTTTTCTTTATTAATTGGTCAGATGGCTGAGTCAAGGAACCTATACGCTGAAGAAAAAGAGGCAGAAGTGAAGCTATTGGAGAGGTCCGTGGAAGAACTAGAATGTACTATTAATGTACTTGAAGACAAAGTAAGTGTTATTTGTTTATTCTTTGTTTAATATATTCAAATGCAATGTAACTCTTCTTTTCAAACAAAAGTCAACCTGTTATTGTGAATATTTGGTTTCAGGTTGATGTTGTTAAAGGTGAAGCTGAGAGACAAAGGTTACAGAGAGAAGAGCTAGAATTGGAGCTTCACACTGTAAAGCAGCAATTCCAGAATGTTAAAAATTCTGATGATGAAATGAGAAGGTTTTTGTTTCCACAGAGAAATAAATGATTTTAATTTTTTTTTTTTTGATACTCAGAGATGAATTGCATCGAATTGCCTTTAGGTACTTGGACCAAAAAGAGAAGAATCTTCAGGAAGCACACAGGAAAATACAAGTTCTTGAGAGGGATATAGCTGAGAAGGACTCAGAGGTGAAGTTCTGTGATCAGTTGCAACTTTGTCTAGTAAAATTAGTTCAAATTTTCTCAATGGGATTTGAAGTTGTGAGGTTTATACTTTGTGTCTCAATAGATAATCCAATTCAAGGCACATATTTCTGAGCTAAATTTGCATGCTGAAGCTCAGGCTAGCGAGTATAAGCAGAAGGTAACAAACAAAAATGCTTACCTTTGAAAGCTTACTCTTTCTTTCTATTTTGGTACAATATGGTAACTTTGGAATGTGGAAACAGTTCAAGGCATTGGAAGCCATGGCTGAGAATGTCCGACCTGAAAGCCATTTCAGTCATGCCCTGAATTCCTCTTCGCCGAAAAAATCAGAGAAGTTTACTGCAAGGCCTAGGGGTTCTGGTTCTCCTTTTAAGTGCATTGGATTAGGGTTGGCACAGCAAATAAAATCGGAGAGGGATGAAGAGCTAACTGCTGCGAGGCTGCGCATTGAAGAGCTCGAATCTTTAGCTGCTAGCCGACAGAAAGAGGTTGGTTCTGATTCACTATTTCTCCTAGTTGTTTCAATAGTAAAAACTAAATTTTGATTCTAATAATTTGCCTTTCCCATGCAGATATTTACTCTGAATACTAGATTAGCTACTGCTGATAGCATGACACATGATGTCATTCGGGACTTACTGGGAGTCAAGTTGAATATGACCACTTACATGGTAACCATGTTACCTGAGCAATTATTTTTAGTAAACCATTTCATTTATGTGTAAAATGACACTTCTTAAATACCCTCTGAGACTTGCACATAGGATACTGTCTTGAAAATTATATGGAGACCTGAAATTAGACAATGATAATGGCAAAAAAATGATAGGAAAAAATGCTTTCATTTTACAATTTTATACAAGGGTTTGGGCGATACAATCTCACTTCTTTTATGTTGTTAATGCTAGTCATTGCTGGACAATCCAGAAGAAGTTCAGAAAATCACCGAGAAGGCTCGACTACATAATCTAGAATCTCAAGAGACGGTACTCTCAGATTTCTTCATTCCAGAACTTGGTAGTGGATTATGGTACACATTTCTTTTAACTCTGAGTCTTTTTTTTCTTTTTTTTTTTTGGCTTTCATTCAGGAGCAGGAGGTTGTTAAGCTGAGGAATCAACTAACCGAATTCATCGTGGAGAGACAAGCGTGAGGAATTTTTACTTCGAAACTACCAAAAGTTGTCGTTTTTTAGTAATTTCTTCTTGTTAGTGTGTCTAAATTTCTTTAAATGTTGTATTTTAGGTGGCTAGAGGAAATTGATCGAAAACAGGCTGAAGTAGTTGCTGCACAAATTGCTTTGGAGAAGCTTCGTCAGCATGAGCAATTACTTAAAGCTGAAAACGAGATGTTAAAGGTAGTGAAAATAATGAATAATTCGTGATTTCGACATATTTGGTCTCTTTGTGAAGATTGAAGTTTAACTCTAATTGTCTTCCGGTTTCCTTTCCTCACTCGTTTTACTCTTTTTGTAGATGGAGAATGTAAATCATAAAAAGAGATCGATGGAACTTGAAGGAGAAATAAAACAGCTGTCTGGCCACCAAAACCTCCACCAACGAATTCATCACCACGCTAAAATCAAGGCAAGAATTTCAATACTCTGGACAGTCCCGAATTCAGATCTCGAAATGCTTTTTCATTTCTCTGTTTCAAAATACACATGCTGAGAGGGAAATTTTATTACTTACAGGAAGAAAACAACGTGCTCAAAATTCACAATGAAGAGCTTAGCACCAAGCTGAGGCGGACAGAAGTTATTCTCTCTCGTGTCAAGGAAGAGCTCGCTTGCTTCCGTGCTTCGATTGGAAGAAATCCCCGCATTGATTTCGACGAAGAGAGACGACTCAGCACCAGATTGAAGGTTGGTACACACAAAGGGGTTTGAGATAAGTGTGTTTTGCTTGAGATGTAGAATTTTAATGATTGATAGTGAAATAAATTCACTGCAGCAAACTGAAGAGGAAAAGGTGCAATTAGCACAGAAGTTATTAGGCCTATGTACCAGTGTTTTAAAGGTAACTGAAAGATCAAAAGTTTGAAGTCATTACGTCTACATTGCTTAAATTCTGGATGATTTGATGTTTATACCGACAACATATTAACTTTTTCAGGCAGCGGGAATTACAAAGCCTGTAACCGATATAAGCCCATCAGTGGCTGAAGAAGCACTTGAGCATCTCAAGAGCACAATGACCTCAATGGATAGAGAAATGCAAGACTTGAAGTACAAGGTACCCAAAATTTCAATTTTCCTTTCGGATATATTTCGCGGTTAGCTCATAGTAATGTAGATGATTCTGCAGAAACTAAAAGACTTGGGAAAAAATCCCTTCTTTCTTGTGATTTTCGCAGAACAAGATTACGAATGAAAGAATGCGATTGTCGGAGCTAATGCCACAAACTTCACCAATAAGTTCGAGGGCAGAGGAGAATCGCCAAACTCCAAGGATGTCCCAAGCTCCGTACTTTTCGCCTCTAGATCGTTGAGAGTTGAAACTAATCACCACCCTTTAAGATCTGGTTAGCTTTTTGCTAACAATTATGTATGTTGTACAATTTTCTTTTTTCCCCTCACAAATTGTAATGCCTGTATATTTGGATATTGTATACCAGTCCTTTTTGGTTATGAGTTTAAATGTATAAAGAAAGTTCACCTTCATCAACCTATTCCTGTCTAGTGCAAAAGAAAGCAAGTATATTATTGTGTGTGTGCTTGTATATTTATAAAAGATTAATAAAATGGATGTAGAGATCGTGCTCTTCCATTATCATGACTAATAAAATTAAATTCTCGTCAAATCTTAGCATTTCATGAATCATGAACACCATTGGAAAAAAAAAAGAAAAAAAAAAAGAGAGAAAAGTAAAATGTCATAACAGTTACTGAAAGTTAGTGAAATGATCAATTTCTAATAACTATGTATAGGTAATCTGGTAATGAAATTATCTATCTATCTATCTATATATATATATATATATTTTTTTTTTTTGAAAAGGTGAAAGTTGGCGATAATATATAAAGGCGATTAATTTATGACATATTAGCATGCATTGTTCAAAGGGTCCGCAGTTAAATGCCTAATTTTTGAACCTATATAAAAAATGTATAACGTCTTTTGTTTTTAAGGTGAACTATTCTGTATATAAATTAAGGCGAGTTGTAAAAATAGGTCAAAATTGAATAGATCTTCTAAACAATAATACATATTTTAAAATATTAAAAAAAAAAATTTTATAGCAAAAAAATATTTACAAGTGAAAATTTTAAATTTTAACAAGTAAAAATTGAAGTGCAATGAAGATTGATTTACTTTTTTTTGTTATAAAAATTTTAATAATATTATTTTTTTAATATTTTGAAATATATGTTATTTTTTAAAAACGTATAAAAATTTTCTTTTTTAATCCCATTTCTCAATTTATCGTACTTAGTAAATACAATATCAATTAAAAATCAATATTTAATCTATCAATTATAATATTTTCTACCAAAAACTTATAATTAAACAAAATTTCTCTGTTCAAATTAGGTATACAATCGCCTATATTGATGATTTGGTTCCCTTGTTTTGTTTTGCTTTTCCTCACCATCTTTCAAGACCACTTTTCCTTTTTCCTTGTCTTTACATATTTTTCATCTTAAAGCTAGATAATTCATTTCTGACCATCGCAATTTTCATTTCCCACATTCTAATCCCTATAAAATTTCTATTTCTTTTTTCAAGGTAAACCAGAAGATTTATGTTCAAAATGCCTTAGGGTTTTCAAAAAGCTTCAAATTTTTTTATTTTTTTTTTTTTTTGGCTTGGCTTATCTTCACTAGTGTTGTTGCTCTGTGACAGTGAGAAAATGAGCTCAGCGACTTTCAGGTCGTTTGGCTTCGAAAGTGCTTGCCAATGGAAGGTCTGTTACTTCTAAACTCGTGTAACTTTTCCGATTGGATTTGCATGAGAAGGGTTTCAGTAAAAAACTTTAAAGTCAGAGATTTTTTTATTTTTTTATTTTTTCAATTTTCTTCTGAGTTTTGGTGCTTTGGAGTTTGAATTACAGGACGAGACAAAGGTTTTCAATTCTAAGAAGCGAAATGCATCGAAGCTGTTTGTGAAATGTTCAGTGAGTAGCGAAACCCAGAAGAGTGAAAAGCCAGTTCGCATTGCTGTTCTTGGAGCTAGTGGTTACACAGGTTCTGAGGTGAAGAACAACAATGATTTAAATATTTATTACTATTAATATCATTAATATTGCGTATAATATTCTCTGTCATGTGGGAAAATAATCTAGATGTTTTTTGGGATTCGTTGATAGTGATTTTACATGGATGTAAAGTTGCACTGTGTCTCAAGGTGCATATTGATTTTTTTTTCTCTCGTTTTAGCCTCAAAAGAACTTGAAGAAGGTCAAAAGTATATGCTTTTAATTGTGTGGAGATATTTGTTAGATGTGTTATGAATCACTGAGAACCTTGAACTAGAGTAAAACCCAAATTCAGGATTGAAAAGAACGTATGGGTTTTCGGGGAAAGAAAATATAGCAGTAGAAGTTCGAGCTCGAAATAGAATGTGGGAAGGAATGTGTGGTTTCAATGTGGTAAAGAAGAACATAGGTTGTAGAGTTGCTATCATTTAGGGGTTTTGTTGTGTGGTTTTTGTAGCATAACATTATTGTAATTTGTAATAAACTATTGTTCTCCGGCAGATTGTTCGGCTCCTAGCGAACCATCCCCACTTTGGCATTACCTTGATGACTGCTGACAGAAAAGCTGGCCAGTCGATCGGATCAGTGTTTCCTCATCTTATCACACAAGTAAGATTTTGTCTATCAAGGCAATTTTTGTCAACCCACAATTTTTTTTTTCTGTCACCTTCTTAATTGACTTGTGTGAATTTGCAGGATCTTCCGAACATGGTTGCTATCAAGGATGCCGATTTCTCTGGTGTTGATGCTGCTTTCTGTTGTCTTCCACATGGAACCACACAAGTTATTTCTTGTTTCCTTTTCATCTATTCATTGCTCAATGCTAACTTAACTTCCTATTCCCAATTAAGCTGTCTTCAGGAATTCTTTAGTATGAAAACAGCTCAATGAATGTGTCTGATTTTGAACCTGCAGGAAATAATCAGCGGTCTACCGAAGAGTTTAAAAGTTGTTGATCTCTCTGCTGTATGTTTTTTCTTCACACTACCTTATGTTGTTTTCCTTTTCTTTTTTCTTTTCTTTTTTTTTTTTCTAATGCTTTAAACGGGATTTTTATACCTCTCCTTTCATGCTTAAAATAGCAGAAAAGTAACAGTCCTACTCATGAGAGAATTATATAATTCTGTAGGACTTCCGGCTAAGGGATACATCTGAGTACCAAGAATGGTACGGCCAGGAACACAAAGCAAAAGATTTGCAGGTGAGGTAATTATTTCTTCTGCTTTGCTATCCCTCAAATTAGCAGGTTTTCCTTTCCCATCACCCATTTTTTGTCTAGTAATGCATGAAGTGGAACGTTGGGTTCAAAGCTCACCTGCTAATATATCGTACTTAGTAGTAAATATGTTGAAGTTTGATGGTGATTAAGCATTCATGCATAAAAATTAAAAAAAAAAAAAAAAGTGGTAGATCTACTATGGGAACGCTTCTTGTTCCCAAAGCTGTGGAATTTTCCATTATAATAATCCTTAGATTGAGATATAGTGTGGAACATAGGAATCCTTGTGCAGAAGTGTTACTTTATCTTTTTTTGTGTCATGATTATTCTAGAAGAGATATGGCATTGAAATTTTTTTTGGTCTTGCTAATAAATATTTGCTTTACATAACTGGGTCTAGAAAGAAGCTGTATATGGTTTGACAGAGATTTTGCGTGAAGAAATAAAGAATGCGCGCCTAGTTGCTAATCCCGGTTGCTATCCGACATCTATTCAGCTTCCCCTTGTTCCATTGATAAAGGTGTGTTTCTTGGTTGTACTTTTTATTCGTCGTAAATTTCATATTTATTACGAGAGCCGCGCTTGTAATCGGTTGTCTAAGTGGTTCTTTTCTCTTTTTTTTTCACATGCAGGAAAATCTCGTAGATTTTAGAAACATCATTATTGACTCGAAATCAGGTGTTAGTGGAGCAGGTTAGAATATATCACTTATATCTAGAGCAAATTTCTCGTCATGGCTTTGCAATGCTATTTCACATAATGTCTTCGGTTAAATGCTTTGTCGTGCAGGGCGCGGTGCCAAGGAGGCCAATTTGTACACTGAAATAGCTGAGGGGATCTATTCTTATGGTGTTACCCGACATCGTCATGGTAAATTTTCGTACTAAATAGAATGGGCTACTATGCTTCTTCAGTTTCATGGTACTAAAGGGTTGATGCATTCGGTTGATTTAGCTAAATGGCCCAAAAATTGATCTGTATATTATATAGAACTCTAGAAGTTGTCTTGATATACAACCGTAGAAAAACACAGATAGGAATGAGAAATAGGGGAGCAATTAGAGAAAGAGAAGAAGAGAGGGTTTGGAGAGAAAGAGCTTTAGAAATTTAATAATCTTAGTATTAGGACACCTATGTAAACTGAAAACTTATTTAAATTCTAAATAGTAACCTGAACTAAATTCAAGAAACATAAAAACAATCCTAATTAATAATCTAATTCAAATCTTTTATTTGCTTCTTGTTCTGCATCGCATCAATTGTCTGAATATTTCCTAGCACTAGCAGAGAGCTAGTGGTTTATTTATTCATAGCAATAACCTTTGTTCTATCTTTGAATTTCAGTTCCAGAGATTGAACAGGGTCTATCTGATGCAGCAAATTCAAAGATAACTGTCAGTTTCACTCCCCATCTGATGCCAATGGTATATATTGCACACTGACATGCTTTATGGTTCTGTATTCTCCGACTTGTTTACCAACGTCAATCTTTGTGTTCCTGTTACTGTGTATCAGAGCCGTGGCATGCAGTCAACTATATATGTTGAAATGGCTTCGGGGGTAACAGCCGATGATTTGCACCAAAAATTGAAGAGTACGTACGAGGTATGTGTATTTCGTACTTGTTCTCTCACTAGCTGGGTTGGATACTTCCACGACATTGTTATCGAAATTCTTTCATTAGTTTGATAACCACCGCATTTTGATGGTCAAGATTCAACCCACATCCGATAACAAGTGGTAAAGCTTTCAAGCATGTGCATGTCTTAATGTGATTGCTCATAATCTTCTACAATCGGATTTGGTTGCAGGACGAAAAATTTGTATATGTATTGGAAAAGGGAGTTGTTCCTCGCACACACAACGTTCGGGGGTCTAATTATTGCCTCTTGAATGTCTTTCCCGACCGCATTCCTGGCCGAGCAATAATTGTTTCCGTTGTATGTTTGAGTCCTCAATTCTCCATTCTGTGTTTCAAAGGTTATGTGCTTCTATAGGAGTTTGCCTTGAATTATCAGCGCATTAGTGGCTAAAGGTTTAAATGCTCGTGCAGATCGATAATCTTGTTAAGGGAGCTTCCGGTCAAGCTTTGCAA
Source organism: Boehmeria nivea var. tenacissima (assembly GCA_018132145.1). Classification (NCBI taxonomy): domain Eukaryota; kingdom Viridiplantae; phylum Streptophyta; class Magnoliopsida; order Rosales; family Urticaceae; genus Boehmeria; species Boehmeria nivea. Next base: position 16,421,504 of record CM030878.1, on the reverse strand, counting down.
AATCTTAATATAATGCTTGGATTTCCAGAGAGCACAGGGCTTCTTCAACAGCCCATGTTTCCATGACCAATGTTTGCTGTCAAGCCTCGAGATGGAGTAAGATTGTCATGTGAAATAATTTTTTCTAAAGGAGTAAAAAAAAAAAAAAAAACCCATTTATCAGCATATCATCTGGTGAAACCTTTGATTGGATTCTCTTTTGCTTTACTAGTTTACTTTCTTTTTTTTCCTTTTTTTTTTCAATTGACAATGCTTTTTATAGCTGATAATTCACTTATTGTTGCAGGTAATTAAGGCGTTGAAACTGTGATAAAGGCAGAGATTTTAAAGTTAGAATTGCGTTTAGAAGTTTTTGTTAAGACAGGTTTATCAGAAGAAAGTTGATATTGAGTTGTGCCTTGTACTTTTCATTTCAATGTTAATCTTGGATTTCTTCTCCTTTTGAGCTATATTTTGTCCTTTAAAAAAAAAATGCACATTCTCTAATACAGCATTTGGATAAGTTTATGTTGTGACAGTCAAATTGGCTGGCAAAATTGATATCTCTTTCGAGATGGTACATCTGCAAAACTAAAGAGAAAAATGGGTAATAAATCACCTTATAAAGAAAAGTTTAAATAATAATTATAATTTTAGAAAATTAAGAAAATAACTATTGTAATGTTCATTACATAAAAGTAACTAATGGCCATTTGTTTTAGTTGCTCAAAACTAGAAGAGAAATTAAAGTAAATAAATATAAATTATTGCCGTTATATGTTTTTGCGCTCTGCTTGAAATTTAAATAGTTTATGGGACATTAAAAGATTTGATTATTTTAGCAAAAATATAGTATTTTTAATCCATGTAAAAGGTTAGAATAAAATTTATTATAAGATAAATTTATAAAAAATTTAAGAACGAACGTGAAATTACTGTGGATGGTAATCCCTCTTTATAAAAACCTGATTGGCTAGTTTTGCCACGATGTCATCTACAATTTTTCCCCAGAGACTTCTTCTAAATTTTCAGAATTTTTTTTTGGTTCAATGACGTGGCGGACCACACTGGATGTTACCGTGGGCAAGACCGCAGTGAATCAAGAAACTCGATCCCCTTGATAAACCCTTCTCTCCCTCTCTGAACTCAACAATATCAGTTCTTTGCTTACTGACTAGAAGAGTCTTATCTTCCTTCGTTCCATGGCGATTCTCGACCGAACCTCTCTCTCTCATTCCTCTTTCTTCTTCTGAGCTCAGAGGTTCTCCGTCAATGGCGACTCACTTGCTCTCCGCTTCCTCTCGCCTCCGAATCTCCCCGAAAACGCCGCTCAAAGCTCGCCGCCCTCTTTTGCCGCCCGGTTTCAAGGTAACGCCTCGCAACTCTGTCTTCGCTCGGAATTTCCTCGTATGGAAGCTTCTACGGCCTTCTTTTTCCGATCCTAGGTGTGTTTGTTTGCTCGGAAAATCTTTCTGTCAGTTTGTCTGAAAACTTGTAACTGTTCATTCAATCAAGTTTCGCAGCGAATGCGAACCGAATAATTGATTCAAGTGACGTTCTTTGATAAGGAAAGACTTGAAAATGTGAACTTGGAGTTAGACTGCGGTCTGATGTTTTCTTTTGTCATTATTTATCTTTCGCTGACATAAATAAGAACTCTGTCACTTTGTCTCCGTATAGTTCTTGAGTTATCTTGGAATTTCTTTTAATATTTCGCGCTAATGTGTATGTATGTTCAAAATCTTTACAGTCCTTGTAAATTATGATGCAATAGGCGAAGAATATCAGTGACTGTACGATGTTATTTTAGTGAATTTTTATGTGATAATTAAATATTTTCCAGTCATTTTTTTCTTTCACATCACCAAATTTGTGTTATCATACCAAATTATGATGCTTTAAGTAAGAACATTAATGACAGTATTATATTAGTTTAGGAGTTTTTATTCAATAATTGAATTGTTTGTCAGTCATTTTTATTAATCTTTTTAATACTTCCAAGTCAGGCTGTAGTGGTTAAGAACATCTGTGACTATATCATCGTCTTTTAGTGAATTTTGATTTAGCAATTAGATTTTTTTTTTTTTTTTCGGTTGTTCTTTTGTTTTTCACCGATTGAATATACACTCGGTCTGTAGCAGGGATCGTCACAAAGGATATTTAGCTGCAACTTTGGTGGTTTAAAACCATATGGAATGCTTCAGAATTTCACGCCAAACCTCTTTCCTGTGATGACCATGGCTGCAGGGCAGTCAGGGGATCCCAGGAGGGCGAACCTCGATCAGCTGATCGACATGGCGAGGACACTGTGGGATAGTTCTCCACAACCAGTGAAGAGCTTCCCTTGGAGTCATGCACTCGACAGCTTCATTCAACTTACCCTTGACCTCGTCCTTGAAGTTGTCAAATACTTGTCTGTGCCTTTACTTTTCGTAACCTCCCTTAGCGAGATGTCCTACTGTGCACATGAAAGGAAGCTAAAGCTCATCGTTGTGCCGTTGCTCCTTGGAATTGCCGTTGCTGGAGTGTTGAGGCAGACAGCCTTGGATGTTTCTCCACGTCTCAAGGTATATTGTCTGCCTTAGAATCAAACCGATATTTGGTTAATTCTAAAGTTCTATCCCAATGAACCAGAACTGTTCAGTGATAAAATATTGCAACGTTTTCCCAAGTTTGAGAGGAGTATCATGGTCATTTGGTGCTTAAATAGTCTAAACTAAACGCATACATATTGCAGAAAGATTTAGAATACTTCATGGTTTCTCTATTTTGGTTGAAATGTCAAGGATTTTCATGAGAAGTTATAACTCTCCTCTATTGGATGAATCCATATATTCTTACTTGGAAGATCTTTTGATCATTGAGATGCTGTAATGTAGTAATATAGCAGTTTGAGAATCAGCTCATTTCTCAGGATTAGGTTCCTCAGAATATCTCACTCTTTTGAGTTCATTTCATTAAAAATTAACTTTAACAGATTAAATTGTGTATATTTGATTTAAGTTTTACAGCGTGTTGCCTCATTGATTGTAGGATGCAGAGGTTCCATGGCATCTGATTGGCATGGCTATTCTCTTCACGTTGCTCAAATTACCCGGACCATACTATCCATACTGGGGACGCATTCTCATCCCACATTTTGCTAACGGGGGTTTGTTAAGGACTTTATGGTTTGCTTTTATGTGGCACAGAAGACCCCAAAAGACATCGGGAACAACTTCGGTGCAAGGTTCAGATGATGAGTCACAGATCTTGCAGGAGAAAGATGACAAGGTATTTGTCATTTCCACTGGGTAAAAGAGAGCTTTATTTCTTTAAACAGTGCTAACCATACTGTACTTGCTTGCTGATAGGGTCGCTGATCTCATTGCCAATGCTTGTTTTCACTTTTACTGCTCTTAATAAGACGACTTTCAGTGTGTCTTTCCTTATTTGTTTTGCTTCACAGTTATGCATTTCCATTTCAGGTCGCATTTTCAGGATTGAAATGAACCGAACCACAAAAGCTGCGGATCTTATAGTTAGGAGTATATCTGAGTGAAAGACTCGAGGAATAGAGCTTCGGGCCTTTTTGCTGGTTCTGAGGATGACCACTCGTATTTGACCGATCAACAGTCTTAATCCTTTCATTGCTCGAGTGCAATGTCGGGATCGTGTCATTTTTGGTGCTGTTAAAAACTCGAATGTAACGACATTTTTGTATCGCAAATCTCTTACAGATGGTAAAAACAATTTTTGGTTGAACTTCAGTTTTAGTATGCTTTCTATACATAGTGACAAATTAGAATCATAGTGGTTCCTTGTTCATATTCTTGTACAAACTTTTTGTAACGATTCTTGACATGCTAGTCCCAGTGGTCTCTGCGGTAACAAAACCTATTTGAGCAAGCTTCATCTTCTTTCCCTTTTTTTTTTTGCAATTTAATTCCTTTTCTTGAAATGCTTACTTAAGACTTGCCTTGAAATACACTTCAACGTTTATGATAAAATACATCAGAATGTGATCAAATAACAGACCATTTTTTTTTTCTGGGAAATAAATAACAGACCAATTGAAGTGGCTTTGTAGCATGTTAGCATTTCTGTTCTTTCAAATTGCCCTTTCAGCAATAAAAATATGGTGCTAAACAAATCTAATACAATAACCAAGCATCGTTACACTAAAGTTTTCTAAACATATTGGTGGCACTAACGTTTTCTAAACATATTGGAACTAATTATTTTGTGTGTTTTATGAAACCATCTTTCTCAAAATCATATCATATTATTAATTATATAACTAGTTAGTAGTATGTTATTAAAGTTCTTCGTGTTGGATAGAGTTCAATCGATGGATATAGTCATATAGAGGTATAGCCAAATTTAAATTAAGTTTTAGATTAATCCTATTAATCCTACTGGTGGTTCGAGAAGAGCCGTATGACTCACAATCTTTATTAGCGTTTTTGTTTTTGGTTTTTTTTTTTTGTGTTTTTTTTTTAAGGGTCAATTAGGTAAATAGTCATTTTGAATTGTGTGTATTCAAAAAATAATCATAGTTTCAAAAAATTTAAAAACTAATCATAAAAGAAATTTCTGACAATAACAAAATTACACATAAAAATTATTGTAAAAAATTTCTGACACGTGCCAGAAATTTCTGAAAGGGTTAGTTTTTAAATTTTTTGAAACTGTGATTATTTTTTAAAATTATTTTGTGAACAGTGGCTATTTTCTTAAAATTTTCTTTTTTTTAAAGATGGTCTAAATTTCTTAAGCTGTGGTTGGCAAAATTTGTTTGGAATTCCATCAAGGCGAACGAAACGGTGCGTTTATGGTCCATGGTATTGTTCCAAACGAGAAAACTACGACAGCCAAAACGACGTCGTGAGAGAGGACTGTTAGAGCCCTATGTAATCTCTATCCAACACGAAAATCCGTTTAATTTCCCTCCGCTCGCTCGCTCGCTCGCTCTCTCTCTCTCTCTCTCTCTCTCTACTCAGTGACGACTAACTGAGTCGGACCGATTCGACCGCCATGAAAGACGGCCAAGAGCAACACCACCGCGACGAGGAAGAACAAGGACTGAGCTCAGACCCATCCACGGCGAAGCGGAAGATGGAGGACAACATCCTTCTCGCCAAGCAGAAGGCTCAGGAAATCGCCGCCCGACTCGTCAGCAACGCCGAGTCGAAGCGGCCTCGACTCGCCGACAACGACGACGCGCCTGAAACGGTGCCGTACTCCCACTCCGTCGCTAGTAACGCTCCATTTCCAGGTGAATATCTCCTTTTCGTGCTCAAAAAGGAAATAAAAATGTCGAGATTTTTCTAGGGATTTAGCTCTCTGGAGCTTAATTTCTGGTTTTATTTTTATTTATTTTTATTTTTTTTATGTCTAAAATTTGGGGGTTTTAGGAGAGAATACAATGTCTATAGGCTAGGGCTAGCTTAAATGAAAGGTTTTTTTTTTTTTAAAGATTTTTTTAATGCTTCTTTTTATTGCTTTCGAAAATTACAATTAGTAATTGCGTAGCGATTATTTTCTGGATGTAAAAGCATATGCAAAATTTGATACCTTTATGTCTTATATATGTGATTAGACAACTTTTTTTTTCTTTCCATTTTATGAATTTTGTTTTACCTTTTGGGTAGGAGTAGTTTTCTGTGCGGAATTTTAGAGAACTTTAGGGCTCTCAAATATTCAATTAAATGTTGCTCGTGAATATTATTGCTGAGAGGGAAAAAGTAGATTAGTTGTTGTGTGTTTTGTCATTTAGTCGTTCAAATTAAAAAAAAAAAAAAAAAAATCCTTAAATGTTGATTCCATGTTTGTTCATCTTCTCTGATTAGTTTAGTATCTGCCTAAAGCTAACTGCTATTTTGTGAATGGCAACTTGGTTCAGTTTCTTTTGTTGCTCAAACAGGACAATATGAGGGTTCACCGGCCATAAGCAAGAAAATGAGTATTCCGAATGGCAAGGTAAGACTTGATCGTAATCTAGCTTTTTTCCTAACTTGTTATACTCTAGCAGTAAAGTTTTTTTTTCCTCGAAACTATGTTCATAGGTCGGGCTGATTATTGGGAAAGGAGGAGAGACGATCAAGTACTTACAAAGCCAGGCAGGCGCTAAAATTCAGATTACTAAGGACTTGGAAGCTGACCCACATTCTCGGATGAGAGACGTGGAATTGATGGGGACGTCTGAACAGATTAGTAGGGCCGAAGAGCTTATTAAAGATATGATAGCACAGGTGTAGTAATGCTTTGTGCGTTAATGTCATTGTTTGATGACCCATAAAGTTTCCACCCTAAAATTAATTGCCACATTTGTTGGAACAGTCAGAAACGGCGGGCTCTACTCCATCCGCTAATCATACAGCAAACCCAGTTCATCCCGGAGGAGAACAGTTTATCATGAAAGTTCCTAACAATAAGGTATAATTATTTGATCTGCCGTCTCATTCATTGATGCTAAGACTGGGAATCTAAATTCAAACTGATGGTGCTTGTAGGTGGCTTTGATCATTGGAAAAGGGGGCGAGTCTATAAGGACTATGCAAAACAAATCTGGAGCTCGTATCCAGGTCTGAAGTCCAAGGGAATAAAATTAATTTGTGCTGACATTAACCTTCAATTTCTTATGATTGTATTAAAACTGTCTATTTCTTCCCCCCCCCCCCCCCCCCCCCCCCCCCCCCTATTCTTTAATCAGATATCTAAAATCTCTGAACATACTCAGTTGGACTCTAGTGCCCTAAGTTATAAAATTACTTGCTCCATCCGGGGTTCTACAAATTTGGATGACTGGAAATGAGATATGTACTAAGGAAAATGTAACGAATTGTTGGAATCCAATAATTTAAATTGTGCCACATGTTTCTGCAGTTTATTTTTTTATTGTTCGTCATTTGTTTCCTTCAGATTATACCATTGCACCCTCCTCCTGGTGATACATCAACAGAAAGGAATATATACATAGACGGATTGCCAGAGCAAATTGAGTCAGCCAAAGAATTGATCAATGAAGTGATCAGCGGGGTGAGCCATGAAGTGCTATCTTTTCTTTATTCAACTGTTCAGTCAATTTATAGTTTTGAGTAGTTGTATTACTCTTGGTTTAGCTGTCGTTATCCTTACTACCCTTTTGAGACTGGTGTAAGCAGTCAGAAGGTATCTGATTCATAAAATGTCTTGTTTAATCCAACTGGCCCAGAGTACTCTGATGTTGTAATTAATTGAAAGTTAATTTCCTGAGTGAATACAATTCTTTCTGACATCTTCAGGTGGGCATGAAAATGATAGTTAATTCATAGTAAAAATAATTTGGATGCCCTAACTTTGTGCATGGCCATTGCTATCTCGTTTGTTTTAAAGTATCTATTTATTTCTTTTCATGCAGAAACGCATAGTAAGTTCATCTAGTGCGAATAGCTACTTGCCACCTTACAATCCTGCTGGAAATTGGGGTGCACCAGGACAACCTCCAGTACAACAGCCTCATTACGGGTACACACAACCTGGAAGCTATGTTCAACCTCCCCCACCTGCCCCATACTACAGTAGCTATCATACCCCGGGCGCTGGTTGGGATCAGTCAAACCAATCAACCATATCTCAACAACCTTACCAAACTTCTGGTTATGGTTATTACGGGCAACAGACCCAGGATGGTTCAGCTCCTTCTAACCCTAGCTATGGCTACAATCAGACGCTTCCCACAAGCCTCGGTTACGATCAGAGCTACTCTCAGCAGCCATCGAGTTATGGGCAACCAGCTCCAAGCCAGGCTCCAGCTCCTGATCAGCCACAACCATATGCTAGCTCAGGATATGGGGTACCACCACAGCCATCGAACCCAGATGGAACATCATCCGCTGACAACACTCAGCCGCCACCTACTTATTCATATGCTAATTATAGCCAGCCAACGGATAATCCGCACGCTGGTTACTGGGCTTACTCAAGCAACACAAGCGAACCGCCGGCTCAGCCACAATATGATCAAAGTTATTACCAGACAGTTTATGGAGGCCAGCAGCCACAGGCCCCGTCCGCAGCGACTCACTCTGGATATGGTGCAGATGGGTACCATACTCAGCCAGCCCCTGGAGCAGTCGAATATGGCCAAACAACGAACCCTCCTGCTCCGATCGAACAACATCAAGAGCATCAACCTCAAGCACAGCCAGCGACAAATGGGTCTGCGCATTCATCAGTTAATGGTGCTCAAGGAGCTGCCGGTGGGAATTCAGATGGAGATGGGTCAGCTCCTGTATTCCAGGAAACGGTCGATGCTCAAAGCTGAAGTTGGAAGCACACAATGGTGTTATCCAATTCACAGCATTTCATTTTGTGATTTGACTTCAACTGTCATTCTTATATACTCTTTTGTTCCAGGAAGACATTCGTACTTATCTCCCACAGAAAGACAGAATCAGTCCTTGGCTTTTGAGTCAGATTGCTCTTAAGATGAGGTTGGGATTTCACTCATGAGATTTTATCCAACTCTTCCTTTTGCTTAATTTAGTAGACAATGTTAGGCTTATAAGTATACAGGTATTTCTTGTTAGCAGTGCTAGATGAAATCTGTATTCATCATTTTTGTTACACTCGTCTGAGTTGATTTAGCCTTTTACAGAATTGATGCCTCGTATTTAGACTTGGTTAGCTAAATTGTAATGAAGACTAGTTGGACCAGAAGTGGAAAATATGTGTTAGAATTTTGCTCTCTTTTTTTTTTTTCCCCTATCCCCTTTCATTTATCCTAGTATAAAGGGTTACTGGTTACACACAGAATCGGCTGTTACTAAGGAAAATTTTGTAATCTGGTTTGCTGTGAGGCCAGTGATTTACAGAATGCCAGAATCTGAGCCAGCTTCGAAAATGTCTGGTTCGGGGCAGTTTTGTGTTAATTTTTTTTAAAAGCTCAGTGCACACACTCACTAAGGATCAATCTGATTGCACAAGGAACCAGTCTGATGAGAATTTAGAGATACAAACGGCTTCAATTTATGATACAACCTTTAGTAACAGTAACAACCATGCTACGTTACTTTTGTTACAAGAAAAAGTTGCCATTACATAAAACGCCATGCAACAGAAGCAGCATAAACTATAAATTACTTTCCGAGCCAAGACTTAAAAAAAAAAAAAAAAAAAAAAAAAAGCCTTTATCTTCCTCTCCATCACATGGCGTAAACTATTTCGCCGCTGCTATCAATGTCCAAGTCGGGGTCTGTCTCGAGATCTTCATCCATGTCATCATCGATGTCCAGGCTGCCGGTAAGGTACTGGTTGAGATTGTGGGTGCCGGCAGCTGGTATGGTAGCCTCAGAGATTATCTGCATAATTTCGTCGTCGCTTTGCATGGGTTGATCAGCCTCGTCAAACTGGTTGTTCATTGCCCTTTCGTCCATGAGATCTGCCGGAAGATTCTTCAGAAACCACTCGTGGTTCCTAATCTCAGGAATCGTTATCCTCTGTTGAGACAGTAACAGACCACAAGAAGACATTGATGAGAGCCAGTAGAGATAAGTTTTTGTCAAGGACAAGCAAGTTTAAAAAGCCTATTTTCGCATAAATAAAATTTTCGCATAAATAAAAGAAATTAGAATGTGGTATATGAGTACATGAACACGTAAAATCAAATTTAACTGACCTTTGCAGGTTCTGCTACGAAAATCCTCGAGATTAGATGGTGACACTCCGGGGAAATGTGAACATAGTCCGGGACTGAGTACTGGACATTCAAGATTCGCTGAGCGATACAAAATACCAATTCAGTCAACCAAGGGCAGTGAAGCAACAAACATATTTAGGATTTCAGCACGTTTGAAAAAGCTTACCTGAATCGTCTTGCGGAAGTTCTTGGGCTCCTCAGGGTCCTCGAACGGATATGCACCCACCAACATGACGTACAAGGTCACCCCGCAAGACCACACGTCTGCAATCTGGTCGGCACCAAAAAAAAAAATGTTAGGGACGCAAGGAAACAGATTGTTTCGGCTTTGATCAAAACAAGACTGGACTTACCTTGCCATCGTATTCTTTCTTAAGTAACACCTCAGGAGCAATGTATGCAGGGGTGCCAACGGTTGATTTTGGTTGCGAATGAAGCACCGACGACTGAGAAAGCAAAAATTCAAGCTTAATTACATCTACGACAAATCTAATACAGCAAAGACTCGAATAACACAGGACAAAATGTAGCACAATTCTATTTCACACAACCATGTTTCGTTGTTTCTTTCTTGTTTATCTGGTAAAATCAACGCGAAGAAAACTAATCATCAATACCTTCGAGTATCCAAAATCGCAGATCTTCAAACGTGGAGCAGGGCTTCCATCCAACAATGTGTTCTCCAATTTCAAGTCTCGATGGCATACTTGCTTCATTAAAAATTACAGCGCCAGAGAATTTTATCGAATAGCAGCGCAAAGATCATAGTAAAAATAAGAGAACAAATGAAAATAAAAAAATCAAAAAAATCAAAAGGACTATTTGCATACCATGGCATGACAGTAGCTCACTCCGGATATAAGCTGTTGGAAGAAAAACCGCGCCTGCCGCCGAAGACAATGCATGTTAGCAACGAAGTCGCGGATTTATTTAGATACGAAAAGGAAAAAAATAAAAATAAAAAACCCGAAAACGCATTCGATCGGAACCTCGTCTTCACTGAAGCGCCCGGCATTGCAAATCCGTTCGAAGAGCTCTCCCCCGGACGCGTATTCCATCACAATGGCCAGATGGGTCGGCGTCAAAATCACCTACAAATTAATTTGTAAAATTACTAAACTCAAAATTATGATGTATGCATTGTGTTTGTGTGTGTGTTGGTGTGATAAGTAAGTTTTTGAAGTAAAGATACCTCTTTGAACCGGACAATGTTGGGATGCCTCAATGATCTGTGGTTTATAATTTCTCTTTGTACATTTTCATCAATCTGTTAAACAAAATTCTAAATTAGGTAAAAGTTATTGCTAAATGGACATGATATAAGACAGTCCGGGTTTTTTCAACATCAAAAGGGAAAGTTAATGTTGTATTTTACTTCTTGATCATAAATTACTGAACAGAGTGTTTTTTAAGAAAAAGGTGTTGACTAATCATAACAAATTGTTATTGATAATGATTGATAAATTCGACGGTCCATAATCGTTCTTTGTGCATATAGGAAACAGTTTTTTCCTTATCCGATAATGGATATCCATTTTCTAACAAAAACCGACCAAAAAAACCAAACATGGACTTTAGCAAATTTCTAAGTCAAACATAAAAATAATGTCAAGAGAAAAAGCTGCTTATGAGACTCGAACCACATACAAAGTCACAAAACCCATCAATCATCTTTCCTCTAAAGTCTCAAGTCCAAAAAGCCATATTTTGATTTTTGACACACAAACCCGGGACAAACAAAAACTAAAGTCTCAAGCTTTATAAAATATCAAAAAATAAAAATAACAAAACAGAGTAAACCATAAATTGAGATTCCAAAAAAACCAAAACATACACTAAAAAATTAAAAAAGAACAAGAACTAATTTCACCAACTAATGTCAATCTAAAAAGCGAAAAAGAAAAGGAACAAAACAAAAACTCCAGCTTTTTTCAAAACACTCCAAATAAAGCTCAAACAAAAAACAGAGCATTTCAAAACAAGACCCGATAGCAATAATCACACATCAAGACCTTCACTTCACCAAAACAAAGCAAAAAAAAAAAAAAAAGGGTAATAAAACGCCAAAACCCACACAAGTTCAAACAAAACAGAGCAACCACAGACATAGAAAACAAAAAAAAAAAAAAAAAACCAACAAGAAGAAGAAGAAGGACGACGAAGACAAAGTAAGAGAGACTAACCTTGTCACCTCTCTCGATGTACTTGACGGCGACGAGCTCGTCGGTTTGCTTGTCTCTCATCAATCGGGCCACCCCGAAATTACCCGACCCGATATCCTTCACCAGCTCGTACCGATCGCTGTCATGCATTATTGGCACGTCCATTCCTGGCCCGACTGTTATCGCTCCTCGATCCATTTCTCCCTCTCTCTCTCTCTATATATATATAGTTATATACACACACACTGTTTTTTCACATTATAGACAGAGAGAGACGAGATTGAGCGAGGACGATGATCGCAGAGGCCGGTGATAGAGCTGACGTGGCAAGATATCGGCCGCTTGATTGGAGGGTGGTGGGTGAGAGAGACAGAGACACCCAAAAAGGCAAAAACCCCCCCGTGAAGCTTCAGCTACTTAGAGATGGAGGATTTTTTTTTTTTTTTTTTGCTCGTTGGGGTTTGTGGTTAACGAAAGGGAAGGGTTGATTTTGCAGTTGAAGTTGGCAGAGAGAGACCAATTGATCCAAACACCTCGTGAATCTCTCTCTCTCTCTCTCTCTCAAAGCTTGTGCTCTGTTTTTCTCTCTCTATATATTTTCTGTCTGATTTTATCGGAAAAGAAAAAGAAAAGAAAACTCTTTCTTTTTTTTTTTTTTTGGGAAAAGAGTTTCAGATATTTCCGGTTGAGAGATAGTGTGTTTAGACCACGCGCTTCTGATAGGCGTTTAATTTCTGGCCGTTGATTACATGGGATTTAATCATCCAACCGTTTATAATAACACGCGCTTTGTGAGAGTGGAGAAGTTATTTTCTATTTTTTTTAATTCCCATTGTTGTCTCAAAGTCAGTGAATTCACTCACAGAATGACATAAATAACCTCAATTTCAGTTTTTTGGGTAATCAATTTGCTCTGTTTGTGGATGACATGAATGAATTAAGAACAATAATTTTGTAAATTAATAGATATTAAGGAAGTATTTTTTGTTTTTATGTACTTCCCTTGGTTTGGATTTTAGAATTATATATATATGTATTTTTTTTATGAGAGATTTTAAAATTATATTGTTACGTATAGATTTGGTGTGTCCAATACTGTCCATTCAAAAACCATATACAAATAATGCATGTCGACTTGTGAGTAGAAAAAAGTTAGTAAGTTCATTATAGCTGAAATAAGACATTAAAGAACTGCTATTATTAAGAAGTTAGGAGGGAAAATATAAAACTAGACTCATGGCCAAATATAAACGAATCATTGATTCACTTAAAAAAGTGGCATTTTTTTTAGAAATTATAAAAAAATAATCATTTTATTTAGGTAATTCAAAAATATGGCCAATATTTTTATTTATTAAAAAAATATCAAGAGTCAAGTAGTTTTTTTTTTTTTTTTTGCTTGAAATCGAGAGTTCAGTAGTTATGAATCATGAAATCAATTCATGCATCTTGTACAAACCATGATTGTTTTGTTTAAATTTTTTAAAATATTGACTAAAATATAAGAAATGTTTTTTCAAATAACTTATTTAATTCAATTTTTTTTTTTTCGGTGCCGAATATCTACCCTCGTCAAATGATGTCGAACTCTGTACTAGTTTGTGATCAACAACAAGATATCTTTCATAGATTCTGTACTGTAAATCTGAAAATAATTATGATGCTATTTATCAATATTTGCGCTGAGGGATTAAGAAACGAAAAGTTTTGACATTTTCGTCCTTGAATTCTTTATTGTAATTAGTTTCAAAAACCCCTCTATCCAGAGCAACGTGGGAGTTTAGACTAACACACTATTTCATCCTAATTAGTTCATAAAGAAGTTTGTGAAGTCTTTGTCTTCAATAAGGAAAAAAAAATGGATAATTCACTTTGGTATTAGAATAAACAAGAGAGAGTAACCAATAGGGACTAATTTTAATTAGTACAAGAGTTTAGACTAACTCGTCATATCATCCTAATTATTAGTTCATAAAAGATGTTCTTGAAGTTTTTGTCTCAAATATAATTTACTTTGGAATTAGAACAACAATAAATGATTAAAAAAAAAACAGGACTAATATTTTCAGTGAGTATGAATCAATTATATTACATTGATCGTATAGTGACATTCAATTACATTAGTGTCACATCTCTCACTTTTTTTTTCTTTCTCCACGCCTACTAAAGAATGTTAAGATAAACTAGCAAGAGAATATATTAATTAGTACTTATAATTCATGATGACATTGATCTAACCTCTCTTCTTTTCGCATAATTCTAATATCACATTGATACCAATGTGTGAGGGTCTATAAGTATCTTATAGTTATAGGCCATCCTTTTAATGCGAATCATTAAAGTCTCGTTCATTTATACTCATAGCTCTTACCTCAAAAAGTGACCGACCAAGGTGTGACACCTAGTTTATAATTGTTTATCTCATTTTATTTCACTCATCGATCTAACAATTTATATGTTTTTATTTTTATTTCTTAAATTTTAAAGCGAGATACTTAAGTTTCAAGTCTAAATTATTTTGAAATTCAAAACAAAAATAAAAAATGAGTTATCGATAATATTGCCAAAAAAGGCTTGAGATTGAAAAACATATATAGAAGAACAGAGAGCTTAATCGTTGACCACAAATTGGAACCTTCTAGTGATGTCCTTGTCCAATTCATTTGAATAAATTATCTGTGGCATTCGATTGTGATTTCATAATTACAATTTTTTGGCTGCAAAGAAAAAGATGCCATATGTAATGTCATAATAGGATTGGAGCATTAAAGAAAGAAAAAAAGTGGTTTCCCTTGGATTTAGGGTAAGTGCTGGCTTTGCCCAACATGATACACTTGGCAGCTTTGGGGTTGTATATCTTTTTCAGTTTTGATGAAAAAAAATCATGCCACAAACAAACAAGCCACAAGGCATGTTGTCCATGAAATTTTATCTCTAAATTATCTGAAAAGTTTCGCACCACATAATCATACGTGGCTTTGTCAAATCATCAAGGCATTGGTGATACTGATACTGATGGACTTGTATGGAAATGCACCAACTTAGCCTAATAACTTGTTAATTTGTTTGTCTTGCAAAAACAAAAAAAGTTAATTTGTTTTAGATGCTTTAATAGCGCATGTACTACCGTCTTAAACCATTTTAAATCATCAAATTTATATATTTATTTTTTTAAATTATATTATTAAAGAAATAAATCTGATAATTTAAAATTATAAATTGTTGTAGTAAGTATTTTCGTTATTTTTAATAGTTATTTGATATATTGTTTATTGATAATTTATTAAAAAGTAAGATAGTTAAAGGTATTATTGTAATTTACCAATGTGTGGAATTTTTGTTGAAGAAATAGTTATAATGTTAAAATAATACAGTGGAGTATTATGATCATATATTAAGCACTCGTGTGTTTCCCTAAACATCCACAAATTTTATTTTAATTGCGTGTTGCGCTCATTTGACAATTTCAGCATGAAAGTAGATAGGGTTGAAAGCTTTGATTTTGTTTGTAATAATTTAGTGTAAATTTTAGAACAGAAATTAAAATAATAATACATATAAGATATAAATTATCATTATGCTGGCATTCCTCAAAACCCTTTTTTTAGAGCTTTGTACTTTGGACCGAAACCTCTCTTGGTCTATTTGTTGCCATCAAACGACAACCTTTTTCTTCACTTATGTAGTTGTCGTTTACAATTGTTGGTAATTTTATTTTCCAGCTTACGGTACTTCGATGTTGTTCTTCACTTATTTGGTTGTCGTTTACCATTTCTTCTTTCTTTTGTTGTTGTTGTGTTTTTTTTTTTTCATTTACCCCACTAGGCACTAGCTATGTGGTTTCTTTTCGTTGTCGTTTTTACGAATTTCGTGTCGTTTTTCTGCTTACTACATCTGTTTTACTGTCCTTTAGGATTTTTTGTCGTATGACTTCGTCTTACCGTCATTTCTCTCTTTTTCTTCATATTTCCTCTTACAGTATTTTCTCTATTCCTTTGCTTTGTTTTTTTTTGTTTTTAATCACCGTCCTTTCTCCTTCTGCCCTGTTGCTCTCCTATCGTCGTTTGTCACTTACTGTCCTTTTTTATATCGTCGTTTTCGTATAAACTTCTCACGTGCCTGTCATCTATCATTGACGTGGCTTTTCCAATTCAGGTCGTTTCCCTATTTTCTGTCGTTTTCCACTTCTACTTTTTGTCGTTTCTTTTTCTTTGTCGTTTTCATAATCACCGTCGTTTCTACAATTATATATGTTCTTTTTCCCGATTACCGCCGCTCGTTATATAACTCTCGTTTGCTTTTGACATTTGTTGCTGTAATATCCAGTCGTTTTCCTCGCTCACTGTCGTTTCTTTTTCCTGTCGTTTTCATTTTACCGTCGTTTTCACTTTACTGTCGTTTCACATCAATCGTCAAACGACAATATAAAACCCCCCCAAAAATCTTCACTTCCAAAGCATCCAATCTTCAGTTCACGAAGCAACTAACTGAGAGAGACACAGAAATGCTTATGACCAGAGCTCAGGCCAATCTCAACCCTTCTCTTCTCACTCTCTCTTCCTCTAACCCTAACCCTAGCCATGTCCTCATCGCCGTCCCGTTCCTCGCCGCCTCGCCGCCGCTCTGTCTCCGCCACCGCGGCCGTCGCGGCGTCGCTGGCCCGATCGTCGACGGCAGATTTCGCCGCTGTCGGGTCGTTTCCGCTTCCGGCGCTTTCGTCGAGCAATTGGATAGCGAAGCGCCGTCGCCTTCGTCGCCGGAGGACGGGGACTCCGGCGGCTTCCCCGACAGCGCGCCGTTCGACTCTGAGCAGTTGTTGCCGGCGTCGGCCGACTTGAAGCATCTTGCGGCGGCGCCGAAGCTGGAGGTGAAGGACCTGGACGAGCTGCCGGAGCAGTGGCGGCGGTCGAAGCTGGCGTGGCTCTGCAAGGAGTTGCCGGCGCAGAAGCCCGGGACGATGGTAAGGATGCTCAACGCGCAGAGGAAGTGGCTGAAGCAAGACGACGCCACTTACTTGGCTGTGCATTTCATGCGGGTTCGCGAGAACGAAACTAGTTTCAGAGTAAAATCTCTTACCTTTCTTTTTTGTATTAAATTTGAAATTTTGATTGTCTATCTTCATTTGGTGTTTCTACAAAAAAGAGGAAATCTTGAAGAAGAGACCCGTTGGTTTTGGCTCTAGTTTCTATTTTTTTTTTTTTTTTTTTTTTGCAAACTGGAAAACTAGTTTGTGATTAACTTGTAGAGTAAATGAGTAATGTTGATGGATTCTGATTTTGGTACCTATGTTGCAAGTTCTATGATGAGATGGGTCGACAAAAGTGATTAAGTATATTATTGCAAACTTTGTTGCACTCTAGCGATTTTCTTGAGTGAGTAATGAATGGGTTACTGAACGATCAAATTTGTATTTGGTGAATAACCAAAGGTTTTGGGGGGGAAATGTGGCTAGTGAGTACTAAATTGGCAGTCTGTTAAGTCAGAAATTGGTGTACCTGTGGTTTAAGATTGATTCTTGTTTTCATAAGCGAGTTCAAGTTTTGTATTTGGTATTCAATTTTGGGCAGGTGTACAAATGGATGATGCAACAAAGTTGGCATCAGTTTGATTTTGCGCTTGCAACTAGATTGGCGGATTATATGGGCAAGGAACGGAAGTTTTCAAAGTGTCGGGAGATATTTGATGATATTATTAATCAGGGCCGCGTCCCTTGTGAATCTACATTTCACATCTTGATTGTTGCGTATCTAAGTGTGACGGCTGAGGGATGCTTGGAGGAAGCGTGCAGCATCTACAATCGAATGATTCAGTTAGGTGGTTACCAGCCTCGACTTAGCTTACACAATTCCCTGTTCAAATCGATTGTCAGCAAACCTGGAATCTCTTCGAAGCATTATCTGAAGCAGGCTGAGTTTATCTTTCACAATTTGGTGACTACTGGACTGGATATACACAAGGAAATATATGCTGGCCTAATTTGGCTGCATAGCTATCAGGAAATGGTAGACAAAGAAAGGATAGCAGCATTGAGAAAAGAGATGCAACAAGCAGGTATCAAGGAGAGCAGAGACGTGCTCGTGTCCATGTTACGCGCTTGCTCAAGAGACGGGGATCTGGAGGAAGCGGAAAAAGCTTGGGCCAAACTTCTTCGTCTTGATGGTGTTCTTCCATCTCCAGCTTTTGTTTATCGGATGGAAATCTTTGCAAAGGTTAGAGATCCTAGGAGATCTTTGGCAATATTCAGGGAGATGAAGGAGCATTTGGGTTCAATCAACGTAGTGGCGTATCATAAAATAATAGAGATCTTATGTCAAGCTCAAGAAGTTGAACTTGCGGAGTCAACTATGTCGGAGTTCATAAACAGCGGATTGAATCCCGTTATGCCAGCTTATATTGACATAATGAATATGTACTTCAATTTAGGCTTAAATGATAAAGTAGAGTTGACTTTCACCCAGTGCCTTGAGAACCGCCAACCGACCCGTACTGTTTACAGTATATACATGGATTCTTTGGTAAAAACTGGCAATATAAACAAAGCTGAGGAAATATTTGAGCATATGCAGCATAATGCAGCTATTGGTATCAGCGCTAGGTCGTGCAACATTATACTTAGCGGATATCTATCATCTGAAGACTATGCAAAAGCAGAGAAGATTTATAAAATGATGTGCCAAAAGAAATACGAGGTTGAATCATCGTTGATGGAAAAGATGGATATAGTCCTCAGCTTGACCCGGAAAGCAGCTAGAAGACCTGTTAACCCAAAGCTAAGCAAGGAGCAAAGGGAGATTTTGGTGGGTCTGTTATTAGGAGGTTTGAAAGTTGAATCCGATGAAAAGAGGAAAAATCACCTAATCCATTTTGACTTCAGCGAGACACCCGTCACACATACTGTTTTCAAGAGACACATATACGATCTGTATCATGAGTGGTTACATCCTTCCTTCCAGGCCAATGATGGCAGCGAGGATGTACCGCATAGATTTTTCACCGTCGCGCATTCTTATTTTGGTTTCTATGCGGACCAATTTTGGCCAGAGGGCCGACCTGCGATCCCAAAGCTGATCCACCGGTGGCTGTCACCGTGCGCTCTCGCGTATTGGTACATGTTTGGAGGCCATAGGACTTCCGTCGGAGATGTTCTGTTGAAGCTTAGGGGAAGTCGGGAGGGGGTCGAGAAGGTTCTCAAAACCTTGAAGGCCATGTCCTTAAATTTCCGAGTGAAGAAGAAGGGAAGAGTGTTTTGGATAGGTTTCCTCGAAACCAATTCAATGTTGCTCTGGAAAGTTGTAGAGCCTTACATCTTAGACGAATTGAAAGATTCTCTAAGACCGGGGGGCGAAACCTCAGGCAACGATGGCATATTTGAAACCGAGAGCCTCAACTTTGAGAGCGGATCCGATACTGATGAAAGGGCTTCGGATTACAGTGATGGTGAGAATTTGTAGTCTGCTGTTGATGGTGTGTTACAATGCGTTGTCTCCAAAATGCCTAGGATGGTCGCGTAGAATTTTCGGATCTACGTTAAAGGAGCTTGTACGCCTCTTAAGCTATTGTAAGAATTCATTTATGGCGAAATTTCGGAGTTGTGACATACTAATTTCACATAGATCAGGAGACCAACAAAAACCTTAGTGAGGATGATAGAAATTGTTGTTGTATAATTATTCAGATAGAAATTATAAGCCACAACGTACCTGAATGTGTTTCTTATTGTGCATTTTTAAAGTACCTGAATTTGTTTCTTATTGTGCAGTTTTTAGTATGTGGCAGAGAATGGAAGCCACTTTTATATGTGTAGTCTATTAAAAAAATGAAAAAAAGGGAAAATTAAAATGTATTTAAAAAAAAATTTACGTTCAGTGAATGGTTGGAGGTTGAGAAGTTATAATTGTTTACATTAATTCAAGAAGTAACTCGCAAATTTATTTAAGAGAGAAGAAAACAGCTATAATTTTCTAGAATTACAATAAATAAAAAAATGTAACTGGCTTACGGTTTTGGAAAATTTTCATAAAGAGCTACATCATTCTCATTTCTCAAGTTGCTCTTTATTGTATAATTCGTGTCAAATAAATTCTTAAAATATATTTGAGGGCTTATATAATTGTCGAATCAAACTTTAAGGGCTTGTTTGATACGATTTATACATTAGGGGACAACTTAAAATAGAGTCAAATTATAAGGGCTATTTATGAATTTTTTTCTATTGCACAATGAGTTTACCAAATATTATACAAAAGAATGCAAAAATGATCTTAGACATTTTGCACTCCAAATCGAAAAATTGTGGTTTAAACCATGTTGCTTCATTAATTACACCAACAAAAAATCAAATTTAAACCATGTTGCTACAGTAAAATGTGGTTTAGATTTGTATCTAAACGAACCCTAAACATTAAAGTAATAATACATTCTAATATAAATGATTGAAATAACACAATTTGTATTGTATTAAAATCGTTTTTTTGTATTATACAAACCAAACATTGAATTATCACCAAATACTAAATATGTCCTTAGACATTTCTTTTAAAGATGACTTATCAAGAACGAAGATTACAACAGCCAACAAATTAGGTTGAAAGTAGATGGTCTATAGTTCCTATCGAGTTTGAGTTATGAGAGTTGACCAAATTGAATCGAGTGATGTTTTATAACAAAAGTTACATATTTATTATTTTATTTTATGCTTTTTTTTTTTTGGCTAAATTATGCATTTTATTTCCTCTCAGCTGAGTGATTTCGAAGTCAAGAGACCAATAAGATTTTATTAGTGCTTATCTGCAAGTGATAATAGCTGGTCTTTATTGACTAACTTATTCACGTGTAATAAATAAATCCATGTTTTTATCATGTGATTTTGTAGCAGCGTTAGTGTTAATTGGAACCGAAGAGGGTGTGTGATTGTACGAGTGTGACCAAACGATAAGATTGTATTCGAAACCCTAACAAGATCGATAAACGAAATTAGTGAAAACAACAATATGAATACGACATCAAAATTAAAGAGAGCGTTGATGCGGAAAAAAAAAAAAAGAGTTACTGCAGAAAACGACAACATTAGCGAAAAATTCGATGTGAAGTGAGTTTGGGAACGGCGTTTATCTTGAAAACGACATTGATAAAAAACAACAACAAATCAACTACATTAAATCTAGAAACGACACAGAAATATGACGACACCAAATGAAGCAGCGTTGCGAGAAAAACGACAACATGAGAATGACAAACAGAAAAGAACAAGACAATTCGGATTAACTTCCAAAACTTTGGATACTTCCGAAGACAATATCCAGAAATATATTTTTTTAATTTTTACATTTTACCTTAAAAAATTACTTTTTTCCCCCTAAATCTTAAATCTCTCTCACAAAATAAATAAAAAATAAAAAACGAAACCGACAGAGAAATTGAAAGGGAAAACAACAATCGAGATAATTACAAATAATTTACAAGCATTAAAAACAAGTAAGGGCAAAAAAGGGAAAGCAAAAGATCAGGTGTCAAGTCTTGAACACACACATTGTGCACACGAGCAACTATACAGCACAAACCTCATCGGCCCACGAAATTCCCAAACTACCCTCCCCACCCAATCCCCGCCTCCGACCCTCTCCGTTTCTCTTTTCCCTATATTTTGATTTTCCTTTTCCCTTGCATGAGACGCCATTTTTTTTCCCTTCAATTTTCCCTTCCCATCCAAACAGAGGAAAATAAAATAAAATAAATCCAAAACCCCTATTTTCTCTCTCTCTTCAATCGCCGAAAATTTCAGTCTTTTTGCCCTAGAGCGACAGCGAAGACGATGGTGTCGGACTCGGACCTCGCCACCCGGCTCCGCGACATCCTCCGGAGCTCCGACCTCGATACCACCACGCCCAGCGGCGTCCGCCGCCAGCTCGAGGAGTTTTTCGGCGTCGATTTGTCGGACCGCAAGGCCTTCATCAGGGACCAAATCGACGCCTTCTTGCAATCGGGCATGGCGGAGAATCCTCCTGCCGAGGACGGCGAGGAGGTCGCCGCCGTCGAGGAGGAAGAGCCGGAGGAGGAAGACGACGGCGATGGCGGAGGGAAAGAGCCGCGGAAAGAACGGTAGGTGTTTCTTCGGCAACATTGTGAGGGTTTTTTTTTTTGGGTTGAATTTGTTGTGGAGGTGAAAGTTTCGGATAGAGATGTGCATTTTGTTTGGATGAATCAGGAAAAGGTCTCTGCTTTGGGTTTTGGAGTTGATTTGGTTGTTTGGCTGTGATAATGCTGTTGAATTGGTTTTTATTTGGAGTTTTTCATGGAATTATGCTTTAAAAAATCCTTTCTTTAAGCTCGTTATTGTTGATTGAAGGTTATTATAAAAATTGGAACTTTATTTATTATGTTCACTTTTTGTATTAGTATTTATTTTGGGATTTGATTACAGTTCTTAACGTTTTCTGTGTAGCCTTTGTGTTTGATTTTTTTTTTAAATATATTTTTTGGATGCATATATTGCTTTTGGAATTTTTCTCAATATGGGTGTTGTAAATGGTAAAGTGAAATGCTTGTGCTATTTTCTATAATTTTGTTGATGTAGTTGGTTTTCATGATACCTGGGAACTAGAATTATCTTTCTTTAAGTTTATAAATATGATTATACTTGGTAATTATCCACTTTTTGGTGTCACACGAATGCTATACCACTGATTTGTCACTGATGTATTTGCTCGTACTGGTAATTGTCAATTTATAAATAGGTCAAACACGGAGGATAAAGTCAAAAAAAGAGGTGGCTTTAATAAATTATGCAGTCTTTCTCCTAAGCTGCAAGAGTTTGTTGGAGAGACAGAGATGTCAAGGCCAGAGGTTGATTCGCACAATTAGTTAAAGTTTCTTTCTCATTGGGTTTCTGGGACCATTGTTCTAATGCCAGGTTTTTTGTGTTCCTCAGGTTGTGAAGAAAATGTGGTCCTACATCCGAGAGAAAAATCTACAGGATCCAAAAAATAAGAGAAATATTGTGTGCGATGAATCTTTGCGTGCCCTTTTCCGTGTCAATACAATTAATATGTTTCAAATGAATAAAGCCCTGACCAAGCATATATGGCCTCTGAGCACAGAAGATGGTATTTATACGATTATATTTCTTCTCATCTCTTTTAGTATGGTTGGAGAATGTGTGGTTCAGTTTTCTCTGTTCACAATGTTAATCTTGTACAGTAACCTGCATGTTAAGCTTCATGTCAATCTCTGGCCATTTATATCCATAGTGTTGTTATTTATTTACTAATGGAATATTAATCTGGTTGATCAGTAATCTATGTCTACATAATCAAATTTCTCTGTGGGATACAATTTTTAATACCATGATCTTGGAAGCACATGTAATGGAATCTGCATCTCTTATAATGGGGACTGTGAATACTGCTTACATCCAACAAAGATCTTATCATTCAGATTTACTTATTGGCTCATTGTTTGGTCTTCTATATCGCGGGTCATTAAAAGCAGGAAAAGATTTTGTTAACTGCAGTGTTTCCACGAAAAAAAATTAGGGACTCGCCCTCAGAAAATACTTATAAGAATGTGTAATTTCATAAAATAAGAGTGAAATAGTGTGTAATTGGGTAATAGTTTGGAACGAGAAGAAGCATCATAGTTTTGCAAAAGTTTAAGCAAGTAGTGGTGTAACATATATTTAGAGAATCATCGACGTTGGATTACAAGACAAATATGAAGACCTGTGATTGTATCATATGAGTTTCTTTATGTACGTCTTTTTTTTTTCTTACATAGAAAACTCAGGTTATTTTGAAATTTTGTAGTTGCTCTATGATCCTGATACCTTTAGTTGCACTATACTCTCATATGTCAGCTTAACTGCAAGAAACAAGCTTCCAAGCTGAATATTGTTTTATTTCGTTCAACAGTATATTGTAATGCTCCTTACTGTTTACCTTTAGTGGTGTCATGGTGAAGATTTATGGTGTTCAGAATTTTAACACCACAACTTGATGAAAAATCAGAATATGTAAAGCAAAAGAAAAAGGCGGAAGAGAGTGACCATTATGAATCTGAATTAGAGTCCAGTAAACCGGAGAAACAAGAGGAGGAGGGGGAAGAAGAAGAAGAGGATGTAAAGGTTAGAGCACCGCGAAAAAGGAAAGGAGGGTGAGTTCCATCCCCACCCCAACCCCATTTTGTCTTAAAGAAATCAAACAGAACTTCATTCTCATTGATTTTTCTTGGTACTGCATATATATCCCTGACATTATGAATATAAATCTTTTTGAAGTCATAAAAGTGAAATAATCAGTGTAATTCACCTTTTATTCTCTTCATTATTGATATGATATTATTAACCAAGTTCCATTCCTTTGGGATTATCGATTCTATTTGAAAAATATGAAAACTGGATTCCGCAATTTAAGCACCTCCTCCACTTATTAGTTCACTTCAACAAATGGGCATTTTTGGTTCTCTAAGAGAAGTTTTAGCATCCTTACTTTTTGATGTATACCCATTATCCATAGCTAGCAATTGGCAGTACCATTCTCAATCAGATGATAGTTATATTATCGTGTGTGGTTTTGTTTCTTATAATTGAATACCTCATCAATTAGGTCTGCTAAGGTAGATAAAGACGTTGTTAAGAAGCGAGGAGGTGGTGGCTTTGCTAAATTGTGTAGCCTTTCTCCGCAACTTCAATCATTCACGGGAGAGGCCCAGTTGGCAAGAACAGAGGTATTTTTTTTTTTCTTGTAGATTTAAATAATCTCTACTGTATTCTTATGTTTTAAAAAAAAATGCATTTCTTTTAATTTCCTCTTGTTTCGAGGAAGTTGTTTGACGTATAACTTTGAACTTGCTTTTTCGCCCTATTTACTAAGACTTTTTGTCCAGGTTGTTAAGAGACTTTGGAGCTATATCAGGGAAAATAGTTTACAAGATCCAGCGAATAAGCAAAACATAATATGCGATGAGCCATTACGTGCCCTTTTTAACGTTGAGCGAATCAACATGTTTCAAATGAGTAAAGCTTTAAGCAGGCACATATGGCCATTAAACTCAGCCGACGGTACCTTCTTCTTGCACAAAAATGCTATAATCTACCAGACATGCATCAATTGTCCCATGCTATGTAGATTTTTTCTTGCTCTTCCTTTTCATCCTCACGTTTTATATAAAATAAATGGTAGCATTTTTAACAATTACCACCATCAAATGAAGAGTTATGCTTGTGATCTACTTCTTAAAAGAAACTCCCCATGAGTGCTTATATCGAACAACACGCTGCAACGTTGAAATTTCACTGAACCTTGTGTATGAGTACCTAGTCGGCACTCGGCAGGGGCATACATAACATGTATTGTGTATTCATAAATTTTTTAGTTACAATTTAGAAAGGCAAGAAAGTCATAAATCCAATTTCTAAAATAAATAAATAAAAATCCTGCTATACTTTAGTTGCTGATAATTTTTTATGTTGGTGGATGACAAAAAATGTTTTTAAAGTCATAAAAGCCTTGTTGCGGCAGAGTAAGAATGCCCGGTGCATGATACTTTCTAATACGAGCTTGCAGTCTTCCAACATGAGTATTGCCTCTGAATTTTTATTTGTCAAGTCGTTCTAGTCATTGAACAACTACATTAAGTTATTGTTACACAACATATAATCGTTTCTCTACACTGTTAACTTCCCCTTATATGTGTTTGTTTTCATTTTTATTGCACGTGTCCATGTGTGTATTTTCTGAAACTGTATGGTGATGTAGCAGTTATAGAAAACTCTTCGCGAAAGGCAAAGCAGTCCAAGCAAGAGGTAGAAGAGGAGGACGAAGAAGAGGAAGATGAAGAAGAGGAAGAAGGTAATAATAACTGTCTTGGGTTATCAAATGCCCAGAGAGTAATGGTACTGCACATCAAACCACACTTTTAATTCTGTTGTAACTTAGTGAGTATAGAGTAATTAAGCAAAGATATACACGGCCCTTTAAGGATAGTAAAAACTTCAGTAACATTCTTTTGTTCAGATTCGGATGAGCCTAAGCAAGAAGAAAAACGGCCGAAGAAAGGAGGAGGCTCCGGGCTTCTTGCTCCTCTCCCACTTTCAGATGCCCTTATGAAATTTATTGGTACAGGAGAAAGCACACTGTCACGAGCCGACGTTGTGAAGAGAATGTGGGAGTACATAAAAAAGAACGATTTGCAGGTATTGTTTGTCACTAACTTTGCTCTTTTTTCTTTGATGAGTTCTGATTGGTGGGCAAATGAACACTACCAAGTACCGTTTAAAATTCAAAAGCCTTTTAATGTATTTAGTTCTCACTTGAGTTCATTAATCATGCTATGAAGTTATGCATCCTTTAACCGTTTTTTTTTTTTTTTCTTTCCCTCGCCAAGTGCTTTATCTCTTTCCGGATATTTTGGTGTTTTATTTATAGGATCCGTCGGATAAGCGAAGAATTCTTTGCGATGATAAATTAAAAGAGCTATTCGACGTCGACTCTTTCCTTGGCTTCTCAGTCACAAAGCTTCTGACTGCACATTTTGTCAAGTCAGAATAGAGAGTTGATGTTTACTTGTATATATAATACAATGCGAGCCTGCGAGGTGGCCCATTTTTGGTCAAGCTAATCTCATGTTGTAATCTGGTAGTTCTTTTTTCCTCTTTTTTTTTTTTTTTTTAATTTTATTTCATGTTCTAACATCTCCAAGAAAAGAAAGCAGATTTTTTTTTTTTAATTTATGAATTTAGCTCTTGCTGGCATCTCAAGAATTTTTCATACCCTTTTCAAGGCATCATTCCAGTTTTAAACAGCTATCTTACAAGTTTGAAAGCTGTCTGAGATTTTTTTTTTTTTTAATTCTAGCGAATTGGTGGTTTTATACGCATGTTAGGATTGGAGAGACAAATTAACATTGATGTTGAGTTATGGAACGTCATTTTTAGTAGCATTATTAAAAAATTAAAAATTAAAAATTAAAAAAAAAGGAGGTTCTTCGCATAATAGGTGGAGAGTAGGTGAAAATGCTAAGGACGTGCCTACTTTTGTAAC
Organism: Boehmeria nivea var. tenacissima; assembly: GCA_018132145.1. NCBI lineage: Eukaryota > Viridiplantae > Streptophyta > Magnoliopsida > Rosales > Urticaceae > Boehmeria > Boehmeria nivea. Next base: position 16,394,667 of record CM030878.1, on the reverse strand, counting down.
TTCAATGATTGTTGTGTCATTATCTCACATATGATTTATTACATGGTTGTCACTAATTTCTGCCAAAGCTTGTTTACCACTTGATTTGAAATTTTATTTATCCACTTTGCAAGAAATATATTTACAAATTCATCATTTCTATTACTTAACGACTTAATGTGGGTTAAAAAAAACATAAGCGTAATTAACTAATGATAGAATTGGTGGTGGATCAAGCGTGGTACTCAAACATTGTTTGTATTATAAACTTGATTTACGACATCCAATATTTTGTCCTAAATTTTATCAATAGACAACCATTGCTACCCTAATAAAAAAGCACAAAAATGAGGCTACGTAATCAATGCGCAAAGACAGTAATAGTTTATGTTTAAGTTATCATGTTTTATGTCAAAAATTTTGGGTTTTTTTTTTATTTTCTTATTTATTAAGGTTTTCCGCGATAAGTTTTTTGATGCATTGCCATTGGCAATATATATATATATATATATACATAAATAAAACAGGTAACCCAACCACTATATCCATACAAATATTAACGGTTTTGCAGTTTGAGAAGAAGGGCTTTAATTTTGGGGACTTGTCATTTTGGATTTTGGGTTTTGGTGGTGCCCGAGGCGTAGCAGAGAGTGATATTTGTGTGTGGTTGACAGTGCCAAGTGCTATTGTCACATCAAGACTTGTACAAATTAGTTTGCACATTTGTCTGAAACCATAGGATTGGTGACACTTTCGCTTTCAGCTGGGTTTTAAAAGATATGAATTGCAACTTTATCCTTAGATTAGATGCTCTAAAAGTCAAAACAATTCCTAGCCATTTTGTGACTGATTGGTATTTCGCTTTCTTCTTCAAATTCTCTATATCCACATGTTCTTCTATTACGGTACAAATATAGCCATCCTTACCTTCATTGCCTCTTCGGACTCCAAAGAAACAAAACTTGATTATTTGATTACTTTAGATTCACAATATGAAGCTATAATCTTAAGTATGTTAACTCTCATATATTGACAAACCCACGACAATTATATTATATATATATATGTAGTCTTTCTACCTTAAAGAGTAAGGAAAAGAGTAATTGTTTGAGAAGGAAAAGAATTAGAGTGATGAACAAAAGTGAAATTGAATAGTGGCGCATAGCTAGGCTTTTTATTATTATTATTATTATTTACATTTTTGTGATTTCGATGGCAAGGCACGAGGCCATGATTGTACGGCCATGTTTATGATGGGATATTGCTTTCAAAGAGTGCGCCTTTCTCATATCCAAGAAATTGCTCATCATGAAACGGCAAGATCATGCTTAGTTGACACACATATTTTACTTACACACACAAATATATATTTCTTTCATGTTAATGCCACTAACTTCTAGTTCATATATGAGATAACAAAACTTTGAACTTAATAGTTCATAATGAGGAAGTGTGTGAAAAAAAGGGATTTGTCTTTTTCTGTTAGACTTCCTCTTTATTGTGTTGCGCGCACACACAATTAAACCAAACTTTGAGTGTCGATCAAATTGCAAAAACCAAGAAAATATTTTACAAACAAAAGTATAGGATTTTTGTGGCACATAAATTGGTCATATGGTGTATATATTTGCAATGTGGATAAGTTCTTAGGCATGGACGTAGTAGAAGCATGAAATGTGCATGTTCTACAAGAATCTATTAGAGAGTGGGTCACTTGACAACACATAGTGAAACCTACCTTTTTCTTTTCTTTTCTTTTATGTTCTACTTCAGTACTTTTTGGCCATGAAAACATCATTCGCAAAAAAAAAAAAAAAAAAAAAAAAAAGAAAAGAAAAGAAACCGTGTTAGTGGAATTTGTACCAGAAAAAAAAAAGAAAGAAAAGAAATTGTCAAAGAGGGAGAGAATCTAATGTGGTGGGACCCACCAATATTTCGGAATGTTGAAAGCTCCGCCGTTGGTATGCGGCGAACAGATTCTTCTCTCACTGCCACGTCGTTCGCCGCCATATTCCAATCCTACCCTCCACTTCATGTATTATGCATATATACATACATACATGATACATATATATATATTATACCCCTTTTATCAATGCTTATTCAAGCACGACTGTTCTATCAGCCTATCAGGTATTATAATTTTTAGTATTATTTATTAAAATATTATAAATGATGTTATTTTGATTTAAAAAAAAAAACTGTAAAGGACGGTGGTGCGTCTCTGTTTGGCATATTGATCGTCCATATTTCGGTTTATTACACACCCCGGTGAGCCGAGCAATTATAAGAAATGACCATTTTAAGATTAAAAAGTAGGGAAGATTTGGGTTTTAGCCATTTTTAAGCTCATGTTTCAAAAATTTAGCCATAGTTTCACGAATTTAAGGAATTAGCCATTTTCGTTGTGTAACAATTTTCGTTACACGTGTAACAATTTTTGTTACCCGTGTAACAAAAATTGTTACTGAGCGTAACAAAATTTGTTACACGGGTAACAAAATTTGTTACGCGGGTAACAAACTTTATTACACGTGTAACAAAAATTGTTACATAACGAAAATGACTAATTCCTTAAATTCGTGAAACTATGGCTAATTCTTAAAAAAATTACCAAAAATTTGGCTAAATCCTTAAAAATCTCTAAAAAGTATAGTCAATATTTTAATTAATAAAAAATAATTTTAAATTATTATAAGTGATAAAATTTAATTATGTATCTTGTTATTAGACTATGATTATTTTCTTAATTTTTTACGATATAGACTAAAATTTGGAAGATCATTCAAAAATAATTTAGTAAACTTTATTAGGTAATAAAAGAAAATAAATAATTGTTAATTATATTTTACGGGCTTGGCTATCAAAAATAATTTAGCTAATTGATCTTTGAATCTAAAATTTATTAAGTTATAAAAGAAAATAACCTCTGAGCATGAGTGAGACAATTTGTTTATAGTTTGTAAGTTATAGTATGTGAATGTGACACCCTAGTTTTGGAAATTCCTACATCCTACTAGAAGCTTCCCTTGTGATCCGAGTATAAATACCTTGCAAAACACTCTTTGATATATATATATATATATATATATATATATACGTGTATTATTTTCAACTATTCCTAACAAATAGATTATTTGAAGTGGCGAACACGAATTTAATGTCCCGTGACATTTAAATAGTGAAAAATAAGAAAAGAAAATTCAATTATTTTTTTTTAATTTTCATTTTACAAGCTTGCATTGGATTCTTTCGTTAGCTACAATCCAAGGGAATAAAAAGGAGAGAGATAATGAATGACTCTTTCGACACAATATGTAAATATATTAACGATATAATAAAAATATGAGTACATCTATTGTCACCCTTCATTTTTGCTCCTCACACGCGGTAGATTATACATTATTACTAAATAACTATCATAAAATTATAACTATTGATTTTGTAATAAATTAAAAGCCATATCTTTAAATCCTTTTTTTAAATAATTTTTTTTCTAAAATACTTTTTAATCTTCTTCGTAATTGTCATTTCATGGAATTTATTCCTTTGATTTTTATTTTAAAACAATGATTTATTTGGCATTTGATCATTTATTGATACATATTTCAAAGAATTAGCCAATATTTCAAAAAATTAAAAACTTAACTATTACCCGATAAATAATTAAGGATATAAAGGTAAAATTACATTATTATGCTATCAAAAAAATTATACTATATATCTCTTCAGATAAAAGAAATGTTAGTTATTTTATATAACATCATTTAAAAAAGAGTTATTTACTTGATAATCTCTTAAAACAACTCTTATTTGTTCATATACATATACGGACGTTACAAAATAAATTAATAAGAAACTGCATTAGTGTGATTGTTTTATTTCTATTTTTTTCTATGAGTTTCATTTATTAAAATTCCCAAAATTATGGTTTGCAGTGTTTGGTGGTTTTATTCTCTATTATTTGCCCGTAGATGTCTTGATTTAAATAAAAATAAATAAAAGATATGATCGTCGATCAAAAGAGATATTGTGAGGGCAAACAAGAAATAACCTTCAATATTAAAATGAAAAAAAAAATATGCTGATTATTATTTTAAACAGAGAATTTCATAATAAAGTACAGAAGGAAAGTAATTAAGATTTTATAATACGGTTAATTTTGAAATAATTTTAATTAAAGGGTGCGAAGAGTAGAACCTACATTTAAAAGGTTAGTAGCCTTCTCATTTAACCAGAAGACTATTTCAGCAAAACTATAACATTTTTCATGAGGGAAAAACCCAAAAAATCAATACATCATATATATATATATATATTCAATCGCAGATGAGGAGGCTACTGACCTTATATATATATATATATATATATATATATTAAAATGAAAAAATATAGTGAAATGCAATGAAATTGAGGTAATGGTTACGGTTTCAGCGCATGCATCACCGAAAGATACTTGCTTTCACAAGGGTTTTGATTGCTACGATTGTTTTCCACTTGAATTAAGTAATAATGCTATTGAAAAAAAATATATTTATATATATGAATGCATATATGTATGTGTGTATGTATGCATGTATAGGCATGTTGGCATTAATTGAATGTTGCATGAAAGTAACTATACTAATTGTGTGGTCCAAACTCATAAATGTGAGTATGTATGTGTGTGATTGACAACACCAATAATTAAGTTATTAGCCATTTTTTTGCTATTTTTTTAGACATTATGCATTGACTGTTTTGTCATTTGTTATGGAAGGTAACAAATGTTAAATACTGTAACAATTTTGTTTATAATAAGTAACAACTTTTGATACAGACCGTCACAGACAAAATTTGATAAACATATGTAAAAAAATATCTAATTTTTATTACACATTTGTCTGTTACGATTTGTATCAACATTTGTTACATGTCGTAACAAATATATTGTTATAAGCCGTAACAATATTTGTTGCAATCTGTAACAAAATTTGAACAAACAGAGATATTTTGGATAGTCCTGATGTAACCAGGCTAATAACTTAATTTTTGAATAGTTTGGTCATTTCCTTAAAAAAATATTATTTAACAGGCTAATTTGCAAATGAACCCTAAAAATATTAGTTTTTTTTTTACACATTAGCACACTATATATTTTATTTTTATATTATCCATTCTTTTCTCTAATTTAATAATAAAATTATATTAGATCGCATATGAAAATAGAGAAAAAAACTTTATAATCTTTCCTATAATTTGTTTTTTCTGTTTTTTTATAATTGAAGATAATATAATTATATTACAAGTTGTGGATCACTGATCAAGAGTATATGATCGTAATTGATCAGTAACAGATGCATAATTTTTTGTAATCTTGTTGGAAATTATAATCTTCGTGGAATAGAATTTTAAACGGAAATATAATGGGTTTTGTACTTTTGTTGTTCTAATTAAGCCAATTAATCCATCCAAATAGAATCACATATAGAATATATGTGATTTCTGGCGATCTAATTCAAGAGGTATGTATAAATGGGAACACTAATACAAACAAGAGAATTGAAGAAATAAACAAGCAAGAGAGTGTGAAAAACATTTGCATCATGAGAGGATTGACCAGATAATTCAAACAAGTGGAATATTGATCTTATAGAAAGGATCGACCAAAAAAAAAAAACCCATTATGGCATAATTGCACTAAAAGAAACTCAAAAGTAGACAAAGAAACCAAAACGCAATAAATGACAAAAACAGCCTCACAACTCACAAGTCACAAATTAAAGAGTACAAACTTGGACAAATCCATTATATTCAGAGAGAGAGAGATTCCATCTTTTGAAAGGGAATACCCAAAAAAAATGAAAAATGAAAAATGAAAAATGAAAATGAAAACTTAGCGAAGGGCAAAAGATACCCTCATATGAAGAAGGCTCACAAAGATGCCATGAATATGATAGATTGTGATGATCGTCACGTGAAAGATGCCTTTTTGATGTGGTGATATGATAATAAGGATATATAGCCTTTCAAATAGTGGAGGTATCTTATTAATTCAACCAACTATGTATATATGTTTATATATTATTATTTTCTTATATATATATATATATAGAGAGAGAGAGAGAGAGAGAGAGATGGAGAGAGTTTTGGCTCATTCAGTGAACCTGGTGGAAAATATCAAAACCTAGTAATTGATCGTGTCTGTATTAATATTGCAGTTTATGAGACAAAGCACATCTTGTTGTGGTTAAAATCTCATAAGTTGTTGCATAAACTAATTGTATAATCTAAAAAAGTGACTAACATTGGGTGTCTCCAAGTACTTTTTCCTAGTTCCTAGAGCTAAATAGACATGAGTTTCGAAGTCAAGGAGTTTCCAATAGATATTATATGGGACATAAAATGAAATCTTACAAGCTATTGTACTATTTACTCTTAATTACTGCAAAATGCATAACCTAGGTACACATGATTTTTTTTTTCTTTTGGGCTTGGAATCATATTTGAGCTTAAAACTAATAAATATATTTCCATATATGACAACCAGAACATATAACTTTCTTTTTTGCTTGGAGACTTCAAATTTGTAATTTGGCACTTTCAGAATTTCTGAAATAAAATGTTAGATCGATAATTAAATCGAAAAAGTGTTAACATAAAAAAACCAAAATGGATATATAACACAATGTTCTAGAAAAAGAGCAAGATTAATGTTGAATATATCTTCCCTACACAACTAATAAGTAAACTTGAATCTAAAAGTTGACTAATAAAATCTCGTGCCGTTTTTTATTTTCCTTTTCCACACTAATATGAAAAAAAAAAAAAATCCCATCTTGGTCTTGGAAGAAATGCAAAATTCCATCTCTCAAGAGTAATGGGTAGTTGGGAAAAATTTAGGATTGTGTTGAAATATCACTTCGTATTATTGTATAATAAGGACTTAACTCACCCTAAATAGTCACCTAGTCCAAGTGGGAAAATTTAAAGGAAAAAAAAAAAGTCAAAAAAGAGAATATTATTATTATTATTATACGAAGATAAAAGACAACGCTTCTTGGATTCGGGAGAGTATTTCTATACAAATTAGATGTTTTGCTTTGGCTCCGAGAAAATGCAAAGTGGTTGGCTATTAAGCGGTCAAGCCATGGTGCTTCATTCTCTCTTCGTTTATTTATTTATTTTTTTGGCGGCATCATAAGAGTAACTTCCACGACTCACCTTTTGCTTTATTATTATTCATATTATTAGAAAGATTTTTCCATGAATTGACCAAACTGGTTTTGCTTGTGAGAAATCACTCTTCATGACTCATGACCTGGCTTTGATCAATTCCTTGCTAATGCCATCATCATTTGCTTTCATTAGAAGCAGGATTAAGAGAATCTTATACCCTTTTTGACCCATCATGAAGAGGAATAATTATTATATAAAAACTCAACCAAAGGCAATAAAACTCAGGGTGGATCTAAATCCACCCTAGTCTACTGTTTACACGTCCGGACATAAATATTGGTTTTTAAAATTTTAAAAATAAGGAAATTATAAAAAATAATCATTTTATTTGGATGATTTAAAAATATAGTCAATGTTTTAATTTATTAAGAAAACAGTCATACTACAAAGTTCATCCATACATCTTTTATGTTGTACAATTTAATAATAGGAAAATATCGCTTTTAGTAAAATATTTTTAAGAAAATAGCTCCTTAAAAAATAATTTTAAAAAATAGCAACAGTTTCAAAATTTTAAGAAAATACTTATTTCAAAAATTTATTACCTTGGTAAGAAATTTATTACAGCAAATTTTATGTGTGACTTTATTATGGTAAGAAATTTTTTATATGTTCTTACATGTGTAAAAACTTTTTATGTCTAATTTTTAAATTTTTTGAAACTACGATTAGTTGTTTAAAACACACCATCTAAAATGGCTATTTACCTTATTGTCACAAGTGTAGTGAAATTTTTTCTTAAATATATATAAAAAATAAATATATCATTATAGTGATTTTGGATGGTATTTATTTGGTGGTTTTTTTTTTTTTTTTGAAAAACGATTCTGGATCGTCAGATTTACCTTTTCAGTGGGCCTTACATAAATCTGACGATTCAAAATCATTTCCAAAAAAAAAAAACCCACCTGAGAATCCCCGGATTTTGGATCCAATGACAAAGTTTTTTTTTTTTTTTTTTGCCGGAATGATAATCATTCCGTTTAATGACAAGCTAGTCGTGTATATGATTTTACACCTTATATAGAGATTTTCGTTAACACTTAACAAGTATGAAATAATACTGTAAGTTTTTGAGGCTTTTATATCTTATAGTGATTTTCAAAAGCATGCAATTGGATATTCTAATATAGTCCCATTATGAAAGGGAAATATAGCACTAATTTCATCTCAAACTGCCTTTTAGTTTCCCTCTGTCAACGAGTCTAGTCCCCCAAAAGAACTCTTCACCAATTGGCCGTCCATAGTTTTGAAAAATAGACCGTCATTCGTATTCACAAATAACCATTTTATTGGGGCTTGTTGAACATACATATATATATATATATATATATACGTATATCATGCCGTATCATTCAATACTTCAAATTTGGTTGGCAATGCTTTTTGACACTCCTCACAAAAAAATTGATATCGATTCTTTTTTCCAAATGAAGGGTATTTTGGAAAACTAGTGAGATCAGAGATGGGCACAAAATTAGATTCTTTCTAAATAAATAAAATAAAATAAAATAAAATAAAAAAGCATCCGACAAAACTAACGTAGATTCGAGATGTCGAAGTGGATCCAATCCAAACTCCAATATTTTTTTAATAATAATTAAAAAAAAAAGTCTATTGTATTGAAATAGTTATATATGAAGAATTGAAGATCTCGTGGGAGAAATGATAAATAAAGAAAAAATGGGATTTGGTGGAGAGGTTAGGAATAATAGATTCCTTCATTCGATGGAAGAGAAAAAAAAATGGAATCTAACGGCTGTAATGTAAAATAAACAAGTGTGTCGTTTTCTTTTCTTAGCTTCAAAAAGAGAGCATCTTTCTTAAACATCTCTCTCTCTCTCTCTCTCTCTCCACTTTTTGATAACATTTATTCCTACTGAAATCTCGATCAATATCAAATATCATTCTTGAATTTTAATTTTTGGGGGTCCCTTGGTCAATTTAATTTAATTTATTTTTAGATTTCTAAGATTCCTTATCTCTAAGCTATTTATATCTACCATTTAGTACTCAAGTTTGTTGACCTACCAAAAATGTCTTTTGAGACAGTAAGACCCACCGTCTGATCACATGTTTTGTGTTACAATGGAAGTGGAGGTTAAGAATCTTCGGCTTGAAGGCTTTACAATGATGTTACAGAGTGAATTCCTAACTATATTGATATTGTGTTTCATAATTTCAGTATTATATTAATATTTTTAATATCAGTAAAAAAAAATTAAAAACTTAAAAGGATAATACTTTTACTTATTTACCAATACCATTAGGTATTAGGGGCTGAATTTCCTTTATTTTTATTATGAATAATGCTATTTGCCATGTATATATGCTCTTTTATCAAATTTCCAATATCAATTTGTGCAGTAAGTAAAGTTTCATATTCTAATTAGTTGAATCTAATATCATTATAACTAAATGATAAACACTCATCAATTATAATATAATATGCAAGATAATATTAAAATATTTATAAAAAAAATTTGATATATTTAGCACTGTCTATAATATGGTATATGGTAAAACATTAAGCAACAAACGTATATAAATTGCTCAAAGAATATATCAAAAATGTCAAAATTTACACATGTATAGAAGAATTTTAGATTAATAGGAATATAGGATTGACTATATATATAGAAGAACTGTAATTTTGCTCCAACTTTATATAAAGCTAACGAATTACACTTTTCTTCTAGCTAGAGACTCGTGGAATTTTTAAACAAAGATGACCAAAATTTTGGGGTTTGGAATCCAACACAAGAACAAAGATAATAAGCCAAAAGTTTTTTTTTTTTTTTCAGAAAAAAGAATAATAAAATTGATAATAATAATGATAAACCAAACTTTTGTGATCCACCGACTAATAAGTCATAAGTCTCTCCAAGTCTGAAAGCGTGATTCCCTTTGAAATTGGGAAAAGAGCCATTGATATATACACCAAGGGAAACAAATACAAAACAACAATTAATTATTTAACAATTTTTGGGTGAAAGCATAAAGGTCAGAAATTTTATTGCATAGTTTAATGTTGGAATCTGAATGGACATTGACTGACTTACCATGGAAAATTCCACTTTGTAGGGCTTCTTGTTCCCATTAATAGAGAAATAGAGAGATGCAAGAAAGTGCTATTCTTTGACTAAACGACACAAAAAGTGCGCTACAACCATATCTCATTTCTTTACTATTTACCTTGCTTGCATATCCCTTGTTTGAAAGATTGCATATTAAAATATGCATATTAAAATACTTTTGGAAATAAATATTTCTCTTTTGTTCGGATTCTTTATTTATTTTAAAAACTTGAATATGTTTGCTAAAAATGCTATAGAAAATTATGAAAGAAACTAATATGCTTAACTTAAAGCTCAACCCCAAAAAGACTATGTATTCCCATACAAACTTATAAGCAATGGAAATAAATGTGATCCGGAACATTAGCCTAATTTGTAAATATCAAGTTATATCTTAATAAAGGAAAAACTTTAAAATAGTCTCTGAATTTTAACAAAAATTCAATTTCATCTCTCTGTTTTTAGTAATTATGAAATGATACTTTAGTTTTCAAATCGGTCCAAAATTATTATTTTGCGTTGACTAAAACTTTATATTTTTTAAATTACCCTTTTATAAAATTCGTTAATCCAACCTCCAATTTTTTTAAAAATTATACTTATACTCAATATTTTACTTTTATTTTCTGAATTTTTTTAAAAATTACACTTGTACCAAATATTAAGGTATAAATGAACTTTTTAAAAATTTTGGAGGTTGTATTAATGGTTTTTATAAAAGATAGTTTTGTCATTTTGAAAAAAAAATTTAGTCAACACAAAAGAATATATTTAGACTGACTGAATGACTATTTCGGAATTACCAAAAATAAATAGATGAAATTGAATTTTTAGTAAAGTTCAGAGACTATTTTAGAATTTTTTACTTAATAAATTATAAATACAATGAAAGTTCCTAAGTGTCAAAACATTAAACACTTTCACTATAACATATTTAAAATTCTTGCCCTAAAATTCCAAGTAAAATGTTGCTTTTCAAACTTTTTGTTTCCCGTGAGAAAAAAAAGGCAAATTATCTGTCAAATGCACATGTATAGGAAAGACCAATAAATTGACCTATTCAAATTTGTTTACTCTTTCAATACATTTTAGCTTTATTGAAAATGTTTTATTTCCGTTTTATATATCATTTGATTCCGTTTTCAAAGTACAAAACTAAAGAAGAGGCTTTCCTTTGGGATTGCTTACGCTCAATTTTTGCCTTTATTTTCCCTTTTTCTTCAAAAGTATACTTTGCTTTGAGGAACAACTTTTTGTTCACTGGGGTCCTCATAAAACTGATATTGGAGTTTTTATTTTGGAAATTAAATTGATATATAGTGGAGTAACATTGTAAAGTTGTCCATAAATTGCCAGATTGAGATTGTGTGAAGGAATATTGACCATGGTGGAGAATAATGAATTAAGGTCTCTCATATTTTTTGTTATTTATTTATATATAATGTTTTGGATATTAAATGTAGAACCCATGCCAAATGCGGGCATAATTGCTAGTCCAAGCATACCGAATCTAAATCCATAAAGTAATATAGGAGACATATGAAGTTTAATATTTCATTTTGTCTATTAAGATTTAAAAAATAATGGAGAAGAATTAAAGTTAATTAATTGATAGATTCTTTTTCTTGGTGCCTTGATTGGTTAGTATTCTTATCTAAAAAATAATTGAATTAATTCCGATTCAATAAAATTCTAATATTAAATTTAAGAATGAATAGACCATATGAATATCGAGGATATAGTGTAATAATGTGTAAAAAAAATATTTTTATATCTTTTTTGAGTTATTATACACATCATGTTAGAATTTTCCTTTTTTTTTTTTTTTGCAAATACTAATCTTAAACCATAGGTTAATTAATTTGTGTGGTAAATATTACTTCAAACAAAATTTTGAGGAATTTAGTTTTAATTTCCGACGTGGATTTAATTTAACCTAGCATTAAAATAGACAGCAGGTGTAAAACAAACAAAAAAAAAAGGAAAAGAAAAAGTCTTCCTTTGCCCTTAAAAGGAAAGAAAAGACCACAAACTGAAGGAAGCGGAAATTCGTCGAGTAAAATAGAATTTGATCCCTCACATTATTCCGTAATATACAAGATATTCCCGGGACAATCTAGACATTTCCATTTCACCCAATCCAAAACCCGAAATTTCTTCGGGTACCGGGTCGAGCCGGTCCCAAAACGCAAATGAGAGATCGAGCGAACTAACGGCGGATAAAATATGCGACGCCACGATAGCGACTTTTTGACAATAAAATTTCAAAAATAATATAGAAACGACAGACTCGAAACTTGGCGCGTCTTCATTGGCTGATTCCACTCTCTCTCTCTCTCTCTCTCTCTCCGAACAGAATCTTCTGGCCTTAAATTTTTTATTTTTTATTTTTATTTTCGATTTTCTTTCCCTTTCTTCGCTCAAAAGTCCACATTTTCTCTCCTACCAAACAACTTTCCCTCTGTGTATATATATATATATATATATATATATAACATATACGTATAGTCGCGTCTAATAAGCTTTATAGTATATATATGTTTTAGACTCTCCGAACAGTTTTCTCTCATTCAAAGATCTGAGATTCGAGGATTTGAAAGAAGACAAAAAAAAAAAAAAAAGGAAAGGAAGAATGGGCTCGATTGCTGAAGAGCTGAGCTTGGATTTGAGAGCGAGTTTCGTCCCGAAGACGATCGGCGATTTTCTCAGAGACGTTTCGGCGATCGGAAATGTGGCCGATAAAGCTTCGAAGCTCGACGATTTCGTGAAGCGATTGGAAGAGGAAATGAAGAAGATCGATGCTTTCAAGCGCGAGCTTCCTCTTTGCATGCTCTTGTTGAACGATGGTTCGTTTATTTCGTAATCGATTTTTTTATCATTCAATCGTTGATTTTCTTTTTTTTTTTTAATTAATTTGGATTTTTTTTTTTTGGGAATTTTTTGGTTTTAGCAATTGTGGCTGTGAAGGAAGAATTAGCGCGATGTGAAGCGCCGAAAAATGCTCAACCAGTGCTCGAGGAATTCATTCCGCTGAAGAAGAAGAAGGATTGCGATGAGGACGAAGAGGGACTGAATTGCAATAACAAGAAAGAGAAGGACTGCCGGGACAAGAAACACTGGATGAGCTCTGTTCAGCTTTGGAACACAGAAGATGACATTGACACCATTGATCTAAAGCCAAATTCGAAGAAGCAAACCAAGGTATCAACACAACCCGAGTTTAAAAATCCAGTCTTTGAACGAAAGAGACAACACATTGACATTGGTGATTGATTGGTCTTGACTCTTGATGGTTATTCATTAGGTAAATGAGAAAAGGCATGGCTTGGAAACTGAGGACCCATTTCAGGGCTGTAGAAACAGGACTGCCGTGGGAAGGGCTTTTGTGGGGTTTAAGCCTTTTTCGGGTTTTCCTGCGGCGGCGAGGAAGGAAGAGAAGGAGGAGTTTGCGGTCCACGGGCTGTCTTTGCTCACCCCGGGGATTAAGGCTCTGAAGGATGAGCCTGTTTGTGGTGCCAATAGATTGTTCAATTCGAGCAGGGCGGTCTCGGCCTCTGCCTCTGCCTCGTCTTCGCATTCGAATGTTCAGTCGAATTCGCGAGCGGGTTCGGCTGCAGCGCAGCAGCAGGCGGCGAGGAAGCAGAGGCGGTGCTGGTCGCCGGAGCTGCACAGGCGATTCGTCAGCGCCTTGCAGCAACTCGGAGGCTCGCAAGGTGAGGCATTTTGGTTCATTGTGTTCTCTTGAATTGGAGTTGCCTTAAATCTTTACGTGTATTGGTTTTAAGGTATTGGTCTGAATAAAGAAGCTTGAAATTGAGAATATTTTCTTGCACAATTCATGATTGAGACTCGTGTTGTTGTGCTGGTGAAGGATACTTGATTGTCTGTATTCATTTACATCGATCAATTGTTGTACTAATATGATTATTTCACTCTCTCTCTTTTCATTACTAAAATTATTGAAGCACCTAAAATTTATTCTTTTTGAAACATCTTTCAGTTGCCACCCCAAAGCAAATAAGAGAGCTTATGCAAGTTGATGGCTTGACCAATGATGAAGTGAAGAGCCATTTACAAGTTAGTCCCTGAAACTCCCAATTCTTTTCACTTTTGCGCCATCTTTAAAATATGCTTTGGTGACACACCCTAATGACACTTTCCATGAAAAGTTGGCTAAAAATTCCCTCTTTTCTGCACGTTGCCAATCCAGAAATACAGGCTGCACACAAGAAGGCTTCCCTCGGGCAACGCCGCACCCGCCGCAGCGGCCGCGAACCAACCCGTCGTCGTGTTGGGTGGCCTGTGGATGAGCCAAGACCAGTGTGGTGGTGAGTCCTCAAAGCCCAGCAGCTCTCAGTCTGGCTCTCCGCAAGGCCCTTTCCAATTAGGTGCCAATTGCGGTGGAATTAGTAGCCCCACCACAGGGGATGAGAGCATGGAAGATGATGAAGATGCTAAATCTGAAGGGTATAGTTGGAAAAGCCACCACTCACAAATCAGGGAATTAAGAATATGATGTTGTATATGAGAGTTTTAAAATAAAATGATACATCACGAATTTTGCAGATAAATTTACGTAAGCCAATGGATATAAGAAAATAATACAGGATAGTACATAAAATGAGGACTTTTGAGTCTTCACGCATAAGAGAGTGAGAGAGGCTGTTAAATTTTGCAGATTAGATTTGTTTTCTTGTACCTTGAGGATGAGTTTTTTTGTTAGTATTTTTTTTTTAATTTTTTTTTGGCCGAAATTGGTATAAAGAACTTTTTTTTTTTTTGCTAAGTAATGATATTTTCTTTTTCCTTGTCCATATGGCTTCTTGGGGTGTTGATATCATAATTACTATTTTTCATGTGTGAAAGTGTTGTTCTACAAGACTACAACAGTCAAGTTTGATGCTTGATTGAGGAAAAAAAAAAAAGAAAAAAAAACAGTCAAATAAGATGGGATATAATTTAATAATTTACATCCTCGAAATCAACTCATTGGAGTTGCACTCAATTTTTTTTTCTCAGCCAGTTGAAAACTGGCTCTAGCTGATCCCTCTTTTTTTGGCTTTTAGATTTGTGAAAGCTTTGAAAGGTCTCTATTGTAATTTTTTACAACATATATTGAAGTCATTCTTCTTTTACTTTCTCTAATAATTCTCTTGAAAACGATGATGAAGAGGTTGGTGTAACTCTCACGAGGAAGACGAAGACCATAACTAATGATACCCCATGTGGCAATTGGTTTCGCATGCAGACTGAGACAGATTCCAAAATCAATGAAAAAATTAAAAATAAAATAAAAGAATGCTTTGAATTCAACACAGCATTCACGAAGTAATTGAGAGATTCACAGTTTTCTCAAGCAAAGCCAAAAGGTATAGTATTTTAGTAAATTGCTGTCAGATTTTCTCAGTGGATTTCACGCCAAAGTGCTGAAAAGAAATACCGAGATTAAGCAAGCCACACAACTTGTTTGACAATTACAACCTGATATTACAAGCAAAGAAAAAAAAAAAGTAATATTTGACAAATTACATTTTCTGGTGCTTGTCTTGACTCTTGATGTGGCTTCCTGGGCAGAGGAAATAGATTCTGATTTTTCTAGGAAACTCATGTCTTTAAAAAACATAATTCTACGGAAATTAATGGTGCAAATAACTTGCACATGTACAATCTATTAGAATTATCACGTCATTTTATAAGTTCCTTAACTTTTTTGTTGTCATGTATCAAAACTTTGGAGGATTTTAGATCCTTTGTCCTTCAAATATTCTTTAGAGACTGAGTCAAATGCTGAGTCATTTTGATTTAAATTTTTATTTTATATTTGATAAAATTTTAAATTTAAATTGATATTTATTAGATAAGAATTTAATTTAATATTTAAATTGAGATTGTTAAAAAAAATTGTACTAAATAAAAAATAAATATTTTTTATTATAAAAAAATTATGAATACAATCTTTTATATTTAAGGTTAAAAATATGAATAGTAACTCTTTCTTGCATGTTATATATTAGCCTTTAGGGTACGAGTGTGGTTTTGGAAAAGATTCTCCAAAAATAAAGCCACTATTGTACTTGAGGAGAAGAGAGAGAGAGAGAGAGAGAGAATTCCATGTTGAAATTAGTGGGTGGCAGAGTTTTGGTTGTACAAGATAGAGGACAAGATCCGGACTTATCTTGGGTGAGAATAAAATAAATCTCTTTATATTCGCTTGTGTTTTTTCTTCCAATTAATTACATTAGATGATAATTTTTCTTATCTAAAGAAAAAGTAGACACTACTGAAATTGACATTATCTTCACATACATACATCACCATTCGCCAGTCACCACCAAGGTACACCAATTTTTGGGTTTTCATAATTTAAACTTAAAAGGGTCTTTAGAGTTTAGGGTAGACACAAAAGTGATTCTGACCGAAATTGATTACGACATTTGTCCTAATTGCAAATTACAGATACAGTACATGCACAAAATGGTCATGTCAACTGTCAAGTATGGCATATGCAAAAGAAAAAAATGGCCATTAATTAGACTTAAAAAAGCTCTGACTCTCAGTAGGAATATCTATTATGCTCTACAATAGTACTTTTAAAAAGGAATTTCATTTTTATTTAAATATACTAATTTGTTGTGACTTGTGAGTTGTGACAACTATTATCCTATAGAGAGCCAATAAATTTCGTGGGAGAGTTTGGCCTTTTTTGTCAAGAGATTTTTCGTTTTTTTTTTATTTTGCATTTTGTCAACGAAAAACACTTTTTTTTTGTCAAGATGAATTTTAGTTAAAAAAAAAGGGTCCATGTATGAAGTTTACAAAATGTAAAGTTAGAAAAAGAATAAGTAAATAAGGATGAAATGTAATTAAAAAAAAAAAAAAAAGAAAGAAGATGGCCTAACCGGAATTCTGCAGGCGTTAGGCTCTCCAAACGCGTGGACAAAGGCGTGTGCAGTCGCTTGAGTCAATATTTCAATTAACATTTGTGGGCGCATAGCTTGCATGCGCTCGCCCCCTCTTTCTTTTTTTTTTTTTGTCATTTTGATATTTAATCATTTTTTAATTTATATTTCAAGAAAATAATTAAAATTTTAAAAAATTAAAAAATTAATCATTAGTCAATACAAATTTAAAATTATAAAGATAAAATTAATGCTTCATATAGTTTAAAAAATAATTATTTTCTTAATTAATCGTAACGTTGGCTATTTTGTTTAAAAAATCTTAAAAATTGACTATACTTAATAATCACTTTTTTTCTTTTTTTTTCTTTTTTGGTTCTTTTACTTTATATTTTAAATCTTTGCCACCACTTTATTTAACTACAATTTTTGTTTCGTTTAGGGCATAATTTTTTTTTCTTATCACGTTGAGTTGTAGTCTTTTTTATTGTTCTGATACTCATTGTATGATGCTTATTTTAACTAAAAATGATTTGCTTATTCTTTTACTTAATTTTTGGATATGTTTGTCGTATTTTTATGTTTATTTTTGTGCCTTTTTAAAGATTTTTTTAATATCTCAAATATCCATAAATTTGTTCTTATTATTTTAATTATTTAAAAAGCTTGTCACTAAATTTGTCTCTTATATTGCAAAAATTATTTTTATTTTAAAAAATATGTGGCTATAATAAACTTATAACTTAATTACGCCCGTACGAAGAATGCTGGAGCAAGGAAATCATCACATAGGTGATACATGATGAATTTAGAACATGTGATATTACTGTTTTGTTTTACTTTAAGGCACAAAAAATATTAGGCTCGTGTTTATTAAAAAAATAAAGGAAAAATCATAATAAAGTACGTAATGCAGCCTTGAAGTCTCATATTTGCTATCTATGGGGTTATAATTGTAAACCAGGATGGTAATTCTTTCACACCTTTGAGAAAAACATTATGATTAAATGAGCTATGCAGTATCACATGTAAATGTAATCCTAGAGGTGCAATAATCAAAGTAAGAACTATGGATTCAATTCAGCTGAGCTATAAAGTGAATTTTTTTTTCCTTTTTAATAAATAAAGAAATCCATGCTTTGACCATATTATGCGGTCAGCAAGCAGGTTATTAGTCCAATTGTCAAAATTTTCCCACGATTTAATCTCTTTACCTAACACAGCCAAATCCCACTAAGAGAACACCATCAGTTGATATGTTTATCCTGATACATGCCAAAACAGTCACTCTCACAAACAAAATAATTTAGAGAATCTTATAGACAATGTTTATGAATGAGCCCACATTCATGGGTCCACATTTCACACACACACACACACATACTTTATTTTAGTAAATTGGTATGAGGTAATAAATTTATTTGGTGACAGAGGGGCGTGAAAATGATGGAACCTCTCATTAACTTCCTCTTTCCAAATAATTTATAAACAAAAAGTATATTATTTAATACTACCATGATGATTCTATTTCTTGTTTTGAGTACACTGATTAGGTTCCAAAATCCAAATCTTATTATGGGTGTTTTCCCTTCTTTAATTGGCAGCATAGAGAATAGAATAGAATAGAAAAAGAATATATTCAGAAGCTAAGCACATTTGCTAGTTGTCACATGGCTGTTGAAACAAAAACATTAGCACTTGGTCCCACCAAGCTTTAATAACCATTCCTGTTGAAGATTCCTTCAAATTAAACCAACCATAAGCCAAAGACAATGGTCTTGCAAAAAATAAAAAAAAATAAAAAAAATAAGCCAAAGACAATGATCCCTTTTGGTGGGTAATGTGACAATGTAGAATTATTGCATGGCACCAAAAAAAAAATTCATAAAAAAATAAAGATTTGGTTGAAGTTAAAGGCCAACACAAAAACAGCAACCTGATTTGATGCTCACTTGAATGTGTATATTCTGCTAACTTAAAAAGACTTCTAAACAGAGTTTCACAACAAATTAGAGTTACCATAATATTGTTTGCTATATGGAGCTGAATAGCTTGCCAAGTTTTCTCCAATTTATGGCAATGTAAATCCACTCTTTCCCACTTGTAAACTCAAATTGCAATATATATATATATATATATAGAACATAAATTCATCATTAAAAAGTGTGGCATGTAGATACATTAATTGCCTTAATTGAATATTTTTAAGTGAAGATAAGCCGTGTCTACACGAACATAGTATAATTTAATAGTATAGTAGTGTGTCTCTAATAATAATAGTGGTGTGTCATGTTGGACACGATATACATTATGTGTGCATGCGAGTAATTGAAAGAGTCCAGAAACACATTGAAAAATATGAGGCCCAACTAAGGAGACGCTAAAACATCTAAACATTATATCATAACGAAATATTTAAACAAATCTAACCTGCAAGTCAAGAAAACATAGCCCTTAACTTCGTGCACAATATTTGTTAATTTCTCGTTAAAATGTCGAATAATAACTTGCATAAATTCAAGTCAACATTTTTCGTGATAAGGTAAATAGTATACTACTTAATAAATAATGTAATTAGTATTGAAAAGTATTATTTTATTATCGGGTAAATAAATCAATTACTAGTAATTTTTTAAATTTATAAACATAAATTATCTTTTAACGTTAAAATGGCTATTAATTATAATTTATAAAAAAAAAAAGCTGCATCAATATATGTATATATATGAAAACCAAAAAGAAAGGAATAAAACGACTACGTGGATTTTCAACCTCAAAAAGAAGAAGGTAAAAAATTTAGCCACAAGTAACGGTCAATGTGTACAAAACTAGTCTTTCTATTGAGCATATAGGACCCTATTTCAGCGCCAAATTTGCATTCATTAATGTCAATCATATTACAGTTATTAGTTAACTAAACTTCAGGTAAAGAAACGAGCAAAAACAGAACATTGAACAAAAAAAGAAAGAGAAAAATAATATAAAATCATTGCCGTCCTAAAATAATTAAAGATCCCACCAAAATTTTACGTTTCCGAAACAGAAGAAGAAAGTGAATAGAATTCGTCTCGAATCTATTTATAACTTGTCAATTTTTGAGTCAATTTTTTAATTTGTCGTTGATGTGGATTTTTTTTAGTTGAAATCAACAATAAACAGAAGACATAAAAATTACTATATTTAGAAAGAAAAAAAAAAACCGTCCACGTATGTGCTCTGAAAAGCAAAATAGATTCTTAAAATTATTTTAAAAAGATGGATTAAACTGATTAAAATTTGAATAACCAAGCATTTCATGTTGCCTTATTATCGATTACCTACAAATTTTCTCTACCTCAATTGAAAACCAACACAACCTTCCTAAAATTTAGCCTTTACGTAGGCCTTATCTCAAGGATGGCCTTAGGCCATGGCCTTAACGGCCTTACCCTAAAGCATAACAGAATTCACGTACTAAAAAAAACAAAACAATCCTTATCTAATATACAAACAAAGAAGAGGAGGGAAAAACAAAACAAAAATGGCACAAGCACAACCTGAGAAGAAAGAAAATGCCAAAGAAATAACCGAAGAGTTAGCAATGAAAGAAGATGATCAATCAAGCAATGTGGGGTTCAGATTCAATGCCGAAGCGCCCGAATTCGTGCCGAGATCGCAGTCGATGAGCCCGACCACGTCGGTGCCGGTTTCGGGCTATTTCTATCCTTGCTACCATTTTCTTGGAGGGTCTCATTCTGCTAATTCCTCAGCTGATTGGATTTTCATTGAGGATCAGCATGAACCAACACCACCACCACCACAAGCTTCTTCTATTAATTATTGGATCAATAATCCCAATAATAATAATAATAATAATAATAATAATAAGTCATTGCCCAATCGCTCAAAGAAAATTAATGCAATCCCTGATGATCTTCAGCATAAGATCATTAAACAGGTGATTTTTCTTGTCATTGTGTCATGATGAAATTCGTCACTACTTGTTTGTAAAAATGTGACATGCTCTATGACCATTTTCATTTTTACCTTCATTTTTTCTTTTGGAAATATTTCGCGGACCTTTTTTTATCAGAATGCCAAGGATAAGTATAACCCAATAATAATGTCAAATTAAGTTAGGTAAGTGAGAACTCGATTATCTATCCCTTTTTCATATCCCTCCTAAGAATATTATAACAACTCATCAAAATACTTTTAAAGAAAATATATAATAGTGTTATACATATGTAAAATTTAAAACAATTTATTAAGTTGTCGTAATATTATTAGAGAGGTAGAGAAAGGAATAGAAAAAAAAGAGTAGATGCATCTAATTGAACGAATTTTAAATTAGTTTTACGAGAACATGAATCGACTTCCATCTAATGAAAAATTTGGACTTCTCATGGTTACAGAACAAATATCATTTCGAAAAGCGGTGTTGACGATATTAGTTTTGGTGCAGTGAAATAGATTATACACAAAACCTTTCTCTGCTTTTCTTGTTTTTAAATAAATGTGTTTTGTGTTTCATTTTCTTTTTTGCTGTCTGGTCTCATATTAGGCTCAGGCAGAAAATTGAAAATTATTTTCTTGTTAATGTGATTTTCTTTTTACTAATTCTGTTGAGTTTTGTGCTCTATTTGTATTAGTCTGGCTAAAATGTTGTCACTCTGTTCGGTAATTATTATTTTATAGGGGATAAGTTCATATCTTGAACAAAAATAATATTCATTCTATGTAACATACAAACACTTCTGATATATTACTTCGTAGAAGCTCTAGAGTTAAAAGAGATTATTAATTTATTTTTATTTTTTTGGTACGTAACAGGTTGAATATCAATTCAGTGACATAAGTTTGCTTGCAAATGAAACTTTGGCCAAACACATAAGTAAAGACCCTGAAGGTTATGGTAAGAAAGCATATCTTAAAAATTTAAAAAAAAAAAAAAAAAGTACAATACTTAAAAGGGCTTTTCTACAATGCTCCACTTAGTGATGTGCCAATGTAGCATTAAAAGAGTGTGTAGTAATACTATTAAAGCATGTAGCAATGATTCATTACATCTCTTCTACACTCATTGGTGGAGCACTGATGGGTATGAAGCATTACAGAATTAGCCTATTTTAAAAATTAGATGTTTTTTTTTTTTTGTTCTGTTTGAAATTAATTTGTGTGTTGGATTTGCACACAGTTCCAATATCTGTAATTGCTTCAACAAAAAAGATCAAGTCTCTTACTAGTAGCAACCATATGCTGGCTCAAGCGCTCAAATCCTCTTCAAAGCTTGTAAGTTGTTTCATACTTAAACTTGTTGAATCACATTGATTTATTTATTTATTTTTTTCATTTTCAGTTTGCTAAGAAAATCACATTGGTTGATTAGGTACTTAATTATTTTGTAGTCTTTGATTCGCTTCGTAACTCAATGCTCGTGTTTAATTTATGATCATGTTATGCTTCGAACTTCGAAGGTTGTGAGCGACGATGGGAAAAAGGTTAGACGAAAACACCCTTTCACGGAGCGAAACAAAGAGGAATTGCAGGTTAAAACAAAATAAAAATGGCTGACTCAGAGTGTTCTTTTGGCATTGGTGTTGGTATAATTGTGTGTTTAAGTAAGTTTTGCTGTGTTTTTTTCAGTCTCGCACTGTGGTGGCAGAGAATTTGCCCGAAGATCACTCTCATCAGAACCTCGAGAAGATATTTAGGGTCGCGGGAAGGTTTGATCTTTAGACTAATTAGCAGTAATCTTTGTTTTCCAGTTTGAGAAAATCATACGTGTTTGTTTAATTAGTAAAGCTTGTTTCAACTTGTAATTAACAGAGTGAAAACCGTCCGAGTATGCCATCCTCAAGATTCTAGTTCTTCTCGTTCCAAAGGCGATTTCTTTGTTAGTAACAAGGTACACAAATTCATTAAACCATTATAAACCATGTACTTAAAAATAGCCACATTAGTAGTACCAAAGTTTTACTTATATATTTAATTTTTTTCTTTTTGTTTGGTTGCTCAAAGCTTCATGCCCTCGTAGAGTTCGAATCAACAAAGGTAGCTGAGAGAGCGGTACGTTATCACAATTCCCATCGGTCTACTTTAAATATTTTTAATCTGATTTTTTTATTTATTTATTCACAACATGGTATATTAGCTAACTAGAACTTATTTGTTCTTGTTCATTCACAGTGTAGCCTAGCTAATGAATGTTTTTTTTTTTTTGTTTTTAATTTTGCTTAACATTAATTTTTCAGATAGAGAAGCTAAACGATGAAAGGAATTGGAGGAAAGGTCTCAGAGTAAGATTGCTACTAAGATGCTCGGTACGTTTGTTCGACTTCAGAAGCTAATTAAATTTAATGAAAGGTCTTTGTGTGTAAAAAGATATTGATAATTTGCTTTTAACATAAGATCGTAATATTGTGCTGATTATTGTAAATTACATCTTGAGCAGCCAAAATCCGTGTTGAAGATTAGGCGGTATGAATTCGAAGGCGTATTGGACGACGACGATACGCCCAAATCTGAATCTACTGAAGAGGCTTTTCACCCAAGTCATACAGATTCTAACCTTGAGAGTAATGTAAGACCGTCTATTTTTTTGGCTTCTTAACATGGTCAGATAATTGTTATCCCAAGTAAAAAAAACTTCTTTTGGGTCTCTGATTCTATATATAAAGTCAGAAAAATATCAACAAGAAGGATTGAGAAAAATATGATCACTCAGAATCTGTAGTTTGCCAAATAGTTAAACAAAGTTTCAAGCAACTTTTTCATGTAATTTGTGTCCACAAACAAACATAATAAGTTACTAAGAATAAAATTGTTTTATTAAGTACATTTGTGACTTTTTTTTTTCCAATTAAGTACGTTTTATGAAATTCAACTTATTTGGTAGGGTGAAGAGAATTCGCCCGTGGCAAAGAAGTGGTGGGGGCGAGTGCGTGGAAAGGCACGAGGACGGGGCCAGAGCCATGGGGGGCGGGGCCTAATTGCGCCAACGCCACAATCAAGCAGCACGGCGCACAGTGAGGCATCTCTGAAACACGGTTTTAAAGGCCCGAGAATGCCGGATGGAACGAGGGGTTTCACCATGGGGAGAGGCAAGCCATTGAGCTCCTAAGCTCTAGCCATCCAATGCTGCCAATTCTTTTCCTTAGGACTAATGAATGCTCGGCAGTTGAAGACTTGAGGAGGGAAAGTTTTGCTTAAATTAGCCGTTTTATAATTTCTGCTTTTGATTAATAAGTTTGTGATGTATAGTATAACATAATATGGTATGCCATACATAAAGATAGACACATACAGGGAAACAATAAGCACTTATTTTTATTTTTACTTTTATTTTTTCCTTCATTACATTCATTGAAACTCAGTTGTAAACATAATGAAACTGAGGATTACCTTTTTTTTTGGTTTTTTTTTCTCTCTCTGATTAATAAATTTGTTAATTATGATGTATTGTATGGACTATATCATAGATATAGCCATAAGCGAAATAAGGAGCACTTTTTTTTCTTTTTGACTTCCCTTCATCGCGTTCATTGAAATTCAGTTGTCAAAATAATGAAACCTCTCTTTAAGACCTTGTGTAGAATCTTAAGCTTGAGGCTCTTTTTCGTTTGGTTTACCTAAGAGAATTATAAAATATTAATCTCCTCGGCATCAACGGCCTATTAGCTCAGTTGGTTAGAGCGTCGTGCTAATAACGCGAAGGTCGCAGGTTCGAGACCTGCATGGGCCAATTTAAGGCCATTTTGTCATTTCCGATGTAAAAACGAAACGACATGTCGTTTTCAATACTTGTGTAGATTTTGCTATGCTGGCGCTGCCACGATCCATTTTGCCCTTCAGAGTTAATTAATATATGCAAACTCAACAAGATTTCAACCTCAAAAAAAAAAAAAAAAAAATCAACAAAGATTTTTAGTCCTAGAGTATTTTAAGTACTTATTATGGATTCTTGTAATTTTTTGTCTCCCTTTGGTATCACTTAGACACTAATGCTCGATCGAAATGTTTATATACTTAACCAAATTCTATTTTTCCATAGCTTGAATATGCATCATGGAATTCACTCTAATATTGCTTCGTTGATTTTTTTTTTTTTTTTTTATAGGAGCTTTGTTATATTTGTTCGATTACATGTGCTTCTTTTTATTCCTAATTTATCTTGCCTAGCATAACCTAGAATGTTAAGCAATATGAACCTAACACATGAGGGCAAGCTGATTTGTTAGCTAATAAATTAATTAAAAGAATACTGAAATTTTCTGGATCACCATATCAAACTTTTAATTTAACCCATATCTGATTCATGCTGCCCAGATCAGCTCTCACTGGGTAAGAAAACAAGAAATAAAAAAAATAAAAAAATCTCAGACGTATAGTCAATGGAAAAAAGAGTTATGTGCTATCTGTAGCTATATAATATCTTGTTTCTTTTGTTATAATTTTTGTTTCTTAGTGGTGGCTACCACACAAAGTGCAATCATACATGTATCTATGTATACTATGTTTTAAGTCTTTTTTTTTTTTTTTTACATAAGAAAAATTACCCAAGTGCTTGATGAAATATCATTCCTAAATCCTTCAATGACAGTTGTACTTCCACTGGTGAAGAAGATAAGTAAGCTTTTTTTCCTATCATATTTAACTATAGTGGCTTATCGCTTTTGATTTATTGATTGACTTTGAAAGTTGATTGTATGCCGTCAATGTTGATATGATATATGCTATGTTATAACAAACTGATCACCATTTCGATTTGCTTAGATTTTTTTTTTCTTTCTATCACGTGCTTTTTTTTTCCTTTGGGCTATATTTTTTTGTATGTATAAACCTAATCTAAAAGATGTAGTGGATGTCAAGTTGATCATAAGCAGCCTCTACCATATATAGATGAACACCAAAAGACTTCTTCTTTGTTGTAGTTTTTAACTAATTAATGGACAAGACAAATTCATCACATAATAGTTATATCATAAAAAATTGAAGTATACACACGCACTTTCATAGGACTATATATATAGGACGTACATGTTTAGAGTTTCCTTATTGATTCTCGCTACTCAATAGTAGTATTCAGTTGATTAATATGTGATTGGAAAAAAAAAAAAAAAAAAGCATATATATGAACGATTATTTTGACTGTCTAAGAGGATTTGAGCGCTATAATCATATTCTTGCTATGTACGGGTGTAGAAACCCCAACAACCAGAAGACCCAATCTAACTTGAAAATATGGATTCAAAAGAAAAAAAAAATCTATTTTGAGTTCATTTTATTTGAACTTATGAATGGTAGATTGAATTGAAGTTTTTGGCTTTTTTAACACAAAAAATCGACCAACTCAACTTATTTTAGTTTTTATTTGAGCGGGTTGTCATAATTTTCGAACTCTTTGAGTTCTGTTGTAAATATCTCAAATATAGTCTAGCCCAATCCATATATAGGTAATCACTTGTCAATATTTAATAATCAAGCTATTATGCAAATTAATGATGATTATCTTCTTACATATATACTCTTATCTTGAAGAAATAAATTATCGAGCTAAATTGAATTGGGTTGAACTCAGAAATAAATGTCGGTCCTATCTACGATCGAATCCTTTTGGCATAACATCCACTATCAAAAGGATTAGCGCTCAATACATAAGTTGAATAACATCACTCTTCAAAGTTGCATGGTCGTGGAAATAATATTTTAAGTTCATATGTGTCACTTCAGATATTCTAGGCAGGAATTGAGGATTACGAAGTGTTGGGAATTGCTTCTCAATACGCATGCATATTCGTGTGTATTCCACTATACATATGAAAATTGAAAAAAAAAAAAAAATTGTCCGATTTGCCTATCACATTGACGGTCTTCTTTTACATATTTAATTATTATTTAAATTTTTTAAAAATAATTTAAATAAATATAGATAAATTATTAGATTTTTATTAAAAGAGAGACAGCCAATTAATGAACAACATATTTCTATTCTATCATGCCCATTAAGAAGTTTAATAAAATAAAAATTGGAAAAACTCAACTTGTATAGTACTAGCTACACACAGATTCATGCACTAAAATGTCTAAAGTTACGGCTGCTTTTTATAGTGCTAAATATTACTATATATCAAGTACTTACATCTTTGAAAAAAAAAAGTATTTATAATTTGAGATTTCTTATAATTATATTATAGAAGACTTTGATAATGCAATTGCAGTGTACATTTATTTTAAAAAGAGCACGTACATAAGTCTGTCTCTCACCTCACCTCACTGTATATCGTCTCTGACTCAAAACTGCCTTGGTCTCCTGGTTGACATTATTATAATTTTGCAAAAACTATTATTAATTGTAGTGCTGTAACAAACAAATATTGTGGCCTTACAAAAATGTTGTAACACAATAGTAAAAAAAAAAATTATTTAAATGATTAAGCACCAAACAGTAAACTAATCTAAAAGCGAAGTTTATTTTACTTTTTAATATCTGTTTCTTAAAAAAAAAAATCATAGAAAAGTCGAGTTGAAAACATATATTTAACCAAATATTAATTTTGCTCAAATTGTTGCAAAATTAAAATCAAACTGACCTTTTGTAACAAGAACAAACAAAAAGAATATGTAATTATTAATTACATAAATGGATGACATCATGGGGTACTTATCGCCTCAAGATCACTCAAAACATGAATATTTTAGTTTGCATAGTTGCCCATTAGGGCTTGACAAACCATAATGGAATTTCCACTCCAAACACAACCAATGGATTCACTTAAGATCTTGTTTCACTCTCTTGATTTTTTGCCTATAAAAATCCACATAAACTCTCACCAAATGCCATCAGAATCAGCATTGGAAAAGCCCATAATACTCTCAATACACTAAGAAACAAAAAGCCATGAGTCACAAAACTTACTCTTACTACTTCACTATCCCTCTCTATGCAATATTCCTAGTTTTGTTTCTTCATGTTCAAATGTACCCAATGGCTTATAGCCAGCTCGACTACCGGTTTCACGACAAATCGTGCCCGCGCTTGCTCTTCATGGTTAGGGCCGCCGTCTGGGCAGCAATGAGGAATGATTCCAGAATCCCCGCCTCGCTTCTTCGCTTGCATTTTCATGATTGCATCGTCAATGTAACCCTTCTCTTCTTTAAAATTTCCAATCTTTAACATGTCTTTGACCCTTGTGACTGACGTACAAAAATTAATTTTAACTTACATCTAGTAAGTACTTTGATTGTAATAAATATGCTTCAATTTTGGTAGGGAAATTTGTCTAAAATTAATAGGTTTTGTGGTAGGGTTTCAAGTTCATTAAATTTATTTTTCAAAGAGATGGAGCCACAGCATATACCTTACCCTAGGTGCATATTTTTTTCCTTTAAATTCTATTGGTAAAGTATAAATTACCTTTCCACATCAGATCATTTGACAAGCTAAATGCCTTTTTGAATGATCGAAACTCACTACTTTCGAGTGCAAATATTACTCCTTATAACTCACTAATAGATCCAAAGTAGCTAGGTCACTTTCCATTTGAAATTTTTTCATAATTAAAAAAAAAATTCAAAATCTGATTGAGTTTATATAATTTCTTCATAAGCTATATATCTTCTTAAAACGTAGTTACAAATTATCCTAACACATACCATGCATGCATGTCTGCACGGCCAACTTCTTCGTTCCTTGTAGGGATGCGACGCCTCGGTGCTGCTCGACGACACCGAAGGTTTCGAGGGCGAAAAGAACGCGGGCCCCAACCGCAATTCACTCCGAGGCTTCGAAGTCATCGACGCCATCAAAGAAGACGTCGAAAAATATTGCGCTCCACAAACCGTCTCTTGCGCCGATATCCTAACTCTGGCCGCCAGAGAAGCTGTTTACATGGTACTTAACTCCCTAATTATGCTACTAATTAATCCCTTCATTATTATTATTATTATTTTTTTACAATTGATCTTTTTCTGTGGTTTAATTAGTCAGGAGGGCCTTATTGGAACGTCTTATTAGGGCGGCGAGACGGGACGACGGCGAGCCAGAATTCGGCTAATCAGCAGATACCATTTCCCTTTGAGTCTCTTAAGGATATCACTGCAAAGTTTACAGCAAAGGGTCTTGACAGTAAGGATGTTGTTGTCCTCTCAGGTTATTCTTCTAATTCCAACTTTAAAAAAAAAAAAAATACTACTATTCCTATCTCTGTCGTTTTATATGTATCTCTCTATAATAGTGAATATCCTCTCTCTCTCTTTTGAAGCAAGTGAATAGACATAGAGATTCTCATTCATTTTGGAAAGCATTAACCAAAAACAGACCATTTATCTAAAAAAAAAACTAAAGTTCTAAAATCAGGCTTTTTAGGACCCCGTTAATATCAAGAGAGGATCGATCATATATAAAATCTCCATCCGCAAACATTAATTGTCCTGCCCTTTGGAAGACTTAATGATCAACAAATTACACATATATATACACTAAAAGTCTTAAAATCATGATATTGGTCCAACTTTTCGATGACTAATTTGTTTCCCTAAACATATACATATACATACATATATATATAGGAGCACACACCATAGGGTTTGCCCAATGCTTCACCTTCAAGAGAAGGCTGTTCAACTTCAAAAACTCAGGCAATCCAGACCCAACACTGGACTCTTCTGTGCTGACAAACCTGCAAGCCATTTGCCCAAACCTGGAGTCCTCAGACACCACTCTCACCCCTCTTGACTCCCAAAGCACCTTCAGGTTTGACAACTCCTACTACACCAATGTCATCAACAGAGCTGGGCTCCTCGAGTCTGACCAAGCCCTGCTTCAGGACCCAAAAGCAGCTTCTCTGGCAAGTTCCTATAGCAAAAACCCATACCTCTTCTCTAGGGATTTTGCAACTTCCATGTTCAAGCTTAGCAATGTTGGGGTGATCACTGGGTCACAAGGGGAGATTAGAAAGTCTTGTAGGTCTCTCAACACCTACTACTAAAAAGAAGCGTCTACTTTTTTTTTAAGCCGAGTGTCAAAGAATGTAATGTTCATTAAGGTGTGTTTTGGTTTGTGCTTATGAATAATAATGCAGCCTTGTTTTTGCGCAATATTGTTGTATGGTTTTGATTTCTGTTTGTGGCTTGTGGGTGCCAAAAGCTACAGATAATTGCGTATCTAATATGGTTCCAAATTGCCAATGTGGACTACCACTGCCTTTTTAAAAAGATTTGATTAGTGGTTAAACATGAGGTATGATATTTTTGTATTAATACTGATGAGTCATCACGCACATGTGTAACAAAAAATATATTAAAAAATAATATTTAGCTCTAACTAAATAATGTGATTACTCTGATACACGATGGTGAATCTAGAATTTTTATTCACTGGAGATTTTTATCTAAATAAAACTATATATGTTAAAATATCATATTTTTACTCATTTTTAATATTATATGAGAAAAATAAAGTCACAAAATAATAGTTGAGGATATTAAAGAAAAGAAACTTGTATTAAAGATTTTCAAATTTGAGATAAATTTAAAGATTTTAAAAACTTGAAAGGGGGCAAATGTGCAAAAAAAAAAAAAACCCTTGACATGTGGAATATATTTTATAATTTTGAAAAGTTGAGGGGAGGCAAATACCCTACTTGTCTCAAAGAAAGTGAGCCAAACAGGCCATGGTGGTTACTTCTCTGGCCAATGTGAAATGTGATAATTAAAAGAGCCTGAATTAAAAGAGCCTGATATCATGATGACTCACAGAATATTATTCCAAGCCTCACCAAGAGACAATATTACTTATTTTGCTGATCAATATTTTTTTCTTTCTACTTTCAACAATATGGGTATGGAGAAAAAAGATATCCATTTGAATTATTCAAAAAAGAATGATTTTGCTCAAAATGCACGCATATTTAAGATGTCCATACACAAAGCAAGATGACAATAAGTGCATGGATTTAACCAAACTGATAAAAATAATAATACAAAAAATTATAAGAAGAGAATAATTAGAAAAAAGCTGGTAGATGCCTGACCATAACCATGTACAATGACACTCAGATATTTGTCCTCTCTCTCTCTCTCTCTCTCTCTCTCTCTCTCTCTCTCTCTCTCTCTCTCTCTCTCTCTCTCTCTCTCTCTCTCTGTATATATATATATATATATATATCAAACAGAGCCTTTTTATTTAGTTGGATCTGCCAAAACCATTTTCATATGATAATGAACTATCTTTATCACCAACACAACTCAGAGACATATTCTCTGCTATTTTGGATCAGATTCTTCTGCTTACTCTTTGACCACTCTGGGCTATATATAACTTCACAGCTTTGAGGTGTTTTTTTTTTTTTTGCCACATTGAAAGCAATGATCAATTTATTATAACGAAATTGAACATTAAGCATAGTTTAGTACCTTCTAACGAACATATGGCTTATTTATATCTAGTGAAATTAAGTTCCAAAACTAAGCGATCGTTAGTGTTTGTGACATTTTTTTTTTCTGTTTCAATGTATCCAAAATATGTCATTGGGCTAGGATAATGTGATTAAAGTTGCGGTGGTTATGAAATGGAAAAGATGACAATGTACTTAAAAGTGCTTAGTACATAGGTTGGTTGAGAGATAATTTATGTTGACTTCGAAAATGTGATGTTATTATACCTAGCTCTTCCTGTAATTCCTCAGATTATGAAAGAAAACCAAATTAGTAGAAGCTCAAACATGATCAAGTATTGATATCATTGGTGGGTTTTGTTGAATGGGACTTCGATTTGTTTCTCTAAAGAAAGTCCTGCATTATATACATATATTTTAAAATATATATATATCCCTCCGAAATATTTCTTCTTTTTTTTTTTTGGTGATGAATACAAATATAAATATCCCTACAAATACAAAGTTAACGTGGAGTTGTGTCTCAAAAGAGCGGAACAAAGCAAGGACAAAATTACTTTTGTATTACCTTTAGTTTTTCTTTTACTTTTCATGTAGGTTGATCTGGACCAAAAGAACTTTAAAACAGCCACTATACGTATAAGCTCAACTTTCTTTTAACTTTCCTCTCGAGGTTCGTGTGTATGAATATATATATAAGTAATTTGAGGATTAGAAAATACTGTCGTTTGATTCAGCAAAAAAGAAAATACTGTCGTTTATTCTTTAATTGAGGACATTACAGTTTATACAGCAAAAGATATACTAAATAAGTGGGTCACGTGCAAATCATGTGCCAATGGAAGGAAATACTGGTCCTCATCACAAAATTCATTGGAAACTTATAAATAGAGGAGATTGGTAAAGAAATCTCATTTTATGGCGCTGAGAGAATCTAGATAGTTCAAGAGAGAATAAAGAAAAAATCTAAAAACATAATTTCTCGTCCTATTCAAAGTCTTTAGATTTTATTGTACGATCTTTAAGAGAATCAAGTCGAATTTGATTAACTATTTTGCCAATTTCATGCACAAAAGGTATCTTTAAATTAAAGTTAAAAGAAAAGGTTTACGTTTAAAATCTACAATAAGATTACTAAATAGTGCAGAACGAAATTAGCCAAAGTGCCAATGTTCTTCCCCGTGGATTTATGTTTTTTATTTTATTTTTAATGTCAATACTAAAATTTGGATGTAAATTATATTTTTCTATATTTAGTGTTAAATTTAACAAAACTCTATTATTTGTATTATATTTGACATCAAACATGGCATTTGAAATTAATCATCGGTTTTTGAATGTTTAAATTATGGTAATTATAATTTTGTATTCCAAAAAGTTCTTAATTTATTCTCCCAAATGCTATTATTACTATTTGTAGTTTTTTTCACTATTGATCATAACATAAACCTATAATAAAATTTGGTCATTAAAACATATAAAATAACATTAGAATAATATAAATATAGGAAAAATTTCATAAATAGCCCCATAATTTAGTATCATTCTCAAGTTGCCCCCTAAGATATAAATTGTGTCAAATAAGTCCTTAAAATTTGATATTTGTCAGTTATATTAATCCTTTTCTTTCTTAAAGTGAACGAAACTGAAGTGGGATCGAATTTATACTTTTTTTAATTATTTTATTTTTCAAATAAACTGTAAATAATTTCAAAAAATTCAGAGAGAGAGAGAAGTGGCGATGCTTTGAGAGGCTGAGATGTTATGAGTGTTAGGTTTTAGAAATGAGAGTATTTATTTATTTAGGATTCATAAACTTTGGGTATTAAGTGAATTTTTTGAAATTACGTGAGGTTTATCTAAAAATTAGAACTAATAAAAAAGTCAAAATTCTACATTTTTTTATTCACTTTAACTAACGAATGAGCTAATTAACTAATAAATCAAACTTTCAGAATTTATTTGACACGATTCTTACATTAAAAGTAACCTGATAATATTGTGAGTTATTTATGAAATTTTTTCATAAATACATGTGTCGGGACATTCAAAGTTGAAGACAATATTTTATTTTTATATACACTTTGACATTGATATTCATTTACATGGGGGATGTCTAAGTTTATACAGTTTATATACATTTTTTTCTTTTTCTTTTTTTTTCCCCTTTATTTTAGATTTCAACTTTCAATATATATTCTTTGACATTCACTTATATGCAACAATAAGGATGCCAGATCAGCTTGTTGTTTAGTGAATAATTGGAGAGAGAGAGAGAGAGAGAGAGAGAGAGAGAGAGACCGAAAGAGATGGCAAAAGAAGAAAGGTAAAAACAAAAAATTAAAATACAAGTGGTCCAATTGGCTTAAAGAACTTTTGACAAAAATTTAACTTTTTTGGTCACTGGAAAGAAAGAAAAATGTTTGGACTTTTTGACCTTTGATCAGAAAAGTGAACTTATCCAGGACGCTACCTCAAAACAAGCACCTTTTCATACATTATAAAATAAACCATAATTTGCCTCATTTGCTAGGAAGGTAAATTAAACTTATTAAATTGCATTAATAAGCTCTTGCATAGTGCATTAATACAATAGCAATTAAAAAATTAATAGTTTAACGTGTGCTTTATGTTGTTATCTTGGACTCTTGGTATTTGGAAGAATGTGATAAGTTTTATATTAACTATGACCCCAAACTAAAGCCAACTAATAGGAGAGTTTGTTTTTCTTTTCTTTTTTTTTTCTTTTTGGGTTATTATATATAATTATATATTGCCACCTAAACTTTAATACCAATATTCTATAACCAAACTTATTATAGAACATAAAAGAGAAAGCTACAGTCATGTACATTAAAAAATTGGATATGTCTAACATGGAAAAGCTAAAGCAATCTTTTTCATTGGTTTCAATAGCTGGTACTCTCTTCCCCTTATTCTCATTTCACCCCTTTTTCTACTAAATAGTTTTTAATATTTTTAATTTTAAAGTATTTCATTTGATCTAAAGGCCAAACAATAAGAAGTAATCATATCAATTCCTCCCAGAAAATCCTCCTTAATCTAGTGCGAAAAAATTAATTAAAAAAATACGATAGGCACAAATTTATAATTGCTAATAATGAACACACTGCATATCTTCTGTGTATGGCAAATCTCCCAAAATGATATTGCTAAAAATGATAGAAAGATAGACGTTGGATGTAACATATTCTCTCTCTCTCTCTCTCTCTCTCTCTCTCATGGTAGATCTACCAAAGTACATATAATAATTATAAGTACATGACCAAGCGGTCTACCAAGTTCTATGGGTAGTGATTTTCAATCAAAAGATATCTAAGAGCGTCATTGATATTAACAACTTAGGCTTGTAAATTGTAAGCTACAGATAAAGCCAATATTGAATTCAAATGGATGTATATATAGTAGTCAATTGAGATTATAAAAAAAAAATTACATTTATAATTGAAATTTTACTGTAATAAAAATTCTTTAATTTATTTTTATTTTTTTTGTATTTGAGTAAAAAATCATTAATATTGTAGTAATTAAGATATTTGAATTATTTTTTTTATATTTTAGTTACTACACAAACGGATCGTCACATTTATTTATTTATTTTTAAATGCAACCATGAGAGAATTCCCCCAAGAAGGCTCTCTCATTTTGCTAATTTCAAAATGATTTTCCTAGGGCTTTGTCGCTCCCTCCTCCTCAAACAACATTTTCCCCACCATTTTTCCTTTCCCTTCCACTTTCCCACCACATTTTCTCTCTCTCTCTCTCTCTCCCTCTTTTTCTATCTCAAACAATCTTCAACAACATTCTTCTTTTCTCTTTTGTCCATCCTCCATCAAACCTAAACTTCAACAATCAAACCACACACAAACAAACAAAAAACCCCTAATTTCTCTACACTATTAGTGTCCTCTACTTCACCACTAAACCCCTCAAAAACCCATGAAAAGCCAAAAGCTTTATATACTAAAACCCACTTACTCAAACTAACAACCCAACAAAACCCATTTCCCAAATAGACTCCAAAAACATCTAAAAAATAAAAATTTTGAAATATATATATATATATATATATATATATTTGCCCACATGTCCACGAGCACGTCCGTACCGATGGAGCAGCAACAGCAGCCGCCGCCGCCGCCGGCGATGGGCTCGGCGGAGCAGTCGTTCAGGGCCCACGCGGGGCACGGCTCGGTGGGCCCCGTGATCGGCGTGGTGGCGGTGATCGCCGTCCTCGGAGTCATCGCCGGCATGATCGGGCGGCTCTGCTCGGGCCGCCGCGTCATGGGCCGCCACGGCCACTACTACGACTTCGACTTCGAGGGCTGGGTCGAGCGCAAATGCGCCACGTGTCTCGACGGCTCCGTCGACCCTCCGCCGGCGCGGCCTCCGGCGCGTGTTCCGGTGGCCTTGCCGGCGGATCCCCCGCCAGCGGAGGCCAAGGAGGAGCAAGAGGAGCGAGAAGATGAAGACGATGAAGAAGAGCAAGCTCAGCGAGTTCATCACCAACAACAACAACACAACAGCTCGCGTGCAAGTACTAGTGAGTCTTAGATTACATTTTTGGAGGGTTAAATTGTTAAAATTTTCAAAGTATTGGGCCATTTTCAACTAATTAACCTTTTTGTTAAAATCATATTTTGTTGGTTAATTTATAAGTTCATTTCATTGTTTTTTTTTTTGGTTTTTTTTTTTTTAATTTTGTCCTTCTCAATCAGCAGCATCCCTATACATGTTTTGATGTTAAAAACTGCTTTTCATTCATTTATCTCAGTTGGGCGCATGGTAAAATTGGAATGTAGATTGTTGATTAGGATTACCATTTATATAAGTTATTAGAGAAATTATAGTAATATTGGATTTCTATTGCTTAATTTAAATGTATATATTCAGCGTTTAACAATATGAGAGAAATAATACAGTAACTGATGAATTAGTTTGAATGGGAAATTCTAGAGAAAGGGAAGAGCAAAAGAAAGAACAATTCTCGTTATAATAATGATGATACTGATTAGGCTACGACTCACAATTTTTATTGAAAAATGAGAAATATTCATAGTCATTTTGGCATTAATGAGCGACTTTTTGGAACAGTCTGTTGGCTGTTGGCTCTAGCCTGTATGTCCATTGTGCTTCTATATTTGAATACATGTCATTAAATATTTGCCTGCTCTTTTCTTTCTACCTGCAACCTGTTAATTTTAGTCTCCTTGGATTCTCTTATTTTTAGCAAACTCGCAAATTGCAAAGCGAAATAGAAAAGAAAAATATGAAGACATTCTCTCATTTGGCGTAAGGGACAATTTAAGGTTCAGCGTTTTAGGTCATTTCTTTGGACTATTTATAGCAATAGCGAGCCTCCCTAGAAATTTGAGGTAGTGAGTAATGTAATGACTCGTGAGAGAGCTTACAATCCCGTTAACATACTGAGTATGCGATGTGTGAGTAAGTTAGTGTGATAATTATCATTTTTTTTAAGAAAAAGAACCTACAATAATTTATAAAAAAAATTAATCTAGTAGCAGTCATAATAGAATCTAAAGTCTGGATTCATTATTTAAAACAACTTTTGCATAACAAATTATCAAAAAATCATGTCGCAGATTATTGCAGAAGCTAAAAATAATTTTTAAAAAATTACCAAACGGGCCTTAATATTCTCCTCACCATGAGTCAACAATTCATCTATTTTTCTAATAATTTTTTTTAAATTTCATTAATTTTGTATTTATTGGATAAGTGGTGAAAATGTAATTGAAGAGGGCACTGGAGACATCTATTTTGGGACAGAAAATCAAATACATGTATATATATATATATATTGTTTCTAATAAATAAAGGTAAATACTATATATAAGCATCTTCTGTGTTAGTTTTACGTTAGTCTTCTAATTTACCTTTAAGTTATTTTTAATTGAACAAAATATATTCTTTATGATTTTTCGTTGATTAAAAAGTGTAATTCTTCTCTAAAGTGTTAAAATATTTAAGTGCCTCGGACAAACGGAGGAACAAGAAATATATTTACAATATAAAAGTTTTATACGCGTTCTTTGTCTAAAAGTTAGATAAGGTATAATTTTTGTGCAATTTAAAAAACTGAATGATATATTTGTATTATCACAAATTTAGGACATAAATGCTAATCATAGAATTTCAATAAAAGATATCCAAATAAATAATTAACATTTATAATATAAATGAAAAGATTTCTCTTGTTAAAGGAATATTTTGAACGATTTAAAACAATGCTTCACTGAGAATATTTCACATTTTCACTCATGAGCTGATTGATACTTAGTAATACGTTTCCCAGTTCTGTCTTATTAACCTTATAATATATCCGAATTCAAAAGAAAAAAAAAATCAGCTATCTTACAAGTGTTGAGAAAATCCAGAGGCTTCAAGTTTTTTATTTATTATAATATATATGAACTTTCTCGAATCTCATGTTTTCGAATACATTATAGGGGTTTGTGGCTTTTCTTTAGACACTTTGTATTTTATAAATTATTGGAAAACTGTGCCAAATTTTAATCTTTGATGCTAAGCTATTTCAGAAAATTAATTACAAAGTATTATAATATAATAATACTATAGATTCCTAATATCATAAGTTAGTTTGTGTTTTTATGATCCAAAATTGTAGAGGAGAAACTAGAAAAGAAAAGTTGTGTAAAGGTTGTCA
Organism: Boehmeria nivea var. tenacissima; assembly: GCA_018132145.1. Lineage (NCBI taxonomy): Eukaryota > Viridiplantae > Streptophyta > Magnoliopsida > Rosales > Urticaceae > Boehmeria > Boehmeria nivea. The sequence goes on along the minus strand of CM030878.1, from coordinate 16,356,410 downwards.
ATGGATTCTCCAAAATCTATCGTACCTATATGGCTAATTGTTAAAAGAATCCAATAGTGAATAAAAGAAAGAAAGTACACATTTGAGTATTTGACCAACTAACAAAGTTCTGCGCAAGGACCAAATCACATGGCATTGGCTCTCTGGAATTTTCTTTTAGAAATACTTTTTGTTACTATTGAATTCGATAATCATGTTAAAAAAAAAAAAAAAATTGACGAAATATCAGAATTGTGTGACTTGTGTCACATTATATAGTGATTAGACGTTAAATATTTTAGGCTTATCTCCTATTTATCTATGTTGTTAGAGTTTGTAATTAGAATCCTATTTTGCCAAGAAACTTAGGGTGATGTGCGTCTTTGAAAGAATTGAAAAGTCTCGAGGAGACCCCGCTATTCGTATAGTGGAATTTTTTTTTTCTTTATTAGTGATTGCTTTTAGATTTTTAAGGATTTAGTCCAGCTTTAAATTAATTTTGTAGGGATTAGTCATAGTTTTATAAATTTAAAAAATTAGATATTTTTATTTGATCATATTTGATGAAAATTTTGATAATAGTAGGTTTAATTTGCTTTTTTAAATTGAATTAGTCGAATTTTTAGAGATTTTTATTTGATATGGTTGATTTTTTGAAGTAATTATCACGGATACTTATGTGCATTAAGGTATTTAACGACTATTTTCTTAATTTTGATATTCTAGGGCTAAATTATTCAATATTTACTTTTAAAATGACTAATTTTTTAATTGGCCCTTTTTTTTCTCGTCTTGAATTTTTATTTAAGGTTAGTTAGATAAATAGTTATTTTAAATTGTGTGTTTTTAAAAAATAGTCAGAGTTTTAAAAAATTTAAAATATGGCCATATCACATGTTAAAAATTTTTGACAATAACAAAATTATACAGAAAAATTATTGTAAGAAAGTTTATGACACGTGTAGAAAATTTTTGAAAGCGCTAGTTTTAAAATTTTTTGAAACTTTGATTATTTTTTAAAATCATTTTCTAAAGAGCAGTTATTTTTTTAAATTTCCTTTTATTTAAATCCGTATATTGTAGATTTGTTGTTTCTATTTTCGTTTCTTTTACTATTAATTTTTGTAATATTCACAAATATTGCACTTTTAACTTTAAAGTTTAAAAGACTTTCAATTATGTCCCTGTTGAGTTTTGAAAAATATAACTTTTACATGATAATTTATAATATTTTTCATGAATGCCCCACTTGAGTTTGTGAAAATTCAACTTTTTATCTAATAATTAAAATATTGTCAAGTATGACTCTCCTAAAATTTATAATTTTTTACTATTACACACTTATTCTGTTTTTCTTAATTTAATATATATATATACTGTTTTTTAAAACTATTTTTTGAAAACTTAATATGAAATTTCCTTCAAATTAGGCCCCCCTAAAAAATTTATGACTGTACGTATGTACGTGGATAAATTACCTATATACGTACCTTTTGTTTGGGGCACACATACCTTTTGTTTGGGGCACACATTTAGATGGACATGTTTCATCATTTTTATTTTAAATGGTTTTGACAAAAAAAATAGATTTTACCAATCAAATAGTTCATTTTTAATGAAAATCATTTCAAGTTAAAAAGTCAAAATTGACACTTTAAGAAGCTTTGGCAATTTAATGGTTATAAAAATTTTAAAACGTCCTAAACAAATCACTTTAATAGACACTTAAAAGATCAATTTTGACTTTTAACAAAAATGATACATTAAAATAAAACATCAGAAATTTTGAATGGATAAAAAAAAAATTGGTTAAAATCATTTATATCCTTGTTGGTCTTAAATCAAATCATTTAATCCATTTCAAAATAAAAAAAGTCAACAATTATTTTAAAGGCGCTGGATGGGGCAACAGGAAAAATGGATTATTTTGCCAACATATATATTTATCTCTGATGGCTACTGCAGCAAAAACTCCAGAGGAGTCCATGTGATGTGAGGAATGGCTGGTGGATTCCAATCAAGTGGAGAGGGTGTTAGTTCAATAGTCTTCAATAGTCTTCGAGCACGAGGAACTAACCACAGAGACTTGAGGAATTAACCCCATTTTGGATAAGTTTTTCATTCCGAGATTTCCAAATACACTCAAAAACAATTGAAGCCAGCAAAATGGTATTGGACACATCCTTCCTCAGTTTTGAGCAGATAATTAAATTAATGACAAACCAAAATAAGACATATGATTGGGCCTCCGGCCTTGGTGTTAATAGTCTCCATGCATGAATGGTTAAATTACGAATGTCATAAGTGGAGAAGCAAGCGAAAATTTTGGAAAACGAGAAAAAAAAAATATTTATATAAATACACGCAATTAGGGAGATTATTATGTATGATGAACAAAAATATCGTTAAATGACTTTTTAAAAAGTATAATTGTTCGTAAATAAAGGCACGCATATGTAATTTTTATAAATTCTCTGGAAAAGAATTCCAATTTAGAGTAATATTTCTAATTGTAGGATTAATTTTTTTAATAGAGTTTTATATCTTTAAAAAGATAATTCAATTATGATAGAGCATACTCTTCACATAATAATGATAGGGGTAATTACAAATCAAGGCCATTTTTAGTGATACTTAATAATCTTACCCCAAGTGGCGTGCTCCATTTGTTTCCATTTTTTATTTGTAGTGTAAAATTTGGAGAATAAATTAAATGAGGATTTTGAAGAATGTCCCTCTTTTACTAGAATGATAATCTATGCCCTATTTCTGTTTCACTTTTACTTTATGCCTCAAAATTTACACACGGAAACAAATTGAGTACACCACTAGGGATATATATTATTAAGTGGTACTAAGAATGGTCTTGATTTGTAATTTTTTCTAAGTTCAGATTGGAGAATACACATGAGACATATATTATCATTGTGCCAAAAGAGGGGTTGCAATTAAACGGACCTCGCAAAGCCCGAAAACTCAAGCACTCTTGTAAGAAATTAGGGAGATTTTGAGGAATGCCCCTCTTTTCGCACAATAATAATATATATTCCATATATTCCATATATATTGTACTTTTAATTTATACCCCAAAATTTACACTGTAAACATAAAATGAATATAAAAATATCTACTTGAGATATATATTAAGTGGCACTAAAAATAACTTTTCCAATCCCCCTAAGAAATTAGGGTTACATAAATATTGTTAATGGGCTAGGCCCAATATATTTGCCCAGCCAAATGGGAATTATGGGTAATGCTTTCTTGGGCTAGAAACTATGATTATAGGTTAGTAGGGAATTTTGAGGAGTGCCTTGTGTTCTTCTTTTAATTTGTATCCCAAATTTATACTATAATTTATAGAGTAAAAAAAAAATACACTACTTAAACTATAAATTATTAAGTTGTTCTAAGACTATCTTATTTTGCAATTTCTCCTAGGTTAATTATGTAAAATTTAGAGGAAACTGCCAAAGAAAGACGTGCCATTAAATAATTTATATTTATATTTATAGCATAAAATTAAAGCTAAAAATTATAAGTGTAAGTGTAAGTGTGTAACATAAAAAGAGATATGAATTAATAGTAATGTAGTACTCAAAAAGCGGCATTCGTCAAAATTTCCTTCATGTATATGTTAATATTCGGAAGATTTAACCAAAGAAAAATAGAACATTTAATATATATATATAATTATTACCTTCAGAAAACTAAATAGATACTTCATTAATTATTCCCGTCTCACATGACATGTTATTTAATATTTATGTTTATAATTTAAAGAGAGAGAGAGTTACGGCAAATACCTTCAGTATCAATTATATCGGGAAAAAATGATTGGTTAGTTTTCTGGTATTCAGCCAAATTTTAATAAATATTTAAAAAATAAATACAATATAGTCATTAATTAATACAAAAATAAGAATATAAAAGTAAAATTAATGCATTATATAGTTAAAAAATGACTATTTTTTAATTAATCAAAATGTTAATTTTTTTTTTAAATATCTTTCAAAAATAATTATTTACTTAATAATTTTTTTATAATTATAATATATTATAATGTACCATACCGTATATTAACAAAATAAAATATGCATTATGTCACAAAGCGTGACATTTTTGTAAGTCTCTCCTAAAATAATAACAATCCATAAATAAAGTAACGCAAAACATTTTTTTAACGAGCATTGTCACAAATATTATCTAGACAAAAACGGTGACGCATGTACGACCCTATTGAAAATGCCGCCATATAATAAGCCTGCAAATTGTTAACAGTCATGCATTCTACGCGCCGCTAATTTAGGACTCAAGGCCCACATTTTGGAATTCGATTATTACTATTCTTATTAATTATTATTATTATTATCTTAAATAGAGAAATTACACAACCTAGTCCAATAAGGTTTAATCCGGCAAATAAATTAATACACCCAACAAGATAAGACTTAGATAGTATTTTTCTATCCCTAAGGATTATTCTAGCTATTCTTATGAGTTTGGTACGATTCAAATATAGGCCCCCAATATTGTATTGTTTTTTCCTTTTTTGTTGGTTTCTTCATAGTCTAAAATTACTCAAAACGCCCAATAGATTTTAGGATTGCATTTATTATGATTTACTATTATAAGGATATGCTAGTGGTACCCACATTTCCACTAAAAATTACTATGCACAAGTCATATTTACGTGGACTCAATTTTGAATCCATAATAAGGTCTATTTTAGTGGCGCTTTAGTTTTTCTTATTAGTGCTCACTATATAAAAACTTAGGCACCATTATCTTTGTTAATGGGCATATTCCTAATAGATGTGCCTTGCAGCCATAAATAATTCCCCTAAACAAAAAAAAAAAAAAAAAACCAATTTTAACTGTTTAAGAAAGGACTTAACACAATTCAAATCAAGTGACGAATTAATTTTTATCTCACCAACCGCTACAAGCTAATGGCTTACATTTCCTGAACAAGGGCTATTAATGTGGAATTTTGAAAATTCAAAATTGGATGCGTTTTGAGATGAGGAGGAAGAAAATATTGTAATAAATATACCAACATATTAGTGGTGCCGTTAATTTTCTTCTGTCAATATGATTTATTTATTTATTTTTCAGGCAATGAAATATAACGAAGGGCATGTGGATTTTATCGGTGCATTGCATATATTATATATATATATATATATTATGTGTGTGTATTTTATATAAGAATGCTAAGGTGATGTCCACATCCACAGAAAGTGGTGCCTTATCTGAGTCACATAATGTATGACATTGTGAGTTGTGACCCACCTCAATATTACTCAGTGATGGGTCTTTCATGTGTGTTCTTCTTTATTTTTCTTTGAAAAAATAAAAATAAAAGTAACGAAGACAAGCCCAAAAAAGAGATTTGGTTTCTCAAAGATGTGAAAATCTTGATTTTGAAAGGGGACTATGTCAGAGTTCATGATCCTGAGGGAAAGTTGTTGCTGCTAGAGTGCTATTAAAGGCTTTAGCTTTGCTTTTGTTATTGAACAATAATTGGATTTTGGAAAGACAGTACTAAAAATTTACTGTGGTAAACAGTATTTAATTTTATCGCAACAAAACGGTAACAGTGGTGACTAAATGTTGTTTACCAAATTTTCAGCATTAGTTTTGGTTTTAGTTAAACTGATTAAAGTTGAGGGAGAAGGTTAGGGTTTTTCTTTCATCAATTCTAAACTACTAACACTTGACATAACTTTAATCTTTAAATAAGATATTGATGTTTGGATTTTTAAAAAAAATGGAGATGTCTGGATAGATATCAAATTATTCGTTGACTTGAGAGTAATTTACTTTAGTCACTGAAATACAAATTAACAACTAAATAAATATACAATATTCTCTAACGGAAAGCGCATTAATACTTAATATAGCAATTTTTTTCTTAAAATTGTTTTAATTTGTTTTTATATATGTAACAAAATACAATAAATATGCATGAAAGCAATCTCTTTTTTTGTGGGAAAGGGTGAGAAAAGTAACAGAAAGGAAATTAAACTTGTAAACGGGAGTTATAATGATTCCCAGCCTATCACAAAGTTTATCTTTTAATTTCTTGGTACAATTATTTGTTTATTTTAAATATATATAATAGGCAAATTATAATTTAATAACTACAATAACAATATTATTAGGCTCCAGACGTGCTTTCAATGCTCATGTTGAAACTTGAAAGTGGTCCAATGTGGGTTCTATAATTTTATATAGTGAGCTCCGCTTATCTTAGCTGATTAATTAATCACTCAGCTTGAGCATAGATAGTACCATTTTTCTATTATATAAGTGTGTGTTAATCCGTGAATAACAATAGTTAATCAAAGAATTGACATCGTCATTCACTAAATTATCAAATTTTTTATTTGAGTAATTTTATATATGTAATTTACAATTTTCTCTCATTTGTTTATTGTCAAATACAGAGATATCTGTTGGAAAATTTTTGAATATAATTGTTATTTTATAGCTAAAGCCTTAAAAATGCATTACTACATTAATGCACATTGACGTTTTGGTTATATTGGTTTTATTCTTGTTACATTTATTTCCTAAAACGTTTTGTTAATGCATTGATTTGCTAACTAATCGTATTGACATTTCAATACAGTTGTTTCTTGTGACGTTATTTGTAAAACGCTATGCTTTCTATGCATTAATGTTCAATGAACTTCAATCCTTAGCCATTGATGTTTTCGTTACACGTTGGCTATTTAAATCAAAATTATTTGGTTTTGTAATGCATGGTATGTGCATTATCACTTTGTTTACTTATGCTCAAACGTTTTGTCTTTTGGTTTGCAATTAATTTACCAACGGTGGCCATTACATTCCAAACGTTTTGCATTCTTCTCATGTGTGTAAATATACACACTCAAGCCTTGAATATAGCAGAACGCGAACAATAGAACATAGAAATTTTGTGTTCGTTTTATCTTTTACTTTTTTGTGTTTTATTGGTGATAGAGTTTTGGTCACAATTCAAGTTCGTCGGAAGCAGTATTTATGTGCTCAAATAACCGCTTGTAGTCGTTATATCCTGTCCTGGGAGATAGAAGCTGCAGAAACCTCAAACATCGACGGCGATGAGGCGAATATATTTTAAGAAAAGCGTATGATATACGTGCCTTGACTAGTCGCCATACTGTTCCGTCGTCGTCGCAACATATTTTGATTTGCTCTAAAGTTTATTATTTCAATTCAATTGTAATTTATTTTATGTATAATTTTGAGTATCTTGTCAATTCAAATTTCTTGTTCAATCTCTATTTTTATCTAACAATATCTACCTTTAGACCCGGAGCTTTTTTTTTTTCGAAGGAAGACTACGATTATTATTTATGTGTTGCAAAATCACTTAATTAATCCTCCTTTTTTGTCATAATTTCAGTCAGAATAATGTTAGAACACAAAATATTACCTTCACTTCTATTGTTTGAGGATCAGTAATATACTTGATTTGATATCTAAATAGACTATTTACATTAGTCACTCAAAATGGATTATTTTAACAACTAATATCAAATTACTGTTGAAATAATTTTGAATAGCTATAAAACATCTAAATAGTTTATCGAAACAAATATTTGCAATTAATAAAACATAGAGGAGTTCTTATTCTTCTTTATCACGTGAAACACACATTGCCAATAAATTGTTAAAACTATAAAATAAAAATAAAAAGCTGCACATGTAGTTTTACGACGTATTGAGTATGGACCATTTTATTTAACTTTTTTTATGTGAATTTTAAGAAAATAGCCATTGTTTATAAAATGATCTTAAAAAATAGTAATATTTTCAAAAAATTTAAAAACTAGTCATGTCATAAATTTTTGATAAAATTTTTGCCTAGTGTCAGAAATTTTTGACAATATTTTTATGTGTATTTTTGTTATTGTCAGAAATTTCTTACAATTTTATGGCTAATTTTTAACTTTTTTAAAAACACATAGTCCAAAATGACTATTTACCTAACTGTTTTTTTTACACAATATGACCAATATAATTCTAAATATATAAACATATATAAACTTATTCATAATTTTGCTCAACACACTTTCATCCACATATTACTCTGCAATATATAAAAATATGAGCAATGTTATAAGATTAAAAATTTCTATAATCTATGTATTTTTATATTACTATCAATAAATAACTGTTACATTATTTGATTATATTTTTTTTATAGATATTTTATTATTTATAATTTATCTCGATGTATACACAATTTAATTTTTCTAACATAAAATTTTTGGGCCAGTTAAGCAATTAGCTATTTTAAAGGTAAAGTTTGAAGGATTTAGCCATAGTTTCACGAAATTAAGAATTTAGCTATAACATGTAATATAAATATTACGTGTAACATATATATGTATAAAAAATATAACATTAAATGTAACGTTGCATGTAACATAAAATGTAACACATGTAACATTACATGTAATATTATACTTTTACGCGTATATATGTTACGTGTAATATAAAATGTTAAATGTTATGGCTAAATTCTTAATTTCGATATTTTAAGACTAAATCATAAAAAAATTATCCAAAAATTTGGCTAAATGCCTAAAAAACTCAAATTTTTTTTAAGGAAATTTTGTAACACTATTGATGATGATAACAATGTTAGTTTTTTTTTTTTTTTTTGGGCAAAGGACAACAATGTTAGATGATAAGGAAGTAGGGCATCTTATCACTCCACCAAATGGCAAATACTATTAGAGTAGGTGGTAATGGCTATTGGCTAGAACTTATAAGACCCCACCTATAGCCAATTTTGGTGAGACTTGAGAGTCTAATTTCCAAGCACCCTTGCTCAAAAAAAAAAAAAAATTTCCAAGCACCCGGAGGACAAACAATACCCTTTTGAAGTTTGAACTAAGTTGGAGGTTTCTCTCTCTCTCTCTCTCTCTTCTCTTCTATTGTGTCCACTTTCACACAAGCACTTATAAATGTCTCTCTCTCTCTCCTCTCAAATTTGACATAAGCGGTGGACTAGTCATTTGGTGCCCCCACTTGTGAGTCTGTTAAATCGACCCCAAAACGTCAGTGAAAAAGACAGACAACCCTTTCTCTTTAGGTCTATTTTGTATAGCTTGTCCCTATTTGGATCTTGTATCTAAATCATGCCATTTGAATGAAAATCATGAACAGAAAATTTCTTCTTGTTTGGTATATTTCTTTTCTTTAAAATTATTTTGTAAATAGTAGTTATTTTTTAAAAATTTCTTAATTACTTTAAAAAATAGTCAAAATCAAATAAAAAATTATAAAAATTTCGGTTATTTTAACATAAAAAACAAGTAAAACATATCATTATAAAAAATTTCATCGATTGTGATAAAATAAAAAATAAAAATGACTAATTTATTAAATTTCTAAAACTATGACTAATTCCTAAAAAATTAGTCTAACTATATCCTTAAAAATATCTTTAAGATAACACTGGGCCAGTTTGGCATTGCTTTTGGAGGCTGCTTTTAGATTATAAAACAATCTAAAGCAGCTATAGGCGTTTGGTAAACCTGCTTCTTAAAGAAGCAAGTAACCGTTTCTGCTTTTACGTAGTATAATTTGAGAAGCAGGTTAAAGGCTGCTTTTCTGTAACCGAAACTGCTTCTCCAGTTTAAATTACTAAAATATCCTTAATTAACTACCCATATTCCACTAAATGATTTTCTAAAATTATTATTTGGTAATTTTACATACCCATACTATTTTAACAGCAATTTTAAAAATAAAATAACCAAACACCCTACATGCTTATAACTTCAGCAACTTCTTTCATCAGCACAGTTTGAAGCACTTCTTTTATAAGCACAGCAATGCCAAACTGGCACACTAAATAAAGAACGACATACTCAATATAAAAATAGTAATAAATACTAACCCATTAATCAATAACATTACCAAACTTGGCTTCTTAGCAATCAAACTGACCATCAACGGACAGTGCGCAATGCGCACACGCCTATATAAAATGATAGGCCGTTACGACATCAAACCACCAAAATATTTAATTGTACGCTGTGTCTTGCCCACCAGATGTTGAGTAACAGACGAATCATATTTTGAAACGTGTCCTGCCAGCTGTCAAACACCTCCTATTCGACAAACCCCAACCAGAGCTTGTCGCCTCAGTCGCCCAATCTCCCACGCGCCATGCATGAACCAGGTTTTTTTTCCAAACTTTTCTCTCTCTCTCTCTCTCTCTTTTTTTTTTTTGCATATTTGCCCCTCGGTTCTCCTGTATTTTCATAAGTCATTTTTTTTGTGTTATTAAGATTTTGCCCTCGTGTATAAACATAGGTCTTCGTTTATATGGATTCCTAATTTCGTGCTTAAAAACAAAAGGCATTGCCTCGTGAAATTGATAGTAGGGGCGGTGGTATGGTTTTGTAAAATGGTATCTTTATCTTGCTAGGACAAATAAAATTAAAGATTTTTTTTTCTTTATAAGTTAAATTTTCAATCTTTAATGTTGAAAGTACATTATTGTTTTTCCTATTTTACTATAGTTCATCAATGCCTCGGTACAATAAATCACTATAATTTGTACAGAAATTGTTGACCAACACTTGCAAATCATAATTTATGCATTCTTATGACAAGAAAATATTTTGTTTAGATAAAGTTTAAAATAAATCTTTTAATACAAAATGTATCGTAAATAACAACACGGTGAATTTTGAGTAATTCGTAAAATATTAAATATTTACATAGTTCTTTCATCATCAAAATACATAAAAAAGAATAGTATGCATTTTTATGTCAATACCTCAATAGTTATCCATAACATTTCTAATTTATCTTCCAGAATTTGAGAGTTCTGAGCTCTCATGAAATGTGAACTCAACCTCTTATTAGTTTCACAAGTGAGGGAATTGAGACAAAAGGCTTTAAGTTCTTATATATAATTGAATATATTTTGAAAAATATCATTTTTTGAAAATTATAACTTTTAAAAAAATATTGCAATCTATATCACATTTTAATAATGAATTACCGAATTTGCTATTTCTTTTAGAAACAAGGAAGATGATAGGAAAGATAAGGGGTGAAATAGTAATGTCTTGGTAGAAAGAGTGACATAAGTTGCAACAATTGTAAATTTTGACTTCAAAGGTAGCATTTGATCAAATTTTCTCTATAATTAAAGACCACATTCTCTTTGCTTCTCAAAGCCATGTGACACTCAGACTCATTATTATTTTTTTCAAAACCCCAACACTACTATGGAGCAAAACAATCTTTACACCCTAATCCAAACATACCGAATTGCATTCATCATGGACACATTTTGTGCAGCATATACAATGTTTGACATTTTCAAACAAACATATTGTATAATAAGAAAACACGCTTAATAAAATAAAAATTGTGTTGTGTATTACAAAATGTATCTTTTATTACATAGTATTATCATTCTAATGTCCAAGATCATTTTTATTATTTTATATAATATTTTTAGATAATCTACAAATATAAGATTAATTAAAAAATTAATCATTTTAAATATAAAATTTAATTATAAAATGTCAAAATTAAGAATTTAGTGACACGTGTGTTACATATTATGAAATTTATGATATACGTGTGTAACAGTTAAATCTTTAATTTTAATAAATAAATAAACTAAAATTACACGAAAGGACAAGGGCATGAAGGTAATTAAACGGAGACAAAACCGTATACGGTGTACGGCTCAGATTTACGAGGCGTTTCAAAGAAAGAGACGAAAAAAAAAATGGCAGAGCAGACAGTCTGAGAGAGAGAGAGAGAGAGAGAGAGAGAGAGAGAGATTTTTTTCGAAATAAATAGCGACCGGGACATACCATAGGGTTTTAATTTCCCTATACTCTCTCTCGCGAGAACTCTCTAGAACTATACATATATATATATATACACACAGATAGATATAGAGAGAGAGAGAGAGAGAGAGAGTCAATGGCGAAGCAGAGGTGTTATCTGGACATCAGCCTCGGAGGAGAGCTGGAGGGAAGGATTGTCGTTGAGCTCTACAACGACGTCGTTCCAAAGACCGCCGAGAATTTCAGGGCTCTCTGTACTGGCGAGAAGGGCATTGGTCCTAACACCGGCGTTCCTCTGCACTATAAGGTTTGGTTTCTTTCGGTCTCTGAAATCTGTTTTTGTACTCATATTTTGAGATTTTAGGTGTTTTGTTTTTTCGTTGGGTTTGTTGGTATGATTTTATTGTTCTTGATTGGAGAGAGGGAATTGGAAATGAAGATGGAAAATGAAAACGCTTAGTGGTTGATGGTGAAGAGGTTTTTTTTTTTTTTCCAATGCGATTTGTTATCTGTGTACGGACATAGACATGAATATTTGGAGTTAGTTTTTTCGTTTTGAGCTAGGAAAAGACGGTGGTGCCCTTTGATTGTTGAATTGACGACTGTCATTTTGCTTTGGGTTTTGGCTTTTTGTTCTGTTGATTAGTCTTTTTTCATTGTTGATGGTTGTTGAGTTGGATTTTTTGTTTTTCTGCTTTACCCTTCAATTTGGAAGAAGAATCTGGGTTTGTTTTTCGTATCATGTTTCTTTGGCTGGAAAGAGTGGTTTTGTTTGTCTGAATATGCTGTGAATAATCTTGAAAGAGACCTAATAATATTGCAGTTAGTGGGCACTTGAATTGGACTAGTTTGGTTTATCCTAGCAAGAACATTTCAGGTTATGGCTTTATGTGGAATAAGGCTTGTACGTATACGGGTTCTAAGCGAAACTTTTGAGATGACAAACGTGCAATGTCTCGTTGTTTAACTCTTTGCCCAGATAGAGTTTAAGGGGCTAGGACTTGCCTTTGCTAGAGGAATGTGTTTGGATGGTCCATGGAGTTTCACATGTTTGCCGTTAGTTATTCCCACGTGCTTGTACTTTGGTTGGACTGGCTAATACTCTGGTCTTGTTTTATTGTTAAAACAGGGGGTTCGTCTTCACCGGGTTATTAAAGGCTTTATGATTCAAGGTGGGGATATTTCTGCTGGAGACGGTACCGGTGGAGAATCAATTTACGGTCTGAAGTTTGAAGACGAAAGTTTTGAAGTGAAACATGAAAGGAAAGGGATGTTATCGATGGCTAACTCTGGCCCAAACACAAACGGGTCTCAGTTTTTCATCACGACTACTCGGACTCCTCATTTGGACGGGAAACATGTTGTTTTTGGGAAGGTAATCAAAGGAATGGGAGTTGTTCGATCCATCGAGCATGTAACTACTGGTCCCGGTGATTGTCCTACTGCTGATGTCACTGTCGCGGACTGTGGAGAGATTCCTGAGGGGGCAGATGATGGGGTTTGTGATTTTTTTAAAGATGGCGATATTTATCCTGATTGGCCAATTGATCTTGACGAGACTTCTAATGATCTCTCTTGGTGGATGACTGCTGTAGACTCCATTAAGGCATTTGGGAATGAGAGTTATAAGGTACTAAGAGTAGTCAAACCTACATTTATATTAATTTTTGGTATATCCAGGTTAGACTTCTAATAAGAAATGTTCAATTAAAGTAATAGAAAATGCAATGTACCTTTTATTTTCTAAATTCAGTCTTTTTCCATTGTTAGTTTGTTACTGTGTTGACAAAACACTGATTCTTAATTGTCACAGAAGCACGACTTTAAGATGGCTCTTCGGAAGTATAGAAAGGCTCTACGCTATCTGGATATTTGCTGGGAGAAGGATGGTATTGATGAAGGTAAATCATGTTTCTCTTCTGGAAAAACCAATTCTTAAAATGTGTAAAATGCAGCAGCTATTTTTTGTTTGTTAATATGAGTCTTATTGTGTATTTTTCACCTTGTGCTGCAGAGAAGAGTTCAGGTTTGAGAAAGACAAAGTCTCAGATTTTCACAAACAGTGCTGTGAGTTCTTGTTCTTCAAAAATTGCTTTGTCGTTTTTAGCAGCTAAATTCTTATATAAAAAAAAAAAAAAAGATTCCAATGTATTCCCTCTATAAATACGCACCTATTGTGTATCTGAAATTCATATTTAGATTAGCATCCCACTCTACAATGAAAGTCATTTTTCTTTCTTTCTTTTCTGAGGTATATTTAATCGCTCTTTGTGAATCAAACGTTTTGCCCCATTTTTTGTGTTCACAATTTTCTTTTAAGCATATCTCATGCTTGATATGTTGTTTTAGGCCTGTAAACTGAAGTTGGGTGATCTGAAAGGAGCACTGGTAGACACTGACTTTGCAATGCGGGATGGGAACAATGTGAAAGCTTTGTTTCGCCAAGGTCAAGTGAGTATCTTCCGTTAAATTTGAGGGTACAAGAACATTCAGGAAAATTTGTTGTTAAATCACTCGTATATGCTGACTTTGTGCATATGCCTGCATTAGGGTTATCTTTTTCAGATTAATTAGTACCACAATGCTATTATGCTCAAGTTATGCCTTGACAATTCTTCCTCTTTAACTTTTACGTTATGTTGTGCCAAATTTGCTGGTTTTACAAGTCTTTCTAAGCAGGGTATCTTTCGAGCCTTTGCTAAATGTATTATGCCTGAGACGTTGCTACCTGTTGCACTGTATTTTGAAATCTGAGTAAATTGTTACCTTTTTCCGTCAGGCAAACATGGCTCTAAATCACATTGATGCTGCAGTTGAAAGCTTTAGGAAGGCCTTGGAGTTGGAGCCAAATGATGGTTAGTGAAAGTTTTAGACAAATGTCTTTTACCATCCTTTATCATCAGCCCAATCATGCGTTAGTTTCATCGTTGGAGATTTAGTTTAGTTGTTTTTGGTAGACCCGTACATGTAAGGTCTTAAATAGATCAGTAGACAACGAAATCGGGCTATATGGATCTGTTTGTATTTGCCGAGTTTCAGTAGCATTGCCAAGTTCTATAACTTGATAATGTAGCTCTAGATCGAATTTACGTTATCTAAGACGCATTACCTTTTAGATCAAATTTGAAGAACTAGCTAATAGCTTTGTTGTTTTTGGCGATCGCAGCTGGAATAAAGAAGGAGCTCGCTGCTGCAAAGAAGAAGGTCCATTAATCAAACTAAACATGATTGTTTAGGGGCAGCAAATAATTATCTCCTTCTGACTCTAAATGATTATTTTGGCTACAGATTGCTGATAGACGTGATCAGGAGAGGAAAGCGTACAGCAAGATGTTCCAATAGCAATTTAGCAGTCGATTGGTATTTTCTCGAGTGTTGCCCTTTACATAGTTTGTTTATCTGTCCTTTATTGACTCCTTAATGCGCTCTTTGCTACGCAGGAGGCATAGGATGTCCACACAGTTAGAGAACAAACACCTCGAATTTAATGAACGTATTCGTAGTTAGAGTCAACCGGTTTGGGCTTTTTTTTTTTTTTTTGTTTACTGTCTCGGACTTTCTGGAGGGAGATTTAGGTACTAACTTAAAATTTGTGTCTAATGCTCATCTTTTTGTTAAAAGAATTATTATTTTTTGTTCTCCTTATGAGAGTTGTGTCATTTACTAGTGCTCTTACATTTTGTAGGCTATCCAAATATCAGAGGAGAAGCAGCTGATCCCCAACAGGACAATCACTGTAAAAATTTGAGGCTTGAACCAAAATCTAATTAGAGTTTAAGTTTCTTTTCTTTGCTGTTCTCTCTGTCTGTGGGAGTCCCCTGTAGTTTAGAACCGGAAAACTCGTGAACTGTCACCAGATTTATGTAACTCAAAAATTTTGTTGTGTTTCATAGCAAAAACCATTGTGGTACATAATTCAATTTCGAAATTTTGAAACCTAAATTTGGGGGTTAATTTGCCCGAAATCAGGCCTAGCCCCTTGAAGGCTGGCCGATCTGCGTCTTCTCATTTACTATTTTACAGCCATGACTTAGAATGGCCAAAATGATTACCATCAAGACAGTGCATTAGACTAGTTTTTTCTCCTTTGGGGAAATTGAAATTTGTTGAAGTGTTAAATCAATGACCAAATAAAAGGTCATCCAAACAACCCACTTATCATCTAAGCTGCATTATATTATGTACTTTGTCCTGCGGAGGTTGAAGAAAACAAGTGCGACGATCAAGGGATTGTGATAGAATAGTTGCGTTTTTAGCTTCTGTGCAAATTTGTTGCTGTTGAGAATGCGTTGCATTATTTCCGAGGAGTATATAGTTATACGATATAATATTAGATTTATTTATGAAAGGTTCCCCATATTCGTTTTTAGTTAAATTTTGTTTTTTGGTATATTGTTTACATATCATGGACCGAGATGATATTAGCCAAAACGACAACAGATTTTAATTGGGATTCGGACCAAAGTATATAAGCAAATACCGAAAAGCAGCCATTTAACTAGAAAACGAATATTGCGGATTTTATATATATTTTTTAGATATACCGTATAAAAGAGACTAGGTGTTGCAATTTCACGTATTCCCAATTCACAAGGGTTGAACGCCAAAAGGAACAAGATAATAAAAATTTCCATCTTCGAGCAGACAAATAGAATCTCTATGATTTGGTTGAATGAATAGATAAGACATATCTTTTCTCTCCCTATTCACGTAAGATGAAAGACTACATTCATTAACATCATCCTTTTTTTTTTTTTTCTCAAGAAAAAAACAAAAAAGAAAAAGAAAAGGAAAAGCATACTCAAATACAAACACTGATATTAATGAGAAATGTTCTAACAGAAAAACAGAAGAGAATGACATTTTCACACAATTTCCAAGCCAACCCTGCGCTAAGAAGCCGAAAAAACCAGGGAAGAGTAGGATGTTGATTCAACGTAGAACAAACAGACAATCGAGAGTTACATGTTGTAGTTGTCAAGTCCCAAATCTCTTAAAGCGTCTGTGGCAGCCTCCTTACAGCTCTCGTGGATTTGCTTGGCCTTCCTTATGTGCTTCTCCACGCCATTATTTAACAGAAGAGTTCTGTTTATAGACATTTTTTTATAAACAAAAAGTTTAGAACTAAAATCAAACTGTATATATGGAAAAACAAGATATATAGGATAACACAGGCCACATGAATGGTATTATAAACACAAAGACTTGCCTGTTTTCAGGGTTTCTAACAACAAGATTCCGGATCATGAAACATGCATTCCTTTGCATTTGCTGTGCCGCAGGAAATTTCTGCATGGCTTGGATAGCAAGGTCTCCAGCTCCGGCTTCAATGGCACGTGCTGCGTTTTCAGGTAATCTCAAGCAGAGTATGGTGATAATTGGCATGATCTGTTACATGACATGAATAGTGTTATGCGACTTCATGCCCATTACTATTTAATCTTCACGAGTTTTGAAAGTTTAACCAGGAAATGCAAGTGTCTACTTTTCTTACCTCTAGTAGAACAGAAGGGTCATCAAAAAATCTGGCTGAGAGTTTGATTAGCCTGTCTAAGCCTCCCTTCTCAACAATAGCATTCTTATTCGCATCACTTCCAGCCAACTAATCATTTAAAAAACACGAGGGGAAAAAAATTCAAAAACAATAACTAAGATTCGATTATTCCATTTGATGGGAAAAAAAAAGCAAGGAATTGACAAAGATGGTCAAAGCTGTTAAAAGATCAAATACAGTGATTGCTACTTTATTCTGAGTGGCATTTTAGATTTAATACCTTAGAAAGCAAAGAACAACAAACTTTAGCGACAGTTTTGTTGCCTTGTTCGCTACTTTCATCAATACATCTAAGCACCGCATCAATACCACCATTTTCCGCAATGGATTTACATATTTCATCCTGCAAAAATTAAATGCCCCGTGTCAAGAAAACTATCATCAGTCAGTATGAATTTGATAGCAAATGTTCTTTTTGTAATTAGGGAGCAGTGAGATTCCTTCACTGCATTTTTAAGCCTCACTAAAACCTTTCACGTTCATGTTTCATTAGACAAGAATGTACTTACATTGACAGCGACAGCCTTCAAAGCAATGCTTGCTGAAACTAGACTAGGTGAGCTAAGCTCGGCTTGCAGTGATCCCACCAGAGCTCCAGCAATTCCAATCTTGGCAAATTTCCTTGCATAGCCATAAACCTGAATATTGTGCAGGTTAGAGTTGCTAATTAGAAAAAGTGCCACTGTTACGTAGTTTATGCTATTTAGTGATTTGGATGGAAATGTAAGGTCATTTTAGAAAAAGAACGATGAACAGTTAAGCTAGCCACAAATAACTCATCCACCTAAGAAGTAAAAATATGTACATTTCCATCATTATGAACCAATTTTCCAATCATTTTATTTTATAGGGAGGATAGCCAACTCAAATGCACGTCTCGTGGGAATTTCTTTCTTACTTGTGAAGCGACCACACGGTTATCGTCAGGTGTTAGGAGAACACGAATAGCATCGTACAAACTTGGAATACTGTGACCCGTCTCTGTATTCAGTGCTTGCAGAATAAGTTCATCAATTTTCAGCTCCATGAACGACTCTTTAAGAACCTCATTGCCGGATGAAGCTGCAGCAACTACAGCAAAGCCACTATTCAAGATCTCTAAATTTTGGGCTCCCTCATTCAAGATACCCACCACAATTGAGGGCCCACCGCTTGCCCGAAATGTTTCTGTACTTTGGTGATCTGGAATCGGACAAGGACACAAATACAGCACCAGGAATGAACTTATGTCACTCGATAATTATAAAACAAAATCTACCAAGTGCCCAATACCATGATCAATCCAAAACAACTACAATGACTCAATATTATAATTAAACAATATAAAAAGAAATCTATTTCAACATTTCAGATTTTTATTTTTATGCTTAGTATTCCAGTGCTCTTCCCCATTTTCGAATCGAACAGACGTTTCTGAAACAAGTTTAATCGAAGCAAAATACTGACAAATGAACGACACCCATCAGGAAAAAACTCGAGCAACTAGTAACTAGTAGCTTTTATTCAGCTTTTACTCAAAATAAGCTCAATGATCGTGAGGTTCGATTAAAACTCAAAACCACATTGTCAATGGAATTACTCATAACCAAACTTCATCAACTAAAGAAGCCTTACCATGAAGTAAAGCCGCCATTGCCTTCAAAGCCGAAACAAGAGCCTTTCGACGCTCAACACGAATCTTGGAACACAAACAACACACCAATTCCACCGCCCCGTTCCTCGTCGCTATGGCCGCATTTCCGGATCCTTCTTCGCCGCATAGCTCGGCAAGCCTCTCCAACAATTCCTCGATCGAATCCGAATCCTCTTCGACCTCGACACCACCACTCAGTTGCTTCAGTCCGTCCAAACACTGCAACACGGGATTGTCCTTCACACCACCCTCTCCCGGAACACAAGTTACAATCCCTGCCACGCAACGAAACAACACACAGCTCATGAATCTGAATTCTTCCCAAATCACCGCGTTTGGTCGCCGAGAAAGCGTGAGAAAAAGCAGAGACAGGGCCGTTGGGCCGCTTCAAAGCACAAAAGGCGCCGAATTTTTCCCGGGAAAAGGAATAACAGAGAGGAGGTTTGGGAGTCGAACCAGAGAGATCGACGCCCTGGAGCATTAGGGTTTCAATGGCGTCGCGGAGAGCCTCGTCCGGGTCCATATCCAGGTCGTCGACGTTCTCCTTCACGAGCTCGTCGAAGGCCTCCTGAGAGATCGTACGGACGGCGTTCTTTGGTGGGCCCATAGCTCTTCGCCGTGAATCTTGATCCGTCAGATCGATCGGGCGGTGATCGGACGGTGGGAGTGAGATTGAAGAGACGACCAACAGTGATACTCTGACGAGAGAGGGAGAGACAACTGAGAAAAAAAAAAAAAAAAAAAAACGTTTCGATTTCAAAATGAGAGTGAAAGCGAGAGGGATGTATATGGATCGGGTATGGGCCGAACAATGGATTTTCCGGCCCAAAAGTCTCAGCACTAGCCCAACATATAAGGCCCATTTGACACGTGGGAGTGAAAACGATGATAAAAATAAAAAACGACAACGACATTGGATAGGATGAATGTAATAGAAACTACATGAAAGTTGGCGAACGACATCGCGATTGGGGACCAAAAAGGAATTGTTGCTAACGGAACGGAACACAATCGAAAGAAAAAGAACAAAGGAAACGACATGCACTCTGACAAACGACAACCACAATAAAAACGACAAGTAATCAAAATGACAAAAAGCGACATTGAAAACTGACAATGGCTAAAATATATTCAACGAAATTCCATTTGTTCGGATCGATTATTTAAATGGTTGTTGATTTTTTTAATTTAAATAATATGTTTATTCTCAATTATTTAAATTATTTATTTTAAAATTTAAAAAGTTAACGACCATCACTCATTCAAATAGTTGTTCTAAACAAATAATAATAGAGAAAAAGCAAAACGTCAAAAACTCAAAATAAAAAGCCTCGAGCTCCAAAGGAAACAACGACAATATAAACAACACGCAAGCAAGGACTTAAACAATAAATAAATCTCTTTTAGCAAAATAAAAATAAAAAAAATAAATCAATGATTCAGGGGAATTATGGAAACGGCGTTAAAACTAATCAATAACTAATTAACAATCAAAGGGAAACGAGAAAAAAAAATAAAAATAAACAACCACGAGGATTTGTATAAACAGTAATGTTCATTATGTAACAACAAAATAGAAGACCTGAGTTGCAGAAAATAAACACACTGTAAAGAGGACAAAAGTTGGAAAGCAAATAAATAAACGACAATAATAAAAGTCAAAACGACAATAGGGAATGGCAATTTTGCAAGTTCATGTCATAACAGCGTAATCAATATGTAACTACCACAAAACTGTTGTTTCCAAAAGCATCCACAAAGTAAGAACTAAGAACTAGTAGGCGCGTGTGAAAACACATACAGTTGCTTTTTTTTTTTTTCTTTTTTTTTTAATCTTTAAATTTATATTCCGCCAGCTTTTCAACATAGCGTTTCTAATTCAGTTAATTATACACTACTTTACTTTCCATTGGTATATTTATATATGCAATATCTTCATTTTTCATATGTTTTTAACTGCCTCTTTTGACCATCTAAACATGTTTTCAACGTTCATTCATCATTGCTAGAAGGAATTGAAAAAAAAAAAAATGTAACGAAAAGGTCCTTTCAGGCGATTTATGACATTATAGGGTGCTTCCAAGTTAATTAAATCTTTTTGCGTGAAAAAGTCTATAAGCTCGAAAAACTAACTCGGATTCAGATTAGAGACATTAATTTGGGACATACAATTTTTAAGACCCACTAATTTGTTCTAAAGTAATTAAATGAGTGAAATATGGAAATACTAAAAAAATTACACAATAATAAACATAATTACCTAAGTTTTTAAAGTAATTGAGTAATTAATGAGCTAATTTATTAAGGTTTTTTAAGGCATTTAACCAAATTTTTAGAGTTTTGCATAGTTTTTTAGGATTTAGCCCTAAAATGTCGAAATTAATGATTTAGTCATAACATGTAACATAAAATGTTACATGTAACATATATACATAGTAAAAGTGTAATATTACATGTAATATTACATGTGTTATATTTTATGTTACATATGACGTTACATTATTTAATGTTGCACTTTTTATATAAAATGTTACATTTTATGACTAAATCTTTAATTTCGTGATACTATGGCTAAATCTTTCAAATTTTATCTTTAAAATGACTAATTGCTTAACTGACCCATTTATTAATTACTTGAACATATTTTTGGTCACTAAGTCAATTACTACCAACTATCACTATGTAAATAATCAAATTATTTAGGTATCTTTTTATATTTTTTAAGAAGTCGAATATTTATTTAAATTAAGCATTAACTATAATTTTTCCTATATGTGCTACACTCTAAAACCGCATGTAATATATAATATTATTACGGATAAATCCCTTAAAAGACGGGAGGGATAATAGCCTCCAACTTTTTGAAATTATAAAATTTATTATTTATATAAATATTTTTTCATATTTTTCTTCATGACCATATTTAAAATATTTTTCTAAAATCTTAAAATTCACCTAATATTTTAAAGAAAATTTTTAAAATTACCTACTTATTTTAAACTTCACGTATTACTGAATTTATTTTCTTTAACATCATTTAGCTCACTATTTTGTACTTATATTTTTCTTTTATAATATTATTATGAGAGAAATATAATATTTTAATATATATTTTAAGGTCAAAATAAAATAATCATAATTGCATGCAATTATATTGAACTAAATTTCTGGATACATTACTGCATATTATTCATATAAACTTATATTACATCGTGATCATATTGTCTGAAAATTGTACGAAATATATCTACTTATATATCAGATCAAATATTATATTAAAAGATCTGAAATCATTTCTTGAAGCAAATAGAGAATACAATTATATTCTTTTTTGGCATTTGCTATTAAAACTTGCAGTATGTGTAAAAATTTTTAATGTTGCATTATAATTGTGTGAATATCATGTCAAACATTGTCATATATATGACACCAAAACATGGTTTGAAAATGAAAAGAAAGAACTGTGTAATTAAACTCTAATGAAGAGCAGTGCTTAGAAGATAATAATCCCGGTCATTTCACACTTAAAAAAAAAAATGTATTACTGCAACCAAGCCATAAGTTTGTGTTCATACTATAGCAAGTTTGACTCTTGGAAGGAATGTAATTATGAGCTTATAAAAAAAAAACTGAGGACTGACTTTGGTTGGATTAAATTCAACTTACCGTATATCTTGACAAACATTATATTGTTTCTCTTCTACCAACCCAATTAGGAAAAAGAAAAAAAAGGGGTTGTCAACTTAACTGGCCATTTTGCACTAATTGATATGGTCTCAATCCACTCTCTCTCTTCCCTATATAAACACCCATTTTACTCTTCCTCTCAGCACCAAGTCCATTAATTACAAGTTACCTACACACTAGCTAGCAGCTAATTGTACTAAATAACCTAATTGTATCATATAGTTGCAGCTATGTCACATTCAAGTTCTTTGGCAAAAGCACTTGCAGTTTTGCTTTTTGCTTCCATGGTGTGTGGCTGCATGGCCAACCGCGACTGGCGGTTCGGGTTTAACTACACCGACTGGCGCCTCAGACACCGCGGCTGGTGGTACGGCCACCACCAACACCCCAACGCCACGCAACAACTTCCCAACAAGATTGTGGTTGGAGACTCCCAACACTGGCGCTTCAACTTTAGCTACACTGATTGGGCATTCAAGCACGGCCCTTTTTACCTCAACGACACTCTAGGTATAACCTAACTACTCAAGCACTCTCATGATCATGTAATTCTAGTCTTAATTCTTTTGTTAATTTCCTTTGATCTGTGGTGGCAGTTTTCAAGTACGACCCTCCAGTCGGTAAGGACGCTCATCCGCACAGCGTGTACTTACTGCCCGACTTCAAGAGCTTCGTGAACTGCGATTTGCGAAAGGCGAAGCAGCTGGCGAACGCGACGCAAGGCGCGGGCGAGGGGTTCGAGTTCGCGCTCGACAAGTGGCAGCCGTACTACTTTGCTTGCGGCGAAAGTAACGGCTTCCACTGCAACGTCGGGCGCATGAAGTTCTCCGTCATGCCCGTCATTCGCCCGTGGCGTGTCCACAATTGAGGGACTAAAAAAACTGCGAAACTATTCGGATACAAGGCCTTCCGTTTGTCAACTTATAAAGAAAATAATAATAATAATAATAATAATAATGAGAACTCTTTTTATTGATTGTTTTTGAATATTTCCGGCTTTTCGTTTCCAAGTTTAGAAGCGATCATGTGGTGATCGTTTCAATAAGGTTTATTTATTTAGTTTAGAGGGTCAATAAATTTGTTTAAGGCTGATCATCGCTGTTAGCGAAACTTTGTAACAACTTCTTTACAATTATTTAATATTCGTTTGATAGACTATATATGAAGAGTTTGCTTCATGCGACTGTTTGGGAATTGAAGTGATAACTAATTTTCTCTTCTATATATGAAAATTTTCTCATATTTTGGTATTGTTAAAATTAAAATAATGTGTAACTCATAATTAGTTAAATTAAAATAATTGATTGATCTATTAAATCTGTCGACGTTCACTAATATTTCATCTCCAATATCATTTTTATATTTTCTGTCTTTTCTAACAATCTCTGTGGTTTTCATACACGATGTTGTCGTTTACTTATTCCTGTCGTTTTGTAGTGTGGTGTTTTTAATTGTTGTCGTTACAATTAACTATCCCTCTTAGCATTTTCATGAGCGTTCTATCATGAGCAACTAAACAAATTTTGTTTTGTTCACACTTTTTATTGTCGTTTTTCCAGTAACTTGTCGTTTTTTATTTATGTCGTTTTGTCATTCTATGTCGTTTTATTTTTTGTCGTTTATCATTCTATGTCGTTTTCCTATTACTTTTCTTTTCATTTCTGGCGTTTTTTGGACTCAATTATGGTTTTTAAATTTCTGTCGTTTTTCTCTCCAATGTCGTTTTTAATTTTGATGTCGTTTTTCTTTATTACTGTCCTGCTTAACATTTTCGTGAGCGTTCTATGCGTTCTATCATGCGCAGCAACTTATAATTCTTTTAAAAAATATATATATTTCTCTATTTTACAACCTAAAATAAAAAGAACCTAAATAATATAAAACAACTAGAAAGTATAATCACACTTATTACAAATTACACAAAATTGTACAGGTAACAATGACAACGTCCAATTATTACATCATCTATTACATATTTCATTTTCATTTTTTTAAATATACCAAAGATACTTACAATGACTTACCATTTAAATTAACAGAACAATTAAGACTTGACCATTTAAAACGAAAACTTGGAACTTTTTTTTTTTTCGAGAACGCAACACCTGACTTGAAACAACATGCAGTTTTGAAAAAAAAAAGAAAAAAGACTATAAGTTATGAAAAACGTAAACGGACTTGAGAACATCCCTGACATTTAGAAAACATCAAAACTAAACGACATGCTCATCAGAAAACGACAACAAAGAATTGCAGTTTTGCAAGCGAATGCTATAACCGCGTAGTAATCAATATGTTTCTTCGTAACTTCGTTTCCGAAAGCGTTAAGGAGTATGTGAAATGCCTTCAATGTTGTTCCTAATTAATCAGTTAAGAGCATATGCAACGCTAAAATTTGGCATTTTAGCATAAAAAATATTCTCCAACGTAATGCCAAATTTATTAAACAACCACGCAATTTGCATAAACAGTAATGTTCATTATGTAACAGCAAAATTCATGAAGACCTGAGTTGCAGAAAACAAAGCACACTGAAAAGAGGACAAAACTTGGACAGCAAATAAATAAACGACAATAGAGAATGGCAATTTTGCAAGCTTAATTCATAACAGCGTAATCAATATGTAACTAAAACTGTTGTTTCCAAACTAGCAGGCGTGTGTGAAAACACATACCGTTGCTTTTTTTTTTTTTCCTCTAAATTTTTATTCCACCAGCTTTTCAACATAGCGTTTCTAATTCAGTTAATTATACACCACTTTAATTACTTTCCACTAGTATATTTATATATGCGATATCTTCATTTATCATATGTTTTTAACTGCCTCTTTTGACCATCTAAAAACATGTTTTCAACGTTCATTGCCAGAAGGAATTGGGAAAAAAAAAAAAAAAAAACAACGAAAAGGTCCTTTCAGGAGATTTACAACATTATAGGGTGCTTCCAAGTTAATTAAACCTATTTTGTGTGAAAAAGTCTATTAAGCTCGAAAAACTAACTCGGATTCAGATTAAAGTCATTAATCTAGGACATACAGTTTGTAAGACCCACTAATTTGTACTAAAATAATTATATGTGCTACACTCTAAAACCACATTTGATATATATTTATTACGGACTGATCCCTTAAATAGCGGAGGGTTAATATATATAGCCCCCTTCCTCAACTTTTTGAAATTATAAAATTTATATTTTATTAAATAATTTTTCAGATTTATCTTCATCATCAGTATATTTAAAATATTTTTCTAAAAATCTTAAAATTTACCTAATATTTTAGATAAATTTCAAAATTGTCCCCTTTTAAAAATCTTTAAATGTGCTTCACATATTATTGAATTTCTTTTTCTTTAACATCATTTAGTTCACTAGTTTCTACTTTTAATTTTCTTTTATAATATTATCATGAGGGAAATATAATATTTTAAAATAAATTATAAGATCAAAATAAAATAATCATAATTTTGCCCTTATTGAACTAAATTTCTGAATCCATTATATATTATTACATCATACTTATATTATGCATCTTTTTGTAATGCTCTATTTATCAGTGTGCCAGTGTTTTAATATTTTAAAATAGTATTGTAACGATATAAAAAATGATTTAATGATTATTTTAGATTCATTACATCATACTTTACATCATTATATATTTGCATCGTATATTATTACATGGAGCATCAGTAAGTATGCAATGTTATATAATTACCCTTATATTATATCATATTTCATGTTGTCTAAAAATTATACGATATATATCTACTTATACATCAGGTCAATTATATTAAAAGAACTGAAATCATTTCTTGAAGCAAGTAGAGAATACAATATACAATAATTCTTTTTTGTATTTTTTGGCATTTGCTATTAAAATTTGCAGTATATGTAAAAAAAATTAATGTTGCATTTATGCATTATAATTGTGAATTATATCAAACATTGTCCAATATATATGACACCAAAACATGGTTTGAAAGTGAAAAGAAAGAACCATGTAATTAAACCCTAGTTGAAGATCGCAGTGCTTTAAGGAGATATTCCCGGTCAATATATTTCACACTTTTTTATTAATAAAAGAAATACAAGATATATATACTGCAACCAAGCCATAAGTTTGTGTTCATACTATAGCCAGTTTGACTCTTGGAAGGACAAATGTAATTATGAGCTTATAAAAATAAAATACTTTGGTTGGATTATATTCAACTTGCTGTAAATCTTGACAAACATATATTGTTTCTCCTCTACCAACCCAATTTGGAAAAAAAAAAAGGGGTCAACTTAACTGGCCATTTTGCACTAATATTTGCTATGGTCTTAATTAAGCCACTCTCTTTCTTACCTATATAAGGACCCATTTTACTCTTCCTCTCAACACCAAGTCCATTAACAACTTCTCTACACACTAGCTACTACTAATAATAACCTAGTTGTATCATATAGCTAGTTGCAGCTATGGCACGTTCAAGTTCTGCAACTAATTTGGCAAAAGCACTTGCAGTGTTGCTCTTTGCCTCCATGGTGTGTGGCTGCATGGCCAACCGCGACTGGCGGTTCGGGTTCAACTACACCGACTGGCGCCTCAGACACCGCGGCTTGTGGTACGGCCACCACCAACACCCCAACGCCACGCAACAACTTCCCAACAAGATTGTGGTTGGAGACTCCCAACACTGGCGCTTCAACTTTAGCTACACTGATTGGGCATTCAAGCACGGCCCTTTTTACCTCAACGACACTCTAGGTATAACCTAACTACTCAAGTACTCTCATGATCATGTAATTCTAGTCTTTTGATTATTATTATTATTATTTTGTTAATTTCTTTTGATTTGCTGGTGGCAGTTTTCAAGTACGACCCGCCAGTGGGCAAGGACGCTCATCCGCACAGCGTGTACTTACTGCCCGACTTTAAGAGCTTCGTGAACTGCGACTTGCGCGACGCGAAGCAGTTGGCGAACGCGACGCAAGGGACGGGTGAAGGGTTCGAGTTCGTGCTCGAAAAGTGGCAGCCGTACTACTTTGCTTGCGGCGAAAGTAACGGCTTCCACTGCAACGTCGGGCGCATGAAGTTCTCCGTCATGCCCGTTATTCGCCCATGGCGTGTCCATAATTGAGGGAAGGCAACGTTATGAAGAAAATACAATAGCATGCCCTCTTTTTATTGATTGTTTTTTAATATTTCCCGCTTGTCGCTTCCATGTTTACAAGCGATCATGTGGTGATCGTTTCAATAAGGTTTATTTATTTTTAGTTTGGAGGGTCAATAAATTTGTCTAAGGCTTATCATCAGCTGTGAGTGAATCTTTTGTAACAACTTCTTTTGAAGTATTTAACATTCGTTTGATGCAATATATATGTAGAGTTTGCTTCATGCGATTGTTTGGGAATTGAAGTGATAACTAATATTATATATAAACTACTTTATTTCTCCGCTATGAAAATTTTATTATATTTTATTATTGTTAAAATTAAAATAATTTGTAACTCATAATTAGTTAAATAAAAACAACTGATTGATCAATTAAATCTGTCGACTCTCATTAATCTTTCAACTGCAATATCGTTTTTATATTAACTGTCCTTTTTATACCATTCTCTGTCGTATACATTTTTCTGCTGTTTTCATACTCAGATCAATTAGTTTACTTAGTCTTGTCGTTTTTATAGTGTGGTGTTTTTAATTGTTGTCGTTTTAACAGTATGATGTCATTTGTCCTATTTATCGTCGTTTTCACCATGTTGTCGTTTTATCATTCTATGTCGTTTTTAAAGTTATGTCGTTTTTTTCTGTCGTTTTTTCAATCCAATGTCGTTTCTAACTCTGATGTCGTTTTCCTATATTATTGTCCTGTTTAGCATTTACATGAGCGTTCGATCCTGAGCAACTTATAAATTTTTGCTTTCTTTTTCCTGTTTATTGTCGTTTTTATACTATGTTGTCGTTTTTTTATTTTATGTCGTTTATCTCACTATGTCGTTTTATCGTTCTGTCGTTTATCATTCTATGTCGTTTTTCTAGTCCTTTTCTTTTCATTTTCTGTTGTATTTTGGACTCAGTTCTCGTTTATAAATCTCTGTCGTTTTTTATGAATGTCGTTTTTCTTGATTATTGTCCGGCTTAACATTTTCGTGAGCGTTCTATGCGTTGTATCATGCGCAGCAACTTATAATTCTATATTTTACAACCTAAAACAAAAAGAACCTAAATCTAACCAAAAAATAAATAAAACAACTACAAAGTATCATCACACTTAATTACAAATTACACAAAATTATACGAATAACAATGACAAAGTCCAATTATTACATTATCCATTACAAATTTCATTTTTAATTAATTTTTTTTAAATATACCAAAAATACTTATAATGACTTACCACTTAAATTAATAGAACAATTAAGACTTGACCATTTAAAACGAAAATTAGAAACTTTTATACATTGTCTTTTCTAACATTCTCTGTCGTTTTCATACTCGATGTTGTCGTTTACTTATTCCTGTCGTTTTTGTAGTGTGGTGTTTTTAATTGTTGTCGTTTAACAGTATGATGTCATTTTCCTATTTATCGTCGTTTTTCATCATATTGTCATTGTATCATTCTATGTCGTTTTTATATTTCTGTCGTTTTATCACTTTTTGTCGTTTTCCTAGCCCCAACCACACCCCCGCCCCCCTTTTTCCATTTTCTTACGTTCTCCAATGTCGTTTCTTATTCTGATGTCGTTTTCCTAGATTATTATCCTTTTCACATTCTCATTCGGGTTATATCATGAGCAACTTATAAATTTTTGCATTATTTTTCCTTTTTATTGTCGTTTTTCCACTATGTTATCGTTTTCAGTTATGTCGTTTTATCATTCTATGTCGTTTTATTTTTTTGTCGTTTATCATTCTATGTTGTATTCCTAGTCCTTTTCTTTTAATATTCTCTTGTTTTTGACTCAATTACCGTTTTTAAATTTCTGTCGTTTTTCCCTCCAATGTCGTTTTTATTTTTATGTCGTTTTTATTTATTATTGTCCTGTTTAACATTTTCGTGAGCGTTCTATGCGTTTTATCATGCGCAGCAACTTATAATTCTTTTTTTTTTTTATAGTATGTTTCTGTATTTTACAGCCTAAAACAAAAAGAATCTAAATCAAACAAAAAATAAATCAAACAACCACATAGTATAATCACACTTAATTACTAATTACACAAAATTATACAAGTAACAATGACAACGTCCAATTGTTACATCACCTATTACATATTTCATTTTCAATTTTTTTGTTTAAATATAGACCAAGGATACTTACAGTG
Source organism: Boehmeria nivea var. tenacissima (assembly GCA_018132145.1). NCBI lineage: Eukaryota > Viridiplantae > Streptophyta > Magnoliopsida > Rosales > Urticaceae > Boehmeria > Boehmeria nivea. Next base: position 16,326,401 of record CM030878.1, on the reverse strand, counting down.
ACTTACTGCTTAAATTAAGAAACAATTAAGACTTGACCATTTAAAACGAAAATGTGAAACTTTTTTTTTTTTTTTGAGAACACAAACACCTGACTTGAAACAACATGCAGTTTTGAAAAAAAATAATAATAATAAAGACAAAAAATAAAGACCTTAAGTTATGAAAAACGTGAACGGACTTGAGAACATCCCTGACTTTCAGAAAAAATCAAAACTAAACGACATGCTCATTAGAAAACGACAACAAAGAATGACAGTTTTGCAAGCGAATGCCATAACCGCGTAGTAATCAATATGTTTATTCGTAACTTTGTTTCCGAGAGCATTAAGGAGTATGTAAAATGCCTACAATGTTGTTCCTAATTGATCAGTTAAGAGCATATGCAATGTTAAATTTATGCATTCAAAAAAGTTTTTCTTAACAATAAATCATTATGATTATTTGTAGTCTTCTCTGTATTGGTTAGCATTAGATACTTTTATTGGTTTTTACAAATAAAAAATAGTAAAATAACAAAATAGCACTTAAAATATCAAATGTCAAATATATCATTTTTACCTTTTTGAATGCGAAATTTAGTATCAACATTGGTATTTACGTTGGGAATTAATGGTCTTAACATAAACGACATTCAATGCACGGCCCATTTTAACTCAACGACATTCTCGGTAAAACAACGTTCAAATCGATGGTTTTGAATTGCATATATTTATATTGCTTGTAGACCTTTATTTATATATAAAATATATATATATATATATTATATATACATATATATATATCGCGCATCCGTGTAGCATGTACCTATTGCCTGACTTCAAGAGCTTTGTGAACTACGATTTGCGCAAGGCGAAGCAGTTGGTGAACGGGACGCAAGGCGCGAGCGAAGGGTTCGAGTTCGCGCTTGAATTTGGCTTTTCTCTAGTAATAAATAAATAAAGCTATTTTCTAAAAGATAACGTACGCCATGGATGATGTAAGCAAGTCGTATTGCATGAGTACATATTTCCCACATCATGCACAAACCAAGAATTAAGCTGAAATTAGTGAGAACATAACGTGTATGCTTTTTGGTTCCCACCACCGTAATTACCGTTAATGCAGCATTAATTCTTCCATAATCTCAAACACAAAGTTATTCGGACATACCAAAAGCATGTGTTTTACATGGACCGAAATTATATAATAAAAACACATTCGTCTAGACGCATATATACAGGTGAATAGAGCTGAATTTAATCCACTAGCTAGCTAGATGGGAAAACAAAATAACACGGTTTGACTCTTGTGTATATATATGTAAGGTATGTAATTATGACAAGCTAGTGGAAGAGTACTAGTGACTTGATTATTCAACTTAATTCACTACTTATTTTGACAAACATATATTTGGTCTACTAGTTAGACACCAACCCAATTTGGAAAAAAAAAAAGTGGTCAACTAATTTTTGGCAGTTTTGCACTAACCTACATCGTCCTCTCTACTTATTTTATTCCGGCCTATATAAGAACCAATTCAATCACTCTTCTTCCCCACAACATCAACAAATACAATACCAATACTAAATATTTGTCTATCTCTAGTGAATATATCTTGTTCCTTTCTTGATTACATTTAAATAATTTTTTCTAGGGCAAAGTGAAGATGGGACAATATTCAAGCAGTAATAGCTCTAATTTGGCAAAAGCACTGGCAGTGTTGCTCTTTGCCTCCATGGCGTGTGGCTGCATGGCCAACCGCGACTGGCGATTCGGGTTTAACTACACCGACTGGCGCCTCAGACACCGCGGCTGGTGGTACGGCCACCACCAACACCCCAACGCCACGCAACAACTTCCTAACAAGATTGTGGTTGGAGACTCCCAACACTGGCGCTTCAACTTTAGCTACACTGATTGGGCATTCAAGCACGGCCCTTTTTACCTCAACGACACTCTAGGTATAACCTAACTACTCAAGTACTCTCATGATCATGTAATTCTAGTCTTAATTCTTTTGTTAATTTCTTTTGATCTGTGGTGGCAGTTTTCAAGTACGACCCTCCAGTCGGTAAGGACGCTCATCCGCACAGCGTGTACTTACTGCCCGACTTTAAAAGCTTCGTGAACTGCGATTTGCGAAAGGCGAAGCAGCTGGCGAACGCGACGCAAGGGGCGGGCGAGGGGTTCGAGTTCGCGCTCGACAAGTGGCAGCCGTACTACTTTGCTTGCGGCGAAAGCAACGGCTTCCACTGCAACGTCGGGCGCATGAAGTTCTCCGTCATGCCCGTCATTCGCCCGTGGCGTGTCCACAATTGAGGGAAGGCAGCGTTACGAAGAAAATAAAATAGCATGCATTTTTTCCTTTAGTTTTATTAAATAAACAAAATCAGAACTCTAATTGTTTCGATTTTCCTACTTAGTTAATTTGTCTGATCTGTAGGGTTGTATTTTTACAATCAGTTTTTTTGAGTCCAGATTAATTATAGTGATCAAACTACGGTGCATGTTTTCTTTTTTTTTTTCTTGGGTGGTGATTTATCATTTTTGGTGCTATTAGGTAAATGAAGACATTATTGTAATTGTTCTGTTAATTGAATCAGAAGGTAATAAAATTGATTTTATGTTAAGTAAAAGCAAGCACGACGTGCTTTATTGTTGCGCTCTTTTTGTTTATTATTTTTGTTTATTCGCCACTTACTTTCCGTCAATTTAAGTCAGTCAAAACAACAACGTCAATCTAAAGGAAATTTTCCTTTGAATACTTAGTCAACTTTCAAACATAAATTAAGAAGGTTTGAAGAAAGTAATAGCATGCGTGGTTGAATCAACAGTTGATCAATTTTCATAATAAATATTTAATTTTGTCAATGTATTATAATATAACATGAGTTAGCGATAATGAAATTAATTAATCAAGGGAAAATTGCTAAAAAAAGGTCCTTTTATGCATATTAATTTCTCTTGATTTCTACTATATGTTTATATTATAAAAATGGTATATAAATAAAAAAAAGTGCAACACAAAGTACATAGATTTTTTTTTTTTAAGAAAAAAAGTACGTAGATTATTAAATCCCCTCTAATAATTAATTATGATTTCACCAATTCAAAATTTTGAGAATTGTCTTATGAGTTTGAGATAGGCAAGGAACATAGTGCACAGTGCATACTAAGATCTGCTTAAACTTTTAGCGTCCATTAAATTAGAATAAGAAAAGTGCACGCATTTTATTATTATTATTATTAAACTTCCACGATATAAAAAACGACAGCAAAATTAAATGACAATGACTTCGAAACGGGCTCAAGGAAAAATGTAATATATTGAAAAACGACAAGAACTAAAAACGAAAATGAACACAAACACCAAAAACGACAATGGTAAAAAAACGACAAACACCAAAAACAACGTTAAAAAACGACAACGACCAGGAACGGCAAAATAGAGAAAACGACATAAAATTAAGATGACAATGACTTTAAAACGTCAACGATAATACAATTTTAGGAAGAAAAAATAACTAACAGAAAGAAACGACATTACCAGGGGAAAAAAAAAAGAGGAAAGAAACGACATCAGCTGATTAAAAAAGAGTAACAACAGAGAATTCAAAAAACGACATTAATCGAAGCCAGCATTGACGGACAAACAGCACAAAAATGCTATACGAAAACGACAATGACTAGGAATTGTAAAAATAGAGAAAACGACTGACAAATAAAGATTATAATCTCTATAGACGGCAAGAGTAGAAAAACCGCACTATGTGAAAATAAAAAACGACATTAACTAAAGAACGACAATGAACATAAAGAAACGAGATTAAATGATAACAAAGCAACAGCAGAGGATTCAAAGAAAAAACGACATTAATTGAAAACAACAAACATAATAACAAATCCAGGATTAGTATTATTAAATAAAAAAAACGACAGCAAAATAAGATGACAATGACTTCGAAACGGACTCACGGAAAAATTGTAATATACTGAAAAATGACAAGAACTAAAAACGAAAATGAACACGAATAAAATACATTGACTGATAAGAAAGCAGCAACAGAAAATTAAAAAAAACGACAATGATAGAAAAAAACGACAAACACCAAAAACAACGTTGAAAGACAACAATGACCAGGAACGGCAAAATAGAGAAAACGACAAAAAGGAAGATGACAATGACTTTATTAAGAAACGTCAACTATTGTACAATTTTAGAAAGAAACAATAATTAACAGAAAGAAACGACATTACCAGGGGAGAAACGACATTAACTGATTAAAAAAAAAAGTAACAACAGATAATTAAAAAAACGACATTAATCGAAACCAACATTGACAAACACCACAAACAACGCTATACGAAAACGACAATGACTAGGAATAGCAAAAATAGAGAAAGCGACAGTCAAAATAAGATTATAATCTCTATAAACGGCAAGAATAAAAAAAACCGAACTTTGTGAAAATAAAAAACGACAGTAACTGAAGAACGACAATGAAAGTATAGAAACGACATTAACTGATAACAATGTAACAGCAGAGAATTCAAAAACGACATTATTGAAAACAACACACAGAAAAACAATACGATAATTAATCTTTGATCCAGTTTATATCATAGTTCATCCAGGATTTGGAAAATCCAACGTAGAGAGAGAGAGAGAGAGAGAGAGAGAGAGAGAGATGAGCGTGTTCGGAGGAGACAACTGGGGACGAGAGGCGCAGCAGAGGAAGAGGCGCGTGGAAGATCTTCTTGTCGCCTCCGAATCCGCCATTGACGCCTCTTCCTCGACCTTCAAGAAGCTCTCCAATGGCCAATTCGCTTGCCTCGTCTGTCCCCAAAACCCCGTCCTTCATTCCGCTCTCATGTTCTCTGTACGTAACACTCTCTATTCTGTTTGGGCTCCGATTTGAGAAAGTCGGCAAATTTGCCCTGATTTAGGTCAGACTATAGGCCGGTTTGGTAGTCTAATTCTAGATTATAGCAACTTTTTAACGAACTCTTTTGGTAACAACAATTTCTTGGCTCTAGCCAAAAAGAAGTAAAAAAAAAAAAAAGAAACTCGATTAGGATGTTTGAGAAATGTATAACTTTTTGAAGCTTAGAATGTTTTGAAGAATCCAATCGTGTCAAAAGGTGTGGTGCATTGTGTTCTTAGGTGGTAAGGACTTTTTTTTTTTTTGGCTACATATAGACACATTGCAAAGGATCGCGGCACCTTGCAGCGGAGTCCAGGCTGAAGGAAAGAGAATCGGCGAGACGAGAAGCAGCGAGCAAGAGAGTAGCCTTGGCGGATCCTCTACGTGCCATTGCGAGGCCTGGTAATCACAACCCGAACTTGAAGCTCCCTAGTCATGAGCCCGTGGCACGAAAAACTTCTCACGAGGAGGAGGAGAAGCGGGGCAGCAGAGATAAAGGCCTCGATGAAGAATCGAGTTCATGTCGTGTTACTTGTGGAACTAGTGATTCTGCTCAATCGCATTTGGACTACCGGGAGCGACGAGAGAGAGAGCTCAAGTTCACTGCAGCGGGATGGAGGCGAGATTGCCATGGGAAATGGTACAAAGATGAGAATGTGAGTCTCTTTTTTACGAACCGAAAGGGCATTGTTTGAGCTTGTGAAAGACACAATATTGTTTTGTAAATTGTATAATCTGCTGTATGCGTGTTATCTTGTTGCAAGGTTGAGTTTGACTCTGATGAAGAGGACCCGAATGAATGTCTTGGCTGACATGACAAATCTCGCATTGTCGTTGGACAACTTGTGAATCTCGGCGCATCCACCAGCGATTTTCGGAGTATACTATGATTAGATTATGTTGGTACTGTTGTACACATGTAAATTCATTGGTACAATGTTTGCTTTGGCAATTTGGTAGTGCAAGAAAACTAAATTCGCGGTTCGGAGTTTGATGGCAAAAAAATTGCTTCTGTTGTACAATTTCTGATGTTGATAATGGTGTTGATGGTGTGATATTTTTCTATATGGTACTTTGTTGCTCTAGAGTTGACAATTTTTAACAACAATGATACAGTATTTGCAAGATTTGTGTTCCATATCTGACTGAAGTTGGTGAGAATGAAACCTTGGAACTCACGGAAAGCATTGCCATACTCATTTAAGTGCTTTTGGGTCAAAACAGTTTGTGTTATTCTTTGTTCTTCTTTAGCTTGCCGTTTTACAGGCTTTGTCAAGCCAAAGCCCAATTCTTTGCAATATTTATTTAGGGGGAATTTGAAGGGGAAAAAAAATTATTCAATGCCCATTTTCAAACTCATATTTTGATTTATGTTAAGTAAATTATTTTGTAAATTCGTGTTCTTTTTATCTTCACTTACTTAAAAATCAGTCATTTTCATCAGTTTCAAGTTTCAACTCATCAATTTTGAATTTCAAGGATGGATAAAATAATTTCATCTATGTAAGAATTTGATTCCAAAAAGGATATTAACATACAAGTTGCAAATAGCATAAATTAAAATCATTATAGTTGAAAGGAGTATAAATGTCTTAAAATTCACTGTTATTTATTCTTCAACGTTTTTAATGTGGTCACACATTTAGAATTTTAAGTCAAATATCTGGCCCCTTATTATCAACCAGAACTTTTTTATGCTGCGATAAATAAATAATAAAAAGTCCTCTATTTACTTTCACATAAATCCCATCTCTGAACGGTCCATTATCTACAGAAAAAGCACTTTGTGGGAATCTTTATATGGTCATGTTGCCATTTTTTATGGATAAAAAGTAACCCCACTTCTGAAAATTAGAAAAGAAAAATTATACATATCATGAATCATGATTTTCAACCTGTAAATCCCTAAAAACAAAAAGAAAGAGAAAAAAAAATCACCCAAATAATTTCAATGATTAGTCACAGTCCTCTCCACCAAACATAAAAGGTTAGAAAAAAAAAAAATTCGTACGGTGTATGAAGGTTGGTTTTCTTCTTTCCTATTGTCTTTTTTTCCCTTGTTTGTTTGGACTAAAAAAAAAAAGGAAAAAATTATATGGAAAAGAATGAAAGGACGTTTGTGTTGTTTTCATTTTCTTGATTAAAGAACAACTGAGCTTATTGAGCAGAAGCTTCAGAAGAAAAAATACAAGCAAGCGTAGTGTAACAATGACATAGCAAAGCGTTAAATCACAATCAAAATAATACGTCTTTTGTGCGTGTAATGTAAATACGTAAAATTCCAAGGGCCTAATCCAATTTTTTTTTCTGATTAATAAAATAAAAGTGGAACAATACATATAGAACAATCCAATTCTGTTGTTGGCTTTCACTCATAATGTGTCATGTGTTGATGTAACTTGAGCTTCCAATGTAAAAGATAAAAGATGCTTCTTCTTAGACCCGTCACTTTTTATTGTTATTTCTTTTCGAAAATAAATATCTAAGCGCGACCAAAATAGTTCCTTATCCATTAGAAAAATCGACCAAAAAAAAAAAAGGATTGATTTAGGTCTATAGAGGTATAGTCTATAGATGTTGGCAAAAATAGTAATGATTCTAGAAGTTAAGCTTAAATGTAACAACATATCCAAAAAAAAAAAAATGATAGTATGTTATGGTGTTTGAAGATAAAGGGATTTGTGCATGACACGTATGCAAATGAAAAAAATAAATAAATAAATTTGATGATTATCAAAATGTGGACTAAACCATGAGTAACTTATTCATGGTGGATTGGTGTGGCCATGTATAAGTTGGTCCAATGTGGCTGCTTTTTTCTGTGAGGTTGAGACATTTGAGTATCAATTTTATCATTATTAGTTCTCTCAACCCCTTTGGTTTCAATGCTAGCTTGATCACATAACCTCAGTTAGGTGGTCTTTTATTTTTCTATGACAAGGTGGGTCGAGGCAAATATTATTAGATTTCAAATTTTCCAAAAAAAAAAAAAAAAACTCCAAAAGTACCCTTTATCTCTAGTGTGTTATAGCTATAGTGTGTAAATAATTTGGGAATTACGAATAACCATAGAAAAAATCTAAGACAATTTGACTAAAGTAATGTAACATTTTATATAATATTTATTTATAGAAACTGCTATAGAACCAGAATAATATAGAATTTATTCATTAAAATACAATAAACAGTATATAAGTTTTGTTTTATTCAGTAAACAATTGACATATTAATATATTATCATATTATGTTGGTTTTTTTTTTCCTTGCAACTTATGCGTATCTATAATCTCTATTGTATTTAAAACACGTACGGCATTGTTTTTGGTAGTACTACAGTAAGTATTTTTTGTATAATTTATTATTTATTAATGGGTTATTTTTCTTGGGAATAGTTTAGTTATTTATATTATACTATCTGAGAAATAAAGATGTAGACAAAAAAGTAGTTAAGCGGATCATAATTGCCACTCTAACTAGCATTAGGCTTTTCAACATCTCTTTAAATGCTGCAATTGAGACTTTAAACAGATTTTCAACATTTCTTTAAATGTTCCAACTGAGACAAATTTCTAGATAACTGATCTTGTAGCTAAATATTCAATTAAATAACCTTTGTTACAGGTCTTGATCTTATGAGTTATGACTTTACCAGATAAGCATGTAAGGGTAGAGTAATATAACAAATTAATTTCAATGCTATCATAACATTTTCTTTAAAAGAGTAAAAAGAAAGAAGTGATGTACTTTTAAAAATAATCACAATTATGTTTATATATAGTGGTTTTTAACAACTTATTAGATACATATTTCATTGTACTTTTAAAGTTTTTTTAAGTTATATAATTTTGTGGCTTTAACTAAAAGCTCTTATGGAGAGCTGAAATAATCAAACAATCTCAAAAAGCTAAAAACTACTTCCAAAAAACCATGTCAATCAACCTCTAGTGAAAAAATTCTCATGCAATTTTATTTTCTCTTAGCCAAAAAAATAAAATGGTTACATTTATGTAGAAATGATTAAAAAAAAAAAACATTGTCAGATAGTTCAGTAGTAGATATATGAGTATATAATTTAGGGTGAAGTAGAAAAACATCAAGAATTTATATAACAATAAAAATAAATGTCCAAACTTTTGAAGTATTTAATTTCTAGTCAATTCGTCAATTACTTGCATATGCCTTTTGGTAACTAAGTTAATTACCACCACTTACCACTGTGTAATTGAATTAATTAAGTAGTTGATTATATTTTTCAAAAGATTGGGTAACAATAGGTGTTAAAAATTGAGTATTCACTATAATTTCTCAATAATTTATGAGATCAAACTATGTTATGATCTCTCATAAAAAAAATAAAAAACTATGCTATGATCAGCACATAAATGTACCGGTTGGTTAATAAATTTTAAAAGATCAAAATTTGACTTTAATATATATATATATATATATATATATCGGGATACGAAGGGATTACCAGATATGCATGCAGGGTTAGCTTGAATTATCTAACCAACCATTAGTAATACCAAAAGGAAGTTGACATTGATAATATCATTTCTCTTTTGCTTTTCTGGTCATCAAATGATTATATAAAAGAAAGGAATCACTGGATTATTAACATTGATTATGTAATTTAATCCAATTTGGTAAATGAAAAATAAGAGAGAGAAAAGAAAAAGAGGTACTTAATTATTGAGTGAGGACCCCAAGGATACATTTACCTGAAGTTTTTGGCAATCACTTTTTCAATCAAGTCCATTGATTAAGCGATTAAACTACTACACTTTAAAGGGTGGTCAAACGTGTTCCAATTCAAAAACATATTGATGAGAAAGAGAGTCATGAAGATTGCTTGTTCATTCACTTACAATAAGATCTAGTGGCAAACCCACTTATGGGTGACAATGATGAGAGGAAAAACTAATGAGCAAAAGAAAATTGAAATCATTTCTTCAACTCGGGTGGTGTTATTTTTATTTTTATTTTTTTATAAGAAACAATTTTGAATTATCAAATTTATCCTTTTAATAAGCCCTTCATCTTATAGAGATAAATATGACGATTCAAAATTATTTGAAAAAAAAAACTCACTAGAGAATCTCCCACTTTAACTTGTATTTAATAATTTTATTTTTGAGGACTCTTTAAGAAACACCAAATAAAAGGTAAAAAAAAAAAAAAAAAAGCAAAGGTAATTAGGATACTAGGATAGTTATGGTATCAATATCACTATCATTAATTAAAAAAAAAAAAAAGTCCAGTAACAGAATTCTGCTATATTAATTGTAATCAAATTTTAAGTTTCCTAATAAACTAGGATAGTAGGATGACTACACGTACTGTAAAAATACTTTATTTAGGGCCCCCACAGTGTCCCGTGTGATTGTGTTTTATCATATTGTAATTTATTATTTTTTTGTATTATTTTAAAATATTATATATATATATATATTAAAGTTGCAAGACAATACTGTTTAATGCAAATATTTTTCATACAAAATCATACAAATGTATTAAATTAAATTTGTCTTTCGTATATATCATAATAATAAGTTGGATTCATGAACATAACAAATATTGTATTGTATTCTCTAATTATACAAGACAATAGACTTGTTAATACGTTAATTATTAAAGATTTTAATCTAAAACCTGAAGGAGAAATATTTTTATTTCTCATATACTATAGATCGCATTCCCTCGAAAGAGTTGTGATCTAATTTTTAAAACTACTACAATGAGATCTATGGTAATGAAAAAATATTATTAATTAACATTGGATCATATAGTGGAACTTTCATCAATATGAAGTCTAGCTGCACAGACACAAAAAAAAAAAAAAATTAATGTATATATATTGTGGCTATCTATAACAGGACAAAAGCTTTTATTATATATAGTTTTACTTATTTCTTTATTATTTATTATGATAATTTATTAATTAATTGCTTGCAGAGTGTTGGGAATTAGAAATGAACAATGCAGAAAATCCAACCTCCAGATAAAACAGACTCTTAACTTATGTGATTGTTTTTTCAGGGTTTTGTTTAATTTGTTCATTTCCTTTTGAAACTAGGGTAAGGATAATTAGATGATTACAAATCTACACTTGGGATTAGCTCCTCTATAAAAAAAATAATAAAAATAAAAATAAAAATTCCTTTTCAACTTGGAACTTAATGAAACTACAAGAATTAATGCATTTTCTAATCACGAGAAATAGTTATATGATACATCATAAATTCAAAATTCATTATTTTAGAGCAAACTAAAAATTTGACTCTCTTGGAAGTTGGAACTCGCGAAATTCAGTTTTTAAATGGTAGATATGATAATTTCTTTTTAATTTATAACATGTTGATTCTCTTGTGATCATTAAAATATATCATTATTTTTTCTACAGGTCTTGTGGAATATCCCTACATGTATTGGCGAACCATTCGAACGATTTCATTATCAAGATTGTCTATTAAAAATATTAATTGTACCGATCAATTTACTAATTATTCTACCCGTAACATAATTATGTGGCTATGTCTCTCTGCGTGCATGTGTGTTACAATGATTGTGGTTTTGATTAATATAGATCATTTCAAATTGAAAAAAAAAAAGCTCTAAATTAAATATTTTAAAGCAAGCAGCTCCAAGATCAACTAACAATAAACCGAAAATAGTACCAAAGTAGAATGAAACATGTATTATAAATAAATATTGTATTATTATACCCGTGAATTTAACTATGGCATATCAAATTACTTATTATGATTTATTAATGATATTACATATATGTGTGTGTGTGTGTATGAGATAACACTGTGATATGTTAAGTATATAATATGTAGGGTAAATAGCTTCTTGAAAATAGTTTTTGGCTTATTGAATTAGCAAAAAGCTTATCCTATTAACTATGTTGTAGAAATAAAGGGATAGAACTTGGTTTTTGGATTAAGCAGTTTAGCGGACTTGTTTGTTTTATCCACAACTATATATACATATAGTATTGTATTGGCAAATAATATATAGCATATAATTAACATTAAACATTATGCATGTCGTGCTAGTGGATGACAGTGTTTTCTCTTATTAACGCATAGCTCTTTTCCCAATCACCACAAAACAAAGACATGAGAAAAAGAAAAAAAAAAAAAAAAGCACTGTTTTTTTTTTTTTTTTTGAACTAGTTGCCGCCAGCTTTTTAATTATCTACTACTTGTCCTTGTTTTAAGGGCCTTTAGACCTTTGCGTTAACGCCCTTATTTTTCTCATTTTATTTTCATTTTCTTTCTCTAGAATTAGCCCTTTTATTTTTGTTTTGTCGTTGAATATTGATGAACATGCATGCTATTTCGTAATGAGATTTTTATTTTTTTAACGAGAGCTTTCACGGATATATAAACGTACGATAAAAGTTGCTACATGTACTATATATATATATATGTATATCATAGTATATGGTTGCTAAATTATATTAATTCATTCTATATATATATGGTACTGCTTCTTGCGAATGATAAAAAAAAAAATATATATATATATATATATATATCCCATTTTGTTGATATGCGCCTGAAACTTTATTGGAATAATTAGCCAAAATGAATATGACTATCTAGTAGATAATTAATCAAATATCTACATGTTCTTCAAAAAAGAAAATGTCTGTTGGGATTTTCACTAAAGATTCAAATTAGAGTCTATATTCCATAACGAGTAAAGAAATTTTTGGATCACCTTTTTTATTTTACAGCATCCCTCAAATGCTTTTTTCTTCTATTCAATTCTCTTATTCATAAAACGAAACTATCGCCTAAAAACATAGCTTTTCATTCCTAGAAATTGTAATAACATTCGTTGTCGCAAAATAATTTTTTTTTTTTTAATCTTCTTTCTAACAATAAAAATGTAAAATCTAAACAAAAGTTACTAGAAGATAGAGTTCTATTACATACTAGATTACTAGTTGTCAAATTTAAGAACTACACAAAAAGAAAAAACTGTCTAAAACGAAAAACTTGGGTAACCACTAAAGCAGGACTAATTATACGTAATGAAATCTTGTGCGCACGTGTGAAACGATCCATTAAGTAGATTTAATCCGACTTGGTATATTGTATATTCGTGTGTATAATTAATATTTATATTTAAAGAGATTAAAATCATTACATCATAATCATTTCCATAAAGTTTACCATATATTATACTGTCCGTACTGGTGAAAATTGTTTTTTAATTACTATTTCTTTAAGTAATCAATAAACAACAGTTCATGGCTTATTTGCTATTTGGATCGCACAGATTCACGAGACCATTATTGGCTAAATTAAAAATTAATAATACGGATTCGTATCTTTTACCATTGTAATGTCATATTAATATTCGAGTACATCCAATTCCAACCCTCTTCCTCACAACAATAATTGTCCTAATTATTATTATTTTTTCTATCATGCCAATCGAGGATCTTAGTTGCAATATTCGAACCGATAATGATTTATCAACAATAATTATTAATTAATCGTCTTATATAACAACAGAAAGTTTCCACACCAAATATTAATATAATTCAATACAAGTACAAATAATAAGTAACATATCGTGGTATCATAAAGAGAAAATACTATAGTTATCATATTCATTTTTATTGAAATACACGCGACATACAAAATTTATTGCTGATTTTTTAAATGACTACAAAATGCATAGTATTTTGATATTTGGCCACAAAACGTATATAACATTTCATTTCTTATTTCTCCCGCTTGATAGTCTATTGCGAACTAAAGTTATACTTTTTAAAGAAAATTATGTAATGAATACACTTTTGGTTCACTTTAAGAAATTCAAGAGTATATTTCTTATTATTAGTTTTTAGGGAAGAAATGTGGTATTTTAATAAAACGAAAGATGTATATAGTATTTTCTTCCTCTGATAAATCAATAGGGAAAAAAAAAAAAGTTGGTACAATGGTTTCATCTTGATCGGGTCGCTAATATAAAGAATATTCATTTGAAATATATATATATATATATATATTAAGATTTCTTTTTGTTAATTTAATGCTCTTGAAATTTTAATTTTGTGGTTCTGCAGGTAATTATTATAACCTTTATGTGTAGATAGAATAATAATCAGCTGAATAGCATGTTCACATGCAACGCATTAATATAATTGAGTACGCTCTTTTTTTTTTTTTTACAACTTTATGCTCTTTTAAATTATTAGGACTTGATTTTTTTATGGACGTACGCTTTAGATGAGTAGATCCACCATTCATATTTACATAGTACTATAATATTGTGGTCCTTGTGGGAAATTAATTAATTGGGCAATTAATAATCAGAAGATTCAGAACCTATAATATGTACCGACGTACCTTTGCATTTGAAGATTACTGTACTTTTGGGGCTAAATATATTGAATCGCTTTAAAAGATTGCAAATAATAAAACTGGGAGAAAAAGGTTTGTTTAAAATAAAAATATACCACAGGTATTTCGAAAATTTTTTGTGGATGCTAATTATTTTCAAAGAAAGAATTACAACTTTATTTTGAGAAAAATGAATGATGAAATTAAGAATAAAGACATGGATATCCAAAAAAAACTTCAACAAATCATTAATTGATTTCCTGCATATCTATAATTTACTGTGATCTGGGAATTTTTTTTAAATACCCTAAAAATCTCCATGAATAACCGCTCCAATATATTTCTTCAATATTTTAACATAACATCCCAAAACTTCATCTCTAAAACAGTCTATTTATCTTTCCCCTTTTTTGAATGTCAGATAAAGTACGTTCAAGCCAAAAATATTTTTGTGGAAATATATTTTGTTTCCTAATTAGTAAAATAAAACGTATGAACAAGAAAATAACAAATATGACACGGGAAAATAAAAAAATGACCCAAATAATCATAATATGAGATCAATTAACAGTATCATTTGCTATTGGACTGTGATTATTTTAATTTTTTGAAATATAGACTAAAGTTTTAAAAAAAAGAAAGTAGCTTATATCTAGCTAAGTCACCCATAAAAATATAATTGATATTCAAATGGAGGGTAAATTAGTATGAAAAATATGTAATTAAATAAAGTTTGAATATTAATAAGATTATCTAACTTAGCCAAATGTTTTTGTAAATATTGTAGCTATTGAACATAAATTTGTAATTTTCTCTATTTTCAGAAAATTGAATTTTAAATTATAAAAAATTATAAGTTTTAATAATACGTGATGGTTGGATTATTTACTCGGTAGTTAGATGTATTATCATAAAATTCTGCTTATACTATATTATTAATGTAAGTAAAAAAAAAAAGAAGCTATTTTCAAATTATTCTAGAATATTAGTTATATATTAATATAGTATGAATCTTGGATATTTTCTTAATTAATCTTAAATAATTATATAATTATAAATATATATATATATATATATGGCTATATATAAACAATAAAAACATATGCTTGCAAAATATTTAAGCTACCACCTACCAGTCGGAGATTCTCAGCCAAAAAAAAAAAGGGGAAAAAAAAGTAGTAAAAGCCATATAAGGTCAAATATTCAAATGTTCGTGGGTGAAATAATGAAATACTCAAATTTTGTACAACAATAAAAATAAATATATAAAATTTTGAATTAATTGAATAAATAACTAATTTACACATTGCTAAGTCATTTATCACCAACTATTACTATTTAAAAACTTAAATCACTTAAGTGTTTCTTTATATTTTTTTAAAAATTAAATATTTATTTAAATTATTTGTTAAAAATTGGATATCCACTCTAATTTCTCAATGTTAATGTGTTTTGACATGTTAGCATTAGTCTACAAATTAAGAATTTAATTATTTTATATCTATGTTTATGGACAAGTATTGTAGTGATGCTTTGTTTCCATATGCTCTAATTAGTGATCAGAGACAATTATCTGAATTATTAGAAAAAGGTCTCATTAGGTCTGGTCTCATTCGGGCAATTTCTCATGTTAAGTTTCAAGATGGCCCTACATACATATATATATATACACATAAACATAAATATGATAATTTATAGTGATGATAAATACAAACGTGTAAAACAAACTAACAAAGTATGAGCCGAGACGCAACGTAAGTTTAACTTTATGTTTTAATGAAGATGAAAACGTTATATACTTTTATAGTTCTTAAAACATTTAAGGAAAAGGAAAAAAAATGTAAAATGAAATTTGAAAACCTATTAATGGTCTAAAGAAAATAGCGAAAAACCGTTTTCATGTTTAAGGACCACTAAGAAGTTTTGAATATCGAGGCAAAAAGATTTGCTTATTAGACAAAATCCACCTAAAGATTGTGATGAATTGTAAAGATTTATTTTTTCCCTTTAATTTCAACATGGTCTTAATGTCAAGAATTGTATTATTATTAGTCTATTTATGCGCTATAAAATGTCTTAAACATATAATTAATGTTTTTCCCATAATTTATTTTAGGGTAATCTTGTATCGGTGTTATATATATATATATATATATATATATTTGGAAGAGGAATCTTGTTTGGGTAATTTCTAATCTAAGTAGGATGTAATCTAATATAATAAGATTTGTAATTAGTAGTTGCACACTTACACTATTTTTTAAAGTAACACGCGTTAAGAAATTAATTAACCACTTTTAATATTAATTTAACTTCAAAAGTTTGGGTATTTATTTTTATTGTTATATAAATTCTGGGTATTTGCCTACTTCACCCTTAATTTAAACAAACACGAACCGATCGAAAAAGACAAGCATAATTAGAAAATTCACGATTAAATGAATTTTAACCTACCACTTGTTTGTGGTAATCATTTCACCCATTTCATGGAATAGAAAAAAAAAATTGAAAAAATAATATAAAATAGTTTGATTTTGTAAATTTTAAAATGGTATAAATAAAATGGGTAAAATAAGTGAACCAAACAAAGAGTTAATTTATTTGTTTTATTGACTGGGACATTGAAAAGAGTCGATGAGCCATTAGCGGTGCTAAAGCCTAAAATCAGAGACATTAGTGAATAAAAAGGTTAAAGTTTGACTCGGTTCAAACAATCAATAATTTTGTTACCCTAAATGTTTTTGTTAAAATTTTATTCTTTTGAAATCTTAGATTCACTACTAGTAAAGTATCTTATTTACGTGAGTCCCTCTCTTTTATGGATCTGAGATGCACTCCATGCGAGTGTGAGTATCTTAAAGTTGTAATAAAATAACGTTATTTTACACAATATAAAAAAATAATAAAAATCAAAAGAACCCATATATATATATATATAGATAGATATATATACGAATGAGAATTTTAAAAAAATAGTCACGGTTTATAAAATTTTTTAAAAAATAGTCACAGTTTAAAAAAATTTAAAAATTAATAATATAAAAAAATTTATAAAATTTTTGCCTAATATCAAAAAAATTTGATAATATTTTTATATGTATTTTTGTTATTGTAAAAAATTTTCTATAATTTTATGATTAATTTTTAAATTTTTTAAAACTGTAATTATTTTTTAAAAATACATAATTCAAAATAATTATTTACCTATCCTATACGAATATATAATAGTGAAAAATTCTTCCTATAAAAATATACCAAAATCTCCCATGTAAGTGAAACATCCAAATTACATAATTTTAACGCATTGATTTCAGGTTCAGAAAAAAAAATTCAATACATATCCATAATATTCAACCACTAATAATAATATTATAATAATAATAATAACATTGATCGTTCGTAGCGTTACGTTACGATAATTGTGTGTTTTTATGGCGCTCAATTGCTCGTCCAACCACAGCTGAGGAGAGAGAGAGCAGCAGAGATCAGACTGAGAGGCCAATCCTCGGCCCCAAAATTCCTTCAATACTCTCCAAACGCCTCACACGTGGCCACTCAGACCACACACCTCACTCACTCACTCTCTCTCTCTCTCTCTCTCTCCACACTTTCTCTCTCTTCTGTAAATCTCCCATTTTTGCATTTAACGCCTTTTTCCCAACTTCTTCTTCTCCTGCTTATTGTTATTGTTATTATTACCCTCCAACAACACCTCTCTCTCTCTCTCTCTAAGCACTTTCTCTCTCTAGACTCACTCTCTCTCTCTCTCTCTCCCCGATCTCGGAACCTTGCTCTCGCATTTGCTTGCATCGACTCCCAGAGGAGGAGAGAGAAAGTGTCCAACTTCAATGGGAACTTGCACTTCGAAGCCGCCGAAACCTAACCCTTACGCGTCCAGAGACGCCGGCGACGGAGACGGCGACGGCTCGAGGACTCCGAAGTCGCTCTCCGCCGCCACGCCGCAGCACCACCGAGACGACGCCGTTCCGGCGGGGAAGTTCTCGCCGTTCTTCCCGTTCTACAGCCCCAGCCCGGCGCACTACCTGAAGAGCTCGCCGGCGGCGGGGAGCAAGAGCGCGAGCTCCACGCCCAGGCGTTTCTTCCGGCGGCCGTTTCCGCCGCCGTCGCCGGCGAAGCACATCCGCGCCGTGCTCGCGCGGCGGCAGGGGAAGAAGGCGGCCGCGGCGGCGGCGATCCCCGAGGAAGGAGGCGGCGACGAGGAAGACGAGAACGGCGTCGAGCTGGACAAGAGGTTCGGGTTCTCGAAGGAGTTCACGGCCCGGCTGGAGGTCGGCGAGGAGGTCGGTCGAGGGCATTTTGGGTATACTTGCTCGGCCAGGTTCAAGAGAGGGGAGAGGAAGGGCCAAGACGTCGCCGTCAAGGTCATTCCCAAGTCCAAGGTCTGGTCTTTCTTCTTCCATGGTTCTTTTGTTTCTTCTTATTATTGTTATTGTTGTTATCTTTTAATTTTACTAGGTGTGTTTATGTGCATGAAACGATGGTTGGTTTAGACTTTTGGATCAAAATGGTAGGATTATCTGGTATTTGGGTTTGTCTTGTTCTCTGATTAATTTGCTAGACAGAAAGGTTTAAACTTTTTTTAATCTAGTTTTAGTTTTCTCATCAGACTCTTATTTGTTGAAAACTTTTCTTTTATTAATTTTAATTTTTTTTGTTCTGATAACTGCTCTTGCCTTATTACCATAGTTATTACTACTATTAATTGTTAATTATGGTTGATTTTCAGTTGGGGTCAAGGGAAAGGACTTTTGAGGGGTCTATTAATAATTGGTGTTTTGGTCTTATTGCTATTTATTTATTCTTTAGGCAATGTGGTTTTATGTGATAAATTGGCCTCTAGGACATTTGGTTTAACAGCATTAGGAAGAATTTTTTAGAGATCTCTCGGTATGTATTATCAATTATGCATTAGCATTGTAGATGACTACTGTTTAAGTGACCTTCTAGATGGGAATATTAGGCATAGTTTGAGACCTTACGCTATCGGATGAAACTTTTTTGTTTGTGGAGACGTATAGAGCGACCAATTTGTTTGGTTATTGCTTTTTTATTTTTTATTTTTGGGTCAAAGCGATTGGAACTCATCTGTTGCTCTACCGGCCCCACCTGAATGATTTGTTGCTGTTGTTAGAACAACTGTTTGTTATATTTGATTATCACATTGACGGTTTAAAATAATAACTATTTGAAAAAAAAAATGTGGCTTGCCATTGGAAGGGATAAAGTAGGATTAGGAATAAAGCATTTTTATGTGTGTATAGATGTAAGAGCTCCAATTACAGGATGAGGGAAGCAGATGGTTGTCCACAGGTTTATTATATTAGTGGACCTACTAATTTTAAAAGAATCATAGTCCAAATGGTGGTCTTGGCCTTTTGGTTTGGGGCATATGATTGAGCTATGTCCTAAGTCGTAACCTAAGCAAGGCCATTCAACTAAAGGATCCAGTGCTTATGGCCATTCCGAGTTGGGCAAAACTTGTAGATCAGTTATATTTCGAATCTAGATTAGATGTGTGGTTAGCCACCATGTCCCTCTCAGTAGGTGAACCTCCTTCAAAGAGACAAAACATTTTACAACTCTTTGATTTCCCAGCTTTTAATATGATTGATATGGATGGCAAGAGATTGACCAATAATTGAAGAATGTATGATGAAGATCTTGCCAAGACTTCACTAATCAAGTAAGAGGATTTGCAACCTTATGTTTAGGTCAATGTGGAAAGCAAGAATAGAAAGAAGTCAATAGTATCATCTTGTGATAGAGCTAGCTCAACCTCCCTATATGACCCCCTTCCAAAATGCTTTGTACCTGAAAGCCCCACACTGTATCAAGTGATTTATATCCCCTAATGACTCATTCCTTCAAAAGACGGAAAAGAGTACAATATTTTATACAAAAAAGGGTTCAATGACAATTTGCTAATAATTGTGTGTAACAAATGAAATTTAAAGGCGAAAAAAGTTTCTCCTTATTATGTTGATAAATTATTTGCTCATTCTCATGATGTACACTTTGTTGTTAGATGACCACTGCCATAGCAATTGAGGATGTGAGAAGGGAGGTAAAGATACTGCAAGCTTTGACAGGACATGGCAATCTAGTGCAGTTTTATGAAGCATTCGAAGACATTGATAATGTCTACATAGTGATGGAGTAAGCTTGGGCTCTTAATATATATTCCGACTGTATCTCATTTGATTGTTTAACAGAATACTAGCTATTATTTAAAAATAAAATTATTGCATATCATCACTAAGCATGCTTAGTGAAAAACATTTCCGGTAGTCGTTGATTGAGCATAATCATACTGATCTGCATGATGTCGTTTGTCTTCAGCTGTCCTTGTTTCAACTTAGAATGTTTACTCATTTCTTATTGCATATCGCTAACTAGGTGGTGCTTGACAAGTGTATTATGACTATTTCAGGTTGTGTGAAGGGGGAGAGCTTCTGGATAGGATACTTTCAAGGTGATTCTTCTTTTAAATGTTTATTGTGACTGGAGATTATAAGTGCATTGTGTGGCCTCTAACTTAATACGTATTTTGTCTATTAGGGGTGGTAAATACACAGAAGATGATGCAAAGGCCGTCATGGTGCAGATACTAAATGTTGTTTCTTTTTGTCATCTTCAAGGGGTGGTGCATCGAGATCTTAAACCAGAGGTGAATTTTATTACTTTATAATCTTTATGTAATTAGCTTGTTACATTGCTATGGAAGGTAACTTTTATCTCTGTAACACTGCCATAGCCCATCAGAAAGATCCTTATACAAGAAAATGAAGTGAGTGCTGCTTGTTGAGTTTTCAATAGTTAACTAGCCTGCCAGCTCGCGGGACCAAATTATCTCTCAAATCTAAATTTTGATTTGCTGTAAGAAATATTAGTTACCTTTGACAAATTTTCCAGGTGTAACATGAATGGGTTTGCTTTTTCCCCAAGTGATATTATAACTGGAGAAAATTTGTGAAGAACAATCGAACCTTTACTCTCTGATCTAATATTTAGCATAACTTTTTTTTTTTTTTTTGGGTCTAGTGGAAGCATCGTCTCAATAGAACCATATGTTTGTAGCAACTGCTTCCCTATTTGGTTTAGAGTTTCCCTCTGTTAAGATTTCTTTATACATTCCACTGCATAACACTAAGTTATCCTTTCTCTGTAAGCAGAACTTTCTGTATACATCAAAAGATGACAATTCTACATTGAAGGCCATTGACTTCGGTTTATCAGATTTTGTAAAACCAGGTTTGTCTTTTTCACTTAAAAATTTTCAATCTCAATTTAGGATCAGGTTTTAACACTTGCAGTAACTGTCAGATGAGAAACTAAATGATATTGTGGGAAGTGCATATTACGTGGCCCCTGAAGTTCTACACAGAGCTTATAGTACAGAGGCTGATGTGTGGAGTATCGGTGTAATTGCATACATTTTATTATGTGGTAGTCGTCCATTTTGGGCCCGGACCGAGTCTGGGATCTTCAGAGCTGTCTTGAAAGCTGATCCAAGTTTTGATGAACAACCATGGCCGTCTCTATCTTTAGAAGCAAAGGACTTTGTCAAGCGCCTGCTGAACAAGGACCCACGGAAACGAATGACAGCTGCTCAGGCACTAAGTGAGTTTTTCATTTCCTGAGATATTGGTTGATTTTTTCTTTTGTTTTTGCCATCATTATCTTACACAAATCATATTATCAGGCCATCCTTGGATCAGAAACTACAATGACGTGAAAGTGCCATTGGATATTCTAATATTTAGGCTCATGAGAGCTTATTTGCGGTCGTCCTCCTTGCGAAAAGCTGCATTAAAGGTGCTTTCTTTTTTTTTTTTGGCTAATGAAAGGAAGCGTCCTTATTTTTTATTTTTATTTTTTTATACCTATATATGTCATGTTTTCGCGGAAATGTTAAATTAAATGTATGTTTTATCTCAAGGTCTTTGTATGTATGCTTTTTTTAGTCTCTTTATTATTAATGTTCTCGAACTTGAGTACAATATGCATTTCTTATTCAAGGTTCTAAAACATATGACTTATTATATAATTAATTTTTAACAATATGATTATGTCGATATTCTCACAGGCCTTATCCAGGACATTAACTGTGGATGAACTCTTTTATCTGAAGGAGCAATTTGCCCTATTGGAGCCAAACAAAAATGGCACTATTTCTTTAGACAATATCCGGATGGTTCGCATCTCCTTGTCTAATTTTCCTATTGAGTTGTATTTTGAAACTTGGAGGTAGTAATCTTTTATTTTTTTATTCACTCTTATTAACAGGCCCTGATGAAAAATGCAACGGAGGCAATGAAAGAATCTCGTATTTCTGATCTTATTGCGTCGGTATTTACCTTGTGCCTTTCTTCGGTGTCTTCTTGTCTCACACTTGCTCTGATTATCCATATATTCTTTATGTTATGTAATATGTCATACCGTTTAATTGTTGTCTCAACAGTTAGGTGCACTTCAATACAGACGGATGGATTTTGAAGAGTTTTGTGCAGCAGCATTAAGCGTCTATCAGCTGGAGGCGCTCGATCGTTGGGAACAACATGCTCGATGTGCATACGAACTCTTTGAGAAGGATGGTAACAGAGCTATTGTCATCGACGAACTTGCATCGGTAAGATGATATTTCAATACAGTGGAACATATTGTACTTTTATCCTAATTATTGGAGTTCAATTTGTTCCAAAGATGAGCTTGTGTATATTACTCTCCCCACTGTCACTATTTTGCTTGTGCCTTGTGACACTATAACGAGGTTGCGAAGAATCGGAATTAAGTCAAGGATTCGAGTGAAATATATATAATTTTTTATGCAATTAGCATGAATTTGTGTCTTACATTAATCAATATATTATGCAAGGCACTGTTTTCACAACATATTATTTGGGAGTTTGGGCTGTATTAGAGCTGAATTCTGATTATTCTTATACTTCCATTTGAAATTTGGTTCAGGAACTCGGGCTTGGTCCTTCAATTCCTCTCCATGTGGTTCTCCATGACTGGATAAGGCACACGGATGGGAAGCTAAGCTTCCTCGGATTTGTCAAATTGTTGCATGGCGTCTCCAGCAGGACCTTTGCGAAGGCGCAGTGAGTAGATACGGTAACAACAAGCTCTAAAATTAAAAGGGCTTAGTTTTTCTCTGCATTTTAGCCAAGTGATACGTGCTATGTGTTGGATTGAGATGTTGCACCTATCGATTCGATTCCGAGGTTGGAAAGCCCGGCGAGTAAAGTCCGATCGAAACCAAGTTCAGTTCAGGCCAATTCTACGAGAGGGCTTTCATAAAATTCTTCGGAACTCTGCAGGCTTGGTCTCTCCTTTTTTGTTGGTTTTTATAAAGCGATGAAAGCTCTTTCACCCTTTTTGTTCTTAATTAATTATATAAATGTGTAAAGTTGTAGTCAGTTTTGCCCAAATGGCGCTATATTCTATATCATATATTCTTCTACGCATTCATAGTGAGTACGTGTTATTAATATTTACATGTTCCATTCGTGCTGGCGCCAAACTACCAAAATCTCTCTCTCTCTCTCTCTCTCTCTCTCTCTCTCGTTTGTTTCTTCTTTATCCCCGCTAAATGTGCATGGAAAATTCTTGATAATATGTTTTGATGTTAAAGAGCCCCAAAAGAATGGCGGAAAATATACCATGAAGGCATGAAATTTGCATTGTAAAAATTTGTATGTTTGTATTTGTCGTTGTATTATTTGTTGTCTGTCCTTTTTCTCATTGATATTATTATTATTTTTTTTCTTAAATTGATATAAAGACGTTCGCTATCTTTAACTTCTATACTAAGCAATTCGGAACAAAAAAGTTCTGATTCCAGTAGAAATGACTGGAGTTTTTAAAAATTAAATAATTAACCATTAATATATAAAGGTAAATACACATCATCATGTAATTAGAAAAATAGCTAAATTTTTAATTGATCGAATTCGAGACATTAGCTATTTTCTTAAAGCCTATGATTATTTACTCAATTATTTCTTTTTTTTATATATAAAATACTTAAATATTTAACTAATTATTTTTTATATAGCATTTTAATATTCGTACTAGGATAAAAAATAATTTTTTCAATTCATAATGCAAAATTTTTCTTTTACAATTTCAGTTCAAATGTTACAGCAAAATTCTTATTTAAATATAAATTTGAATTACAAAATTTTATCACATAATTACTTAAATAAAAATAATCTTTTTATTTTATTTTATTTGAATTACTTACCTAAACGACCCGAAAAGATATTATCTGACATGGTTTGGAACAGAAAATGAGCAGTAACAATATAGAAATGGCTATCCTTTAAACTTGTCGTTTTAGATCTCACTTAAAACTTTTATTTTGAACCTTTCCTGCGCGCTTGATATTGCCTTCGTTTTCTTCTTTTTTTTTTTTTCGGTATCCCTAGTTGATGTCGTTTCCACAATCTGTCTTTTATTGTTTGACATTGTTTAATAATTGTTGTCGTTTTCCAGTTTGCACGATTTTGTAAGTTCGGTCATTTTCCACTACTCGCTTCTTTACCAAACTATTGCCTTCCGCAACTATTCCGTTTACCAAAATGTTGTTTTATATACTGTCGTTTTTTTGTTTGTTTGTTTACTTTGTTGACGTCGTTAAGATATAAATGTACAGCTAATGTCGTTTTTCACTTTTACGTCCGAGTCAAAATTATTGTCGTTTCTCGATTTGCCAGGCTTGGCCGAGAAAGTCCCATCTGATGTCGTTCATTGATTTCTAATATTTTGTTGTCTTTTGTAGATCACATCGTTTTTCAATTCTATGTCGGCGTCACAATGATTGTCGTTTACCATTGATGTCGTTTTTCGTAGTGTCGTTTTTCATCTTCTCTTCTAAGCTCGAGTGAGTCTCGGACTCGTCTTCTTCGTTTCCCTCTTATGAATCTCTGCAACGAACAGACCAAATTCAAATCCCCAAAATGCCCCTCCGAAGGCCCAATATTATCCAAAAACCCTCTCCCTCCGCCGGCGCTCTCGCCGCCAGAGCTGCCCTGTACCTCCGGCGAGACCCCGGAAAGCTCGAGTCCCTTTCTTCTGATTTTAACCCCGAGGCGGCCTCGTATTTACTCCTGAAAGCCCAGTCCAACAAAACCCTAACACTAGACTTCGTCGACTGGGCTCGGAACCGCCGATTCTTCAGCTTGCGCTGCAAGTGCATAGCCCTCCATGTCCTCACGCACTTCAAGCTCTATCGGACCGCCCAAACCCTCGCCGAGGACGTGGCCGTGAGCTCCGGCGACGACGAGGGCAATTCGGTCTTCGAGTGCCTCAGCGAGACCTTCCATGTCTGCAATTCGAGCTCGGCGGTTTTCGATTTGGTGGTAAAGTCTTACTCTCACTTGAGACTGACCAAAAAGGCTATCAACATTGTTAACTTAGCTAAATTCCGAGGTTACATGCCTGGTGTGTTGTCGTACAATGCGATTATCGACGCCATTATTAGGTCGAGGGGCTCGTTCGAGTTTGCGCGGAAGGTGTTCGATGAAATGCTTGCGAGCGGCATTTCGCCGAATGTATTCACGTATAATATACTGATTCGGGGGGTTTGCGCGGCGGGGGATTTGGAGATGGGTTTGCGTTTCTTTGGCGAAATGGAGAGGAACGGGTGTTTGCCGAATGTGGTTACGTTTAACACGTTGATCGATGGGTATTGTAAGGCGGGGAGGATCGAGGAGGCATTCGGGTTGTTTAGGTCAATGGGGGTGAAGGGTTTGGAGCCGAATTTGATTTCGTATAATGTGGTGATCAACGGGTTGTGTCGAGAAGGGAGGGTGAAGGAGACGGGGAGGGTTCTCGAAGAGATGAAGAAGAGGGGCTTTGTTCCCGATGAGATTACGTATAATACGCTCGTTAGTGGGTATTGTAAGGATGGTAATTTGCACCAAGCGCTCGTTTTGCATGATGAGATGGTGAGTAGTGGCTCGTCTCCGAATGTGATCACCTATACGGCGCTGATCAGTAGTATGTGTAAGGCTAGGAATCTGAATCGAGCGGTGGAGTTTTTCGATCAGATGAAAGTTAGAGGGCTTCGTCCGAACGAGAGGACGTATACCACATTGATTGATGGGTTTTGCCAGAACGGGTCCTTGGATTCAGCTTACAGGTTTCTCAAGGAGATGAGCGCGGTCGGATTCTCACCCTCGATTGTGACATACAATGCCTTAATCAATGGCCACTGCATTTTGGGAAAGATGGAAGAGGCCATGGGAATTGTTCGGGACATGGTGGAGAAGGGGTTTAACCCAGATGTGGTAACTTATAGTACTCTTATATCTTGGTTTTGCAGGCATCATGAGTTGGAGAAGGCGTTTCAAATGAAGCTGGAAATGGTTGAGAAGGGCGTGTCTCCCGATGTAATCACCTATTCGTCGCTTATTCAAGGTCTTTGTCAGCAAAGGAGACTCGACGAAGCTTGCTATCTCTTCAGAGAGATGGTCAGTAAAGGTCTGCCTCCAGATGAGTTTGCTTACACAACCTTGATCAATGCTTATTGTGGAGAAGGGGATTTGAATAGGGCCCTTGAATTACACAATGAAATGATACAGAAGGGTCTTCTACCTGACATTGTTACCTATAGCGTGCTCATCAACGGGCTAAACAAACAAGCTCGGACAAGGGAAGCAAAGAGGCTTTTGCTTAAGTTGTTCTACGACGAGTCTGTCCCAAATGACATTACCTACAATACCTTGATAGAGAACTGCTGCAACGTCGAATTCAGAAGCGTGGTTGCGCTTCTAAAGGGATTCTGTATGAAGGGTTTGATGGAAGAAGCTGATCGGGTTTTTGAGACGATGCTGAAAAGGAATTACAAGCCTGATGAGACTGTTTACAGTGTTATCATACATGGTCATTGTAGGAGTGGTAACATTCACAAGGCTTACGATCTGTACGAGGAAATGTCGGATTACGGTTTTGTTCCTCATACAGTGACCCTAATAGCATTGATCAAAGCCCTTTCCGCAAAAGGGATGAACAATGAACGAAGTGGAGTTATTAGCCACTCGTTGAGAAGCAGTCGGCACATTGATGCTGAGCTTGCAAAAGTACTGGTCGAAATCAACCATAAAGAAGGAAATATGGATGCAGCTTTTAACATGTTCGGCGAAATGGCAGACGACGCCCTTCTTCCTAATAATAGGACTGCGTATGGTGGAGGATAAAAGTGAGAAATTTTTTTTTGGTCAAAACCGCATATTGGTTTCGACATACCGAGGAGATGAAGATTGTTGAGTGCCGATATTCATAATCTCTGAAATAATACAGAAACCTTCTCTGGTGCTTTTGATGCCATGGATCAACAAGAAGGAAGCATTATGCTAGCGTGACAAATTTGGCAGAACGATCGGAGAATCACCAAGGCTTATTATTAGAGCTTTAACAAATATTTTTATGAAACAGCTCGGCCTTGATAAGAATTTGTACCAGAATCAGGTTGAATTTATTTGTATTATTTTCCACTGTATTATAAATTATAAGTGGCCATTTATCTCAGAGCAGCCTCAAAACTTTATGCTTTTCCCGTGATGTATTTACTTGTTTATTTATGGCCTGGCTACGAAAAGAAGGCAGGCCATTTCATAAAAATTCATCAATGATAGTATCAATATGACCATTGTTTCACTTGAATGGAGTAAGAAAAATGATAATTGTCAAGAAATTCCGTTTCCCCCAATGTCGGATCATGTAATTTTATATTCATAAGCTCATAAGAATTCAATCAATGAGTATAAGGTATTCAAGTGATTAATCGTGACAAGAAACTATGATTTGTACCGTCGCTCATTGGAGAACCCAAAACATCAACGAATTCTATAGCAATGTATGACATAGCATTGATCACTTTACGACTTCACAATAACTTTATCCAAATCCAACTTCACTGAATCTTCACTTGCAATTGATAAATATATAGTAGAAAAACAATGATTAACAACCAAAAGAGACACTAAAGAGTAATACCATTGACATACTTAAATCATCTACACAGATGAAATCATTGCATTTCCACTCTAATTCCCAACTCAAAGACAACAATCTCTGAATTCCATTTCCATGTTAGTTGGTAAAAACACATAGCACACTTCTACATTTGACAACCCTCATTCCAAGCTAAAATCATCCTCAAACCTAAAATCCTAATTTTACTAATAACAACCAGCCCAAAAAACCAAAAATAATAATAATAGGGAAAAAAAAAAAAAGAGAGAAAACCACATTCATTTCTTTCAAACCTCTTTTCTTCAAAGACCTATCTTGAAGATAGCCTGTGGTGCAAGTCATCGGCCAAGGCCTGCCTCAAGCTCTCCCCGTAATAGTAAAGCGACTTCTCAGCCTCGGCGACCCTCGGCGGTGGCCCGCTCTCCTCGGGCTCCTTCCACACCTCGGGCTCGGGCTCCTTGGCGATCTGGCAGAGGTTGTGCAGCACGCAGCACGCCACGATGGTCTGCGGCGCGTGGTTGAGGCCGACGTTCAGGTCCCGCAGGATCCTCCACCTGCCCTTGAGCAGCCCGAGCGCCTCCACCACCGCGCAGCGCCCCTTCATCAGCATCCCGTCGAACAAATTCTGCGCGGGCGTCCCCGTCCCCGAGGGCGAGAACGGCGTCAGCAGGAACGGCATCAGCGGGTAGCACCAGTCCCCGACGATGTAGGGGCGCACGGGGTTCCCCCTCACCCCGATCACCTTGTCCCACACCACGTCCCCCGACGTCAGCCGGCTGTACAGGAGGCTATCCCGGAAGTGCGCCGCGTCGTCTGCCCCGCCCGGCGCCTTCACGCAGACGTCCCAAAAGATCCTCTTCTGGTCCGCCACCACCTGCAGCAGCACGGCGTCGAACCCGTACCGGCATTGGTAATTCGGGCCGGAAACCTTCCTCCGGAGCCTGATCGGGCTCCCGTCGATGGCGCCGCACATGTTGGGCAGCGAGGTGGCCTCCTCGAAGGCTTGCGTGGTCTCGACGAGGCGGCGGCGGCCGACGGGGATCTTGATGAACTCCGGGTAGAGCTTGGTGGCCAAGAGGCGGGTCACCATGTTCGTGATCTTGGAGACCAGGTAGGGCTCGAGGGCGTAGCGAGCGGCGACGGTCTTGGCGGAGAGGCCGTGGGCGAGGCGGGAGAGGACCATGGCGACGGCGTAGTCGGAGGGGAGAGAGAGGTTGGAGAGGGCGATGTGAGGCTTGAGCTTGTCCACCACGGTGGTGAACACCGGGTACGACAGCCCGTACAGCGACCGCCACTGGGCGTCGCGGAGCGGGGCCTCCAGGGACCAGATGTGCTCCGTGGAGAGCGCGCGGAACGCGGCAACAGAGTAGTCGCCGGCTCCGGCGCCGGCGCCGGCGCCGGAGGAGGGATTGGGGTTGGGCTTGGCGGGGCGGGGCTTGGCGGAGGAGGCGGCGAAGGAGAGGACGGAGGCGATGGTGAAGAAGAGGAGAGGCGCGGCGGAGGAGGCGGCGAGGACGGCGGAAGGGGAGCTGGTGGGGTCGGAGGAGGGGGAGAGGAGGGCGGTGGTGGGGTCCAGGGAGTTCTGGAGGTGGAGGAGGTTCGATAGCATCACCAAGAACGATTGGTCCATCTCCGACTCTCTCTCTCTCTCTGTAAGGCAAAAAGATGGGAGCTTTGGAGGGGTTTCTTAGCGGCGGCGATGGTCGCCGGTGATGGGTTTGGGGGTTTGAGCGAATTGGGGATCTGAAGCTTTTGCTTTTTGTTGTCTTCGTTTAATTGGTTCGCCGAACGGCAAAGCTCTTCTTCAAACGACGTGGTTTCCATTCCTCTGTGCCGCGTTTTCGAATGACATGTCGTTCAGAGAGAAAATTTTTTGTTTTTGAAGCTATTTTAACAAAACGACATGTCGTTTGTTTGAAAAGGCCATTTCGTTGGTTGGTTGGTTTGATGAAGTGCGCAAGTGAGCAAAGCAATGTCGCATTTTTCTGATGATCGCTTGGCCGGAATCGCTGCCTTGACCGCGCGCGCTAGAGTTTCAATATTAGGCACCCAATAGGTACCTTGCGAAGCCACAAAAGATCTCAAAAGTTATTAGCTTTTTGTTTTGTTTCAAAAAACTCCGCTATAAAGCTATTCAAGTCAAATACACATCGACCCAGATTCTGAATTTCCTCTTTGTTTCTCGCTCTAAACTCTCTCGGTTTCAGAAGCTCCGATTCGCAACCATGACCGAGGTAATCATCAATATCCCAATTCGTCTTCTATTTTTATTTTTGTTTTATTGCGAAAAGATCGTGGCTTTTTCTGTGGTTGGAAAAATCGAAACTTTAACTTGCTTGTTGGGTATTAACAAATAACATTGGTAATTCTCACTACGATGTTGGGTTTTAGTTGTGGACATATTTATTGGGTAATGGAAAATTTACTGACTTTGGAAACGGAATTGGTGCTCTTTAAAGAATTGGGTTCTTGTTAGAATTTAGAGCTTCAAAATTCTTCTATCCATTGAAGCCCAGAAAGGGTGTTGATTGGAAGTTGTAATACTGCTTCTGTCTTTTAGTCAAATAATAGACTAGTGTGGTTTGTGTTTTGCTACTAGAGTTTTGACTTTCACATTGGTTTCGAAAATTTCCCTTTTTTCTCCTATTCGCAGTATTGGGTTAGCCAGGGTAACAAATGGTGCGACTTCTGCAAGATCTACTTGTCGAACAACCCTGCGAGCATTAGGAATCATGAGCTCGGTCAGCGTCACAAAGACAATGTCGCGAAGAGGCTCACTGATATGCGAAAAGAGAAGGCTGCTAAAGAGAAGCAAGAAAAGGAAGCAGCAAAACTCCTTGAGCAAATCGAAGCAGTGAGTATCGAAAACCTTTGGCACCTTTAGTAGCTAGTAAATAGCATTTTTATGTGGTAAATTCTAGTAATTTGTAGCGACTATCAGTTTTGTGTAACTCTTTAGAATGTGTTAGTGATGATTAAACTTTGTTTTCCCAAGAGTTGGGAGATAGAATCATTGATAGTCTTTATGTTTGAACTCTTTTCCCACCACGTTTCCTGTCAAAGGACGTATTCGAAAATTGTTTTTTTTGTTTTTCATTAGTTTGTATGTTAGTCAACAAGATTTCAACAACTTATTTGAATTTTGAAATCAAATCTCATTATGAGATTATTCACCATTCCACGAATTAGGCATGTAAGGGCAATTAAGGTTGGCACTATATACATTTGCCTTCAGGATTCGTTTGTGACAGTAGTGTTTCAAGTTTTAATGCTCTACAAAGATGTACATTTTGATCTTTTTTCTGACCCTTAAGAAGAATTTGATAAAGCTAAGACAAACAGGTAGATGAAAATGCGTGTGTAATGCAACTATATTCAATTTGGACAATTAATTTGGTCATTGCAAAGAAGATTGAGGAAACGAAATATTAATCATGCGCATTTGGCATTGGTGAAAATTTTTAATTGTTGATTCATTTCCTTGGTCTTAAAATGTCTACAGAAAGCTAATCGTAGCTATCAGAAGGACGTGGCTAAACTTAAGGAGGCTCGGGAGTCTCATGCTCTTGATGAAGATGGTCAAGAGAGTAAGTTTCTGATCTCCAGACATGTTGGGAAGGAAAAATAGTTTGCAATGTGCTAGCAATTTGAATAAGAACGGTTTTCATCTCGATTCTTTCTGTTTAAACTGAAACAGCTCTAAATGATGACAGAATGGGAATATGACAGCACTTCGGGTTACTACTACAACCAAAGCAACGGCTTTTACTACGATTCAAATTCAGGCTTCTACTATTCCGATGCTATAGGTGTAGTCTACGAGCCCCGAATTTAGTTACTACATTATTATCTTATAGAGTACCTGTTGTAATAGTTAAATTTGCATAATGATTCAGGCAAGTGGGTGACGCGGGAAGAGGCATATGCTACGCCCCAGTTCTCATTAAACTCTGGAACCATACAAAAGACTCTGAAGAAGTCAGTTTCAGCTTCAGAGTTGGGACTAGTTAAAGACAACAAGGGTGCAACTAAAGGTAAAGACGGGCCTGCACCGGGGTCAGTTGTTTCAGGTTCCTTGAATCCCAGGAGATCTGTTAAAGGCGTTCCTTCATCGCTTACTGTCGGGAAGAGAAAGAGGCCAGATGAAAAGCCTAAGGCTGTGTCGAAAGAAGAAGCGGCTGCGCTTAAAGCGAGGGAAGCTGCAAAGAAGAGAGTTGAAGAGAGAGAGAAGTCTTTGCATGGCCTTTACGGAAATTGATTCGACCACAAGGCGAAAGGTACTCAAGTATGCTTAGATTTTTGTACCTTTAACTAACTGAACTTGAATTGTTTCGTAGTCTCAAGTGTAATAGTTGTGATACTTGTATACTAGCTATTAGAATGGTTGCTATATTTCTCAGAAAATACATTTATGGCATCTCTCATTTCGCCAAGTTTTCTGTATTTCATGAAAACTTAGATCGTTGTCAACTTATTTGGCTTTGGTCTACAGTAAAAGCTTTCAATTGTTGCTTCCATTGTCATCAATTGTTAACACTTCAACGTAACACTGCATTGAAATCTTAATATAATTGGTGCAAGTAAGCGCAAAACTTTACCAATCAACCAAGTAAGTGCTATACATATAACTGAAAGAGTAATGCTAGATATACCGACTCTTTTACTAATTTCTTAGTACCAACTTATGTGGCAAGTAAAGTATCATGGTTTAATTGGTTGAATATAACATCATTCTAACTAGATGATAAACGCTCACTAATTACAAAATGTCATGTAAGTTGGTATTACAAAGTTTTTACGAGGTAAAAGAGCATTTATAAAACAACAGATATATTGCAGACTTTGGCAATCACAGAAACAGTCAAACAGTAATGTTTTGAGCATGCTTTTGGAACTTTTTGGGAGACCCAAGTCTAAATGCAAGTTTGGTTCAAACTTTATAGCAAATTTTGATTATTTATGGGTTGTGGTTTTTTTCACCATCACCGATGTGCTTATTAATGTTATCTTTTAAATCTAAATATTGATGATGAAATTCGGTTTGCATTATTTTCAGAAAAGGAAATGTTTGCCCACAATGAATTTGCTGGCCTGCAATGTTGAAGAGAGACTTGAAATAAGAGATCTAACTCCAAGTAAATAATAATGTGGATCTCTTATTTAAATATGACAAAAAAGTAAATAATTGCGTGTGTGCTACTAGAAGTAAAATCATGATACAATGTGAACACCAATATACGCACAGCCGTATTTTTCCCAAACATAATCATACAAAAAAAAGGGGTCATAAATGTTGAATAAACAGCTCATTTTCCACACCCCATCAACCCAAAAGAAAATAAAACCCAATGAAAAGAAGAAGGAAACAAAACAAGAACACAATCACTTATCCCTTACCCTATATATTTAATGTCTTTGAAAAAGAGAAAAAACATATCTATTACATAATGCAGTTTTTAGGTGTTGAATTTCTTGGAGAGTTATTTAATAATAGAATAGAATAGAATAGAAAGGACCCAATTGTGACCAATTCCGACCATACAAAATGCACGTGGTTTACTCTGCATGGCAGGTTCATAAAATCAAAGTGACTCTGTGTGAGCTCGTGCACTTACTATATAATTTCTCTATGTTTACTAATATTGACTTGTGTGGTTGTGATTGGTCCATCTTTTTGACTTTGACAAAGTCAACATTTTCGGCCGAAGACTCTTTCACTCACGTCACGACCCAAGTATGAAAGACAAACAGAGATATAAACAATAAACACCAAAACCCTTTTAGTTACAACAGTGATATCAAACTCAACTCGAGCCTTATAGATATATAGATGTTACATAATTGTTGTGATAATTTAGTAAAATGTTAGACATGAATGCAATGAATATTTACTATTTTTTAAGTTGCGGTGAAGCTAGGAAACTTGTGTCTAACCACGTGGCTGACAGTGATTTGAGAGTCGTAATTTGACACATATTAGTGTTATGCTTTTCTTGGACATGTCTCATACATGCCAATAGGTCCAAGCTGTAAAACCCTTCTCTCTCACTTCACTGCTTTATTCCCTCTTGTTTTCTTATTGATTCTCTTGCGTATAATCACATATTAATGGGTCTTTTCATTTACTATAATTGTAACTTATGTATGCGATTAGAGAGACCAGGGTTCTTTGGAGGTTCTCACTTTATTAGTTCAAAGTACCCAAATAAAAGACTTAAAATAAGCACGCTTTAATTGATGATGAGTCAAGTAGGAATTTTTATCTTTGATTATCCTGCTAAAAAGATTGGTGTTAAAGTGTTAACCACTTCCTTTGGTATTGCAATATTACATTTATTGCCCATCAATATTTTTGATAGGTCATATTATGGAGATGTTATATGTCAAATAAATAAATATGTACTCGTATTCTCGTAACCATCTTGACTAAAGTAAACTTTATCTGATGGGGAAAATAAAGTCTCTGCAGCGTGGAATTTTCTTGTTTGATTTTTTTTTTTCTTTTCCTCTTTATTTACTAGTTCTTGGTTTTAGATATCTTCAAGTTTTAATTTTGGTTTTGATTATTTGGCCTCTTCGAAACTACTGGACAAAGGAAAAAAGTTTGAGTACTATTGTAACACTTTACCAATCCCATGCCACAAGGCAAAAGAAAACCCATGGTGTCTCTACTTCCTTTTTATCTCTTTTATCATCTTGTTCATTGTCTCTTTTGTTATGTGTACATTCACTTTTTGACTTGTCTTTTTTTAACTTTTTAAAAATGTCCCTTTTGTGTGCTTTAAATATGCTTTCTAGTAAATTCATCCATATAGATATAGTCTTGGCAATTAAGTGGTATGTTCCTGCGAAGAGAACAGCCAAAAAAACCTTTCATTTTCTAAGCTTGTGACTTGAGAGAAGTTGAGTCCAAGTTGATGAGGAAAACTTGTTAGTAAAAGGCCACAAGAACATTATCTTGGAAAAAGAAGTCATCGAGATCATGTTAATTATCTATATATGAATTTGACAAACAAAAGTATATATTTATAGGTTGATATTGCTTAATTGGATCTGTGATTACGATGGAGTTAGAATTTTAGTTTATTGTAATTAAAGACTTGAAAAATGAATCTGTTTGCTGAGAGAGAGAGAGAGAGAGAGAGAGAGAGAGAGAGAGAGAGAGAGAGAGAGAGAGAGAGAGAGAGAGAGAGAGAGAGAGAGAGAGAGAGAGAGAGAGAGAGAGAGAGAGAGAGAGAGAGAGAGAGAGAGAGAGAGAGAGACAGACAGAGACAGAGACTAATTCAAAGAAATTATTTTGGAGATATATATTTGTTTTAATATACAATTAACTCAAGTTTCTAATTAAATCCAAGTGCTCGCCAACAAACTATGGTCGCATAGCTTATTGCTATAGAATAATGTTTATGGAATAATGTTTATGTTGAAATGACCAGGACATGAAGTACAACAAAATTATTGGTTTTTAGTTCTTATTTGATGAGAATAATCAAATGATCATGAGTGCTTTGTATATGTATAGCATTTAAATGAGATTGTGCATATATCCATATCAATATGTGCTTTCATCACATAATTAATCAAGATCTACCATCATTGGTCCAAAAAAAAAAATTGTGGCCATACATGTAGCCAACAAAATAAAAATGACATACACATAGGAAAAAAGAATGTACACCCAAAACAGCATATACCAAGTAGTGCCCTTTTGCAACATCATCATTGTGATCATGATAATCAAATATCCTAGTCACCAACTAAGAATGAGACAATCAATTTTCCCATCATTTTTTTTTTCAAACTTGTGTGTGTAGATAGTAGAGATTATATGATGATGAACATTATAACCATCATATATATTCTCTCTTTTATTCTTCACCTTTTCCACTATAATAACCTCTCTCCAAGGAATAAATGAAACAAAGAGGAAAAAAGAAAAAGAAAGAAGAGAGAAAGAGAAACCACAATAACAAGACTTCACATATGTATGTGGGTCACTCCAAAGAGCTAGACTTTCAGCATAAAAAAAAATGTTGCAAGTTCTCATGCATGGCCGGTTTGTCCTACTTTTTCCACTACAAGAATAATTTTGGGATCTTATTTCATAATAAATATATCATTCATTTATCACTTCACACGCTCACATATATATTAGGATTATTGTATATCAGAATGTCACATACTATACTGTATTCAATTATTGACACAACTCTATTATATTACTGATCATATATATCCTCAAATATAATAAAACCAAAGCCCTACAAATGGATGTAGCTAGCTAGCTATATGACCTCACTTTGATTATCTGTAAAGTCTAAAGACAATGCAATTGTTTTTGTTGAAATGATGGCTTAATTGGGAACTAAAATCTTGATTAGGTTCAACTGATCACCCATAAAAGTAGTACGTACGAGACTTCATGATACAAACTTTCACAATGTAAATTTATTTATTGGGGATGTTAATAATCACATTAAGGAATAATTTCACAAATTATATTTGATGATCCAATTGCATACCTTTGTGTGTCTTTTTGCTGGAATGTCTATCTCTGCAAGTTTAATAATTTGATCAAATTCCTTTTGTTTGCAATATTATATTGAAGTGAGCATGTAGAGCCCACATTAGCCACCACTCATCATTACACCAGGTTGTAGTGAGGCCACAAATTAATGCAAAAGAAAGAGAAGGTTTTATTAGTTGGTAGATCTCTCTTCTTTTCTTTTCTTTATTTATTTATTTATTTATTTACTTTTTCAGTGTTCGGTTAATGTTAATTTTTGTACAAACTACCACATTTGACAATTTCTATACATTTTGTTTGACTATTAGCAAAACCCAATTAAACATCACTAGCGTGATTAGTCCAAAAACATAATGATTATGACATAGAATTCTTTTGCCACCCCCATGTGTGTCGCTAATTTCCCCTTTTAATTATTGCCTCAAGCTTTTCCTTTGATTAAGCCAAAGTTGTGCTCACGAAAAGCTCAATTCTCAGGTGCTCTAAAATCCTAGCTACAAATCCAAAAATCCATACATAGTGGAAGATATCAAACGCATTATAAAAAGTGGTCGCTCTTTTCTTTTTTGGGTAAAAAGAAAAAAGATTTCATTAAACAGAAATAGTTTCTCCAACAAGGCATAAAAATCACATATACATCATCCTCTTTTGTTCAACTATGTTTTAAACGTTGTGAAATTTTTGAATGCCACAATTTAAGGGACATCTTTATTCTATGTTCTTTTGCTCTCTTTTTTTCCTTTCACTTTAATCCAACATTTCTAACGTCTATGAACTTCAAATTATGCCCTATAATAACTTGAAACGAATTCCGAATTAATGCCAAAAGTAACAAGAAAAATCCAACATGCAAAAGTCCAATTAGACAAGTTAACATTTCCTCTTTCATGCTTACACTTTGTAAACACTCGGCAACAATCCAAGTCCAACCAAACAAACAAAGACACTTCAACGAAAATATCTAAGCTAAAATGAATGTACTTTTGTCATTAACATACCATAGTAAATTTGAGTAACAAAAACATGTGATTGTATATTCTAGGGGGGGGGGGGGGGGGGGGGGGGAGGGGAGTAATAAACAACATATTGGCTGATCCGGGTCGGGTCGGGTCGGGTCATGCACGTGACAACGACCCGAAACTCCGAGAAATCTCGTGCGCGCCAGGGTTGAAACCCAAGCAGCCCAAGAGACCTTGCTTGTAGGGCAAGAAAGTCTTCTTCCTCATCTCCTCCGACACCGCCCGGTTCACCGTGTAGTGAATCTCGTGCGCCGAGACCGGGCCCCGCCGCCTCGAGCTCACCGACCCGACGCTGTCGGTGGACCGGAAGCTCGAGTTCCTCACGTCGTCGCTGGAGGTGATCTTGCTGCTCTTCTTCGGCGACAAAACGGCGTAGTTGGACCGCAAAACGTCGTCGTTCCGGGGCGATCGCCCCTCCGACGCGCTCCGGAACAGGAAGTCCTTGAGCTTCCACCGCCGGTAGTCCTTCGCGAACGAGATTGCCGACATGATCGACGAGTAGGCCGAGTTCAGCCCCCGCGAATTCCCCGCCGGCGTCGCCGGAGACGCGATTTTGCCGGAGAATCGCGACGAGCTATCGTGATCGCGGTCGAAGACGACGTCGGAGACTCGCATCGGCGAGAGCGACCGGCTCCGGCTTCGGCTCCGGATTTCTCTCCCGACGATTTCGGCCGGAGCTGGACCGTCCTCAGCCCTAGCCTCCTCCTTCTTCCGAGTCTCTTCGATGGCGGCGGCGAAGGGATCGACCTCGAAGCCCTTGGACGGCTTTCTCCTCGGCGACATGGCGAGGACGTCGTGCACGATCTTCTTCCCCGGAGAGATCCTCGACCTCGGCGACGCGGCGGCCGGCGATTCGGCCCCGGAGAGCAGCCCCGGCGGCGGCTTCAGAGGCCGGATCTTGCCGCCGTCGAAGAGCTCGTCGGCGGCGGAGACGGAGAAGGACTCCCTCTGGAGCTGGCCGCTGAATTCGAACTCGAAATCGTCGCAGTGAATCTCTTTATCCTTGTCATAGCTAATGGTGGTCTGATCATGGGGCTTGGCCTTGGGGACGCCGGGCTTGTCCTCCCAGTGGAAGGGGACGCCGTAGAGGGCGGCGGAGATGCGGGTGGGGCTGGCGGGGGCGCTGGCGAACAGAGCGAAGCGCTGCGGGCTCGACGGAGCGGTCATGTAGGGCGACGAGCACGCGCTGTCGAAGTTGAAGTCCGCCGCCGCCAACGGCTGGGCTGGCACCGCCACTTGCAGCTCCATTAGTGTTGTTGTTGAAGCTTGTTAATTTTGCTACTATATATACTATATATATATATATATATATACTAGTTTTGGAATATATATTATTGGGAGGGGTGTGGAATAGTGAAAAAGCTTGATTTATAGAGAGAGAAAGAAGGGAAGATGAGAGGAAGGAGAGTGAATTGACTAACAAAAATGAAATTGGAATAGGAAGACAAAGGAGTGAGATTGGTGGTGGTGGTCTTAATAGATCAGCCGCCTTTGCACCTCTATATATATATATATATATATATATTGCATAAATATAGATACAATGTAAACTAGTTTACTTTATTTATTAACTACTCTACTATATGGTCAAGGTTATGTCATATGTGTCATATGTAATATGTATCTCATGCTTTATTACTATTATTATTTATTGAAAAATAAACCAACCTAAGGAAACAAAATATAAAAAAGAAATCGTGTCTCTTGCTTGGATAGTCAACTTTATAAAAAGTTTTTATATTGGGCATGGAGATTTATCCTCTCTAAATAGAAAAATAGAAAAATCAGAGTCGGATGAGATATATGGCATTGTTGTCGTTTAAATAGGAATCGATTCTTTCTTTCTTTTTATTGGAAAGAATTGCAGCGGCAAATTGAAGGCCTTCTATTCCAATTCCATTTTACCGTTTGCTTCCTTTCACTTTGCTTTTTGTTATTTGTTTGTTGTTATGTTACTGCTTTTTGAATACAATATATTTGTTATTTATAACATTTTACCTGTATATTATTCGATATGACAAACCTTAATTTATTGATGGAAGTTAGATTTTCATGAGATTTTTTCTTTTTTTGACTTTTTCCCTATATCAATCTTCAACCTTAAATTATAAGTTATAACATATACAATAATGACACAAAATATAAGTTGAATCTTGTTGATTCAATCACTATCCTCTTTCCTATTTAATTCTTGAATAGGCTATTGATTATTATTATTATTATTATTATTATTATTATTGGAAACAAAATTCATATCTGCCTTGAGAGAAGAGAAAGAAAAATTAAAAGTAATTTATTTATTTATTTCTGGCTGAGAGATTTATTATATGCCCCAATAGAACAAGATCTCCCTTTCAAAATTCAAAAGAAACATAATAAAAACCAACAAAATAAAAATTGAGACTGTACAATTAAAGCATTCAGTAGAGACATGCATGCAACAAGAAAAATTGAAAACACATATAAATGCTCATAAAAGACTAACCAGATTTTTTGAGAGCCATGATAAAGCCTTCAATATAGATCTAAATATAATATTTTTTTCTCGAATAAATATTTTTTTTGTAGTATATATTTTACTCGTAGAGATAGTACTACCAGTTTTTGCCTCCAATATTAAATTTGAACTTTAATATGTATTCAAATGGATTTCCAATCCCACACCATTTAATTAACTATACTTATAAAAAAGGAATATTAGTTTCTTTCTTTTTCTTTACTTTTACAATTACAGATTAATAATCAATATATCATATGCAATATGCATTTTCAAGTTTTTTTTCCTGCTGGAAATGGGTGTACATTTTCTGACTCTAGAAACTTTTAAAATTCTATATATATATATGATCTCAAACCATCTAGATTCCGGAATGGTTTCGAATATGAAAACGGTTTCGAATTTTATTTTTCCACTACGTCCTCCATTTATTATTTGTCTCTCAAATTTGTCATTTACTTTTATTTTTCCTTCATTCACTTAAAATTCTGAGATTCACGCAGCTTAATTAGAAAAAAACAGTATGCGATTTAATTAGTTCAATAGGATATCCCAGAAGCACAAACAGACAAATATATTATTGACCATTCATTCATTTTTTTTTTTAACGGAAATCAAATGAATTGACTTTTGTGGCCTTCACATTTATTTTCTTTATTCCCAATTGAGGATGATCGTAAAAAATATCTCAAGATCGGATAATGTACTTTGTGGATTGTCATTTGGGTAAATGAAGATCGACACACATTTTTTTAATTTATACGTTACATTTCATTCATAAAATAATGATAACTATATACGTGTCCAAAACAAACTCAGTTGGAAATGTTGATCAATCGTTTTACGTAATCATAGGACGTTGAATGATCATTAAGTTACATTTTTTTTATTTATAATTCATTGATTAATTAACTGTTTATCCCACTTTTTTGCAAAAAGATAAGAAAATATACATGGTGTTGAATTTGTACTTTTCCCATATCCCATTATTCATTAATTTACTTATGATGTCATTGTACAAATCAAGTTGGAGGCATGATTGTTTTTGAAAACGAAGGTCGGCGTATTAATATGAACGAAATTATCAACGGTGAATAGAGGCACGGCTCATATAATATTTATGATTAAATTATCCTAATTAATAATTCCACAATTTGCAGCATTACCTATACTATACACAACTAACATCATGCTTTGACAACATCTAGAACATATTGGCAAAAGACAACAAGAAATAATGACCTCTTCTTATGAATTGGTTTGGAAAATTTTTTACTTCTCAAAATTGGCTTCACAATACTACATATATACATAGAGAGACAGAGTGTGTGTTAATGGAAACATATCAAATGATGTGACATAAAAAATAAAAATATATGTGTGACCAGTTTATTTGAAGTTATGGTTTAACTCTAATAATTCGTCACAGAGAAAAGAAAATTGTGACGATTTTTTTTCTTCATTTTGTGGTTTACATGTTATAATAGAGGTTGAAGTGCAATTTAGACATTTTTTATATCTAGCCTATAAAAATAAAACCATCACTTCGTATCGACTCAGCTTAAATTGGGGCTTGGTCTCAAATTTTTTTTATTTTTTCGAGTATAAAACCTCTATATATCACTTTTTATTTTTTATTTTTTAAATTTTGGTAGACATATGTTATACTAAAGAAACATTACGCCAAGCTCTAATGGAAAAAAAAGATGTGGTCAATTACTTTTAATTTTAAGACTTGAAATCAAATTTTGTTTTTTCCTTTTACTTGAAGAGATGATTAGCTAAACAACACAAGGCCTAAACTAGTAGAACTTTTTTTTTCTCCAGAAAAAAGAGCTAAGAAATAGGGGATTTTAGATTCTAAGGTATTAATTAGTAATTAACTAGCTGGTAATAAATTAGGATCTGTTTGTTATTTGGACCAATTATGGTTCATATTTAAATAAAATGACCAACATTTTTAAAAATTAACAAATGACTATTTCTTAAATTAATGAAAACATTGACTGCTTTCTAAATACATCATTCAAAAATGATTATTTGCTTAATAATCTTAACTAGTTAGTAATTATGATAGAACCTTAATTAGAGAGGACCCTAGACAATTGTCTCAATTGTAGACTTTGAGCCATTCTCCAACATGCGAAGTGGTAGCTAACAGCTATATTATACTTCTAGCAAGTATCCATTGACCATTGTGACCCCCTTATAATTAGGCAGATTTTATCTTGAAAATCAGCTGTAAAAAAAAAAAAAAAAAAAAGAGCACCACAAATAGATATAATTTTTGACACTCTTAAGTCTTAACACGTACGTTAGATCTTCAAAAGAATATGAAGAATTGCATTTGTCCTTGGAATTAGCCTTTAGGCCTTGGGATGTGTGTTTTGTGCAAAGTGAAAAGAAATTCATAACGTTAAGCCCTGATCTCTCTCTACTTTAATTTGATTTTTGAAAGTCGTAAATGATGATATGTTGGATATATATTGTAGTAGTGGCTTATTATAGAGTCCAAAGTCTTTCAATTCGACCCTTAACCAACTCGTCCGTTTCGTTTCGTTAAAGTTTTTATTCTTATTACTAAAGTTGTGTGCTTTTCATTTCATACACAAAGCCTTATTGGAGCTTTTTCTTTTTCTTTTTCTTTTCTTTTTTTTCTTTTTTGGGTTAATAGTTTTATTGATGTTGTTCATTTGATAACGATCTTTGGGAAGTAAAGCAAATCTGTGTATATGTGTCAATATAACATACATGGGTTTATATATATATATATATATAATATAGTATACATCTATATAAACTTATTTATTTCATCTTCTGCAGATAAACAAGTACAATGAAAAATATACAACAAAAACTAAACAAATCATGATCAATGTGCTTCATGCCAGTGTTCAACCTTTAGTATTATCCTAGACCTCTTCATAATAGTTAGTTCATTTTCTCTGACTTCTGGAAAAGGGATATTATTAATTAACAATTTTACTTGAAATAGTCCACCCAATGATACTTATAAACAAATAACTATTCCGTATAATAATTGTGGCTTCAACTTCGTTAAATATTCTTGAGTGTGTGTGTGTGTGCGTAATATGTAAACGAATAATATTGAAAACGTGAAAGAATTTAAATATTAATTGTTTTTGTCCACCTCTAGAAACCCCAATGTTAATATTGTCATGTTGCATGCATTTGCATTTAATTTAAAGTAAGTAGTTATGTGTTCGGTCAATATTTGGATGTGTTTGATATACTAATTAGACGTGGAAACTTCAACAAAAAAACCTTTGTTTTACGAGATGATTAATATTCTCTAATAAGCAACCATTAATTGGAAGCTAATATATAGTATAGATATAGCTTTTTGTATCATAAAACGTATATATGTGTATGTGTGTTGTTGTAAATAGAATTTCGAGGTTGAGAATGAGAAGTACATATGTTGTGCAGTACTATATATAACAAAAAAGGGAATATATCAAAATAAGAATTCGCAATACATGATCAGTGAATTAGTTTCTGCAACAATAAAATTGATCAGAAGCTTGAGTTGGTGACATTTTCTAATCATTTTATGTAGCTTTGAAGTTTGTAGCATCCTAACATTTAACATATGAGACATATTTGGATAGCAATCCAAATATATATATTTTCTTTGAATTTATATTATCTTGCTACATTACTAATATTAACAAAACTATAATAAAATATGATTTGAATTTCAATCCAAACAGGCCCTTAATATCAGCTTACTTTTTATAATTTTCAACTTTTAAAATTATTAGTGATTTACCTCATCAGATCTCAAAGTGAACAAGTTAATTAAAATGAAATAAACTATGAATGGAGTTTTATTATTATTAAATAATTAAAATACGATCATTCATGATAATTCTCATATTTTATAGAGACTAATATATCATCAAAGTCCTCTAATAATAATTGTACCATTAGGAAGCAAAATTAAAGTTTGCATGCACAAGCATGGAAAATAATTGAGTGGTTGAGCTTCTTTTTCTACTCTCTCCG
This sequence comes from Boehmeria nivea var. tenacissima, assembly GCA_018132145.1. Classification (NCBI taxonomy): domain Eukaryota; kingdom Viridiplantae; phylum Streptophyta; class Magnoliopsida; order Rosales; family Urticaceae; genus Boehmeria; species Boehmeria nivea. The sequence continues at coordinate 16,282,052 of CM030878.1, read as the reverse complement.
TAGCAGACTTAAAGGGTTTTGATATTTCATCTCAATGTGTTTTATTGTTTCTTATCTACGAAAAGAAGATGTATTCAATTAATCTTTGCATGAGAATTTTCGATCTGTAGATTATAATCTACCTTATTTTTTTCCTGCGCAAGTGAGAATTATTTAGTAAAAATTTATTCATGTAAATTTTCAATAAATAAAATTTGACTTTTATTAATGTTATAATTATAATTAAGGACACCGGGATACAAACAAGCTGGTTTGCCCGAGAGGTTTAAGGGGGTAGACTTAAGATCTACTGCACATAAGTGCGCGTGGGTTCGAACCCCACAGCCAGCAATTTTATTCTATAAATTTTTTCATTAAGAAGCGACAACCAGTTATAACGATAGGCAACAGTTATAACGAAGATAACATGAAACGACATAAAATTCTGATAAACGACAAAAAGGAAGGAATTCTGTCATAACGATTAACATGGTTGCAAACGACAAGAACTAGAAAATCCACAATATTAGTTGAAGAAAACAAACGACATGATGTGCCGATACGACAAAAGCCCAAAAAAGCGAAAAACATATGAAAATAAATTTTGGTCAAAAAAAACAAGTGCATAGTTTATAATGAATAAGCGATTGCTGCATTATTTTTCGGCTAAAATTTTCTTGTTGTAGCATTATTTTTCAAAAAATTGTAAATAAGCATAAACAACAAATCACCACCAAAAATATTAAAACGACTATGAAAGGAAATTGAATCCTTGGGAGAGACAACAAAGAAATATGGATAGACGGTTTCGAGGAGAAGATCATAGTTTTACCAAAAAAAAAAGAAAAAAAAACTCCATGTACACGATAATAATTGAAAGAGACGTGCTACGGTCTGACCAATCTCAGTGGCATATCCCACATGGTATTCACAGAGATGGATGACTGAGATTGCTTGGACGCGTCCGACTGTAGCAACATTCTAATTAAAAACGTCAAAGACTAGAAAACAACACAGCTTGTAAACCTACAAATTTCAAAAGAACCAAAAGTAGTTAAACGACATATTCTGTAAAACGATAACATTTACAGTATATGTAAAACGACAACATTTTGCTCACAACACTAAATAATTTTTTTAAAAAAATGCTATATCGATAACATGTGTAGGAAAAAGGGTTTTTTTTTTTTTTTTTTTAATTTTTAGTCGGCACTAAGTAGGAAACTCCCATGATTTGGACATAGCCAAAAGCCACGCCTACAAAAACGAGGTAACCATGAGAAATAACAACAATACTATACGAATACGCATTAAAGAGGAAACGACGCTAATTGCTAAAGCCACCTACAGAAACGACAATGACTGCAAAGTTGCCATTAGTGAAAAAAACCCCAAAAAAAAAAATTTAATTAGGGTCATGAAATTATTGTCGTTTTTGTAACATGAAAGGAAGATAAAATTATGATAAACGACAAAAAGGATTGAATTCTGTCATAACGATTAACATGGTTGCGAACGACAAGAACTAAAAAATCTACAAACGACATGATGTGTAGATACGACAAAAGCCCCAAAAAGCGAAAAACATATGAAAAGAAATTTTGGTAAAAAAAAAAAAGACAATTTTTTGAGTAAAACAAAAAAAACAAGTGCATAGTTTATAATGAACAAGGGATTGCTGCGTTACTTTGGCCATTTTTCGGCTAAAATTTCTTGTTGCACCATTATTTTTCAAAAAATTGTAAATTAGCATAAACAACAAATCACCACCCAAAATATTAAAACGACTATGAAAGGAAATTGAATCCTAGGGAGAAACGACAAAGAAATATGGATAGACGGTTTCGAGGAGAAGATCATAGTTTTACCCCCAAAAAAAAAAAAGTGTTAGACGATAATAATTAAAAACGTCAAAGACTAGAAAACAGCACAGCTTGTAAAGCGACAGATTTCGAAATAACCAAAAGTAGTTAAACGACATATTCTGTATAACGACAGCATTTACAGTATATGTAAAACGACAACATTTTGCTCACAACATTAATTAATTAATTTTTTTTTAAAGATGCCACATGGATAATATGTAGGAAAAAGGTGTTTTTTTTTTTATAAGACGGCACTAAGTAGGAAACGACAATAATTTGTACATAGGCAAAAGCCACACCTACAAAAACGACGTTACCATGAGAAATACGCATTAAATAGGAAACGACGCTAATTGCTAAAATTACGGCCTAGAAAAACGACAATGATTGCAAAGTTGCCATCAGTGAATAACCCCCCAATGAAAAAAAAAAAAAAAAAAAAAAAGTGAAGAAAACAAACTGAAAAATAACCACTATTGTTGTCAATTAGAATCACTCCAACTATAAAACTAATTGCAAAGCGAAAAACTAGGAAACAACAGCAACATAGAAACAAAAGAAAACGTCAATAATAAATGAAAGTAAATTAGTACAATTAGAAAATGACAAAAAGACTGTGACAACAAGAAAAATTGCTTTAAATGACATTAAGGATTTTGATTCGTGGACATGTGATACTGTAGAGAGTACATACATGACGATAACCAGAAATTCAATGTACCCAAACAAGAAATGAATCTTAAGTTATTGCAATTTTCTTTTCCCATTTACCCATTTAATCAAAACCCAACAAGCGTTTAAATTCAGGTTCTAAACAAAATGACATACGGAAGGATCAGAACATTTTTATTAACCAAAGGTACAAACTAAATAGCCATTTATGTTACAACTTACAATTAGAGCAATTTCTTGAGCAAAATGATGATCAATGACAATATGCTACATATGTAGTGATGTTCTTCAGGCATAAATAGGTCTAAATACTATGTAAATATGTAACACAATCCTAAAATAGATATTCAGAACTTTTCTGCGTGTTCCACTTTCCAATGAGCGAGCTTGATCCTAATTGTATATGTATATCTCAAGATTCTCAACCAAAACAAAAGGAAATAAACACAGAAAAGAGATTTAAAAAAAAAAAAACCCTCTCGTCCATTCAAACAAAAATAAAAATAATAATAATAATAATAAACAAAATCTTGCCCAACAGACCAAAATTCTTTTAAGTATTGGTACAAACACAAACCAAAAATATTTAAGACTAGGGGCAGCAATACAATCCAGCTACAAAATTCAGGAAGAAAAACAGATTTAGCTAAAATCAGAGCAGCTAAACCCAACCTATTCCAATCATGATGATATTGATAAAACACTATAATCTAATAATAAGAAAAGCCACTCCTGTAAAGTTCATTTTACACCCTGTTGATAGCCTCCAAATCCCATGCTCATCTGTTAAGAGGCCCCATTGGCCACAGCTGCAGCGTGCTGCGCCACAGCATAACCGTACCCGTTGCCGTAGCCTTGGGCCCCGTTCCACTGGTGACTTGAATCTCCTCTCCACTGCCATGTTCCACGAATTCGAGATGTCAAACATCGATCATTGAAAAGCATAGTGCACAGTGGGGGAGACAAAAAGTTGTGATTCATGTGTTAGATCGAAAGAAAGTAATGATGGTGTGAAATAATGGAACTATGAGCCTATGCAAAACGAACTAGATAAACTCGGTATGTCTAATAAAGGAAACAAAAATGGGCTCGACGGTATTATGCTTTGTTCAAGGAAGAAACTTAACACGGTTGACTAAAAACTCCCAGAGTATCTTCTTTTTACCTGCTTGTTTCCAGGAGTTCGACCCCAAGAGAGACGAACCGTTTGCTTACCAATCACTGTCCCATTCAGCGATTCTATTGCGCTTTCAGCACTCTTTCTGCAAATAGACACAACATAATGGGGTTCAATGCATGGTCTCATTAGGTTTTAGGATATAATCAATTGCCTTCGAAATAGCTTTAAAGCAAAATTCATCAAAATTGCAAGCTTGATCATCATAGGATTACAGCGTGATAAAAGGGTACCTATTGGCAAATTGTACAAAACCACATGCTTTCCCAGCTGGTATTTTCACAGACACAATTTCGCCAAACTCAGAAAAAGGCTGCCTGAGGTCCTCATCAGTAACATCAGAGTCAAGCCCCCCAACGAATATCTAAATTGAATTATAGGTCATAAATTATATGTCTTTTCTAGAATTAAAACAAAAACAATAACAAAAGATGAAGGAGTTGTACTTACAGTTGTGTTATTAGACTCATTATCACTCTGACCTTGGGTTGCAACACCATTAGAACCGTGCCCACCCGCCAATACCAGAGCTAATGAACAGAACAGAAGGGAAGAATAAGCTTCCACATTTAATTACTCCATTAGCAAGTAACACAACAGCTTTAGCAGTTACAATTCTATTCATTGGGATGGTAAGATCAGCAGTTTAGAGTGTCTAACAACAAGAAGAAGACCATATACGGAGCTAAGTGCCTTCTTTAGAACTGAAAAAGGAATTATTAATGTCATGTCTCGAAATTTGTACATAAAAAACTAGAAGAGCTATGACATACCTTGCGAACTATATTGTTGCTGAAACCCAGATGACTTTTTGGGGGTTGCAACACCTATGCGCATGGGTCTGCTTGAACAGTACACTCCGTTCATCTCGGTTATGGCCCTTGATCTCTCGTTCTCATCGCTGAACCTAACAAAACCGTAACCTTTGGAGCGACCAGTATTCGAGTCAATAACAACCTTAGCACCTTTCACGGACGAAAATCTACTAGAAAAAGTTTCCTGCAACATTGTATCAGTCACATCTGCAGCTAAATCCCCTACAAATATAGATAGATCAGAACCAGCCTCCGATCGCTTTTCACCCTGACTGAAAGTTGCCCAATTTAATCGGAAAGGCTGCTCTGTGCTTGGCATCAGCGAGCCATTATAGGTCTGCAGGACTTTCTCAGCTGCAGCACGAGAATAGAACTCCACAAACCCGTATCCCTCAGACTGACCGGTTTGTTTATTGCGTATGACCTTCACTGAGAAAACCTGCGAACATATTTATTTGACTGTGAAATCATAATGAAACAAGTTCAAAATCAAAATACGTGATTTGAAAAAGAGAAAACAGATAAAGTGGTCCATAAATTCAATACAATAACATATTACTTCACGTCTTCCAATCATCGTATGGTTTTGGAATAGAACATAGTTTTCTTTTTTATTCCATCGATGAATGGAAAAATATGGATCAGTGAAGTCAATTTTCAAATAGAACACGCTAACCAGAGAGATAAATCCCGATGGATAGATTTCCATATTTGTAATTCACATCCTTTTTATTGACTGGCAACTAAAAATGAAACAAGAAATCACTTCAAGCTTTGGTTCTACCACAATGGCATTCAATTCAAACTCAGGACATCGACAATGAAGGCCATATGGAATGACCAATCAAGCTACCCATGTGACGGCAACGAAGGACTACCACTAACTGATTCATTTTCTCACTTCAACATACCAAACCATCTAAATCTAAAAGTCAAGGCGAAAAACAATGCTCAAAAGCAAGGTTTTTTTTTTTTTTTCAACAGCACAAAGTGAGATCGTGTACGGACGAATAACTCTTACCAACACAATCTTGGTCTCTCAATATATCAAGTAAGTCGGTCCAACAAAATCAATCCAAATCGCACCAAAACCAAACAAAACAAAACAAAGACTCGGATTCATTTGGACATTAAAAAAAAAAAAGAAAAAAAAAAGAAATAACCGAACAAAACAAGAAAGAGAGAGAGACCTGGCCGGTGGGGGCGAAGCAGGCGTGGAGGTATGGCTCGTCCATCCAGTGGTGAAGGTCGCCGGCCCACAGCGTCCGGATCTCCTCCTGCTTGTGCGGCTGCTGCTGCTGCTGCGGCTTCACCGCATACCCCGGAAGCGGCTGAGGCTGAGGCTGAGGCTGCTGGTGGTAGTGGCCCATGTGGTGGCCGTACGCCGCCGCCATGTAGTGGTGAGGGTACATCATCAAGTGCTGCTGCTGCTGCATCACCATCGCCGTCGCCGGGTACTGCATCCCCACCCACTGCTGCGCCGCCGCCGCCTGCTGCGCCTGACGGCTCAGATCTCCACCACCGTTGCTGCTCGCCATATGTATAATATATATATATATAGATATAGATATAGGCGTGGATTGGATAGATAGACAGATAGGTAGATGTATAGGGGGCGGGTGCTATGGGTGTTTGTGTGTGGTGTCCCTCTCTCTCTCTAAAGGAAGAGCAGCAGAGGCAAAGGAGGGGCAGAGAGAGAGAGAGAGAGAGAGGGGAAAGAGGAGGGTGAAAAGTGGGTTAAGATGGGTTTTAAAGGGAGGCGCTTGTTGTTGTGTTGTGGTGTGGTGTGGTAGTAGGAGACTAGGGAGACTAGGGAGGGAGTAGTAGGAGTAAGATGAGTTTAGAGTTTAGATCTTGATTGTGTGTTTTACCATACCCTTCCCTTGCAATTACTATTACGGCCACCTCCTCGTTTGCAATACAACAAACCTAGACTTTTTTTTTTTTTTTTTCCCTTTTCTTTGCTTTGTATATTTAGGGTTTTCTTTTAATGAGATTTTTAAGGATTTAATTAAATTTTTTGACTATTTTTTTAGGAATTAGTCATAATTTAATAAAATTAAGGATTTAACATTAACGTATTTATGTTACACTTATAGCATACGTTCGTGTATCATATTTATACTACACGTATAAATATCTTACATGTATGTTATGGTTAAATTTTTAATTTTGACATTTTAATGCTACATCCTTCAAATTTTAGTTTTAAAATTGTTAATTTCTAAAATGACCATTTTATTACAACACTCGTACATTGGACTATTGGAGGACATACTTATTTTAATGGAAAATTCTGTAGTTGATTTTTTTGTGGTAGGAAATAATTTTGAATGGTCAGATTCACATTTTTAAGATGCGAGACCCACCGAAAAAATGAATCCAGCGGTACAGAATTATTTTCCACTACAAAAATAAACCATCACAAAAATACCCATTTTAATATATCAATTTTTACGACTGATAATATATTTAAGAAAAATAATGGTAAAAAAAATTGACTAGGAGACATTTAAGAAAATAAATCATTAGTTTATACAATAATGTTAAAGATTCTTAATATAGAAGGGGAAATATGAAAAACTTGTTGACCTACAGGGTACATTTGATCTACAACTATATAACTGTGTTTACTATTCTTCTTCTTACACCGTTATTTTTTATTTGTACGTAAAGTTATTTTGCTTGTGTTTTGTCTATTCTATTGTTTTTTTTTTCTCTATTTCTACGAAATTATGACTTTTTTTTTAATTATAATTCATTCTTCGTTTTTCTACATTTATTTTTAACTTTCTCTCTTCTTTTATCTTGTTATTCTTAAAATTATACTATTTTGTTATCTTTGGACTCTTTATTAAGATTTTTTTAAATTATAACTTATATATATTATATTACCTATGACTATAACTATATAATAATTAATAAATCTGGGTGCTTTTACTATTTACTTAGACTTATTTCTACTATTTATTTGATGCTCAAGTTATTTTAACCTTACGTATTCTCTCTTTTTTCTTCCAATCTCTTTCTCTCTTCCTTTATATAAATAAACTAACTAACTCCCTCTCTTTATTTTATTTTTATTTGTATTTTCCCCTTCTTCGTTAATCCCTTCAACCTTTTTTCTTCCTTTTTTTCTTTTTAATCTTCTAACACTTTCTTTGTAGCATTTTTTTCATTCTATCTTTTAATCTTTTTTTTTTCATTAGTTTTATAATTAAAGCAAATGTATGAAGTTGTTTATTGTGAAATCAAAAAATTAGATCATGTTTTGATACAAATCCAAATCACATTTTACCGTAGCAACACAGTTTAAGTATGACTTTTTTATCAGTGTAATTATTGTAGTAATATAGTTTAAACCAAAAGTTTTTTTTTTATTCGGATTGCAATCCAAACAACTCTTTAATCAAAAGAATTCGCATGTACTCAATGCGCTTAAAAACTAGTACTTTTTAAAAAGTTCTACAACTAATTAGTAAGACATTTACGGGGACTACAATAAGTGAAAAAAAAAAAAAAAAAACCCCTAAACTCAGGTAACATAATTTCATATTTGAAAACCCATAAAATTATTTTATTCCCCCTTGAGTTAAATTCTTGGCGGATACTATATTTTAAATAATTCTAGAGATAATTTACGAGCTAAGTTGTAAAAAAAAAAAAAAAAAAAAAAATTCAGAATGTAAAAACTCAAAAAAATTACGATTGCGTACAAGCGCTAAACATTCATAAATACTTAAGTCTATGTTTGGATGTCCATAGTATATAAAGATACAATAAGTTTAGGGACCAATATATATATATGTTAAATACAGAAGACCACGTTTGGGTGTTGTTTGTGTGTTGGCTGCGTTGCCTTTTGTGGGGTCGCGACCAATCCACCACCAACCATTCCATCTACCACTTGCAAGTAGTAAGCAATTTCTATGATGCGTGTGTGCCGAGAATAATGTTGCAACTTGCTTAATAATTTGCTTTAAAAAATTAATAAAAATGTGTGTATGTGTCTGACATTTGTTTTGTACTCTTCTACGCCGAAGATTAACTAATCTTCTTTGGAAGAAATTGGAGAAAAAAATTTGAGGAATTATGGGGTCATGTACTCATGTGGGTGATTTAATTTAATGATTTTTTAGCCGCGAAGTAACTAGTTTAGCTACGTGAATTTTGTGTATATTACTTAGGGTTTTGTGTCGAAACTGTGATGATGGGTTTGCGTACTTGTAAATTGTAATATGTTGTTTTAGGGAAGAAATCATCAAATGATTATGTGAGATACGGATCTAATGTCGAATTTAAATTGTACACGTAGAGAGATAATTGCTTTAGTTTAGTGAGATATTTGTGTGGATCTAAATTAGCATTATCGAAATTCTGATAATAAGGCATGTGTGGAAAGTATTTGTAACATTTTGCTTTAGGTAAGAAATTATCAAATGATTATGTGAGATACGGATCTTATATATGTTGAATTTGACTGTACGCGTAGACAAGTAACTGGTTTAGTTACCTGGGATTCTCGTGGATATTGATTAGGTAACCAGTTAGTGATATTCATGTGGATCTTACTTAGGGTTGTCGAAATTGTCGTATGGAAAATACTTGTAATATGTTTGTTTTAGGTATGAAATTATCAAATGACTATGTGAAATATAAAGATCTTATGTTGAATTTGATCATACGCGCTGAGAAATAAATAATATTTTTTTATTAATTTTTACGTTTTGATATGGCACGATTAGGTAATTACATAAAGCTTGCATGGATTTTATAAGTGATTTCACTTTACGTTGACCAATATCAAATTACAAGGACATGTTAATAGAATACTAAAAATTTTAATTCAAGATCGTAGTTTCAGAAAACCTGTTAAATTATTATATGAGATTCCCACAAATCTTATATACAACGTAACTCGCATAAATATTAACTCATTTTTTAAGTGAAAAAAAATTGTTTGATAATAAAGTGAGATTCGTATGGATTTTATGTTAAATTTCAACGCACACACTACCCCCTAGGTTGATGGAAAAGGAAAATGTAGTAAAAATGATTTTCTATTAACACATTTATTTTACCCTCTCTTTAAGAAAAGGAAAAAAAAAAAAAAAAAGATCATTTGAAATTACCTAGATCATATAGAGGATTTTAGTATATACATAATATACAACTAATGAATTTTGACAAGAGTATGTGCATGATTGACGCTTATCTGGAGCTAAAAGTAGAGTTTGTAGTTGTAGATAAAATACGTTTGATAGTGACATATATTCTAAAAATAGAGTTTAAAGAGAAAAAATATTAGAGTTTGTATTGGAGATGGCCTAACTAAGCATTATTTAAATTACAAGATTTTATCAAATTATAACTCAAATAAAAATAATCTGAATTGCTTACCAAACAGTCCCAAAATATAAAATCCGTTGCAGATTCCCTAGTAAAAAAAAAAATGTATGCAATTTGCAATTCAAGTAAATTTTATTAAATTCGCTCATATTATTTTATGTTATTCCCCTTGAGACGTTTTCATGTCACTGTTAATAAAAAAATAATAATAATTTCTCATGCAAGTGTCAAATGGCATAATTAGAGAGTAATGAATGATAAAATGCGAAGGGAATGATGTATTTGAGGTACATGTAACAAAATTAATGTTACTCTATAAGTAATATTATATTATATTATATATATATATATATATATATATATATAAATTTGTCTTTCGCAACTGCTAATTAATTATCACCACACCTTTTCTTTTACTTAAAAAAAAAAAAAAAAGTTTAGCAAATATCAAGAATATGTCGTTTTGATACTAAGACAATTTCTAAATTACAAAGCTGAAAAGGTTCTAAATTTTTCTCAAACTTATTGCCAAATTTTCTTTTATGATCTCTTGAGAAAGAAGTCATCTTTTTCTTGCCCCTATCTTGCCGTTTTTCATTTGAAGAGATAAGCTCTTTGACTAATTTTCGTTTTTCAGCACGAGGTTCACACTTTTTTTTTTTTTAAATTCAATTATATTTTCTTTTATGATATTGGTATAAATTAAGGCGTGTCGACCATGAAATAAAAAGTGAACATCAAATAGGTCCAACTCCTATTATGGTTTTTATCTCCTAATTTAAAAAGTATAATAGCTCGATGAATAACAATTGCAAAGCTAGAAAAAAAAAAAATATGGTGTATATCGCAATTGCAATTATTGGCTTCATTAATGCAAAATCTTTGACCAACGCGCTTTTATTTGGTCAAAATAGAGCTTTAGCAATTTCTCTTATAACATATTGATATAGAAAGTTTTGCCAGTCAAACCTTCTAAACTTGAACGTCTTGTGACAAGGAATTTTCCACACATTTTTCCCTCGTTTCTTTTCCCAATCCGGAAAACAAAAAGTAAAATAAAAAGAAATAAAGAGAGAAGAAAAATCAGAAATCTGAAATCAAATTCTTTTTATATTGATTAGCTAGCTGGATTCTGGAATACAACAAAGTCTGACTCCACTGGAAAATTAAGGGGAAAAAAAGTTACCAAAGAATTAATTGAATATTTAGTGGCAATAGCTAAAAAGCTAAAAATAAATAAATAAATAAATAAAAGGTGACAATAGGCAAAATTTCAACAGGAAAAGCCTTCAGTGGCTCTCTGCAGTTGTTGAAGGATAAGGAGGACAATGGTACATGCTGTACAACACAAACTGATGCTATGTCATCGACGATCGATCTATCTATCTAATCTATCTATCTTCGATAGTCTGCGTGAAGAAAGCTTTCGTAGGGCGTTCCCGTGAGTGTCTTTTGGATGTCATCCCAGTTCTCAACCAGAGTGGACAAAGAGCCCTTGTGTATTTTCACTTGTCGACTCTTGAGCTCCATTATCGGGACTTTCAGGAAATCTTGCACGTCTCTAAGTTTCTGCAAAAACGCGGGTTTAAGAGAATGCAAGTTCAAAACAAAAACACTAAATATCCTGAATAGTTTGGCAGAACTTGCCTACGTTAGCTTTGATTGGCTAAAAATCCGAAATGTAAGGCTTTCTGAGTGTATTGCTTTCGAGAGCAGGTTTTGGCTTCTCAAGTATAATTTCTTTCGGAAGAAGTTTCAGTTAAACTCAATGTGACTTCTTAAGTAAGTTCTTCTAAAGAAAGCTTGAATAAGAGCTCCAATAAGTTACTATTAAACTCCATTTAGGATTTTTGTTACTTATTGATACTATTGAAAACTATGGTTTAACTGGCTAAAAAGTCTGCCATTACTTCCCTTGTTCCACTACCTAAAACATAAGTACATAGAAACTTTGCCAGATAGATCCATTTCATTGGTGGAAAAGCATAGTCATTGATCTTTGATGGCTACACGAGTTCTTTTTTTTTTTTTTTTTGGTTCCTTAAAGGAGAAAGGACTATAGAACACTTGGCATAAGAAGAAACTTCTTCGCTTAGTATTTATTTAGATTGCTTACCGTGCGATTCTTGACTATATCCTCATAGTAAAGGATGATATGCCTGGTGCTCTTGAAATACTCCAAAGCCTTAGTTGTCGTCTCTTCTACTTGTTTCAGGTTGGGTATCAGCAACGTAGCATTGACCGTAGGTTTGTATTTTGCTAGTATTTCTGCCTGAAAAAAATTCTCGAGACGAGTTAGATATCTAAAAAAATATATTGCATTTCCACAACTTCTGGGAAATGTAAGTCGGTGCTTTACGGCAAATGTTGGAGATAGATGAAGAGAGGGATAATACCTCGAGGGGAGAATGTACGTGAGACTTGTGAGTCCCATTTAGTAGTTTAACATCCCTATCGTAAGAATTTGCAAGTACTGAGATCATCCTACGCAAAAGATTTCTTCGGAAGAGAAAGATGGCAGCGACGCCTCGACTTTTGAAGTAACTTACTATTTCTTCATGATGCTGCATCAAGCCCTGCATTAGGATTGTTGAAATATGTCAGAATTCTCTCTGTTATACAGTATACACAACAGTATCATGCACTATCAATATGTTGTGAACATGGTATGAGAAGGTATCAAGGAACAATTCGCTCTAACATGAACCACACATTTCTGTGAACTTCTTGATCGATTCTGAATCTTCTTAATAAGACCAAGAAACTTTTCCACTATGAACATAAGCCTTAAAAGACAAATACCGACCAAGAAAGACGTTTTTAATTCATAGCTAAGATAACATCCTAGAAAATCAATTCTTGAGAGGTCAGTAATTGCTTAACGAGAAGCCTCTATCAAAGCATAAATTGCAAGGTATAAATAAATAAATTAAAAAAAAAAAAAAAGCAAACTAGTTCAAAGTACTAATTTGTAGTGAAAAGTAAATTTGAGTTTCTGTTATTTGGTAATGTGAGATGAGTAACCACAAATAAGCAATTATGACCAACAATATGTCGTATGGTCTACAAACCCTGGACTTTTTATTCTTTGTTGTTGGCTTATGAACCAATTAAACAAATGCACGACACAAAAGCACATATTGAATATGTTCAGATTTTAACGAGCAGAACTCACCTGGTTAAGCATCCACTTCAAGCCAACGGCAGCTGTGCACTCGTTTTTTGAGGCACTACTAAACCAATCTAGATTATAAATTCTGTCCAAAGTCTCAACGATCGTTGAGACGTTACTTCTTCTCACTTTAACAGAGAAAATCTCCCCATTTGAGCTAATGTTAGTATGGTTGTTCAACAATGTCTCAAACCACCCACTCCCAGACCTCTGCATCGATAAAATGGCAAAATACCGGACGGGATTGCAAGTGCACTCAGCCCTGGTGATACATTAAACTCTCATGTCATTGCCTTGTCAAATGGAATCCGATCTTGAAATCAAATCAGACCAGCATTGTATTTGTTGTACCTGCTATAAGTCTCGGGTTTCGGGTAGTGCACATAAGGAAGTTCCGAGGGTTCAAAATTTGGCTCCGGGCATGGCCTCTCAACCACCTCAAGGTCGAAATATCCGCCCTTGTTGCGGGTGCTAAATTGCTTTAGGCAAATTGAGCATATGTAAACACCACAGACCATTGCAAAGACCAACACAATCATCCTCAACACCAATGGCGATTTCTTCGGTACCTTTATGAGGAAAAAATCCTAGCTTGTGTGAGAAACATGATACATCACCAAAAGCATAAACAGTGACAAAACCCCATATAACTACCAACAAACTCAAGCTGTTTTTTTTCTTTTTTTTGGTCTCTAGGCCAAAGGTGAATGTTCCAACTAGATTTAACAAACACAGAAGCTAGAAAAAAGCTCATCACATGAATATATAGATGGAATGGCAATCGCTATCATCAAAAAAAGTTTGAAAAAAAAAAAGAAAAAGAAAACCCATGACGCCTTACCTAAAAATAGCTACATTTTGATTATGGAACAAGAATAAATGTTTATGCTTAGCTAAATCGGATTAAAAAAAAAAAAAAAAAAGAACTGGGCACTCACACACGATTAAAAGCCCTTGGAAAAAAAAAAAAACGTTCAGCTTATTATAAACATAATACTTATATATATTGACAAGAGAAGCATAAAAACCGGCAAAAGATTATGTTTGATTAATCAACAACCAGATCGGACAATTCCCACATGCAAACCCATTAAAATATGACCAAAAGTCTCCAAATAAATAAAAACCCATTTCGAAATCTCGAAAAAGAAAGTGAAATAAAATATGGGATTGGAACGAAAAGGACTGACCTTAGTGAAGAAGGAGCAGAGATCGTCGGCCATAGCTATCGAAGCTCAAAACGGAAAGCAGCGAAAAGGCATTGATGAACCTCTTTCTCAGACTCCTCTCCTCTCTGCTTTATTTTAATTGTTATCACTTTGCTCAAAGATTTTAAAAAAAAAAAAAAATTGGTATTTAAATGTTTAAAAATCTGGATAATTTAATCCTAACCCATTCGAGATAAATTAAAACCCAAAAAAGAAAAAAAAAAATCAGAAACCGAAAAGGAAAAATATTTTCTTTTCTTTCGTTTCTCGCGAAAAAGGAACGCAATGATGAGACGCTTCGACCGTTGCACGCCCTCTTCGCTTTGCCTTTGCTTTTTTGTTTTTGTTTTTTTTTTTAATTTTATAGACTATTATCACTTTTTTTTTTCTTTTTTGTATTTTTGCTTAAATCCACAGAGATTTTGCGCAATCTACTGTGAGGATTGAATGGGAACGAAGGAAATTCGAAAAAGAGCAAAGAAAAAAAAAAATATAGTTATGATAAAAGAGTTTGGGTTTGTTACGTCGTCGTTTTGTGGATCCATCGTAGAGAAACGACAGTGATGAGTCCGCATATTCCACGTTGACAATTTCCTATTAGATAACTGTTTATTTTTTTGTTTTTTCAAATCCCTGACCGAAAAGATGCTTCAATTATGGGAGCAATAAAAGGCTGGCCTTTTGTTTGGCTTATAACTTTTTCTTTTTTTGGTAATTAATTTTTCTAGTCTTGATAGTATTAATTTTTCATTTATTTTTTGGGGATTTTTACACTACAATTATGTGGACTGAAATTGTCATACTCGCCTAGTAGTGTTATACACTCCAACAATCTGGAATTTAGAGTAGACATGTATCGTGACAAGTCGTATTCATGTTAACAAAACTCATTTTTAAAATTAAATTGCTATACTTATAAATGCTCTATTTTTCTTTTCCTATCAAACTACGAAAATTAAGCAACAATTGATAAACATTTTCGCTCCACTTACTAGTCATTACCTCAATATTTTCCTTAATGATGCATTGACATGGTAAATTTGCAAATATCTCGTCCTTGTATTAGTTTTCTATTGTCAACGCATTAATAGATTAAATGTTCATATATATGTCGTGGCAAAAACTCCACGAATATACATATGTATATTGTGTGTATGTATATATATGGCTAGTAATATACGGGCCTATTTGAATATGAAAATTGATGTAAATAACAAATTTTTTTTTACGTTTTTAAAAAATAGCATATATTTCAAAATATTAAAAGAATAGACATATTAAGAATTTTATAACAAAAATCAGTAAAAAGAAAATATGTGTATGAAATTTTTTAACATTTCAATTTTAATTTTTTAAAATCTAAAATATTAAAAAAATTAAATAATGCTAGACATATTAATTATTTTATCAATATTTTAATGTCAACTGATGTGGCAATTAAATTATTATGTTTTGATTGATTGAATATCAAATCTTTCTACAAAAATGATAAAAACTCATCAATAATAATATGACACTTAAGTTTGTATTTAAAAAATTGATAAAAATATTGGTATATGTAGCATTACTCAAAAAAAAAAATTCTTAAAAAAGTGTGAATATTGTTTTATTATTTTCTGTCAAAAAATTCTTGACATGATCGTTCTTAATATTTTGAAACATGTGTTATTGTTTAAAGACTCATTTAATTTTATCTTGTTTTTGCAACTCACTCATTTGAATATGAATGTAAATCTTATTTTATCGAAATAAAAAAATTTAAATTTGATTTTTTGTTAATATTAATTTTGTAATAAGAGGATATAAATTTAAAAACTTTATATTCTATTATTCTTCGAATTCCAAGCGAATTGAATCATTTATTTCATCTTTCTCTGTCTATAATGACTTGTCCTTTTAGATGTTTACGCGTTTAAGATTTGAACCTAGTTATGATTTAGGTTGACTTTTTGTCACATATATGAATTTAACGACCGACCAACAGAAAAGGAAAAATAAAAGAATGAACTAAGGAAAAGGAAAAGGATAAAATTTTGGAACAAGACTGATCTATGTGGGCCTACACAGGTCCATGACATCCTAATCAACATCAGTTTTGGACGTAACTTCGTGTACTATAAATTATCATCAACTCTTAAGAAACCAAAAATTTTCCCTACAGGGTGTGGATATTTTACGAGGGAGAATTGCAAAATAAGATTATTTTTAAGTGTCATATATTAATGTATATCCAGGTGATGTGTTTATTTTATATTTATAGTGTAAAATTTAAAATATACATATGAAATATAGATTATTATGTACCACAAAAGATGTGTTGGTGCAATTTTTCGCACCAACAATCACGTGTAAAATAACGTGAAAAGCAAAGATGAATAATGACGAAAAAAAATTGATTAAGAGTTAAGAGTAATTGAAATGTATTCTCTAAATACTCTTCGTCCCTTTCTTTTGTAACCTACGGCTATTTATAGTCTTACAATGCTGTATAAGGAAAATATACACCATAAAGTCTGTAACTCTATTTTTAGTAATTTTGTATTTATTTATGGTAATACGACAAAAATCAGACGGGAAGTCCGATACATGGTCCAAGCAAGCGGCTGGCTGCCGCCCACAAGGCGTCGGGAGGGCGAGCGCGAAGACCAGGCGGTAGGCTGCCACCCAAGGTGCCGACGGGCGGCTGGGCGCCGCACATGAGGGGGCCGAGCGGCAGGTTGCCGCCCAAGGTACTGACGGAGGGGGCCGAGCGGCAGGCTATCGCCCATGGTGCCGACGGGCGGCTGGCCGCCGCCCATGAGGGCACCGGGCGGCAGGCAATCGCTCGCATGGGCGCCAGGAGCCGGGAAGCAGGCTGCCGCCCACTTGGTCGACGGGCACCGGACAGCCGCCCACGGTGGCGCCAGACGCAGGCCATCTTCTTGATCCTCCGTTGTTGCTCTCCTTACTTGGGCTTTCCACCGAGCCAGCCCATCGTCAATTCATAACCTCAAAGATATTCTGGCCTTGGGTCTCGGGTTGAATTATGGCCCGACAAGAGGCATTTCTCAAAAGGATAATTTAAAAATAGTCATTATTTCTCAAAATTTCCGGACGACAATTGGACATTTTGTCTTACTCGGAAACTATTATTGGATTGGGCCGACTTTAATGCTAAATATGGGCTTGACCCATTTATAAGAAGAGAGAGAATGCACGAAGTTTAACTTGAGAAAATAAGGAAAACTTCCCTATAGAGAAAGTTCGTGGTGACAAGTGACAACTATTCTGAGCAGCTTTTTTAAAAATTAAAGAATGATGCAACACTAATAGTTATGCACCATTAATAGTTATGCTTTTATATGGTGCATGCATCTTCCAAAATCTTTTCTTAAAAAAACGTGAATTTGACAGCTTAAAATTGTTTTACACCACAAAAAATTTTCCCATCACAGCTAGCTAAGCTTCTTAGAGAAACAAGGAAAACTAGTTCAATTTGAACACATTATAAGGATTAGGGTACAAGAATAAGTATGGCATACAATAAAAGTAAGACATTTTTATTGACTTTTATGATAGTGTATTTTAAGTTTATGTGATATCTTTTTCTAATTTCAATTCTGTCGTTTGAAAATGCCTATTTAGATACAATGGTTTTATCAATTTTTATCTAGTAACCTAGATGTTTTGTGGTGAAATTTTTATAATTAAGTTCGGTAAGTGGCAAATAAATAAAGGTTGATACATTCAATAGGAGCGTAATTGAGGAATGGAAAAAATTCGAGAAATTAAGAAAAAGTATAGATGCACTATCAAAAAATTTTACCCTATTTAAGCTATTATATATCTACCTCATGTCTATACTATAATGACGAAATTAAAATATAAGTTAAACTGTTAAAGTACAAGGTACTCTATCGGTGCGTTTAGTGCTTTGGATTGGATTGGATCTGATTGACTTATATATGTGAGATTAGATTGTATTGGATTGTACAAAATACTATGACATTTTTGGAGTAATATTAGATTGAATGGGACTAGATGTAATATTTATTTTAAATTAAAAATAATAATTAATTAATAAATTATATGTATATATATTTATCAATGAATTAAATAATCAATTAAAAGAGTGGGGCTTATATTTTTTGCTATATCCCATGTTATCCCCTACTCTTAAAAGAGATGAGTTATCCTACTGATATGAGATTATTTTTAGAGGGAAATTTGAATAATCTCATCCACTTTATACACCAAACATAACATTAGGATTATATTATCTAATTCTATCAAATCTCAAACTATATCCTACTCACCCAACACACCTTATAGAAGTACAACAAATAATATTTTTTTAAAGTCTCTTTTTGGCTAAAAAAATTATCCTATTCCAGATAACTTAACAATACAAAGCCCTATCTATAGTCTAATCTTATGCAGTTAAATTTATAAGTAGTAGTTGTAGACTATAGAGTTGATAGTGGGAAGATTATAAAGTTAGGCTTGATTAAGGTATACACGTGAGCGGATTAGGTTTACTAGTCTATATTTACAAGCTCAATAAGGTTTTTATTTATTTATTTATTTTTAAAGCGGCTCAATAAGGTTTTAAAGGTTTGAAAGTTGGTTATATATCAAATCATCAATATGCCATATGCCCATGTCTACCAAAGCTTCTCGTTTGACCGCTTTAACAAATCGGCAAAGTGAAACCAGCTATTCTCTTGTCTCACCTTCGTATACTGCGCCAAGATTTTTAATTGCATCGAAATAATAACATTTTTGCCTCTAGAATTTCAAATTTAAAAAATATTATTATTGTTATTATTATTAGATCAGACGATCAGTTAAGAAATTAGTTAAAATTTGAAGGATTTAGTCCTATAATATTTAAATGAAAAATTTAGCCGTAACATAAATGTAACATAATATGTTACATGTGTATCATTTTATATTACACGTGTAACATATTATGCTACATATATGTTACGATTAAATTTTTAATTTCATAAAATTATGGCTAATCCTTAAAAAAATTTCCAAAAATTTGGTTTTTTTTTTTTTTTGGGTACCAATCAAAACGATTTTATAAACCAAACAAGAACCAGAAGTACAAAGCCGACTGAGGGGAGAGGAGGGGAAACCTTCCACCACAGCGGTACGAAAATTGACCCTATTCAATAAGAATATATTGTACATAAAAATATATTGTACATATATTTACTACTCACACTTGACCCTATTCAATAAAAATTGAATTACTAGTTGAATGTTTTATAGCATCATGTTGTGATATGATGGATTATTTTTAAATTCATAATTGCAGAAAGATTTAGAATTTAAGACAAAAGAAAAAAAAATAAAAGAAAAAGATTGCATTTTTAACTTACATAGTTTCATTGACCTATGGTCATTCAAGACAATTTGAGAATTTTATTGGGTAGAGATCGTCCTCTATTTAGCAATTTGAGAATTTCAACTTCAACGAAAATGTTTTATATTGGAAGCAAATCTGCTATCGTTTTAGAATGCTGATTTTCTAAATGAAATAATTTAGTGACAGTTTGACATTGTTGTGCTTACAAAAGAAGTGTTTCAAACTGTACCGATGAAAGAAGCAGCTGAAGTTATAAGCATGTAGGGTGTTTGGTTATTTTATTTTTGAAACTATTGTTAAAATAGTGTGGGTATATAAAATTACCAAAAAATAATTTTAGAAAATTAGTTAGTAGAATATGGGTAGTTAATTAAGGATAGTTTAGTAATTTAATATGGAGAAGCAGTTTCGGTTACGGAAAAATAGTCTTTAACCTACTTATCAAATTACACTAGGTAAAAGCAGAAACGATTACCTGCTTTTATAAGAAGCAAGTTTACCAAACGCCTATAACTGCTTTAGATTCTTTTATAATCTAAAAGCAGCATCAAAAAACAATGCCAAAATAGCCCTTAGTCGTTTTGATCAACGGCCTATGAGATTATGTAGGATACTCAATTATCTAAGAGAATTACAAATCTGGATTATTTTTTTATTGAACACGTGTGTGTATATATATACACAGTTATACAAAGTTATGTTTTAGAATCGAATCGTTTTGAATTAGATATTTGATGGTATCTTACCATTAATAATCCATTAATAAGCGAAATCAAATCCCTTGCCTTTCGCCGTGCTTCTCTTCCAACTTTCAAATAAACTTCTTCAATGGACTTTTTGTGATTTCAAAACATGTTTATAATTATTTTCTCCATTCTAACAAAAAATTAAGGGTACTTGGTTTGATGGAATACTAATAGAATTAATAAAATGATAATTCTTAATCGTTGATTTGGTTGAGCCAAAAAGGCATAAGAATAGTCATTCTATTAAAATGAAGATTTCGTTATATACTTGAATAAGCATTTTTTAATTGAACCCATAGAATGCTTATTATTTTTCATTTTTCAAATTATCTAAAATATGTTTGGCTTGATTTTTTTTAAGTCATTATTTTTTATTTTTGATACATATTAATTCCAATATCGAGTTCATTGATAAATCAAATAATAGAATCAAAATAATATTCTCATTCTTATTAAATTATAATATATTCATATTCTTACAAACCAAAACGGAGATAAGATTTTGTTTTCTACTACCAAACATTACAACTACTCCTCATCCTCTCTTATATAAACAAATCACTTATCATTCCAAGAAGAAGAAATCTGTGCTCCGAACTCACACACATTCAAAAAATGGTTCCAATTAGCACAGATCAAATTGCCTTTGAGATCCCCCAACGATTCCGTATTTACAAAGATGGTCGCGTTGATAGATTTTTTGGCAATGAGACCATTCCACCTTTCACGGATCCCCAAACCGGCGTTCAATCCAAGGACATAATCCTCTCACCCGAATCCGGGCTCTCGGCCCGAATTTTCCTGCCCCGAGTAACCGACCCGACCCAGAAAATACCCGTATTGGTTTTCATCCACGGTGGCGCGTTTTGCCTCCAGACGCCCTTCTCTCCCATCTTTCATGGCCACGTCAGCACTCTCGCCGCGAGGTCGGGTGTTGTTGCGGTGTCAATACACTATCGCCGGGCCCCGGAGCACCCCCTCCCAGTGGCCTTCGACGACTCGTGGGCTGCAGTCGAGTGGGCCGCAGCCCATCGAGGCGGGGACGGCCCCGAGGCATGGCTCAATGACCATGCAGACCTCGGGCGGGTTTTTGTGATGGGCGATAGTGCTGGGGCAACCCTAGCCCACCATGTGGTGAGGCGGGCCGGGGTGGATGGGCTAGGCGGGTTGAGAATTACCGGGCTAGTGGCAATTCACCCATTTTTCGAGAAGGAGGGGCCCGAGCCCGACAAGTTGCTGGACGTAATTTTCCCGACGAGGAGCAAGACGGGCGACCCGAGGGTGCACCCGGGCCAGGACCCGGAGTTGGGGAGGCTAGGGTGTGGGAAGGTTTTGGTTTGCTTGGCCGAGAAGGATCATTTGAGGGAAAGGGGATGGGCTTACTATGAGGCCCTGAAGAAGAGTGGCTGGGCTGGGCATCTGGAGGTCTTTGAGTCCCAAGGAGAACAGCACGTTTTTCATTTGTTCAACCCAACTTGTCACAACGCCGTGGCTTTGATGAACAAAGTGGTCTCTTTCTTGAAAAATGGTTAGAGATTAATGAGATTGTATTGGATAATAAGAGATTTTGGAATGTGATCTAGTTTTCTTCTTTTCTCCAAATTCAAATTAGTTTCCAGTGTTTTTTAGTACTAATAAAAGGCTTATGGCATTGACTGATCGGCGCACTTTTTGAGTGCAAACAACTATATTAGTTATTGCACTATAATCTTTGCTTATCAAACGTAAGTAAACCATTAATTCCTGTTGTAGTCAAATTCAGACAAGTAGGCAACTGTATTAATATATTATAGTTGGTAAAAACAAATGTATTATATGACAATAAATATATCATCTTAAATCTTAATCACATTATGTTTTGACAATTTGGTTATACTAACACGTGATCCTATCTACCACATCCACTCCTCAAAAGAGGACAGTAAACATCGCCTAAAACTAGATTAGTCGCTCATATTTATCGGATTTAAGTAGAGACTCGACCTAACTCGATCAAACTTTTGAGTAATTTATCAATGAAAGTCGTATCGTTTAATGATTAACTTTTGAGTTTTAACCCAAATAAAAAAGAAGTTTCATATTGCTTAATGTCGCACATGCATGGTTAACATCTGTAACTAATTATTAGAAAGCTAAATTGTTAATTTTTTGATAAGATAATTTATCAGTTTCATGGTCTATGCAGTGGGGTTATCTCATAAGTTTATAAATCTTTCCGTTGAAAAAAATTACAGATATGGATCAGTTTATCGATCGTTCTACCAACTACAAGTCAACTTAATCAGTTTGTTGCGAAACAAAAAATCTACAAGTCAACTCAAACATATAGTCTTATAGTCTTTTAGATAGCAGTTTGAATCCAAAAATTTAAATTTATATACCTTTATTATAATATATCAATGTTTTTTAATTGATATACAAAAAGTTGGGTCATGTATTCTTATTACAATTAAAAAAATAATAACATTTTCAATTCTTAATACAAATTTTTTCTCTTTCCATCTCAATTTAAATACTAAATTAAACTCTCATCCAAATATCAATTTGAACTTAAGATTTTTCTAAATAAAAAAACTCAAATCCAATCTTAATAAAAAAAACTCAAATCAAAATGACTCAAATTGTGCATCTGAGAATATTGCTATTCAAACGATTGTAGATCATTCATTTTTAAAACGCATTACTCACACACATATTAGACATATATAATATGGAGGAGGTAGTCATAATGTTAGAGCATACTATCAGTTTATAATTACTCACATTTATGCGTAGATTTTTTTTAAAGATAATTGATTTAAATATCGAATATTTTTAGCGGTACCTTGGCATAAAATAATATTCCATCATGGAAAACCAATTTCCACTGCCTTTTTCAATTACATGGTGTGCTTTTCTTGTCGCTGTCTTTACCAAACTAAGCTACCTTAATTTCTCAGTCCTAAATAATAATTAAGTGTGTACAATGACATACAACCAGCTGCCATTATTGAGGGATTTTATTATTATTTTACATCACAATTAAAATAATAGATTTTGTCATCTACGGCCAATGATATTGTCCAACTACTCTTCAATATCTCTCTTATATAAATAAACATATTAAGCCAAGAAGAAATCTGTGCTCCGAATTCAAACCCACTCAAAAAATGGATCCAATTAGTGCAGATCAAATTGCCTTTGATTTCCCTAACCTCTTCCGCATATACAAAGATGGTCGCATTGATAGATTTGATGGCACTGAGACAATCCCACCTTTCACAGATCCCAAAACCGGCGTTCAATCCAAGGACATAATCATCTCACCTGAAACCGGGCTCTCGGCCCGGGTTTTCATGCCACAGATATCCGACCCGACCCGAAGACTCCCGCTCTTGGTTTTCATACACGGAGGCGCATTTTGCATCCAAACTCCCTTCTCTCGAATCTACCACAGCCACGTCAGCACCCTCGCCGCCATGTCGGATGTCGTCGCGGTGTCTGTGCACTACCGTCGAGCCCCAGAGCACCCCCTCCCGATAGCCTTCGAAGACTCGTGGGCCGCGATTCAGTATATTGCAGCCCATCGGGATGGGGCCGGGCCCGAGGCATGGCTAAACAACCATGTGGATCTCGGGCGGGTTTTTGTGGCCGGGGACAGCGCCGGGGGGACCCTTGCCCACTACGTGACGAGGCGGGCCGGAGTGGACGGGCTTTGTGGGTTGAGAATTATCGGGTTGGTTGCGATCCATCCATTTTTTCACACAGATGGGGTGGGATCCGATCAGTTGTTGGACATCATATTCCCGACAAGGGCCGGGTCGGGTGACCCGAGGGTGAACCCGATCCGAGATCCAGACTTGGGGAGGCTAGGGTGTGAAAAGGTTTTGATTTGTGTGGCCGAGAAGGATTCTTTGAGGGAAAGGGGTTGGGCTTATTATGAGGCCTTGAAGAATAGTGGTTGGGCTGGGAGTTTGGAGGTTTTTGAGTCTCAAGGAGAAGATCACGTTTTTCATTTGTTTAACCCCACTTGTGACAACGCTGTGGCTTTCATGAACAAAGTGGTCTCTTTCTTGAAAAATTAATAGAATAAAAGAAAAAAAAATGTAAGAATGAAATTGTATTTTATGAAGATTTGGGACTTGACGCGCTCTTATTCTTTCGAAAGAACAAGCACTTATTATTATTTTGGGTCTTTCTACAATACTCCACCTAATAGTATGTCAATATAATATTAAAAAAGTGCATAGTAATGATATTAAAGCATGTAATAATGATTCTTTACATATTTTCTATACTCGTAGGTGGAGCACTACAGAATTAGCCTATTATTATTATTATTTTAAAAAAAATTTGTGGTAGTGTATATCTACAGTTGCAAATACAGATATCCAGATATGTATTTGCGAAGAAAAAAAAAGGATACGGATAATCTATATCGATTTTAAATTGATATGGATTTTGAAAAATCCTTTTTTAAGACGGATATCCATTATCCGTTTTTATTTTATTTTTGCTTTTTAAAAAAATTTCCGAACCGTTGGATAATCAATCCAACGATCAAAAAAAAATTCAAAAAATTCTATATTCGTATCCATTTACCAGTTTTGCAGGGCAATAGTGGAGATACTTGAGGGCCAAGGGAAGCATATGACCCTCCTAAACTTTTTATTTTTTATTATATTGTAAATAAGTTTTGTATATAGGAAAAAAATTACATGTAATTTTTTTTTTCTTGCCCTCCCTTATGTTTCGTTTTACTTCTATCTTATGTCCCCCCCTAAGAAAAATCATGACTCTACCCCTGTCTTTGGGTATATCTTACGATAAAAAAACGATTATGAATCATCCAATTTATTTTTATAATGAATGTGCTTAAAAAATTTAATTTGACGAATTCTTTATCACCTAATTCTTCTTATTATTTTTCTATATATTGAGTGCTAACTAACTGAACTTACGTATGACTTATTTGGCACTTAGTAGACTAGTACGTACAAGAAGATAAGCAAATTACACACCTGTAGGCTGTAACCCACTTTGCACAGAAGATTCTTGAGTTGTTGAGCTCATGAAAGAAGAGCTAAACAATGAAAACATATCGGAATTAGTTGGTAAAGTTGTTGTTATGTATATCATTGTTTAGTGGCCATGAAACATAATTGAAAACTTTTAGCTCTTCCTTACAAGAAAGGAAAAAAAATAAATAAATAAAACAAAACTCTTTGGGCCTAGTATAACCAATAATTCAAGCTAATATCCACTTTTGGCACTTTTCTTCTAATTTCCGCTACTACTCTCCCTACCGTTATTATTATTTTTTTCTCTGTTATTATTATTTTTGATCTCGAAATGTTACTCTCGAATTGGGAGAAATACCTATCTAATGGTCATAGCACGGTGCAAATTTAAAAATTTAAAACTCTTTAAAATCTCATGCATTTAACACATCTGACTGAATGCTTAATATCCAAAGAGCATCTATCACATGACTCATTCAACCTCAAATGTCATAGGTTGTTCGAGTAAAAGCCAATTTAACAATAATTTATATTAAAAATCAAATGATTTTAAATAATGTTAAATCATTAGTTTATCTAAATAAAGCACAGTGTAAGTTCTTTATTATTATTATTATTATTATTATTAAGAATCAGATATATTCGTTCCTCGTGAAAATAATTGAAGCAATTTGGGAAAAAAGAAACAGAAATAATAGTTTTGATTACTCATCCCGACATTACGTAGCTGAGTGTAATTTTCAGCGTGCTTTATAATATTGCTTCTGACCATTCTTAAAATATACAACATCTTGAATATATTCAAAACCCCGTATTGTAATGATATGATGCTTGCTTTTAAGTATGGTTAGATCTTACAAAAACGTAATTGACAAAACTACTGGTATTGGATTATATGAATATAAGACCTTCTCAATGTAAATGTCAAATTTAATACTAAAAAATATAAAAATGTTATATTTGACATTTGATCCTCTAATGCACAAATGTTATTTTATTATTTTTTAGTTGCAAAAACTAATAAAAGTAATCGATGCTAACAAATAATAAATAAGATTACAAATAGTCATAACGACTTCTTGATAAGATGAAACTTTTTTAAATAAAATATTAATTTTTAATTAAATGCTTAAAAATTAATCAATCAATGTTTTATTTCAAATGTCAAAATTTGACATTATGCTATATTTAGTGTCAAATTTAACATCATATATTGCATTTGCTAAATTTAATGTCAAATTTGACATTACATTGAAAAATATTTTTTATGCTAAAATACTAAATTTTGATATTTGCACATAAATTTGATATCGCATTAGAGATGCTATAAGAGAAATGCTAATCACATACGCAAAGAAAGCACGCCCCGTGAATATAATTAGCTGAGCTTGTACGCCAGCTATCAATAGGTGGTTACAGAGTTAGAAGTGTTAGTTAGGACTCTAACTAATTTGACTAGACTGTTAAACTGGATTTCTAGTTTATTAATAATAGTCTATTGTATTGCAACACTGAAATAAAAGTGAAGTATAGAAATACGCAAAATATTTACACAACAATAAAAATATATACCTAAAATAATTAAAAAAAACTAATTAATTCAATAATTATTTGATCATTCAATCAATTACCATAAATTATCATTATATAAGTAATTAAATTAATTAGGTATTTTATAATATTTTTTTTAAAATAAAATATTTATTTAAATTAAGTGTTAAATTTTGAATATTCGTTACAATTTCTCTTACAGTAATTAGTAAGTTTACTTATGAAGTGCTTTCTAAATTATACCGTCACATGAGGACTCACTGGCTTTGTAATTATGTTCTAATTTTCAGACACTTCGTAATTTATTTGTCCGATCCGTGTAAAGAATACTCACGGGTCACGGCTTTTATAAGTAACAAATACGATGATAATAATATTTTTTAATTTTTAAAAACATTAATTAAAATTAAAAAAAAAATGGTTAGCAGCTAATATAAAATATAAATATGTTATAGTACATGATCTTTGACTCCGATTACACGCTATCGTTTCTTCTACAATATAACTTGGAAGTTGGAACTTGATTATATTTCTTGTAAAGAAGATTGAAGATTGAAGAGCTCAATCTTACTACAACAATGGAGGAGCAGAGTGAGGTAGTGATTGAGTTCCAATACTTCCGAATCTACAAAGACGGCCGAATCGATCGCCTCCTCGGCGAGGAAATCGTCCCACCCTCGCCGGAGGCCGAATCCGGGGTCAGGTCCAAGGACGTCGTCGTTTCGCCCGAGTCCGGACTATCCGCCCGGCTGTTCCTCCCCGAAATGACTGACCCGACCCGGAGGGTCCCCCTCGTCGTGTTCCTCCACGACGGTGCCTTTTGCATCGAGACCCCCTTCTCTCCGCGCTACCATCGCCACGGTGTCGCCCTCGCCTCCGACGCCGACGCCGTCGTTTTGTCGGTGCACTACCGCCGGGCCCCGGAGCACCCCCTCCCCATCGCCTTCGATGACACGTGGGATGCGCTCCGTTGGGCCGCATCCCATGTGGGTGGGACGGGGCCCGAGGCGTGGCTCAACGATCGCGTGGATTTCGGGCGGGTTTTCTTGGTCGGAGCCAGCGCCGGGGCAACCCTAGCCCACTACGCAGCGAGGCGGGCCGGGTTGGAGGGCGGGCCAAGTGGGCTGCGTATCTTTGGAAAGGCTAGGTTGTGGAAGAGTGTTGGTTTTTGTGGCTGAGAAAGACTTTTTGAAGGATAGAGGTTTGGCTTATTATGAGGCATTAAAGACGAGTGAATGGAAAGGTAAAGTGGAGATAGTTGAATCCAAAGGAGAAGATCATATACTTTCCATTTGTTCAATCCCAATAGTAAAAACGCTATTGCCCTAATGAATAAGCTTGTTTCTTTCGTGAAGCATGAATGAGAATAAAAAATATGTCCGCTAAACATTATTTGTATCATTGATTAATCTGAGAGAACTCGTCATGTGGCAAATTCCCAGTTATTGGAAATCATCCGTGTGTATCAGAGAGTTTGTGTAAGTTTCATAATTACATTTGCCACCAACTACAATGATGTAAATAATTTGAATAATTTGTTATGTTTTTTTTAATTAATTCAATGCATGAAATCTTAAATTCTATCTATTTCAGTCATTAGCTTTATCACTTAAAAAAAAATCTTATCTAAATTTTTTTTCAAAACGTCATTAATTATAGTAAGTTTTAAAGAATAAATTTAAAAGAAATCATGTTAATAAAGAAAGTCGTCTATATTGCTTATAAATAATTATCAAAATCTCACGCGCATACCAAACTTTCTTCTGGCTCTTATTGAGAGTAAGTATTTCTCAAAGTTACATAGACGTTATTGGGACATATAAAAAAAGAGAACTCTATTTAGTTTTTATATTTTATTATTGATGGTTTATCAACTTTTTAAGTTTATTTTTTGGCCGGAGCTAGCATCAGGGCAACCCTAGCCCACTACGCGGCAAGGCGGGCCGGGTTGGAGGGCGGGCCAAGTGGGCTGCGTATCTTTGGGGTGGTTCTGGTCCACCCGTATTTTTCGGCAACGACCAGCCCGACAAGCTGATTCAGTTCATTTACCCGACGAGCACCGTGTTGGGTGACCCGAAGTTGAACCCGGGTATGGATCCGGAGTTGGGAAGGCTATGGTGTGGAAGAGTGTTGGTTTTTGTGGCTGAGAAATACTTTTTGAAGGATAGAGGCTTGGCTTATTTTATGAGGCACTAAAGAAGAGTGAATGGAAAGGTAAAGTGGAAATAGTTGAATCAAAAGTTGAAGAAGATCATACTTTCCATTTGTTCAACCCCAATAGTGAAAATGCTGTTGCCCTAATGAATAAACATTTTTCTTTCGTGAAGCATGAATGAGAAGAAAAAATAAGTATGCTAAAGACTATTTGTATCATTGATTAATCTGAGAGAACGTGTCGTCATATGGCGAATTTCCAGTTATTGGAAATGATTAATTATTTGTGTGTATCAGAGAGTTCTTTGTGTAAATTTCATAATCACATTTGCATGCAAGTGTACTTATGATTTATAGTAAGCTACGTAATCTTGGTTTTGAGTCCATTTTTATGAGTTTTATTATTCTTGGGAGAGAAAATGGGATGTTATATTATTGGTTTTTATTTTGATGTCTTTGTCCAACTTTAGAATTAGATCTTAACGTCAAATTGATTTAAGTTATAACTCATCAATGCACGATTGACTTTGGCTGCTAGATCTGATATTATTACTTAAATATGTATAATTCATTTATGGCATTAGAAAACTGGTTCAACAGTTTAAGAATTGTTTTATTTTAGGAGATTAATTAATGGATATACGTTGCATAATCATCACTACATACAGTGTATGTAATTTTTTCCCCTCTTTTGTTTTTTGTTTTTCAATACTTTGTAAGCTTTTTATTCCCACTAGTTTTTATACACGCGCAATTTTTATACATGCGCAGAGCGCGTGTAAAGCACGTGTAAAATAATATAACCGATAAAAAATATGACACGATGAAAAAAAAAAGTATATTTTTGTTAATTTTTTTTTAAAATGTGATATTTTTGTTATTTTGAATAATTACAAGATTAAATTTATCATTTAATATAAATACAAGGAATTTTTTTAAAATTTTCAAACTAAAAAAATAAAAATAAAAGCTTAGAACAAAAAAAAAACAAATAAAAAATAGTTACGGTAAAAAAAAAATATAACAATGGGTGTCAAAAGATTGAAAAAAATATTATGAATCCAACCGCGCCAAGAAATTTTTTTTTTCGAGATCATTACGTAAAAAAAAAAAAAAAAACTATTGAAACGATTCAAACAAAAAAATAAAACAAAGAAAAAGAGAATTTGTAAAACAACCAACCCCGATAAGCTCATGGCTCATTTACCCGGCGAGCACTAGGGTGGGGCGACCCGGGGTTGAACACGGGTACGGATCCAAAAATGGGGCTGAGAAAGACTTTTTAAGAGAGAGAGGTATGAGTTAGGGACTTAGGGTTACTTGGAAAACAATTTATATAATAAATTATGGATCATTTTAGTTTGAGTTATTGTTTAACAAAATCTTATAATTCAATCAAAATTTAGATAAGAGTTTAATTATAGTATTTAAACTCATATTGTAAGAGAAAATATTTATATTACGAATTAAAAAAAAATATTTTTTACTGTGATAAAAGTGTTAAAACACTATATGAAGAATAGTTATAAGTTAGAATTTTGGATATTTTGAGGACAAATGTTAGTAGGAAATGGCCTCTAATTAAGAGGCACAAATATTAGTAGGAAGACTGGTTGGGTTGGCGAAGTGGTCCTTGTTGAGCAATATGTTAGGTAACATAAGCAATTATCCAAGACTCCACATTTAATTTAGGTCCCAATCCATATAAAAACCGAATAAGATGTGAAAAAGACATTTTCCATAACTTTTCACCAATAACATAAACACTGTACAACATCTAAATTTTTCACATTCTTATTATTAAATTTTATTTATTAATATTAATATATACTAGTAGGCATTTAAAGTTTAAACAGCCGTGTTTTATTCCAAATAGTCAATATATTCATTAAAAAATCAATAAACATCTTTTGCCCTCTCTATTAGATGTCTTATAAATATTTTTTTACTCAATTCGAAAAAAGAAAACTGTTACATTTTATTTTATTGTTATCTAAAACTTCTATATCTAGCTCTCATAATTGTCTGTATTTAAAGTGTTAATTATAATTCAAAAAAAAAGAAAAAGAAAAAAAGGATAAATATAAATAAATAAAAATCTCTAGAAGAGTTTGAAGGATTTTTTAGATGCTTGAATCTCTAAGGTTAGAAAAAGAAATTCTAAGTCCTTCCTTAGTAATTTTCAACTCCTCTCATTAATCCACCTTACCAAACAATAACCTCTACTTTATACACCTCAATCGCTCCACCTTTATCTACACAGCCCGTTAATCTTTCCTCTCTATCGAACACACCTTTTGGAACATTTGGTTCCGATTTAAGCTAGACATGATTTTTATTTGAGTTCAAAAGGTTAAAATTTTATATTTAAATCGGATATCTAAAATATTATTTAGTTGCACCATTTGAATTGAGATTTAAGAAAAAAATTTAAATTGAAGATTTAAAAAGTATTTTTCAGTGTAATAAGAGTATTTGAATATGAATTCAGGTTATTTTAAAAAAATATTATCAAACATTAAGTTTCATTGAAACAAATTATTTGGATGAAAAATCAATAATAATTAAATGGGGGATTTTAAGGAATACTTCATTCTTGGCACAATGATAATCTATACCCCATGCGTGTTGTACTTTTAATTTATACCTCAAAATTTACACTACAAACGTAAAGTGGAAATAAATGAAGCACACCACTTGAGATATAGATTATTAAGTAGCATAAAAAATAATTTTATTTTAAAATTCTCCTTTCATTTTATTAACCCATTAGATATATTTGTACGTACCTTGTATTGTTATGATATATTTTTGGTCTCAAATATGATTCGTCCCTTATTTGAGGTTCCCATTCAAATATTCTCATTTTTTTTTTCTTTTTTCTTTTTACTCTTCTAATTCTAATATAACATACTTAAATCTTAATAATTTAAATCACTTCAAAATTTAAAAAATAAAGAACCATTTTAAAATACACATTTAAATGATTTATCCAAGCAAAGAGTTACGATCTTATAAAGATGTGATTGTTAAAACTACAGATTATTAGATGTTAAGAATATAATTAGCTGAGGTTGTCCCCCAGCCGTCAATAGGTGGTTACAAACTTACAACTCACAGAGTTAGAAGGTACGGGATTAGGACTCCAACTAACTTGATTAGACTGTTAGACTAGAATTCTCGTTTATTAATAGTCTTATTGTATTAAATAATTACAATAATTGGTTAGTTTATTTATGAATTGCTTTCAAATTATACCATCACATGTGGACTCATTGGTTTTGTACTTATATATATATATATAAAAGAAAATTTCTCATCTTTAATCTTAATTTGGTCATTGACTCATTAGTCATTAGTAAACCACAAAACATGGATTCATCGTAATCATTCATTAACTACAGCAACTATTTTATACAAATATAACGCCAAACACCCATGAACTATATAATATTGCTCTTTACTTTTCCTTATATATAATAAAAAAATTATAGTGAATACTCAATTTTCTACCCTTAATTTAAATGAATATTAAATTTTTTTAAAAATATAACAAAGTATTGATTCATTTAATTACATGATAGTAATGGTTGATAATTTATTTAGTAATAAAAAATATGCCTAAATAAAAATTAACAAAAATTATAGTGAATACCTAATTTTTAACACCTAATTCAAATTATTACCCAATCTTTTGAAAAATATAACCAACTACACAAGTGATTCAATTACTTACACAGTGGTAAGTGATGGTAATTACCTTAGTTACCAAAAGCATGTGCAAGTAATTGACGAATTGAGTAGAAACTCAATCACTTCAAAAGTTTGGGTATTTATTTTTATTGTTATATAAATTCTGGGTATTTTCTTACTTCACTCAATAATTAATAAATTAACTAGTTACTCAAATATTTTAAGGGTTTTTTAGGCATTTAATCAAATTTTTGGGTAATTTTTTAGGATTTAGCCTTAATATATCGAAATTAAGGATTTAGCCATAACATGTTACAGTTTATGTTACATGTTACGTTACATTTAATATTACATTTTTTACACGTATATATGTTACAGGTAACATAAAATGTTACATATTATGACTAAATATTTAATTTCATGAAACTATGGCTAAATCTTTCAAACTTTCTTTTTAAAATGACTAATTGACCCATATTTTAAAAACTTAGATAATTATAATTATTTTTTATATAAATTCTAAATATTTATGTACTTCACTCCGTATAATATAAGATATGAAATGCTTTGGAACACTTTATATTTGCACAATAGAACACTTTATATTTGCACATTTGTTGATGATAGTTTAAAAATTGACTGTGATATGTATATGAGCTAGAATATGATGCTTGACTCGATTTGCATTATCGTAATAAAAAACATTGAGAATTTATAAAAATAGTCTTTTTTATTTATGAGGGTTCTCGTTCGGAGAACACATTAAAAAAAAATCAGTGGGAAACATTTTAAAAGCTATTATTGGTCTTTGTATGGCAGTATGGGTGTATAATAGTTTATTGTACTACTTATTACACCTAATATTTGTCTATTATTCTTATTTATTATTTTTTCACTTAATTCGTTCAAAAACTGTTAACTCTTGCTCTTCCTCTCATTCCAGCTACCCTCGAGCTTGAGCGCGCCAACAATAGCAATAGCAACAACAGTGGCCACGACGACTACGACATATAAGATGTGGAGGTCGCTTTCCGGCTTCGGCCCGCCCCCGCTCAGCGACCCCAACAGCGACAGTGACATGATTTAAAAATATTGTCAATAATTATTTGAAAAAAAGTATTGTTATATGCTGATTTTCGTCCAAGGACCTATCATCGGGGATGCCCCCCGATCAAGTACGACCTCAGGATAGAGTCCCCGAAGGAAAGCGTGGCATCGCCACATCAGCAAGAGCGCCGACATCAGCGACATCGGAAGCATCGGGCGACCTAGTGCCCATGTCTGCGAGGATGGCGAGTAGGGACAACACCGAAGGTGGACCCTGACTTGAAGCAAGGTCCTCGGGGGAAGACAATTGCGATGAAGACCCCGTAAGCCTGAAGACGAATTAAACTTGCGATAACCATTAAGAAGATAGAAGATCGGAAGAATCGGGAGTCTCCCCGCGAAGCAGGAGATCCCTGGTCGAGGGATGAAGCGTGGGTGGTTGGAGTAGATCAATCCCGATGATAGGGACATCTGACAATTACTGTAGACGCCTCATTTCTGATGGACGTGAGTTGATTAGTTGGTAACCCACTCTCTTATTTTAGGGAAGGGTATGGTCGATTATGATAAGGTCACCTAATCCCACAATTTAAGGGATAATTTGTCAGGTGCCATTAATGCACTTTCCCCCCTCTCCTCCGAAAAACCTATAAGAGGAAGAGATGGAGAAGGGGAAAGGGGTTAAAAAAAAAAACATACCGAAAAACACTATGTAAAAAGCCCTTTATAAGTAAATTCCATAAACAGTGGATGTAGGCTATTACTCCGTAGGAGGGTCGAACCACTTCAAAAATTAACCGGTGTTTTACTATTCTTCACCGTCTTTTCATATTCATTGCCGTACGGATCGCAGCGTTGGTTCAAATTCCACACCAACAAGTATCATTGTTGTTTATTAAAAGATAAACTAAGGGTGTGTTTGTTTGGGTGGAGGGGGAGGTGGAAGGATGGAGAGGATGAGGGAGAGGTGGAATTTATTTGTTTGGTTAGGAGGAGGAGAGGGGTAGAGGGAGAGCAAATTCACCCGGGTCCACAAACTTGCATCCTTCCGATAAACTAAGGAGGTGGAAGGATGGAGAGGATGAGGAAGAGGTGGAATTTATTTGTTTGGTTGAGAGGATGCAACTTCTCCTCTCTCTTTTATTAGCAAAAAATCTATTTTATCCAATAACATAATTAATAACAAATATTAAAATGGACAATATAGTCATTTTAGAAATAATTATTTTCAATCCACTCATCTGTCATTCATTCCAACCAAACAACTTGAAATATTATTATAATCCTCTCAATCATTCACACTCTCCATCATTCTAATACTCTCCCTCCTTAAGTTCATACTCTCCATCCACCCAATCAAACATATTTTAAAATTAAAAAAATAGCCTATTTAGTCAATTCACCGTATTAAATTATGTCTTCAATTAGGTGATAAATATAAAGTGAAGTAGATAAATATTCAAAATTTACATTAAAAAAAATACTTAAGCTTCTAAAATAAATGAATAACTAAAAAATTCATTAATTAATTACATATATATTTTATCACTAAGTTAATTATCATATAATAGACCGAATCACTTAAATCATTTGTTATATTTTTTAAAAGATTGAATATTTAATTAATAGTTTCTCATATATAAAAAAGGGTATATAGCACATGTATAGTACATGATCTTTTACATGATTGAACGCTATCGTTTCTTCTACAATATAAATTGGAAGTTGGAACTTGATTATATTTTTTTGTAAAGAAGATTGAAGATTGAAGAGCTCAATCTTACTACAACAATGGAGGAGCAGAGTGAGGTAGTGATTGAGTTCCAATACTTCCGAATCTACAAAGACGGCCGAATTGATCGCCTCCTCGGCGAGGAAATCGTCCCACCCTCGCCGGAGGCCGAATCCGGGGTCAGGTCCAAGGACGTCGTCGTTTCGCCCGAATCCGGCCTATCCGCCCGGCTGTTCCTCCCCGAAATGCCTGACCCGACCCGTAGGGTCCCCCTCGTCGTCTTCCTCCACGGCGGGGCCTTTTGCATCGAGACCCCCTTCTCCCCGCGCTACCACCGCCACGGCGTCGACCTCGCTGCCGACGCCGACGCTATCATTTTGTCAGTGCACTACCGCCGGGCCCCGGAGCACCCCCTCCCCATCGCCTACGATGACACATGGGATGCGCTCCGTTGGACCGCATCCCATGTGGGCGGAACAGGCCCCGAGGCCTGGCTCAACGATCACGTGGATTTCGGGCGGGTTTTCTTGGTCGGAGCCAGCGCCGGGGCAACCCTAGCCCACTACGCTGCGAGGCGGGCTGGGTTGGAGGGCGGGCCAAGTGGGCTGCATATCTTTGGGGTGGTTCTGGTCCACCCGTTTTTCGGCAACGACCAGCCCGACAAGCTGATCCAGTTTATTTACCCGACGAACACCGGATCGGGTGACCCAAAGTTGAACCCGGATATGGATCCGGAGTTGGGAAGGCTAGGTTGTGGAAGAGTGTTGGTTTTTGTGGCCGAGAAAGACTTTTTGAAGGATAGAGGTTTGGCTTATTACGAGGCATTAAAGAAGAGTGAATGGAAAGGTAAAGTGGAAATAGTTGAATCCAAAGGAGAAGATCATACTTTTCATTTGTTCAACCCCAGTAGTGAAAATGCCATTGCCCTAATGAATAAGCTTGTTTCTTTCGTGAAGCATGAATGAGAAGAAAAAATGTCTGCTTAAGACTATTTGTAGTATTGTATCATTAGTTTATCTTAGGGAACGTCTCGTCATATGGCAAATTCGCAGTTATTGGATATGGTCTGTTTTTTCACCTTTTTTTTTTTTTTTTTGTGAGAGTTTGTGCAGACATCATAATTACATTTGCATGCAAGTGTAATAATGCTTTGCAATAAGCTACGTAATATTGGTTTTGAGTCCATTTTTATGATCAGTTTTGTTATTCTTGGTAGAGAAAATGGGATGTGATATTATTGGTTTTTTATTTTGATGTGTCTTTGTCAAACTTTAGAATTAGACCTTAACGTCAAATTGATTTATGTTATAATTCATCGATTCATGATTGACTTTGGCTGCTAGATCTGATAATATTACTTGAAATGAGTATAATTCATTTATGGCATTAGAAAACTGGTTCAACAGCTTAAGAATTGTTTGAGATCTAGTGGATATACGTTGCAAAATCATCACTACATACAGTAGATGTAATTTTTCCCCTTTTTTAAAAAAAAAAAAATACTTGTAAGCTTTTTATTACCAAGCAAGTGTACATTATTCTGAAGGAAATTTCTATTTACTCGAGCCAACTAAATGATTCACCAGAATGGTTCGCATCTTTTCATGATATGTTTTGATGATTTATCAATACAATAAATTAATTAATAACTTACAAGAAATGGACATTTCGGCGTGAACATTTTCTT
The DNA here is from genome assembly GCA_018132145.1 of Boehmeria nivea var. tenacissima. Taxonomy (NCBI): domain Eukaryota; kingdom Viridiplantae; phylum Streptophyta; class Magnoliopsida; order Rosales; family Urticaceae; genus Boehmeria; species Boehmeria nivea. Next base: position 16,244,849 of record CM030878.1, on the reverse strand, counting down.
ATGGCATTAGGTAGCCCATGTATCATGCAGAAAGTTAGACAACTCTTATATTAACTAAAATTATATAAAGAGTTACTCAAAATCATTTGTTAAATAGCCATTTGAAAGTCTATGTTTTAAGAAAATGGTCTAAGAATTCAAATATTAAGTTATTAGCTTCAAATCCCTATGAAATCTCATTTTTACCCATTATCACTCTTTTTCCAACCTCATGTATCAAAGGGCAAAAAAGTCAATACATATTGTCTAAAGGCTAATAACTTGATTATAACAAACTCAGGTCAATTCTTTAAAACTAAAGTTAAAAACAAGCCATTTACTTAATAATCTCAAAAAAAATTTATATAAAGAGTTGGGACAAAAATTATCGTGCAACAATTATTGAGTTTTTTTTTTTACTAACGATTCAGCAGACAAACGTCCGTTAATTGGAGAGAGAGTGATCAAATTTTAAAAATGATGTGGCTTTTTTTATTGGACTGATAATAATTAGAACAAAGACATCTGACAGACGATCTTTCTCCGTAAGTGTTGAATGGATTTTTCCCAAAAACAAAGAAGTACTTTCGAATCAATAAATTACCACTCGTGGAGCTCAAAAAAAAAATAATAAGAAAACTAAAACTGTCCCCATTAATTAGGGCCGACAATTTGGGTCTAAACACGAGATACGACACGACTTAAGCGTGTTTGGGTCCTTTTTTAATGTGTCCGATCTTAACGGATCGGACACGCTTAACACGATTAAATAACGGATGAACACGGCACGAACCCAGAAACACAATTATACTCAATTAGACACGATTAATAATTTAGTCTTAAATGAGTAGACACGATTATGACCCAATAAGACTCATTAAGACACATTTATTGAACGGGTCTTAATGGGTATACGCGACTACAACACATTTAATACTCATATGTGTATATATTTTTTTAATTCTTCATTATATTTCTTAATTATTTTGGCTCTTGTATAATACTTTGTGTTTTTTTTAAAATATAATTTCAAGCACTCTTTATGTCATAATCTCGTTAGTCCATTCCCCTTTTCTTTTGCATTTTCTCATTTCTCTTACTAAAGAAACCCTTAATTTAATATTGATAGACTATAACTTTATTTTAAGTACATTAATCACTTAATTTTTAAGTATTTTTAATAGTTAATTCATTTTGGGATAAATGAGTCTTTTTTGTTCAAAATCCGTTTAAACTTTAAACCCATTTAAAAATGAGTTGTGTGACCCATTTGGACTCATTTAAATAAATGGGTTCGTAGGTCGTGCGCGACCCGTTAAGACACAAATAATAACTGTATCTTAATAGGTCGTGTTTGGGTTGTTAAAAAATAAATAGGTCGTGTCTGGATCTTCATTTTAGACACGATTAATAAATGGGACGTGTCTAGGTCTGCTCAAAATTGCTTGAACATTAATATGACACGTCACAAACACGGCCCATGACACGAATTGCCACCTCTACCATTAATGTTGATCTCTATGACTTAAAAAAAATTAAGGACAAGATTCAGTTCGAGTTTGCAAAAAAAAAAAAAAAAAGAAAGCCTTTTAGTCAAATATTACTCAACAAAAGAGATAAAAATACAAAATGCTCTTACTTGAAAAATATAGAAAGTGCTACTTTTCATTTATTAAAAAATAGTTTTTTTTATGGATCATTTGGGTTAATCATTTGAATAATTTAGTAACATTCAAAATTATTTTGACATTAAATTATTATTAAAATAAGGATTATAATTAAATTATTATTAAAATAAGGTTATTTATAAATTGCCCCCAATGTTGTGCTATTATTGTAAGTTGTACTTTTATATTTCAAAACTACCATTATTGCCCCCTAAAGTTTTAAAAACTTATAAGTATGCCTCTCCGTTACAATCTGTAAAAATATTTATTGAATTCATAATATAATAATAATCTGTTGACATTTGTATAATTTTTTAAAGATCAAACGTCTTAAAATTAAGAAAATTATAATAATTAATTCTGTAGTTATTTTCATAAATACCATCTTATGTTGAATTATTTTTTCAAAATGCACCTCGATCTTTTAAAATTTTGTATTCATACTTTATGATTTCATATATTTTCTTAAAGAATTAGAATAGAATGGGTGAACTTATAATATTTTTAAACATCAAGGAGCACGAGTACCTGTTTTAAAACATTCAACTTGCAACTTGCAAAGCTAACAAAATATTGAGAGGCATTTCTATAAATTACCCTTAAAATAATATTGAATAATGTTACACCTTCTAAATATTTTATCTAAACAAAACCTAAAATCATAAAATATTATGTTTCAATTTTTCCAAAATTAAAACATCATCTTTTCCTAGTAAAAATTACATGTGTGATTTTTGCATTAGCCGGTCCATTAATTTCTTGATAGAACTCGTATATACCGGTTTCACATACTAGACAATTATAAATGCAAAATTTAATTGACAAGTCACGTCACTGAATAGCTTATGTTTGGGCAAAATATTTTGCCCATTCTTTCTATTTTTTGGAATGGTCAAAATGATTTGAAAATAGTTTGAAAAATGGTTTGCAAAATGGTTAGAAAAATGAGTAGAATAGTTTGACTTTGCGAATTTCGAGGTGGTATAAATGGTTGAGATTTAAAGATATTGTATATGGATTTGGAAAGTTGAAAAAAAATATTGAAAAAAAATGAAATAGAATGGAATGATTTGTAAGATTAAAAAATTGAATGGTTTGAAAAAATATGGAATGGAATAAAAAATGTAATGATTTGCCAGGGTAAATACCAGTTTGGCATTGCTGTACTGATATAAAAAGTGCTTCAAACTGTGCTGAAGAAAGAAACTGCTGGAGTTACAAGCATGTAAGGTGTTTGGATATTTTATTTTTAGAATTGCTGTGGATATGTAAAATTACGAAAAAATAATTTTAGAAAATTAGTTAGTTGAATATGGATTAAAAAATTAAGGATATTTTAGTAATTTAAAATGGAGAAGCAGTTTCGGTTACAGAAAAGCAGCCTTTAACCTGCTTCTCAAATTATACTGCGTAAAAGCAAAAACGGTTACATGCTTCTTTAAAAAGCAGGTTTACCAAACGCCTCTAGGTGCCTTTGATTCTTTTATAATCTAAAAGCAGCCTCAAGAAGCAATGCCAAACTGGCCCTTATTTTTATTGTTATATAAATTCTGTTATTTTCTTACTTCACCCAAATTTAATCAGGAACACTTGGCACAACCAAACGCGCAGCACAATCCGCCACAAAATCTCACCCAACAATCTCTCCCACACCTCATTAAATCTCATTAAGCTCACAACCACCAAAAATCTCCCATTCTATCCCCACAAAATTCAAAAAAAAAAAATTTTAACAAAACAAACAAACTTGAACTTTCTGTCCTTTTTTTATTTTTATTTTTTTTACTTAAGAGTTTCTTATTGCACTGTCAATGGCTAGCGTTCAGGCCACGAGCGACGGCAACGACATAGCCATTGACTTCACGTACTTCCGAATCTACAAGGACGGCCGAATCGATCGCCTCCTCGGCGAGGAAACCGTTCCGCAGAGCCCCGACGGCGATGAATCGGGTGTCCGGTCCAAAGACGTCGTCCTTTCGCCCGAATCCGGGCTTTCCGCAAGGATATTTCTCCCAAAATCGGCCGATCCGACCCGGAAGCTCCCATTCCTCGTCTACTTCCACGGCGGCGCTTTCTGCGCCGGCAACCCCTTCTCAGTGATATACTCCGGCCACGTCGCCGCTCTTTCCGCCGAGGCCAATGCCGTCGTTTTGTCCGTACACTACCGGCGGGCCCCGGAGCATCCTCTGCCAATTGCGTATAATGACGCTCTAGAGGCCCTTAAATGGGCCTCGGCCCATTTTAACGGGTCGGGTCCGGACCCGTGGGTTAACGAGCACGCTGATTTGGTGAGACTTTTCGTCGGTGGGGACAGTGCCGGTGCGAATATAGCCCACAATGCAGTTATGCGGGCCGGACTTGATGGGCCCGACGGGCCGAGAATTGCGGGCCTGTTGTTGGTCCACCCGTTTTTCGGGAACGAGGAGGTGGACAAGCTGTTGGAGATTATATTCCCCTCTAGCACCGGGCCGGGCGACCCGAGGGTTACCCCGGGCCACGACCCCGAGTTGGGGCGGCTCGGGTGCGAGAGGGTGTTGGTTTTTGTGGCGGAGAAGGATCACTTGAGGGATAGAGGGGTGAGTTATTATGAGGCGTTGAGGAATAGCGGTTGGGCCGGGTCGGCGGAGGTCGTGGAGGAACTTGGTGAGCGACACGTGTTCCATTTGCTCGACCCGAAAAGTGAGAAGGCGGGGGCCCTTGTGAAGAGGGCCGCTTCGTTCGTGAACCAAGCCTAGGCTCGACTCACGAAGGAAGACAGTAAAATTAGAAAAGCTGCGTGCCTATAAAAAAAAGGATTAGAGGATCTTTGATTTAGAGTTTTATTTTTTATGCTAATTTAATTCAAATCCGTATCCAAATTCGATCTCATGTGTTACGTAGCTGTGGTGCCATCATAATCATATCATCAATTTTTGTTCGTTTGTTTATTTAAACTACGTACGTTGATTCTTGTTCACTGATTAAGAGAGTTTAGACTCTTAATGGGATGGGGAGTAGAAAAATGTTAATAATGCTGTAAGCAAAAGCTACGTGCGGATTCATGGCTCAAGGACGTGTTCACAGCTGGCTGACATAATAAAGAAACGTTTATTAATTATCCACGCCAAGACAGTCACACGCATATGTATGCCTATATTAATTATACTGATATTTAGTGTCCCACCCAATGGATTTACTTGTCGGGACTTTCTTCATATAATTCTTGATAAATAATGTGTATTTTTTACTTCTAAGTTTCCCCTTTAAAAAACTCGATATTTTTTTAATTCGTCACTTAAAATCACAAGCTGTATCTTTGGTTATCACATTTTATAAATTACATCACCAAAGATAACATATATAACACAACACACACTCTTTAAATTAGAAAACCATAGAATATAGATCACGTGGTTCTGCTCATAGCAGTATAATATTTTATAGCATTAATTTCCCTGTAACTGCTCGCCCATTCACCAGATCGCCTAAGATTCCATCACTAAATTATGACTTAGCAAAAGCAGTAGTGCCAAAGACCCACTCTCTTCTCTCTCTCACTTTTTTCCTTTCCGTTATTAAAACCAACTTTTTTACAGGACTCTCACAAAAAAGCACTACAAATAATACTTATCTTAGCTTTACCATATCATATCATAATCAATGATCAATCCCTAAACATTTCCCACTCCAAACCAAAAACTTCCTTCTCTCCTTTCCAATGGCCTCTGCCGAGTCCAAAACCGCCGACGATATCATCCACGAATTCCGCTTCTTCCGGGTCCACAAAGACGGCCGGGTAACCCTACGCTTCCCACACTCGCCGAACGTCCCGCCGTCCGAGGACCACCCCGTCAACGGCGTCCGCTCCAAGGACGTCATCATCTCGGCCGATCCCCGCGTCACCGCCCGGGTCTTCCTGCCGGCCAGGCCCGGCGTCAAGCTTCCCGTCCTGCTCTACGTGCACGGCGGCGGGTTCTGCATGCAGTCCCCATTCACCCGCACGTACAACGACTTCGTCGCCACCGTCGCCGGCGCGTCCGGCGCCGTCGCCGTATCCGTAGACTACGGCCTCTTCCCGGCCCGGCCCATGCCGGCCTGTTACGACGACTCCTGGGCCGCGCTCCGGTGGATCGCCGCCCATGCGGGCGGGGCCGGGCCCGAGCCCTGGCTGAACAGCCACGCCGACCTCGGGCGGGTCTTCATCGCCGGGGACAGCGCCGGAGGGAACATGACCCACGACCTCGTCACCCGGGTCGGGCGGATCGGGATTCCCGGGCTGACCGTGGCCGGAGCGTGCCTGATCCACCCGTATTTCGGAGGCACCGAGGACGACCACATGGTGATGTACATGTTCCCAGAGAACAAGGGCACGAGCGATCCTAGGATAAGCCCGGCCGCAGAGGATCTGGCGGGGATCGGGTGCGGGAAGGTGCTGGTGTTCGTGGCGGAGAAGGACAGCTTGGTGGGCCCTGGGAAGCGATACGCCGAGGATCTGAGGGAGAGTGGCTGGGAAGGGACGGTCGAGATTGTGGAGAGCCTGGGAGAAGATCACTGCTTTCTTTTTATAAACAAAGACCCAAAGTATGACAAGACTGTGGAATTGGTCAACAAGTTTGTTGCTTTCATTAAAGATGAGAACTAGATAGATGTGTCCCTGTTGGGACCCACTTTTTTTTTTGTTTATTTAATTAGAGTCGCAATTTGAGTCGAATAATCATTGTCTGTCCATCTTATAAAAGCATTCATTATTTGAAGCGTTGAGACGGTGATTATATTCCAAGTATTTTACTAATAAACTATGCTAAGCTTTAAAATAGAGATGGCTTGTCAAAATAATTGTGTTGTATCAATTTAACTTGCCTTTGTATCCTAAAGAAGTTTTTTTTTTTTTTTCTTCCACGTATATAATTGGGATTGACAGAGGTGGCCACGTGAAATATCTGATCTTACCATATCTTAGAAAATATTGATCTTTGTCGTCTTCTTTAACCTTTCTTTAAACGTTTTGGGGTCTTCTTTTTGATTAGCTGTGGAAAGGTATATTCTAGTCATCTTTTTTTTTTTTTATCCAAACTAATAATCTGGTCATCTGGCCTGTGCTGTTTTTTTACATTTGTTTGTTTTTCTAATTTGTCACAGCTCGTACTAATTCTCCTTTCTTTAGCTTTCTTGATTGTTATACATATTTCAATTTATTTTTGTTGATATAGCATTTTTATTTATTTTGTTGTATGATCATGGGCCTCTTGGCAATATTAAAAATCACAATATGTACTAATTAAGCAAATTATATGACTAAATTATAACAGCGACATTACAACGCGAAAAGAAACAATACGTCATACGTGGGCCCTAAAAGGCCATGATATTATATGGGCACGAATTATTGTTTCCTTTTGAATATTGATTTCCAATTTTATACGAATAAACAAATAATCCATTTGGCATATTTCACAATTTTCTTTCTTTTATGTCCTCTTTCTATGCAACAAACGACTTAAAAGTTGGACCATTTTCGACGAAATTGACCAGACATAAAAATAGTTACAGTAAGCAAGCAAAAAATCTCAGGAATCAGGAACATTTTATTTGTTTATGAAATCACTCAAAAAGGGGATCGTTTTAGGATTTTTTTCCTCAAAAAAGTTTTTGCAGTATTTGTAGTCACTAGCAGTGTCACACCTAGCTAGCATGTACTATTTGGCTCTTTCTTATTATTAGCTGGAACAGAAATTACTTTAGTTCTAGTTAGAAAAAAAAAAATTATCAAAACCTATTTTGTCTGCTAATGAAGGTCCAAGTACTTAGCTCGTAAGGGATTAATAATAATAGATCTTGTATTAAGCGTATAAATTATAACTAGGCAGTGCAAAAATATCATAACTATCTATGTATTTCATGTGTTTTACTTTTTTATAATACAAATTTTCTGTTTTAGTTTTTCAAATTGTTAAACAAAAAGTGTATCTCTCTCCGACTTTTAAATTGACATAAAAAAGTGTGTGTATATATACAATATTTTTTTAAATGTCCACATGTTTTATGCCTACTAGACGATTTAAGTGAGGCGTATTATGAAAATTTTATATGAGAATTTAGGCAGGAAGTCAAATAATTTATATTTCAGTGTTGGGACGTAATAAATGACCACAATTTTATATTACTACAAGCTAAAAAAAAAAAAATCAAAAGGTTATATTTCGGCATTTTCTCAAAAGTAACTTATTAAACAATTGCATTATGAGGAGCAAGTTAGGTTGTAACATTTTATTGGTTAATGTTTATTTTCAGAAGATTAAATTATATATATTGTTAATACTATGTAATCTGTTTTGTCACTGTATCACACGCTATTTTGTGTGTCTAATTAAAACTCCAAAAGTATATGGTGTTTCTTTACTCTTGTGTTTTCTATTCATAATGGTTGTTCTAATAATAATGATCACTTTAATCAACAGCAAGCCTAAAATATATTGGTAGATTCTAAGCAAAACGTCCTACTAAAATAAACAGATCTCAGGCCACATATTAAAAGGAATTGATTTAGATAATTAACTTAGTAGTTAAAGACAACAATGCAATTTGTATACATCAACGTATGACTCACATTGAAAAGCAAACCCTAAAAGAAAAAATATATATATCTAGATTTTTTTTAGAAGTGGACAAAAAAATGTAGATAAAATTAGCTCAAGAATGTGTAGTTTGGACCTATCAAATAGTGCAACTTGCTATATAGCAGTGGTACTAGTTACTATGAATTGACGAATCCACGTCTTGACACGTAAGCAAAAGTTGCTATATAAAATTTTGACACATAAACAAAAATTATTATTATAATATAAATTTAAGAAATTATAGTAAATATTCAATTTTTAAAACTTAATATAAATTATTACCCAATCTTTTGAAAAATATAACCAATTATCTAAATGATTCAGTTACTTACACAGTGCTAAGTGGTTATAATTCACTTAGTTACAAAAAAACATGTGCAAGTAATTCACAAATTGATTAAAAACTCAATTACTTTAAAAGTTTGAGTATTTATTTTTATTGTTATATAAATTCTGAGTATTTGCCTACTTCATCCTATAAATTTTTTCAAAATAATTAAAAATTTTAAGTATTTTTGTTTATGTGCTAAAATTTTATTAGAAAGACAAAAAAAAAAAAAAAAAGATAAAAATGATAAAAGATCCGGACTCTGAATTGACAACGTGTCAAAATTCAATTATTCAAAATGCAAGCATATATACACAATGTGTTTTTTTAGCCAATCAAATTGATTTAACCAATATACATGTTACTAAATCAACCAAAAAAAAAAAAAACACGTATCAATAATTTCCCATGAATAATGTTCTCAATAAATTTAATCCAAACAGTGCTTCCTTCAACAACACTCTCTACCACTCGTCCATATCTCCATTCCCTAAGCGCAAAAGAAGAACATCAATACTATTCCCTTTTCACTCTCTCAAACCTCTCCAAATAACTTGCACTAATAGCACTTCTACTACTTCTACAGAAATGGCCACAATCTCACCAAGCCAAGAAGTGGCCCAAGACTTCTCTCCTTTCCTCAAAATCTACAAAGACGGCCACATCGAGCGCCTCGTCGGCATCGACGTCGTCCCTCCGTCGCTCGACCCCGAAACCGGCGTCGAGTCCAAGGACGTCGTGATCTCGCCGGACACCGGCGTCTCCGCGAGGCTCTACGTCCCAAGAGGATCGCCCGACGCGGGCGGCGGGCGGAAGCTTCCGCTCGTGGTCTACTTCCACGGCGGCGGGTTCTGCGTCGAGACGCCGTTCTGCGCCAAATACGACCACGCAGTCAAAACCCTAGTCGCCGAGGCGAACGTCGTCGCGGTCTCCGTCGACTACCGCCTGGCGCCGGAGAATCCCATCCCGATTCCGTACGACGACTCGTGGGCCGCCGTCGAGTGGGCCGTGGCCCACGCCGGTGGGGCCGGCCCCGACGAGTGGCTCAACGGGCGCGCCGACTTCCGGCGCGTGTACTTCGCGGGGGACAGCGCTGGCGCGAATATCGCGCACAACGCTGCCCTGCGCGTGGGGACCGCAGGGTTTCCCACGGAGGGTGCCAACCTAGCTGGGATAGTTCTCGTCCACCCCTACTTCTGGGGGCTGGAGCCGATCGGGGACGAGCCGAGGGAGCCGGAGAAGAGGGCGATGGCGGAGGGGATATGGCGGTTCGCCTACCCGGGGACGACGGCCGGGTCGGACGACCCGTGGATGAACCCGGCGAAGGACCCGGATTTGGGGAGGCTAGGGTGTGGGAGGGTGTTGGTTTGTGTGGCTGAGAAGGATGGGCTAAGGGATAGGGCTTGGTACTACAAAGAGGTTTTGGAGAAGAGTGGTTGGGTTGGGAATGTTGAGGTCTTTGAGGCCAAGGGTGATGATCATGTTTTCCACTTGAGCAACCCCACTTGCGACAATGCTGTGGCTCTGGTCAAGAAAATTGCTTCGTTCGTCAATGATGAGGAAAATTAGCCTTGATATCGTATGATCAATAGTTAGTCATTTTTTGAGTTCAAAAAAGAAGAAAAAAAAATTGGTGTTTAATTATTTCTTGGCAGTTGTGTGTGTGTGGAATATGTGTCTGCCGATATTGACAAGAGGATTGGTTAAATTCTCAATATCTATCTTTTGTATTACCTCCACTGTTGTGTGTTTCATTTGCTATTTATGTAAGTTCTGGTTTGTTTTGTTCTTCTGAAGTGGTTCTTCAATAATGGATTACTTAATTTAAAATGTTGATAGGAATTATATCTGTTCAGACAGATGGTAAATTAAATACGTTATCATTTCGCGGCACATTTAGACAGATGTCGTGTAGAAAGATTCTGATGATCGATAGCTTATATTAGCTTTTTTTGTTGCGAGGACAACGAAAAAAACCGTAACGTACAACAAATATGCATCGTTGTTTGCGTATATTATAATAAATAGGTCTCCTCTTTCATGTAACTTGATTATGTTAACGTATTTGTCTTATGCATTCAGGAATTAATCTAAAATAAATCATTTTAAAATAGGAACACATTGAAGTTATCTCAACTAACGATGTAAAAGCTCTAAAAAACCCCTTTGAACAGCCATAACTGATAGTACACTCTAATTATAATTATATTATGACGATAAAAGACATTCAACCGCGACTGAGTGGGAACTGGGACCCACTCTCCATGAAAAGCACGTCATCAACTTGATCAATCATGCATCTTGATTGATGAAGTTGCAGATCTTGCCCATCATCACAACGGCCTTGTCGCAGCCGGGCTTGAAGAGATGGAACACATGATCCTCCCCCATGTCCTCAACCACCTCCACGGTCCCACCCCACCCGCTGCCATTGAGCTTCTCCAAAACCTCGCCGTAGCGCCGCCCCCGGTCCCTCAGCGCGTCCTTCTCCGCCACGAACACCACCACCCGCCCGCACCCCAGCGGCCCCAAGTCCGGGTCCTTCTCCGGGTTGATCCACGGGTGGTCGGCCCCTCTAGTGTCGGGGCACGTGAATCGCCACAGCTTCTCCACCAGGGCCTTCCCCCCTGCCTTCTCCGCCGCCGCCTCGTTCCCAATCGGCTCCGAGCCCCAGAAGTAGGGGTGGATCAGCGCGGCCCCGCGCAGCTCCACCCCTTCCAAGCCCCCCTCGGTGCCCGCGCGCACCGCCACGTGGTGCGCGATGTTCCCGCCCGCGCTGTCGCCCGCGACGTAGACTCGCGCGCGGTCGGCGCGGCGCGGGGCGAGCCAGGGGTCGGACGCAGCGCGGGACGCGACCCACTTGAGGGCGACCCACGCGTCGTCGTAGGCCGCCGGGAGGGGGTGCTCGGGCGCGAGGCGGTAGTCGACCGAGAGGACGACGGCGTCGGCGCGGGCCGCGAGGGCGGTGAGGTAGCCGTGGTAGGTCGCGGAGAAGGCGGACTCGATGACGAAGCCGCCACCGTGGAAGTAGACCAGGAGGGGCCGGAGTTTTTGAGGCATCCGATCGGCAGTGTGTTGCTGTTGTTCCGGGGCGTAGAGGCGGGCGGAGAGGCCGGTTTCAGGGCAGATTACGAGGTCGAGGGAGCCGACGCCGGTGGCGGGGTCGAGGGAAGCCGGCACGGTGGCGGTGCCTAAGAGGCGCTCGACTCGGCCGTCCTTGTGGACTTTGAGGAGCGGAGATAAGTCATAGGCTAAGGCTAGTTCCTCAGCGCTACTGTTATCACTCATGATTTTTGGTTCAGGAACTGGCAAGTGAGTGGTTTGAGCTCTGTATAGAATGGATATATATATATATATATATATCAGAATTTGTTTATATATATATATATATATCACGTCATCGCATACGTTGCACCTTTGAACATTTCTTATTGAAAAATATTTCTTAAATAGTATATTTACTATTTATACCGTAGTTAGTTAACACGAGAATTATCAATTATGCGGTGAAACGAATGGATGGGCATTAATCTGAATTTTTTTAGTGAAGATTGCGATGAAAATTTTTGCATGACATAGACCGTAGACGTAACGTAAAAGTTTTTGTTTATGTGTGTGTGGCTGTGTAGAATACCGTTAAGTGTCAAGTAACTACATTAATGATTTTTCTGAAAACAATCTTCTATTCTTCTATTTTTAAAGAAAGTAATATTATGTAGTTGTATTTGTGAGTGAGAGTTTGTCAAAGTTTTTTGGTCCGAACAAATCCTTCGATCGAGGATCTGAACTTCTTCTTTTAACGGCACTACTAACGTCACGGTGATTGTCAATAAGTACAAAATATGAGATTGTTCAAGATACTAGAGATATTTTCTTGGGATAAATAGCAAGAGGATTATATGTGGACACCTATATATTAAAATTTGACTCTATTTGGTGTTTAGTCATTTTTTATTATATTTTTAAATAAATGAGTAATATTTTTAAAAATTAAAAAATTAATCATCATAAATGAAGAATGAAGAACATGAAAATAAATCACGACAAAATATAATTAAGAAAATTATTATTTAAAAAATTAATAAAAATATTAGTTATTTTTTTAAACATCGATTACAATAATTGACTCTTGCTTAATAATCCCAATTCTTCGGTTGATTGTGATCAAAATGACTATTCTTATACGAAATAAGTGTCAAATCAGTTGAATTGTGGCTATTTTATTTTATTTTTTTTATCGTTAGTCAAATCTAATTGAATTAAGACTAAGCTTTTATCTAGATGGTTTTCTTTAATTTCTTCGTTATAGAATTGGAGAATTGGGTGTCACCGGTCATCTGCATCTAATTGACCATTTGAATTTTGACAATTGAAATGCCTTGTATTTCTGTTTGTGATGCATGTACTTTAACCTATCATATTCACAAATGTCACGTCGTATAGTTATAATTCATATCTCATACTTTTTTCTGTAACATAATATAAATAAAGGTTTTTTTTTTCTTTGAATTTTCAACAAATACAAATACAGAACTCTATGGGTTGCATATTTATTTCTCGAGTTTTATCGTTTGTAAATAGCCTTTTATTTTATCTCCTCTGATATATTTTGGTTCGATTCGCAAATATGAAGTTGTTAAGTTGGGATAGCAAAAAATTCACCTCGTATACTGATGTCTATTTTATTCTTTGAATAAGATGTCAATTTCTATTTGCAACCAAAAAATTTAAATTAAAAAAAAACTATGAATGGCTATTCTCTAATATAACTTTTTACATGCATATTTTTAGTACCCTGTTGCAAAATTATGTCCCTGCAATGCAAGGCTTAACTATAAGTAAAGCCCACCCAAAAAATCTCTCTTTCAATTCACGTCATCAAGCATAATATTAGGACAACTTGTTTACATCTCCAACCATACCCCATATCCCAAAATTTACACCAAATCCTCTCCACCCAATACCCAAACTCAAACCCAAACCCATTTCAAAACCCAAATTCTACAACAAAAACGCATATATGCGTTCACGCCATTTTCATACCCATTTTACTATTCCAATTTCATATAATTGCAAAATAGTCCCTTCATTCTTATTAATTTTGATTTTAATGTGAATGTTTATTATTGAATATTTGTTTTATTTTTATGAATTGTTATTTATAGATTAATAATATTTATTATTGTTAATGCATTTTTTTATTATTTTTATGTTCTACTTATATGTATTAAATTTTTTGCATAGAAAATTAATTATGAATATAATTTACAAAATAGAAGAACAATTTTCAAATACTAACTAAAATTGTAGAAATTGACATAAATAAAACACTCTTCACATTGAAATTAAAATTGCACAAACATAAAAATAAAAATTGCACAAACATAAAAATGAAAAGCACAGATAGTAAATATCCTAAAACAACAGATAATTATAAAATACATAATAAATAATAAAATTAGCACAACAACATCGCATATTGATTTAATAATCTGGTAAATCGGTATTAGATCCTCCAATATTATTAAAATATTGGTCAAGAGGATCAACTCTGGACGAAGACTGCTGATTTTGTTGTTGTTGAGCTCTCTTTTGTAAAATGCGAGCCTGTTCAGCTTGAGCAAATGCACGAATGTTGGGATCAGTTATGGAATTCAAATCCTGAAATAAAATTTTATTTTCCTCTTTCAGTTCCTTTAAGGCATAGTTCTTATTTTTAATTTCCAAATGATGTTCTATCTGTGCACGAGTCTTTTTTAACTCCGCAACCAAGTTCTTATTCCCTTCTTCGACAATGCTGGCAATATTTGACATGTTAGCATCTATTTTCCTTTTCAATTTGGCTTTTTTCACGCCAATAGGTCGACTAGATGGAGAACCAGCAGTGACATCATCATCATCATCTAAATTTAGATCAAATGAAGATAGGCCAGGTGAAGTTTGCGTTGCATACTCAGGGGTATGATTTTCAGACTCTGAAGAAGCATTCCCGAGAGATGACCTTTTGGATGGTTGGTTGGACTTCGTAGCACAATCTTTAAATTTTTCAAAACTCTTGATAATGTCCCACACATGATCGAATTTCCAACCAGATTTGTATTTTCCATCCTGTTTGAATAACACTTTCGCTTGGTGCATCTACAAGTCATTATAAATAATTAATGTCATCTTAATTAACAATGTATAATATTAAAAGAAGTGTTTAATATTAACTCTTACAATATCTTCATTTGAGGCACCGCTTTGATGTCTGTTCTCAATGCTTCTAATGCATGCATGAAGTTTTTTGACTGCTTTCTCGATAGTTTGGACACGTGCCTGCATGGATCTCTTCGAGCGAATCTCCCAGTCAACATTTCTCTCTTTAGTGAAAGCTTCTTCCACCCGACACCAAAATCGATCAGATGACTGGTAAACACCAATACATGGATCTTGAGAAATTTCCAATTCTGAGGCTTAGATGGCTTTTCAACGCAACCAATTTGTGTTATGAGATGAAACTTATGTGTTGTAATGTAATTTTTTTTTTTAATTTTGTAATGTACCCTTTAATTAATGAATATTTAAAATAATTTTCCTCTTAGTCATAATGTTGTCATTAAATAATATTTTATTTGATATAAAATTATTAAATGCTAGTTAATTAATTTTATTTTGCGAGTAGAAGTAAAAAAATAACATGTATCTAATTTATAAAATTTATAAACTTGTGGGTATTATTGCAAATAGATAAATATAATATAAAAAAGAATATAGTGGGAATAGTTTTTTGAGTTTGAGAATGAGTTTAATGGTTGGAGATAGTTTACTGTATGATTTGACATTTATTGGTTTTTGAGTTTGAAAATGGGTTTTATGGTTGGAGATGGCCTAATAATGAGCGCATTTATTGAATTTTTTTTTCCTTTTGGCCTCTCAAAGTTGTCAAGCCGAACGTTGAAAGACTTTACCAACACTGCTCAAACACTCGATTTATAATTAATCAAACAAAGAGGGTCTATTATTTAAAGAAAAACACAAAGACAATTCCACAGATCAATAATGACAAGACAGTGAAAACATGCTTTGACCATTTGGCTGGACCACCTCATCAATTGGTCACACTCACACTACTATTTTACTCTTGTTGGTTTATAAAACAAGATAACCTCTTAATCAAGGCCAAGGCCTTGTCACAATTAGGGTTGAACAAATGGAACACATGACTCTCACCCTTCGTCTCAAATATTGCCACGTCACCATCCCACCCACTCTTAATCAAAGTCTCATAATAGAAAATCCCATTCTCTCTTAACCCATCCAACTCGGCAAGACAAATCAGCACCTTACCGCACCCGATCCTCGCCATCCTCGGATCCAACTTAGGGTTTATCCTCGGGTCGCCCGACCCGACCGTCGTCGGGCACGCAAACTGCCACGTCTTGTCCACGTCACCGCCTTCCCTATTGGAAAAATAGGGATGGACCAAACAAGCCCCTAGTAGTCTCATTTTTTCACCCGGTTGCTCTTCTCCTGCCTGCGCCACCATATTATGGACAATATTGCCCCCAACACTGTCCCCACCCAAGAACACCCGGGCCCAATCGACTCGCTCGTTGAGCACGGGCTCGGGGCCCGTAGCATCATCATGAGAGGCCACCCACTTGAGCGGCCCACGAGTCTTCATAAGCTATAGGGACAGGGTTCTCACTTCTCAGGGGCTAATCGGTAATTTACCGAAACGACAACAATTTTAGCGTCGTTTACGAAAGAGGAAACAAAATTGTGGTAGGTGGGGCAGAAGGGCGACCCGACTAGGAAAGCACCGCCGTGGAAATAGACGAGAAGCGGAAGCTTTTCGCCGGGGCCGACGGCCGTCGGCGCAAAAACACGCGCCGACACGCCGGTCGCCGAGCAAATCAGCACGTCTTTGGAGGAAACTCCGGCGAGTAGATCGATCCCAGGAGGCACGACGTCGGTGCCGAAGAATCTTTCTACACGTCCGTCTTTGTATGCCAGGAAATAGGGGCTGAACTCAAACACTATTTCGGCTTCTGAGTCCATTTTGGATCGAGAAAAGAAAGGAATTATATAATGTGAATGAGAACTGAGACCAATTTTGATAGAATTTATAAGGCAATTGGAGTGCAAAAAGGTTCTTTAAGCCACAGTACAAGCGCATTTTGGGTCACATAAATGGATTATCATTGGCTCATATAGTCATATTACACTAGTAATTATGATAGCATTGTGAAGAGTTAATGGTAGAATTAGTGTTGGACTGTCTGTTAAAGTGGTAGCAAGTTAATCATGTCAAGTAAAGTTATAGAATATGGCGTTTTCTCAATATTTCTTTTGACTAGCCAAAAATAAATAATTAAATAAAGAGAAATTATAGTGAATACCCAATTTTTAAAACTTAATGTAAGTTATTACCCAATCTTCTGAAAAATGTAACCAACTACCCAAAAGATGCAATTACTTACACAGTAGTAAATGGTGGTAATTCACTTTGTTACCAAAAGCATGTGCAAGTAATTCACAAATTGACTAGAAACTCAATTACTTCAAAAGTTTGGGTATTTATTTTTATTGTTATATAAATTCTGGGTATTTGCCTACTTCACCCTTAAATAAATAAAGCATGCGATGCGTAAATGTACGTCGAAAAATTAAAGACGTACATTGCTCACCTCACGTGAAACTTGCCAAAATATATTAAATAATAAAAACCTTTTGAAGATCCGGTTTTCTTTCTTGACGGATTGACTATTATATAATTTGGGAGCTAAAGATAAAAATTAACACCAAAAGTATGGTTCTAAAAGTTTTTTAAATAAACAACTATAATTCTTACTTCGTACTTCTCTTTCTTCTAGAAGCAAAAATTATGACAAATGTATCCATATTAACCTTTGGTTTAGTCTGCTGTTTAAACTGAAAATAAATGTTTTCCATTTGAGTTGAAAATGTTAAAAATTATTTACATTTCCATTGTTGTTAAGTTGAATTAAAAATATAAATTTAAAAGAAAAATATTAATAAAATGTAAATTTAAGTTAAGTTTGAAATATTTTGTCGAACACTCAATGTGTTCCAAAATCAATTCAGCAAATGACAACAAATTTTGTTCCCAAACAAAGAATTAATGTAATGTACTCAAAGTTGAAACTTTCTTTTTCCTCGCAATATAAACCGAAGACCGAAATAAAGAGGACATGACTTCATTATGGACCGTGAGTTAAGTTAGCCCATACTGAGGACATTACTTCATTAAGATAAGCTATTTTTGTTCGGGATACCACATCATCTATTATGTTTAAGTGATAAATTGCACTTCTTAATCAATAGAATGTATAAATTTTTACTGAATTAAAAAAAAACGAATGATGTTTTTTATTATGGTAATTTGAGTGAATATTTAAGGAATTTCACAAGAACTCATAGGATAGGAGGCTTTTGGTATTTTTCCATCAAGTTAATGTTTTTGGTGTAGTTGTGAAGCATTTGAAATTATGGCGGATAGAGATTGAGAGCGTCAACAAAGCATTTTTTGAAGCCTTAAATTTGTGTTTTTGGTTTTCTTAATTTGTGTTTGAACTTTGAAGTTTAGGAAAGAAGACTTTTTGTGTAGTTTAAGGGAAATTTAGAAAAACCTCACATTTAGGACGTATAAATTCATGTCATTTTTTAGCTCATCTTTACATTTTTTATGTCACTTTGTAAAAAAAGAAAATAAAAATGACATAAATGCAAATATAAACAAAAAAAATGGCATTAGATGCCAAGAACAATTGAAAAAGTGGCATTCCTTCAAATTTTCTTAAATTATTAGAGTTTAATGAGCGGCGATGAGCAGCTGAAGCGAGACTTTACAGTATTTTTTAGGAGATTTTGATGAATGCATCTTTTTTGACACATTAATAATTTTATATCCTATTTGTGTTGAACTTTTAATTTGTACCCCTACTTTAATATTATAATAGTATAAATTAAACAAGTACGTCTGTGTACAAATTCAAATTACATTTTATTGTAGCAATACGGCTTATGTTTGACTATTTATTACTGTTATTACTAATTAGTGCAATAACATGGTTTAAACAAATAATAATAATTATTGATTCATATCACAATTCAGACAACCCATAGAGTTTGGTCTTATATTCTTTTGGGCTGATTGTAAATAGAATTTGGTCTTAGGCCTTTCGTATTTAAACTTTGGATTGGGCTTTTGGGAGTTGGTATTGAGCCCTTGTGGTTTTTGCTTTTTGAATTAAGAGTAGTGCTACAAACCTTTTTAATATCAACTTACGCGTCATATTATCATTGGTGAATATTTATCATCTAATTATAAGAATTTGATATTCAACCAATTAAAATATAAATTTCAGCTGTCATGTAAATTGATATTAAAAAATTGATAAAAAAAATTAATATGTCTAGCATTATTCTAAAATTAATATGACATTTTTCTAAATTTGAAATTTATCTATTTTAGACCCACTACTAGGCCCAATCTGCCTGAAAGAAGGCTCAGAATGAACCAGCCCGTCATTATTCAAGTTGGGTTCTAATTGAGTTAGCACCAAAGTGATCGGATCGAAGCGGGTTTTGACTTTTTTACTTTTTATAGGCTCCAATCAACCTAATCAGTCACAATTGGTAATAAGTTGTCTAATTTAAATAATTTAATATTATTTAAAATTATTTTAATTCAAATAGTGAATCATTCAAATAATTTATTCACCTAAGACATAATCCTCATCTAAATGACAAATCATTTCTCATATTAAAATTTAAAATTTAAAATACTGCTACTTTTTAAAAGTGGATGTACAAAGCATTTAAGATTTAAGATAATAAATTTAAAATAATCCGGCTCAAAATATATGAGAAAATATTTAAAAAATAGTATAATACTATTTTATAAGCAAGTGTTTTTGGAAATTATCACTTTAAAAAAATTCTTAATTTTAGCAGTAAATTTAACTAAATTGTCAATAATCTTCGTGCTCAAGTTCATAGATATGAAATCTGTCTAACTATTGCACCAAAAAAAAAAAAAAGAAAAAAAGAAATCTGACTAACTAAATCCAGAATTCCATACTATTACTATACTCAACTATAACCTGATTTTTCTATAGCAGACGTTTCAACCTTATTCGTCACAAAATATATTCCTGTCAATTTCTTTTGTTCATTTTTTCACAAAACTCACATTAATATTTTCAGACACACAATATTTCAAGAAAAAATAAATTACGTCATTATTCAAAATTTTTATCTGATTTGTTAGTGGGCAGGATTGTCTCTCACCGATACACGTTTCCTTAGCCCTTCAGTCTTCAGATATTTCCCTCCGATAGTGAAACTCTCATAGCCTATATACATACATATCACAATTAAATATAAATATAATATAATTATTTAAAAAGCCCTCCCAAGTTCATTCATTTCATTTCACAACCCTCTCTCTTGTCTACTCTGAAACTATCTATCTCTCTGCGAGCTTTGCTTGGAGGCGAAAGCTTCGAAGCTACGACAATGGAGCGAGCGACTCTGCTTCGCTCTTCCCTCGCCTGCAACAGGCTCTTCGCGTTTCGCTTGTCCACCGGAACCTCTCTCTCCTCTCTTGCCCGTTCCGGCGCCGCTTCGTCGTCGCCTTTCTCGTCTTCCGCTCCGAGGACTCGCCAGTTCGGCCGCGGCCTCGCCGGACGCTCCCTGCTCCGCCGCAACTGGAGATTGATTCCGGTGTTGGCGCCGTCGTCGTTGGCGTTATCTGTCCGCCGCGAGCGGCGATTCTCTTCGCTCTCTCCGCGCGCCGTCGCAGCTCCGGCTCAGTCTCCCTCAGGTACTCGTCGAATTTCGGAACCCTAGCTTTTTGATTGAGAGTTTTGATTTTGGAAGGCTTTTTGGATGAATTTATGGTTATTTATCATTGACTGGTTGTGTGTAGAGTTTGTTGGTGTAGAAGATGAGGTTGCAGAGAAGCTTGGCTTCGAGAAAGTCTCGGAAGAGTTCATCGGAGAGTGTAAATCGAAAGCTGTGCTTTTTAGGCACAAGAAGACTGGAGCTGAAGTCATGTCGGTCTCCAACGATGACGAGAACAAAGTCTTCGGCATCGTCTTTCGTACACCTCCGTGAGTACTTAATCAATTTCTTTGCTTGGTGTTTGTCATTCAAAAGGAAACAGAGAATGTCAATTAGTAACTACTACGAGCTGTATTGACAATGAATAGTGAAAATGAAATGCTGGCATTTCTGTGCAATTGACAATGTTGTTGGAGTTATTGTTTGTCTTGTAAATGATGTGATTATTGATTCAGGAAAGATTCCACTGGGATTCCTCACATATTAGAGCACAGTGTGTTGTGCGGGTCGAGGAAGTACCCTTTGAAGGAGCCATTTGTTGAACTTTTGAAAGGAAGTTTGCATACTTTTTTGAATGCGTTCACATATCCCGATAGGACATGTTATCCGGTTGCTTCGACTAATACAAAGGTAGAGCAAGTAATGTAGGTTGGAGTACAACTATAAACCTTTTTATTTTCATGCTAAAACATAGTTGTTGTTTTCTGAACAGGATTTCTATAATCTCGTTGACGTGTACCTAGATGCTGTTTTCTTCCCGAAATGTGTGGAGGATTTCCAGACGTTTCAACAGGAGGGATGGCACTATGAACTCAATGATCCTTCAGAGGAAATTTCTTATAAAGGTTGGATCTTTGGTTTAATGCTCTATTGTTAAGAGGTCTGTTTTTATTTCTTATGAAATTGCGTTTGTGTTCACTTATAAAAATCATTTTGTTCTTAATATAGGGGTTGTTTTCAACGAGATGAAAGGAGTGTACTCCCAGCCTGATAATATACTGGGGCGAGCTTCTCAACAGGCAAGCTTCCTTTTCTGCACAATTGTTTGTTTTTGTGGTGCTTGCATTTTGGAAACTCTGCAGAAATGATTTGATGACTTCTAGTTTGCTCTGAATTCTTTTGTTTTCTTTCTCAACCTTGATAAATTTGTGTTGTTGTTGTTGTAATGTTTATAACACGTACCTTTGGCACAGGCTCTCTTTCCAAACAATACTTACGGTGTTGATAGTGGAGGCGATCCAAAAGTTATCCCTAAACTTACATTTGAGGAATTCAAGGTTTGTTGGGCAACTCATCCTAACCATTCCATTCTATTCCATTTTTTCAACTTTCTAATCCTCCAAACAATTCCATTCCATTTCATTTTTTTTTTTCATTTTTTTTTAAACTTTAAATCCCTATACAATATCTTTAAATCTTATACCACCTCAAAATTCACAAAGTCAAACCATTCTACTCATTTTTCTAACCATTTTCCAAACCATTTGGAATGGTAAAAAATGACCAAAATGGTTTTCCCAAACACAAGCGTACTTGTTTTTCCCCTACTAAGATAGATTAGCATTTATAGACTCATATTATTACAATATAGATTTTGCAATTTTTATTGCTTTCTAGTATTAGGGTCTGACCTGAATGAGGGATTTCACCTGTTAGATCATAGCAGTTACGTTTGCTGACAAATGTTGTTATTTTTCCTAATGGAAGGCATGCTTTTTTTTTTTTACCTCCCCTCTGGATAATACAGGAGTTCCATTGTAAATACTATCACCCAAGCAATGCAAGGATATGGTTCTACGGAGATGATGATCCAACTGAGCGCCTGCGCATCTTGAGTGGTAACACATAAATTGTGTGTGTGTGTGTGTGTGTGTGTGTGTCTTCTTTCACTTTCCTAGAAAAACATGTATTTTTCTCTCAAGGGAAAATGAAAGTAGACTAGTTTGTAAGGAATATATTAACTATTAAGGATACCAATCGTTCCAATTAAATTCGTTAACATAGGACATTATATACTGGTCTTGTTAAACAAACATATAGGATATCTTGGTCATCATTCACATAATTTTTCTCATGTTAATATTTTAGTAACAGGAGATAAATGATATCATTTTATGATTCTTTAATAGTAATTAAAGTGTGTCAACTTAATGTCCTCTTGTAATTTTCTCTCTTTTGCTATCTTGTCAGAGTATCTGAATATGTTTGAAGCAAATTCAGCTCCTAATGAATCAAGGATTGAGCCGCAACGGTTGTTCTCAGAGCCGCTCAGGATTGTTGAGAAATATCCTGCTGCCGAAGGGGGTGATTTGAAGAAGAAAAACATGGTATGCCTTAATTGGCTGCTCTCAGATAAGCCCTTAGACTTGGAAACTGAGCTTACCCTTGGATTCTTGGATCATCTTATGTTGGGAACTCCTGCTTCTCCATTGAGGAAAATCTTGCTGGAGAGTGGCCTGGGGGATGCCATTGTTGGTGGTGGAATAGAAGATGAGCTCCTTCAGCCTCAATTTAGTATTGGGTTGAAAGGTGTATCGGAGGACAACATTGAGAAAGTAGAAGATTTAGTAATGAATACCCTTAAAAAATTAGCGGAAGAAGGTTTCGAATCAGATGCTGTGGAGGCATCCATGAATACAATTGAATTCTCTCTCAGGGAAAACAACACCGGATCATTTCCTCGTGGCCTGTCTTTGATGCTTAGATCCATTGTAAGCTATTTTAGTATTTCAAATCCACTTAAGTTCCTCACCCTCTTTCTTCTTCCTCCCACAAACTTTGTTTTTATGTCTATTCATTATTGTTGATAGGGAAAATGGATTTATGACATGGATCCGTTTCAACCATTAAAGTACGAGAAACCCTTGATGGCTCTAAAGGCCAGGATAGCTGAGGAAGGTTCTAAAGCAGTTTTTTCTCCTCTTATCGAGAAATTTATTCTAAATAATCCCCACCGAGTGACGGTAGAAATGCAGGTATGTCTCTTTCCGTTTTCACACAAAAAACATGTATTAAGATGCAATGCTTATAATTACATCAGCTAATACAAACCTTTTTGAATCAGCCTGATCCAGAGAAAGCTTCTCGTGATGAAGCAGCCGAGAAAGAAGTTTTGGAGAAAATTAGAGCTAGCATGACACAAGAAGATCTTGCTGAACTAGCACGTGCTACACAAGAACTACGACTCAAGCAAGAGACTCCTGATCCACCGGAAGCCTTGAGAGCCGTTCCAAGCCTGTCTTTAGGAGACATACCCAAGGAACCCATACATGTTCCCATAGAGGTTACCATGCTTTTTAATGCTTTGTATTCTGGTGCCCTTCTGGTTTTCTTTTTGGATTTGATAGTTAATGCATTTGTCTGCCTATGTAGGTGGGAGATATAAATGGGGTAAAGGTTTTGAAACATGACCTTTTTACCAATGATGTCCTTTATACTGAAGTTGTTTTCAACATGAGTTCACTGAAGCAAGAACTTCTACCTCTAGTACCTCTGTTTTGGTAAGATGCTGCAACATAAGTTCACCCTACTATGTTTTTCTTTCTAAAAAATATAAACTTTGTGTGTGTTTCCACTGTGAACTTATTAATGAATCACGACGTTAATAAACTTTTACTTGCTCTTTAAAGAAAGGTCTGCATTCTTGGTAAGGTTTACCAAATAGCCTCTTCTAATCCTAAAGGTAGGATTGGAGGTTTTTGAATGTGTTTAATAGCTTATATGCTTGTCAAACATGATACCTGTACCCAAGAACTAAACCTTGGGACGTATTATTCTTTCAAATAGGTGGGCTTGATGGAATAGCAGTTTTTCAAACTATCAACAATTTTTAACATGCTTCTTTAAAGGCAGCTGCAGAATCATAAATGCACACACTTTCTAGAATCTATTGAGTTTAACATGTTTCCTTTTCTCTAGACCTGAACAAATTCCATGGTAATTCTTGACAGTCAATCATTGCTGGAGATGGGTACAAAAGATTTGACTTTTGTGCAACTTAATCAGCTGATTGGAAGGAAAACTGGAGGAATATCAGTTTACCCTCTGACGTCAGCTGTTCGAGGCAAGGAGGACCCCTGTAGACATATCGTAGTTCGAGGCAAAGCCATGGCAGGGCGTGCAGAGGACCTTTTTAATCTGGTAATTTGTTCTTTGTAAACATGGAAAAGTGAATTTTCAATGATTTTATATATCTATTGCATTGAATAATATAGTTCAAGCAAGTTGAGATGCAGCTGCTTTGATCTAATTTAGTCATTAGACGCTCCACCTCTTTAAATTGCTGTACTTATTGTGCGTATTAGCTTCACCTGTTAAAGTTTATTCTGGATGAATACTATTTGCTCAAGTATGCTCATTCTCTTTCGTTTTCCAAACACTAAGCTGGATTTAGTCCCTATGCATGATTCTTTTTGGCCATTGTTATTATATAATTTGCTACCAAAAAGTTTAACTACACTTATCAGGGCTTCTGGCCAGTTCAGTGTGATCTAGCTTAACTACTGTCTGATTGCTTTTTTCTAATACTTTAAAGTTCTCTCAAATGAATGCTAAAACATGTCTGGAACCCTTCTTTTTCCTTTAGTGTTTAAACTTTCATTGATACTGATATACAAAAGAAAGAGGATAAGGCATGTCCTTAGAATACAACATAAGGAAGGTCTTACCCAAATTAACATTCAGTATTAACCTTTCAAAAGGTTCTGTTCTTTTGTTTATCAAACATGATAAGGTGGTGTACTAAACAACCCAAGTCATAACCTTTGTACTTCACTTTTTAGGCTGTTATCCTGTTGTTTTGTTGTTGATTATTAGTCATCTTCTTTAGGTTACCATTACGTTTGTATGTTATCTTCTCAATGAGTTCTTTTAAATAATGGACCGAATAGCTTTATGCAATTACTTTACGATATCACAGGTTAATTGCGTTCTTCAAGAGGTTCAATTCACAGACCAGCAACGTTTTAAGCAATTTGTTTCCCAAAGCAAAGCAAGAATGGAGGTAAACACTTGACATTTACTGGAAAAACAGGGAAGAAAACTAAGCCTTGACTACTTGCTACTAGATCTGAGAATTAATTCTTTTTCTTTTCCTCCCAGAACCGTTTAAGAGGAAGTGGTCATGGGATTGCAGCTGCAAGGATGGATGCAAAGTTAAATGTTGCAGGGTGGATTTCTGAACAAATGGGTGGTGTCAGGTTAGATTGGAATTCTCTATTACTCCTCTGGTTGGTTGGTTTAAAAATTAGTTTAAGAATTCTAGCTTTCCCGCATGTCTACTCCATTTTTATAAAGCGTTTAAGAAATTTGGGTAATTTCCGTAATATTGTTAGAAACCATAATATGAATATGATTGATAGTGTATACTACATTTCCCTTGTAGTTTACAACCGCTGTTAGCCTATGTATTTTGTATGCTTTGTTATTACTTAGTATAATTGATTGAACTTTCAACTTCCATGACAAACTCTAACTCAGAAGTAGAAAGCTTGTAGTTGACAGGGACTTATTTTACTCCTTGTCTTCCTGCAGTTACCTTGAATTCCTGCAAAATCTCGAAGAGAAAGTTGATCAAGACTGGGAGGGGATCTCTTCATCTCTTGAGGAGATACGGAAAAGCTTATTATCCAGAGACGGATGCTTGATAAATATGACTGGAGAAGGGAATAATCTCACCAACTCAGAAAAGTATGTTAGCAAATTTCTTGGTTTGCTTCCTACCAGCTCTCCTTACGAAGCAACGACTTGGAATGCTAGACTTTCCTCCGAAAATGAAGCAATTGTCATACCTACTCAGGTGATTGTGCTATCTTTTCTTCTTCTTCCGCTCATTTAATTTCTTTTTTTTTTGTTTGTTTGTTTTGTTTTGCTGGGAAGCTCATTTACTTCTTTGTTTCTTATTTTCAATAATTATTTGTAAAATTGCTTCTACAGGTTAATTATGTTGGGAAAGCAGCTAATATTTACGACACTGGTTACCAGCTTAGTGGGAGTGCATATGTTATTTCAAAATACATCAGTAACACATGGTTGTGGGATCGTGTCCGCGTTAGCGGTGGGGCTTATGGTGGTTTTTGTGACTTTGATACTCACTCAGGTACCACCTTGTGATGTTTATAATAACAGGCTGATATGGAATCTTGGTTAATAATCAGGATCTTAACTTCTTGGATTTTTTCATGTAGGCGTGTTTTCTTTCCTGTCTTACCGTGACCCCAATTTATTAAAGACACTTGATGTGTATGATGGAACTGCGGAATTCCTACGCCAATTGGAAATGGACGATGACACTCTTACAAAAGCTATTATTGGGACAATTGGAGATGTAGATTCATACCAGCTTCCCGATGCCAAAGGTTACAGTAGGTAAGGGAATAACACCTTTTTTTTGGTAAAAAACTTGTAATCATCCATTTCTTGGTATATAAGAATCTTATATTAGTGTCTCAGGGTTTAGGTACAGCCTTGCCTGGAATTCAGTGGTAGTGTTAGAGACCTTACATAGTGTTCTGTATGCAGTGCTGTTTTTTTGTATCCCAGTTTTAACTTAGTCACTTGTTTGCTTTTTTCCCATAGTTTGTTGCGGTATTTATTGGGAGTCACGGATGAAGAAAGGCAAAGGAGGCGAGAAGAGATATTGTCAACCAGGTAAATTATGAATTGTTTTCCTTACCACACAGGTACTATAAATTTGTAGTGTTTGTTGCATTCATCAAACTGTGAAAATCTCCTCTCTACCTGCAAAAATGCGCTATATCCACTAACATAGGTCGTTAAGGGATTTCTCTGCTGAAAATTCTTCGTGCTTAACGACCTTCTGCTGTTTGAACTTCAATCTAACTCTGTCCAAATAAAGTTCTGCTATGTTTTTGTAGATTCATGATTTCAAGATGACATCAATTGTGTCTTAGCTTGTTGAAATTAAGGTCTTTTTTTTTTTTTTTTTTTCATGGACCATGGTAACAACAATGATGATTTTTCCCCCCTGTTGGCTATTGCTATGACAAAAATTGTTAAAGAGAATTTTTATTATAGCTAAAAGCTTTAGAAGATACCAAGAAACACTGTAGGTTCAATCATGCTTTATCTGAATTTTCATGCTGGGATGTGAGAATTGATCATAGAACTTTTGCTGATTCGTCCATTCTCTTTGTCTTCCCCTGGCGACCCCATTCATGCAGCTTGAAGGACTTCAAGGAATTTGCAGGCGCAATCGAGTCGGTCAAGGATAAAGGTGTTGTGGTTGCAGTGGCATCGCCAGACGATGTCGACGCTGCAAACAAGGAGTGCAATAATTTCTTTCAAGTAAAGAAGGTCCTTTAAGATCCAGAATTCTGCTGAAAAAAGGGATTTCCTTTTACACTATTTTCTATCATAACATAGGAAATGCCTTTTTCTTCGCCTTGTCTTTTTCTTATTTCAAATCAAAGATAATTGAGTTAATTTAATGAGCTTGAATAGAGCCCATTGCTTACCCATGATAGAGTGCTATTTATATGTTGTATTTTTTACATTGAACAATTGCACCAAATTTTGACCCTTCCAAGTTCAAATATGAGTTTATGACGAGGCATTGTCATATTTTACTCAGAAAGCATATAAAACGAAGTAAAACTAGCATTAACGCTGTGACTTACATTTTATGTTCCCTTCTGGTAAGAGTTTTTGTTTGCCTTTGGATAAGTAAAAACTTTGCTGTTTCAATAAATGTAGCTTAATGATCTGAAATGATAGACGTCATCAATGAATAACAGAAATGTTGATAATATTTGTCAAAATCTTTTACGAGTTTTAAAAGTTTTTTCAGAAAGAGTCTTTTTAGACGTTATAGCCTTAAAATATTACTCAAAAGACTTGAAAGATGTGAAGCCAAGATGCAATACTATTGGCTTCTAGAATAAGAGATCTCAAAATGAGGATTGAACGTTCTTTGTGTTCAAATCGGTAATTGCTTAATGCCAACTTTGTTTACCAATGAGGAGATTGTTTAGCCAACTCAAGCTACAGTTAGGTAATAGACAAGTTCTCAAAGTAAAATGCAATGATATAACGAGAATTGGTCATAGTCACAAGAATGTAGCTAACCGGAGAGTAACATTCTCCATGCAAATCACTACACTAGTGCCTGGTTTCTCTACCTAGTCTCTATTTGCCTTCCACGTGGTACACTCAAGGACAAAAATCTCGGTAAATATTATCGCTATGGTAGAAAATAGAAATACCACAAAAGTACGAAACTCATTATTAAATTTTTTTTTAATCTTTAGATATAAATTTTAACGATGATAATAAATCACTCAAAATTACACAAAATAAACACATTTATATAAAATTAACTCAAGCAACAAGGCATAGGACAAAAAAGTAATATAGTATGTTAATAAATATTTAAATAGTTAGAACAAACAGATAGAGGTGGCAACACATGTTATTTGCGACTATATGTTTAAGGTAAAAGGCATGGTAATACCCTTCCTCTCTTTAGGCGGATAGGTAAATAATACATGCAGGTAGGGCGGGTATCCGTTGAACCCGCTAAAAAGAAAAAAAAATCTTAATTAATTTTAACGTGAGTAAGGACTACCCACATTCCATACCTGCTTGCCATAATGGGGAAGGTAAAAGAGGGTATTACCCACTTTTACTCTTAAAACAAGGGTAATGATATTACTCTACCCTTAAATTCTGGGTTAAGGTAAAATAGGTAGCGTATTACACTATTACTCTCCTATTTGACGCACATATGCTCGTAAATTTATCTTAATTTAAGCAACATTAGTGTCATAACATACACATCGAGTAATATTTGTGCAACTTTACATAATCTAGGCATGCAATTTTGGAATTCCATGGAATTCCATGGAATAAATAGTGCATTTCATGGAATTCCATGGAATAACTTACCCGGATTTTACCCGGATAAAAAAAAATAATATTTTTCTTTTTTTTTTTTCCTTTTTTTATTATTATTTTTTTAATAATAAGGTTTGTAAAAATTAAATTAAGTTTGGTAATTATGTTTTAACTTAAGTTTGATAATTTTTTTTTAAAATTTTAACTTAAAGTTTGATAATTCTTTTGCCTAAAATAACATATAAAAATCGATGTATCAAATTAAATTTGAGATTAAATCGATTCCAATTTTATTAAATAATAACAAAATTGAATTAACGTGTGCATGCCATGCACATCCAAATTTAGAGTCTTTTTGTTCTTTGCTGAATTCTAAAACCCAAGATATATAATTTATATAGAAATATTATATATATAATATATATATATAGGCCTAGGCATGCAATTTTGGAATTCCATGGAATTCCATGGAATGAATCCATGGAATAACCATGGAATAAATAGTGCAATAGTCGGGTAAAATCCGGGTAATTACCCGGATTTTTTTTAAAAAATTAATTTTTTTTTTTGTCATGATTAAAAAATATTGTGGAATATATAATTTATCCGGATAAAAATCGGGCAAAAAGCATTCCAAATTTTTTTCGGGTAAAACCCGGGTAAAAAGCATTCCAATTTTTTTTTTTTTTTTTAAATTCTGGGTAATTTTCGGGTATATACCCGGATTTACTATCCGGGTAATTTCCGGGTAATACCCGGATTTTACCCGGTAATTCCACCGGATAAAATTTTACCCGGTTACTATTCATTCCATATTTGCATGCCTATATATAGCCTATAGGCGTAGTGAATAAGGACAAGGAGCCTAATAAGGACAAAGAAATGTGCAAAGGGGACAAAGAATATCAACTGTCCATGACTAAAAAAAGTCATGGAAACCGGATAAATTCCGGGTAAAGCCGGGCAAGAGCCGGGTAATTCTACTTATTCCAAACTTTTTGGGGAATTCCGGGTATAAACCCGGATTTATCATCCGGCTAATTTTAGGGTAATATTCGTATTTTACCCGACAATTCCACCGGGTAAATTTTTACCCGGTACTATTTATTTCAAATTTTCATATATAAGTCACACGTTCACCGACATCAATATTTTATTGAAATTTCGTCGATATTTACCCATATGTTCTGGAATTTTGTCCAAATCATGAATATGAATTTGTTGTCCTTGGGTACACTTACTAAAAAGCTTGGCTTTTGGCTATAAGAAATCGCTCTTTCTTTTCCTTTGCTCATTCTTATCTTCTCAATATTTTTTATTTTTTTTATTTTTTTTCATTTTTGGCGACCAGGTAAGTCCAGGCCAGTAAGTTTTTGATGACTCAAGGTCTCGTGCCAGGAAAAGCAGACTGGTAAAAAAAAATAAGTACAAGCTTCCAAGTGTTCTTATTTATCCCAGGAATTTTTGCCTTTTTATTTTGGGTTTGCTAAAGGACTTATTTCGGATTCGTTGAGGCTTGGTGACTCGTAAGTCGTACCTCTACAGATTGACAAGGAAATTTCACCTAAATGTTTAGGTCTCCGGTTTATGTACTATGTGGTCCTTAAACGGTGCAAAAAATATAAGTACACTAACAATAAATATAAATAAAAGTCCTTTTTATTGTCATGTTCAATGTCTGAGTTGTGTGGTTATTATTATCTAGTCTTACTTGTGAGACCATTGGTTTTACTGAAACTCAAACTATGCCCAGTACTTTCTTTTCCAAAATAATATTTAATGTTTTGCATCTGAACACCTTGTCAATGTGTTACTATTGTTGTTTAAAACTCATGAATTAAATTTCTGTTTAACTGGTAGTTGGCCTAGTTGATATTATTATCTTTGTTCTTATATTATTTATAATTTGAGTAATGCTATTGAATGACAATAACTATGACATTTTAGGTCGTATATTATGATGCAACTAACTCTGCTGATGGTAATCCTTATATATTCTAGGTCAATTAGTCAAATAGGCCAATTTTTGTAAGAATTTTTAAATTTTAATTTATGTTTTAAAAAATTAAAAAAGAAATAGTGAATTTTATTTCTTATAACTACTTGATAGTTATTTTCAATTAAAAACATTGATCATATTTTTAAATCACTTATATATATGAATGACCATCTTTTATCATATTAATTCCTAGATGTGTTCAACAATTTGCAGCCAATTATTGATAAAAGTTACTTAATTCTTCAATAATTTATAGTGTGGACATAGTTTTGAAGAATTAGGTAGGAAGCTACTTTTAGACTATGTTGTCTGCCAGTAGATTAATTTTCAAGACTTTATTTTGAATAACTTTCCAGCCCAACTAACAAGAAGTTATTTTTACAGCAGAACGTTTTCAAGCCGGTTCATAAAACGGTGCACTATCAACGATGTTAAAATATATATATAATTTAATTTTAATGGTAATTAATTTCATATTAGGATGGTGCTTGAATTAATATTTTATTTTTCTCATGTAATACTAAAATTTATAAAATCTTTATCTAGCTACCCTCTTGTACAAGATTGGCCATGCACCTCTAGTTCCAATCATGGTTTGGTTTTACTTCCATATTTTGTGGTCACTTAACTTTGAACCTCAACAAATTGCAAACATGTTATCTGAGAGATCATAACCCCACAAATGATACAAAAATTGTCGTTTCTCAAGATTAATTAGAAAATATTTGAAAATGTTAAATGAAGAATGGTGCAGACTGTGGCCTCTCAGTGGTACTGCGACTATCATATTCAATCAGCTTAGCAAAGGAAAAGAAAAAACCTGTCGTTTTCTGTGAACAAAGGTTCTTTATTTGTTGCAAAGAAATAAAAAGACAAAAGCATCAATTAATAAACAAAAAAGAATTTACATTCCCATAATGTCAATGCCAAACTATACCCCTCTTTCCACAGCAAAACTTAGAATAGCAGCACTTGGCATGAAGCTGCTATATGAAAATATTTATTTTTATTTTCTTATGCAAAAATTATGGATTAGACTCAGATGGTCTCTTTCACATTTACCAACTTACAAAATGCAAAAGATAAGATAACCTCCACACTAGTTGAAGTACTGTTTATGTCACTATACATATAGTTAAAGAGAACAAAAGTTTGGTTATTACTATATATATCCATAGCTAAATGACCAATTTTTAAGTTTATACATACAAGAGATTAATGTTAACAATTTTTTTTGTTTGTTTTTAAGGTAAATGTCTTTTTCGGGTATATTTTGATGTACAGTAATAAATATGTAATAAACCCAATTAATATTAATGTGGCTGGTAAAGCAACAAATTACTATGACATATATAATCTATAAATATCATGGACATAATATGGTTTATAGATATTTATTTAAATATTAATATGAACATTATAATATGAAATTAAAAATAAACATGCGGCATAATTTTACTTATTATTGTTTTTGCTTGATAAAGTTTTGAGTTTGATTTCCTTTGGTAAAAATTAATTTTTTGACATCAATGTATGTGCGCAATATATATTATAAGCAATTTAGACATAATAACACGTACAACTCTTATTAGGTAGTTGATTGCATGAGCTTGACCATATTACATATTTACGTGTCGGTTGATTAATAAAGGTCATTAAAGTTTGTCCAAGAAAAAAGGCTTAGACCTACATGTTTCACTGGGATTTTGGCTTTGGACCTTCATGTGTGAAACCATTTACTAAATATTTAGCACCCAAAAAATTGTCAAAAGTTTTTCACAACTTTGATCACTATTATTGTTACTTTCAATCTCTTGTCCTGCTAGCATAAGGCCCTACATTGATTCCAATCACAGTTGTGAAAAGATTTCTTATAAACAAATATTAAAGGATATGATCTCATGAACCAAAAAATAGTTCATAAGCCAACAACAGAATTTCACAACAAATGAAAAACTATACGATGCTATATATCTTTTTTATTGAATCAAAGATGCAAAATAATATGTTCTTAAATACTCTTGTGTTAAATAATATGTGTAATCTATTGATTAGCATATGTTAAGCAAGAAATAAGTAAACCTTAAAAGTCGATCATTATTCTCACATGATAACACTTTTGAGTCCACCTAGTTTCAAAACAAAAATTCCACATGAGAAAAATCCAAAACTTTCATTAGCAGGTGTGTTGAACTGATGTCATTCAACGAATATCTGAATCTCAGCGAAAAAAATATCAGAAGTTATATATGTGTTATGTGTATATACAAATTAGTAAAAAAAGCCATCATAATTGGTGGTTTCATATGACTTTGTTTTTCCACATTGTGCTATATCAAAATAATGTCCTTTGTATATGTCCTAGTAATATTGTAGCATTATTATTGTACCATGTACTATTTTTGTGACATATGGGCTAATCTATCTTCCCACTTTTTCCAATTTGAAATTTCGCTGCTCAAAATTCAATAAGGTTCTCTGAATTTTCCATATGATGAGATAAGTTGGTAAATTATAATAAAGGGAAAACAATAAAATAAAATAAAAAGAGCTCAACCCTTTTAAAAAAATAAAATAAAATAATTAACCACTTTTTTTTTGGGTGAAGACGATAAACATAGAAGTACTACTAGTAAAGGTACTTTATCAGAATTATGAAAGACCCATAATATTGCTGTAGCGAAGAGCTGTTTTTTTTTTTTAATATTATTTTTTGGCATGAAAAAAAAAGAAAAGAAAAAAAGAAGAACCTGTTTGAGACATGACTTGGTTTCTCTTTTGGAAAAGCTCTTTGGGCCACTCCCTTGTGATCTTTACCCTACAAAATCTGGCATTTTTTGAACCTTTCTGGGGCATTGATCATCATAACCATAGTCCCTAGCTAGCAAAAACCCTAAACCGCGTCGACATGATTTCTTTTAATTCGTCTTCAAAATTACCTTATCATTGCGCTTGCATGATTTTTAACTTCTTTACTAAATGCTCATCTCTCTAGATGATAATATATATATTGGGTATTTATGATGAGTTTAGGGTTTTACAAGTTATAAGTTAATTAAATATTGAAACACGCTCCATCGGATTAAGGATTAATAATTACATGAACTAGATGTATTATCTTGTCCAAGTTAAGGATTTTATTCCAAATTGTCCTTACAAATTATGATTGAGATGCGATTTTCGCATTTTTAAACCATACAATGGTCAATTTTTCATCTGATCAATTATATATAGGTGTAACGAATTTGCTATAAAAATTATGGTCGGAAGAAATGATAATTAAATTTGAAATTATCGAGTTAATTAGTTAATTTATCAATATTTATTGAGGTTTGCAAAAAGGGAACAAACGCAACATATCTATTTGTGGACAACAATAAATAACAAATTAAAGAAAACATAAACTATGGAGAAATCTATAAAAAGCCTAGATGATGAAAATACTAAACTACCTTTAATTTTATATACAAATTTTCAAAATTCATATATCACCATGCATTATGCAACATAACTTAAATGGATTAACCTAGCTAGCAGTGAAAACGATAACTTACTTAAATATATATTATTGAGTTATCTGCATTGACTAAATGTAACGTTCGTAAAGGAAAAAAGGACAAGAACTTAAGTCTATATCATCACATGGTGCTTCCTTTTATGTTTTTCCCTTCTTTTTTTTTTTTCTTCTTTCTTTCTAAAATTTGATACTTTTTCCTACTATACACTAAAAAAGTGAAGCTAGATATACATCCAATGAGGGAAAATCAATCTCACTCGTTCATGCATCAATCCATATGTCACAGTACTTAACATACTCGAGTAGCGTTGTGGAGCCATGTGTGTGTGTATATATATATATCCTTCATTAAATAATTTTTTTAATATTTTATTACATGAAATATTGCCGCTTAGAGAAATTATAGTGAATACCCAATTTTTAAAACTTAATGTAAGTTATTACCCAATCTTTTGAAAAATGTAACCAACTACCCAAAAGATGCAATTACTTGCACAGTGGTAAGTGGTGGTAATTCACTTTGTTACCAAAGCATGTGCAAGTAATTCACAAATTAACTAGAAACTCAATTACTTCAAAAGTTTGGGTATTTATTTTTATTGCTATATAAATTCTGGGTATTTGCCTACTTCACCCTATTGCTTATTGGTAACTAGAGGATATGTAAGAAACTAATAGTATAGTTCAATGGTGGTACTGTTTAAGTTTGAAGCCATATATTATATATACATACATATGCAATGTTTAAGTTATACACGTAGCTATATAGCAGACTGTATATATGAGCTAGAGAGAAAAAAGACCAAAGCCTAACTTTTTCAAACCCATCACTACAATACAAAGCATATTTCTATATATATATATATATATATATATATATATATGGTCATAGTCAATAAAGTAATTAACAATCAATAATTTGTTTATCCATATTTCTATGGCATTTGTGTACTATTATATAGACATCTTCATAATTATATTAAACATCATACTCAATAAGTATGGCGCAGAGAACACTGAGTGATGATGCTAGACACCTTCAGAATTATTTTTCAGTAAATTAATATGATCAGTAAACAATATCTAGTAATTAACATTGGTCAATACCTATGAAAAAAATTTCAAAAATACATTAATGAAAGTTTTTCATCGATATCTTTATATTTAACTTTTTAAACCTTAATTCACTACGATTTGACACATGGTATCATATTTTTTTAATTGTATTTAAGGGCCTTTTTTAAGAGTTTTGAGAAATTTTTAATAATTGTATTTAAAGGCCTTTTTTGGGGGTTTATGAAAAAAAAATTAAAAACATCAATAGATTTTTAATATACCTTATTATCTTTATAATTTTTTACTTGAAAAATTTACGCATGTTATAAAAACTAATATATATATGTATATATATATATATATGTATATATATATATAATCCTAGGAAGATCTTAATCTAAGTATCAAGTTACTATATATATAGTAATATATACCAGGAAAAAAATTACATGCACCTTGAATTATTTGATGTAGTAGGAGAGTGATTCTTTTGTCCTTGTTTTTGAGGTTGACATTTTTATTGTCCTTATTTTTTGAGTTACTTGGTGATAAAGTTTAGATTAAAAAAAAAAAACAAAGGAGACGTTGAGATATGCTCATGCTTGTCGCATTATTAATCGATTTTTTTTGTTATATTTATATTTTTTTTCTATTTTTTTACACTGAATACATGCAATAAAAATGAAAAGTAAACACACTATATAGGGTATAAATTATTAAGTGATACTTAATTTTTTTTTTAACAATTCCCCCTTAGAAAAATTTTAATTCAAATCACTTGTTAAAGTAAAGTACATGCTTAGTTTGTTCCACTTAAATTCTTATTTAAACACTCTTGTAATAATAAAAAAAATTATTTTGGTACAATAAAAGGTATTTTATCTCTCTTAAATCTCAATTTAAAAAACAGTGTAACCAAATAATAATTTAAACAACAGTTTAAACTTACAATTTAAATTCAAAATTTTGACCTTTTCAATTTAAATCAAAATAATGTATTTTTTTTTTAAATTTGTATCGCTACCAAACCACCCTAAACTAGCTCAAAATTTTTGTACCAACCATTCAAAATATTTTAACAAAATATAATGGGTGGTATATAAGAGATATATCCCTATTCCCCACAGTGTGGTGTAGTACGTACCATAGTGCAAGATACTCCTAGAAAAGAAAAAAAAAAAATTCAAGATACCAAAATTACAATAGTATTTATCTATCATGTGGGACGCTCAAGCCTAATTGTATCCATGGAGCAATATTTCTCCTACGCATATTGTCTTGGGACTCAAGAGTTCAACACCTAGGCTAGTATTTACCTTAGTATTATTACATGTATTTAATCCTAAAATTGAGATGTCACATTGTAAAGTTAAGAAAAAATAAAAAATAAATAAGAAGCAATTGTCTAAATGTATGATGTGATATGTGAGATGTGATTTCATCACTAAAACTCATGTTTGATTAATGCATTTTGACGTCATTATCCAGTGACCCGTGATATGAGAATGTTGTGCATTAATTGTTAGTTGTGTTTTCACGTATAGTTTTTTTACCCAACCTCATTAGACGCTAACAGTGATCACCAACCATGCAACTGCTCTTAATTACTCCCCTAATGTATTAGAATATTAAATATGCAGATAATTGAGTAAATATTTATTTTTCAAATGGTGTTTTAAAAAAATAATTAATATTTTAATTAATTAAAAAATTAATTATTTTTTTAACAATATGATAATGTGTATTTATCTTTATGTCCTTAATTCTTTTTTGTATTAATGACTACAAATTTAATTTTTTGAAACTTTGACTATTTTTTAAAAATATGGACAAATAAATAGTCAAATTTCAAATAGACACACTATTATATATGTTACAACTATATAAATATATATATATATATATTATTTTATACAATATCATTTAAAATAAATGTCCATAATTTATATTTTTTTATTCAGTATTCACTTTTAGATAATCTACTTATTATTGTTATTACTATAATAAGTTGGCTGCAGGCATACGAAAATAATGCTAACCAATATGTCTAAACAACTAATCATTTTTTTTATAACTGGGGGAAAACTTATCTTGAATATATGTATACACACAGATTTAATTTAAAAAAACAAAAAATCATTGACCATTTAGCTTACTAAAATCTACTATATATCTATTAATACAGTTTTCTTTTATTTTTCATTTTACATACAAATGGCATATTGCATGGCATCGTGAATTCGTTATTAGTTCCTGCATGTAACTAATAGTCCATGAGTTATATATATTTTTTTCTTTTCATTTCTTCATCCTTACCATTTTAATTATTGTTATTTATTATTATTGCGGATACATCATTACTATATATACAATGATAAATTAACAAAATTCCCTAATGAAGAAAAATTTTAAAATTGAATTAAAAATTGTAGTCTGATATATAAAATTAAGTCGGGATTAATACTTAA
Source organism: Boehmeria nivea var. tenacissima (assembly GCA_018132145.1). Taxonomy (NCBI): domain Eukaryota; kingdom Viridiplantae; phylum Streptophyta; class Magnoliopsida; order Rosales; family Urticaceae; genus Boehmeria; species Boehmeria nivea. Next base: position 16,206,533 of record CM030878.1, on the reverse strand, counting down.
ATATTATTCAATAATTATTACTTGAATTACTACTGATGGTACGTAACTTTAACTATTTACCACATGGGTCGTTAATGTTCTTATCAAAAGATATAAAACACAAGTATATATTGGTAAAACTTTGAAGAAAAAAGAGAGAGATTAATGTATGACCTACCATTTGGTCACATCAATTTTGTAATCTTATACATTTGTCTCTTACTATCTACTAAAAGCATGTATACATAGTTATATTTATTTATATTATTTATTATAGAATCTTATCCAATTTTTGTCCCCATCTTTAATTTGTTAGTTAATAAACTCCAACAACTTTTAACCTCTTCTATTTTTAGACAATATATATAAAACAAATAACAAAAAAAAAAAGTGTGGTTGGAATAGAAGGTGAGGCCATCACAAGTTACAACCAAATCATCAAAACTACAAGAAATTAATAATTCAAATCAATTAGTTTCCAATGCTTATTATGTTTTGCATGGCTAACTTTAATCAATCAATCATTTTAGTCTTAGTTCACTAAATTGCTTACGCTAACATACAGTAAATAGAAAGAATAATATCATGCATAACGGCGTTATGAGTCCACATTTTCAAGTATAGCGATAGATAATCTATTTTTAAATCATATTTAAGAAAATATTTACAGTTTCTTTTACAAGATGAATGGTCCATTTTTTTAGTAGTTAATATACGCGCGAGTTATTTTTGGTTGATATATTGTCTATTAATTATATTAAATTGTCTTTTAAACAAAATAGATTATTTATCTAATAAACAATAGTTGTAAATGTTTTTAAACAAATTTTAAAATTAAGTCATTTAGTCGTATACCTCGTTTAATTTGCTTTTATTATGTCATATATTTTTAAAAATAAATTTGATATTTCAAAATTATTTTTTCAATGTTTTTTTTGGTCCCAAATTATTCCCATATCAATATATCTATTAACAGAAATCATTTCGATCCTCTGATTTTAAATTTATATAATAACGTCCTTTATTAATTCCTTTTGTATAAATTATGTTTTTATAGACATGATCACGTTAATAAAAAAATAACCTTATGAAAATACATAAATAAAAAAATTTAAATTGTCTTGCCAAAAAAAAAATTTAAATAAATAAATAAAGAGAAAGATAACGGGAGGTATGTATGTTCGTTCCAGTTCTTCCTGGGATCCCTCAACGGCCCATACCTTCGTAACGGCACCGTTTCCCGTTTCTTGTCGCCTTTTACCCCTTCTGGGCCCACACTTTCCAACAGTATCTGCCAGCTCAGCATTTTAAAAGACAAAAAAAATATAATAATATTATTTTGAATTAAAAACAGAATTAATCTCAACCGTCTAATAAATCACCGGCTCATCATCAACATCCCTCTCGGATCTCCCACTTTCCACGCACACTATAACTCCACTCTCCTCTCTCTCTCTCTCTCTCTACTTCACGATAACGAAGCGAATCGAAGCGAAGAGAGAGAGAGAGAGCGAGAGAGCAATGGAGGACTGTAAGCGAAATGCAGCGACTGCGGTGGCTCTTCGTGATCAGGAAGCATCGACCACGGAAGCGGCGTCGGCGGCGAAGAGAAGGAAGCTCGTCGGCGGCGGCGACAATGGCAGCGAAGCGACGTTCGGCTCGCCTAAGCTGATGCATTCGCCGGCCGAGGGAGTCGACCAGCTCCGAATCGGAAGCCTCGGCGTGAATTCTCCTGCGAACTACGTCGCCGGTGCCGATGGCGACGCTTGCTTGTCGTCCGGCTTATTCCTACGCTCGGAGCGTTCGCCGGCTGCGGAGGCCGAGGCGTCGTCGTGCTGCTCCAGCAACGAGTCCGTCGACGTCGTCAAGGACGCCTTGCGACTGGTGGATCTGGAGGTCCGATTCTTTCTCTCCGTTATGAATTTCTCACTAAATCTGGACGATGTACACGCGGTTTGGTTTTTCCTTCGTTTCGCCTTTGTTAGGTCTAGTTTGGTAAATGATTTGTGGTTTATTTCTCCGGAAAATTAGGAAGAAAAGAAAGAGAAAACTATCAACGTTTGGATTTTTCTCGTCTGAAAAACTACTACTCAGTTTCGGCATTATTGGAACGTGACAGTCAAGGAATTGAGGAATTTTCATGATATTTATTTATGTTTTAATTTTGTATGATTTTTTTTTTTTAATATTTGCTCATGCATTTTCCGTGTAACGAACAGTGGAAAATATCTATCTGATAAGTGCTAACAAATTGTTGTACCAATAACTGAATATTTTTCTTTAATTTGAATTTCAATTCAAATTCAAATTTCCGTTTTGCAATGTCTTAAATATATATATCATACGTGCTTATTTATTATTTCAGGCGAAGAGTAATTTCGAATTCGAAACCGCAAACTCAACAACGTCTATGGACAACAACAACATTACCAGGAAATTCAGGTCTCTCATAAATTCTCTCTCTAATGAAATCGAAACATTTCATCGCTCACTATAGTTTTTTTTTTTTTTATCAATTTCTAAATAATTTTTTACGCTATATTCAGTAGCGAAACGACGCCGTCGAGCGAGGTGTGCGTAGACTCGGACGAAACGGAGTCACCGGCGACGAAGCCTCCTCCGGCGACGGTGATGGCGGCGAAGTACCCTCCGCGTGACGAGATCGAGGAGTTCTTCGCGACGGCCGAGAAGTCGGAGCAAAAGCGATTCTCGGAAAAGTGAGTTTTTTTTTTTTTTTTTGGATCAAAAAGTGAGTTTTCTTTTCTCCTTTTGCTTTTGTTGCGAATTACAATTACAATCCACGATTAGGCACAGTACTTGTCAGAGGCGCATGATAAGCTACACTCCGCTATCGTACACCGAAGGCGTAGTTTATCGCAGAGTATCAGGATCTTCAGACCTTCTCTAGTTACCCTGTAACTAACTAACAACTTTTATTTTCATTTTTTTTCCTTTTTTTTTTTTTGTCCAGGTACAACTACGACATTGCCAAGGATTTGCCGTTGGAAGGTCGATACGAATGGGTGTGTTTGAAGCCTTGAAGAATAAAAACCCCAAAAAGGAAAAGTAGAAAAAAAAATTCAGAAATGGATTTAAGCTAAAATGACATAGAATAGGATTGAATTAACAGGCATAGTCTTTTTTTTAGCTTCTTTTGGAGGGTTGGTTGGTTGGTTCGTTAGTAGTGATTACTTTTCAATGCCATTAGTACAGCTTATTTATTTCCATTGTAAGAATTCGAAGAAGAAGCTCTTTTGTGCCTATATAATATATGCTCACTTGTACTAAATGCGCAGAAGCTTCTTCACACCACTACCCTGAAAAAAAAAATTGTAATAAAAAACACACACGTCTTTATTTATTCCTCTCCATTCCCCTAATTTAACTACCTATGTAATTACAAAAATTGGGTTTCTTTTTTTGTTTTGTTTGCCATTGGTGCTAAATTCAAAGGCGTTTTTTGTTTGGGTCTGTAAATTTTGGCTGCTTTCACCAAGTTTTGTGGCTTTGCGTTTATTTATTTTATTTAGTTCGCTCTCTCTCTCTCTCTAGCCATTTTGTTTGCGTGTGTGTTTTTTGTACGCTGGTTATATTACAGTTCGTTGTTGTTGTTGTTACTACAAGACACCACCATTACACCTTCCTTTTTTGTTGTTTGTTTTTACTACACCTTTGTTCGTGAAGAGATTCTTTTTCCCTCCTCCGGGATATGCGTTCAAGTACTAGAAACGATTCCTTTCTTCTTTGTGCAGACAAGACAACGAACCATGGAGTGGTGGGGACCACACAAGGCAAAAAAAAATAAAAATTTATCGCCCCTAATTATCGAGTTAAAAAAACAGGGTGAGTGAGTAAAAGAAGTTATATCAAATGCCGGCATTTGGTACTCTAATAATTGAATTTCCAGTCGGACCAATCCATAACATAAAGATTCCCCCAAATTTTAAGCCCTTTTTACTTATCCAATTTTCAATAATATCAAAATGCTTGGCAATAACTAAGGTTTGCATTGAATGGGCAAATAGGTATAATCAATCATTTACAAGCTACAAGCATGATATGCGTATCTTTTGTGTTTTGGTCATGCAATAAAGGAGGAAAAATATCTTTCTCATAACCATTTTTGTCAAATGTGCGTGTTTTTTTTTTTTTTTTTTATATGGCTTTGTGGGCTCTACTTTACCTAATGAGTTTGATTAAATAGTTTTATGTCATAATATTGGAAGTTATTACGCTTCTTTGCCATTAAGAAACCGAGTCTTGATATGTTGTCTCAATCGCTTTTCCACCACCGAAAATTTGATAAACAAGATTTTCAACCACATTTCAAGTATCCTTTTTGATATTCTCTCGACGAAACAACCAAAATAATTATCTTTTAAACAACAAGTCTCTATTCAAATTACCCACTAATTTCATGCTTTATATTTTTATTTACCGTTCACACGATTTGTGTTTCTCAACAAGCCAACCCAGTTAAATTGGGGAAAGAAAAAGAATGGTCACAGTCTCACAGCGAAAAAAAGAAAAAAGAAAACATAATTGTTCAAGCTTGGTTTTAGCAGAGACGCATTGTCGGAAACAAAAGAAGCATGGTACATAATCTCTCACACACACACACTGCCATGATTATAACACGTGTCATAAAGCCATCAATCCTGTCTCATTCCATGTGACTCTCTCAGCCTTCCAAGTTTCAGTTTTCCAAGCGCAAAAAAAAAAAAAAAAAAGAAACAAAAAAAAACCTCTCAAAACAAACAAACAGAAACAGTACACACTTGAAAAAGGAAAAATAAAAAATAAAATTGGTGAATTAATAAACTTTTATTATAACTAGGAGGGTTACGCACGTGCGGTGGTGGAGTTATGGTGGGCTGGCCTTTGCTTTGGATCTGGTGCCCACTTTTTTTTTTTTTTAAATTGCAGAGACTTTTTTGGAGATCAAGATTTTAAAGGAATGTTGCTTTATTAGTGGACGAGTGTTTGGGTTTACTGGTTTAGATATTATTAATTTCTTCTGTTTTTTTAAGGTTACGAAGCTGATTATGGTGTTTACAAGGGGATCTATAACTTTTGCTTTGTTTGTTTTTGTTCAAGAACATTAATGCTGAATTCTATGTCATTGGACTCTGCCACTATCTATGTTTGTTTATTATTTAATATGGGATTGTATTTGTATTATAATCGACTAAATACATGGATTAAATTCCCTTTTTGTATATGTATTTTCATATATATTTTCTCTTACCAAGGGTTAATTAAATGGATTGGTGATAGACTCGGTGGTACTTAAGCATCATTCTCTCTAAAAACATGTAAAATAGATATAATTATAGTAAAATATCCTTTTGGTTTATGGTTTTGTTATAGAAAAAAAAAAAAGAAAAAAAGAAAAAGGAATGAGCTGCAAAAGAAGGGGAAAAAGAGGTAGGAAAGAAGTGGGTAGAGGGAGAATTTGGATGCACAATAGCCAATGCACTTGTTTTGATAGGAAAACTTTTACCACCCATGCGAGTCAAAATATATATTTTTATCTATATTTTAACATTATAATAGTAATATAAATGTACAAGATGCTAATTTTCTAATCGAAGATTTTAGTTCTCTCTCAATATATAAAGAACATATAAGTATAAATTGATTTCTTTCCTTTTTTTCTCTTATATTTCCATAAACTCTTATTTTTGATTTCTTTCCTTTTTTCTCTTATATTTCCATAAACTCTTATTTCCTTTTTTTATCCACTTTTCTTTCCACCATAGTGCCTTTAATGCATTTTCATCTATTGTACTTTAAGTTGTATTATTATGTTAGTTAACAAGGAATAAGCATGCTATGTTGATTATATTGAACAATCAAATTAATTACATAAACTTTCAGTTTATTTTAAATAGTACCTTATGGATCATTCATGCAAAGCAACTTTGAAAGAATTCTGGTGTACACTTTAACTGTTTTTACCCAAAGTGGATGTAACATGTAACCCTATTAATAGCTTTCTTTCGCTCAATTAAATTTCATAAGAAATTGCAATAAAGCAATGATGGTCGTTTTTAAGAGACACGTCTTTTCATTCATAGAATAACATGTCATTTTTGTGGTTGATGAAAAAATGGAATTAATTAGTTTGACAGTGGTAGCCTGGTAGGTATTGATTTACGCGTGTAATTTACACTATTTTGATCACTTTCTTGATGACTAGTTAAGCATTTTACAGGGCGTTAGGTAATGTTTAATTCCGAAGAAATGGCTCTTCTCATCACATTCTCTCAACTTCCCCACTGCATATTTAAGCCTTAGGTATTAGTAGGGTTGTTAAGCGGATTTTTATTTTTTATTCTTTATGGTGTGTTTTGTTTTAGAACTTCACATAGTATGCAATATTGTGTTTGACACACCACCATTTAATGCGAACAATGAGTTTTATTTTATAAAAGTTATAAATTAATTATTAAAAAACCTAATATTACACCACATTATAGACTCTACAACATAAAAAGTATATTTTCGGATCCCTTTTAATACAATATATCGTAACGCGACATATAATCAAATAGTCATAAAATAAAATTTACACAATACTATACAATGTGCTGAGCATATTCCAAATGGGAATATACTCTATATATCCCCCATTAGTAGAACAAAACAAAAAGAAAAATAAGGAAATTAATAGTAAAATTATGAGGCTATTTATTTTGTAGGGGGAATTGTAAAAAAAAAAAAAAACACACACACACACATTTTAAGTGTCATTTAGTAATGAGTTAGTTGGGTAAATAGTCATTTTAGACTGCGTGTTTTAAAAAATAGCTACAGTTTCAAAAATTTAAAAACTAGCTATAACATATGTAAAAAAATTCTGACAATAACAAAATTACACATAAAATTAATATCAGAAATTTCTGACACATGTCATAAATTTTGTCAAAAATTTCTAAAAGGGTTAGTTTTTATTTTTTTTGAAACTATAGTTATTTTTTAAAACCATTTTGTAAACAGTGGCTACTTTCTTAAAATTTCCTTTAGCAATTTATACCTTAAGTGGTCTTGATTCCTATTCTATGTTTATAATATAAAAATAAGTCTAAAAATTATAAATGCAACATAAAAATATACATAGATAATATAGATTAATAGTGTGTAAAAAAACATTAGTCAAAATCTCTCTATTTTGAAATTCTCCCTTGTATAGATATGTTCTTGCTATTAAACAAACGGGCCTGGTCCAACTCTGTTTGGGCTTCTTCCTTGGGGAGGGGCCCAGAGGGTGATTTCCATAGGGGGGGATTTTGAGACGATTCATATGGATTGTCATTTGTCATGACTCATGAGAAATATGTAACTATAATTTTTGTTTAATAATACTCACTTTTTTTTTTAAATCTATGTAAAAGACATGTTTTTGATGTATGGTACATATACTATGATAACTCAACAATATACAAAAAATAGTTGATACCATAGTATATTTTATAAGCACCAAACATGGATCATTTTAATAAAGAGTAAAACTTATAGATTTTTAAAAAATGTTATAAAAAATTCCTCAAAAAAAAAATGTAATAAAATTAGATCTATTTAAATATATAAATTTAACAACAAAAAATTGCTAGTGCAAAACTTATCATATCCATTATCCTATTACTATATCGAGCAATAAATTTGACAGATTCTACACTTCGACACTTTTTGCCATTTTTCTTTAATTGTTGCCACAAATTTAATTTGGGTGTTTAATCCTTGTTTCCTTGACGTGAGCAAAAGAAATAAAAGTAAAAAAGAAATCCTTTGATCATAACAAGCAACCCTATCTAAAAACGGGTCAACCACAGTACGGCGTCGGATCGATCCGCCACGTGGCGAATTTCCGTGGGATCAAAGAGCAGGGGGTCCCACTAACCATAACTCCAACTGCGAGCCACGAGTGTTCATCATTACAGATTTCGCTCTGTCTCTCACACAAACACACACACAAACGCAAGCCCGAACGCTTCTCTCATCTTCTTCTCTCTATTCGGATTAAATTTCTCTACACTACGACTCACCAAAAATAAATATAAAAAAAAAAGAAGAAAAAAAATTAAAACCCTAGAGTTTCGTCTTCATCGATTTCTTCGGGCTCTGTAGTGGTTTTCGAGTGTCGCCGGAGCTATGTTCGGCGGAGGCGGCGGAGGAGGTGTGTATTGGGGGCGGAAGGAGGTGTCGGAGTTGAAGGGGATTGTGGTTCTCTTTGCTTGGGTTTCGATTCACGACGACCAATTGAAGGGTTTCGTCGATTTCTATGGCTCGCTCGGTTGGAATTCTCTTGTTTCTCATGCTCATTTCGTCGACGCGTAAGAGTTCTTTCCTTTTCTCTCTCTCTCTCTCTCTCTCTCTCTCTCTCTCTCTCTCTCTGGCTGATCATCAGGCATGGTGGTTCAACTATTCAATTTTCATTTTTATTTGCTGATTTTGTTGAAATTTTTGTTTTGGTTGGCAAATTTAGCAGGAAAAAGTATTTTTTTTTTTTTTGAATCGTTAAGGGAGTAATGGACCGAGTTTGTTCGTTTTGCTCTGGTGGTTGATTTCGTACTTTTGCTGTAGCCGAGGCGGGTTTTGTTTTTGTTTGGGAGATTTTTTTGAGTTTGAATTATTGGACTTTGTAATCTATTGTTGTGAATATTGAGAGATGAAATTAGTTGTTGCAAATTGATGATATCTAATGAATGAGCTAAACCTTTGCGAAATTGAGCCCTAGATAGTACTGTTTTTTTTTGGCATAAATATGACTATGGATTAGGTTGTTTTCACTGATAATGAAAAGCATGTACAGGTTTTATCCGGAGCGGGCCATGGCTTCAGCATTTTTCATTCTCAACGAGCTTGTTGAGGTCAGATTCACTGGTTAAGTGTCTTCAGATAAGATTGTTATATTATATTAGATGAGCGATATACTATAGATAGTTGGTTACATGCTGAAGAAATGGTTGCCTGAATACTATTGCTATTTACGCTGGTAAATTAAAGTTGAAAACTATATTACCAACTTCAATATCATGTAAAATCATAGCTCATATAAGTTTTTTAAAAGAAAAATGAATATGGGATTTACTTAGGGCTTTAATATCCTCGTAGTATAGATTAAGTTGGCAGCAAATTTTGATATTATTTTTGTTTTCTGGGGTTTGCAGGAGCTAAAGATAAGACCATGCCCCGTAGTATTTGTGGCTTTTTCTGGTGGTACAAAAGCCAGCATGTACAAGGTTTTGCAGGTATATGATTGGATTGTGGAATCATGAGTTTTGTTTTAGTAGGTTTCAAGGTAGTCTGTGATTAATTGGGTATGTTTGATGGTTTCCTTTCAATTGTGGTAACAATGATGATTGATTACATGTGAATGCAGGTTGTTGAGGGAATAAGTGAAGGCCATCTCTATCCAGTATGCTTTGATCCTTTCACCTTTTTTCAGAAGGAAAAACTTATCTTGTTTGGCTTAGTGGCGACAGTCACTTTTAATTAGCTGGTTTCTTCCAAAGATTTTGTTGATTATGTTTCTTACTTTGTGAAGGGCGAATACCGACTGGTCAGAAATTGCATATCTGGGCATGTCTTTGACTCTAGTCCAGTTGATTTTACAAGTGATTTGGGCACCCGGCATGCACTACCCACCACCATACAGAAAATGCCCGGGTCTTCGAAACTTGTTTCTTGGGTAGCTAAAGGCATTGCTTCTGGCTTAGATGCTTTGTATCTTACAAGATTTGAATCCCAACGTACTGAGTATTGGCAGGCACTATATTCTTCTGTTGTAAGTTATGTTTTCTGTACGTTGGTTGTTTATCCACCTAAGATTGTTGGATTCATGTTTACTTTGTCTGACGTGCAAAGTTTCTTTCCCTCTTTTCCTTTTTGTAGAATTTGGGAGCACCATTTCTCATTTTTGGCTCTGATAAAGACGATCTTGCTCCCTTCCAAAGCGTGTGCAATTTTACTCGTCGTTTACAAGAACTTGGGGGAGATGTTAAGCTTGTGAAACTGAAGGGCTCCCCTCACTTAGGTTTGTATGGTTCATTTTTAACTTTTTTTTGCCTTCTTAGAATTAGTATGGCCTCTGTATTTGTAGATATCATTATTGGGTAAAGTACCTCCGGAAAAAAAAGTAACTTGGATGTTAGGTGATGTGTTTTTGCTTTAAAAAAAGTAGACATGGATCAATGAGCTTTGTTTGTCACTTTTCTAGTTATGATATATGTTGTGTCTAGCTATTACTGCCATGGTCAATGGTTTGTCTTCTTGGTTGTTAATCTCACTACACATCGCTGTTTGCTACAGAATATTGGTATTGAATGCCTTGCTTTCCCATTCCCAAAAAAGGGTTAATGTTCTAAGTTATTTATGAGGGAACCCTTCTTGACCTTAAGTTTACTACGTTTTCTCCAGCTAAAATGTATAAGGTTGAAGTAGGAAAATACCCAAAATTTGCACAACAATAAAAATAAATACCCAAGTTTTTAAAGTAATTGAGTAACTAGCTAATTCATTAATTACATGCGCATGTTTTGACCACTCAGCCAGTTACCACTAATTACCGCTATGTAATTGAATCACTCGGGTATTTTGTTATATTTTTCAAAAGATTGGATGTTTACTATAATTTCTCATTATACATATAGCTGTTGTAGCCTTTTTCTTGTTGAGTAATGCAGGGACAGTCAATCCTTTTTGCTCTATTAGTGCCATATTTATGCAAGCTTAGAACTGAAGGAAATTGGTTTTTGGTCTTTTCAGGTCATCGTACGCATTATCCTATCCAATACAGGGTTGCTGTGACCGATTTGCTTGAGAAGGCGGCTTTAGTTTTTTCTCAAAAAATTCAAAAACTTGAAGATGAAAAAACTTATGTTGAAGGTACTCATGATGAGATATCGGAGTTAATTTGTGGTCTCCAGAAAGCTGCAGTTAACTCGAACCAGAGTCTTAGAAGAGTTGCGCTTGAACCCAGTGACCATTTCTACTGCCCAAGTTCAGGAGAAGTAAGTGGTAGAGACAGCGAGCCTCCACAGGATGAACAGAAAGGAAAACCAGTTCATCTGCCTAGTCCTCCAAGCATCAACGCGCACAGCGTTCTGGGTCAGCTTTTGTTTGATGCATGCGTCCCGAAGAATGTTGAAGGCTGGGATATTAAATTCTGTGGCTCTTTAAATGGGCAGCCATTTGCTTCTGCTCGTAGGCATTCCCCGTTGCATGGCAGTAAAGGCATCCGTCGTTCTAGGTTGTAGTTTTTACAGGTTTGACGTTCAGGGAAACTCTTGTATAGAGGTGGAAACTGTTGTACAAGGTTGCTCAAAAATCGATCAACTTACGAAGAGACTATGATCGTAAGATCTTTCAGATGGTGTACAAAATGTTGACGGTGCAAACTCATCGGGAGGCTAGTCCTGCCTTGATTGGGCCAGTGCTTTTGGATGAAGTGGACAGACAGAATCGAAGGATAAAGAATATATACATGTGATTATTCTGTGTAGCAAATCTTTTATGTTTCAGGTAGATTTCAACTCTGTGATGATTATCGTACTTTATAATGTCTGGATGAGATGACGAACGATGATAGCATTTCCGGGAAGTAGGCTTCTGAGTTTCAATCCCCGATGCCGTCACTCAAGGTTGGACAGACTTGAAGTTGGGGCAAAGAGATTGTTGCACAAGATTGTATATAGTGTTGTGCAAAAAGATCATGCACTATGTCTATCAGATCCTTTGAACTAGTTATGCTTGAAGCTTGAGTTGAGAGTTGAGACCTTACTGTGTAATTGTAAATAATAAGAAGAGAAAAATCTTTTTGCCTCTCTCGCCTGTATGCTAAGCACCAATGGAATATTCCATGTTTGCTTATGTGAATGACCATCGATACGATAGTCTAGGTTTGATACAAGAAAAGATTGAGAAATGAGACTCGAGATTGTAATACATATTAGGCTCGTTTGATTGGACAATCACATTCACAAATATGTCCTCCAAACTTCAATCGCGTTTTTATAACTCCTCAAAACATAATTAATAAAATTTTTAAATAAAAGTATTAATAAAATATATGATTTGACAGACGGGACAGCTTTGTCAGATTTCCATCCTTAGTTGATCCTTTTTGCTTGATTATGCGCAAAAAAAGCGCAGATATAATTTTGAATTTTGCTCCAAGTTTAGGTGACACGTGGCAGCAGTATGGGAGGAGGGAAGCACAAAATGGTCTTATTAGACTCTAGTACTACCACTAGAGATAGTTTAGGAGTATTATTTGCAGTTTTGCACGCCAATTAGTAATCACTTAATTATTTTTTTCAAAAAATAAACGAGCTGCCACAATCTTCCAGTTTCCATATCCAAACGACATCCAAATTAAAAAAAAAAAAAAAACTCACCAAGTTTAAAATTATTCCCACAAGTTCTACCACTTTTGAGTGAAGTTGTTTCCTTTTAAAAGAAATAAAGTTTGAAAATTGTGACCGTCTGACTCACACCACGCTATTTGCCGGGAAAGCCATGCCTGTTTCTCAATGGACACAAACTCTACCTGATTCTCCGCCGAAGGTTCTCTCTTTTTGATATGTGTATATATATATATATATATATATATATATGCATGTATGTATGTATACGTCTCTGTTATTTGTTTCTTTTGCTTGTATAGACTTTAGCGTTTGATTTAGATAATACATCTGGGATTTTGTTTTCTTAGAGAATATCTTTTTTGCTAACTTTGAAAATGACACTGTTTTTCTGTCTTTTTTTTTTTTTTTTTCTGGGTATTTGAGATGGTTTAGATAGCAAAATAGCCCACTGTGTCGCTTGCAAAAAGTTCTCTTTTTTTTTTTTTGGTAGTGTGACAGAAACACAGTTTTCAAATGCAGGTTTGCAAACAAAGTAATACTCTTTCTCATTATTATTTTCGACTTTATATAAACTAAAAGTTGTTCTGGTAATGAATCCTTACTATTCAGGTGAAAGAAAAAGAGCCCTGAAAATTTGTGATCAAAATATTGCCTTGTGGCCTGTAATGTAAATGCCCACTTTACTGGTAAAGAGCTATGTTTGAATAGCTTTTTGGGAAACATTATTAGACATTATTTACTGTAAGTTACAAACGATTGTAGCATGGATTTTGTATGTTGGTATAGTTCCTCGATTCCTCTATTCTGTGGGTACGTGAGCAATATTTGATCACTCATTTCTGGTTTATATTTCTAATTGTTGACTGAACCTAAAAATTGTTTTGCAAATTATTTTGACAGCTTCTCTGCATTGAGCCAAAGAAGTCCGGCAGGTTGGTAAATTTTTTAATGTGCTTTTTAAGTCTATAGAGATTGATTTATCCTGTTGTAATGTCCGAGCATCAATGGTTTTCCTATAGAAATAAAAGAAAGAGAGGTCTTGTGCAAACCTCGTATAATAATTTGGCTTCTACGATGCAAAGAGCAAAAGACGTTCAAGCAAATCTAGCGCTCGAGTTTCCAAGCTTCATAAAAACTATGCTCCATTCACATGTTGCCAGCGGATTTTCTCTTGTAAAAACTTCGCTTCTCTTAGTTTTAAGCCGTAATGGTTTAGAGGAGGATGGCTTTCTATATCGTCTTTAACATTTTTGGTTGGCAGAGTCTTTCTAGAAAATTTTGCGATTTGCATTTGCCGAAGCACGATGCAACAATTGTTCTGGAAGATGAAAGCAGAAAAGTATTCGAAACCAAGTATCTAGTAGCAAAGGGGGGATTGAGTGGTGGCTGGAGAGGGTTTTCGATTGCTCACAAGTTGGTTGAGGGAGATGTTCTGGTCTTTCACTTGGTCTCTCCTTTAAAATTCAAGGTAATTGTTTGAGTCCCTTCTTGTAATCTTTCTATTTCATCACTTTGTTTGAATATCGGCTGCTTCGAAGCCTTAGTGACGAACACATAACAATCTTACTTGCTTTTACCTGCAAATTTTTTAGATCTACATTATTAGATCAAATGGTTCAGGTGAAGTTGATTGTGCTGTTGGTCTTCTCAAATTTGAAGCTCACAATGCACAAGGGGGTACTAGTAAGCATGTTCAAACTTTAGCTTAAAAGAATAGCACCAAAAGTCTAGAAATTAACTTTCTTGACCTCTCTCGTACACTTGTATTCAATCAAATATATGGATCAATCAGTGGGTATTACCGCTTGCAAGGACGGAGCTAAAAGGTTGAAACCACTTCTCGAGGGCAACCCTTATGGTGATGATGATAACCAACAGAACGGCTACGGGATATCAGATCAATCTGATAAAGAAAGCGACAATATCATCCCTAAGAGAATGGTTTTTTCCGTCTTTGAAAATGACACTTTCTTTTCCCTTTTATCTTTTTTATCTTTGAGATAAGTTTCCTGATTTCTTTATTTCTGTGGCGTATGATCAATTTGATCATTCATTCTTATTTCAACAGCCTGCCCACATTGAACCAAAGAAGTCTGTGAGGTTTGTTAAAATTTTCTCTTTTGGTCTACTTTGTCAAAATATAAAAGATTGATTTCTTCTCTTTGTAAGTTATAACATCTAAGCCTTAACGGTTTCCTATTAGCAATGAACAGGAGAAAGTCATTGTGCAAAGCTTGTGCAAGAATCCGTCTTCTACGATGGAACGAGCAACAGCAGTCCAAGCAAATCTAGCGCCCGAGTTTCCTAGCTTTGTAAAACATATGGTTCAATCGCATGTTTCCGGATGCTTTTGTCTGGTAAAACTTCACTACCTCTCACAGTTCCAAAATTTTAAGCTAAGACTGTTTAGCAAATGGATTTCCATATACCTTCTAACAGTTTTGGTCCACAGAGTCTTCCTAAAAAATTTTGCAATTTGCATTTGCCGAAGCACGATGCAAAATTTGTTTTGGAAGATGAAAACGGAAAAGTAAGCGAAAGCAAGTATCTAGCAAGGAAGGTGGGATTGAGTGGTGGGTGGAGAGGGTTTTCGATTGCTCACGAGTTGGCTGAGGGAGATGTTTTGGTCTTTCACTTGGTCTCTCCTTTCAAATTCAAGGTAATTGTTTGAGTCCCTTCTTGTAATCTTTCTATTTCTTCACTTTGTTTGAATATATCGGCTGCTTTGAAGCCTTATTGACGAACACATAACAATCTTACATGCTTTTAACTGCAAAATTTTTAGATCTACATTATTAGATCAAATGGTTCAGATGAAGCTGATTGTGCTCTTGGTCTTCTCAAATTTGAAGCTCACAATGCACAAGGGGATACTGGTAAGCATGTTCAAACTTTAGTTTAAAAGAATAGCTCCAAAAGTCTAGAAATTAACTTTCTTGACCTCTCTCGTACACTTATATTCAGTCAAATATAAGGATCAATCAGTGGGTATTGTCGCGTGCAAGGATGGAGCTAAAAGGTTGAAACCACTTCTCGAGGGAAACCCTGATGGATGATGATAACCAAAAGAACATCTACGGGATATCATATCAATCTGATAAAGAAAGTGACAATATCTTCCCTAGAGAATGGTTTTTTCCGTCTTTGAAAATGACACTTTTTTTCCCTTTATATTTTTGGTCTTTGAGATAAGTTTCCTGATTCCTCTATTTCTGTGGTTGTGTGATCAATTTTTGATCATTCATTCTTATTCCAACAGTCTTCCCACACTGCACCAAAGAAGCGTGCGAGGTTTGTTAAAATTTTCTCATTTGGTCTACTTTATCATACTAATGATTGATTTCTTCTCTCATAAGTTATAACATCTAAGCCTTAACGGTTTCCTTTTAGCAATGAACGGGAGAAAGTCATTGTGCAAAGCTTGTGCGAGAATCGGTCTTCTACGATGGAACGAGCAAAAGCGGTCCAAGCAAATCTAGCGCCTGAGTTTCCTAGCTTCGTAAAAAATATGGTTCAATCACATGTTTCCAGATGCTTTTGTCTGGTAAATCTTCACTACCTCTCACAGTTCCAAAATTTTAAGCTGCGACTATTTAGCAAATGAATTTCCATATACCTTCTAACAGTTTTGGTCCACAGAATCTTCCTAAAAAGTTTTGCGATTTGCATTTGCCGAAGCACGATGCAACAATGGTTTTGGAAGATGAAAACAGAAAAGTAAGCGAAAGCAAGTATCTTGCAAGGAAGGTGGGATTGAGTGGTGGGTGGAGAGGGTTTTCGATTGCTCACAAGTTGGTTGAGGGAGATGTTTTGGTCTTTCACTTAGTCTCTCCTTTCAAATTCAAGGTAATTATTTGAACTTTGAACCCATTCTTCGAATCTTTCTTTGACAAGTCGTTCCTTTTTTTTTTTTTGGTTCATTAACTTCGCTTGGTATCTTCTTCACATGTTGATTGCTTGTGGTAAGTTTTAAGTATCTTCTGCTAAAAGCTTTGGTTACAAATTGATAATAATCCATCTTTACCTGAAAATTTTTTAGATCTATATAATTAGATCACACGATTCTGTTGAAGTGGATTGTGCTCTTGGTCTTCTCAAATTAGAAGCTCGCAATAGTCAAGTGGATAATAGTAAGCATGTTTCAACTTAAGTTTATGTAAAGAGCTCCGGTAGTTTAGATATTTAATTTCGGTGCTTTTGTTGCAAGCTTATATCTGGTCAGCACTGTGAATCTTGCAGTGCATGTCGTTGCTCTTGAAGATGGAACTGATGATGATGATAGCCAAAAAATATCTGATCATTCAGATAAAGACAGCGGTGATATCAGCCCTGAAGTTTTGGATGGAATCAGACTTTCAGACTCGGTTATTGCTTTTGATGAAGTGAGAAGTATTGAGGATTTCGAAATTCTCGTTAATGGCTTGGTTATAAACTCCGAGCTCTCGAAATACTTGCAGGGCAAGTACTACCAGCTCTGTTGCAGCCAGAAGGCATTCCTTCACGAGAATGTTCTCGAGGGCCTCAACTGTAAACTCGTTGCTGGAATCATCTCGGAGACTATCAACATAGCAGACGCTATCAGAGCCAGCAAGATCACCACCTCGGTCAATTATTTTTCCATTTGGGCCCAGACTCTGATAGCCTTTGAAGGCTTGGGAATGAATGTGGGATTCTTGCGCGCCCGGCTTGACCAGCTCGTAAATCTAGCTACAAAAGCAAATAGGTACAAGAATGTTAGAGAGGAACGGGACAACGCACAGGTTTTAAGGATTTTTGAGGCAGAAATCTTGGCAGCAAAACAAGAAGTGACGAGGCTTGACACTGAGTTTGAGACACTCGGATTTAATTGTCGCAATCTCGAGCTCATGTTTGAGGAAGTTGCTCGTGCACCTTGGTGACTATGGAGCTTTTGTATTGATGCTGATTATTCCCTTCTTTTTATTGCGAAACTTTAGATCCGGCTTTAGGTCAATGAATGTGTCAATAACATAATGTGAAGAGACAGTTTATGTTAGAAGGCACATACACCTTTTTTGATACACAAATACCTAGAGATATAGGTCTTTTCTGTAGAATTTCACTCACTCTAACATCTGACGGAGATGTAATTTTCTTCAACGGTTGTGAAATTGAAGTTTATACTACGAGAAGTCTTAATTTGAGACATTCAATATTCTGTTTTTTACTTCATACTTTTGTTGCGAAAAAAGCTTATTTGCTTCAGTTCTATTGGCAAGCCAAACAAGTCTCTTCCTGTTTCCCATCAAATACTCGTCATAGACTTATTTTCTTGAGCATTTTCTCGTTGAGTAATGCACCAAGCATTTCAAATTGTATTAGCTCTTTCAGCACCACATTTGTGGAAGATTAGAATCAGAGAATCCAGCTTCTGGGTTGAAGCGTTTTCGGGTCTCGAAAACTTTGTGTAGAGGTTGAAACTGTTGTAAGAGGTTGCTGAAATTGATCAAGTACTTAAGATCGAGGTTAAACGACCTAAAGGTGTCACAAAAATGTTGTAAATGAAAACTTATGGACATTGTTGTACAATATTGTAAATATTGTTTTGAAATTTGGCTCGAACTCTAGAGTTTATGTTGATAGAAATTAAATACTTTTTAAAGAGTTTATGTTAAGAGTAATTTTAAAGGAGAAACTAGTGATTAATGTTAACAAACAAACAAAAATTACTAGATCGTGCTATTCATACTATACCGCTAATTACACTTAAATCACGTCCAAATTAAACCTATTAATTTGACCTGAATAACCATAATGTCGTTAATAATCATGGGTACACCGTACACATACTGATGCGTGGTTTGTCCTTAATAATCATCCATGCACATATTGATCCACAATTGAATCAGACAACATTCTCGAGCCCAGCTGAGAGCAAACAGTCACTACTCTGGTGGAGTCCACTACCGTATTTTAATTTTTAAACTCACATGTTGTATCAAACTCCGTACATAATGTGGGTCCATAAAGTTTGGCGCTAATTTAGGTGGCACAATATAGTTTACTGTAACTTAAGATACGTCATATTTTAATATAGTTTAAATTTAATTTTTTATTAGTATGGTTATTATAATAAAATAATCGTTATTTCGAAAAACACAGAGTCGCCACTACGTCTTGTCAATCCTTTCTTTGTATACCCGTGGCCGTACCACCACATCTCCAAACATAAAAAATCAAATATTAATACGGATACGAATACGAATACGATACAATAATATTGCAAAGCCTTCCATTTTGAAGTTTTGAAAAAGTTGAGACCTTTTTGAGTCACTACTCTCTCTGTCTCTCACTGTACCATTTGCCGGGAAAGCCATGGCTGTTTCTCAACGGAGACAAACCCCTCCTCATTCTCCTCCAAACGTCTCTCTCTCTCTCTCTCTCTCTCTCTCTATATATATATATATATATATATGTTTGCTTTTGCTCTGTAACAAAGTTCTTTGCTATGTCGTTGCAGGCCAAGCGAGTGAAGAAGAAAGAACTAAACCAAGTAAGACCAAACAATACTTTGTACCCAAAAAGAGTTCGATTTTGATGATAATGATTTCTGGGTTTTTGTTTTCTTCGACTGTGGCTTTTGCTGTCATTGAAACGACACTTGTATTCTCTTTTTGTGTTACTTTTTTTCCCGTTCTGTTCTTTGTTGCTTGTTGCTTCTTTTTTTTTTTTTTTTTCCTTCTCTTTTTTCCTTTTATTAGAGCAGAAACATAGTTTTTAATGCAGATTTTTGAAGCAGTAACAAGGTTTGGTTTTATTATTGTTTTCAACTTGGTATGAAATAGCAATGAATTTTGTATGTTACATATGATATACAAAGGAATTTGCATGCCTTTTAGATTCCATGATCACTTCGTAGAAGAAGAGATGTTTGAATATTTGTTTAAGAAATTATTTGTTACTAAAGCATATCAACAACTTACCTTGGTATATAATATCAAAAAACAGACTTCAAATTGAAAAACGAGAATTGTGGACATTTTCCAGAGTCTAAAACTCGACCATTTAATTATATACGCTTGAGAATAATCATGAGGTTGGTAATTTTTCAAACAGAGAAATAAGTACACCAGAGACGCAGTGTTGTAACATGGAACTTTTTGTATGTTGGTTTAGTTCTCTCTGATTCTCTTTACCAATTGTTAACTGAACTAATAAAAGTGTTTTGCAAATTTATTTCAACAGCTTGCTTGTATTGAGTCGAAGAAGTCCGAGAGGTCGGTAAAATTTCACATTTTTTTAATCTATTTTCAAAACTATTTAGAGACCCTTTTCCGTTCTGTAACATCCGAATTTCGATCATTTCCCTATAGCAGTAAAAGAAAGAAAGCCATTGTGCAAAGCTTCTGCGGTAATTGGACTTCTACGATGGAACGAGCAGAAGAGGTTCGATCAAATCTAGCGCCTGAGTTCCCTAGCTTCGTAAAAGTAATGCTCCCTTCGCACGTTACCGGGGGATTTTGGCTGGTATAAGTATAACTTTCTCTTCCATTAATCAACTAAAAATCTTAAGCTGCCAAGTTTCAAGCAAACGGCTTTTTAGGTTGCGTCGTTAACATTTTTGTTCATCAGGGTCTTCCTAGAAAGTTCTGCGGTTTGCATTTGCCAAAGCACGATGCCATGATTGTTCTGGAAGACGAAGATGGGAACATAAGCGAAACAAAGTTTCTAGCGGAGAAGACGGGGTTGAGCGGTGGGTGGAGAGGGTTTTCAATTGCTCACAAGCTGGTTGAGAGTGATGTTTTGGTATTTCACTTGGTCACTCCTTTCAAATTCAAGGTAATTGTTTGGACACTATCTTGTAATCTCTCTATGCCAATTCGTTTCGTTTTTCTATTGTTCGTTTCACTTAGCATCTCCTTTAATGTTGTGATTTGTTGGCGATAGGTTTGAATTATGCTGCTTAATAGTTTTTTCCTGTAAAATTTTTAGGTCTATATAATCAGATCCAATGGTTCAGATGAAGTGGATTGTGCTCTTGGTCTTCTCAAATTAGAAGCTCGAAATAAGCAAGTCGATACTAGTAAGCAAACAAATTGTTTCCCAAATCTAGAAGTTTACGTTTTGTGGCTTCGCGTTTATGCTTATTTCGAGTCCATAACGTCAATCATGTAGTGGACATTGCTGCTTTCGATGATGAAACCGAAACTCTGAAGGCTCTTTTGGAGGACAATTCTGATGATGATGTTGACAAGAACCGAAGGAATTGCATTGAGATATCTGATCAATCCGATAAAGACAGCGGCGATATCAGCCCCGAAGTATCTGATGGAATTAGACTTTCAGGCTCGGTAGTTGCTTTCGAAGAAGTGAGAAGCCTTGACAATTTCGAAGTTCTCGTTAATGGTTTGGTCATAAACTCCGAGCTCTCACAATACTTGCGGGGCAAGTACTACGAGCTGTGTTGCAGCCAGAAGATGTTCCTCCACGAGAATCTTCTCGACGGCCTCAACTGCAAACTCATTGCAGGAATCATCTCGGAGACTATCAACATCGCCGATGCGATCAAAGCCAGCAAGATCACCAGCTCCGACGTCGACGCCTTCTCCATCTGGGACAAGACACTGAAAGCCTTTGAAGGGCTAGGCATGAACGTGGGGTTCTTGCTGTCCCGGCTCGACCAGCTCGCCAATCTAGCCACGAAGTCGGAGAGGTACGAAAACGTTAGAGCCGAACGGGACAGCGCGCGGGATGACTTACGGAATTTGGAGGCAAAGATTTTGGCAGCGAAAGAGAGAGTAACAAGGCTCGACGCCGAGTTTGAGACGCTCAGAGCGAATCAACACGAGCTCGAGCTCAAGTTCAAGGAAGCTGCAAGTGCTGCTTGGTGACTCTGAGGAAGTTGTTGCGTCTTGTGGTTATGGCATTTTTTTTTTTTTTTGATGAACTTCAAGTTCTGTTTTAATGTGTCAATATCGTGAAGAAAGAAAGTGTGTATGCGTATAATATATACATATATATATATATATATAGGTCTTTTTGAAGAGTTTCACTCACTCTAACATAACTGAGATATATATAGAGAGTCCTTTAATTCTATGATATATGGAGAAGTAGAACAACTCTTGTGGTGTGTTCGAAAGTAGTTCAAGTTGAGATGTTCTTTCATTTTCTTGGTTTATTATTATTATTTTTTTTTTGGTAACTTTAACTTGTTGAGGTTTTTATTATTTTATTTTGGAAAATTGTAGGAAATAGCCAAAAAAAAATTTAGTTTTTAAAGTCCAATCCATGTTTCAAAAAATTAAAAAAATAGCCATGTTACGAATTGTATAACAGAAAAGTGTCACATAAAATATAACACATCTGTAAATATTTGTAAGATATTTAGTAACACTTCAAGTTTTACTCATTATTTTTTGAAGTATTAACTAATATCTTACAAATATTTATAGATCTATTATATTTTGTGTGATACTTTTCTGTTATACAATTCGTAACATGACTATTTTTTTAAATTTTTGAAACACATGTTATCATTTTAAACAAATATTTAATTTTGACCTATTTTTGCAACTCACCCTTTTATTTTTGAGATCTTTAATTATTGTTGTAGAGTAGCTTCTAGTTTGTCTTTAGAGATTTTGATTTTAAGATTTTTAGTTTTGTAATAAATATATGAAAAAAGAAATAGAATTTTAAGTTATATTTGCTGAATATTTATCAAATTGAGTTACAAGATTTTAGAAAATCAGAGGCAAAATAACGACAAATGCAACATTTAGGGCAGTTTAAACTATTAACACAAGATCGGGAGAATTTTCATAATTATGAATTCAATTTTCTTGAATTTAACTTTAGAAAAATTGATAATATAATAAAGATTTATAAATCTAATTTTTTGGCGATTGAATGACTATTTCAATTACGTATGCGTCTTGTCAATCCTCTACTTCTCGGCTTCTCCATAGTCGTACTACGTGCCAAAAAAAAAAAAAAACCTCAATATTAATATTGGATACAATAATATTCTAAAGTTTCGAAAAGTTGAGACCTTTTCAGTCACTATTCTCACTAATCACTATACCATAATTACCATTTGCCGCTAAAGCTATGGCTGTTTATCAACGGAGACAAACCTCACTTGATTCTCCTCCAAAGGTTCTGTAAATATGTGTGTGTGTATATATATATGTTCTTTGCTTTTGCTCTGTGACAGAGTTCTTTGCTATATGCAGTTCAAGCGAGTGAGGAAGCTAGAGCAAAAGCAAAAGCAAAAGCAAGTAAGACCAAACAATACTTTGTACCTAGAAAAAAGTGTGACTTTGATAACCATTTCTGGGTTTTTGTTTTCTCTTCTTTAAAGCATGCCTTTACTGTCTTTGAAAACAACACTTGGTACTATCTTTTTGTCTGTGCCTGTCCTTTTTTTTTTTTTTGGTCCCCTTAATTCCTGTTCTGTTTTTGTTGTTGTTTTTTTTTTTTTTTTTCCTTCTTTTTTTCCGTCCTTCTGGATGAGCGAAAACACAGTTTTTTAAATGCAGATTTGTGAAACAGTAAGAGTTCTAGTTTTGTTATTATTCTCCTTGGTCTGAGCTAAAAACAGTAATGAATCCTTACTAAATAAATTTGCATGCATTGTAAATTCCCAGATTACCCGTAGGATTTAGAAGAGAGACAAGTTTAAATGATTATGTAAGCATATTTTGAGAAAAATTCTGAGATTGGTAAAATCCTGAGACAGTTTTGTAACATAGATTTTGTATGTTGGATTGGTTCTCTGATTCCTCTACTTCTTTGTGGCTGTGATAAAATATTTGGTCACTCACTTCTAGTTTCTCTTACATGTTGTTATTATAAAACTGTTTTGCAAATTTATTTCAACAGCTTGCTTGCGTTGAGCCAAAGAAATCCAAGAGGTTGGTAAAAATTTGCCCCACTTGATATGCTTTTGAAACTAAGTATGTATTAATTTGTTGTTTTGTAACATTTAAGCCTCGATAAATTTTCCTATAGCGGTAAAAGAAAGTCAGCCATTTTGGGAAACTCACATCATAGTTGGGCTTCTACGACGGATCGAGCAAAAGAAGTTGAATCAAATCTAGCACCCGAGTTCCCTAGCTTCATAAAATATATGCTCCGATCGCACGTTGCTGGGTGTTTTTGGCTGGTATAACTTTCTCTTCATCCAATCAACTAAATCTTAAGTTGTCATGTTTAAGCGAATGGCTCTGTGTTGTGTCGTTAACATTTTCGTTCATCAGGGTCTTCCTAAAAGGTTCTGCGATTTGCATATGCCAAAGCACGATGCGATGATTGTTTTGGAAGACGAAATTGGGAACATATGCGAAACAAAGTATCTTGTCCAGAAGGTGGGGTTGAGCGGTGGGTGGAGAGGGTTTTCGATCGCTCACAAGCTGGTTGAGGGAGATGTTTTGGTCTTTCACTTGGTCACTCCTTTCAAATTCAGGGTAGTGGTTTGAACTCTCTCTTGTAATCTTTCAATGGAAATCTGTCTTTTTTTCTGTTGTTTGTTTCACTTTGTATCCTTACTAACTTTACCAACAAAATTTGTAGGTCTACATTATCAGATCAAATGGTTCAAATGAAGTGGATTGTGCTCTTGGTCTTCTCAAATTGGAAGCTCGATATAAGCAAGAGGATACTAGCTGTAAGCATGCAAATTATGTCCAAGTCTAGAAATTTACTTCCGTTGTTTCTCTTTGCCCAAATGCTTATTTCTGGTTCATAATGTGAAACGTGTAGTGGACATTGTTTCTTTCGATGAGGAAACCGAAACTCTGAAGGCTTTTCTGGAGTGCAACCATGATGATGACGATGACAATGATGATGAGAACCAAAAGAATAGTTATGGGACATCTGAATCTGATCAATCTGATAAAGACAGTGGCGAAATCAGCCCTGAAGTTACGGATGGAATTAGAATTTCGGGCTCGGTTGTTGCTTTTGAAGATGTGAGAAGCATTGAGGATTTTGAAATACTTATTAATGGTTTGGCTATAAACTCCGAGCTCTCCAAATACATGCTGGGCAAGTACTATGAGCTTTGTTGCAGCCAGAAGATGTTCCTTCACGAGAATCTTCTTGAGGGTTTGAACACTAAGCTCATTGCTGGAATCATCTCGGAGACTATAAATATCGCCGATGCTATCAGAGCTAGCAAGATCACTTGCTCGGTTGGTGCTTTTTCCATCTGGGACAAGACTATAAAAGCCTTTGAAGGGTTGGGCATGAATGTGGGATTCTTGCTGGCCAGGCTTGACCAGCTCGTAAATCTAGCTACGAAATCAGAGAGGTACGAAAATGTTAGAGCCGAATGCGACAGCGCACATGATGAGCTACGGATTTTAGAGGCAAAGATTTTGGCAGCCAAAGAGAAAGTAACAAGGCTCGACGCTGAGTTTGAGACACTCGGAGCGAATCACCACGAGCTTGAGGTCAAGTTCATGGAAGCTGCTAGTGCTCCTTGGTGACTGAGGAAGTCGTTGCATCTTGTCGTTTTGACCTTCTTTGTGGCATTTCAAGTTATGTTTGTAGAAGCAATGAATGTTATATCAATGAATGTGTCAATACTGATATGGTGAAGAAGCAAGTGTATTCGTATATACCTATATACATATAGGTCTTTTTGTAGAGTTTCATTCACTCTTAACTGTCTAACATCGTTGTATCTGAGAAATACAGAGACTTGTAGCCTCCTTGAATTCTATGATACATGAAGGAAGTGTTACCTGTATGCAGTTATGCTTTGTTGTGAGATTATTATTATGATTGTTATTATCTAGTTTATGAGTATCTAATAAAATTTTGCTCACCGCAGAAATTGAAGCCACTACAAGCACACAAAAAATTACCCTAACACACTGATTTACTGGTAGACTAGTTTTCACTTGTTATTGTAATTTGTAAATCTCTCAGCTGCTTGTTTTGTTACCTAAAAGTAGTAACAAGTCATAGCCATAATCCTGCTTTTTGCTAGTGTTTTTGACTTTTGTTATTTGAGCTATTCAACTAATTAACTTCAAACGATGTAATTAGCTAGTGGTAAAATATAGCATTGATCATATTAAATTTCAATACCATCCTAATTCCTAGTGATAACTAATCAAGAGAGTTTCATCTTTAAACCAAGTCTAAAATCCAAAGCAGATAAAAGTAGAGTATGAGCTACAGCTACAGCTAACTAGTGTTCAAGTTCAATAAACTTACAAGATTATCTATGTCAACTGCATACAAACTAAACCGTGTTACGAAAAAATGAAACTTTCAGGACAGCTTTGTTTCTCTCGATCAGCTCGTAGGCGCAAACATCACCGTGATGCAAAGAATTGTCCTTCACAAATTTGTGGAATCCTTTGCCGAGTACATATCTCGATGCAGAAGCTAACAGCGTCACAGCCCATGATCTCTTCCCCGCTTCAAGCGTTACAATATGAGTCTTTTCCTTGAAATAACTCTTGCCAAACGCAGTAGGCACATGCTGAAGAAGAAGGTTACATTCTGGTAACTATTATTGATAATCTTCTAAATATAAATGACGACAAGATGGGAAAAAATGTTATGATTTTAAAGATACTAACCAGAGATCAATGTAGAATTCATAGAACCATATTAGTCTAGATTAATAAAAGTACGTGCTTATATTTGAATTTGATGCAGAGTAAGATTGTACAAAGATGTGATTCGAGATCCTACATACCAAAGTATAATTCTGGTGCTTCGCCACAGATGCTTTGAAGAAGGGGTTTGCTGAAGAGAATTTGGACGCTTCCTCACAGGCTTTCGTATCCCAACAATACTTCTTAGTACGTCTTCTCTGGACAATCTCTGCACCTGTTTTAAGACATTCAATTTTATCTGTGGGTGAATTAGAAGAGTAAATAGGGGAAAAGTAGAAAAATTGAGAAATAGGGAAGTAGCGGCAAATAGAGAGAGTTAATAGAGGAATTGAGAAAGATGGATATTTATTTCGCAAATCATCAAGGTCTACCTTTTTCACTGAAACGAAGTAGCCAATTTATAGGCAAGTTACATAATCAAAATAGAAAACAAAGTACTTGACATTAATTGCCAAAGATGTAGTCAAGCCTAAAAAAAATAAATCAATAACACAATCAAGGCTAGCAAATCGCTCATAGTTAATCGCTCACCTTGGAATGGTTGGCTGCATGAAGCACCTGCGTCTCGGGAAATGGAAACTTTGAATGAAATCTCATTTCCATCCTTAATCAGCTCGAAGGTGCATGTATCGCCTACTTTCAGTTTATTGTCCTCAGCAAAATTCGCCCAATCGGTTTTTCGAAAACTGGCCCTTGCTCTCCCGAATTCTCGGACAACAATCTTCATAGGCCAAGTGCCCGCACCAGAATCGCGAAGCAGTACATCGCCAGTCATAGAATTCAGATGTTTCTTCCAAAACTTAGATGGTAATTGCTAAATAAGAGAACATTAAAAGAAACAAGTCAGTCAAAGTGGAAACACATTTTGCAGGAACAAAGGAATAGAACAACACCACCACAAAGCATCAAGCCTATAGTTGTTTTAAACTTTCAATGAAAAGCTTACAAAATCATAGCGATTAATGACCAATGAAGGCTTCATGACGGTGATGAAAAATGGGTTGCGAGGTTCACACTGCCTCTCCCTCTCCAGAGCCGGAGATTGCTCCATTCTTACTCCCCTTGGTTTCCTTCCTCTTTGTACGGTGGAGTTACCTTCTCTGGCCCTCACAGCATCGGATTTCCCTGCAAAGTATCAGTATGATCACATAAGTATCTAAAAAAAAAACTCTACATTTTAAAAAAATCTGGTTTAAGGCTCGAAGATACGATATATACCAGCGGCGGCTTTCCTTATCTTGCGAGGTGGAGAAGATGGTGGCCAAGAGTCCTCCTCAGTGTGGGAGTTAAGAGCTGAAATATCCAAACCCCGAACCAATTTATCATCTTCAGTCTCTCTTAAGTTGTCCACTTTGTTCTTCCCATTATTTTCTCGCAGGTCGGGATAATATATCTGGCATGTAGATACGTCGCAAATCGAAAGTTTAAACACCGATTTCCCTTTGTATCTGAAAAAAAGCAAGTGCCCGCGATCTATCGAGAAGTTCTTCGCAAATTCTGGCCAACCCTTGTGTAGCCACATTTTTCCGCCCCTTTTGAACACATTAATCCTCCATTCACGGCCACACTGAGGCCTAAGAAACACCTCATTCGAGAGAGTTTGTCCGTATAGCCTCACAAACCTCTTCGGAAGTTCCTGAACACATTTTAGCTTGCAATCTTCAGAACACAAAATAACTTGATAATACACCCATTTAAGTGAAAATAAAACTGAAAATGACTACTTGGCAAAATCACTATGCAAGTTTCACAGACATCAAATAAATAAATAAACAGAAACATAAAACAGAAAAGGAAAAGAAAATGCTTACAAGCATCTCGTTGGCAGGATTTTTGCTAAAGATTATAATGAAAAAATCAAAACTAGTAGCCTCAAATTCTTCTTGTTTATCACTGGCCATTGTTGAAGCAAAAGATGAGCTCTTCATCTCTCTCTTTGGTTTTTATTAGGTCTCAAACTCCATAGAAGTCGAGAGACAAGAAATATCGAGAGAGAGAGAGAGACGAGAGAAAGGGATTGAATGAATTACTATCACATTGAAAATCATCGAGTACAGAGGAACTACACTAATAAATAGTCTGTTATCTAACAAACTAAAGTAATGCCAGCTCAGCAAATACAATTAACAAATTTCTAACTAATCAGATTAATAAAAACTAATCTAACTAACTAATCAATGTTACGAAGTCTAATAGTTTTTCTCTTAATAAAAATCTAACAATTGAACGTTTGTTGTGTTTCTTTTGCAGAGAGCAGCTGTGAGTGAGTGTTCTGTTGAATAGAAAGGAAAAGACTTTCTGGGTTTGATAATTTATTTCCCCTTTTTCCTTTTATGGTAAAACACCGGAGCCACATAGCAACAAAAAGAATAAGAAAACATCAAATCGCAAATTTACGAGCCAATGCTGGTTTTGGTTTGGCTGAGCAAACAAGGTTTTGTGATTCTGCGATTAAATCTCTGCAAATCTCAGAGCATTAATGAAACCCTAAAGGCGATTTGGTGAAACAGAGCGAATCGCCAAGGTACGATTTCGATTTCTCTTTTTCTGACCAAAGTAGGAAGGGCTTACCACAGCACTGCTCCGCGGCAGAGATTGGTTTCGCTCCCATTGGCTCTCTCCTCCTTCCGGTGGGTCCCATCGGTACGGTTTTCGGACCCAATTTCTCGCCGGAGATCGGAACGCCAGCGACGGTTATGCTGAGTAAGATCGATCGGCGGCAGTTCAGAGGCTGAATATGGCGCGAAAGTGATGTCGGACCAATACAAAAAAAAAATTAAAAATAAAAATAAGAGAAATAATAGGGAAATTTTAGTAAATAGCTAAATTATTTTTATGTTTTAAAAAATGCAAGTTAAGAAATTAGTCATTTTAAAAGTAAAGTTTAAATGATTTAATATTAGAATATCAAAATTAAGAATTTGACTAGATCCTTAATTTCATGAAACTATAATAGTTAATTCGTAAAAAATTAGTCAAAATTTTGGTCAAATCCTTAAAAATATCTTTGAAAAATAATACGTGTTTTAAAAAATTTAAAAACTAGTCATGTCAAGAATTGTATAATAAAAAAGTATCACATAAAATATTACAGATGTAAATATTTATAAGATGATAAGTAAAAGTTAAAGTGTTACAAATATTTACAGATGTGTATTATTTTGTGTGACACTTTTTTAATATACAATTTTTGACATGGTTATCTTATAAATTTTTTGATATACGTGTTATTTTTAAAAAAAATATGTTTAATTTTGACTTATTTTTGCAACTCGCTTGAAAAAATATTCATAAAAAAAAGTTTGTAACTTAACGGTCTAATTTTAGAATAAATAAAAATGTCCATAACTTTTATTTTAAATTAAAAAAAAAAAACAAATTTATCTTTTTATAGGTTGACTAAGGCCATATCCTACCCACGGTATTATCCCGTGGAATAGTGAGATATTGGGTCAAAAAACTTCTCCAACCCACACCATATCTAACGATATATTGGAGTGATATGAACAGTAGAACTTTATATAATTCAACGCCATATTTAAAAAAATTTGATAATATTTTATGTGGGGTAAAATATATAATATTAGAAAGTTATAAAAAAAATTAAATAATGAAGATAAAAAGGATTATATAAAGAATATTCTTTTTTAGAGTGAAAAATAAAATATTGAATTGGATATGAAATACTGTTTGATAGTGATATTTACTCTAAAAATTAGAGTATTATGTATTGTATTTTAAAGTATTGGGTTTGAGAGGCCTAAGAAAAATGTTATTGTTTGGTTTGATCATTTTGATCATTCCATGACCATTTTATTAAATGGGATGAAATGATCAAAATGATCAATCATTTTTGGGGAAACCATTCCTCCCAATCCATTTTATTTTTTTTAACTTTTCTAATCCCTATACGATTCCTCCTATTTCATTCTATTTTTTTCATCTTTCATCATCCGTATACAATATCCTTAAATCTCAACAATTTATATCACCTCGAAATTCGTGAAGTCAAATGATAAAGACTAAAATGTAATTAAATAGTAATATAATGAAAAAAAAGGACTTGAGCTCAAAAAATAACGGCCCCTGACGCGAGCCCGCGCGTGGGGCCTGCGTATCTGGGGCTGTCCCTCACTCTATCTTCCCCCACCCCCCGCTTTTATTTATTTATTTTTCCGTTAGCCATTCTCCCCCTCTTTTTTTTTTTGGTCAGTTAGGTAAATAGCCATTTTAGGCTGTGTGTTTTTAGAAAATAGCCACAGTTTCAAAAAATTTAAAAACTAGCCATAAAATTTTAAGAAATTTCTGATAATTACAAAAATACACATAAAAATATTGTTAGAAATTTCTGACACTAGACAAAAATTTTGTTAAAAATTTTTGACATTGCTAGTTTTTAAATTTTTTGAAACTGTGGCTATTTTTTAAAATTATTTTGTAAACAGTGGCTATTTTATTAAAATTTCTTTTTTTATTTATTTTTTTATTCAATTATTTTTCAAAATTTTATTTTTAATTTTTTTACTCCTCCATTTTTATTTTAAATCCTACATATTTTTCTTTTATTTTTTATCTCTCAATATTTTTTATTTCTCTTTTACTATCACAATATTTTTTTATTATTACCTTGTTTTATAATTTTTTATAAAATATTTATAATATTTTTTCCTTTAATTTTCATTTACTTCATAATTTAATAAGGTTTAAAAAAAAATGTTGCACGTTCTTAAAAACTAGTATTAAAAAATATCCAGGGGGCGGATCACGACAATTAATACTACTAAAATATAAAAAAGGGGTGGGGGGGGGTTCGTCCTTGGATTTAGCCATGTTTCTATTATACATAATAAGTTAATAGTATAAACATAGAATTTAAATGAAATATTTGGATAATTATGTATTTACTACCCTAAAATGTTATTATAACCTATAAGCCATGAGGTACACATAAAAACTTGAAAATGTCCCATTGATTATAAATTGTTATTATAATCAATGGGAGATTTTCAAATTCAAAAGTCATGATATTCAAACTTGGCATATTGGCGCTTAAACAACAAGGTCAATAGTTGCATAAAAAACCTCCTATGTACTATGCACTCATGTAGTATGCATAAAACTCTTCGTTTTCCAGCCAAAAGTTTCCCTTTCAGATTTTCATAAAAAACCTTTCATTTCCACTCTCAAAGCTCAGAGAAAAAAACCCGAAATTCATCGTCATGGTAGAGTCAAAGTTGACGTACGAGGAATGTCGGAGACAGAGAGTTGAAGAGAACAAGAAAAGAATGGAAGAGCTCAATCTCTGCAAGCTCGCTGAAGATCTCAAAGCTTCGAGCCCAAAGTCCACACCGGTGAGTGTGTGTGTGTGTTTTTGGGTAGTTTTTGAGTCAGTAAAGCTTGACGATGAGTGGTTTCAATGGTGAGACAGGTGAAGCAAGGAAACCGCAGATCTCGATTGCCGATTGAACCGTCTTCGGTGCCGCTGAGACGGTCTGGTCGAATGGCGGACAAGCCTCCTCGGAATTACAAAGAGGTCACTTTCTTGTCTCAGAAAAGCCCACAAGTTTGTTATTCTTGTTCTTTTTTAGGTGGGTTTTATCTTATGGGCGTAGAAACCAAAAATTCATATTCTAGCTTGTTGATTATCTGCTTTCATTTTTTTTGGTTCGTTTTAAAGTTCTATGCTTGATTATTTTTCATTTGTTTTTCCAATATGTAAATAATGATCTTGCAAGATTAGTACTGCCAGTAGGTTAGTGTGAAAATATTGATTGGGAAAAAAAAGTTGGACTCGGACATATAACCAATAAAACCCATTTGGAAATAGTTTTTTTTATGTATCTCAAAAATCGTGATTAGTTTGTTGTTTTTGTGTTTTGTGTAAATAATTTTGTTCTTTCATTGATGTCAAAAGTCAACCATAAAATTTTCCTTGTGATATTACAGTATCCGATGTTGGATTGATTAACCATTTGTTTGAATTTTTGGCAGATCCCACTTGAGCCCTTGGGAAGGCTCAGAAGGTTGGTATGTGTGGTTTGGCTTTCTTTGGCTTTAGTGTTGTTTAGTTTTAACAACTTATAACGTCGGGTCATGCTGTTTCGGCTCTCTTGTGCTTTTTGTATTGGATTGGATTGTATTTGGGCACAGGAGCTATCAGTCGAGGAATTTGCTGGACCGAGTTTGTGCTACGGATGAAGTGAGGATATATGCAATCGAAAGAGCAGAGAAGTTTATGTCAGAGTTAGATTCTGAATTCCCCAATTTTCTCAAGCCCATGCTTCAGTCACATGTTTCGGGAGGCTTTTGGCTGGTAAACCAAACCATTCTCACAAGTTACTTTTTTTTTGGGGGGGTAATTGTAGAAGCAAAATGATTGTGGCATAGATCTTGCCATTTTCTAATGGCATTGAAGTAACCTCTAATACTATAACAAATATTGATTAGGATAAGAACTCTAAAACCATGTCGAAGAATGTAAAAGTAAGTCAAGTAGATCTCAAGTCTCAAGCATAATTCTTTCGCAATTTATTTTGATGGTACAACTACATATTCATGTGCAAAGAACTGGAAAGGAAAGGTGAAGAATAAGAACTACAGAGAATAAAAACATAGATAGCTAGGTTGGCTATAGCTGAAATTACTTACAATTACCAGAGCGAAATCTGCTTAACTTTATACATTTAATACAAGATTATGATTCTTGCACGATGTTTTCAACAGGGTTTGCCACACCATTTTTGCAAGAAACACCTTCCTGATGAGGATGTGATGATTACATTGGTGGACGAAGACGGGGTTGAATCTGAAACAAAATACCTTGCTGGCAAAAATGGTCTAAGTGGTGGTTGGAGAGGCTTTTCCATTGACCATGACCTTGCTGATGCGGATGCATTGATTTTCCAGTTGGTCAAACCTACTGAATTCAAGGTCACTCAATGCTTCATCAGGACTTTTAAAACTGCCCTTGTGTGGTTATCTTTAATATCTTCTCATGCTGCTAAAAGTCCAACTCAAATAGAATATATAAATATTTTTAAAAAATATTTTGTACATAAAATTTAGAGTGAATTGAACAAGTATCTTCATGGATGGTTTTTGATTGATTGGTTGGTTGGTTAGTGAGGACTTCTTGAGGATGCTTATGGTCTCTGGACTTCAATATGTCAAATTTTAGGCTAAAATAAGAGACCAAAATTAAAACATCTTGCTGTTTATGCTATGTGCAGGTGTATATTATCAGAGCACATCAATTGGAAAGTGATGGCAGTGAAGAAAGCGAAGAGAACGGTGAAGATGTTGACGCAACGCCCTTGGTCAGAAGTTCCAAGAAAATTAAAAGTAGTTCCTTCTACTCCACAACAGTCTCTATAAAACAGTTTGCTTCCTTGTCAATGTCAAAATGTCTGTTTTAACAATGTTCCCTGGTTTGCTAGTGCGTGTCTGATTGGTTCATCCATTAGCAACCTTACAGAGTTGTTGCTTTGCTTCTGTCTAACTCAGTTCTGACTGTGTGTGTGTGTGTGTTTGAAAAGGACTATTAAGTTCTATATTAGAGAGCCTAATTTCAGTATCTTGTGTACTTTTTTTTTTTTTGCAGGCAAATAATATTCTTGCTATGGTACCCAAGAAAAGAGAAGAAAAGAAAAAAACTGACTTTGTTGTGTTGATTATGATTGTAGACTTTTGACTGTTGTGAATTTTGTAACTTAATCCTTGAGCACTGTAGTTGCTCGACATGCTTTTTATTTAACTTGTGACTATTTAATCTTTTGGAATACATGGATGATCATCAAATTGATTGGATTTAACTTGTGACTATTTAATCTTTTGGAATACATGGATGATCATCAAATTGATTGGATTTAGAAAAAAGAACCAAGTGCCCCCATGCAGGATCGAACTACAGACCTTCAGTTTACAAGACTGACGCTCTACCACTGAGCTATAGGGGCCTTGGTGGTAACATGAAATTAAAATAATCAACTAATTATTTACACGAAAGATTAGAGCCATACTTATCACGGTATTTAGAAAACTGTGATTTACTTTAGCAATCACGTGTATCAAGCCATGTCAGCTTGCATTGGTACCATGAGAAAGTGTTTTTTTTTGTCAAAGAAAGATATCCATTTCTCATACCAAAACATTTTACAAAGAAAACTTTTTTTTTTTTTTTGGGTAGTAAAAAACTAAAAATGTTGCAGAGTACAAATTGAATAATGAAACTGGCTTCTGAGATGCTATCGTGCTAAGATTATGCTCCCTTATTCAACTAAGAAGTCCTGAAAACAAACGTTTTACATATGATTTCTGTAGCACCAAATTGTGCTCAAAATACACAGATTTCAGAAGACTCACCTGTGAGAGTTGACATTGAATGATGAAATGAAAGCAAACCAAATATAGTGACACTATTTGAATACAATTGTTTCAAGCACAATGCCCTTTTAACTTATTTTAGTGTACAAAAAGAGAGCAATGAACCATGTAATAGAGCTCGAATCCGACTCATATTACAGCGAAGATATCGAAAGAGCTCAAAGCCTGCACTCAGTTGTTTCTGTAGTTGAAAATATTGTTCTCTATTGGCCAACAACGATATAAATTGACTTTTAAAACTCTCTCTCATTTGTGTAGTAGCTTCTTGAATCTTTTGGTTGACTATTTTTGCTCAGTTTGCAAATTCAAACATTATTCTTGCCTTCTATAACGCTGTCGATAAGAAACCATGTTTATGATGTAACGAAACATCATTGCATCATAATTTTGCCTTTTGTTGACTGAAAGTTGGATCGACACAAACGACAACCTGTTCAATTTTGTTCAATTTTGCATTTTGTTGTTAGACAAGAATTTAACATTGGGCATGCTGAAAAGGGATACTGATTGATCACCATCATATTGCAAACACAAAGTAGAAGAGAAGTCAAAGTACCTTCCCAACACTTTTTCCAGAATGGAGGTACTCGACAGCATCGGCAACGGAATTAAGGCCCACAAATTGTTTCGGGTCAAGCGCAACCTGTGAAACAACAAGACCAATAGTGGACTGATGAGCCGTCGTAAAGCCAAAGAAACAATTTTTTGGCATTGGCAATTGAGAGGGGACGAAATGTTGGAAGAATGTTGGTTTCAAAGATAATCACCTAATAGTAGATCTTTAATAAAGTATCTCATATTGTTTTCCTTTTTTTGGTATGTTTATGTTCGAGTCAGTGCATGTTTAGTGTGTTCCACACAAGAACATAAGAATACAAAAAAAGAAAACAGAGAGAGAAAGAGAGGAGATTTGACCAATATAACTGGCAAACTTAAATCTGCACACATTACCTTCAGCTTTCCCATTGAGAAGAGATTAACTAATTTATCCAAATTCCGTTGCCACAAATGACTGTATTGCACTAAGAAAAAGCCAGCCTGCGAAAAGATTGTCACATATAACACTTTCTTTCTTTTAATAAAGATCATATTTAAGACTTTAGAAAATATAACTACAATATTATAAAGTTCGTAACCTAAAGATAATATATATATATATATACACACACACACACACACACACACTTTATGATTGGTTTATAATAAAAAGAATGAAAAAGAAGCCAAATTTAGCCTAATGTTCTTTCATTCGTTGGAAGAGAGAGGAAAATTGCATTTTCACATCAAGCATATATTTTGTTTCCTCATTTGCATAACGATGTGAACTTTAATATAACTATACACTACGACCGACATTCTTTCATTGCTCAAAAAGAGGATGTCAGCAAAATTAATAACAGGAAAAGACCTATCACCTCATGGTTTTAACAGTGCATTTTATAATTAGCTACATACCACTGTTTGGCTTTTTGCTAAAATCTTTTCGCACAACCCTGTATAATTTGATGGCTTCCATCCATGCTCTCCTTGATACTGAGAACAGATGAATCAATTGATTAGAACAGACTAACAATACGGGCACCAAGGAATTTGAAAGAAATAAAGAAAATACAAATTAAAAACTGTCTAACAAAGCATAAACTGGTTGAATAACAACCTGAGAGATCATTCCAATCACTATGAGTCGGCCATAGACTGCCAGAGCATTCAAGCACAAATCAAACATCTGACCACCAACAGACTCATAGATGATGTCGATGCCTTTAGGAAACTCATTCTTTAGAACCTGAAATTAGAACGAAAAAGATGTATATGAACATACTTTGAGTTGTGTAATTTGCATTTTGAAACCCATAATGCCTGTTAAATTCGGCAGAGAAGGTTTAGCTGAAGAAACAACCAAAAAAAAAAAAAAAAGGGGGAAGAAGGAAAAACTAGACTGAGTTACCTAGCAACAGAGTTCGCTAGTTTCAAGTATCACTGAAATCCTATATCGTTTCCAAGAATTTTTGTTGCACATTTTTAACGACTGAATTAGTTCCATGCACTCATAGATTTA
The DNA here is from genome assembly GCA_018132145.1 of Boehmeria nivea var. tenacissima. Taxonomy (NCBI): domain Eukaryota; kingdom Viridiplantae; phylum Streptophyta; class Magnoliopsida; order Rosales; family Urticaceae; genus Boehmeria; species Boehmeria nivea. Next base: position 16,170,144 of record CM030878.1, on the reverse strand, counting down.
CTCTTAAAAGCCAGTAAAAAGTATCATTGCGCCAACATCAAAGCAGATCGTGTAAATCTGATCGATTCGTTTGTTATATAAGATATGCATGGCTCCATTATAGCTTCATAATTCAACAAAAAGATTCAAAGTATGCGAGAGTTACAGTTTTTATATCTTCAGCTTTATAGTCTATGACTCGATCAACTCCCAAGTCTTTCAGAAGCTTTGCCTTTTGTTCACCTCCACAGGTAGCAACCACTGTATTTCCAGCTAACTTTGCAAGCTGTCAATCAAGCACTTGCTGTTTAGTTACTTCACAGTAAAAATATTATTATAGGAAGTACAAAACGATGTGAGCTCGGAATCCTCAGCGCATAATTTAGTGAAAATTCCTATACGAAAAATTAAAAACAAAAACTATCGCAACAAAGACAGAAAAGACAAAACCTGGACTGCGAATTGCCCTGTCCCTCCTGCAGCAGCGGTTACCAAAACTGTGTTTCCAGATTCCATCTGTCCAGCCTAGGAATTCAAGAGTAGGAAAAACTGGTCAGAAGAGAGGAAATTGCATCTGCACAGATAATCCATGTTATATTAAAATTTTCTAACTAAAGGCTAAAAGAACCAATAAAGCAAGTGATGGCTGGAGATTTACAACAATACAAACGGTTGGAGTGAAAATGAAATGCCGAAGGGTGAGACTATAGAAGTGGTAAGAAATATATTATTATTCTAAAATGAAGAACTACCTTTTCTAGAGCAATTGATGCTGTTAATCCTGAAGTAAGCATGGCGACAACTTCTGGATCTGGTCTTGCCACAGGAAGAATGTGTTTTGAAGGCACCTAAATCAAGCACAAAAACAGACTTCTCTATTCAGTGATTTACGGTTAATGGAATATAAAAAACTACATTCATGAACCCCATCAAAACCCACTCATATAATTGTCTGCAAACCCAACAATAACATGATAAAGCAATTGAAGTAAGGTTTTTGTTAGTACTATACCTCTGTGAATTCAGCATAGCTTCCAAAAGTCATGATTGCAGCAGGAGTACCAACTTCCAAGTTAGTGACAGATTCCCCAACTGCTGCAATTAACCCCACAGCCTGAAACAACAAAGTTATATGTATATAAAGTCATTGCGTACAGTGCAATTTTTGAAATACCAAAGGATTAACTGCATGAGTAACATCAGAAAAACTTGATTCATCAGATTAAAAAGTTAGACAGCGCTTTACGCACCTCAAAACCCGCATCAAAAGGAAGACGGGAACCAAGGTCTTTGCCACTGCCACTGAAATAACGTCCTGAGCTGAAATTTACCTGTTCATCTTTGTCATTGTTAGACAAACATACCGCATATACATAGTATCACGGAGACACATATAATAGTTTAGACTGTGAAATTAACAATAACTTTGCAAATATGGTAGCAAAAAGCAGGCAACTAAATGTCTAGTTTAAAATACCAAATTCAGAACAATAGTATAGGCTCTGCGCTTACTTTAAAAAAATTTACTAAAAGAGGAGAGGATGCCTAAGAAGAAAACCATTGTATGACTGTACAAAGAATCAAAACAAAAGAAAACACAAAATTTAGGGAGGGCACAAACTTACATCACTAGCATTGTTTTTTTTTTTTTTTCAAAAAAAGAAAAAAAGAAAAGTACATCATTGATACTGAAGAGGTCCTCCAATAAAGATAAGAGAAACTAAAAATGACTTACATCACTAGCATTTACACCAGCATAAATGACTTTCACAAGAACATGATGTGGTTTAATGGGTAATCTTAATGGGGAGCGCACAATTTGGGTAGCACGTCGAAAATTGTGGGTCAAAGTGTGAACAACTCTGAGAAACAAGAAAAAAAAAGTACAAGGAAGGCAATAAGAAACTATGAATGCCATAGTAGGCATCTTGATAAAGGAAAATATTCAACTTCCATACGCATCAGAATGACTAACCTACTTTATGCAGGTTGAACAAATCCAAACTTATTATTCATGTGATGAAAAATAACAAAAAATTTAATCATCATTAATTACCAGAACTCACATTTTCTCAAAACTATCAGGAAGTTGAAATTCTTGAGCTTTGAATGAAGGTGTTCTTTTCCTCGATGCAGAAGAGCGAACCGAGTATTTTGCTTCTTCCATAGGAGTTGGCCAATACTCCATGCCTCTACGATTTGTTATCCATAGGCAGGCACCAGCTTTGTTTTCATTGGTAATAAGCTCAAAAGCACCTAGAAAGGAAACAACAAGTGGGATATGAGAATTTAATTTTTCAAATCCATTTATTGCATAGCTAAAATCTGGAATAAATAATTGACATGATTCATAAAGATTAGTACTTGAGCTTCACAGAAAAAATAAATTCAACCAAAAAGAAAAGAAAAGAACTACAAATTTACCTTTAACTACCATTTCCATTGGCACAAAGCCTCCCATGATACCAATAAATTTTGAATCCACCTTTTTGCCCATGTCAGTCTCAACAAACTGCATTTAGAAATATATATATATATATATATATATATATATATTGGCATCATGTTATTTTTAGGACATTTTCATAGAACTAGATTCATGTATATATTTCCTTCTCATGAGTTGCATTCAATATAACAAACTTACTTCAGGGCACAACACGTTGATGCGAATTCCTTGACGTTTGAGGGGAGCAAGTGATCTAGTAAACATAACAACACCACCTGAAAGACCAAAAGGCCATACGACTTTATTATGTGAAGAGGAAAAAAAACTATTAACAACATATTTACAGGTTAAGCATTTTTGTAGGTTCAAAGAGAAAACTTCAAAAAACGAACAAACCTTTAGATCCAGAGTATATAGGGTCTATGACCATAGGATAAAGACCTGCCGAAGAACCCAAATTGATTATCACCCCGGGCTTTTTCGCTGCTTGCATGATTTTAATCTGCTCAGTACCATAAACCATCACTAAAACGCGCCAAACATCCTAAACGACGAATAAGAACCCCACAAGCATCGCCAATTAAACACGGCGTATCTCATTCTAGAGGCATTAATTTAACTTGGTACACAAGCTAATACATCACCGGTATCAACATTCCTTCTCAACAATTTGGACTAAAATACGTTTTGCAGGGCGGTCAATTAAGCTTACTCTATCACCGCAAAAAATACCAACAAACCAAAAACAAATACCGAAACATACCGCGATATGAGTACAATCAACAACAGCGACGAGGTTCACGTTAAGAGCGCGTCTCCAGGTAGAAGTGCCGTCGGTTTGATCAGTGTGAAATGGCACATAATTACCAATACCAGCACTATTAATACAGATATCTAATCCACCATACGTCGCAACATGTTTCTCAAAAGCAGATTTCAAATCCCCTGATTGGCAAACATCAAGTTCAAGCAAAACTCTATATAAAAAAAAAAAAATCTTCAAAAAAGAAACAAAAAACTTTTTTTCTTTCTTCTTATTTTCGCATTCACTCACTTGAACTAGTCACATCGCATTTGACGAACATGGCAGAAGGGAAATCCAAACCAGAATGAAACTTGGAATTTTCACTCCGAACGAGATTCGCAACTTCCTTTCCATTTTCCTCCGAGAAATCAACCACCGTCACGAAAATCCCTCTACCTCCAAGAGCCAAGCAGAGAGCTTTCCCTACATTTACACCGATACATACAAAATTCATTCGCAAGAGCATAGAAACGCCAAAATCGACCGCGAAAAACTCAAAATCGATGAGAAGAGTTACCGATTCCAGAGGCTCCGCCGGTGACGAGAGCCGACAGGCCCGGTTTGAGATCCATTTTTGTTTCCTTTTTCTGTTTGGAAAGAAGGAAAAGCTCTCCGATTTTCTCGGGATTGACGATTTTGGTTACGACGAAGAAGATAAGCTCGGGTCTGCAAAACAATAATGGCTGTTTGACAAATATGGTGGTGATATAAAAAGGGCGGGCTTTTTGTCGTTTTGTGAGTGACGGATAATGGCAAAATCATGGGAACAAAGTGAGAAACCAGAGGAAAACGTGACCAAAATGTGAAACGATTTGTTTTCATGTTTGTTTGTTTTTTTTTTTTTTTTTTGCGTCACGGCTGACGCTTCCACCGATAATTACTATGAGTAATGGACAAAAATGAAAGGGAAATTTTGAAAAATGCTACTTCTATATACTTATTAATCTATTTTGAAAATTGCTATTTTTAAATAAAAGTTATAATTATATTATTTTTATTGATCAAATTATTATTTTTTTACAAATAAAAAAGATTTAGAAGGCAAAATATAATTTGATAATTAAAAAAATATTGTAATTTATAATAACATGAATTGTAAATTTAAATTTAAAACATGGTATTGAATTAAATTTTCTGAAAATACGATAAAAATAAAAAAGAAATTAGACATAGTCATTGAATTGAAGACGGCTAAACGAGGCCAGTGGCCAATGCCAGCATTGGGCCCCGTTTTTATCCTTATAATTTAAGAAGTTTTTTCATCTTGTCCTGTGCTCTAGTTGAACTTGTTACATTTATAATATTGTATGTATAATTTATATAATTTCTTTTCACCCGTTAAATTTTAGGATGATATAATATACATTCGTTCTAGGACATATTTAATATGCCACAAATAAGCAATTATTGTAGCAGCATCCTAAAGCTTTATGTTGTAAAGTTGTACAGTACTTTATGTCTTTTATCGTAACATTATGCTAAAACAGATGTCGTTTCTACTGTTTAATGTTGTTTTCCAATAACTATGTCGTTTTGAATCCCTTATTGTCGTTTTCAAAATCTTCATGTCGTTTTAGTATTTTAATGACATTTGACCAACACATACGTCTTTGATGGACGCAACCTGTCGTTTTTATGTCTGATAATCATCTAATTACCCTTACTGTAGTTTTTCTATTTCCATATCGTTTCTATTTTTTTCATAGTTTTTACAGTTTTGTCGTTTCTGACATTGGCAGCAGAAAATGCGTTTTCTAACCTAAACTAATACGAAAAAGTATATATAATCACTCAAAACTATGAATCACTTTAATCACTTAAAAAAAAAAAAAAACCTTCAAAACATTAACTGAAAGGGGGAGTAATAATTCCCTAACGCTAAAAATAAACAGATAACCAAACTGAAGATGATTAATCAAGAATCTAATTACATATTAAATCTCTCCTAAACCATATATTAACAATATGAAGACGTTCGTGTTGGAATTTTAATTAAACGTATTAAAATCCCACCTAAACCATATATCAAGCTCTTGATCCCTTTTTCTTTCATATCGATCCCATAGCCATTCTAGTGAATATGGATCTAAGCTTTACCAATTGAATTTGGTAATGTACAAAAGCAAGAGAGCAACCTATAGCAAATTAGCAGATTAAGGTCTAATTTCACTAACACGATTGGAATTTATATGAATGCTTGATTATCAGGCTTCAGCCAAAGTCTAAAGTTACATTAACAAACTATAACATGGTCAATTTACATGTTACACATTTCAACTATACAACTTGATTTATATAGATCAAAGGAACACTTAGAGAAGGGTCAACAAGATACTATAGGAATGTCCTCCTGATATCAATAGCAGTATAAGCACGAGATGTATCATAAAGAAAAAAATTTCAGATAATCTTTGTGGAGACATCTTTAGTACCTCAAATGGTTTTCTAAAACTGCTAACTTGCCAGCTTGAAAGCGTCAATGAAGAGACCATAAGTAAAACCCATCTTGAAATTGTTGAGAAGAGCAAGAGGAAAAGTTATTTTCGGGCGGCTGTAATAGAATTTCGTGACGTACTCAGTCAGAAGAACGCACAACACCGCCGCTATCACATCATTGACTCCCAGAGCTCCAAAGGAAAGAGAGATTGTCTGGGCAACATAGAAGCCTCCCAGCAAAGAGATTCCGCCAAAGAGAGCCCTCCGAGAGGGGCTTCGGAAGTAGTTTCTTGAGAGCTCAGGCACAATTCTGATAATGTCAACTAGTCTCCTCGGTCCACCGTTCTCCTGCACAGCTCGAACCCGAAAGCGCGGTGGTGAAGATTGTAAAGTGAAATCTCCAGATTTTCCACGCAAACCTCTCGGTTGAGGTCTTGAGCCAAATGTGAGTAGCCCAGTAGAGAACAGGCTCAGAGAATGTACCATTTCAAGACTCCACTACCAAACTCAACCAAAACTACCTAACCTGGAAAAATATCGACATGAAAGTAACTCCTCCTAAGCTGGAAGGAAATGCTTAAATTTCACAAAGCTATTAATACCAAAAAATAGAAAACACAAGATTATGCAGACTTTGACTCTTCTGCAGCTCCCAAAAATCTCAAGGTTCATTTTTTACTTATCCAGCATAATGACAGAGTTGCAAATTTGACACTTTTTTGCTAAAGCCTAAGAAGATAAAAATCCTACTAGGCATGTAGATTATACGACATATCCACATATTCATGTAGCTCACTTTTTCCAATCAATTTAAATTCTCAATTAAAAAAAAAAAAAAGAAAAGCAATGATGAATAAGTGAAATACCAAAAGAATTAAGCTCAAGAGCTTTTTTACCTTCAAAACTCAGCTTCTTCTCCACATCTTCACACAACACACATATAGAGATTATCTACATATATATATGTACACATATATATCATATTTCAATAGTCCAACAGATTTTAGAGAAATGTCAGACAATCAATATCACTTTCACGCTATAAACGGTAAAGCTCCACAGCCAAAATACTACTCTAATATCCTCAGTTTCTCATATATTCATAATCGGTCCGTGTTTATCGACAATGAGAAATCTTTGTCCTAAAAAACCTAAAACAGTAATGTAAAAATCGGAGCACGATTCTAATTTGTTTGAAAAATTTTCCCGGGAAACAAACGGACAATTACCTCGAAAGCAGCCGGAAAGTACACCGGAACGCCGGCGCCGAAGACCGTCGCCGGAGGAGACACCGAGTCTCTGACCGGTACGAGAAAAGAGAGGAACGATGTGAACTGTGAAGTGGGTTTCGATTTTTGTTCAGAGATTTGGGTCTTTTGTGCCAGAACTTGACTTTTTAGGGCTCCTAAACTAAACTTCACTGCCAAATTGTTATTTAGCTTTTTGGCCCCTGAGATTTCCAATAATAATCTTTACAGGAATTTTTAGTATTTGATTATTTTTTTTTTATATTTTAAGAAAATAGCTAAAATTTTTAAAATTAAGGTATTGTCATCAACCTAAAAAAAATCAAGAATATAAAAGTAAATATACATTATTATATAATTACCAAAAAAAAAATTAATTCCTTAATTAATTTAAACATTAAATATTTTTTAAAAATATCATTTAAAAAATAATTATTTATTCAATTATTTCTAATATTATGATGCATATTAATCACACATTGGAAAATGGACTAAATTGAACAACTTTGCATATCAAAATTCACATGAGATGTTTTTGAAAGTCATGGAACAAATATACTTTGGCCTTTTATCCAAACACAAAATGTGCTTAGCCTAAATTTTAACTTTTAGACTAAAAATACATTTTTCTTTAATTTTGGGGAACAAACTACCTTAAAATTCTTCAAAACCTTTTGTTTTCCAAATGGTAATTTTGTTTCACTAGAGCTAGCCTAGATTCCCTCATTTGTTCTTTGTTTCTTGGAGTTATAGTTTGTTAATTGTTATCAAGTCAATCCTCTCATTTGCGCTCTAATCATAACTTTCAGAACACAACACTCTTTTCGTGTTTCCTTTCTTTTTGTTCTTTTCTTTTTTATTCTTCTTTTCCCTCCGGCGGCTATATATACAATTATACATATACATATATATATTATTATTATCTGTATCTATAAAAAGGTCAAAATTAAAAGAAAAAAAAAAAAAAACCTCCGGAGACAATCTCACAAGTCTCTTCAATTCAAACAACCCCAAAAAAAGGGGAAAAAAAAAAACCGTCTTCGTCGCCAAAATTCCTATTGGAAATTCAAATTCCGTCGCTGATCAATCTCTCTCCGAGCCTCTATGTTCATGGAAGTTCGACCTCGGCGAGGCTTCAACCGAGTTCAAATCCAACAAATCCTCAAAACGCAGCGTTTCGCGCCCCACCAAACCCTAGGGCCGTAGGGTTTTTTTTTTTTCCTTTTCCTTTTTCAGTTTTGACCTAATTGGGGGATTGACTGTCGTGGTCGAAGCGAGCGACCGAGTGAGCGAGCGGCCATGTTTCCGTGGAACATTGCGAAGTCGGCGGAGGCGATGTTCTCGCGGTGGGCCGTGAAGAGGGTTTGCAAGTTCTTGCTGAAGAAGAAGTTGGGGCAGTTCTTGCTCGGCGATATTGACATCGAACAGCTCGATGTTCAGCTCTCCCAGGGCACAATTCAGCTTCATGATCTCGCTCTCAATGTCGATTTCCTCAACAAGAAGGTAAATTGTTTTGTATTGTATGTTTTGAAGTACGAAAAGGAAAGGTTAAATGTTTAGATTTGTGCTGTTTAAGTCGTTTTTTAGGATTGTTATTGAGGCTAGAATGGGAATGGGAAAGCCAGACCAACTGCGGAGATTTTTGGCCGGTCTCGTTTCGTTGGAATATTTTGATTTTTGGGGTTGAGGTTAACCTAGAGGGTTAATGCTGTTTTTGCTAGTTTGTTTCATATTACATGTCAATCTATATTTGTTGTAGTTATTTGATTTTTTATTGTTGTTATGTGGCTGGTTTTTCTTAGCTTGGTGCGGTAGCTTCTTTAGCGGTGAAAGAGGGATCGATTGGTTCTCTTTTGATAAGAATGCCTTGGAAGGGTAGAGGTTGTGTGGTCGAGGTGGAGGAACTAGAGCTCGTGCTTGTTCCCGGCAGAGAAAGTTGTTTGCCTTCGGTAGGGGAAGCTCTTCACTCTGGTCAAGACCAGGGCAATCCTTTTGACTCAGGCAGTCTTGATCATGACCCGACGGATAGTGCTTCGAAGTTTGCTTCTGGGAATATACATGAAGGTGTTAAGACAGTTGCAAAGATGGTGAAATGGTTTCTCACAAGTTTTAATGTGAAGTTAAAAAATTTAATAATTGCATTTGATCCGCAGTTGGAAAAGATTGGAGATAAATCGGAGTTTCATAGAACCTTGGTACTTCGTGTTTCGGAAATAGAATGTGGAACTTGTGTATCTGATGATGCCAATGTCAACCCCGAAGCAAAAGGTGAGAACTTTCTTGGGATAAGTCGACTAACGAACTTTGTCAAGTTTCATGGAGCTGCACTTGAACTTCTTCAATTAGATGATGATGATAATGACGACCACAAGAATAACACTTCCTCTCCATGTGTGCCATCAAGTGTCACGATTCCTATCATAACAGGGGAAGGAGGTGGATTTTCAGGGAACCTAAAATTAAGTATACCTTGGAAAAATGGGTCTTTAGACATCCGTAAAGTGGATTCAGATGTTTTCATTGATCCCGTTGAACTGCGGTTTCAGCCCAGCACAATTAAATGGCTCTTACACTCGTGGGAGGTGTTTAAGCATTTGGAGAGGGATGGAAGTGATGAAATGCTTCACAAGGAAATGGATCCTAGTCACCTTAATTCAGCATCTTACCCCCTCACACATAAGCCTGTTTCAGTGGTAATTTCAACGAACAACGTGGTTCCAACTTGTTCTGGCTCGTCCAACAAATTATCTTCTTTGACAGAGCAAGATTCTTATAGCGAAACTCAAATATCCGGTCCATATCTTATATCAGATTGGGTACCATCATTGGCCAATAAAAATAATATTGGTATTCAGCAAGAGCTTGATTTTGGGGCAAGGTTGGTATTCATTTTTGTTATCAACTCTCAAGGCTATCTATTTGTTGCACTCTTTTTTCCAGATTGAGCAATTATGGTCTTTGTTTTTGCGCAGCGTGGACCAGTTTTTTGAATGCTTTGATGGGATGAGAAGTTCCCAATCTGCTCTAGGGAACAGTGTGATGTGGAATTGGACATGTTCTGTTTTTAGTGCAATTACTGCTGCGTCAAGCCTTGCTTCTGGATCTTTATACATTCCATCTGGTATGTGCATTTTTCTTGTGAGAATAATCTCATCAACTGCATATTTAGTTTTACAATCTGCGTTAGCTGCATCGCTTCAATCTGGATTATGTTAATCTCACAACTTATTTGGAATATTTTTGGTGCCATATTTTTGTGAACATTGTTAGGCTTCTATAAAGCAACCAAATGAAGTTTGGCTCCTTTCTCAGATATGTGCTTAACTTTGAGAATTGAGCTAGCGTCCTTTGAAACGGAAAGAACAGTAATTTTTGTTCGGAAAACTAAGTGTGTCCCTTTGTGGATATCAAATACTTAAGTTTGTGGTAAATATCAATTGATGATAATTGCGGTAAAGTTAATAGGGTTATTACGAAACCTAGGATCATTACTTTACTTTTCTTCGCGAGCTTTAGTTTGTTGATATTAATAGTTTTTCATGATCAGGACTCTTAGATCCCCCATCCATAAGCTGTTTGATTGAAATTGACCTACTACCACATTCTGGATTCTACTTGAAATTGTTTTTGTTTTATTGTTTGTTCCAAAGTTTTAATATATACATCCCTGTTCATTTACAGAACAGCAGCATGTTGAGACCAATCTTAAGGCAAATTTTGCTGGAGTTTCTGTTTTCTTGTTCTTCCAAGATGAGGACCAGAAATTTATGCTGGAGACTAAAAATGATCAGACTAATTCTAGTTCATATGTTCCTTACCTCGGCGCAGAATGCCGAGATATCCTTCTCTATGTGCAGGTAATCACTGTGCGTGGGTAGTTATTCTGTTATTTTCGGTTTTGGGATCTATAAGCTTGTTGGTTCTGCTTGTTACCCCACTACTCTAACTTGAAACATCTGATAAGGTCAACAGGTATGTCCTCAAGAAATGAGGTATGAAGGGACAATAAAGTTCATAGAGATTTCTAACTTTTTGAGCGACGAAGGTGATGCTGAGGAGTTGGGACTGCAAGAAGTTAGTGGAGATATTAACAGTCAAAATCTTTATATTCGACAATTGCAAGAAGATGTTCAAGGGGTTCTCCCTCCACTGGCCTCATCAGCTGATGAGTCCTCTGAGTTACCTGGTTTCATTGCTAAAGATCTTCCATTTGGAGAGCAGCATAATGTGCTCAAAGTGACGTTGCTTAAAACTTCAGGGGTCACTTGTTGGAACTTCAATATGAAGTCAAGTTCATGCGACGGAAGTATAGTAAGGTCAGCAGCATCTTTTGAAGTGGAATTGCCACCTTTTGTGTTTTGGGCAGACTTTTCTGTGATAAGTATGCTGTTAGAAATGTTGAAGGAGGTTTCAAAATCTCTTGAGGCATTATCGTCGATGATTGATAGGAAGCATGGATCATTTCATGGGAATGTCAAGAGAGGTTCTAGTTCAAGTGTTACGAATTTGTCTACCACCAAAAGTCTGCAAGGTAACATCATGATCACAAATTCAAGGGTATTCCTATGTTTTCCTTTCAAAGGTAGTAAAGATGTTGGAAGATTTGCTTCCTGGGATCAATTTGTGGTTCTTGATTTTCAAACAACTGGAGGAATAGTTCTAGAAAGTCATCCAACTTTTGAAGCAACACCACAGAAGATGCATTCTTCAACAGGCACATGTTCTTTACGTCTGAAGTTTGGTAATCTTGATGTTGTCTTGATCAATCCTGCAAGAAATGATAATGAACTTGATTCTGGCAACATAAACAAGCAGAAGTTTTCGGTGGAGAATATATTGACGGTCAACAACAGAAAAGGTTTTTGTTCTGTCATTAGTATGCTTTTCCAGGATGGTAATGTGACTGGACCTTGGATAGCAAAAAAAGCCAAGTCCATAGCTACTTGTGAGGAATCAAAGAGCAGTTTTAATTTTGTGCGGAAAGATTATGAATTTGCTTCTGTATCTACTGTGAATGATCTGGAAGATTTGAATTCTCAAACTCGCAATGAGATGATATTGAGCTCTACAATTTTCCTACATATTTGTCTCTCTGATACTACGGTGAAATTTGGAACTCTTCAATATAAGTCCTTACAGAGTCTCATAGATCAGATCATAAGCGGATTATCAAGAGGGGCTACTGATGAATTTGATGTTAAGGAAGCATCTTCCATCTCTCAAACATCCATTCTTGTTGACTGCAGCACGTTAGAGGTTGTAATTAGCCCAGATGTCAAGGAGAATATCGGAGGATCGATGCAGAGTGAACTTCCTGGGTCATGGCATGGTCTAAAGCTGCGAGTTCAAAAGTTCACATTGCTGTCTGTCTCGAATATTGGAGGCATCAGGGGTGCCAACTTCTTTTGGCTAGCACATTCTGAAGGCAAATTGTGGGGTTCCATAACAAGTGTTCCCGATGAAGAGTTTCTTTTGATTTCATGCAACAACTCAGCAATGAAACGTGGTGATGGGGGAGGGTCAAATGCCTTGTCATCTAGGTTGGCTGGATGTGATATTGTGCACCTGTGGGATCCTGAAAGTTTCCATGATTTTACATCTATCTCTCTTAGATGTGGCACAATTATTGCAGTAGGAGGTCGCTTGGATTGGTTGGATGTGATATCCTCATTTTTCAGTGGTTCCCCTGTTGAAACTGATAACGCAGATAATGCGTCTAGACAAAAGGAGGAACTGAATGGGTCCAGTGGAGCTTCTTTTGTTCTTAACTTTGTTGATATCGGGCTAAGTTATGAGCCATATGTAAAGAACTTAGTTGTCACAAGTAATGCTTTGGATTCTGAAACTAGCTGTTCAAATGCTAATCAAGTGACAGGTGAAGAAAATGTTGCATGTTTGTTGGCTGCATCCTCTTTACATCTCTCAAATTTAAGTTTGGGAGATTCAACAGAAAAAGAATTTAAGATCAGAGTTCAAGATCTCGGACTACTCATTTGTGTAGTATCAAAGCCTGAGAATGTTAATGGCACTTACAATGCTGCAGGACTTCAAAAGACTGGCTATGTTAAAGTCGCTCAGGAGGCACTGGTTGAAGCAATTTTGAGAACGAATTGTAAGAGTGGCCTTCTGTGGGAGATAGAATGCTCAAAATCTCATATTTATGTGGAAACATGTCATGACACCACTTCTAGTTTGATTCGTTTGGCTGCTCAACTCCAACAGCTTTTTGCTCCTGATATGGAGGAGTTGCTTGTGCACTTGGAGAATAGATGGAACAGAGTTCAGCAAGAACAAGAGGGCGAAGGTCTAAATGATGTGGGTAGACTCTGTACCAGTGACTCTGATTCTTCACCACCAACTTCTGAAATTTTTTCGTCAAGTCTGGCTATTCATAGTGAACCTGGGTTGACGGGCTTGATGGATGACATACATGAAGATGCATTTCAACTAGACAAGATCCAAATCTGCCAATATGGTTCTGTATCAGGAAGTCGTTCTTCAGCTGCTGAAGCCTTCTTGGAGAACTAGGTGCTTTAAGCTATGAGGCTCCTGAAATTATTTATCATGGTCCTTGTTTCGATGGTGCAGCGCCTCTTGCAGGATGGGTAACTAGTCAAAATCCTTCCTCTCAAGAAAGCAACTTTCCAGAGTTAATTGAATGCTATTGTTTTCCTGAGTTACTGCCATTAACAGAATCGTCTGTTAGCCGACAATCATCATTTGAGACTCCTAAAGATAACTCTGATGACATTAATTGTGTTGATTTTAAGAAAGGAAGTGGTGGATGGTACAGGCATGCTTCTTTAAATATTGTAGAAGACCACATTTCAGAGGTGGGAGATAAGTGTGATGTTCAGAAATTCGAGGAAACTAGACTTCCTTCCATAGGAAGTACAGAAGAAAATGGTTTCGGAAAGCCTACAGGATGTGTACTTCTTAAAAACATTGATATCAGATGGAGAATGGATGCTGGTTCTGATTGTCAAGATTGCGCCGAGAATGGTCAGCGAGGTAAAGATAATGGAGGAAGGGATACAACTGGATGCCTTGAGCTTACACTATCTGGGATCGAAGTTCGGTACGAGGCTTTTCCAGTTGGTGGAGTACATGTGTCTAAGCTCTCTCTTTCAGTTGAAGATTTTCATCTTTATGACATTAGCCAAGATGCTCCATGGAAACTGGTAAAATTGTTATCTTTCTTCGGCTGTTTTACCTTGTATATATGCACTAAGAGTTATGAGGTTTATACTTTTTGCATATCAAGGTATTAGGATATTACAATTCAAAGGATCACCCTCGGAAATCATCTTCAAAAGCATTCAAGCTGGACTTGGAAGCTGTCAGACCAGATCCTCTAATTCCCCTTGAAGAATATCGGTAAGTACTGTACTTTTCAAGTTGAACTATATACCGTGTCTATTAACCCTTGCCCCACTTAAGTCTCTTCCTTGTAGGGTACTGTTATGCTCAGCTGTACAAATCTTTCTATAACTTTTTGCTGTAATAGTTTTTCCTCTGATTGTGTGATTCTTATGATTATGATCAAATTAATCGCGTTGAATATTGCATGGAGGTAGATTTTCTACTATGGCAATATCATTCTGGCCCCTACTTGTACTTTAAATTTTTATCATGCATTTCAGATTACGGGTTGCATTTCTCCCTATGCGATTGCATCTTCATCAGTCCCAACTCGACTTCCTTATTGGATTTTTTGGGGCAAAAAGCTCATCAGTTGACCAGCCTCATGGTGGTAAACAAGATTCAGACAGTTCAAACTTGACGCCAATGAAGAGTACTGATAACGTTTCAGAGCATAATATTGTAGATGAGGCATTGCTTCCTTACTTTCAGGCAAGTTTTATTTATGTTAATTTGTACTCCCCTTTTCCTCCTTTTTCTGTTTTCCTAGCGTCGGTTTGTAAAAAGTGCCATTCAAATTATTTAGTCTTAGGCTTGGCTACATAAACTCTTATTTCCAATCTTGATTGTATTTATCGCTTAGTGCTTTTGTATCTATTAAGGATTTTATTTCCTCTTTCTTAAGGGAAGGGCAGCAGAGAGGCTAACTCAAAATTATTTATGCTACTTGGCTCAATCCATAGAGTGTGATGTTCAGTAAAGTAACTAGAGTTTAGCGTGTGTACACTAGTTTGTGTTCCAACCCGTTTGTAACTTACTGATATGGCTGTGGATAGGGTTTTGTATGTGTGCGCGTACTCTTTTATTTTTTATTTTAATTTTAATTTTTAATTTTATTTTAACAATAACAAGAGAAGAATTTCTATTTTAGATATGCACCTAATTGCTTGAATCATGTGGAACTTATTAGTGTATTTGACTTTCCTCCATTTCTTTTCTTAGGTTAAGTTAGTTAATGTGGGTTATCGATTCAATGTATTCTGATGCATTCTCTCTTTCTTTTTCAATATTCTTTCAGAGCTTTGACATATGGCCTATTCTTGTTCGGGTGGACTATAGTCCCTGCCGTGTTGATCTAGCAGCATTGCGGGGTGGGAAGTATGTGGAGCTTGTTAATCTTGTACCCTGGAAGGTAACTATTTGCTTGTTTGACGTGCTCATTTGGTCTCTACATGTTAAGTTAAGCTTATTCCAAAAAAGGAAAAAGAACATTTTTTTTAAAAACAAAAAGGAAAAGAACAAAGGTTACTAGTAAATTGCTTAGAAGCAAGGATATTTATTTCTCCAAAAAGGAAAGGGCCTGGCTGCATTTATAGGGAGGTAACTCAGAAGCTGGGAATATCTTAGTGCTGACTTCCAAATTTGTTATTTTGCACTTCGTCCTTTTCTTTCCCTTGTAAATATAAACACCAGGATATGTTTTTAGAGCTGTGCAGTTCTTGTAAACTATATTTTTCTGGTGTATGTTGGAGACTGGACTTATCATGTTTCCTGTGGCTCTTTTGATTCTTTTTTTCCAAATTACACGATAGTTAATATCTTCAAAGTGCTTAAAAGTAAAATACAACATGATCGTCATAGACTAGGATGGCTATGGCCTCCAACAATCTCTGTACTTCTGCTGGATTTATATTTTCATGGAACGATGCTTATTGATTTTTGAAGCAATCTTCTAATCATATCGTCACGAATTGATGCAGGGGGTTGAACTGCAGCTAAAACATGTCCATGGTGTTGGTACATATGGGTGGGTCAATGTATGTGAAACGGCTGGAGGGGAGTGGTTAGAAGATATCTCTCATAATCAGGTTTGAATAGCTTGTTGCCTCTTGAGAATTGTGGTATTCTTGCAATAGTAGTCTGTTTTTGTTTATTTAAATTAACCGTTAATGCAGGTTCATAAAATATTGCGAGGACTTCCGCCCATCCGCTCAGTGGTTTCTCTTGGTGCTGGTGCTGCAAAGCTCGTCTCTTTACCTGTCAAGAGCTATAGAAAGGATAAAAGAGTACTCAAGGGAATGCAAAGAGGTAATTTAATTTGTAAGACTTAATGCTTTTGTGAAAGCTCGAATCTTAAGTAATTGTTGCATTTTGCCTTTGTTCTCCCTAACTGGAAGATGTGTTTGCTGTATATTTACACAATAGACATAACAGAAAACATGTTCTGTTCTGAACTTGATGACATCTATTATGCTATATCTAAGGAAGCTCTACTTCCATTTTGTTGGTCATAATGTTCAAACTTTTTTGGTAGTTCAACATTTGCCCTTCAAATTTAAAGTTATTTCCTTTCCAGGTATATCTGCATTTCTTAGAAGTATTTCAGTCGAAGCAATTGGACTTGGAGTGCATTTGGCAGCTGGTGCTCATGATATTTTGCTCCAAGCAGAGTATATGGTTTCAAACAGTGCCCCAAGTGTACCAAGGCCGATACCGAGTAAAATGCAAACAAATGTTAGATCTAATCAGCCTAAAGATGCTCAACAAGGAATTCAGCAGGTGACTATTCCTCATCATAATTTCTAAACTTAGTGTTCTTGTCTTTTCCTGTGTGAAGATAATGTTTATTTTTTGCTCTCTTTCGAATCCTCCGTGCTGGAACTATTTTTTGCCACTTCTGAGCTTTTTGTGAGGGCAAACATTTGCGATGGGCCTAAGCATTCTCATATCCAGGATTTTCATATGAGTGGATTGTGGTGAAATAGTTATAACGTCATTAGGTTTCAAATTTCTTTTAGCTTGTGTTCGTTAAACATAAACTTAAAGAAAAAAGACTATGCAACGAATTTTGTGATGAGAATGTAATGTGTTAAATGTCAGTCTTACGAAATGCATTCTTTTTCTATTTGGTACCGGAGAAAATTAATACTTGAAAAGGTCATCTGACAAGGTGCAATGGCTGTGTGCGCTAGTTTGTTTTCGCTTATGTTCTTTCCTCTTTTGAAGAACGTGTCAATTTTGTATTTTACAGGCTTATGAGAGTCTTAGCAACGGCCTGGAAAAATCTGCGTCTGCCTTAGTCCAGACGCCGTTGAAAAAGTACCAGCGGGGAGCAGGAGCGGGCTCTGCTTTGGCAGCTGCTGTTCGAGCTGTACCGGCAGCTGCTATAGCTCCCGCGTCTGCATGTGCAGGCGCTGTACATTATGCTCTTCTTGGCTTTAGAAATAGGTTTGTTACTTTGATTTAGCCCTCGATTTTCTTTTCTATGTTTCGAACATTACACAACCATGTCACCACACGTTGGCGCTACCATCTCGATTTCATTAACACTCCTGATTCACATGTGCAGCCTCGATCCCGAGCGTAAGAAAGAGTCCATGGAGAAATATTTGGGTCCCAGTCAGCCATGGGAACAAAAATGATGGTACAATCAAATATCTCAATGATTATTGTTGCTATCTCTAAAACTCAATTGTCTCAATTATTTCTTTCTCAACAATTGTAACCATTTTGGTTTTTATAAAAATACAGGAGATGGTGGATCTTAGTGAGCCCTATCTATTGCCATACTAGAGCCTATGTACATGTGAGTAGTAATGTTACTAGCAACAACATCCTCTACTACCACGGGTGGGGTGGCATAATTAAATCTCAGATCTTAAATTTAAGAATATATATATATATATATATGTGTGTGTGTGTGTATATATATATATATTTTTTTTTTTCATCTGCACTGTCGACCATTTTACTTTTAATCCAGCTAGCATAGAAACATTTTTCATCTGCACTGTCGACCATTTTACTTTTAATCCAGCTAGCATAGAAACATTAATTCATTTCTCTGTAGCTATATTGATGATTGTGTTGTACAATTTGCAGGTGTACAGTACTTGGAGCTTTCATTTGATTCTTTTCCGCCGGAACAAAAGTTCCGGTGGTAATTTTGTACAAAGAATGTAGATATGTGGAGGGTGCGTATGAAAATTCTCAGCCACGCTTGACGAGCCTTTGTAGGTATATAGTTTCAGATTGGCATTTTTTGCAAATTCCCACGACCATTCTTTTAGAAGACTATATAAGTGTACGTTGCTTTCCGTTTTATTATTGTACATAGCTCATTTTTCCAGGCCCCCATTTGGTTTAATAAGCAGTTTTACTTGTATAAAGGTTGTTATGATCGCCAAGACATGATATTATTGTTAGTCTTTTACAGAGTTTTTAGTCGTATGATTTCAGATTGACTGGTGTATCCTTTGTCGTCCCACATTTGACGGACCGAATGGCATTGGCATGTTCTCCATTGTTTGAGAGAAAAAACAATATTGCAAAAATGTGCATTTTACACATGTATGCTTGTCAATGCATCCTCATAAGTTAAGTTATCCCCTTGAGCCCGAAAATTAATTTAAATAAATAAATAAAAAGGGGATTCTAGCCGTGTATATATTTTTTGCTTAATTGCAACTGTTCTTTTTGTATGTTTCTAGTTCTTGAATTTCAATGGAATTTCCGTACTCTTAAGGTTTAATAGAAAGTTGTAATTGTTTTTTTTTTTTTCCTTCGATTAACATGGTCGTCTCAAGTAAATAGGACTAGATCGTAAAATTGAGCGTTTCTTTGGTATTTTCCAACGAGGTATAGTGTCATCTTTTGAAAGAGCAACGCTACACATACTACTTTTTTTACCAACTTTTCTAATATAAACTCATATGTCATATTATCATTGGTGAGTATTTATCACTTTGGTAAAATGATTTGATATTTAGCCAATCAAAATATGACACATCAATTGTCACATAGGTTGGTATTAAAAATTGATAAAAGAGTTAGTATATCTAGCATTTTTCCTTTTGAAATCATAGTTTGATTAATGTCATCTTGGATTGTCATTCCAATCCTAAGGTAGCATGTTTCTAAGTTTCCTACTATTTCAATACTTTTTTTTACTTTTTTGGCCGAGCTTCAGTTTTAGTACTTAGTGCGAGGTATGAGACATTGAGACACAACATAATACATATCCAGATTCAACATTGACTAATATTAGAATTAGATACATCAATCGACATAATGAAATCTACACTGACTCATGGACTTCAAACTGCCAAACATTTGTACAATACTGTCAAAATACCTTTTTGACTCATCATCTTCTCAAGAGGAAGGGAGGGAAAAAAAAAAAAAAAAAAAAACCCTGAAATCTCAGCCAAACCCTCAACATAAAATTGTAACGGAACATTATCCAACAAAAAAGTGAAAATTAGCAGACACAAGAAAATTGCAAATTCTGACCTTTGGATTGGATCCAAACTTCCTTTGCATTACATTGCATTCTCTATGCACTTTAACCCTCCTTCAAATAGTGATTCCTGTAATTAAAAAATAAATACAAATCAAGCTTTAAGAATCGGTCTAAAGTTAATGCTTCTAATTTGCTATGTGTGTGTAAACATAGTATACACATTGTATTTAATGTTACCTGATTTTCCCTCTTGGTAAGAGAAGCCTCATGGACACAAATATGATTTCCTTCTTCAACCACTCTCTCAAGAATGATATCACTGCTCTTGCCTCTCCTATGCAATATGTTCGACTTCTTGAGGCCTAACCTTTCCTTCCACCACCCTAAATTCTTCGGCTGCCTCGCGAAAATGTCTTCATAATCGTCATCATCAACGAGCAATTCGTCCTTCAATGTCGTCCTCCGAAGCTGGCCGTTGGAGTTGTCCTTCACGGGCAACAACATGCCCTGGAATATGATCTCGTCCGCTGACCTCATCGTGTTGTTTTTCACCGAGAATTCAAAATCCGAAGACACTGGAGCCTCTCTGTAGATATTCTCATGCTTCATGGCTTGTTGAGTGTCAACAAAATCATTTGAGAAAGAGATTCTAGGATCCATAGTGGAAGTAGTACTACAAAGGCCTAAATGTTAGTTGTTGAACATGTTAAAGCAATGCTTTTGGAGATACTAACAAAATGCCCACAAATATTTTTTGTTTGAAATCTAATATTTTTCTTTACTTGGAATGGTTAGACTCCACATGGAGATGTTTCTATTTATACAGTGAACAGCTTGTTTCTATTGCATACATAGTAGACATCTCATGTTACTTGGATTTGTCACCTTGTGATTAAAAATTGTGGGTTTTACTTTTTCTCTCATATTATAACGCTTTAGTTGTTCAGCAAGTAACACATAATACTAATATCATACCCTTAGAGTAGCCATATTCCAGTCACTTCCTCAAGAAAGAAAATATTAACAACTAATTCCAAAAGTTTCTTGCACATTAGTCAAATATTGTGCCAGACATTTTAGAGATTAAAGAAAAGAGTTCTGTCCATATGTGAGGCAATCACATGGCATGATATAGGGTTTTGGAGGTGAATCTTCTTATCATACATATATGGCATTTCTTTTTTTGATCAATCAATAACAAGTTAAAATAATTATAGAAACAATCAACAGTAAGCTAATGTTTGAGTCTCAATTATTCATGTAGTTTCTAAGACTTGTTTCTTGCTATAGTTATTACTATTTACTTGTTGCAAGTTCACAATGTTTACAGTTATATGTGTTATTAATTTGTTAAAATAATTTATCTATAATATTTGGAAACAAAAAATCATTCAAACTAACTACACAAGTAAAATATAACAAAGTTAGGTCTAGACTTGTAGACTAGAAATTATCAAATGTCAAAACTAAATTTCCGAAACATTAATCTACAATTTACTATACATTGTTGCCCCAAAAAAAAAGTACTAAAATATTCATTGTCTTTTTACCAAATGGTTGTACAGTTGTACTTATAAATTTATTTGCAATATATGTTTTTCCAACCATATTATTGCAAACCAATAATCAAGTTACATATGATATAAGCAATAGTTAACTAGTTATAGTGGATTGAGATCTCCCAAGGTCCATGTGAAGTTTAGCTTAATTGCCAATCAAGTAGCTAGCAGATCAAGTTTTCATTAGCCTTAACCCATCTAACAAAACAAAAAACAAGTTAATTAAAACTCTCTTAGACCAAATAATTTGCGAATATGGTCAAGATCCTTTCCCAACACCACCCCCCACCCTTTTTTCTTTTTCTTTTTTTCAATTCCTCTGAGTAGCTAGGACTATTGACCATCAAAATAGCTTCACATGGCCTATCCTCATCTACATTGGAAATTTTCTATTAACAAGTTAATAGGATTGTACACGTGGCTGATTTCTTTTTTTGACAATTGTGTTTATTTTCTTAAAAAAAAAAAAAAGAACACCATTTAGTCACTGCATTAACCTTAGAGTTATAGGGGGCACTGTTTTCGTCTTGGTCTCCCATATTGTTAGCAAAATTTGTCCTTTTGTGGTCTAAATTAACCACTTATTTTAGTCTTATCTTCATTTCAACCCAATTTAAATTCTTCCTTCAAGGCTCAATTCACAATGTCAGATCAAGAACAAGCCAAGTCCTCTAGTGGGTACTCTGAATTGTGCCACCAAGGCCCTATTTATTAATCTTTTTTTGTAACATGCTTTCATAGAAGTAGTAGAAAGTTACTTCCTCGCTTATCCAAAACTATGCCTCCAAAGTCCCTCGTCCAAAACGTTCTTTTCAAGTCTTCACGAATTTTTTTTTTCAACTTTCTTGAAAGTCTTCGCCACTTACTCTTAGCAAGTTTGGTAAAAGCTATAGTTATTCATATAAAGTTATAGAGATTAGTAAGTCATCCAAATTCCTAGATGAAAACCACTAATTTGATTGGTTGTACACTGTTTAGAACTAATTAAGCTTAGAGAAATACTAGCGACAGACGCGTTCGTCGAATCATGGCCGTCCGTGGCCGTAAGCCCCACGGTGGGATCCATGTGGGCCCCACAGCTACAATTGGACAGCATCCCTCTTAAGCTTAAAGCCAAGGACTCAAAACTATTATATCAATGAATCTAATTCTTTCATCAAATCTTTAATTGAGCTTATAATCCTTGAAAAGGTGGTCAAAAGGTCCTTGATCAAATCAGTAATCTGCTAATCATATATAAGTTGATACAATGAATCAAGCCTCAAAGGCTATTTGAAGTAATATTCTATGAACAGTGCGTCGGAAAAGAGGGGAAAAATTGTACTAATACAAAGAAGAAATACAATTAATTAATTATACAAAGTTTTCATGCGTGAACTACATTGTAATTTTATTTTAGTCAATGCATGTCCTGTAGCACAATTATATAGACGAACGTGTAGAATATGAGATGTCACCAACAATTATTGTATTGCATGCTTATTGTTCTTTGCTATATATTTAATCCAACTAATAGCTTGTCTAGCTAAATATCCATGAGATCATGGCAAATGGCAAAAAGAAAACATATATTCTATAGTTGACAATATATTTCCACAAATGACTATGAAATTGGCTTATGGCGGTCATGAATTTCTCATATATGCCTAAATGCAAATAGAGCACTCTTGATATCATTAACATCAGAGAAAAAACCTGCTAAGCAGATTAGGGTAATGAAAAACAAACAATCCTTATTAGTAACACTACAAGAATATACTATATCTTATTTACTGAAAATCATCATCATGTGACAATGTGTCAGGGGATAATCTTTTCTGAGGTAATTGATGTGCAGTGGAATGTTTAGGCTTTAATGATTCTTGTACTGAACATCTTAAAGAACTTGTCACACTTACAGATTCCACATTTGCCCTTTGTAAAGGCTTGATATAGGCAGATAAGTTGTTCCTTGCAGTTGAAGAAGAACATTGTTTAGAAGCAACAGATTCAAATGGTTTCCTATGCCGAGACAGTAACATGGTTTTGGGTTTTGGATTTTGGTTTAACTTTGGATGGCTCACATTGTTGTCTTCTACTCTTTGCACCTTTGGGCTTATTGAATCAATAGGAACAAGTTTTCCATCAACTTGATTCGTGAAAACAAACGAGACCTGAAACAGCAATCCAATTAAAAATGAGCTCTGTTCCGTTATCATTTCTAGCTAGTTCCCATAACAAAGTGAAAAGAACATGATATCACGTTGTCTTTTTTTTTTTTTTTTGGGTTAGTTAGGAAAGATCTGGTAATGGAGTTAAAGTAAAAAGATTAAAATTTGCAACGAGCACAAACTTTATTCATTTCCTTGTAGAATAGCTCAAACTAAGATTCAAAACTTTTGGCAGAAATATCATGTAACGTCCTATTTTATGAAAGGATGCCAATTGAAGAGTAGAAAATGGTCCAAAAAGTCAACAGTTTTTTTGTTTTAGATTATTATGAAGTTTTATCAAAAGTTAAAACGACCATATCAACAAGTTTGCAAATTTGAGAACCAAACTCACAAAGGGTACAAAGGTCAATTAGTGTATTTTCTTGTTGATCCGAAGCAAAAATAACGAAGCCATAGAATTAAAAAATTGAGTAAGAAATGTCATACCTCATCACCAGCAGAAGTTTGAAAAATGGTATCAGGTACTGATGTGGGGAAAAAATGATGCCCCCAACTACCCAGATCTTCTTCCAGAGGAATTCCTACCTGAAAGTTTTTCATAAGAAAAAGAAATTATAACGACAATCAGTTCGGATTAACTTCAAATCTCATGAAGTGAACGTAGCCAACCTGTTTCTCCGAGCTCTTTAACTTGTTTAAGCATCCAGAAGTTTCTGCAAATCCACCAATATCAGAGTTGTCTTGACCAGGCTGACATTCAATTGATTGGTTTACATCTCTTTCTCTATGCAATCGCCATCACTTTGGCAACGGATGCAGTTCATGTTTTCATGGATTTCAGACCTGTAGACAGTCAAAAAAATTAAATGTAAAAAAAAAAAAAAAGAGTTTGATTGTTATTATTTATAGCTGATTTTCATTTTTATGCTTTAGAAGACTGTCTGGCAAAATAAATCAAACATCACTTATTTAATGTAGCCGATATGTATTGGCATCTGTTAGCAGTGATGCCTAGTGATAACCAACCATTATATTATAAGAAGTTTCGAGCTAAGTCAATAAGCACAGAGCAAAAGTCTCTTAGCATGTAAAAATACGAACACTACAGCCACAATTACTCAAAATATCCAACCTGTCCATTCAGTAAATTAGCAATTAAGATATACTTGCAAATAATTGCATAGCATTGCATTTTGACATCATTAAGCAGGGAAGATGGGGAGCAAAACCTTACCTCAGGTTCTCACGGAAGCTGAACAGATCACGTAGATCTTCCCTTGAAAAGAAATTACCCTGAAGTTGGAAGTTGGAACTGTTTATTTACAATGCAAAAACCATACCAAAAAGAATTAGAGCATTAAAGCAACACGTTATAAACCTGTCTAGTAAGGCTTTCTGTTTGCTCCCGCTGGATAACTTTTTGGAGCCCTTCTTTTGACATCTGACGCTGGTAAACCTGCAGTATTTAGACATTAGTTTCCGAAGTGAATTTACGACATTGATATCAAAGCATATGTCACTGCCTAGATGAGAATTGAGAAGAGAAACAAAATATAGCGAAAATGAAATACTAAATCACTACCACATCAAACCTTTTCTTCGATTGTTCCAGTACTCAAAAATCTATATATGTATACTCTCTTCTTTTGTCCATCCCTCCAGACTCTTGCAGCAGCCTATATTACAGTAAGAGCAAAGGAAATGCAAGACAATAAGAATACTCTGTTGGGGATAGAGCATATTATAAGCGAGCATGACTGCTAAAATTCTGTATATAAAGTTTTGAATCAGAAAATTACTTGTTTATCATTAGCAGGATTCCAATCAGGATCAAACAAAACAAGTCGGTTTCCACCAATCAAATTTAGACCACAGCCACCAGCCTTGCTGCTTAAGAGAAATGCAAACTCATCCTGCCAGAACTCGAGTTAGACATGTTAGTTCACAGAATAATAATAATAACAAAAGCAAAGCTGATCAAGAGAGAGGAAAAATTGTTTAGCCTAAAGAAGATATATGCGTAGAACCTGAAAAGCTGTATACCTTTAATGGATCATTGAAATGGTTCACTAGCTTTTGTCTTTTGCTGATGGATGTGCTTCCATCGAGCCTCAAGTATGGGTATCTTCTTTCACGACACAATTGAGCAAAAAGATCCAGTGTCTGATTTATCACACTCATGTTAATTTAGGTTTATGAAAACTTCATGAAACTACATGAAAGAGTGTATGAAAATTGAGATTGCAGAAGGTAGACATGATTGTTTTCTGTACTTTTTCCCCTTTGCACAACCCTATTTGTTTTTTAAATCAAGGTGTGTGTTTGCAAGCAAAAAACTCATTTTTCATCTTTATTCATACAGTGGTGTCTTTATCATCAATGCATAACAGCAATGCTATCGCAGGATCTAAATTAAACTGATTAGCTATTTAGCAAAAAAAAATTAATTGACAGAGATCATAAAACTAAAACCCCATGACGAGAACCGCTTTCTTAACTCAAGTATTAAGTTGAACTGCTTGTAATCTTATCTCAAGCACTAAAACCATTTAAGGCAGCTCCAACAGATTTCAGACATGAGCAAACAAGTCAAAAAACAATAATGAACTTCCACATTTGAGTTTATGGACAATACATAAACTTGCCTGAGTATAATTAGAAACAAGGACAATTCGGTCATCTGTTTTTTGACGCAAATGAGCCAGTAGCCGAGCTAAGACATGCATTTTTCCAGACAGTTCAACCCAAGCTCCATCCCCACCAGCCCATGATCCAGATCTACCAAATGTGGGATAAATAGTTACAGGATTAAGATTACTGAAGACAACCTAATATATTATATATTTTAAGACAAAATGGAGGCAAAAGAACCATTACCTTCCAGAGAACATCTCTGTTGGAAAAAAGCGTATACAATCCTCAAAACCTGAAGTTCCTGGACTCCCACTTTTGATGGTATCATATATGAGCTACAAGGTACCATATCTTTCATGAGAGGAAAACATAGTCTCAACCTTAAAAAATTATTGAACAGAGCCATGACAAGGAAAAAGAGGGAAATTATTGATGTAATTTGCTTCTCAATTTGAAGATAAATACTGTTCTCCTCGTAAGGCTTCTAAAGTAACAATACAAATTGAAAAGGAATAAACATAAAACAAAGATATTATAAATAAACTCAAGTTCTCATTTGCATGAATTGCAGAATTTTATCCTCAGAAGAGGTCCAGGAGATGGTTTAAAGATAAGTAACCTCTTCAGACTATAAGTTATACCTTACAAAAGTATTACTTACCTTTGGGTGATTGCAAAGCTTCTTGAGTGCTGTGATATAAGCTAGAATCTTTGATTGCTTCAATTCTTCAGAAATTGCCCGTTTAACCTGTTTTGAGAGGCAACAAAATAACAATCTCAATGTGTCAGACAATCTTGATATGAGACAGCAACAAAGTCTGTGGAACTACCTTAATGGTTAGAAGAATAAGAGCCTACATTTTTTGAGTCTATAAAGTGGTTGTATAGTTCTGACTGGAGAGGAGTCAACTTGCAGCAAACAACTTCAATGATCTGTACATGAAGAAATTTGAATAAGCAATCTGAAGCCACAAATTTTGATTACCCTAAGCTAATACAACTATATGGCCATTATCACAAAATATTCAAAAGACAATGAGAGCTTGTAAACGTTGCTGACAAATTTTGATTTTCATACACTAATACCAGTAAATTTCCATAATCTCAAAAGATTTAAAAAGACAATTGGAGCATGTAAAGGTTGCTGACTTGGAAAACTTTTGAGTCGAGCAATGGAAGTTGCATTTTGTCCTGTTCACAGAACTTATTGTGCTAGACAAGAGCATACCTCAAAAACAAGGTCCACCTACTCGAATAAGATAGTGAACAGTCTAATTAACTTCCAGACAGCCGAATGTTAGTTACAAACTAAACCTATCAAAATTAACCAACATCACCAATCCAAAATAAGTAGTAACTGTAAACGGGGTAATTTTTCAATTCTGATGAACTAACAACTAACATAAATATTTAAGAGTTGACTTAGATGTTTCATTCGGGTAATCTTTAGAGAAAATATTATATAGAGGCCATACCTTTGGTGGTAGATGATTTGATAGTAATGCATTTGTCCTACGCAATATGAACTGAAAAAAAACAAAACAAAAAAACCAAAAACAAAAAAAAGAGGAAGAAGAAGAAGATGATTCAAAGTGAGATCTGAAGCAAAAACAAGACTTCTTGCAGTTTTTTCTTCCTTTTTTTTTCTAATTTAGTTAGAATACCTCCTCAGCTTTATTAGTCAATTGTGAGGTCCATGACTAGAATTTTAAGTTTCAGTGATTAGCAAGGGAATCTGATACAATTCTATACGAAAGGAAAACTATAACTTTTTCTCCAAAAAAGATACCCCTAACCTGATTAACATTTGCACTTAGTTCAGCAGAGCGCTCAACACCTAGCTTCCTCTCTTCTTCAGCAGCATTGGGTTCTCGCCCACATATAATAGGAGCCTTTTTAGAACATTTACAACAAAGTTTGAAAGAAGAATTAGCATTTCTTAATCGCATGCAAAAGAAGAGAAATCACAGAAAAGTTTCAACATCACTTTTGGCCAAGTTTGGAATAGAAAGAAAGACACGTTGCTCCATCGCATACAATTTAAAGATTTTTGCATTATGTCACTGATGTAGTAACAAAATTAATACTTCTAATTTACGCTCAGCTTCTAGTAGGCATTGCTTAATCAGAATGATATGGAGAAACAACAATATCCCCTAGCAGATTTGTCCCAAAGATCATAAATAACCCTGCCTGACTAAGGTTTCGAGAATACTACTAAACTTGCATAAAAAAATAAATTGGCCCAAAAAAACACTCATAACTCAAAGCCTACAGATGTATTGTCTCTTTCCAAGAAAAATTATTTATCAATTAGGCAATGATGTGAACATATGTCATCAATATGTATTTAAAACGTTAAACAGCTAGATCACCTCATAGTATCGGCGAAAATGAGAAACATCACCCAAAATTCCTGGATTAGTAAAATTAACCATGGCAAAGAACTCTTCCAGGTCATTCTGCAGGGTCGGAGAGAAAAATTAGCCACTAAAGAATATAGAATTATCAGCTTTCACGCACTTGTATCTTTTACCTGCATTGGAGTTCCAGACAACAAAATACGCCGCTTGCATGGAAGAGCAGCTAATGCCTGAAAATAGGAGACAGTAAGTGGCAGATAATCAACCCAAAAAAAAAAAAGGAATAACAGTTAAATAAAAGGAGGAAAAATCGAACTCCTGACTTTTTATACCCGATTTGTTATTGTCTGATCATTTTTCAACCTGTGAGCCTCATCACAAATGAGAAGGTCACAAGATTCACTGTCACTAAATTTTGATGAATGCATCCGATATGTCTCGTATGAAACAATAAGTACCTGGGAAAGTAGTGATGTCAGTCAATCTCTCAAAACTAAATGAGCCAGGCTGTGTATAGAGACTTGCCTGTAACGAGCTGCGAGGACTAGTAAATCTTTCAATTCCAGAAACAACATCGTCTCTGGTGCTTTCGCACAGAGTGACTAGCTGAACTCTTTCTCCAACCCACTTCTTGATCTCAGCTTCCCAATTGCTTACAAGACTGGTAGGAGTGACCTACAATGGCCTTTTTAACCATTGGTTTCCCATCAAACCCTTGATAGAGAAGAGTAAAAAGTAATGTGATTGACTGCAACGTCTTTCCCAAACTGCAAATGTTTAAAGAACAATAAGCCCACTGAAGGCAAGAGCACTGAAAATTATCAAACCGAAAATCAAATAACTATGCAAGTGCATTTCTTTGATAAATAGACACTTACCCCATATCATCTGCCAGAATGCATCCAAATATATCTGCCGAAGTACATAACCCCGAAACACATTCAAACATAAACTGAACACCTTCTCTGCATCAAAATCACATCTAATTAGTTTCAATAGTCCACTTGTTATAACACGTGTGCTTCCAATCCCATAGATATGCAGCTACAGACATATTATCTAAGTTCTTTATAAATATTTTTTTCAGTGAACGAGAGAGAATAAATCAATACAGAGCCTGTATATTAGTACTATAAACCAGAAGTACCTTTGATGCGGCCGTAGGAAACGTACAAGTAACGGATCAACAGCAATTTGTACCATATTTGCATCCAATTCTTCAGATTGCCACAAGACCAGAGGCTCGATCCCCGGTGGCAAAGTCACAATCTCCTCCACTACATCTTTCTCAGCAGTGTCAGGTATGTTCAAGCAATTGGTAATTGCCACGAGAGCTGGCCTTGAAGACCCCCACGGAACAAACCTTTTCCGGGCCCAGAGACGGCGCGCGAGCTCGTCGTTCTGATCAGAGTAGCCACTAGAGCACGGTGGTTTAAAGGGCTTCCTACACACCGCCGATCCTTCACTCACCGATAATACTCGTGGAAGCAGCGACTGTCTTTTCACGATGAGATTACCTCTGAGAGTTAAGAGCTCACATCAATAAAACAACGTATGGAAACAATCCCAACTCGAAATAAACAAAAAAAAAAAAGCTCGAAATGCTATGAATAGGAGAACAATGCTATGAAGCAGCGATTTCATTTTTCTCTCCAATTTTCGTCATTTTTCTCACCATCCAAACAGGGAAATCAAACCGATCAAATCCTGAGAAACTAAAAAACCTAAGAGGACATCGAAATGCAAAACCCTAGACATAAAATTAAGAGGCACAAAAGGGCTTCCATTGCCAGAGACCGAGAGAACCTGAAGTACCTGACAAGAGCATCAACATTCTGCGATTTCCGATCCTCATCGGACCGAAGCTCCGAGCGAGCCGTCGACGGCCGATTGTTCTTAGAAACGGCGTCATTGGCTTCTTCTCTCCATCGTCGCCGAGCTCTGCCTCTCCGTCGTCTTCGGAGTCAACGATGAACTCGTCGCCGGAATCGGAAGCTTCGGAGTCCGAGAGAACTTCGAAATCATCGTCTTCCATGAGAAACCCTTGTTTGGCTCTCTCTGCAATTTTTCGCTCTGGTCTACAAAATTGCTTTTTGTATTTTCAATTGCTGCTTTTCGCGCCAAAGTTAAGGCCGCGAAAAAAAACAAACAAACAAAACAACGAAAAAAAAAAAAAAGTTACACTTTTAGCTCAAAATTCTTGAAATGGTGTGTCGTTTTGATTTTAAGAGCTATTCAGAACTAAACCGACGTTTTGATTGGCTAAAACTTTTTGTCGTTTTCCACCTAGTTTGCTGTTGTTTGAGTCTATAAATGACTTCCTTTTTTTTTTTTTCCTATTACATTCCCAAGTAAAAGAAAATAGTTTAAATTTTACTGTCGTTTATTTACCTTCGGAAACGACATGTTTTTCATGAAAGTTTGATAATATTAGTTTACACTTTACTGTCGTTTATCTACCTAGGAAAACGACATGTTATTTCTCATTAAAGCTTGAAGTTTTAAGAATAAACGACATGTAGGTTGTTTTCAAATTACAATCTTCTTACGTGTCATTTTATCTTGAACGGTATAAATCATTGATAATGAGTCTAGACTTTCCCCAGCACAAAAAAAATAATAATAATAAACAAAAACTGAACAGTTTGCTTTATTGTCGTTTATTCAACCTGCAAAACGACATGTTTTTTCTTCTGAAAGTTCGACTTTGAATTTTGATGCTACTTGTAAGAATAATTAAAATAGTAGTCAATCTTCAATATTCTGATCTCTTTTAAGAAGAACAAGCATATATATATATATATATATATATGGCTTATAAGTTATAATCACTTGTTATTTCTCACGAAAGCATGAAGTTTTAAGAATAAACGACATGTAGGTTGTTTTCAAATTACAATCTTCTTACATGTCGTTTTATCTTGAGCGGTATAAATCATAATCATTGATACTGAGGTAGTGAGTACTGAGTAGTCGACACTTTTCCCAGGAAATAAATAATTAAATAAACAGAAAAGAATAGTTTGCTGTATTGTCGCTTATTCAACTTGTAAAACGACATGTTTCTTCTTATGAAAGTTTGACTTTGATGCTACTTATAAGATGATTATTATGGTAGTTAATCGTCAATATTCTGATTGGCTAACAAGTTATAATCACATTTTGATTATGACTTTACGAGCAACGTCTATAATTTGATTAATATTATTTTTCGCGCACAAAGAAAGTGCATCACAATACAATATATACTAAGTTACTAACAATTACTAGTCAACACCTTAATTGCATCATGAAAAGAATAAAAGCTCACGTAGGTTAGATCATCGCAAATATCAATTTTAATATTAAATCTTATTTTTAAAAAAGTCAAAATACTATATTTAATATTTGATACTTCAATACATTTATTTCGTTAATTTTTTATAGTAAAATCTAATAAAAGTAGTTAATACTAACGAATAGTAAAGAATGTTACAAATAGTCCTAATGACTTCTTGATAAGATAAATTTTTTTAGTATAATATTATTTTTTAATTAAATACTCAAATATTGACCAATCAACGCTCACTTTAAAAGTTAAATTTTTGGCATTTTGTTATATTTAGTGCTAAATTTGACACAATGTATAGTATTTGCGAATTTAGCATTGCATTAGATAATTTTTTATGCCAAAAAATGTCAAATTAGATCTTTAGTCCCTTTTCTTTGTCTTCTTATTTGTCTTTTTAATAAGATTTTTGATATCAGCAAAAACAATCCTTATAAATTACAATAAAATAGAAAGTGGTTAAAAAATTTAAGTGTTTTTTTCTTATTAGGTGTCAATATCTTATTTAGAGACAAAAGATGATCTGTTCAAATTTTAGATTGGCATAAAAATTTAGTATTTCATCGGAGATATTGTTAGGGATTCAAATCCATGGAATAAATCAAGATCAACTAATCAATTAACAAAAGTCAATTGTAATTTAGCAGCCATGTGGGCTTCCAATATTAATTATTAATATAGCTTTCTGCCTGTAGCTAATATGCCTCAGAGGAACTTATCAAGAAACTATCTTAGTTTAAACAAATGAAAGAGGGAAATTGTCCATAAAACTTCCCATGCACATATTTAATTAAAACAGGGAAATTTTGATTTAGTATAATATTAGACCAAAAGAGTTTACCTTTTCCTTAGGTTGAATTTAATCATGTAGTGACAAACCCAAAATAATAAATCTTATCCATTGTAGTTTTTCCACAGGACCAAAAACTTGATCAATTAATTAATATTGTATTAATCATATTAATTATAAACATATATTGAGCTTTCAAGCAATTTCCACCAAATGAGACGATCCAATCATGATAGAAGATTAATTAATTAACGTGGAACTAAGTTGTGCTACTTTTTTTTTCTATATAAACACGAATCGAAACATGTAGCATACATTAATAACTCCAATTAAAGCCTTCACCTAAACTTGGTAATTACCTTATTTTTTGAGTTGTAACATGTATTCCACGGCGCTTGACACAAAGAATAATGCAACTCCTGATCATCATCAAACCCGACCGAGCCCTAAAACCCCGGCGTCGGGAATTCCAAGCCCTTACGTGATATCGGGCATGCAAGTCCCCGGTCAGGCACCGGGGAATTGGAACACCCGTCTCTCTCACTGCTGCGATGACCCCGCGAATTGTAAGTACCTATACATGAGTCACAACCCTAATAAACCAATTATATTTTGCTTGATTATATAATTAGCTTGTAAATTGTTAGCTTGTAAATTGCTTGCATGTCAGATATATAAAAGATATACGTCCAATTTACCCTTCTTTTTTTTCTCTCTCTTGTTTTTTTTTAAGGCGCGATCACATGTTTTTGCCCTTGCATCACATTCGGACAGATTGCTGAGATTGTGAACAAAGGTTCCACAAGTAAGACATTTCGAACATAATAATAATTATTTTTCATTAATTAGAACAAGGTATAGTACGATCAGATCATTAATTAAATTGTCTTATTACGTTACTAATTATGCGTAGGTTGTTGCGAGAACGCGGTGATTTACGGGCTGTTTTCGCTGTTCGGGCTCGCGTGCTTGTACTCGTGTATGTATCGATCGAAAATGCGAATTCAGTACGATTTGGAAGAAGAGCCTTGCTCGGATTGCCTAGTTCACTTCTGCTGCGAGACTTGTGCGCTTTGCCAAGAGCACAGAGAGCTCAATAAGCGTGGCTTCGACATGGGGATAGGTATAATATAGTTAATTACATAATTAAGCACGTCAATTAATTAGTTGTTATAATTTATTAATATTGGTAACCACTTTTAGTTTGACTATACATATATCTACTAATTAGTACCTAATGATTCCCTGAATCTAATGAGCACACAAAGATACTAATTGATTAGTTGAATTAGATTGCAATAAAATAATATACGTCTAGCTAGAGGTAATTAGTAGGGCAAATTATTTGTAAATATGCATGTTAATATGTTATCATAATACGACAGAGTCCATCAAACTTATATTATGATGGCGTGAACAAAATGTCGAGAAGATCCTCAGCAAAATGCTCAATATTGTAATTAATTACGTTTTGTCACATCATCACAACATTAATTTGAAGTAAAATAAATAGAGTTACAGAGTTAATTGGTTAGTTTTAAATTTTAAGTGACGTATTTGGTTCTAATTATAAGTCTCTTTTATAGATAATATTGGGGTTTAGGCAGAAAATATTCTTACTTGGCAGGCTAATCTAAATATCTAATACATTATTTCTTATTTTTGTTTGTAATTGTTCAAAATAAATAAATAATTTGCATCTAATTATATACATACACACACATATATACGTATATATTAAATATAAATATATATATTTATGGATTATAAATATTGATGTTGGCTGTCTTGTTCTTATAATATGAACATATTCCTTGTATATATATATATATATATATATATATATATGACTGACTTCCTTGTAATTAGTAAATTGAATAAACGATGACCGACTGGGTCAAAATAATTATAAATTCATCGCACATAATCTATCATAATTTCATATATCATGATGCGCACAATGACAAAAACTATCTTTAACTAGAAATACGAATTTGAATTTGTTCTAAGTTATAAATAAACTAAATAATCTCTAAGTTCTATGTATAATGATTTTTGTTTTTTTTCTTTTTGCTAAATGATTAACCTTAGGTTGGGAAGCCAATGTGGACAGACAGCGACGTGGCCGAGTTACTGGAGTAACAACTACTGCACCAATTGTTTCATCACCCATGACAAGATAATATGATAATAATATAACATGGAAGTTATTATGAGTGCTGCGAGTGTGTACGTATGTTAAATATTGCAATAAAAAATCCTCTTAATATTGATTATAATGTATATTCCTAAGGCGTTAATGCTTGTAACATATCTTCCTTTTTGTCAAGTGAAGTAATATTCAAAGGTTGAGATTTTGTTCTGATCAAGTTAACATAAATCTCCATCACGAATAAATAATTAATAAATGTATAATAAAGTAAATCCTGTGTGTTTATGTAGTACGGGCAAAGGGCCGGCTCAATAGTTTTTGAGGCCTTAGGCGAGACTTGTAAAGAGGCCTATTTAGAAATAAAATTTTCTTTCTTTTCTAGTTTTTTTGAGAGGCAGTATACTTAAAATCTGTTTGAATATCTCAATCAATAAATAATATAGCTAATATGTCTTTCAATATTATACGTTAAAGCTAATATAATATTGTTCTATCCACGTTGGTGCTTCGAGAAGTAATTGCAGTTTTTCAATTGGAATAAGAAACGTTGATGATTTAAAATACTTTAAATGGGATCATTGTTTTAACTAAACTACTTATTTTGTAAATTAAAATGAATTCAATTGATTGATTGATTGATATTTAAATTTCTACGTAACTTTATTAACCCCCACTACTTTTTTTCGCATGAAATAAGGAAACTAAAATTACTTTTTTATGCACGTACAGAAAGTAAATACATAACTACTACTCGGTAATACATGTATATCTTTAGTGGAGCCTTAGCTCAGGGGAGCCTTAGGCAATGGCCTCACCGGCCTTACCCTTGAGCCGGCCCTCAACAATATTGTTTGAAAAATCACACTTGCAATATACATAAATTCATGTTTTAAGTAAGTATGTCTATGCTAAAGAACAACCTTCCAAACTTATAACCATCTTTAAACGTATAAGTGATTTAAACTAAAAGGTTTAGATAATTTTAATTGAGTTAAAAAGTCAAAACTTGTATCTAGATTGTAGATTTAAAAAATGGTCTTTAATTTTAGGTATTTAGGCATTTTTTAGCTCATGTTTTAAAGAAATTGTCAACATTTTAAAAAATTAAGAAACTAGCAATTGGTCCATAAAAAATTAAAGGCATAAAGGTAAAAATTTAAATCATGAGTTATGACATCATGTAATTTAAATAAAAAAAACTATTTCCTTATTAATTAGTTAATGGAAACGATGGCTATTTTCTTGAAATGTCATTCAGAAATGACTATTTACCTAATAATCTCGAAATATTTGGATAAGAGTTTGCATAGTTTGGATCAAAATTTATGCGATAAATTTTGAATTGAAAATTTGACAAGTATATATCAGCGACCAGAATATGGACGACCATAATATATGATCGCAAATACTTTTTATCACTGACCACAAATTTTCTTTATAAATATCGGGGACCATGGATTTTACGTGAAAATACTTTAGGACGAATTACTAAGTGGTCGCCGATATTTTGACTGGATTTTAAAAGCCAAAAGTCAAAGTCAAAATATATTAGTAACTACAAAGTAATCAACGGTAGTAAATTAATAATAGTAATTAATTTGCACAATTATTGTGGTGGTTTTCGAAAAGTGACGAAAATACCCTAAACCACAAGTGGTCACTAATAATTTTCATAAAACCCCTAAACACTTCGAGTTTTTCTCTTTTCTCTCCTCTCTCTCAAACTCTACCCCCAATCTCTACCTATCTCTGAACCCACCAGCCCGAGCAACCTGCTGTCGCGGTTGCCTGTAGCCTTCCCTCCTTTTGTTTCTCTCGCTCTCCTCTTTTCTTTTGTCTCTTTTCTTCTTTCACTCATTCTCTTTATTTCCTCTTTTACTTTTTAGCAGTCCTGCTAGACCCGCTGCCTACGGCCCCTCCTCCCTCTTCCTCTTTCAACTCACCTATTATATTTTTTATTTCTTTTTGAGTTTTTGATGTGGTAAAATTTTAAAATTAGGTGTAGATGTGGAAAAAAATTAATATCATGAAAAATATTTGTTCGGTGATTTGTTTAAAAATATTAAAATGATTTTGGTTGATGTAAATTTTTTAGATAAAAATTTGGTTTAGAAAGTTAGGTAAAGATTTGGTAAAATTATGCTGGTTATAAAATTTTGTTATTTTGTGGTAAAATATTTGGAATATATGGTAAAAATATTTGTGCTGTGATATGTATAAAAATTTGGCATAATTATGGTGATTATTAACTTTTGTTAGTTTATGGTAGAATATTAGTAGACATATGTTAAAAGTATTTGTTTGCTTATTATGTCTAAAAATTATGGTGGCAGTAAAACTATTTGTTAGGTTTTTAGTGAAGTTTGGTTGGTTTTTGGGCCTTTGGGGTTGATATATTGCACAAGACACTAAAACTAAATTACTCTGAAAAACGACAATAAATCTAAAAACGACAGTGTTTTTGGCAAAGACTGTGTTCTGAGAAACGACAATTAATGAGAAACGACATTGTTTCTGGAATACGACATTGTTATGAAAAACGACAATAAGCTGCTAAAAACGACACAATTCTGGCATTTTATGATGATAAACTAAAATATCTAGAAATATACATTTATATTTTATATATGCGTGTCTGTTTTGAAATTATTTAGAATTTTATACTAGATATATGCATATTGCTTTTTTTTTTTTTTTTCAAAGACGACTTGGTCATGAGTTTGACATAACGTGAAAGGCATTTAGCAACAACCATGGATAATGCATGGTTATAGCCTCTTTTAGATAATATTATTTCAGGGGTTAAAACATAACATAGGAGATTAAGCACATACATTAATATAATCTGTAGTTCTAATTCTCTTATCATTTATGCAGGTACATATAAATCACCAATATATATACCAAAAATTAATATGTTTTTAATAACTGAGGGAGGGAGAATTCGAATAAGTACTGCTATACGTCCATTGATGAAGTGAGATATAGAATTACCGTTAAACCAAGTCCACAACCGCATCAAAAATTAAAGTTGATCTAACTGTTCATTATTCTCCCTTCAAATGGACAAAAAATTGACAATATTTGTGTGTGCAAAGCAATAGTGATCGAGAACAAAATTGAAGCACACACAATATTGAAATTCAAATATTAATTAAGGAGCGTATATATTCATAGCGAAATCAAAATCTAATAATTTTACTTTGATATTATTTATTTAAATTATCAATTTAAAAAAATAATCATTTGGACTGATCATTAATGCGCTATCAGCATATATTAGTCAATGTGAGACTTTCTTGTTGCCTTCTAGCTTTCTGGCCACTTGATCTTGATTACTCATCTACTTCCAAGTAAATATTAGCTTATTGCTTAATTTTCAACTATAAATAAGTAGACGAAGAACGTCCGATAATAATTTATTCTATTTAGTCTACGGACATTAGTTGGGAAGCTACATTATGGTGATAATAAAATGAATTAATTCCTACAAGACAAAATTTTGCTTAGATCAGACTAATTAAAATCATTTGTATAATTAAGCCATTGACCCTATGGCTGTTTCCACCAAATGAGACTCATATGCATTACCTAATAATTAACCAAGCTACTATATATAATATTAATCAACTAGCTAGATAGGTAGATATTAACAGTACTAGTATATATAGTTTCACAAATTAATTTATAACCCTAGCTAGCTAATATATTAGCTTGTACATATAATGATAATAAAATTGTAATTATATATACCTTGAATTAATCCATATAAACACATAATTATGTATCCCACGGCACCGGATCAATTTCCACAAGAGCAGAAATATGCCTCGGATGGGCGTCCAAGCCCTGGGCTGCTCTCAAACCATCCCGCCATAGCGCAGCCTTACCATGCTCCTTACATACACCGTGCCGCGATTCCCGGTGCCACCACCGCGGTGAGGTGGTCCACCGGCCTTTGCCATTGCTGCGATGATCCCGGAAATTGTAAGTAGTGATTGTATATATGTCATTCGATCTAGCTTCTAATCAATGGATTATTAATTATTTATGTATCATGCTATAGTACTAATTATATCAAAATAATTTTCAGACTCAAATTAATTACGAAATGTCGAAGTCTTATGATTTTTAACTTTAATATTCACTTTGAAGAATAGTTTTATTTTATTAAAGCAACTATTTAGAGCCCTAGCTAGTGAAGAATTCAGGGCACTAATTACGAGAGAGGAAACAAAAACCCTATATATATGTGTATATTGAATAACCTAAAAAAAAATTGATCAATATATATTATGTATTTTTCATTACCACTACTATACTATTTAATTATGTGGATTTTCATATCTATATTTACTTGTGTGTTATTTAATTAATTAATTAGGTGCTGTCACTTTCTTTTGCCCTTGCATCACATTCGGGCAGATTGCTGAGATTGTAGACAAAGGCTCTTCAAGTAAGTAACTATAACATCAATTCATAAATTTAACATTTTCCCTTAACTAAAACAGGATTATAATTAAGTTGATGATCAATATTTAACCAACATACCACTTCGATCATATTTTTGTTTCTTTCTTTTTTTTTTTTTCCCCTTTCAGGCTGCGGATCGAGCGGCACGATCTACGGCCTGCTTGCAGTGACTGGACTGGCATGCTTGTACTCTTGTGGCTACAGATCAAAGCTAAGAGGTCAATATGACTTAGACGAGTCACCTTGTGTTGATTGCCTTGTTCATTTCTGTTGTGGACCTTGTGCTCTTTGTCAAGAGTACCGAGAGCTCAAGAGCCGTGGCTTTGATCTTGGCATAGGTACGTATATATAAGTAAAAATATATATGTCTCAACAATATTAGTCCATGACTAGCTTATTAATACATTATAACATGATATAATCTTCTTATTAATTTCCTTGTTATGATCTTGAAGCAATTTTTCAAAGTTTTAATAATAAACATTTATTTAGTCCATGACTAGATAGTATCACTATATAATATAAAGGGTTAAATTAGACACATAATTTTTCCAATATATTGACGATGATCAATGGAAAAACATAAGCTTGTATCACTATATTATACAAAGATGCATATGGCATGATGATCATTGGAATAACGCTTAAATTTATTTAATTTTATAAATTTGCTTTTACAATTTTAATAAATTAATATTTGATGTATAGAGAGAGATAAAATTTGGACATTAATATTTGTATATCTAGGACCAGTTTAATTAGGCACGTTTTTTTTTAAATTCCTTAACCAATAAAATAAATTTTACCTATAACTCAAGGACTAATTAAAATTAGCCATAATTTTGACGTCAAGTCTAGTAGCTAGTTAAGGCACCAATTTAGTTTTATCAACAAAAAAAAAAACAAAAACAAAAACAAAAACAAAAAAAAAACAAAAACAAAAACTCTGCGCAATTAGAGGAAACATTTTTCATTGAGCAAAAAGTACATAGAGAATCTCAATCGATCAGGGTCTCTAAATTATAAATTTTCATTTCCAACTTGGCATTTTTATAAATTTAGGATTATTGGTACCAACTAGGCCTAAGAAACAAAAATAGGGCATAAATAATTA
The DNA here is from genome assembly GCA_018132145.1 of Boehmeria nivea var. tenacissima. Lineage (NCBI taxonomy): Eukaryota > Viridiplantae > Streptophyta > Magnoliopsida > Rosales > Urticaceae > Boehmeria > Boehmeria nivea. Next base: position 16,130,058 of record CM030878.1, on the reverse strand, counting down.
AAAACCTGCTATTGGGATGCTAATTGTCGTCAACATAATCATGCATGCTATTTTAATTGAATATAATTAATTTAAGCATGTTCACCAAATCTTTCATTATCAATTAGGGTCCAAGCTTTTGTCTTTTTGGTTAGGTCTACACTCATTTTGTATAAATTTCTTCGTCTTGCCAATAATTTCCAATTTTGAGCATTATTAAATATTGACTTGTTGAGTTGAAACTTATATTTGGATGTCGCTTTTGTGATGAAAAGGTTGGGAGGCCAACTTGGAAAGACAACAACGTGGACTCACTGCTGCTCCAATTATAGCACCACCAATGACAAGATGATTATCCACAAATTAAATTAAATTAAAGCGATTTAGACGGATAATTATATCATTATGGTGCTATAGACCTTGCTTGGTTGATTTTCTCTGTTCCACTATAATGTACTTAAGTTCATGTACTATGGCCATTTGTTTGTAATCAAGTTTTGTGTTTATGTAATTTTCATAGAGTTTAACGACAAATTACAAGAAACAAAATGTGGAGATTTGAAACGTTTGTTTGATATTAATTCTTGAAGAGTCTATATATCGCTATGTATAAATATTAGAGAAATTCATATGATTAATTGGGTGACAGAATAGATCATAAGACCAATGGAAATGCCTTTCCTAAACATAAACGAAACAACATTCAAATTTGAGGAAGGAAAATATCCTTTTTTACTATAAAGGAAAAGTAAGAAATTTTGATTCTGAGATAAACGACAGCAAAACATATAGTGAAGAAATGTTGTTTATTGACTTAAAACAACAATAAACATTTTAACTTTTAATCGAATTGCAGGTTTTCCATTAAATTACAATAAAATCAATGTTCAGTAAACAAGCAAAAATGTGGTTTCTCAAGATAAACAATTTGAAAAGGAAATATGTGTTGTTTTTTACGCATAAACAATTGAAATACGTTTCAAAATTTAGTCATGTCGTTTTTCCATATAAACGACAACAAAATTTAGTCAGTCTCTCTCTCCTCTCTTTTGAAACAGAAACGACACCAAGCAGAGGAAATACAATTGAAACGCATACTGGCAGATAACAAAACTGAAACGAAGCCAACAATATGTTGCTTTTACAAATAAACGACAACAAAGTTCAGGCAGTAAAATACGTGTCGTTTTTTATATAGAAACGACATTAAACATCCTAAGTACATGGCGCCATTTTTGCACGTTGTTTTTAGGCATAAAGTACAGAAAAACAGAAAACACAACTGAAATACATGTCGTTCTGCTGACAAATAACAGGAGGGACACAATATGCCGTTTTTCCAGATACACGACAACATGCATGTCGTTTTGACGAAAACGACATTAAACATCCAACAAACAGTGTGAGATTTTTCCATTCGCTCTGCAAACAAATAAATAATAGGACTTATAAGCATCACGTCGTAGTTTTCCAAACAAACAAAAACAAAATTAACTCAATAAAGTAAATGTCGTTTTATAGAAAACGACAGTGAACATCCGTAGAATGGGTTGGCATTTTTCCATGTCTTTTGAACATAGAAGGACACCAAATAGAGGCAATACAATTGAAATATATGTCGTTTTACTGAAAGATAGCTGCAGGGAAAAGAAGGCAACATTTTTGCTATATTTTATTTCCAAATAAACGATAATTTTTAGATAAAAACGACATTAAGTACCCAAAGAACATGCTGCCTTTTTCCATGTAGTTTTAAACATAATGGACAGAAAAGGAAAAAAAAAAAAAAAAGAAAGAGACAATAAAATTGAAATAGAGGTCAATTGGCTGATCAAAAAAGGAGGGAAAAAAGCCAATTATATATGTCGTTTTCTCACATAAACGACAAGAAAATTTAGCCACTAAAGAGATGTCGTTTTATCAAATAAACGACATGTCGCTTCTATTAGAGAAACTGCGTCTAATAGAAACGACATGTCGTTTTTCCATATCGTTGTAAAGGACAACAAAGCAGACAGACATTAGACAATACAAGGCTACAAGCTGCTCCAGAAGGATCTAAGTCTACTAATTTTAAACCAGAGAGGACGTATTGAAATTTTAGAAAATCCAAGGATGAGAAATGTAATTAACAAAGATACCACACCACAAATAATAAACCTGAAAAGGGTTTTACTTTTTTCAAGTAGTCACTTTACTAGAGAGGGTTTTAGCAATTAAGCTCAGAAATGTCTTTCCAATTTTGAGCAATATTAAATATTGACTTGTTGAGTTGAAACTTATATTTGAATGTTTTGTGATGAATAGGTTGGGAGGCCAACTTGGAGTCACTGCTCCAAAAATTAAATTAAAATTTAGTAAATGGATTGAGACGGATAATTATATCATTATGGTGCTATAGAGTATAGAGCTTGCTTGATTGATTTGCTCTGATCTATTTATAATGTGCTTAGTTCATGTACTATATGGCCACTTGTTTGTAATCAAGTTATTTGTTTATGTAATTTTCAGGACAAATTACAAAAAACAAAATATGTAGATCTGGAACGCTTATTTGATATTATTAGAGAGTTTATAGCGTGATATATGCATATATACATATATATACGTGTGTAATACGTATTAGCTAAATTCATATGATATAATTGGACAACAGAGAAGATAATAAAACAAGTGGAATGGCTTTTGTAAACATAAACAAAACAACATTAATATTTTGAGAAAGGAAAATATCATTTTTTATTAAATAAAAAATAAAAAAATTTTGAGTCTGAGATAAACGACAACAAAATTTATATCGAAGAAATGTTATTTAATAGACTTGAAACAGCAATAACAATTTACACATTTTGGTATTCCTTTAAATTATAGCAAAATCAATATTTAGTTAAGACTAAAAAATGTGGTTTCTCAAGATAAACTCTATCTAAAAAGAAAACGTGTCGTTTCTTACGCATAAACGACTGAAATGCATGTAGTTCTGCAGACAAATTTAGTCATGTCGTTTTTCATATAAACGACAATAAAATTTTGTCACTCTCTCTCGCTCTCCTCTCTTTCAAAGTAGAAACGACATCAAGCAGAGAAAATACAACTGCAACACATGCTGGTAGGTAACAGATCTGATACGAAGTTAACGATATGTCGCTTCTCAAACAAACAACATTAAAGTTCAGGCAAAAAAATACGTGTCGTTTTTATATGGAAACGACATTAAACATCTCAAGTACATGGCGCAATTTTTGCACGTTGTTTTAAACATAAAGGGCAGAAAAACAGAAAACACAATTGAAATAAATGTCGTTCTGCTGACAAATAACAGGAAGCCAACATTATGTCGTTTTTTCAAATAAACGACAACGGACAACATACATGTCGTTTTGATTGAAACGACATTAAACACCTACCAAACAAAATTATTCGTTCTGCAAAACAATGATAGGATTTATAACGAGCCAGCATCACGTTAGAGATTTCCAATATACAACAACAAAATTTACTCAATAAACGATATGTCGTTTATCTGTAGAACGATAGTGAACATCCAAAGAACATGTTGCCATTTTTCCTTGTCTTTTCGAAATAAAGGACAGCAAAACAGAGATAATACAATTAAAATATATGTCATTTTTCTGAAATATAGCAGCAGGGAAGAGAAGCCGACAAAGTTTTTTTTCTTTATTTTTTTTTAATTTCCAGATAAATGAGAAATTTTAGATAAAAACGACAAGGAGTATCGGAAGAACATGCTGCCTTTTTTCCATGTACTTTTTAAACATAAAGGACATGATAGCAAAAAAGAGACAATGTAGTTGAAATAAAAGTCATTCTGCTGATTAAAAAAAAAAAGACGGAAAAGAAGCCAACAACATGTCATTTTTTTCACATAAACGACAACAAAATGTAACCACCTAAAAGATATGTCGTTTCATCATATAAACGATATGTCGCTTTAAGATAAAAACGACATGTCGTTTTTATAATATAAAAGACGTGGAATATCCAAAGAACAGGATGCTATATTTCCATATCGTTTTGAACATAAAGGACAACAAAATATAGACATTAGACAGTACAAGTTGCTCGAGAAGAATCTTAATTACTATAATATTAGAGCATAGAGGACGCAATCCGAATTTCAGAAAAGCAAAGGGTGAGAAATGTAATTAACAAAAGTCCCACACCACCATAAACCTGAAAAGGGTTTTTCTTTTTCCAAGTAATCACTTCACTAGAGAGGGTTTTAGCAATTACAGCTCAGAAATGGCGTCTCTGGCTATGGCGATTCGGCGTTCGAGGTCTAAGAATCTCTCTTCCTTCTTCAAGGTACGGCCTTTAAACGCTTCTCATTTCGACTCTTCCGTTAACAGCAACATCCATCGAACATTAGCCAAAACCCTGAGCACTTCAGCGATTCCCAATGAGTACAATCAATCTCCTCCGAATCAACCACAACCGTCCGATCCCAGGGCTTTCTCCGACCATGGAAACCGCGAAGCTCAGAGCTATTCCCAGTACGGAAGCACAAACCCTAGCCAGGGGAACTCGCTGGCTCAGAGCCCCGACAATCAGTTTGGTAACCAGAACCAGAGCTATTCCAATCGGGGACATCCTAACCAGGTTCAGAATTTCCATAACCGAGGATATCCTGATTCGCAAACCCAGAATCAGAGCCATGCTCGGTACCAAAACCCTTATCAAGTGCATGCTCAGAACCCTAATCATCAATACCAAAACCCTGGTCATGTGAATGCTCAGAACCCTAATTATCAGTACCAAAACCCTAGTCAAGCGCATAGCCAGAACCCTAATTATCAATACCAAAACCCTAGTCAAGACTATAATCAGAGCCCTAACTATCAATACCAAAGCCCTAGTCAAGTGACTACTCAGAACCCCAATAATCAGCAGCTGAGAAGCCGTGGTAATGAGTGGAACGGCCAGAATCAGAGTTACAATCAACCCGCTAATCAAGTGAATATTCGGAACCCTAGTTATCAGCAACCGAGAAGCCCTAATAATCAGTGGAACTACCAGAATCAAGGTTTCCCTCAACCCACAAACCCGAATCAGTGGACGCCTCAAGCGCAGAATTCTAATCAATTGAGCAACAATCAAGCATCGGTACCAAATGTTGCTCAGTCGTCGGCTTTGGACTTGAGGAGAGTGTGCGAGGAGGGGAAGGTGAAGGATGCTATTGAATTGATGGACAAGGAAGGGGTGAAGGCCGATGCGGATTGCTTTTACGCGTTGTTTGAGCTTTGTGGGAAATCGAAGTCGGTGGACAATGCAAAAAAAGTTCATGATTTCTTCTTGCAGTCAACGTGGAGGAGCGATATTAAGCTGATCAATAAGGTGATTGAGATGTACGGGAAGTGTGCGAGCATGACTGATGCACGGAGGGTTTTCGATCATATGCCTGAGAGGAATATTGATTCGTGGAATTTGATGATAAATGGCTATGCAGATAATGGATTGGGTGATGACGGGCTGCAATTGTTCGAGCAGATGAGGGAGCAAGGATTAAGTCCTGATTCGCAAACTTTCCTTGCGGTGTTCTCAGCTTGTGGTAGCGCAGATGCTGTGGAAGAAGCATTCATACATTTTGATTCGATGAAAACCGAGTATGGAATTGCTCCTGAAATGGAACATTACTTGGGAATTCTAGGTGTGTTTGGAAGTTGTGGGCATCTGAATGAAGCAGAAGAGTACATTGGGAAACTCCCTTTTGAGCCCACATCCACAGTTTGGGAGGCTTTGAGGGACTACGCTCGGATTCATGGGGATATAGATCTTGAAGATCGAGCTGAGGAGTTGATGGTTGCTCTTGACCCGTCCAAGAATGTTACAAATAAGATCCCAACCCCACCACGCAAAAAACTCACTGCCATTAACATGCTAGATGGAAAGAGCAAACTCGCTGAGGTAAAAAACCCGACTCTCTACAAGGATGATGAGAAGTTAAAAGCCCTGATTGCAATGAAAGACTCTGGTTACGTGCCCGACACAAGATATGTTCTTCACGACATTGATCAGGAAGCCAAGGAGCAGGCTTTACTTTACCACAGTGAGCGGCTGGCAATTGCGTACGGGCTCATTAGCACTCCCGCTAGGACACCTCTTAGGATCATCAAGAACCTCCGCGTTTGTGGAGACTGCCACAATGCAATCAAGATAATGTCCAAGATCGTGGGGCGAGAGTTGATTGTTAGGGACAACAAACGATTTCATCATTTCAAGGATGGCAAATGTTCTTGTGGAGATTACTGGTAGAAACCGTTCAATATCCTCAAAACTTGAGCCACAACTAGTTTTCTTAGCATTGAGTTGGTGTGAAGCGCAAAAACCGATGTGCTGTGCGAGGTTTTTGAAGATAAGCACCAGAGCTTCTTGTGTCGCTCTAGGGATGGCATATTTGAAACTATATGATGTATGATGTGCTTGTTAATGGTTATATGACTTTGATCAGTTCCTTAGTATCGATACCTTTCCCTTCTGTTGGTGCATTGATTGGCACTTCATGATATTCTTTAGAAACTTGGGTGCTTATAATGCTGAAATGTTTATGTCCACTACAAGAAAAGAATCTAAATATATTGGTAAATAGAATGTTGGTGCTTGATAATGATGAAGGCCCTGAATTTGATTATATAAACAGTAAAACAGATTATCTGGTGTCATATTTCGGTAGAAATATTGATGCTTATAGCATATTTTGAGACTGAATAGTGTTTTTCACCGGCGGTGAAAAGTGCGCGAATATGCCAATTTCATGGGATTAAATTCGTAGCATTTTTTTTTATGAGCCAAAAAAAAAATGATCGCATTGTTTAATCTTTTTATTTTCAGGTCAACTTTATCTGCTATAAGAAAAGGTTTCTAAGTTTTTTTTTTTTGTTTGCTAAGATAAAAGGTATCCAAGTTATTTCTTAGAATCTTTAACGTGTAAAATTCCTCTTTTTTAGTATCAAAGATCAAAGAATTTTTTCAGATTAGTTTGAATCGATTTTATTATTGTAGGTGCTAAAATTTATCTTTACGTGTGGCAAGAAAGCTCTATTCATATTGAACTTTGGATTTTCAAAGAACTCTGTTTGATGATCTCATAATGTGGACTTTCGGCGACTTCTTTTCATGTCTTTGGTATGAAAATTTGCACTTTTTGCTACAATGAACTGGAACAACTGTTTAATATAGGAATTCACTGCTCAAAATCTACGACAACATAATATAACATGACTTGGAGAGAGAGAGAGAGAGAGAGAGAGAGAGAGTAATCATATTGCAGGGGATAACAAATAGGCGTGACAATCCACATATATTACAAGGCAAACCAAACAGAAACACATCCATGTTTTTATCAAGTAGACCTATAGATCTAATTCAGAGTCATCTTCATGGTGCTAGTCATCATTGTCATGAACTCATCCATGTCGACCAAGCCATCGCCGTCCGTGTCTACTCCTCTCACCATTCTCCGGCAGTCATCAAGGCTGCAGTTTTCGCCTAGCCTCCTAAGCACCTCCAGAACCTCCTGCGGGCTTATCTTCCCATCGTCATTGAGATCGAAAGTCCGAAAAGCACTCTGTATGTCCATAGTCCTAATCCCACCCCCTTTCTTGTGCGCTTCCATGAACTCCTTGAAATTAATGAACCCGTCCCCATCAAGATCGACTACCTGGAATATCTTCGCCACTTCCCCGGGCGTGGTTCCCTTGCCAAGCGCTTTCAGAACAGCCTTGTACTCCTGCTGCGATATCTTTCCATCTCTGTTGGCGTCGAACTTATCAAATACTAGCTTCATCTCGTCCTGATTGGGCATGAAAGTCGGCTTCAATCCAGAGCTCTGCCTGTCTCGGGAGGAAAAGAGCCGGCTCGGTCTTTGCAAGAGCTTCCTTTTTGAGACGTTGTATTGGAAGTCGAGGAAGCTCATATTCGACATATCTGCTGAGGTATTCTTGCTAGCAGGTATGATGAATTAAACTGCTGAAATCAAACTGAGATAGCAAGTGTAAACAAAACTTCAACTCTAGACAGCAGAAATAAGAGTCTCTGGAATTAATAAGCTGCAAGAGCTGCATGAAATATAAATTCTGATGCCTTAGGAAAAAATATAAAACAAACTATGGTACATTGATTCCTCAACTTGAGGCAACTAAAAGGTAACAGATTCTTATTTGATAGTGAACAAGATAAGCAAGAATAAATACAAAAGGTTGTAAAAGCAAAAAGGTAGAAGAAAAGAATAATCCTTTGCAAAAGCTAGATCTTAATTCATTTTGTCGTCTCAACTTTTTACCTACGGATTCTCGGTGCTCTGTCCCTCCTATCTCAACTAAGGAGGTCAATAGTCAGACTGCTGAGGGCCATATACATAAGCCCCATAAGTTAAATAAGAATATAGAGAGAAGACAGCTCGCAAAAATAATTGCAAAACAGATATTTAGTTGGATGAGAATAAATAAATAAATAACAGGAAAAGTCCATTCGTATTGGGTCATGACGGATCCAAATCTTCCATCACTTCTATGTCCTTGCGAGCTGTTATCTTCTGAACATAACCTGCAATCATCCACCAATGAGTAACTTAAGAAATTACCACGAGTTGATAAAAATGGTTTTTTCTTCACTTTTGTGGCAGCTACTTTCGGTAGGAAATAGGAATAGCACAACTACCCACAAAAAGAAAATATCCCGAACCATCCACAGGAATTTAGGAATTTTTGTGGCCTAACTCCCAAAAGCACCCAGATTCTATCTCTAAATACTCTTAACCATCCTTTTACAAAGCGATAAACCCAGAGCAAAGCATCTCAAGAAAAGCAACAATTAACAAGTTGAAATAAACCATCCTTTTTTTTTTTACTCTTCAGGCACAAGTTACAAGCTTAAGGAAGATGTTTGATATCAGTTCATTACTAGTGGAACTACATTGTCAAGTTCTAAATAAGCCAAACACAGAATATAGCTAGACAATCGTGTGCATAGCTTCTTTCTTAAGATAATATTTTCCAGCAGATATTAGTTTCAAGTTTATTCAATGAATCTGATTTCCCTTTCTGGTACACAGATGAGAGTGAGAGCCTACCAATTCCAAGACAAGGAATGCATTTGCAGATGGTCTCTTTCCCTCTCTTTTTATAATAACTGACGTATCCTGAACCTTGGCAGCTTCGACATTTTCCAGTCCACTCGTAAACCACTTCCTTGCAATCCTACAATTTGAAAACAAGAATCAGATTCAAAACTCAGTCTCTTCCTTTCTTTGGCTCTTAAACCAACAATGTGCCACTTTATCATAAAGTCATATCATTTTCACCACTCAGCAAATGATTCTCCTCCTTCTCCTCTACTTATCTAACCCAATTTCACTACGCTCTATCCAATCCCTCTAGGAAAGTAAGGAAATTCCAGCAACAAGTCCATGTCTTGAGCTACTAATTCGACCTAAACCACATCAACAACATTGAAAATTTCGGCGAAAACACCAATCCAAGTCTTGCACACATTGATAAAAGCAGCTCAGTTATCCATTTCCAAAGCTAAATCCAAGTGAAAGACTAACTTTGAACAACCGAATTCAAAGAGGAAAAAAAAAAACAGTTACCTCAACTCGAGGATCGCATCGGAGGCGACGATCAATCTCCTCCGGCGTGACCGGAGAGGTGTCCGGATAGGTCATCGGAAGTGGAAGCGCGTCGTCATCGTCAACCAAATAGCTCTCTCTGCTGCGCGACCACTTCTTCTCCTTCGCGCTCACCTTCACTCCGCCACCGCTCCCCGCTCGCCGCGCCGCTCCACCGGCTCCGTCCGCGGCGGCGCCTCCGTCCGGCGAGTCGGCGCCTATCCTGCCGCCGAATCCGCCGGCCACGTCAGCGATGGAGGGGTACTGGAACAGGCGCGGGAATGCCGGCCCCGCAGGGAGGTCGCCGGCGGCGGCGCGGCATCGCGGTGGCGGAATCCGCCGGAGGAGGAGGCGCGAGGGAAAGAGAGAGGGATTGGGATTGGGATTGGGATTGGGATTGGCTGAGTAGAAGAAGAGATAGCTAGGGTTTGACGCGAACATTCAGCGAAGAGTTAAGAGATATAGAGAGAGAGAGAAGATTTTATAGTGAGGATTGGTCCTGAGACTTTCAAAGAAGAGACAACGATGAGCTTTGAGAATATCTTTTTAATGGCTTTTAACGAACTAAAGACTGGAATTCAATGAAATGAATGTGATAATCGGTCAAAATTGAGTTAAAAAAAAAAAACCCTTGTTTTATAGTGCCAATTATAAGGCTAGGCCCACTAAATTTGTATGTTCACAATAAGATTGATTGCGGTCATTTCTCGACATGATATAATAGATATTGTGCTTACAAAATACTGTGTAAAATAACTGATAAACATAAAACTGCAGAGAAATACTTTTACCGCATTAGAAAAAAAAAATTTTAAAAACCAAGCTTTATTATTAATTCTGTTGCATAACTTGTCCTGATTATGCTGAGGTTGAAACCTCTTAGCTATTAACCAAAGAAATTTAATTTGGCCAATTGATTTGCTAAAAATAAAAAGGGCTACGCCGTGTGGCTAGAGGAACATAATTATCATGTGCATTATATTTTAGAACATATCAAGGCGCGCAAAAAATGCTTAAGCTTATAGGCTAATTTGGATATTGAAAAAAAGTTAATGCAATTATGAAGTTTGAACATTTTGCTTTTGCCAGCCCACCGTTACTGTTTGTGCAAAGAACTCAATATTATGATTTTTTGATACTAACTTTCATATCTATTGGTTCATGGCTTCGTCTTGGTGACTTAAATTAGCACTATGAACCGTCATTCATGATTTTTCTTCTTTTCTTTTAATCGTCAAATATGATAAACATCGAAAACAGTACCAAAAAGTTCAGTAGATGAGAGAGCGAAACTATTATCATTAAAATTCTGTATAGGCCATCTTGTAATTTCTTCGTTAGCAAATAGAATTCATTAATTACTCATACAACCACCAAAGCCACAAGAGTGTCAATGCACAGGGTTTTTATATATCTCTTTTATCAACCCTCTAAATTGTCCAATAATCCTGTTAGAAATCCCTCTATATATATATTTCATTTAAGCCCTTTTGAAAGAGGACATATCTATATACATATCCATAGTGCTTCTCTCATTCCTCAGCAGCTTCAGGCAGGTTTCACACCCTAAAGAGAGAAAATCTCCAAATTGTCAGTCACAACTCGTTGAACAACTTTGCTAATCATAAATTAGATTAGATCACGAGTTTAAGAATTATTTCTTACTTGATAGTTTTGCCATTTTGATTTCGTAGCGTCGCAGGAATTTCGCGGTCGAGTTTGTTATTCTGAAGGAATCTGTTAAGCAGACATTAATAATGCCACCAAATTAGCCCACAATTTATCTTCACAACATGTAGTTGATTTTAGATTATTTGGACTCACATCTCATAGAGGCTTGGAAGTTGGCCTAATGACTTGGGAATTGGTCCTTCAAATTGGTTGTTCTCCAAATGCCTTCATTAATCAGACACAACAATAACAAATCTCTTTAATTTATGAACAAAGAGAACAGAGATCAAATTTTCATATTGGAAAATTGGAAACATACAGAGTCTTCAGTTCCTTTAGTGACCACATTTCTGGAACATTTCCTGAGAGTTTGTTCCCTCCAAGCCAACTAAAATCAACCACATAATTCCAACAAAAAAAAGACAATTATCATTTAGCAATACATATAATGATGAGCCTAATAAAGAGGACTTGTAATATTATGTAGAAATACTTACATATGGTTTAGAGCAGTTAAATTAGCTACAGTTTGTGGCAAAGTCCCGGATAATCCCTTGCCGGTTAAATTCCTAAATATTATTGCCAAAAAAAGGATCATTAGTAGAAAGTTGCATTGTGCTTCGCCACAAGTTTGTATCAGAAGAATTTTCTTTTCCGGCCTCGCAGTAGCGAATTGAAGCGAAACTTACAGCGCGACGACTCGAGCGGAATTCCCTTGTTTCGAGCACGTCACTCCGGTCCATGAATTCTCCTCGGGCAAGCAAGGATCGCCGGTCCAATCCGACGGCGGATTGTCAAAACTTCTTGCCATTTCTATCATTGCCATCTCTATCAAACGCCAAAATAAATAAGTAATACCAGAATTAGGCACGGCCAAGTTTGGCATTGCTGTAACTTTGTTGCATATGTGGTAAAAATCAGCTCTTTTTTGAAACTGTTGCCCATTTTAACAAAAGTACTTTTAAAGAACAGAGTCTCGATACCAAACTTACAAAATCGACGAAGTGATCACTGAAAAATACTTGTAGTCACAACCAACAAAAAAAGCAGATTGAAACTAAATAATACATTTAAGTCACAAATCATAACACTTTTAGTTACAAAAAATTGAGGTTTCAGTGACAAAAATTCAATGAACCTTTTAATTTTGACAAATATAAATTTTTGTATGCAGTGCTGATGAGTAAATTACCATCTCTAGAGAGAGTCTTGCCACCAAGGGGCAGAATCTGGAGGATCTCGCCGGCATTGATGACGGGGCCAACAGGCGCGCCCTCGGCGGGGGTCAGCGCGATCAGCGTCTGCCCCGACAGAGGCCAGAGCGGCGAGTAGACCGCGATGCCCTTCGCGGTGACGTTGAGATTGGAGTAGAAGTTGTCGCCGTTGACGGAGACGCTGAAGACGCGCCAGCTGAAGGGGCTGGGGGTCCTGTTGTCCTGGAAGTAGAGGGCAACGTGGTAGTCGGCGGCGGGGAGCGGCTCGGGCGGCCACTGGAGCTGCAGCGTCTTCCCGCGGCTCGTGGTGAGCGCGGTGCTGAAGGCCTTGGTGGGCGGGAGGTTCCAAAAGTCCGAGGGGGTCACGTTGGAGTGGCTTGTGACAATGGGGTTTAGGTCCTTGAACGCTTGCCATATCCGGTTGAATTTGTCATCTGGAAAGCTAAGAGAGTGATTTTTATGTCTCAATCTTCTCATTGTTGCTAATTAATAACTCGGATTAATGTGACAGATCAGTCAAAGGAAAGGGTTTCAAAGATCAACTATAACTCGTGAAATTTTACCAACTCAATGAATATTGTCACATGTTACTGTTGAGCACTTGAGCTGGTTATACTTAATTAGTCCAAAATGGTATTAAAACACGTTCGTTTTAATGTGGGTTTTGTGTATCAATCTATTCGAAAACTTAACACAAGTAGAAAGTGTAGACTACAAGTACTAGATTTACAATCATTACTAAATTGTGTGCAACTAATAAATTAGAAAAAAACATCCCATATTCCAGATAAATTATAAATTCTATCTACGAGTTTTATAATTTTAAATAGATGGAGCATCATTTTATTGGTTGAGACTAAATTTAATATCAAATTTCGGGTTCTCACATCATTCGCATTGCTAACTTGCTGCGTATGAGTTTACACTCGTGTTAATTTAACAAGATTATCAACAAAGAAAACTAAAATTTCTTCACACTATAGAGACAATCTAAGGACGTTTTGAATGTCAAAGACCTAATTAAAGCAAAATTTGGCTTAAAATATACAAATCAATAACACGAAATTAATCAACGAATTTCCATACCCAATGAACTCAGTGTCGCCGCCGAAGTTACTCCGGGCCACCGTGCTCAGCGCAAACTTTCCGAAATCCGTCGAATTATACAGAGAGTCCTCGAGGCGCTCCACCTCTAGCGCCGAGATGAAGGGGCTCGCCGCCGCCGCCGTCCGCTGGCTCCTCGCCAGGCACACGCTCAGCTCCCTCCCGGCGGCCACCACCACGATCTCGTAGTACGAGCTGAGCCCCGCGGCGTAGTCCGCCGCGGTGTCCACCACGCCCCACCGCGTCCCGTCCACCACCTGGTCGAACACCGGCGGCGCGTCCCCGCCGTCGAACCCGCCGTAGAAGTACGTCGTCCGCACGAGGTACTTCCCGCCCTTGGCCGCCGGCACCGCGAAGCAGTGCTTGCGCGCCGCCGCGTCCGGGAAGTACCGCAGCGTGGCGAGCAGCGGCAGCACCTCGTACCGCTGCTTGACCGCCGCGGCGGCCCCCGCGGTGACGAAGCCCTCGTCGGAGACGTATCTCAGGCCGCTTTTGGTCGTTCCTTCCCCGCCGCCGCAGTTTATGACGTAACTGTCACCTATACGTACGTACGTGCATGCATGTTTTAACGTGGTCGTTAGCTAGGTCCTAGGTATAAACATAATAATGCATGAAATCCATTAATCATATGTGCATTAAATTAATTAACTATGTCATTGTAATTTTCCCTGGCAATGATTAATAATTGGTTAATTGATTGATTGGTTAATGTTATGGATCGAATTTAATATAACCTGGAATAGGTGATGTGGGACCGGATTGAGAGATGAGGATAAAGAGATGAGGGATTGTGATGAACCATAGAAGGAAGACTGGGAGAGACATGGTGTGTTGTTGTGGAAATGTTGCCCAGAAAGTAATGGTTATTGGTGAGAGAGAGAAGGGTGTGATCATTGCCGGTTTTAGTGGTAGGCCATCAAGGGGATTGGATTATTTTTAACTATAATTAGGTGTCCCTTATTGTTTTTTTGGTGACGCAAAAAAATACTCGAATTTGAAACTACTCGAATTTATTTTATATCGTAACGTTAGATTAAATTTTTTTTTAATAGAGCTCGTCGTAAAAGTAAATATGACGATATATAATTGTTTATAAATAGATGTTTATTTTATTACAAATTTTTTCATAATTAATATATATATATATATGAAATGGTGAAGTATGAAAATATTCAAAATTTACACAATAATAAAATTAAATATCCAAAATTTTAAAATAATTGAGTAACTAATCAATTTATTAGTTATTTGCATATATTTTTTACCACTTTATTAATTACTATCAATTAACATTGTATAATTAAACGAATCAATTGAATGTTTTATTTTATTTTAAAAAAAATTGGATATATATTAAAATTAAGCGTAAAAATTTGTGTATTCACTATAATTTTAAGACGAGGATATTGACTTAGGAAAAACAAAACTTTTAACATTAATTTGAACTTTATTACTAACTAAAAAATTCAAAGCACAAGACGCATATATGCTCTATAGCAGAAAGTCATAGATTCGATGTAGAGTCGATAATTTGGATCTGGACACGAAATTAGTGAGTATGTGTCTCCTTAAATAGGTCTATGTTTAATTGAGTCGGGCACAATTAATACGATTAAACAACGAGTTATGAACACGGAAGCACGATTAGACATAAATTGACACGACTAATAATTGGATCATAAATGGGTAAACACGATTATGATCCAGTTACACCTGTCAATACACATTTACTAAACAGGTATAGATATAACTACGACACGTTTAATACCTAAACTTTAATTATTATATTTTTTAATACCCATATATGTATTTTTTAATTATTTATTATATTTTTTCTCAAGCATTTTGGCTCTTGCATTATGTGTTATTATTATTATTATTCTTTTAATACAACTTTCGGTGAACCCCGTTGGCCCTTATTCCTTTACCCTTTTCTTTTGCATTTTCGCGTAACCCGCTGCCCTAAACCCATCTCTCTCACTGTCTCTCTCTCTCTCGAAGTTGCGCCTGGTTCTCGCCGGACCCATCTCGCCGAAGCCTTCTCCGAACCCATCTCGCCAAAACTGTCTAGGTTTTCTTCTTCGTCTTCTTCGTCAAAACCCTAGCGAAATCCTTTGATCACGAAATGAGTACCATGAAATTTTGCCTGGGAACGCATACATATGTTAATCTGTATTGATAATATTGCTTCTGATAAAGTCTATTTACAAGGTTTAATAGTGTGAAAAAACTGGGGCATGAGCAATATGACAGTAATTACAACTTTTTAGCTTAACTCTTAATTACAACTTTTTAGCTTACGCCCGTTTGGGCAACTCATCCAAACCATTACATTCCATTTCATTTTTTCAACTTTCTAATCCTCCAAACAATTCTATTCTATTTCTTCTTTTTTTTCAATATTTTTTTTAACTTTCCAAATCCCTGCACAATATCTTTAAATCTCAACCACTTATACCACCTCAAAATTCACAAAGTCAAACCATTCTACTTATTTTTCTAACCATTTTCCAAACCATTTAGAATGGTAAAAAATGACCAAAATGATTTTTCTAAACACAAGCTTAACTCTGGTAATTTTGCTCAAAAGCTAAACTCTGTGATTTAAGTGGAATTAGTGTCAAGTCTTCGACCCCTACCTGGCGCGTATTCCCCAACATTCTTCTAATTTTAACTCTGTCGTTTCAGCTTTCATTGTCGTTTATTAGCTCTGTCGTTTTCAGCTTTTATTGTCGTTTATTAAACGCTGTCGTTTTAGATGATTTTTGGGATCAAATATTTTTGTGCTAAAACCCTAGCTCGGAGTTCCTAATTCGAAATTTGATCGTTCTAAGACTAGGCAGAGCTGAGAACTCGAAGAATAAGCAATGAAGGTCTTTGAGGTCAACGGAGACACTCTCGCTCTTTCTCTTTACACCGACGTCACAAACTCTAAGTACTCTCTCTTTCTCTCTCAACTTTTATTTCGTTATAGCGAAAAGGATTGAGGGTGGGCTTTTTTTTTTTTTTTTTTTCTTTTCATGTTCATAGTCTATACTCTATGAAAAATGAATGAATTTGAGACTAGGAAATGGAAAGTTGATTTTTTTTTTGGTTGTTGGGTTTGTGCTGTATTTACAAACTAATGGAAACTAGGATTTGTGTTTATGCCTTTTGATTTGTGTAAAATGGAAAAATATATTCAAATGAGTCTGAAGAAAATGCAAGAGGGGTTTTTGGTTATATAATTTCTCTGTTGTTACAATCAATGCTTGGTTGAATATGAAGCTCTAGACATGTTCTTGATTCATGTTCATTTTTGACAGAGTTTACGGTGTTTGAAGAAAAGACACAAAAAATATTTCTGTGTGTGAAAGAGGAAGAAAAAAAAAAAAACTTAGTTCTTCTAGTCCTTGGTTTTACTTTTTAGCTTCCGTACACTTGTCATGTCTGTTATTTGATGATGAATCCGAGTGCTCGGGAATGTTTACGAGGCGAGTTATGTTCGAGACAGGCGTGGATGACTGAACAATGTTGCCTTGCAGGGAGCTCCTCGAGTCTATGCAAGCTGGAGTATTGGAGCCCGAAGTTGCATTGCTCAACGCTTCTCTTGTACTTCGATGCAAACCTTATTTTCGCCTAAACTTCTCGATATTCCTTGTGACTTGTGTTGTGATCTTTATCTGATTGTAGCTTCCTGTAACTTGAAACAGATCCCGGATGTCTTCCCTGTGCTAGCAGCGGCACATAAAACGCTTGTGTCCAAGTCACGGGAGTCACTAACTACGCGCACTCTTCACTCCGAGCTCGTTTACAATTACTCTGGATCGAAGCATGTAAAACTCTCTTTCAATCAACCACACTCGTCTGTAACTAAATTTAGTGCTGATCCAGTAGACAATATTAACCGTTGCAATTCATGGACAGATTACAGAGTCCTTGAAACGATGTGGCATTTCTGAGAGCTCGACGTATGTGCTTGCCGCTCGTTTCGCCGCTTCTCCTGATGAGGTGAGATCATATGATCCTATTGATGTATAGAACTGAATAACAATCCTTGCCCTTTGAAGCAATGAGATTGTTGGAGATATTATTCATTCTGATATTCGATTATTATACTAGATGAAAGCTGTAGAGAAACTTGTCAATGGGAACGAAATCGACTTGGAAGAGTTGGGAGTGAGAGCGGACCAAGCCCATATTCAAAAGGTTTGTTCAAAATATCCTGGCCACTTTTGTAAATCCCCTTTTATCTTTCTCAATCTATGAATTTCCATGTCCTGATATGATCGATTTAGTTAGTAATAATAACCAATAATTTGTTTTACCAGCACTACAAGATATCTACGCCGGAGCTAGGAATATCCTCGCTTGCAGATGCCATTACATGCCGGATTGCTTCCCGTGATGCTTTGTGAGGACAAGATTACGAAGCAATGTTATCCATTTTTATTTCATTTTCTCAAGATTCCCAAATACCAAAACTGGGATTGGAGTGTAAGAGCAATCTATGTAACATTAAATTTGAGCTGTCTTTTAACTCACCTCATGCCATAACATTCTAACCAAGAGATAATTCTGCTTGGTCAATTGACCTGCTTCTATAACATGTGTCTTTCGCTCTTCAATAGTGTAGTCTTAAACGATTGATCGGATCTCACCAAATCCACTATTTCTCATTCTTCAAGTGTTTGCTACGCTCTCTTTTTTTAGCCTTTTTTGTTTAATGTCTTTGGGATTAAGGAAGCTCCAGTACAAAGTCCCAGTTTTTTTTTTTTTTTTTTTAAAGCAACTATGTTGGGTTGTTTTTGATGCTACACGTTCTATACACGAAAAGCACACAAGTTGTGTATAAACAAACAATCCAACTTTCTATACGCGTATAGTGGCAAAAATAAAAGTGAGGACAATAATAATGACTGCATAAGCGAGACTACAAACAATATTAAAAAACATTAGTGATTTTCTTCACTCGCAAGTAAACTCGACTTGATATCAACGCTAACCGGTCATAACAGGTGACTTCTAAATAAAAAAGACAGCGAGTTAGTTCCTTGTTTCTATATAGGATATTCTGTGTAATTGATAAAATCTGTTGTAGCTTTTGTTGACAGTTTTCACCCAAATACTTGTGGCAGTTTAAAATCTGTTTTTTTTTTAGTTTTTTATTTTAAAGCTTTTTTTTTTAACAACGCAGAAAATTAGCAAGGCAAATTTAGAAAGCTAAGTACATTTTATGGAGCCTTAAAATAACCCACAGCACAGAGAAAATAAGGAAAAGTAAAACTACACAAGCTTATGCAACATTAAAAATATTTGTAAAATTTTGAATAATGCTACATAATCACAAAAATTAATCAGAACATATTTAGTAATTCAATGAGTACATTAACAACCATTTCAAAATCAAATATAGCTATCGCATATATTTTTTTAACAATTAATCTGCACTCGTAGTATCACTAGTTATCCAAATGCAAAATACGTGTCTTTGGAGGAAAAAGAAAAAAAAAAAAAGAAAAAACCGGCGACAGTCGGTGAGACGGTTCAGGTCTATTCCATATAAAAAAGCGCTTTAATAACAGACTCTCTCTGATACTTTCCTATTTCCTCGTTGTCCCAAATTGTCCCAAACTTTTCTCTCAAATCAATCATTTCTTCAATTCTTTTCTCTCTCTCTCTCTCTCTCTCTCTCTCACTCACTAAGAAAGAGCGCTTTTTTTTTTTTGGTTCTCTGATTCCATTTCCATGGGAACTTCACACAGCCGCGAAGATCACATCTCCGACTCCGACGAGTACTACGACGAAGACGACGACCGAGAGGTCGCCGAGAACGACGACGAGGACGAGCAATACGACGCCGTTGCGGTGAAGAAACAGCCACCGAAGTCTCACCCCGATTCGACCGCCATTGACGACGTCGACGCCAAGCTCCGAGCTTTGAAGCTCAAGTACGGTTCTTCGAGTCGGAGCCCCGATTCCAGGAACGCCGTGAAGCTCTACCTCCACATCGGAGGCAACACGCCCAAGGCGAAATGGATCGTCTCCGAGAGGCTCACCGAGTACGAATTCGTCAAAACCTCCGATGTGGATGAGGACGAGGACGAGGACGATGATGGATCGGACGGTAAAGGCGAGTCCTTTTGGGCTCTGAAGGTCGGTTCCAAGGTCAAGTGTAG
This sequence comes from Boehmeria nivea var. tenacissima, assembly GCA_018132145.1. Classification (NCBI taxonomy): domain Eukaryota; kingdom Viridiplantae; phylum Streptophyta; class Magnoliopsida; order Rosales; family Urticaceae; genus Boehmeria; species Boehmeria nivea. The sequence goes on along the minus strand of CM030878.1, from coordinate 16,110,307 downwards.
GGTTTCGACGGACATGCAATTGAAGATGCTCGGCGACCAGAGGAGGGTCGATTTCGTGTGCGGAGGCGTCTGGGCGGCGAGGTTCTTCACCGACGAGCAGTACCGGAGGTTTGTGACGGAGTTTCAGGGCTGTTTGTTCGAGAATGTCTACGGATTGGCCGCGACGGAGGAGAACAAGGTTAGGGTTTACGGGAAGGAGTTCATTGGGTGGGTTAAGCCGGAGTCGGCGGACGATTCGATGTGGGAGGACGCGGTGGACGAGCTCGGGAGCCCCGCCGCGACGGCACCGGGTTCGGGCTCGGCGAGGTCGATTCAGGACTTGCTGGAGGAGTTTGAGGAGGCCGCGAATGGCGGTGTTCAGAGCTTGACATTGGGGGCTTTGGATAATAGCTTCTTGGTGAGTGACACTGGGGTTCAGGTTTATAGGAATCTTAGGCATGGGATTCATGGGAAAGGCATTTGTGTGAAATTCGATGGCGGGAATGGCGGTTCGGGGTCGAGTTTGGGGAGACTGACGCCCAATAAGGCTTTGCTTATGAGGGCGGAGACGAATATGATGCTCATGAGTCCGTTTAAGGAAGGGAAGCCTCATTCCACGGGGCTTCAACAGCTCGATATCGAGACGGGGAAGATTGTTACGGAGTGGAAGTTTGAGAAGGATGGAACTGAGATTACAATGAGGGACATTACGAATGACGCAAAAGGGGCGCAATTGGACCCGTCGGAGTCGACGTTTCTGGGGCTGGATGACAACAGGCTCTGCCAGTGGGATATGCGGGACCGGAGAGGGATTGTTCAGAATCTCGCGGGCGCAGATTCGCCAGTGCTGAATTGGACTCAGGGGCACCAGTTTTCAAGGGGGACGAACTTCCAGTGCTTCGCCACCACCGGAGATGGGTCCATTGTGGTTGGCTCTCTTGACGGGAAGATAAGGCTGTACTCGAAGACGTCAATGAGGCAGGCAAAGACTGCATTCCCGGGGCTTGGCTCGCCGATCACTCACGTTGATGTGACTTATGATGGGAAGTGGGTGTTGGGCACTACGGACACCTATTTGGTCCTTATTTGCACTCTGTTTACCGACAAGGATGGGAGGACAAAGACCGGGTTTAGCGGCCGGATGGGGAACAGAATACCGGCTCCAAGATTGTTGAAGCTCACTCCTTTGGATTCGCATTTGGCTGGCGCAGACAATAAGTTTCATGGTGGCCATTTCTCTTGGGTAAGCATTAAACTATCCTTGTCTCTTAAGTGTTTTAACAGTTAGTATGATTGTTGTTCTGTTAATAAAGAATTATCTTATTTAACTTCGATTGGTCAGATTAAACAATTTTCTGGTTTTCCTTGTTGTTTGTACTTGCTATATTTGTTCTGTTGTTTAGAAACTAAGGTAAAGCACACTGTAAAAGATTAGTAATCCTAGTATACAAATATTCTCAACTGAAGAAGCCTTGTAGAGGTTTCTCTTGCTCTCGTAAGAATTGTTAGGTAGTTGATAAGTTTACCTTAGGTTGAATATTTGTTCTGGTTTTCCTTGTTTTTTGTACTTGCGATATTTGTCTTGCTCTCGTAGGACAGAGTCTTAGACCTTAAGTTGAAATTGGCTGATTGGGGATCCAAATGTCCGACCCTATATAGGAAATGCTCCTTAGTTTTCACCTACGAGAGCCTAAAAGGATTTGTACTCGTATGCCAAGGTTGGTTTTCCTTGAAAGGCTTTCCGGGCTGAAATAACAACTAATTTGAGAGGCAAAATGAGAGCCAAAGTTTTTGTTGACCCACCGTGTGTTGTCTATTTGGAAAAAATTATCCTGGCACTATCGTCTTTACTTTTCACACAATGTACCAGTGTTATAGATTGATGCTTCTTATTATGTATGTAAATGTGCACATCCATGTTTGCTGTATCTATGTTTACATTTATATTACTCATTCGCAAAAATTTTCTCAGCAAATTCAACCGCTAGAGTTTGATGCTTGCTGATTGGTAGCTGTTAATAGTGCTTCATTTTGGTTCATTTAGAACTTGCTTTATTGCTTTGACATGTGAAAGCCTCTGATTAGCAATTATGGTTGTGCAAGTCTTGCTTAGGAAATTTTATACGGGGTACGACTTACAACTGTATTAGCTTAGAGATTTGCTGGAGTGGTACTCAGTATTGGTGTTGCATGTGTGCTCTTTGAACAAGTTATATTTTCTCACGTTTTTTCTTATGTAGTTTATGCACATGAAACTTAATCTATTTTCGTTTTGCAGGTTACCGAAAATGGTAAACAAGAGCGCCACTTGGTCGCAACCGTAGGGAAATTCAGCGTGATATGGGACTTCCAGCAAGTGAAGAACAGCGCGCATGGATGTTACCACAATCAACAAGGCCTCAAGAGCTGTTACTGTTACAAGATTGTGTTGAAGGACGAGTCCATTGTAGAGAGTCGTTTCATGCATGACAAATTCGCTGTTAGCGATTCTCCCGAAGCCCCACTCGTGGTTGCAACCCCAGCGAAAGTCAGCTCGATCAGCCTCTCTGGCAAAAGATAGATCTAATTGCTTTCACCTTTTGACGCTGTTCTTTGTGCAATGGCTTTAATGGTTTCTGTCCTTCTCTTCGGATTTTTACAAGTTTGCTCTATAGTTGATTTAATTTTAAGTTGTTCATGTCAGCTTTTGTTTGTAATTATTCACTCAAGAGTTTGTTTTCAAATTTGTAAATTTCACATAGGTTTCTGTAGGATGAGTTTAGTTATGTTAAAGTGTGTTCATTGTTTGTAAAGAAATAAATGTTTCATCTTCCTTGCTATGGTTTTCAGCTGCCTTTTACAGAGTGAAATCCTTTGCAGTTTCCATATTTTAGAGCTCTGAGCACTTTCCTTCTTTTTTTTTTTCTTTTTTTTTCTCTCTTTACTGTATTGAAAGGAAATTCTATTATTTAAGTAAGTAGATGCAAATATTAGTACAAATGCGATCGATCTCAATAGTCAATAGAGTTTTCAATACAAACGCCCAAACTTTTCTTTTAATCAATCCTAGATATATAATATGTATAGGTCTCCTTTAGGAAATTTTTAAAGAAACAACCATTTTTTAAAGGGTGATTTTAAAAAACAACCTATGTTTAAAATATTAAGAAATTGACTACTCATAAATTTTATTAGTTTGACAAGAAATTTATTAATTTTGTTATAGTATGAAATTTCTTAGAGTATCTCCAATACAATGACAAACTGACGTGCCAGTGTCAAAATTTGGCATTTGAGTAAAAAATTATTTTACATTCCAATGCTATTTTCAATGTCAAATTTGGTAAATGGTCAACTTTATGTCAAATTTTGGCACTAAGTATAACATAATGCTAAATTTTGGCATTTGAAAATGAGCATTACTTGCCCCCCCCTTTTTTTTTTTACATTCTTTGATCATCCTATGTGAAAGTATTTATGATAACAATTTTTTAAAAGATCTTTTATATCAAAAGTCATTATTATTACATGTAGTGTTTTTTATTATGGACTAATATTTATTGTCTTTAATGAGTACGTTGTGCAACAGTGACTATTTTTTAAAAGCACACAATCTTAAATAATTATGTACCTAACTTACTTCATTAAGTCTTTACGAAACTCCTCTTTTGAGCGAAGTCCTAACTCGTACTTTTTCAGTCTAAAACGAAAAACTTAATATTAGTCTTTTTCCTCTCCAACTATTTTCCATATTTCTATATGTTTACGGCTTTTATTTGCTTTTGTCCACTTTTATTTACTTACCTGCTTTTGTTTAGGAGGTCTCTAACTCTAATGTCAATCTGTTTCTAGCCACGTCTATGGACCATTGTGAACTTAAAACAATAATTAATAATAAAGGTTTTTTAGGCATTTAGCAAAAATCTGGGTAATTTTTTAGGATTTAGCCTTAAAATGTCGAAATTAAGGATTTAACAATGTTACATGTAACATATATACGTGTAAAAGTGTAACGTTACGTGTACATTACACGTAACGTTACATTTAGTGTTACACTTTTTATACGTATATATGTTACATGTTATGTCTAAATTCTTATTTTCGTGAAACTATGGCTAAATCCTTCAAACTTTATCTTTAAAATAACTAATTGTTTAACCGGCCTTAGTAATAATAATTACATTGATTTCACATATAGTGTGAACATTCTACGCACACGTGTGGTTAAATCCATCAGAGATTAATTTCATACAAAACATGAATATATTTTTAGGCAAAATCAAATGAAGCCTTTTATTATAGTATTAGTATCAAAAGTGATTAAGGTTGATTGATGACCATTAAACCTTATCATAACGTAATTAATTAACTAGGCATTGTAGAGGGTAGATTAGATTGTGCGTTTGTCAAAGTTACTAATTAATAAAGATGGTGGGCTGACTGATGCGCACGAGTCCATTGTTTTTCACTGATTGGAATACTCTCAAAACAAAATTTTTGGATAACATTGTTTATATAACGGGTTAGTTTCAAAAGCGAAAAATTGAATGGATTTTTTAAAAATATAACACATGTTTCAAAATATATATATATATATAACATTCGTAAAAAAAATTATTATAAAAAATATATATATTTACACGTTTAAAGCAAATTTTGACATCTCAAAACTTTTACTCTCAAATTTATATAAATAATTTAAAATGTCAAAACATTAACTGTAACACTTCAATAACAGAAAAGGCATAGCCATAGAGAACTAATTAGTTGCATGAAACCAACAATATGACAATCATAGAACAACTAATAGAATGACACGAAAATGGGACAAATGCGTAGGCTTCGTAGCTCTTTTTAGAGAACACACCATTATTAATTTATTAGTATGTTACTGACTTGTTAAAATCCATGCCAATCATTGATACAATGCAACTTATTAAATTGAGTCACGTTTAAATTCCTTATTCACAAGTTTTGAACGTATAAAAAAAATTACAGACATCTTTTGAAAGAAATCTTAAAATCCAGTTATTTAGGCTGTCGTATTCTTTTTTCTTTTTTTTTTTGAAAATTTTCTGAAATTTCACTCTTGTTTTGCTTTTAGTCCGGAACACCAAAATGATTGAATGATAATTGTTTAAAAATAAAATAAAATGAAAGAGTTTTTTAGGTAGCACGCGATCAAATCCGTAATTGAAACCCCATTATTATATTGGGAAATTATGTAGTGGATTTTTTTTGTGGTGAAAAATAATTTTAAATGATGAGATTCACAATTTTAAGATGCGGGACCCACTAAAAAGATGAATCTGACGGTCCAGAATTGTTTCCCACCACTAAAAAAATCCATCACAGAGGTACCCATTATATTGACCACAAAAATATAAAAACGTGCCTTGTAAATAGTACACGACAAAATGAGTTTACTATTCATTTGGATAAATGAATAGGTGTACGGTTGATGGTGGAATTTTTTTTTAAAATAAATCAAAAATAAAATGTGAAAATTCAAATTAGTTTTTACTCTGTACACGCTTTCGATGACTGTCTTACCAGCGTACCTAACGAGTAAAGATCAGAATTCAATTTTTAATTATTGCCACATAAAACAAATGTCCAAAATGGCAAAAACCCACACATACAAAATTTTAAACAAAACTTAATTAAAAAACACCTAAAATATGACACGACGACATTCAACTCTCTCTCTCTCTATCCAATATTCCCTCACGTCGGTTATATCTCTAATAAATTGTGCCTTTTTTTTTCCCTTTTTTATACTTTTATTTTTCCACGTGATGAATAATCAGGCACGTGGTAAACATGGCTAGTAATCTTTTTTATTGCTTCTATTGGTACTTAGAATACTTATTATAATCATTACCTTATGAGGCAAGAGAACAAAACACACATGCCATATTCGACGTGGCAATACCACTTACTTTTTTATTATATTTATAAAAAAAATTAAAAAATAGCTATTTTAATGATTTAAAAATATATGATAAGTATTTTTAATTATTAAAAAAATAATCATCATGTAATTATAATAAATAATTTTATCCACATATTTTTTATTTGAACAGAATTAATTTTTTTGGAAAATTCTGTAGTGGGTTTTTTTTGTGGTGGGAAATAATTTTAAATGGTGAGATTCACAATTTTAAGATGCGGGACCCACCAAAAAGATGAATCTGACGGTTCATAATTGTTTCCCACCACAAAAAAAATCCATCACAGAAGTATCCGTTTTTTTTATTATTTAAACATTTATTATTTTTTAAAAAATTCATTCAATATAACCTATTTTTGCAACTAACCTACAGAATGTCATATACAAGCTACGCGGTCCTAATTAATTCTTATTTTAAGCCCCTTACTAGAAGAGTAACTGGGACCCACAAATTTCTATACCTCACTCGTCACACTATCTTCACTCAGTGGAGTTGCCACGTGTGGGACCCAACCTGAAACCGCACTTTATCGTCATCCAAACTCAGCAGCAATTTTTTGTATTTATTTATTTATTTTTTATTCTGGGAATGGAAAATTTCCAAAATTGAAACATAAAAAACGACAGATAATTGAACCAAAACAGAATGTTTCATAAGACCTCTCCGAATATTACAAAAATAAAAACAAAATCGAAACCCTTCGGTTAACAATGACTACCACTCTACCAGTACGTATGTGACTTCTTTTCTAAAACTCGTCACATGACCCACTTATTAACTTCAATTCCCACCCCACCACAAAAACTACAAAAAATAAAAAATAAATAAAAGAATTTACAAACACGAATTAATTGTAAATGTAAAATCAGCCCTTCAAGAATAAAGAATCCATGAATTTTTCCTTTTTCAATTTATTTTATTCTATTTTAATCTTGGTGGTCTCTCTCAAGACCAATGGTAAAATCCGGCGGAGCCACCGCCGGAATCGGATGAATTGTCGCCGGAGCTATCCATTATTGCCATCATCCACTTCTGAAAGTCCTCATCCCCACCCCAAAACTGATCACCAACAATCTCACTACTGCTACCAATAATGTTCTCAAACGCCGTCGTTTCGGTCTCCATGGGCAGCAGTCCGGTGCTGCTGCTCGGATTCCCGGCGCCCTGCTCCTGCGCCGCCACGTGTACTCCTTGATGATGATCAGAGGCGTTGGTGGCACCGTTGGTGTTATTGCTCTCCGGGCTGCAGGTGTTGCCTTGGGAGGAGGCGTTGTTATTGGCCAATAATGATGTGTCGGGGAAGGGGAAATTGAGCTTGGCGCGGGGCCCGCGGAAGTCGATGGCGGCCTTGTCGTAGGCCCGGGCCGCCTCCTCCGCCGTGTTGAAGGTCCCCAGCCACACCCGCGTCGCCCTCCTCGGGTCCCGAATCTCCGCCGCCCACTTCCCCCACGGCCTCTGCCTCACTCCTCTGTAGTTCTTCTTCGCCCTCTTCCTCACCACTTTAGTACCGCTGCTGCTGCGAGCACCAGTAGTAACAGTATTACTGCTACCGTTACTATTACCGTTACCGCTCTGCACCTCTTGTTGTTGGGGCGCGGGAAAATAATTGCACCCCAAACACCCGTCGATCCCGCAAATTTGACACGTGTAGTCAATATCGGAGGCGCGGAAGAATTCGCCCCCGCCTCCTCCTCCGCTGCCGCTTGTTGGCGGCGCGGGTGGCAGAGGGGGGATTTGGAAAAGGTCGGCGGCGGCGGCGGCGGAGTACTCGTTGCCCGAGACTACGTTGCGGAGCGCGGTGACGATGACGGAGAGCTCCTCCTCGTGTGTGAGGCGGCGATGAGATGCCGGAAACTGCGGCCCCGCGGCGGCGGCGGCGGCGGCGGCGGCGGCTTCCGAAAGCTTTGTTCGCCTGGACGCCATTTGCATTTTTTTCTTGTTTTGTATCTGTTGCTTGCTTGTGTTCGGTTTTTTCAGTTGGAATTTGAATTGTGATTTGTGAGTTGGGATTCGAAGAAACAAATGGGAGCGAGGGGGTTTTATAGACGCGGCTCGGATGAGAGGTGACGTGGCAGGACAGGCTGTTACACAGATCGAACACGGGTTTCATTGTCACGTGTGAAGTGGTGAGACCAGAGAGCGAGTTATAATTTAATACGATAAGTGTGTATTAACGAGTGACAAAAAGGTGCTGGGACCCACCAGTTGGTCTACTGGGGAGAGTCTTACATGGCAATGTTTGTGTGCGTGTCAGTGTCGCTGATGATCAAGCCTACGTCATCCGATTCTGTAAAAGCTGGATTATGTTCTGTTTGTTCTTGCAAAGCGACATCATATTTAGCCATGTTTAGGGTTTAGCCATGATTCTCTTGTTTTTTTTTAGGAAAATTGTAAGAAATAGCAAAAAAAAAAAATTTCATTTTTAAAGTCCAGTTTATGTTTCAAAAAATTAAAAAAAATAGTCATATTATAAATTGTATAACAGAAAAGTGTCACACAAAATATATATAACACATTTGTAAATATTTGTAAGGTATTTTGTAACACTTCAAGTTTTACTCATTATTTTTTGAAGTGTTAAATAATATCTTACAAATATTTAGAGATCTGTTATATTTTGTGTGACACTTTTCTATTATACAATTCGTAACATGGCTAATTTTTTAAATTTTTGAAACACAGACTATCATTTAAAACAAACATTTAATTTTAGCCTATTTTTGCAACTCAACCTTTTTTTTTTATTACTTTTTTGGGAAAAATATAATTTTTAATTTAATATTAAATTAAATAAAGATTAGTTTTGTTTTGTTTTGGAAGGAGTATCAGTTATAAATTTAAGAGAAATTATAGTGAATACCCAATTTTTAAAACTTAATGTAAGTTATTACTTAATTTTTTTAAAAATGTAACCAATTACCTAAATGACGCAATTACTTACACAGTGATAAGTGATGGTAACTCACTTTATTACCAAAAGCATGTGCAAGTAATTCACAAGCTTACTAGAAACTCAATTACTTCAAAAGTTTAAGTATTTATTTTTATTGTTATATAAATTTTGAGTATTTGCCTACTTCATCCTAAATTTAAATGAACGTAATTGAAATCTTTTTAAGAAATTAGGCAAAGTGTGGTGATTCCGACCTGATTTGTGTATCAGTTATATTTATTTATCATAACTCAATTATTTTTCTCTTTAACAGTTCAACCATTGTCGACCAGAAAATTACTATGAAATGATAGTGAAAAAATTATACCGTTGTCTTCGAATTTCTTTTAATCGTGTCAATACTTCATTTATAACTTTTTAAAAAATATCGTATTATTAATGATTGAAGAATCTCTTAATTTTTAAAACAAAAATTATAATTCTTTAAACACGAAAATATATTATATTTCTAGAAAAATCATGAAAATTTACTTTATTATCACATAAAAACATCTTCAATGTAATGCTAATGCCATATTAAATTTAGCGCAAAAAAAAAAAGAAAAAAAAAGATTGAACCATATTTAAAATAAAACACATGCATTTAAAGGAAATTTTAAGAAAATAATAATTTTAAAAAAATAATTTTAAAAAATAATTATAGTTTTAAAAAATTTACTCGGAAATTACACGAGAAACATCTCCAAGTAATCCCAATATTCCATATTTTCTTACCTAAATGGGCTAACCTTTTGAAATTAAACTAGTTTATGTAGCATTGCTACGTATATCACAACTAAATAATTAATTAGTAACACAACTTTCAACTTACTGAAATTTCAAAATCTTGAAACTAAAATTTGGTCCGATTATTGGAGTGTGATATTTTCAGTCGCTTCTAGATAATTATCATTCTAGGATAACAAAACCTTATGACTACATTTTTCATGAATATGATTGATGAATAATCGGGTGTCGCTTTCATCAACATAAAAGGCCAAAATTTATTTGTGCCCAATAATAGTATTAAATAATAAAAGCGTAGTCAGCTCTGCCACAGCTGTCATAAGTACAACAACACCCGTCAGATACACGCCGTTTTGTTGCTGTTGTTGTCGTTGTTTTTTTTGTTTTTTTTGACTGACCGTTTTGTTGTTTTATAACCCACAAGAATAAGGGGTAATTAGCACTTTTTGTCCCTGATCTTTTTGTGTTTTGAGACTTTGGTACTCAAATTTCTTTCTTGACAATTTGAACCTTGAATTTTAAAACTTAGAAGCTTCGTCAATTGTGCGTTATGCACGGCAGTAAACAACTCTAAGCCGTCTTTTTTTTTTAGAAAATAGCATTATTAAAAAAGTAATAAATCTAAAGATTCATAAGTTACAATATTGTCCTAATGCATCGTGATTGAAGAGTTTTTTTTTTTTTAATTTTTGGGGAATAAATTTTAATAAAACAGACAATGAAATTTGAAAAAAAAAATGTTAGGCAATTTTAATACTTACACTCCGTATCTCATATGGGCGTTAAAGTCCTTGATTATTATTATTTTTTTTAACAATACAACACTTGTTGCAGTTTAAGTCTATTGCAAAAATTTCAAAATTTAAAGTATGAATTGTAAAAAACAAAAACGTAAGGAGCACTCGGCAAATGAAAAAAAAAATTAAGGACCTCTTAATTAGTCTTAAAATTCTTCAAAATCTAACATCTATTAAAAAAGGAGTTTATTGCAAAAGTTTCAAAACTTCAAGTCGTAATTGTAAGAAATAAAAAATGCAAGGTGCAGTCTGCAAAATATAACAAATTTAGAGGTCGCTGATGTCAATCATATGAGAAGTCCACCTGTTCCTCTTGTACCAAAACAGCAAGCGCCAGCTTACAAGTATAAATAGTTGACCGCGTCGCTCAACAAAACATATAATATATAGTTGACTACGTCTCAAAGGCATGTTAAACCTCCTGGCCGGTTATTCTGGTGATATTTTGGACGGTGGGTTGAAGAACTTCAATCATATGGACCCGACCCGACCAGTTGAGATACTTATAGGCTATAGCTCAAATGTGTTGTGTGTATATATATATATTTATTTATTTATTTAAAAAGAGAATTGGATTCCCATTAATTTTATTATTTACCGTCAAAACTATATAGGAAAAGGAGAAATGCTAAATAATCAAGAAATACTTGAATTTGGAGAAATAAAGTAGAATTTGTATATATAATGCACGACATTAATCCAAATCCAAATCCAAATTTATGGTTGTCATCTTTATTACAAACTAAAATGTATAAAAAAAAAAGTACTATAAGTGTGTTAATATTTTTAGTTTTTTTTTTTTTTGGGTGAAAAGTGTTGCTTTTTTAAATATTTAGAAGCACGTGTTAATTTTTTAAAACGCAAAAAAAAAAAAAAAGCTATTTTTTTGCAATTTGAACCATATTTAATTTTGACATTACTTTTATTAAACTTTACTTTTTATAATTATATTACGTGACAAAAGCATCAATTGAAACACCGGAATAAGAACAACAAATTTAGATTCCTTGTTAGGAGGTTTAAATATTTGTCATCAATTGAAACACCGGAATAAGAACAACAAATTTAGATTCCTTGTTAGGTTTAAATGGTAAGATTTATATACGTACTTTCCTAATTTAATTGCATATGAAAAATGTCATAGACATGGCATACTAAAGAGAGAAATTATATCTCAAGCTATGAAGAGGCTGAGGTTGTCGAAGGTATTTAATGATCTACTACTAAATAGAAATTAATTAATACAGATAATTGTTCAAAAATAATATAGAAATTATGTTTTGGAGAAATAAATAAATATTGGGAAATCGCTAGGAAATAGCCAAAAAAAAAATTTGTTTTTAAAGTCCAGCCTATGTTTCAAAAAATTAAAAAAATAGCCATGTTATGAATTATATAACAAAAATATGTTGTACAAAATATAACACATTTGTAAATATTTGTAAGATATTTTATAACACTTCAAGTTTTACTCATTATTTTTTGAAGTGTTAAATAATATCTTACAAATATTTATAGATCTGTTATATTTTATGTGACACTTTTATGTTATACAATTCGTAACATGGCTATTTTTTTAATTTTTTGAAACATAGGCTATCATTTAAAATAAATATTTAATTTCGTCCTATTTTTGCAACTCACTCATAAATATTCAATAGAATGGGCAATTATGTTCCGTTCCTTAACACCGACCAAAAAAGATTAAAACGAAAAACACATATTTGACGATTAAAAATATACAGATAATTTGGAGAATTAAAGTACATTGGAGGAATGCATTGTTGTACGAAAATCCATACATAATTTTTTATTCTTTTTTGTCATGTGCAAAAGTAAGAATGTGAAATGTTTTGAATTCCATTGACTAGTAATATAATATAATATATGGCAAGCCAAACTTTGTCTCTTTATGTTGTAACATTCGGAATATTTAATTTTTTTGGTCATGTCGGAATATAATATAGAATAGTCATATGTATGCGTCTATATATGTATATATATAGACACACACACGCACTAAATTAAATTTAAAGCTCTTTTATTGGACAAAAGTGAAAATCTTGATACCCTAATTAACGTCCCTTGCATCTAGGCTTTAGCATTAGTTCCTTAGAGGCAAAAGTCTTTTTTTTTTTTTAAATAATTGACAATAAGATGTCAAATTCAAATAATTCTTTTCTCCCAGAATGTCAAATTTTAAGCCGTAGAACTTGGGTAGAATTAGCGTTGACATTCAAGCATACGTCAGTAGAAAAACTATTTTCCTGGCAAAGAAAAAAAGGTTAAAAAAAAAAAAAGTCAGAGGCAAAGCAAAAAAGAAAAAGAAAGAAAAGTTGACATGTGATTAAATTAAGGGTGAAGTAGGTAAATACCCAGAATTTATATAATAATAAAAATAAATACCCAAATTTTTTAAGTAATTGAGTTTCTAGTCAATTTGTGAATTACTTGCACATACTTTTGGTAACAAAGTGAATTACCACCACTTATTACTGTGTAAGTAATTGCATCTTTTGGGTAGTTGGTTACATTTTTCAAAAGATTGGGTAATAACTTACATTAAGTTTTAAAAATTGGGTATTCACTATAATTTCTCTTAAATTAATATTGGTTGTACATAGGTTGCCAAAATTAAGAACTTTGAGGAGATACCATGCATGTATGCAAAATATAATGAGATGAAATAGAAGGTTAGCTTGTACTTTGTGTGTAGTAACTAATATTATAATTATTTGTAAAAAAAAACTAGTATGTTTGAACATTTCTACTTTAAATTCCTGAATTAATGCGTCTAGCAAACATTTTATTATATACACATAAAAAATAGAAATGATATAAATAAATAAACTTCTCCTTGTAACTCCACATGTTAGCTGGTATATATATATATATATATATATATATATTAAAATAAAACATGGATTCATTAAATTACAGTCATATCGGCACTTACATATATATATATATATATATATATATATATTAAAATAAAACATGGATTCATAAATAACAGTCATATCGGCACTTACATAATCAAAAGCAACATGGGGATAATTTTCAAGCCAAAACAAATCATAATCAACTGAAAATCCAAAGTAATTGCTCCACTAATCATAATTTTACATATATACACTTGATGGGCTAACTATATTTCTTGTTAAGCAAGAACATTGACCAGCAAAACTTCACATCAAGAACTAGTTTAAGCATTCAAATTAAAGCCCCAATTCTTGGTAAGAGCACTATTCTAATCATATAGATTCAAGGTGTAAAAAAATAAAAAAAAAATTGTGACATTTTATTTTTCTCTCCTACGGCATTATGTCTAATCATATAGGTCCAGGGTATAAAAACAACTTTTTAATGGTAAGGTATAGTGTAAACAATTATTATAAACTGTCATATTCATCTTTTAAAACATGAGATATATTAAGCCTTTAATTTGATAATTTAAAATCATTTATCATAATATAGCTTAAAATGAAGGGCTTATTTAGTATTGGGTCAGTTAGGTAAATAGTTATTTTGAACTGTGTGTTTTCAAAAAATAGCCACAGTTTCAAAAAATTTAAAAACTAGACATTACACACTGTAAGAAATTTCTGACAATAACAAAATTACACATAAAATGTGCTGTAAGAAATTTCTGACACGTGTCAAAAATTTCTGAAATGGCTAGTTTTTAAATTTTTGAAACTGTGGCTATTTTTTAAAATTATTTTGTAAACAGTGGCTATTTTCTTAAAATTCCCTTTAGTATTTGGTTATTTTCAAGTACTTGTTTCAATAGTCAACGTCTCTAAAAATTAAGAAATTAGCCATAAACTTAAGACATAAAAATAAAATTATAAATATCATATAGTTAAAGATTAACTACTTTCATAATTTTGCACAAAAAAAAAAAAAAACCTACTTCCATAATTAATAAAAATATTAACTATTTTCTTAAAATTGTATTCAAAAAATGACTATTTGTTAAATAATATTTAAAATGAATGAATATTATGTGATGAATTAATTATTATTTTTAAATAGTTATCTCTAAGCTACAGAATCAACTAATGATTAAGATATCGAACAAAAGTGACAAAACTAATGCACATATTCTGTGTGCGTGAGAGATGTGCTTGTTGTACAATAATGATCATTTCAGGACAGAATCAAAACTATATTAGTAATTTCCCTCTAGAAAAACGAGTAGGGCTCTCTGGACCGCACTTATATGTATACACACACCTTTTTACCTTGTTATATTTTTTTTTGTGATGATATGGGATATTTTGTCGGCTTTATATGACATTCACATGTCATATATAGATTATGAATTGATGTATCATGGCTCAAAGAAAAAAACAAAAAAGAAGAAAATAAATTTATTGGGTGTATGATTCCACAATCAAATTCTTTCTGCACCCCGAGGAAGATCATTCCACATTTTCCATGAAAATTACATGTTATTATTTGGATTTTCTTTTTCACACTTGTATTGTATGCTATTTGATTTGATGCTGTAAGTACAATTTTGCGCCTACGATTTGGTGTTCATAATCACACGTCGGCAATGTTATTATGACATTTTTTTTAGATCATATTTGAAGAAATTCTTTAATAATTTATGAGAAAAACACCCAATGGCCTATACCATGATATAAATAGTAATTATCTTTAAATATCAAAGTTTAGCTTATTATGCATGCTATACATGTTGTAATGATTTAGTTGTCAAAATGATTTAGATCACTTATTTCGAACTTAAATGTTCTAACTATATCAATGATTATTTGGAAAAATATGGTTTAAAAAATTTAAATATTTCTTAATTTGAGTACTCTTGCTATTATAATTTTTTTTTTCAAATTCTTTCTCAAATATTAGTTCAAATAGTACAAATCAAACTCTTATTCAAATATTAATTTAATCAAACTATAATATTTTAATTCAAATCAAAATTATATGATTTTTTTTCGTTTAAATCGTCCTACCAAACATTTGTAAGCAATTTAGATAAGTTGATTTGATTTATTGTTCTGAGAAAATTTGTACTTCAAATCAATATTTGAATTGAAATTTGATTGTAACATTTGAATTGAGATCGTAAGGGATAAGATTTGCATTGAAAGTTGAAAATTTTACTTTTTATTGTAGTAGTAAGAGTATTAAAGCACAACTATTGAAGGAATAATTAAGAAAAAAATTTGGGTTATTTACCAAAAAAAATATATTGTAATAAGGATACTTGAATTAACTTTTTTTTATTGAATTGTTTACGAAACGAATACTTTGATTGGGTGGATGAAGATGTTGAGAGAGAAATTAACTTTTTTTATTTGGTTGGTGTGAGGAGAGGAAGAGAGGGAGATGCTTACCTTTTGTGCCTACCAAATTGTATAATTTCCCTAATAAAAAATGATGTATTTTCTCCATCACTATTAATTAGTAAAAGTTTTGTTTTGCCCTCTATAAGATTAATAACAAATAATAAAAATAGACAACATAGTAATTATAGAAATAATTACTCTTTATCATAATAATAATCCATCATTTTTATCAAACAACTTTAAGCATTATTGAAATCCTCTTTATTTATACATTTTTTTATCCTATAACTTTTTATTTTTTTCTTACTCTTTATCAACCCAATTAAACATATGCAGCAAAAAAACTAAAAATAAAAAGTGACCAGGACGATATGAATTTGACATTACAAATAAAATGGAATTTTGAGCCGTACTTGGACGTGGATTTGGGACTAATATAGCTATTAGGTTGTTGAGGTGAATACAGCTGCTTTTGTTAAAGCTGAACTGGTATTATTAGGGACCCACACGTGGATTTTATTTTATTTTTGGAATAATAATTGTGGTTTGGAATTATGCCTTATAATAAAGTTTGATTTGACAAGCAATAGTAGTGCAGTCCTGACTCCTCACAGCTTCTCAATATGTCACTAATAACTATGCCTTATAATGTTGCGTAGATTCAACAAAAACTGCTATTAACGTTGTTGCGGCATTATCCACTAAGTGATCGTTCATAAAGAATATAAACTGTAAATTTTCATTTGAGTTGAAAAGGTTAATTTTTCTTTTATATTTAAATTGTTCATTTAATAATTTAAATTATTGTTTGAATGGTTATTTGATTGACATCATTAAAATTGGAAAACTAGATTTATGGAGAACAAAATTACTTTATCTAAAGTGTTTTTTTTTTAGACTGCAGTACGACTATTTAAATGTAAATTTGAGTTGAATTTAAAAAGTAATTGCCAAACAAAAACGTAAATTTAAAATGGAATTAAACTAATAAACTGCAATAAGAATATCTAAATGTGAACTTAATTTCTAAAACATTAAAGATTAATCACATTTGTGTTTGAATTACAAGTCAATTCTTATCATAATATCTTAGATTTTAAACATTTAAATTGGTTATTAATCTTAAAAATTGTTAGATTGCAGTGTTATGATGGTATATTTATTAAAATTTTGACAAAAAGACTTATGAGATTAGCATATAATGTAACGCTTATATATATATATATATATATATATAGCTATATATGTGGCATAATCAAACAGAAAATCAATGAAAATCCATGTCCACTTTTGTTTCTATAAATTTTAGTTTTTAGTTTTACTGTCGCACCTGATTCCTTAACCTATATTAAAAGTGTTTTTAACTTTAAGTTGAATGGCCAAATTATAAAACTCATTTGCAACTCCTTACCAACTCCTCTAAAAAAGGATTCAAAGAAGGGCTTTTGAAGAATTCAAGACACTAAAGTGAGATTTTGCCTTTAATCATATATCTAACTGGGATGATGGAGATAATTAGATTCATAAGAAATAGCTTGATTTGAAGTAGGGAGAATTTGGAAGGACGTACAAAATATATATGTAATTATTATATTTTTTTAATTAATTTTTATTATTTGTTATAAGCAATTATGAACAACAAAATATACTTTTTATTATTTAAAATGATAAAAATAGTGCATCATCCATCGTTCTTTCTATTTCCTTAAGGAGTCCCGAGGGCCACTTTGACTTTTTAATTTATAAATTTACCGTTGATTTTATAGAATTTTTTTAATTATATCATGATTTTAGTCCATTGATTTTTAATTATAAAAAGTGCCCTCAATTATGAAAATTTTAAAAAATTTCAATTTTACCCTAGAAAGTTGATTAGATTTCAAACTAATAAATATTCTAATTGCATCTTTTTATATCTCAAATTTTATAAATCATTATTATTTTTATATATTTTGTCATAATTTTGCCCGAACTGAATAAATTTGTAAGTCAACAGTCAGCTCTGTCTTTTCGATCCATTGAACCAAACATATGATAAAGGGTGAGTTGCAAAAATAGGTCAAAATTAAATGTTTGTTTTAAATTATAGCCTGTATTTCAAAAAATTAAAAAAATAGCTATGTTACGAATTGTATAACAGAAAAGTGTCACATAAAATATAACAGACCTATAAATATTTGTAAGATATTATTTAACACTTCAAAAAATAATGAGTAAAACTTGAAATGTTACAAAATATCTTGCAAATATTTACAAATGTGTTATATTTTGTGTGACACTTTTCTGTTATCCAATTCGTAACATGGCTATTTTTTTAATTTTTTGAAACATAGGTGGATTTTAAAAACGAATTTTTTTTTGGGTATTTCCTACTATTTCCCTATTATAAACCTCGAGGATAAAAATTATTCTAAAAAGACTACCTAATTCACGAGTAACAGCGGCTGAGGTCTTCCTAAAAATGTCTTTTACGTCACATGCAGTCATGCTTGAAGAGTAGGAGTAGATTAAAATGTGAATAAAAAGAACATTAATGTAGTTTGATTACTTGGTACAAAAAAATAAAAATAAAAATAAAAAAGGTGAAGTAAGCAAATACCCAGAATTAATATAACAATAAAAATAAATACCCAAACTTTTGAAGTAATTGAGTTTTTAGTCAATTTGTGAATTATTTGCACATGTTTTTGGTAGTAATGAATTACCACAATTTATCGCTGAGTAAGTAATTGAATCATTTGGGTAATTGGTTACATTTTTCAAAAAATTGAGTAATAACTTACATTAAGTTTTAAATATTGGGTATTCACTATAATTTCTCAAATAAAAATAAAGTAAAAGCAAATTAATTCAGAAACCTTAATCTAGGTTAAAAAAAAAAAAAAAGAAGGTACTTCTCTATCCTAGTTTACGGTTGCAAAATTTGCCGTTATAAGTGCAATTACTAATGTGTCAAATTCATGGACTCTCCTGGATTAGTCTTTCTCCCTGGAAAAAGTTGTCACAATAGTCATTGACAAATTTGAACAGGAAAAAATCTATAGTGATATGTGAAAAAAATACCTTAACAGTGTAATTGGTATCTAACTTTTTACGTTTTTTTTTAAAAAAAAAATTTATTGTATTTGTTTAGATGTTCGTCTGGAACATGGAGTGTGAATCAAACTCATGTTTGAATTGAAATTGAAATATTGATGCTGGTTCTTTCTTTCTGAATCAGACACATTACAATGTATCTTAAGTTTGGAAAGCATTCGATTTAATCTAATAGAATTTTGGGCCATAATTGAAGCATATAATTTTTCGAGTGAGAAATTAAAGAGAATCAATCTGATGAGTGAATACAAGTATCGTCTATCGACCATTACTATTTAAGCAAACAAATTAGGTATGCAACATAGAATTCACTGTCACATCGTCTGGAATTTTCTTCTCACCAAAAACAATCAAAAGGATAAAGCTAATTCAGATGAGTTTCGAATTGTGTGCAAAGAGAAATGTGGCAATCTATATGCTATACCTATATTAATTTAATGCTCTGACATTAATTTAATTTGATTAGAGAATACACTTACCAATGCATTTTATCACACCATTCTGGCTAAAAATTCTGGTTCTTGAATACTTCTCTTTTGTGAAATGAGCATTAATAGTTTGCACTTGCTTTGAAGAAATTCGCAACAATATTTTGTAAGAAGAAAAATCGCTACACTAAACAATATTCATCAAGAGTTTATGTTTCTAAAAACACAGAGGAGAGATCAATAAGTCAAAACTCTCAAAACACCACAATTTCTTAGATGATAAAACCAGCATTGGCTATTCTAGAATATGTATTACAGAGCGGGTTCATGAAAAGAATTAATCCAAATATATGTATTTTTTCCATATTAAGACTGATCAGTGATTTCAAAACAAAAGGATTATATGATTATCTAGGAACAATTATACATGAATTGCCTATTATTTATACAACACAAAACTAGCAAGCTTAGTATCCCTAATGTTCCCACCAAAGCTCTAGCTCAAGATGAATTAGATCCAACAAAAGAAAAAAAATGAACCCTCCTACAGCCAATAAAGCACTTTTTGAGTGCAGAGATATCCCACAAAACAAGTCCGAAGGGTGGTCTCTTCGGTGAAAAGGTTGCCAAGTAAAACCCAAAAAAGAACTTGAAAAAAAATCGTTCACTCAATCGTCGTCCTCCGAATCTGTAGATAAACAAGGTGAAAGATCTTCAGTCAAACGAAGAGAGAATTCATACAAGGCATCATAGAGGGTAAATTACGTTCAGTTTTTACCAACACTACCTAACCAGGAGTTTTCACTTATAGCATTCTCTCAGCCGTAACATGGAATTAAGAACTTGAGATGATTTAGCCGAAAACAGATTTTCTCAAAGCTACCCATGTAATCGCTGAGACAGATTTTAATTCTCACTGACGCTACAAGTCTATAACAAACATAAATTCACATACATACTAAATGTGTATTGATTAATGTGATAACTTCGTTTCAAACTTGAATATACGGAAATCAATTTAAACATCTATATCATCACGTGGCTCACCAGATCTAATATCTTCTCCAACTTTTCCTCTATTATTCAGCTGTCTTCTTATCATTGAGCATATGAGCACCCACCAGTATATGTGGAAAACAAGCAGCATGAGCAGCATCGTATTGAAAAGGTAGTAAAGAAATCTGTCAAAGGCCTCTGCTAGGTTCAAGTACCGACAAAGGTCGTAGCTGGAAGGAAATTAGGCGAAAGAAAGATAAGCTAAAGGGACAACATATCAAACATGGTGTTGCATAATGTTTTTATCATAAGGGCATACCTCGTGGATTTTATGACCCAAATCGGAAAGAAAATCAGACGCAATAAAAGCCACGTCACAGCAAAACATCCGAAGAAAACACTTGCTGCAAGCTCCTTCTCTGAGTATTTGAAAACCTTTGCTGCTTCCATGAAAACATCACTTGCATCATGCAGGGCAAGGACAATTGAGCCTACTCGGAAAAACCTGCAATTAAACTACTCATTAGAACATTTTAGACGAGCATTTTCCTTGACAATTATATCTAACATAGCTTTAAATCTATTTCAACAAATCAAGGGACAGAAGATTTATGCTTCATGAGGATCCTTTATCCTTGTCTCATAAGTCAAATGCTTTAGCACAACGTATGTTAAGAAACTTTAAAGTCTGATAGAGACTCTCACTTTGAATTTTCAGGAATAGTTTTAGATTCCATAGCATCAGCAGGATAAGAATACAGACACTGAGATTATTGTCAACCCCCACCAGAAATATAAGTATAACACCATGAGGTATGAAAAATGAAATACCAACTGTTCACCGAATGCAGAATTCTGAGAACTAGCAAGACATAAATAAGAGTTAAATCTACAGCCAATGCGAACTGTAACAAATAATTTCTTCAATCCTTAGAGTGTCTATATTCACCTAGCGATCAGTTGATAGAGAAGTTTTATGCCCAGAACCCAATCACATGCCCTTATTAATAGGAAGATGCAATAAAGATAAATGAGCATAATTAGATAAAAACGTCTGCAAAAAAAATTCCAAGCACCATAAGCAGTTTGCAAAGCAGGAATGAGGATGTAATGATTTTTCCTAGTATCCATGGGACTGGAAGCTGTTAATAGCAGCATCTATGAATCTTCCTTCACATTTTTACTAGGAATAAGAAATGTTGATCCAAACTTTCTTGAGGACAAAACTGCACAGGACGTAACACTCTAATCTATATGGGAAAAAAAAAAAAATTCTTATAACTATAATGTTAGGATGATCATGATATTTAAACACACCTGTTAAGAAGTAATATTGCAATATGTACTTCAAGCAGCAGCAGTTCATGAGGTAAATGATAACAATATGTATGCAACATAAACTAGCTCAAGATTCCATAACATCTTTCGTAGCAAAGCGTACATGTAAGGGAGACTGACATAAAGCTTTCTTAGCAGAAAATTTCTAGGCTTCTGGTCCTAATTGTGCTGCATAAACTAAAAGCATAGTTACACGCCACAAGAGTACCCTTATTGTCTACGACTCAATATAGAATAAGTCTGCAAGTACAGGATAATTCTAAATATAAAGACATCAAGATACGAAAGCAGTGGAAAAATAATAGAATCAAATCTCTCATGTTGCATAGACTTGCAGCTTCTTTGCAATAGCATAAACACATATAATACCTTGTAAGGTATGAAACCCCGATCAGGATAACAGTTATTACATGATGAGACATCATAACTGAAAAATCCTTCCTTCGAGTCTCCCAAGCAAGAAGTGCAGCAATACTGTAGAGGTAGAACCCACATTGGCACATATAGAAAAGCTTTAGTGGAAGCCTGAAATAGAAAAAGAGAAAAGACCGATGTGAGAATTTTATGTTTCTCTATGTCAAGAAGCCCATCATAGAGCTGGAAAGATCTAGTTCAGAAAATATGGATATTCCACCTTTGAAGTTGACAGAAATGTAATATTTTACTACAATTCTCTGTTACTGATATCTCAACTCATTAAAATTTATCTTCATAGGACAAAGGGAAAACACTACAGCTACTTCTGCAAAATATAGACTAAAGAAAGAAGTGAGCATTATTTTATAGTTTTTTCTACATAAATCATAGTTACACATCGGGAACAACACAGTAGCCGAAAAAAAAAAAAAAAAGAAAGGAAAAAAAAGGGAACAACAGAAATTTAGCACAAGGCCACGCTTCTTGTGTGTTCGTGTTAGCCATATTATGCTTACATATCAGAGTACACGTAAATAAGAAATTAATACAAGTAAACAAACAAGGTTGATCTAAACTTGATAAAACATGCAACCATATTTACCGGCTAAATCGTGGGAAAAAAAATTCTTAAGAAAGTAGTTCACATGACAAGATTACAAGAATTGATATGCTTTTCAATTGTTTGGCTAGAGTAGCTAATGCACAAAGCCAGCTTAAAACTTAAAAATAAAATAAAAAAATAAAAAAAATATATAAAAAAAAGACATGCATTTTTCAGTCATTTAAACTTTGGAAGGAAATCTGTGCAAAATAACAGAAGCAACTGCGGCCATCTTCAGAAAATCAAACAAAGAATTACTATTCTGTCTACCCATAAGCAGAATTGAATCCTAGCATGCTTAGCACTCACTTTAACTCCTGGTCTGGCCAGCCATTAAAGTACTCTTTCGTATCGCTGAACCACGGCTCATTGTAAGCAATTTTTAAAATGTATGCTTCAACAGCTCCGTAGTATGTTAATTTCCACATTGACTCCGAACATTTTACAATCTTTGCTCGTGTGGCCTCATCAAGCTTCAATGAAACAGTTCCATTACTCAACATCCAGGCGGCCAGCCTCTGAAATAGTAACGAGAAAAAGGCTTGTATAAATAAAGAACAATGCTAGGAATAAAAAATCGAGTATTCAATATGTTCTCTTTTCCATTTGTTCTGTTTCTTTCTGGAAAAAGGTTCAGTTAATAGGTGAAAAATCAGCAATTCTCAATCAAGAATCACATGTTAACGGAACAAGCATGTTAAGAAGCAAGAATCGTCTTCATTTCAGTTACAGCAACAATAGGCAAAGTAACAACGCCAAGAAAATATCCATCTCCTCAAGTTACGCTACATTTTTGCACTCGTCATAATACGAATTCGCCGGCTTTTTTCACCCACATTGGCTTACATTTAAGCACAAATTTTGAACTCGACTTTCTTGATATTACATCAGTTTTTCCCATGCAATTATCAGCTCAAATCACCTCAGGTTTCCCAAGCATTACAACTCTAAAAAAGCTCAAACCCAGATTACATTCCTATGTACTAATAGTCAGCGACTTGGTTGAGGACCAAGACACTGTCTTTTAGGAAACTCATACTTCTCAAACTGGCCAACGTAATAAATAAAAAAAAAGAAACAAAACTAGATAAAACCCAATCACTTATCTAAGAAAAAAATACCAACTAAAAACTAAATTCCTAAATTGGGACGTAAACGAGCAAAACACTTCCATTTCCACGCAAATCTTGGAAACCAAAGACGATTCAAGAATCCAGACACAACAAAGAAAAACAAATCAAATTCAAGAAACCTAAAATCAAACGGAAATGAATTCGCAGCGACAAATAAAAAATAAAAAAGAAAAGAAAAGCAAAACAGAGAATCTTCTTACGCGAAAGATGAATCTGTCAAGGAAGAACCTGGCGACAATGAAGCCGAACGCGAAGTAGAGCGCGACGACAAAATGCCAAGCAGCTGGACCGCCATTGTAGCTCCAGATCGACTCCATGGGAGGCTTCGGGCCGAAATTCAACTCGGAAGCATCAACTGAACTAGCCAAAGCTGCGAAATCAGCGATGGAAGTGAGAGAATTTGGCTTCGATTACGTTCCAATCTCTGCAACAGTCTCTGAGATCCCAAAAATGTCTGGCCCTAAATCTCTAATCGAAGAAGAAGAAGAAGAATAAGAAGAAGCAGCTGATGAGAGAAAAAAGAAGAGAGATTTTCAGAAGCTTTTTTGCGATTGTAAGGAAACGAAGTGGCATAAAGTACAACGTGGATGAGATCTTGGGGGTTTTATTTTAATTTTTTTCCGAAATTGGCACTGAGTGATAGACAAAAATTAAATCGATCTTTTAAAAGATAGCACGTATTTTAAAATATTTAAAAAATAATATTTGTTAAGAATGATATGACAAAAAAATCTTAAAATATTTGTAAAAAATTATTTAACATTTTAATTTTTATTCTTAAAATTTTAAAATATTAAAAAATTTCTCACACATGTGAATAGATTTTTTTTTGATATAGAATTCTTAACAAGTATTATTTTCTTAATATTTTGAAATATATGTTATTTTTTAAAAATGTAAAAAAAAATTATGCTATTTTCTGCAATTTGCCTTTTAACTCTTTTTGCCCTTAAGCTATTTTCTTTAGCATATTCATTTGTTTCTCTTCATTTAGTTTTTCTTGGCTTTTGAAGAATCACAACCTTAAAAAGAGGAGAGAGAGAGAGTACGAATGATTTAGCAGTCGTTATTCGAGTCCGCATTGAATTTGGAGTCGTAGCTCGCGTCATGGCCGAAGATGAAGTGGTGGAGTCGGAGTTGTTGTGGACGTGGTTGATAAGATGAATTGGAAACTTTCTAGAAGTAATTAGGCTTAATTTAGGGAGTTATAGGTATAATGCGAAGGATTATACCATCCTTTCAATTACTATGAGTTTCGGGTCGAGCCTAATTTTTAGAAAGGGATTTCGATAAATGTCATCTTTAACATATTAATAATCTATATTCTGTTTTTATCACATTTTTAATCTGTACACATATTTTTACACTATAAACGTACAATAAAAATTTAAAAAATACAACTTAATTTGAGTATAAATTATTAAGTGACACTTAAAGTAATATTTTTTTACAATTCTCCTTTTCTTAATGAGTTTTTTAGGCATTTAACCAAACTTTGGGATAATTTTTTAAGATTTAGCCCTTAAATATCGAAATTAAGGATTTAGCCATAACATGTAATATTTTATGTTACATGTAACATATATACGTGTAAAAGTTACATATGTTACATTATGTTATATGTAACGTTACATTTAATATTACACTGTTTATACGTATATATGTTACATGTGACATAAGATGTTAAATGTTATGGCTAAATCCTTAATTTTGTGAAACTATGACTAGATCCTTCAAACTTTACCTTTAAAATAACTAACCCTTTGTTTGTTTCCCCCATTTCTCTCATTCCATTCCATTCCATTTTTTTCAACTTTTCAAATCCTTCAAACTATTCTATTCCATTTCATTTTTTTTCAACCACGTTTTTCAACTTTCCAAATCCCTATAGTATATCTTTAAATTTCAACCATTCATATTACCTCAAAATCAGCAAAGTCAAATAATTCTTACATCATTTTTACAAACCATTTTTAAACAATTCCAAACCATTTTTAAAACCATTTTTTCCATCTCATTTCCATCCCAATAAATGGGATGGAATGGCCAAAATGGCCAAACCAAACAAAGGGTAATTGTTTAACTGGCCATTTCTTAATTTAGTGAAATTGGGGCTATAATTTAATGAGCCTATGGCCTACAGTTGCAACGATCCCCCTTTTTTAATCCAAGCAGAAATTGTTGTACGTATTTAAATACGAATATAATTGTTTGAATAAGATTAAGGGCTAGTTTCTAAAAAAAAAAAGATTAAGGGCAAGTTTGTTATTTTAAAAAATGCGTAAAGAAGTGTATGATTATAACATTCATTAAAACTTGATTATATATTATAGAAATAATAAAAAGCAACTTTTAGAGAATAATTTTTAAAAATAGCAAGAGTTTCAAAATTTTAAAATAATAACTATTTCATAAATTTATTACATTGGTAAGAAATTTCTTACACTAAATTTTATGTGTAATTTTGTTATAGTATATTTGTAAAAAAAAATTACGGTTACTCTGTAAATTTTTTTAAACTATGACTATTTTTTTTTAAACACATCATCCAAAATAACTATTTACCTAACCGATCTTGATTATATACCTGTAGAGTGAAAATAAGATTATCAAAGTAGCGATCTATTAAAATCTTTTTACTTAACTTATTATGAAAATTTTAGTCTAAATATATAAGATTGCCAAATTTTGAGTGCTTGTGATATTAGAGCCAGAGTTTGAACTTTGAAGGAAGAGAAATTATGAGTGGGTCTCTTCTCTAGGATTCACAAATTAAAATTCAGTTGTCTACATGATAACTGGGTTTCAATAATTTCCTTATTTCATGTTCTCAAATATCTCAACTTCAAATCATTGGCAAAAGAAGTAATGAAATGTATTTCTTCCGTAAAAGTAAAAAAACTATCTATATTTATGAAAATATTTTGTTGCTACATATCCTTGATGATATTATGGAAATCTATTTATTATTTGACAATTTTTCAGTTTATGTTTCAAAATAATAATTAACGTTTTTGAAATTACAAATTTATAAGTTATTCTGTCATTAAGAAAATAATAATTTTTAATTAATTAAAAAATTAGCTATTTTTTTAAAACATCATTCAAAAAATGATTATTTATAACTTAAAAATCTCAATATTTATTTTACCAATAGCATTAAAATAAAACCACCTTTTTTTTAATTAAGTTAAGTTGATGAGAATAACATTAGGAAAGTTGAAGGTTTGGGAGAAAAATTCATTATTAATAATAGTTTTTTTTTTCCTATAAGGGGTGTCATTGTGAAAAACGAAAAATCAAGAGCTGTATTATAACTTTTAAAACATGTCCTCGTCCTCGAAAGCATGGATTACTCTATGACATATAATTATTTATTTATGCATAAATTTTTAATTCTCAATCAAAGATTTGGCTGATTTGCCAACTAGCAGAAATTTTAAACCATACATTCCTTCATATACCATTTATTGACTTGACTTTTCATATCAAATAATTCAGAATATATATAAACATCTCAAGAACATAATATTAATATTGAAAGTGTGATGAAATTTCAATTTTTATAAAATATTGACTGAATGACAGGATTTCCAGCTAAGAAAAAAAATTGATTGCTGGATTTGATTTCCATTGACTGGTAGGTCCGGGTCAACTAAATTTAATCTTTGCCAATTACATAATATTTCTTTAATAGTTCATCCAAATTTAAAGCAATATGTATGTGCTTTGTGTAATCTCTCTGACAACGTACCTGTATATTACAGTATTACCTTATTCAATTAGCACTCAAATAATAAATTAATATTGTAACATACCATAGTCCATACACTAGCATATAAAGGCAATAAACGAATTTAAAAGAAAAGGTACGTGTCACTTTCCATGTTGATCTCCCAATTTTCCCAACTTTTTTATTTAATTAATTAATAAAGTGATTTTTAAGTCAATAATATAATCACACTTTAACCTACAACCATGCCAATAAACAGTGGCGGAGCTAGGACTTTATCTCAGTGGGGGCACATTTAAAAAAAAAAAAATTAATTTGTGGAGACATATCGATATATTATTTAATTTTTTGGCAAATTTAAAATTTTTTAATTTTTATGGGGACAAACTCATAATCTTTTAAAAATTTATATTATAAAATTTAGTTTTCAAAATTTTGAATGGGGGCATATTTTAAATTTTTAATATTTTAAAAGAAAATATTTATAATTTTTTAAAAAAATTTAGTACAAAATTTAATTTTTAAAATTTGAGTGTGGGCAACCCCCACTCATCACCACCTCCCTCCGCCCCTGCCAATAAACATTGATGAATAATTATTTGATTATTATATGGTTTTTATATAATTCGACAATCAAACACCATGCTTAAAATAAAAATAAAAAACCTATATGTCACTCGCACCTTGTAATTGTGATTGGTTAAGTAAGACGTATGTATGTAGCCACAATCTTCAGCCAATAATTTAGAATAACTTATAGTTTCTCATTAGCAAATCAAATGAATTTGAATATATAAAGTGCTGTAAAATATGGATTAGGTTATTAATAAAGGGATATTTTATCCTGAAAATTCATCTGAATCAACACAAACGTGGTTTGGCTTTATTTTGTTAGCTTTATCTAGAAGCAAGGTAGGAAGAAAAAAAATATAAATAAATGAATAAAGGAAATGTATTACAATAGTATGAACACTAGAAAATTCAAATAGAATATGTTTTGTTTTGTTTTTATTTTGTTTCTTTTCCCTCTCTGCATGAATTAAAAGGGGTGAGTTGCAAAAATAGGCCAAAATTAAATGTTTGTTTTAAATGATAGTCTGTGTTTCAAAAAATTAAAAAAATAACCATGTTACGAATTGTATAATAGAAAAGTATTACACAAAATATAACAGATCTATAAATATTTGTTAGATATTATTTAACACTCCAAAAAGTAATGAGTAAAACTTAAAGTGTTACAAAATATCTTACAAATATTTACAAATGTATTATATTTTGTGTGATACTTTTATGTTATACAATTCGTAACATGGTAATTTTTTTAATTTTTTGAAACATGGGTTGGACTTAAGAAACAATATTTTTTTTGGCTATTTCATACGATTTCCCAATTAAAAACCTTATTTCCGAGAAAGAAATTAGGCTCGGCGGTTTGTGGAAGGTTGAAAATAATTTTCCATAAAAATAAATTCCAATATGTTAGAAAGCCCATATATATATTTTCATGTTGCAAAAATAATTCATACATCAGTATAATGCAACTATTATAACATAAAGTATGTTTGCTTGGTCAAGTAGATAAACTTTCAGAGAAGCTTCATATGATATTAAAAGTCTCAAACAAGAGGGAGTACTAGTGTGAAGAAAGAAATAATTTATAGTCATTGTATTTGGTCACCAAGACAGGTTCAGATATTTTACTTTTCTCATTATGATTTTATGGCCACAAGAGATTTAGGTTTTATGGAAAAGTCTTATTGATCACAATTCACAAGGCCTATATTTTAGTTTGATGAAAATCGACGTCTCTTAACGATTAGAAAAAACCCATCTTAACAAGCTAAAATGATACATACAGAGATATTATAAAAGTGGGAATTTTTTTTATGTTTTTTTTTAATATGAAAAATAATTTTAGACGTTCAGATTTATATCCACCGCAAAAAAACTCACTAGAAAATTCCTCAAAAAAGTATGTCACAATCAATGGCAGAGCCAACAGTCAAATTCAGTGTGGACTTACATCAAAATACTTTTTAATTAAAAAAATAATATATAATCAAAATATACAAAGCTTACAAACTAAATCATAGTATTATTCAAGAATAACTATACACATATTATTTAGCCAAAAAAATAAAAAATAAAACTAGATAAACACATTAAAACAAGAATAAAACATATTACAATTGGTGACGACGAGTTATCATTTTCTGAAAGTGTTTGCTCAACAATTTCGCTCTAAATCGCAAAACACACGCCTAATTGAGTTTTCTTTTCGTAGCAAAAAAACTCACGCCTAATTGTATATGGCACATCACACATGGGCTAGGCTTTAATCAAAAGCCTATAACATTTATTTTATTTTGGGAGATTTTGAGGAATACCCTATTTTTTACATAATGATAACCTATACCCCATGTGTGTTGCACTTTTAATTTATACCCCAAAATATACACTACAAATATAGTGTGAATATAAAGAGAGCACATCATTTGAG
Organism: Boehmeria nivea var. tenacissima; assembly: GCA_018132145.1. NCBI lineage: Eukaryota > Viridiplantae > Streptophyta > Magnoliopsida > Rosales > Urticaceae > Boehmeria > Boehmeria nivea. The sequence continues at coordinate 16,080,356 of CM030878.1, read as the reverse complement.
GTATAGATTATTAAGTGGTATCAATAATGGTTTTATTTTAAAATTTCCCTTTTATTTTTTTTCCATTCTAACTTAAAATAAAAAGAATGGGCTTCAAAATTTCAGTATGGGCTTGAGCCCACACTCGTCATTACTTGCTTCCGCCCCTGGTCATAATATTTTGAAATATTTTTCTATAAAAATATCATCGGACGAGTATTATCAAAATGTCAGTGGTATCACAACAAACTTCGTTATTATTTAGAGTATTTTTGGTATTTAGCCATTTTTCAATTTATGTTTCAAGAAAATGGCCGAAGTTTCAAAAAATTAAGAATATTAACCAACACAAAATTAAGGGTATAAAGGTAAAATTAATGCACTATGTAGTTAAGAAAATTGCTATTTCCTTATTTAATTGAAGAGTAGTGTTAGCGTCAGACGCGACTGATGCATCTCAACTATTTAAAATGCGTGACATGTCAGTCGTATCTGATGCTAGTATATTTCTTAATTGAAATGTTGATTATTTTATCAAAACATCCATAAAAAATAACTATTTACTTAATAATCTCTAATATTTATTAGTGATGGATTACATGTTAAGCATATATATTGGTCACAACTTCAAAATCCTAGACGTTAGAGTGCTAGTTAAAATTTTGAGACTATTGAGCAAACTAGTCGTACGTAACAACTAATAACAACAACGTATCAGAGTGAGTGAAACTTTTTACAAGTCACATTCTTATATAATTTTTTTATATTTCCATTTCTTTGGATCAACATATATAATCATGGTACAGAACATGACATTGCTTACAATGAATTGGTTCAACAACTATAGGGTCAATTATCTTCAAATATTAGAGCGACCATTCTCACATACATAATGCTGCGTAGAAGGTTTGGTCATGTTGTTGATTGTGGCACGTGAACTTCAGGTACATTATTTATGTGACAATTGTGCTTTTAATTTGTTTGTTGGGGATAACAAAATGAAATGTGGATTTGCATTTTTGCCCCTAAATTATTCCCCTAATTTTCTAAGGAGTACCCTATAAGTTTCTACGGCAAAGTTTGGTACAAGCCTTTTATTAAGGAGCGATGTCCGACTCGTCTGAGTTAAGTAGTAGTGCTCTAATATATATATATATATATATATATTAGAGCAATGCTACACATATCAACATTTTTACTAACTCATTTAATACAAACTCATGTGTCATATGATTATTGGTGAGTGCTTATCACCTTGGTAAGATGATTTGATATTTAGCCAATCAAAACATTACACATCAATTATCACATAGGTTGGTAATAAAAAGTTGGTAAAAGAGTTGGTATGTCTAACATTTTCCTAAATATTATTTAGGATTAGAAAGTGTTATTTTCCTTTTAACCTTCCAATTTTTTTTAAAACCTGTGAAGCTAATAGGGTTAAAATTGGCATCACAAAAAAAATTCTTATACATACTGGTCAGAAAAATCCAGACAAAGCTACAAGGATGGCTTTGAATTCTCTGGATTGGTTGGTAAATAATAAATGTAGCCCAAAAATTAGTTCCAATAAGAAAAAGAAGAGAAGATAGAAAGAAAGAAAAAAAAGATGGAGAAAATTTGATCTCATAGGTACATTTGGCATTCAAATTTGTAACTTATGTCACTATTGCATGTTATGTTGTCACATTCCCTTTTATTATTTTACTCATTTGTAAAAAAATAAAAAATAAAAATAAAAATAAAAATTCAGTCAAATTCACTATTATAAAACTGTATAGACTTAAAACCTTTTTTAAGGTGTTATTTTTCAAAATAAACTGTCCAAAAGTGACATTTAAAAAAAATTCCCCAATAGATGTTACATTTATAGGGCACTTCAAAACTAGCAACAAAATGGGAAAACAAAGTCATGTATATATGGCTACTGGTAAAAGCACTTTGGCTTCAAAAATCTACATGCAGAGATTGGGTTTCACAATTTAAGATATATCTAATAGTATACGTAAATGCTATATACTAGCAAGTTGTGCAACGGTTAAAGCGTTTTTCCTTTTATTCTTAAGATGATCGCTCAGGTTCAAGTCTTTAAAATGTTACTTTAAAATATTTTATTTAGTCAATGTACTATGAAATATTAGAGTAAATTTTTTTTTTTTGGTTAAAAAAAAAATGCCTTTGAATAATTAGCCACTTTTCCCTCTATATTCTTCTTTAAGCCAACTTATTAGCTCTTTTGCGGGTGAGTTGTAAATACAATTAGTGATATGATTAAAGTGGTACCCTATAAATTTATCCCACACTGCTTCATTTTTGTCACTTATTTTATACCCACGTCACGAGATTTAATTGCATAGTATTATCAATTGTTCCGCGCCACGTAGCAAAATAAGGATTGAATTAGAGAAAAAATGATAATATTTTTCTTATATCACAAGTATTGCGTAATCATCATTTAACACACACAGAATAAAGTTACAATACTTGTTGATTGTGATGATACATGGTGTTTAGACCTCAATTCCCTAATTAGCCTTTTTAAAGAGAAAAGGTTATCAACGTGAGATAGAAAAACCCTATTTGCCAAAAACATAGGGTCAAAAATTTTTTTCCCCCCTCCCCCTCTTTTTGGGAGTGGGTCAGGGAGATATATAGGAAATACAAGTTGGGGAAATGTGAGGCATATATTTACTTTTTGTGGGGCAAAAATCATGGTTGAGATTATTGTTGGATTCCAATTTTCCAGAATCTGGCTGGGAGTCCATTCTTAGGCACTGGAAATGGGCTATACTCAACCCCACTTTCAATTCCCACCACTTCCCACCTGCAAACCCAAAAAAAAAAAAAAAAGAATTATAATTAAAGATCTTCAAATTATAAGATCTTAGGTAAAAATTATAAGCTCAACAAAAAAAGAAAAAAAATTCAAAATCATATGGTTACAAGATTGTCACTACAAATAACGTATTTCTCTATATGCTATCAAAGAATTTTTTGTATCATTATAAGTACATATTAGTCAGATAACATTTTCTAGCTTCTTTAGGTCCTTACGGATATGTTTGTTAGAGCATTCTATTGTTAAAAGACAGTGCAAACAAAGGTACCTGAATTTAGTGACTAGATGGTGGATCAAAATGAGCATCTCCAGCTTGGCAAGCTCGTTCCCGGGACAAGCGTGTACTCCGTTGCCAAATGGCACAAAAGTATTGGCCTTAGGCGGAACCTATCAGCGCAAAATAGAATTAAGAAATTAATATATTAGTAACTCTAATATAGTCTTGCATTTAAGTAAAAAAAAAAAAAAATTTTAGAAAATACCCTCTGTTTACACAATGATTTTAAAAAATAGTCACAGTTTTAAAAAATTTAAAAACTAGCCATGTCAGAAATTTTTGAGAAAGTTTTTTACTAGTATTAGAAATTTCTAACAGTAATTTTATGTGTATTTTTTGTTATTGTCAGAAATTTCTTATATGTTTTATGGCTAGTTTTTAAGTTTTTTAAAATTGTGGCTATTTTTTAAAAAACACAGTCTAAAATGACTATTTACCTAACTGACAAAAAAAAAAAACATTCATTTTTGTTCTAAACGACTTACCTCAAACCTAGATGGATCAAAGGTTTGAGGATTTGAAAAGAACTCAGGATTGTGATGAATGTTTCTAAACAATGGCATAACCTTCCAACCCTTTGGAATAATGTACCCTGAAAAAAAAATTGACCAAAAAATTAAGATCAAAATTCTAATAGCATGTATTCACTATTAATAGCAAGAGAAATGAATTTTCTTGTTGAAGATCTCTTACCATTGTACTCCACATCAGTCACTGCTTCTCTAAAAGTGAAAGATATAATACTAGCCATTCTCAAGCTCTCTAACATAACCTGAAAAATATCAAACGCCCCAGCCAAAAATAGTTAGTACTGCTCTTGGTATGTATTCTTTTTTTACCAAAGACCCCGTAGAGAAATGCGAAAATGTCGACCCTCGATTGCTACACATCTAGCGTTCGCGTCCAATTAGTCGGGTTTTCGATGCGAAACATACCCGATGAGTGAGTGGCATGTTCCTTGTTTGTGCCCACGTCAAGGGTTTCTTCCCTCCATCGTTCTCTTCGAATATCGCCTTTTGCTCTGCCTGCAAAAAATTAACAAAGGTCATCATAAATTACTTTAGGACACTAATTTTTGTTATGAATTCCTTCACAACAAGTACTGTTTACCTTCACAGCTTCAAGAAGTTTTTGGTCATCATGGAGGTACTTGAGGATCCAAGTCAAAACGCTAGCCGTTGTGTCTTGAGCCGCAAACAACACCCCGATGATGTTATCGGAGATCTGATCTTTGGTTAAGTTTCGACCCTTTTCGTCCTCGAAATTCAAGAGATGACCAAGAAGATCATTTTCCTCCATCTTCTTCTCGGCTCTCTCGCAGATTATGTCACTCAAAATCTGATTAAGCCTTTTCCTTGCCTTGAAGAAAGTAAACAAAATTATATCAGCGCTCATATTACAGAGTTTCCTAGCAATATTAATTTAAAAAAAAAAGTATATTCTTGATTTTTCTTACCAAGATTGCTTTTTGATATGAAGTTTTCGGAATTTTGGTTGGAAAAGAATTGTAACCTTTGTTGACTATGCAATAATTCTCCTCGAGCTGTTCTCTGTAATTACCATCCAACCGACCAAAGATTGAAAGAATGCCCACATCAAAAGAAAACTGCTAAAAAAAACAAAACAAAACAAAATGGCATGCTTATTAGGACCACAGAGAACCGAACTTTAAAAAAAAAAAAAAAATCAAGGCAAATAAAATTTCCAAAGCAACCCCTTCGCTGACAAAAGAAAAAAAAAAAAAAAAAGGACAAGAAAGCCAAAATCCCAACAACTACCACCGTATTTTCATACAAAACACGTCGTGAAAATAATAACAAGATCAGAAAAATTAATCAGAATGACGTGACAGTTTATGCAAGTTTTTTACCAACTTTCCTCGCCATGTAGAGCATTTTTCAAATAATAAATTAAGAAAGCTAACGCGCTCTGTTTTTTTTTTAATTTTTTTTTCTTAGGTTAAATTACCTTCTTCATCTCATGAAAGGTATTGAGGACATGATGTCTTCTTGCCCAAGAGTCGAGAGCAGAGAGGGCAATGGCTTCAATATCAGCAATTCTTTTGTGGAGGGTGTTTGGGGAGAGAGAATTGTGGACAAGTTTCTTGAGTTGGGCGTGGTAGACACCTTGGTGAAAGAAGAGCGCCGAGGGACCGATCAGCTCCTCCTTGCTCTTCGGGTACGTCGGCTTGAACAGCTGCGGGTGCGTCACCAACACGTGCCTCGCCGCCTCCGGGCTCGCCACCATCACGCACGGGCACCCCAGCAAGTGCGTCTTGAATATCTCTCCATACCTACACAATAAAACCCAACCAAACAAGGAAAAAAATAATAATAAGTTTTAGCCCAAATCCATGCAAAAAAAGAAGGGGGATTTTGAAGAATACCCCATTCTTGACACAATGATAATTTATACTCCATGTGTATTGCACTTTTAATTTATACCCTAAAATTTACACTATAAACATAGAGTAGAAATGAAGGGAGCACACCACATGGGGTATAGATTATTAAATGGCATCAAAAATGGCTTTATTTTGAAATTCTCCAAAAAAAAAAAAAACCTTGTTAGTTAGTATTTTTTGACATTTTGTAATTATCCAATCATAGTAGTCATGCAGTTACGTCATCATGTTGTAGCGGCATGAAGTAAAATGTTTTTATAACTTATGGTAAGTGAACAAGTACAATTCTGAACCGTCAGATTATTTATTTACTTTTTATTTAAAAAATAAATAAATCTAACGGTTCTGAGCATATTGATCAGACATGATGTCATAGCGGTGCGAAAAAAAAAAAAAAAAAGTGTTGGGGTGAAGGGAATTTAGTAACCTTTGTTGTTTGGCGGCGAAGAAAACGTTAGGGTCTTGGGAGTAGAGTTGGAGGGTCTCTCCTACCCAAGGCCAGCCCATTGATCCCGGAGGAAGCTTAGCTTTGATATTGGAGTGGCTTTTGGTTTTGAATTTTTGATAGGTTGTTATGAAATAGCTTGAGATCATCATGATTAGAAGAGTGGTTGTACTTGTAATAATGGAGAGAAAGAGGAATACTATTGTGTGTGTTGAAATGGAAGCTAAAATCTCCATACAAATGGTTTTGAAGACCACTTCTATTCTATTTCACTTCGAATGTGGTTTTTAGGAGAGAGTGATTAGTGTATAGAGAGTAGAGACAGAGGTGAGACAGAGAGAGAAAAAGAGAAAGAGAGACGTTTTTGAGCCAAGTCAGTGAGGATATTGGAGGTTGGTTTGGGTATATATAGAGTGAAATTTTAATGGTGGAATGGATTTTGGATAGTGACAGGCGGGTGATTTTTAGTGACTGAAATTGCACCAAGTAGTGATTACCTTTATACATAACTTGAACATAACTATAATTACATTTACCACCATCGTTATTATGGCAAATTAATGTATTTGAGTAAAATAGCAAGCGAGAAATTTGCTGTGATTGATCATTTCTTAATAGAAGAAACTTGACTTGAGTCGTTGACTAAGTACAACAATGTTTATTAAAAAAAGATCGTATAGGAAAACTTTGCCCCGACACTAACTAGAGTTGACTAGTGTGTATTGTATAAATTGATGATACATATAGAAAATTAGAGCATCTGTGATACGACCAATTGAAATCGCTTATTCTTTTTCTTAATTAGCTTTCCTTCTAACAGATCTACTTATGTCTCTCACTAATTTGAAATTAGGTTAAAGAAATCACCAGAAACACTAATTATACGTCAAAAAATCAACATCACATAATACCAATAAATTCATGGTCATGTTATTTTTGACATAGGACCACGAGTCATGAGAATTCTAGAAAAATTACTAATATTAGCAGGCCCAGGCAGGGCGGGTAATGCGCCGTCGCGACGATAATACCTTCGCGACGACGCTGCCCTGCTCCGTTGAGGGGGGCCCGCGCCAGCAGTGCGCTTGCGATCGTGACGTCAAGTTGAGGTGAGATCTAGGAACTAGGGTTCACTAATATGGTGCCATGGCCATCAGGATTAGCTGCACCCCCAACACGTGTCGGATTTCTGTTGGTTGGTTTGGGGGACGAGGACGGTCGAGAAGGAACTGGCAGCTTGTCTAGCATTTTGGTCGGCCTAGTTTTCCCTTCCTTACCGGTCATCTCTCTTAGGCAGAATAATATTATATATATTTCTTTAGACTCTAATTTTTGTTTCATGTTTAATTATTGGCCATTTCTTATCATCATATATGTATTGCATGGAGAGGCTAGACAATATCATTTACGAATAGCTACTTTCATTAATTATATACTGTATAGCACTAGTATCGATAATGTTTATGTTTTGTTTTTTTTTTTTTTTTGTAATGGTGGGTTCTCAAAATGATCAATTCTATAATGTTTTGTATCCATCGGTGTTACAACGTAACGTTTATATGTGAAATATATCATTATAAAGGAAGGTCTATATCGAGCACGATAAAGTTGAACATTACAAATTAAATGCCTATTATAATATATACAGTACTACATATTATAGCTATTATGCTACCAAAAGAGATTCGATAAAAGAAAAAGTCTACTGCAGTAAGAAGGCAGAAAGAACCATCCCTCTCGATCGTTGAAGATTTCCAATATTGTGATTCTTTGAGATAATACTAGTTTTGGGCACGTGTAAGGTTTTTTTTTTTTAATTTTAAATACTAAATTATAAAATAAATGAAAATTAAAAAAATATATTATAAAAATTTAATCAATTTAAAAATATAGTAAAAAATAATTTTTTAAATTGTAAAACAAAATAAAAAAATTATTAAACAAGATAATAATAAAAAAAATAAAAAATTGTGTTATTAAAAAAAATTGAGAGATAAAAAGATGAAGAAAAAAATATAAGATTTAAAATTAAAAAAAAAAGAAAAAATTAAAAAAGAAAGCTTGAAAAAATAATTGAATAAAGCATAGAAACAAAAAGGAAAAAAAAAAAGAGAAAAAAAAAACGAAAAGAAAAAAAGCAAAAAAAAAAAAAAAAAAAAAAACGGGCGCGTGCAATTCACGCGCCAGAAAAGGAGGGTGGGAGTCCCCTGACACGCGGGCCCCACGCACGCGGGCCCGTGTCAGGTATTTTTATTTTTTGCGCTTAAGTCCTTTTTTTTTCATTCTGATCCTATTTAATTACATTTCAGTCCCTAATATTTTATTAAATTATATAAAGATCTATTTTTTGAAAAAAAAAATTCACTTTAACCTCCCAAAAAAACGCGTTTTTTTTTTTTTTGGTTTCGCAAGAAAAAAACGCAAAAAAAACGGGGACGAAACGTTTCGGCCTCGCGCGGACGAAACGGCCGACCCCGAGAATCTTTTAGATATTATATATATATATATATATATATATGTGTGTGTGTGTGAGTGTGTATTCTATGTGTCTATACAGTAATTATTTGCCTGCCCTCACTTGACTTGAATAATATAGTTATTGATCCATATAAGACCACAAAATAGACCCTACCAATTAGTACCAACCCACTGTTCCACGCTCACGCTCGTATCTTAATCATATAATCATATTGCTCACAATTCCCAACATTGATCCACCTAGCTACCTACCTACATCTTCTAGGTCATATATGTGTGTGTATATATATATACACTAATATAGTTTTTGCATCACTATTACTACAAAAATTAGGTTTAAAAGAATCCAGTGAGACGTTCTTTTTTTTTTTGTTTAACGGAAAATCTAAAATAGGATACGGGCGCTAGGAAAAAAAAATCATTGACGGAGAATAATTTCGATGGTTGACTTTACCATTTTAAGACACGATACTAATAAAAAAGATAATCTAAAGATTATAGAGTCTTGTATCGATGAATTGAGTTCTTTTTTTAGACTGCACGATCATATCAAAATTACGACGCGTTGGGTCTGATTATGAAATTGTGATGGTTCATGATCAATGTGCATTATAGAGCATAATTCTCAAGCTCGAGTAATTTGAATTGTTGGATTTGTTTTTCAATTATAATTATGTATCAAAATTATTATTGCGTAAATCGAGCTTTTGGCCTTTGATGGTGCCATTGATTAAATATAGTCCCGTGGTAGTTCGACGCAATTTGATTCACATCTCTTATAAAAATTAAAATTAAGGTGCTAAGTTTGAATTCTCTGCTAATTATAAAGACAGTTAGCCCATCTTTATGCTATATTTCATAAAACATTGCATATATACAATGTACATATACAATTTTTTTTTTGGCTAAAAACAATGTACATACATATAATATAAGGGTGAAGTAGGCAAATACCCAGAATTTATATAACAATAAAAATAAATACCCAAACTTTTGAAGTAATTGAGTTTTTAGTCAATTTGTGAATTACTTGCACATACTTTTGGTAACAAAGTGAATTACCACCACTTACCACTGTGTAAGTAATTACATCTTTTGGGTAGTTGCTTATATTTTTCAAAAGATTGGGTAATAACTTACATTAAGTTTTAAAAATTAGGTATTCACTATAATTCCCAATTTTTAAAACTTAATGTAAGTTATTACCCAATCTTTTGAAAAATGTAACCAACTATCCAAAAGATGGAATTACTTACACTGTGGTAAGTGGTGGTAATTCATTTTGTTATCAAAAGCATGTGCAAGTAATTCACAAATTGACTAGAAACTACTTGCACACACTTTTGGGTAGTTGGTTACATTTTTCAAAAAATTGGGTAATAACTTACATTAAGTTTTAAAAATTGGGTATTCACTATAATTTCTCTAAAAAATAAACAAACAAAAAAAGACAAGAGTGCTATAAAACCATGTTTTACACCATACATATATTGGTATGTCCTTTTTATTTTCTGAAACTAAATATTATATCATAGTTGAAGTCGTTATTAGATAGATTCTGATATGTTTCGTTATTGGTGTTTCTTTTTCTTTTCTTTTCTTTTCTTTTTTTTTTCTTTTTTGGATAGATTATTTTATTCCTAGTTATCTTCTTAATTGATCGCTTTCGCTACATTCAAGTCAGCTCCTTTATCTTCAAAGCTTGAGCATTTCACATCACAAAAAAGTCGTATCCGTGGAAAAACAAATGTGCTTAGAACTATATTAATCGAGTCCTAAAGCAGTGTTTAATAAGTACTGCAATGATAAAAAAAAAAAAAAAAACAAAAACAAACAAACAAACAAACAAGAAAAAAAATAGTAAATGCCAAAACATAGAAATGATTAATTCAATAGCAATAAAATGCTCATATATACAATTCAGACTAACAATCTAACCATATTTTAACTGCACAAGGAATGATCGATACTTATAGAGACCGCACATTAAGAGGAATCCACTAATAAATAAGATTTTATTGTAACCGAAAGTAAAAAATAAAAAAAAAATTGTGAGTAAAATCTAAATTTCAGGTGTTGCTAACATAATTAATTAAGAGTCTATAAATAGTACTTAAAAAATTCTAATAGTCCCATAAATTATTCATATTTTGTTACTTAACGTATATTTTTGACAAGTTTTATATATGTTATGATTAGTAGAAGTTTTTAGTCACAAAAATACTTTTTGTGATGAATAAAAGGTTTTTTTTTAGTGCTAGAAAATTGGGGTAACATCATGAATTGACAAAAAAAAAAAGAAGCTTTTCATAATTCTCTTTGATAGTCACTGTGTATATTATTGTGTTATTAGCACGTTTAATTAAGACAACAAGTGAATAAATGAGCTTGGCCTTTTCTAAGTTCTAGTGCTGATAAGTTAAACAAGATTACCAATAAGTTGCTAAATCGAGGTGATAAGCTTATAAGAAAGTGAAAAATAAGTTGCCATTTAAAAGTGCAGTTAGACGTATTGGCTTTTTTTACAAACTCTTCGAGTGATGTCAAAAAGTCATGATCTCAACGCTTTACATGAAAAAAGCATTGCCAAGAATCTTAATCTTAGTAAGGCAAAGAGATTAATGAAATGGAAAAGCAGCAAGAATATTCAAGAAAATGCAAATTCTAGCATCATTAAAAAAAGTAAACCCTTTCCAAAAAAAAAAAAGAAAAAAAAAACATCGCATTGAAGCAACCAATAATTACCTTTCTTCAGTCTAATTTTAGGGCTTTTTTTAACTATAATAATATTTTTTTTACATGTAATTAGTTGGATATAATGAACAATCTGTGATGAGACATTAATTTAAACGTGAAATGTATCATATATTCAGACCTTGAGTTTTTATAGGTTTAAACTAACGGTCTTCAAAATAGTACCAACATTGGTTTGTCCAAAAAAAAAAAAAAAAAACTCAACTTAGAAAAGTTGAGTTTTTTTTTTTTTTTTAATAAGTTGCATAAAGTTCTAATTTCTCAAATTTTCTAAATAAGGATAAGAACATAGGTTGCTCAGAAAACAAAAAAAAATAAATTAGATACGGAAATTGAAAAGCAAATCTAAACGATTTGACCATTGAAAATCCATTGCCACCTATATCTATAATCTATATATGGAATCGACAAAAGGATGAATTGGATGGTTCAAAGGATGACAAAAAAGGGTCAGGCATTGTGATGACTTGATTTCATTACTTTGAAAAAAAGAATCAAATTTGAAGAAGATCTTCCAACAACTTGTACAAAGAAAACAACAACACACAAACACGCATATAAATATATATAATATAGAGAAATTAGAGTGAATACCCAATTTTAAAATTTAATGTAAGTTATTACCCAATTTTTTGAAAAATGTAACCAACTACTCAAAAGATGGAATTACTTACACTGTGGTAAGTGGTGGTAATTCACTTTGTTATCAAAAGCATATGCAAGTAATTCACAAATTGATTAGAAATTCAATTACTTCAAAAGTTTGGATATTTATTTTTATTGTTATATAAATTCTGAGTATTTACCTATTTCACCCTATATATATATATATATATATATATATATATAGATATACATCTATTGTTCCCAGATACCCAGAATGATGGCCATATCTCCACATAAAATCGGCCTAACAAAGTCCTGCAAAGTGTAAAGCTGACTTGTATATATACACACATATTTTCCCTTGAGTTTTGATTATCGCTTTGGCTTTCGATCCCAATATTTTTGGACTATACGGCGGATTGCAATCTCTCCCTGCCTTAGTGTGTATATACATATAATGGGTGAATGCAAATTGGACTATGATACAATATATGCTAAGGCTATATATATGTAGAGTCTTGCTATATTGCTATGCTATGTATATAATTATAATGCATGAGAAGCTTGGAGAAAAGTGCAATTCTTGTCATTCCCAAATACCCAAAAATTTCTCTAACCTTGTGTGTGGGTGTCCCAATTATATGGGAACATGTGTCCCACTATATAGTGGTCCATATATATATGTAAATATATATATATGTATGAAAGTCGTTTGTATTATTTGTTTGTGGAATTATTCAAGACTTGTTTTTCTGATTTTTGAAAAGTGATTTTATCATTGGTGGTGAATTCTTCTCACTATCACAAAGTTAGATGGAGCGAGAGATCTGAGAAGATAAATCAAATGGGTTGACAATTGAAGGGTTTTTTTTTTTGGCACGCTTTGAAAGAGTAATCTAAATAAATAAATAAAAACATTAAACTGTGGGCAATTCCCAGCTATATGGTTGAGTGGTTTTCACTTGTGTTGTTAAAAAATGGAATTTAAAATAAAAAATATTATCCACTACAATGTCAAATCTAACGTCAAAATTCAATTATACCTTTTTAGCAAATCAATTGTGATGCTAATTAAGAACTCAGACCAGTGTTATTCAACATTTTAAGTTAAAAAGTATAATTTTTTTGTTTACTTGACTAGAATACCATAGCAAATAGTAATGCGTACATTAAAAGAAGATGATCTTATCAAACAGAGGATCAGATACAAATATATAACTGAAATATTTTCATAATGATATATATATTACAATAATCTTTTAGTGATGATAATCTACGCCACCCATTGACCCATATACGATGAATACCATGGACTACTTGAGTTGTAGTACATAGTTTGAGTGAATTAAAGAGAACCATACAATCAGATAAGTCTTTGTTACGTGGCCAACCAGATTTTTCAGTGATATTTTCTTGGGTGAGTTGCAAAAAATAGACAAAAATTAAATGTTTGTTTTAAATGATAGTCTATGTTTCAAAAAAATTAAAAAAAAATAGCAATGTTACGAATTGTATAATAGAAAAATATCACGCAAAATATAACTCATTTGTAAATATTTGTAAGATATTTTGTAACACTTCAAGTTTTACTCATTATTTTTTAAAGTGTTAAATAATATCTTATAAATATTTACAAATGTGTTATAATTTATGTGACACTTTTCTGTTATACAATTTACAACATGACTATTTTTTTAATTTTTTAAAACATAAACTTCATTTTAAAAAACGATTTTTTTTTTTTTACTATTTCTTACGATTTCCCTATTTTCTTTCTTCTTTCTTCTTCTTCTTCTTCTTCTTCTTCTTCTTCTTCTTCTCTTTTATTTATTTATTTATTTTATACACCGTTGTAGATCTTTTCACGCATTTATTGTTGGTTTGTGTAATTTGTTAAGAAATTTATTTATATATATTTTATGCTGGCCTAGAATGGACCCCACACGTGCTTCATGATCTTCCATTGATTCGTGAGATTCTCCAATTGCAGGATTTTGGATCCACCAATGATTATTTATTGCCCCGTCGAAAAAAAAAAGATTATTTAGTGCCAGTTCACAGATTTATAGTGCGTTCCCAAATTTTCAACGTTTTTCATTTGGACCTGGAAATTTGTTGATCGGAATTATTAAAAAATCATTTTGAGTGTCACTTATTAACTTATGTTTTAAGTTATTTTTGTTTTTTAATTTTTATACTATTTTTAATATAAAAGTAAGAGTATAAATTATAAATATAACACAAACAAGACATAAATTGATAGTTTATATATATATATATATATATGGGTTATTTATACAAACGCCCATAATATTGTGTTATTGTTGCAATTTATGTCCTAATGTTTAAAAACTATCATTTTTGCCCTCTAAAGTATTAAAAACTTATAGATATGCCCCCTATGTCACAATATATAAAAACATAGATTAAATTAATAACGTAACATTAATATGTTGGCGCTTGTACACATTTTTGCCCCCTAAAGTATTAAAAACGTAACAATAGCACAACATTAGAAGGCGTTTGTATATATTAAAGTTTTTTTTTTCCCTTTTTTTCTATAAGGTATAAAAAGGGAGATTTTGATGAATATCTTTATTGACACATTAATAATCTATATTCAAATTGTATTGCACTACTGATTTATATCCCCACTTTTGCATTTATAAACTTATAATATTTGGGAGTAAATTAAAAAATTGCACTTAGAATGACTTTTTTTATTCTCCTTATAAAGAAACTGCACCAATTACTCAGCTTTGGGCCTTCAAAATTATGCACCCATTTAAAGTAGGAATTTCGATAAATGCTCATTACTCGGAGAATTTCAAAATAAAGTCATTTTTTTATGATACTTAATAATCTATATCTTATGTAGCGTGCTTCTTTCATTTTCACTCTATAATTGTAGTATAAATTTTAGGTATAAATTAAAAGTGCAACACATATGAGATATAGATTATCATTGTGTCAAGAATGGGCATTTCTCAAAATTGCCCTTCATTATTTGACACATTAATAATCTATATTCTGTTTATGTTACATTGTTAATTTATACTCTATTTATATTACATTTTAATTTATACTTATATTTTTTTACATAATAAACATATAAGTGAAATCGGAAGAACACATCACTTGGGGCATAAATTATTAGAGGGATTTGTAAACAAATTTTATTCTAAATGTCACATAATAATTTATGTTCAAAATAGTATGCTCAACTGATTTCTACGCTATGATTATGAATATATAGTAGGGGTCAAATTAAAGGTGCACATTATTAATATGCCCATCCTTGATAATTGCCCGAAAATTATCTGGTCACTTATAATTACCCGGAATTATCCAATATGAGTCATACTTTTATCAGTAAATTGTGACCGAGTAATTCCGGATAATATTAGCTCGTATACTTTTGTCAATAAATTGTGACTGGCTAATTACCCAGAAATTTTTACCGGGTAAAAAAAAATTTATCCGGATGTGCATGCATAAGGATGACTATATTACCATCACATAGCAAACCTGAATCATGTTAGAAAATAGAAATTACCCGAGTTTCGACCGAGGAAGCATCTTGAAATATATCCACAATCAGAATTAAAGGGATTTACGACTAGGATTCAAAATTAAAATTTGTAAGACAACGAAACAAACATTTTCTTTGGTTTCCTTATTGCAATGCAAACTCGAAACTTTCAAGGCCAAACCTCTGGAGGCTGGAGCTCTTAGACGAGGAATCGACGATGTTGTTCGGCAAGGTAGAGGCAGAGACGGTGGTCGGCGAGAGAGAGAGAGAGAAATGTAGACATAAAATTGTTCTCGTTTGACTTCTAACTTTCTCATTACTCTTTTATCAAGAAATGATACATAACAGAATTTTTTTTTGACAAAAAAATAATTATCAGAATAACGTAACAAATATATATGAGGTGAAACAAAGACATCTGCATTAATAATTATATTTTATTATGGTCATTGCTCTTCTTTTATCACTTCTAAAACTTACAGCTTAAATACCAACAAAAAAAAAAACTCCCTTGACTTCCAATGTTTTCAATTTACATGCGTTATTAGCATAAGAAGTTGATTGAAAAAGGACGAAATAGAATAGAATAGAATAGAAGCGAACCAATACATGGTTATGAAAATCACCCCCTCAAAGCCATTATTCACTCATCTGCTTCTTCGGTGTCTCTAGGGACAGCCCCAAAGTGTTTGATCAAAATGTCCACAACCAAAGGCACCAAGTCCTTGCAAGGGACACTCTTCTTGTAAAGCTCCCCCAAGTGGGAGTCACTCCCAATCTTGCCCCCCAAGTACACGTCCGCCCCTTCCACCACCTTCCCGTTCTCGTCCCGTGCCATGCACCCCATGAACCCGATGTCCGCCACCTGGACCTGCCCGCACGTGTTGGGGCACCCCGTCCAGTGCATCCTCACCGGCCGCGCCACCGACACCAGCCGCCCCACCTCCTCGGTCACCTTCAGCGCCCGCGCCTTGGTCTCGATGATGGCCTGCCCGCAGAACTGGTTCCCCGTGCACGCCACCAGGCCCTTCATCAGCAGGGGCGGCTCGGGGGAGAATCTGCTCTGCAGCAGGGGCTCCTTAAGGAGGGCCTCCACCCTCGAGTTCTCCACGTTCGGGATCACGATGTTCTGCTCCACCGTGAGGCGGAGCTCCCCCGTGCCGTACTCGTCTGCGATGCGTGCCAGCTCGTCCATGTCGTCCGCCTGGACCCGCCCCACGGGGACGTGGATGCCCACGTAGCTTAGGCCTTCCTGCTTCTGGGGGTGGACGCCGAGGTAGTCTCTCCTCTCCCATTGCTTGTCAACAAGGTCCTCTGAATCTGATGACGCTCTCTCTAGGATTTGGCTTGGCATTCTCTTTACCACCTCTGACCTGAACCCTTCTATTCCCTGCAGTTTATATACAAATTCAAAATTTTGTACAAGCTTAACAAAAAAAAATGAGATAAAATACTACTAGAAAAAAAGTTGGCACAAACTAAGGGCGCGTTTGGTGCATTATAAAAGACAGTCGTATTGTATTAATACAAAATAAGGTATTTGGTATAATTCTATATTAGATTATTTCTGTATTGTTAGTTTTGATATGTATATCCTTTTCTTTTCCCTCTTTCAATCTAAGTTCTAACCAATTTGTCCAACATCAAAATAACTTCCATTTTAAAGTGACTTGAAGAACTTCAAAAAGCCAATGATTATGATTCTTGTGAAGAACTGGTAGAGAGGAACAAAAGCTAGGCTCAAGATAATCAAACCAAACGATTCACTCACAAGTTCGTCGATCAGCCACATCATTCTCGTCTTTTGCCGGTTGCCTCTGTTTCCAAGATCCCTGTAGGCCTCTAGTACGGCTTTGCACACAGGGATTACATCGTCCGCCGACACCCACGCATCAAGAGGGATCGCCTCTTCGCATCGTTTGGGGCTGAAGAAGCCTCCCACAAGCAGATTGAATCCAAACCGCCCGTTTTTCGTGGCAGGCATGTACGCGAGGTCGTTGATGTGAGGATGCTCGAAAAGATCATGAGAACCAATCACACACACATTCCACTTCCTCGGCCTGCATAATCATCTAGTTACTAATTTAACTAACCAATTCTCGAAATCCAAAAACTACTTGTAACATTACAACTGAGAATCACCCAACTGTGCCAACAAGAAAACAATGGCCTAAAAATAGCCTGACATTGCAATTCACAAAGCTAACATAGATTCACCAAACCAATGACAAATTAAGCTACTAGTGATAGTTACTTGATGAACACTCTTGATTATGAATCTGGCACTTACAAGTTACTGATGATCGGGTTGCCCCGCGCATTGGCAGTGATGAATTGGGACAACAAGTTCGTATAAGGTCTCGTGTCGACGATCTCGTGCGGGTCAATGCCCGCAAGAGGGTTACCGACCGGGTTTCTCACGTTGTCCATGCCACTCTGCAAGCTTGTCAACCCAACTTCAGCCAAACCCTTCAGTATCTCCGGGACGTCGGGCAGCACCACCCCCCGGATTTGCCAATTCTGCCTCGTCGTCACGTCGGCGCAACCCTCCTCTCCGTATTTCCTAATGACGCTCGCCAGGTACCTCGTTTGAGCACTTGTGGTGACCCCATTGGGGAGCTTCAACCTCATCATGAACCTACCATCTGATTTCACCGCCATTGAAATGAAAAACTACATCAGAGACAAACTAAATGACAATCCTAATAGAACAACCCCTACACATCAGTATTAGTGGCAATCACAGTTAGCTTGTCAACTAAGCCAAAAGTTCACATGTTTATTGATCTATATAGGCACTCAAAAGACTATGACATGAAACTGTATGATCTTAAAACCAATGACTTCGAGAGGGAGAGAGAGAGTGAAACTCACACTGGTGCTTTCTTCTGTGGAAAAGGCCAAGCCATTTGAGCCTGACATCAATATCATCCTTAGTGGCCTTAGACTTGTCAATCTCCTCCATAGAGAGCTTGGCAAGCTCTTCGATCCCATTCTCCATGAAGAGCTTCATCGGCTCTTTCTCAATCTTCACTTTCTCCTGAGGGTTAAGCCCTTCCCTGAACTTCTCCTTCAACACCCAAAACCCATCTCTCTCCTCCACCCTCGGCTCCAGCCTCCCGGCGTCCACCGCCGGCGCCGGCGCCGGAGCCACCGCCGGAGTTGTGGCGAAGAGCCTAGTCTTGCTGTTACCGGAAGAAGCGGAAGAAGAAGAAGATGATAAAGGGGGAGAGAGAAACCGAACTGAGAGCGACGACATGGTCAAAGGGCAGAGAAAGCTTGAAGCTTTGAGGGACAATCAGAGTGGGCTGTGGGCAGAGAGAAAAAGGGTTTGCATAGTTTTGAAGGGTTGAGAGTGAGAGAGCTTAAAAGAGAAGAGAAGAGAAGAGAAGCTGAGAGCCTGAGACTCTCAGAGTTTGTGGACTGAGATGAAAAGAGACTCTTGGGTAGTGCTAAAGGTCACCTCTTTCTGGCCAGCAAAGGTTGAATCTTTGGAACGTGGTATTTTTTATGGCGGTTTCTTCGCTTTTTACCACGCGCGCACTCTCTCTATAAATGTACACACACGCACACACACATATATATATACACACACTATATATAGCAATTTAGCAATTGGCACCAACTTGTTTGTTTTTTTTTTGACAATTTGGCACTTCAAGGTTTTTTTTTTTTTTTTTAACATCTTAGATCTTGAATTTTAAAATCTTGTTAATGAACTTTGATTGTTAAAGGATGTTCAATTTTTAAGAAATGTGGGATTCGGCTACTAATTTGGCCATGGCAACAGATACAAGTATACAACTGACTATATCGATCACTATTTGGAAAAAAAAAAATTATAAAATAAGATCATTTTAATCACCATTTAATTATCTATGTCTCATGTAGTATGTTTTTATTTGTTTCTATTAAATGCTTGTAGTGTAAAATTATAAGTGTCACACAAAATAGGTAAATATTAGTAATATACAAGAAGAAAAGGCATTTATCAAAATTCTCTAAAAAAAATCAATCTGGATTGTTAAATAAGTAAAATTTGTAAGACTAAAATATTATGATTTAATTATATTTAGATATGTTTATCATTTATCAATGTGAAACCTACTAGGCTACTAACCTTTTTTTTGAGTCAAAACCCCAAAAAAAAAAAAAACTACTAACATTTAAAAAAAGTTATGATTCAAATTATAAAGCACAATAAATTTAGGAACCAATAGTAGTAAATGCTGAAATATTCACTTCTATTTATAGCTCTCTTCCAAAACCGACTGCTGCAAGTGTGTTCGAATTTCATCTTAACCTTGAGTTTTTTATTATTATTATTATTATTATTATTATTATTTTATTGGCTGCGGGTTTTGTTGTTTTTTATTGTTTGGTTTAGCCCTGAGTTAGACTAACATGTGCCTGCCACATGATTGAGTGGTTCTTTTTTCACCTCCACATTTTATTTTTTGTATTATTATTATTAAATTTTTTTTTTTGTGAAACAGGAAAAAGGAAAACAATGACGAAGTAGATATTAAAATTTTAAACAAGTCATATTGATATTCATTCAATTATTCTAGACGCCCAATAAGGCAATAAGTTGCAATATGTAAAACATACATATCATCAAAAATGAGACGCTAACTAACACCATATCTATCTAAACATACTATAGTTATCACATTAATGCTAAAATATCATATTTTTTTGTAACATAATACCATTATTTTCTTCTTAACACATGTTTACAACACATATACTGATAACAGCCATGCATACAAATATTAGAGTCCTGTTTGATTTTGATCAATTCACATATGTACAAAACTTTATAAAGCAATTACATTTGATCCGTCAAATATTACCAGGGATTAGATATAAAAAAATCAATAGCCGAATAGATAAGAAGAATCTCAGGTGGAGAATTCTCCACCACAGAGAATAGTTATAGATCGTCAAATTTATCTTTTTAATAGATCTCACTACTTAAAAAGATTAATTTGATTATCTAAAACTATTTCATGTGGTGAGAAATTCTCCACCTGATAATTTTCCGAATAAATAATCTAAAACCAAAGAATATAATAAATGTAAAGTTTGATTTTTTTTTTTTTATACACAAGACACATTTTCCCTAAAAAAACCCAAAACAATGCACATTGTTTAGATGTCAATGCCATGTCAATGTGTTAGCGGAAAGAGTGACGTGAAAAAGTGTTGCAAAGTCTCATCCTTCCCAACTAGCCAAAAGCCACAAACGACCCACTACACATCACAAAAACAATAATGTCAATAATGAAACCAAAATATTATTTAAATAAAAATTAGAAAAATAATACCTTTAAACAATGCAAAGTGCCATTCTCGACCCGCCGCGGATTTCTCAACTAGCCTCACTTTGTTCTGACTTTTTGTCTGTGGCTGTGTGTGTCTCTCTCTTTTATTTTTTATTTTTGGCTAATATTTTATAGTCTTTTTATTCAATACTCCAGTTTAAATTGTATATTAAAATGATAAATTGAAATGACATAATAACAAAAAAAGACAAATTATTATAACAAGATATATTAAATTTATATTAATGTATTATAATCATTTTTAATTATATTATTTTGTTTCATAATAAAATACTACACCGCCTATCCTGAATAAAGTATTATATATTTCTCTGTTTCTCTATCTCTCTCTTTTTTCTTTTTGGCTAATATTACTTCCTTCCTTTTATTTCTAGGAGTTGGAAGCTTCCTTTTTGCTTAGGGTTCACTGAATCTGAAATTAAAATACTAATCTCTTTTCTCTTGTCCCCTAAAATATCTTTTGATTAGATATAAAGGACAAAAGATAAAGTGATGACCATAATAGTGTATTTTAATCATACGACACCCTGATCAATTAGGTTCTAATTCTTAGCCAAAAAAAAAAAAAGGTTCTAATTATAATGCATCTTTCATTAGTTGATCTAATAATGTCAATTGCTACAAATTTTGTAGTGTACTTAATCGAATTATTAATTATTGAAGAACAACTAATTTTACACGCAAGCTTTATTTTTATGAGTTGCGATATGACATGTAATCATGATTAATTAATTACAAGTGGCACAATGATAAAATAGAAGAGGCTGTAACCAAATTGAGTTTCTCATCAAATGAATTTTTAAGGTCTCCAAGGCATCAATCCTGACTTACTTGTCTGCCTAGTTGCTATGTGCGGATTACCATATGGACCCACATTTTCTCAATCTTACTTATTAGTAATTTTCTTAATGACTCTTTTAGACAAATCACTTTTGAAGACGGTGTATAATTTTATTCGACAAATTTATTTTGTTCATACTTTATGCCGCCTTTAAATATAGTATATATAGAAAGAAAAAAATAGTACCGGGGGCAAAATGACAACCCCCGTTAGGGGAAACCATTTTGGTCATTTTTGACCATTCTAAATGATTTGAAAATTGTTTAGAAAATAATTTGAAAAATAGTTTGAAAAATAGTTTGACTTTACAAATTTCGAGTGGTATAAATAGTTGAGATTTAAAGATATTATATAGGGATTTGGAAAGTTGAAAAAAATAGTTGAAAAAAATGGAATAAAATGGAATGATTTGGAGGATTGAAAAAGGTGAAAAAATGGAATGGAATGGAATGAGGAGAATGGTTTTCCCAAACAGGGACTAACAAGGCTATAATTCTGACATAAGTCCTTAATTTCTCATGAAAACAAGGGATTGATAGTTTTCACGATGTCTCAACAAAACTAGAGGCCTAGTAGCAAAAAAAAAAAAAAAAAAAAAAAAACAAACAAACAAAACTAGAAGCCTTTAGGACAAAAAAAAAAATGTAGCAGGGTTTTAAATAAGAGGAGTGTTGTGCGGCTGTCGAATCGTGACCGTCCGTAGGAGTGGATCCCACCGTGGAGCCCACGCCCACGGACGGTCACGATTGGACAGACGCATCACCCGCGTCTTTCCTTAGCATATTTCTTTAAATAATATGCTCTTTCTCTAAAGTCTAACCATCATCAATCTTTGCGATTATATACAAAATTTTCAAAATGTTAAATGATATTGATAATGTAAACATATTAACATATACAACGAGCTAGTGAATAGAGATAAATGATGTCAATAATGCCACTTCCTCTTCCAACATATAGGGCTGAAGAATTTTATATTTTACCCTACCTAAAATTTTCTTGAGAAAGTTGGATGAAAAATGACAATGCATGAAAGTCAAGAAGTTGCAAAACGAAAAAAAAAAAGTGTTTTGAGCAAGATTAACTTCAGCAAAAGAAAATTTTATGAAAAGCAGGACAATCATATAGTAAATCTGTAACAGTCTGTTAAAACATTTTTCTCCTAGTAAAAAGAATCCAGAGCCAGCTACATCAATGGACTCGTCTGAGTAATCAAGCAATCATAAATATTCATGGTTATTCTTTTTCACTAAGAATCTAGCAGTTTTTGCTATTGTAATGTAACATCAAGTGTTGTACAAAAAAAAGTGTCAAAACACAAGTCCTCCAAAGAAATCACCTCAAGCTTCGCTTCTCCATGTTAAGCACTAAAACTGCTGAAAATGAGCCATCCGATTGCTCAAAGTAGTGAAAAAGGTGGTGTAGGCGTTTTCGGCGCTATACGAATATCACTTCAAACTTGCGCAAGGATTTTTCTCCACGTGACTTCGGAAGCCGCCGTCCCCTTTGAATTTGAAGGTGTATAAAGCTTGTCTCTGTGTCATGCCAACGGGGTATATTCTGTACACTTTGAGTTCATTTCCTCCTCGTATGCTCTTAGGTCTTTCTGGTTTCCAAATAGGGACGTGTTTTAGAGAGTTGAACTTAGCGAGCACCGCAGCCTCCAGCGCCTCCAGAGTCAGATCCCCAGAACTGCCCAACAAAAATCATGATAATATAAAATTTATCATAATTCAAAGTGGAAGAGGATTTAGGATAAAATGCTATATTTGACCCAATTGATCTATATGCATGGATTCATATATGACAAAATCTTCCTGGGAAAGAAGAAATGGAAACAAGCACAACGTTCGTCTTCCTTGCATCTGACCTCAGTTGAAAATAAACACAGGTAATCACACATATTGACACGTGCACAAACCACAAAAGATGATGATAGCAAAGTTAGACTGATTGTAAATGAACCCAGTTATTGCAAGTATGAGCTTAAACCTTGATATCGGCCAAGTGCACAACGATTACCTTAAGTAAATCGATTCCATCTGAAACCTCCCTCTTTCTCGCACATACAAGTGATAAACAGTATTTGAGCCTCTAGTACACTTGCATGGTCGTTTCTTGAACCTTGGTTTCTTCTCTTCTTCTGCTCGAATTGATGTTGCCAGGTGAATGCAAAGTCGGCACGATGAATGTACCGCTGCCATATCTACAAGGGCCTTGAAAGAATCGGATGGACCCTCGTACTTCCACCTAAACAATGGGGACCATATAAATTAGTCAAAGTAGAGCAAAATGGAAGAATTGTGCTGGACAATATATAAAAGTAAAACAAATTAAAAAAAAAAAAAAGGTCAGCTCTTTCACTCTCTTTTAGCTTTTTTTCGCAAAACTGGATCAATTTCCTTAATATGGCACATTCACCTTAATGTCTGGTTATATGCTTCAGGATTCTCTGAAAGGTATTTCATTGTCTTCGCAACTGAGTCAACATCACTTAATTCCTTAATATGCAAAATTGAACCAGGAGCGGGAGCAAAATCTTGAATATTTGGAGGACCAACAACAACTGGCACGGATCCTGAAAAGTTGCATAAGAGAAAGTATAAGACGTCAATCTTGTAAATTTAGTCCTCAAGTTGTATCCAATAATCCAAAACTCAGCCCAAATATTGCAAAAAAGAAATTTTGATTTTTTTTTTTTTTGGATGATCAATGAGAGTAACTTCAACTGAAGAATTGCTAGTGAATTGAAACTGTACCAATGAGAGTGACTGATAAGACTTGGGTAGAATAGAGGTAGTGGGCGAAAGGCTGTGTGTTTGTGTGGTGTGAGAGAGAGAGAGAGAGAAAGAGAGAGGGGTTGGAAGCACAATAGTTTTCATACCAGCAACAAGAGACTGGAAAAATTTCTCAGTGACATAATCCTCCTCGTTGGAATTTTCAAAAGCCAAACTGAACTTATAGCGCTTCAGAGCCTGAACTTTGTCCACTGCATGACAGATATCAGATTAAAAAAAAGTGTAATTTCTACACGACCCTTTACTAAGAGACAATATCATGGATTCATAGTAACCAGAAGTCATGGTGTCAACATCAATATAAGGAAACAATCTACGTTTCAGTTCATACAGCCAGACACTATGAGGAACCAATATCATAGACCACGATTACTCAATTGAATCTCATAGTTACAACTTCACCTGTCTCAAATTTTCAATGAACATACTGTTACATGACGCCCAAAACACATGGATCCAAGTTAAATCAAGAACTATAACAAATCCAGATTCATGATTCAACAATTGCAAAATACGAAATACATTGCAACCCATGTAAGAATTTCACCTTTTCCATCACGGTTTCTGTGGCAACCCCCATAAGAATCTATCTTGATGTTTGCCTTTTCAAGAGCTTCAAGAGCTTGCAAGCGGAAGTTGCGTGCACCACAATTGGAAATAAATGCAGCTGCAAGTGCTTTCTCAGTCTTTGGAAGCACTGGTCCCATGATATCGTACTCCGCCCACGAAAAGTATCCAACAGGAACATCTGATGAGAGACTAGTTGTCATGACAATATTATATCCTCTCCTAGTAATAAGAAAAGTTTTAGAAGTTAGCTTTGACGGGCATTTTTCATGTAAGAAAGCAAAAGCTCCATCACTGGAAACAGATAACCCAAAGTAGACGGCCGAAAACATGGTGCTAACAAAATGACCAAGTAAACTCCTTGGATGAAAAATTATCGAAGACTGTTGTCATCGACAAGTATTTTTTCTAATAGAACTCCAAAATATATCTAATATGATCCTCATCTGCACCATCTGCCCGTTGTTAAATACTCAAATGATGGAATACACAGAGTTATTTACAAAAGTACGCAAATTTAACAATATATAGCATGTTGCCTCCATTTTGATCACTCAATAGTCATTTTTCATATTCATCAAGGTAACAACCGAAAGAAAAATGCAAAGAATATTCCAACGCTAAACAAAGAAAAAACAAAAATCTGATTTCAACATTAGGAATTCAGACCATGATGGCCCCTTAGCCTATTTAAAAACGAATAAACTAAAAATATACCAAACACATGCATTTTCCATCCTAACCAAAATTTTATTCCAAAACAAGAGGAACATGTTTTTTTTTTTTTTTTTTCTTTTGTTGGTTTTCTTTCCCCTTGATAGTATATCCTCCAAAAGAACAAATAAGCTTATCAGATTGTGCTTACCCACCCTCGTGCCTGAGCAAGATTGTTCTCAGAATAGTACTGCGATGATTCCATTGATCGAAGAACAGTAGCTGTTCCCTTTGGTTGCGGTATGCCGAAAGCAGCGTCGGCTTTCTTACTATCGTCAAACCCAAAATGACAGCCCACGGCACAAGAGCTCCACTCCTGTACAGAAGAAAAAATAGAGAAGTGAACACAAAGTCTCACTCTACATCCGCATAAAAGATCATATGCTCCAAAATACTTCTACTTCGAGTCTCCCAAAAACAAAAAAAATTTACTCTAAAGTTCATAGTTCATACACAGAGGAAAGAAAACGTTAAGCTTAACGTAGATAACAGATCAAAGGTCACCATTGACCATGATCAACTGAGGTTAAAAGAACTAAATAGACAAACGCTAATAGAACAATCACTTTTTCCTAAAGTTAATGATCAATCATTTGCTAAAATACCCTTTATGTGACTCAATATTTTCTTTCAAAACCACGCAACTGAAACAACTACCTTCTAAAACTTCTACCATGAATATCAACTCACTAAGATTACACAAAAGAACAAGACCCAAAAAAATAATAATAAAAGCCATCAAATTCAATAGCAAATCCACAAATTGACAAGTAATTTGACTGTCCAAAGACTAAAAAGAAGTGTTGATCCAAAATTCCAATTCAAACCAAAGCCTAACGGATAAACTAGCCAATACAAAAGGGATATATATGTACGTACATGTATAAATTGCATATACCTGTTCAGCACCAGAGACAAAAATTGGTTCTTTAGCGAAATCCCTCTCGTACTGGACCGAGTCCTCCCTCTCCAGCCACTCCTGGCAGCCCTTCAGGTCCGACTCGGAGCTCCGATCGCTGAGGATCGAAACCTTGATCTCCTCGCCGCGAACCGGCTGGGCTCCGCCGGCCCCGGAGCCGGCGCCGCCGCGGTGGAAGAGGTCGGCGAGGGAGTCGACCATGGCGGCGTTCTTGACCATGTCGAGGCGGCCGAGGAAGGCGATCTCCGAGACCACCACCAGGGCTACGAACAGAGGCATCAGATTCATCCACTTCCTCTTGCTCGCCGTCGCCGGAACGTCGTGGCTGGCCGGCGCCGCCGCCCCTGGTCTCGGCCCTCCTCTCTGGCCTCCGAAGATACCCATGGATCGATCAACCAAAAACCCTAGGAAACCGAGAGAGAGAGAGAGAGCCAAACAGGGTTGTTTTTTTTTTTTTTCCTCTGTCTCTATAGTTGCATAGCCATGGATGAATTGAGCAGTCAGAGATTTTATGTTAATGATAAAAAAAATTTAAAAAAAAAAATAAAAAGGAAAAAGTCTATGGAGGTGGTGGTGGAATCATGGGACTGTGGGGACTATTGAAATTGAATATTATTCAAAATTGGTTGTGTTTGTTTGGGAAGAAAATGAGGGAAAACAAATTGGATTGGACGAAAAGACTCAGAACAAGAAAAGAAAAGTCACGACGAAGCTATTAAATTCATTTCTTCAAGTCTAATTACTAATAATTAATATTTAATAGCGTCTGTATTTGTTAGGACGGGCATGATCGGATACATGGTGGTCCATGGTAAGTTAGGCAGTAGCGAGCTAGCGATAGAGCTTCTCGCCATCTCTAGTCTCACACGCTATGTGCTACAGCCTATGCCTTACACTACAGGGAGATTCTGTGGGGTTTTTTTTTTTTTTTTTTTGGTTTTAGATGGAGAGTGAATATGTACCGTTAGATTTATTTTTTCAGTTGTTTATGATAGAGAGTGAATATGTATCGTTGGATTTATTTTTTAATTGATGTTATGTTTATTGATAGATGTCTATCAGAAATTCATAATCGATTTTTTACTTACCTTTCGGTAAATCATTTTGTCCCTTCTATCTTATTTTTTGGATGAAAAAAATAGTTTGAAAAAATAATATAAAATAATTTGATTTTGCAAATTTCAAAATGGTCTAAATGATTGAGATTTAAAAATATTGTATAAAGATTTAGAAAATATAAAAAATTATTGAAAAAAAAATGATTAAATGGAATGGAATTAGGAGAATGAGCGAAGCGGCCATACCTACACAAAATCTTTAAATAATATTACTTTTTGAAATATTTTTAGTTGAGCGTGCTTTATTATTATTTTTTCTCTTATTTTTCTATCATATTAGATTTTTATCAATACGTATCAAATTAAATTTTGTTATTTTCTCTTTTGTATTTTTTTCTTATTTACACCGATTGAAATTTCTCAAAATATTTTTTAGCAAGAAAAAATTAAAAATAATGTAAAATTGTAATGTTGCAATGTCATTTCAAACCGTATTGCTCCTAGCAAAAATACTATTAATTGCGCTAATTTGGGGGCTAATAGTTTTTCTCGACCAGAGCACAAAATGTCTATATAATTGCGTATTGTGTGAATGGTTAAAATTTAAACATTTAACCTTGAGAATTGATATTGAGAAAATGAAAAATCATTTAAATATAGATAAATTTGTATTAAACAAAAATAACTTTTTAGGTCCATATAAATGTGAAATTAAAAAGTTCGAGTATTTTATTATGAAAATAAAAAGAAAAAGTGTATATCGTTGTATACTTTTACAAGCGAAAGTTGTGTACTTTTGCGGAAGATGTACCCTAGAAAGTAGAAAGTTCCAAGAAGTGCGAGTACAAATTTGTAAATTTACAAACTTACAAAGGGACATTATTTATATAATGGATTTTTTTTTTTTTTTTGCAATCATTATATAATGGTATTATGTATACAATTTAACAATTTTTTTTTCGATATATTCACCTATAAGTAGGGTGGCAATTCGTGTCGCGTATCGTGTTCGTGTTCGTGTCTTAATCATATCTAATGAATTTTGGTTAGACTTAAACACGATCTATTTATTAATCGTGTCTGAAATGAAGACCCAAGCATGACACATTTAAATATCGTGTTAATTATGTCACTAAATTACGACTCATTTATAAGTCGTGTCTAATTGAGTCTAAACAAATCGTGTCACTCTCGTGTTTATTAACCCAATTAGCTATATTTGAGTTTAAATCAATAAATTTTTAATTATTTTTTGTAAACTTAAAATATATATTTTTTTTAAATAAAAGCCTAATCTTGATAATGTTTTTTATTATGACAGTAATTCTTATGTCATGCATATGAAAATTATTAATTAATAAATAAATAAAATTTTAGTACATGTAAATATACGTTAAAAGTGTATATTTATTTATAATTAATTTAATAATCATCTCTTAGCGAGTCTTATCGTATTCGTGTCATGTTTATCAATTATTTCATCGTGTTAATCGTATCCGACCTGTTAAGACCTAGACCCATTAAATGAGGACTCACACTAGCTAACTTCGTGTCGTGTCTCGTGTATGGACCTAAATTGCCGGCCCTACCTATAGGATATAACAAAATGGGCCAGTTAATCAATTAGTCATTTTAAAGGTAAAGTTCATAGTTTCACGAAATTAGAGATTTAGTCATAGCATGTAACATTTTTCGTAACATATAACATATATACGTGTAAAAAATGTAACATTAAATGTTATACTTTTACACGTATATATGTTTCATATAACAAATAAATTTATATTTTATAGCTAAATCCCTAATTTCGTGAAACTATAGCTAAATCATAAAAAGTTACCCAAAAGTTTGGTTAAATGCCTAAAAAAACTCTAACAAAATACCATAAATATCTATAGGATTTTATTGAAATACCATGCTTGTCTTTTGCGTTTTTTTTAGTACAAAATTTTGGTTTTTAGTCTTTCAATTGAATAAAAAATATGATTTATTATGATATGTCATTGATTAAAAAATATAAAAAGTATGATTTATTATGATATTTCATTTATTAAAAAATATACTTTTTCCTTAAAATGTCTAAATGATTTAGTCTTTTAGTATCTTATAGATTATTTGATCAAAAGAACCAAAAAAAAAAAAAAAAAAAAGATATGCAATTACAGTACCGGCGTTTTTTTTTACATTAAAAGTAAAAAATATATAAATTTTTGTATGGTTGAGAAATAAATTTGTAAGCATAAGATAAAAGTGTGAGATTTATTTTTTGAGATTTCAATAAAGCACAAGAGATCATTATAATATATCTAAAAATAATAACTTAATACCACCGCATCGCACTCGTTGGCGTGAAAATTGGTAGCACGACTTATGGTTATGGGAATATTTGATTCTTAATTGATTCATTGTTTTCCTTTGTATCTTTCAAACCCGGAGGGCACGAAAGTAATAGACACAAGAATAAATGTGATGTACTTGTCTAAATTCATTTCATACGACCAAACGTGAAAGAAAGTGGGAGACATTCTAGTGAGATCATCTAGCAATAGAACCAAAAATTAATTATGGTTCATCCAAGGAATAATTCTAATTGGGGATACCAAAATCACGTATGAAAGTGGACCACTTTTTTATAATATTATATATATATATATATATATTAATATATATGCCATCGTACTATATACCAGTGTAAATACATTGTAAATTTATTTAAACTATATATTTTTTAAAATAAAAAAATAGTGAAATAATTTGTTCTATTAAAGAATTAAAAGACATAAAAAATAAAAATAAAAACTATTGACATTTGAAATTTAAAAAAAAATCTAAAAAGAGCACAAAAATAAGTATGAAAATACTAAAAAAAATCCACAAAACATACAATTTTAAAATTAATTTAAGCATGACATGATGGGTGTAAAAAAAATAAGAAAAAAAAACTAACTGAGATAAAAAAAATAAATAAAATAAAATTCGAGCCCTAGAGGTATAGAAAAAGTAGTTAAAATGAAGGGATGGAAAATATTCAAAAGATAAAGTAAAATAATATATATATAAATCAATATTTAAAAAAATGGACTATTCATATGCGGACCATATTTATATATATATATGGGTCAGTTAGGTAGATAGCAATTTTAGATTATGTGTTTTTAAAAAATAGTCACAGTTTCAAAAAGTTTATAAATTAGCCAAAATTACTGTCAGAAATTTCTGACACGTGTTAGAAATTTTGTCAGAAATTTCTAATTTCTGACAGTCTTAGTTTTTAAATTTTTTAAAACTGTGATTATTTTTTAAAATTATTTTGTAAATAGATGTTATTTTCTTAAAATTTCATATATATATATATATATATATTGAGGATTACGCGGACCATATATTTAAAAAAAAAAAAATTTAAACCCCCTAAAATAAGGTTTTTTTATTATGAGAAAGAAAGGAAAAAAAAGGCTCCGAAATCGCTTAAAAAAAAAGGCCTAAACTCTTGTAAAAAAACTCATTGGCACTTATAATGATAGTAATTATATATATATATATATATATATATATCAAAATTAAATATTTCAATTTTGTAGTTCAACTATGCAACATTTCAATCGTGCCACTACTCCAAAAGAAACTTTATAATTTTGCCAACCAAACAAGATAAATAAGCCCAGTCAATTAAATAAAAATTATAACTTTTTGAGCCCTCTTGACATACATTAAGGAACATTTACAAGATATATTTTTGGAATTACATGCTCAAAATGGATTTTTCTTTTTTAAAAAACTATATTATTTTTTAGGATTAATTTCATCATTTCCCCCTCTACTTTAACCCGAATATCAAATTACTCCCTATACTTCAATTTGTTACATCCGTTCTCCTTATACTTTTAAAACGTCTCAAATTTGTCATTCCGTTAACTTTTCCATCCAAAGTTGCCATTTTCCATCCAAAGTTGCCATGTGTCACATAATTAGATAGGTTTTTGTGCATTTGTAGGTAAAAATATATTTTTGCCCCTATTTGATATGTTTTTTCTTTTAAGGTTTTTATTTTATTTATTTTTCAATCAAGTGTTTCTAGCACAAAAAATATAACTAAAAATTATCAAATTTTTAGCTTAAGAAAAAAACTAATTGTTTTTAATCAAGTGTTTCTAGCACAAAAAAAAAAACCTTGAGAAAAAAAAGTATCAAACAGGAGCAGAAACATAATTTCACCTACAAATGCACAAAAACCTCTATAATTATGTAACACATGGCAACTTTGGATGGAAAAGTTAACGGAAGGACAAATTTGAAACGTTTTAAGAGTATAGGGAGAACGGATGTAACAAATTGAAATACAGGGGGCAATTTGAGATTCGGGTTAAAATAGAGGGGGAAATGGTGAAATTAACCCTATTTTTTATTTTAAATAGTCAGCCCGTTGGAAAAAAATGACTAACTCCACCATAAAAATCATTGCCGCTACAACACGGTAGACTTTGCCGCTCATGGGACAAAATAAAGTTGGTACAACAATCAAAAATGAAAAAGAATTACATGCCCAACTTACTTGTTCCCAAGCAATATACCCAACTTGTCATATGTTTATTTATTTTCGGTAATTATATACCCAACTTGTCACAAGAGAGAGCAAAATCAATACTCTTCGAATCTTAGCAATTATTTCAAGAAAATATCTTACGGCTTTAATGTACACTTCAAATCATAAAAATTCTTCTAGGAAAATATCACACGACTTTCAATAAACTAAAAGGTAGTTGCAATTTGCAAATATGATGCAAGTAGGGTATGGTCTATCACTTTTCTCTCCCTCAAAAAGGTACATTGAGATTAGGCATGCACATAGCAAAAAGTAAAAATCTGAGAATTACCGGATTTTTGTCCGGTTTTTTGTTAAAAAAAATTTACCCAAGATTTACCCGTGTAACTTTTGTATTTTTGCTTCATTCTCAACCCCCGTACATATACCCGGGTAATTTGTTAAAAAAAAAAAAAACCATTTTTCAGGTAGTTTTCGGATAATTACCCGAAAAAATGTGGCCGGGTAATTACCCGGAATTTTTGGCCGGATAATTTTTTTTTTTTACTCGATTGTGCATGGTTAATTGAGATACATCATTTTTAGTCTCATCAGTTCTTAACCATATCATCTAAAAGATATAGTTGAGAGGGAAAAACAAAAGACAAGATTTTTAACTACACAAAAGGTACAAAACTGACAGATAAATAAATATGTAAACATGCAAGGAAATTGTGGAACATTAAAAACATGATTAGCTCTACTATATCTACAAACTTGCCATGAAGAAAACAAATCGATCTGTCTATCTCCCATATTCTACATTCATTAGGTGTTGCTTCTATCCAAAATGAAATTGGTAGCAAAAATTGAAAGAACTGGAAATTAAACGTAAACTCGTCACTAATTACTAACAAGCGTGCCATTTATCCATCTCATCGACTCTATAAATCTTGTGCAAACGTACTTACTAGCTATTAGCATATAGCTTCATTTGTACAATTTTTACCCCCGAACGGACTTTTGGGGAAATCGTAACGGGGAACATCAACGCCCGCAGGGGATTTTACTGTAGAATTGCTACTCTTGAATCCCCGTCGCTGCAAATTTGTCTCTCAGCCATGAAACTCCTTTGCAGGTGCACTGACTACCTTCCAAGCTTTGGTTCTAGAGTCACAAGTCAGCTTTCTCTTATAAAATAATGGATAATGGATTCTCAGCAGACAGTCCTAAGTCCGACAGCAATTCATGGCATCCTTGTGCTTCTCTGTTAAAAGGATATGTTATGGACAATTGAAACATACGGGAGATCTTTTTTCACAAAATAAAAAAACAAAAACAAAAACAAAAACCAAACAAAAGTGACTTCACAACAACGTAGTACTATAAAGTCACAAGATCTCAATAGCGTAGTTTGTAAACCTATGGAGAATCCAAATTCATAGCAAAAAATATGCTTCAGGGTTGAGATAAATTACATGATCCTTGCTGGAACAATCACTTTCAGCTGTCTTCAACCTTTTCGCCACAGATTTACAGCTTGAATTTCCTCCAGAGATATCCACAAAATTCTGATCAGAAACCTCTGAAAAGGGTAAGACGTAAACATGCCGTGAATAGCCAAAACCAAAACCAAAACCCATTTGTTGCCATGTTGCATATATAGCTCAAAAAAATAAGTATAAGAACATCTAATTCTGAACATCTCAGTAGCCACACCACATGAAAAGTTAGTTATCGTATCATGCATGAGTGAACTAATTCTTGATGACTGAATAGCACAAGTTTCCATAGTTCAGAAATATTTGCTAATACTTAAAAAGGGTGTGCCTTTTGAAGTTAAAAGAATGTTCAAGATTCGTCGAAAGAGAACCCAAAATATGCCATCCTTTTGCTAATTATATAACCAAACCATCTGCTTATTCATTTCCTATTTTATATTCTGAACAAGCTACGTATGCTTTTGGCAACTGATCAGTTAGTTTTCATAACAAAACGTATCTCCTAGAATAAAATAACAATACATTACCCCTTCTTATCCCAATTATTAACCACCTTCACCGCTTTCGAAAAAGCAAAAAACAATAGATCTTGCAAACCCAATAGATAGACAGTATTACAAAATCAATAATGTAAAACTGGTAGCAGTCAATTTTCATCACCATTAGAAGAGATTATCATAAGTAATATCATATCATATCTGAGGATGAAAACTTAAAGACAGTGGGTAGTTAGCCGATTTAATCATTTAAATTGTGCTAATTCATCATGTCGTTTACATTATTTAGGGGGAAAGTGAAAGAAAAGGAAACAGTCTTGAGTAAAATGTTAAGCACTGGACATTAGCCAAACACATGTAACGAGACAAATAAACAAATAAAAGCGCACGTGCAAGTTGCAATTAGAATTTGCTTTGCAGCTAAAGGAAGATTAGCCAACGGAGAAATGAGTAAGCCAATCCTTAAATAACCATAAATGTAGTTTAACAACACAACCTAAAATTCTCAAACACAAAAGTTTGTGAATCAATACCAGGACAAAACAAAAATACATTATAACATGGCATTTCAGCTACATGAGCAAAAACACGTTACTAAACATACAGTATACCATGAAATTTCAGGTACATTAGCAAAAGAACAATGAATACAAGTGCTAAATCTACAGGAAAATCAAACAAATGATGAGTTTTTGAATAAGGGGGAAAAAATGACTTCTAAAGGTGAGTGTAAATGGCCAAGACTTGGAGACTTGTTTCCTTAGGTGGAAATGGAAGGTGTAAATTTTATGCAGGAAACTTGGTAGGTGCACCTCATGTAGTCATAATGCAAAGAATACATACTTAAACAAAATTAAGGTCGTCGTAAGGTAGATTGTTCAGTTCTATCTCCTTGTTTTGTAAGATTGGATTTCAGTTATAGGGGCTGTGATTGGAATCCATACAAGTACTAGCTATCTGGGAATATGAAACCAAATAAGGTATAGTCTTCGGGATAAGCGAAGTCAAGAAGTTACCTGCGCTGCTGGCAACTAAATCCTGATGGCATTTGTGACCTACACGGTTGTGCTCCAAACTTCTTGCCGATCCATGTAAGCATTTTAGCTTTCCTCTCAAGTGGCTTCCATTAGCTCTAAATGTCACATGTTCTTGAGCATCATTATATGCCATAGACCGGGGTTTACTTGAATATGTAAAATGAGGAAGCCATGGACTTTCAATCACCACACGGGAATCAGCTGTGCTATCCAATAGAGGTTCATTCGTCTCAAATTTGATTTTCCCTCGACGTTCATCTCCAAGCACCACAGCCTGATACAATAAAGTAAGCAACAGTTAAACTAGACAAAGGATGCGAGAACTCGGGTAAAAAGAATCTCATTTCTTTTCCTCTTTTGCAAAAAACAATCCAAGAAAGCAAAATTATAAAGTAACATTGGCTGCTATACCTGCTCAGAAGAATATGGAATCCGATAGTTCTTTTTCATTGCCCAGCCCCTCAAATGCATTGAATGGTATAATTCGTCGACAAATGATGCTTCCAGAGAGTCAAGATACCTACTGTGCTTCTCATTCGTCCACTCTGTGGACTTGACCTGCTATGCAAGACCAATATGAGCAAGATATACTTACCAAAACTGGAAAGATAACAAGGTCATCACCAAAATTATGCCAGAAAAATTTACAAACATAAGAAACAAGTGAAACAAGTAGGGAATTTTTTGCGATATAACGAATAAAACCACATTGCAATTACCAAAATTAAGAATTGGTTAAAATTATTGGAACCAGTATAATCATTTTATATTCTCAATTCCAACTTCCAATACAAGCATACGATGTCCAATTTGTCACGAAAATTTTCCAGTGAAATGAATTTGATATTTTTCAAAAGAATTTCAAAGAAACCTCTTCAGTTTTGCAAATACATATGATCTTCCTAACAGCTCAAGAGGATTCAGAGTCCAGAAATAAGACATAACAGTACATAATAATGTAATTTATCTCTAAATTTGAAAAAGTTTAGAGCATTTCTCACACAAGAGATCTCTCATTTTCCAGTTTTCCTAAATCTCATCGACGCATTGCTTAATTGTAAGAAATTTGGAAAGAAGAAAAAGAAAAGAGAGATTTTTTTTTTTTTCTATAATCTTGTGGCATGCAAAATACATAGGATGATCTAAAGCATAAGAAAAAAAATGTAAAAAAAAAAAATCAAAGCATAAAAACAAAGATTTCAACCAAGTTAACAAATATCCTCTCAGGAAAACCTCTATCCGAGTTCCAAAATCCAAACACAAGAACATAAATAAGAACCTCAATTTCAATTGATTCATTTTTTCTTTCTCAACAAAGAAAACACAAAAATAAAACCAAAAGCTAAAAAGAAAAAACAAAACAAAAATCAACAAGTGCACAATTCAAAGCTGAAACTTAGAGAGACGAGAGACGAAAAAAAATCACCAGTCCAGAGTCATCGCAGCGAAGCCAGAGATCTTTGGAGGTGTCGAGGGTAATGGCGGACGATTCCGAGTCCGAGTCCGTCCGATTCAACTCACACCCCAGGCAATCCGCCGCGCCGGCGGGATCCGCGGACAACGGCATTAGAATATTCGCTCGGAGATTCTCCCCCGCTCGGTTTCGCTCCGTCGGTCCGGAAATCGGACAAGGAAAAGGAAAAGCAGACGGTGATTTTCCGCGAAAGTTCTTTCCCGAGAAAATCGTTTTCCCTAGAATTTAGCAGGAAAACCCTCCGAACCCAAACGGAAGAGAAGAGAAGAGAGGAATGAGTTTTTTAAAGAGAGAGAGAGAGAGCGGTGTTGTTGTTGTTGTTGTTGTTGGGGCCAATTAAGGCTCCACATGGCGTCGCTTTTACACGTGTCAGTCCCATCAGCTTAGTGCCACGTCATCAGCGATAATATCTTCGGCCAATGTCAGCCAGATATTTTCTCTCCTTGCCCGACCCAAAACCCGCGCTTTTCTCTCTCCTCTCCCTCTTTTTTTATTCTATTTTTATTTTTTTATTTGCTTCATGCGTGAGACTTGGGGAAAGATAAGTAAAATATCAGGTTCGCCACGCACAAGGGGTGGTTTGGGAAAGTTGAGAAATTTATAAAAATATCATGAAAGATCTTGATTCATAGAAGTAAATTTGCTTAAATAGTATCTATATCTTACTCTTCTGTTAATAATCTTTTTCTCATAAAATTGATGAAGAAAATGACAAAATTAACCAAAAATAAAGTGACATCGACATGCAAATAATCTATTTGGATGTCATAAATCAAAAGATGGGTCTCTAAAGACTAAAGTAGAAGTCTCGTAGAATTTTAGATAATAAATTAATATGGTATGTTTAGAGAAACGTAGAACGTAACTTAATTTTCTCATAAAATTTCAAGTAATAAAGTAATAAGGTAATTTAAAGACGTTGAAAAATTAGAAAAATAACACTTTGAAACATAGATTTTGATTCATGTATTCATGGAAATAAAATTAACTGAAATTAAAGTGACATAGACATAAATAATCTTTTAGATTGCATAAATCAAAAGGATGTACCTTAAAAGTAGAACATAGCCTAATTTTCTCATAAAATGTTAGGTAATAAAGTAGTTTATATATGAGCTATTTAACACTATTTTGGGATTTTTGTTTCCTTTAGGAAAATATCACTTTTGATTATCATTATTCATGATAATTTCATGCTTCAATTTCAAAATTGACAAAAGGTGCAAGGATAAATTTTGAGTGACACAAATCAGACAAGTGAGTTTGAAAAGTGACCAAAATATTAAATTCGCATAGTTAACATTTTTTAGATTAATAAACATTTTGAAACAAAATAGGTGTTAAATAAACCTACAGTATGCACTAAAAATTCTGTTTTCTTTTGTTTATTGAAAAAAGTTAAAAAGTACAATAAAGTTGGGAATTGAAAAAAAATACAACTTTAATTGTCATTTAATAATCTTTGCCCAAATAGGTGTGTTGTTTTTATTTTTACTTTGTATTTATAGTGTAAAAATGAGGACATAAATTAAATATACAACATAAACAAGATATCAATTATTAATGTGTCAAAAAAAATATTCCTCAACATCTTCATTTATGATAACTTCTTTAATTACCATTTTCTAAAATTACTAAAATAATCATATTTTATCAATATTATGAGATATAATTTATTTGCTATGCTATGCTATCATTTTGCATACTTTTCATTTTGAATGTCCAATTATTACATTCACCCAACGACGAATTCTGACCGTCGAATTTATATTTTTAAAATATATAATTTATTAAAAAAATAAATCTAACGATTTAAGATCATATTCTATCACAATCTTTTCTCACAAGAGAATTTTTTCATATATATATATATATGAAAAACTTTTGTAATAGAATATCCTATCGATAGAAAATAATTCTATATCGTCAAATTTTTTATTATTTATTTTTTTGAACCTCACTGCTTGAAAAAATGGATACTAAACTAGCCTCAACCGCATATTCTTTATATATATATATATATATTAATATATATATATATAATGTATTGATTCTATACTCTTATCTCTACTTGTTCCAACTGTTATTCTAACGTTTATAACACATTAAATTACGATACTAACCTCGGGGTAAAACTGAGCGCGTGAAGGCCAAGGCCGTGTTTGTCAACGTGTATCCGATCTCCTCCTGGCGCGTCCAGGGGAGTCAATAGATGAGACCGCACTTCGAGCGAGTCCCAGATAGAGACAGAGCAGACAAGACATAAAAACACCCAACGTGGACCGAAGCCGAGAAATTATTTGGTGCAGCAGGACTTATTTCTGTTCCCATGGGCCGGCACGAAGAAAATATCATCGGACTGTCCAATCCAATCATGATCACAACAACCAAAACCCTGTGACTTTGGTGGGACCGTTAGGTAATTGGCCACTATCAGACAACGATGCTATCCACATTCCATTTGGGATGCAAATCAGCTGATTTAATTGAACTTTTTATTCATGCTTATTTAATAATAATAATCGAGTGATTTTAATTGGAAAGTTGGTATCTGAAAATTTGAGATATTTTTTGAGTTCAGGCCATGTGATTGGATTTGAGATTCCACAATAGTGTACAGTTAGTGATTGATCTTAATTGGGATAACAAACAAACAGACAGAAAAAGAAAGTGAAAGTAATGGCATATTTGATATTTCTTACCTGGATTATGGGATTTAATTATTGAAATTAAAACCATAAAAACTTAATTTGTTCCTTGTATTGTATATCATTAGGAGATCAATAAACAATGCAATTTGTTTAGGAATTGTTTTGTAACTGTTGGCGTATAATAACAAAGCTAGAGAAGTGCTTGAGAAATTAGTCAAAGATAGAGAGGTCTTTGTTTGATCAAGTCTAAAATAAAATATCCAAGGAAATGTCTTTTTCTTGTCAAATTAAATGTAAATCATAAGGCCATGCTTTTCTCGTAAACATCAAGTTTTTTTC
The DNA here is from genome assembly GCA_018132145.1 of Boehmeria nivea var. tenacissima. NCBI lineage: Eukaryota > Viridiplantae > Streptophyta > Magnoliopsida > Rosales > Urticaceae > Boehmeria > Boehmeria nivea. The sequence continues at coordinate 16,040,775 of CM030878.1, read as the reverse complement.
AATGTATAAAATAAGCAACAACTCTTTTTTTTTTTTTTTTGGGAAATTGGAGGTTGGTTGGGTTCACATTTTTACACCCCCAATCACACAACACAAGTATTAACTATTTCAAATTTTCAATAGACCGTGTGGTGTTGCATTTATCTAATTCAAAATGTTGAGGTTTTTGGTGATCACATGTATAAGCTACATAAACACGATATTCTAAATGAACTACATGAATTGTGTTTGATTAAATATTTAGCATTAGGGAACGGAAAAGAAACAAAACAAAAAAAAAAGAAAGAAAAAAAAACAGAGAACTACGTAACATAATTTGATTGGTGAAAAGGTATTAAAAAGATGGTCAAAAAAAAAAAAAAAGGAGTCGTATAAATCATCTACGCGGATATAAAAGAAAAAAAAATACTAAATATCACAATTAATAAATGAGTGAATAGCTATTCACTTGGAATTATCCCAAAATTGTGACATGTAACGACATAATTTAGATATTTATGTGATTAAAACATTATTTATTAGTAGGAAAAAAAATGAGGACCCATTATTAAGCTGATCAACCATTTCTGCCAAAACTATTCCAACTTTCAGATTTTTTACCTTAAAACTTTTTTTTTTTTTTTGGTTGTTCCCATATTGACATGAATTACTCTCAACAAATATCGAAAGAAAATCTTATGGATAGGAAGGATAGGTGCAAGAGATGTTACTATGTTTGTTTATTTGATTTATCACAATTCACAACTTAGGGTCCCATTCCCATAGCCCCCAATGTCAAGACTCTTCTGATATTATAAGCAGTCAAAAAGGCTTTAAAAAAAGTTGTTCTTTTTCGAGATCATCTAAATTGTGTGGTACTAAAGCCTGTAAAGGCCACACATATTTTGCACTTTTTTGCCACCTCATCCTAACAAGTAACAAGTTCTGATATATATCCCTTTCTCATATATTTCCTTGTTTTTTTTGTCTTTTTGTAAAATGGATATTTGTAGCTCCCTATTGAAGCTTGACTTTCGCTCCACTTTTATGAACTCATGAAACGAATTAAATTAATCCCAAATTTCACAAGTCCGTAAACTATTGGTAAGAGATTTATTTCTATTTTGATTTAAGCATTTGTAAAACATGTGCTTTTTGCATTTCCAATTGTGTAACCACTTACACAATTGTAATATTGCAAAAAAAAATATTGCCCCCATTTTATCATTCTCCCTCAAACTCATAATGAAAAAAAAAAGAATTATAATAAATAATATGATATTGTTAAATTTATTTATTATTTTAAATTTCTACAAGAAAAAGGGCAGGTAATGAAAATCTATTGTTCCAAGATGGTTGTCCTCAAATAATTCTCCAATCTTATTCCTACAACTCAACGTGCAAATTCAGCGGGTATTCCCCAACCGCTTGCTTTTTCACCGGGTAATTACCGGAATTACCCGGTGGCAATTTATGGGGAATACCCTGAAAAATTGGCACCGGATAATTCCGGGAACTTACTCGGATTTTAACCAAGAGTTTTGTTTTGTTTTTTTTCTTCTTTTTCTTTGGCGTTCCCCAGCTTCCCCCAATGTCACCGCCGCCTCCCCCACCTGCCCTGCGACCTCTCCGACGTCACCGCCTCCCCTGCGACCTCCCCCCGCCTCCGCCCGACCTCCCCCGCCACCTCCCGTTGCGAACCCACCTCCCAAACCACCTCCTGTCGTGAACCCACCTTCCAGACCACCTCCCGTCGCAAACCAACTTCTCATATCACCTCTGCCCCGCCACCACCCCGACCTCCCCCGCGACCACCCCGCCACCCCACCGAGTCCACTGCACGAATTTTTTTTTTTCCTTTCGGTGAAACTTCAGGAAAACTTCGGTGAAAGTTCGGGGAAACTTCAGGGATGAATTTTCCGGTGAAAAATCGGATAATACCCGATCATTCCCGCCGGGTAATATCGGTTTTTACCCGATTTTTCACCGAAATTTTCCGATCGGGGAAGACGTCCGGGCAATTGCCCGGTCCGTATTTGCATATCTATCTACAACTCATCATATGAATAATATTTATAGACTAAGTTAATGATATTTTAAATGAAAATATTAATAGAGTGGATGAGTTGTCAATACTTGATTGGTAGGAAACAAACAAAATTTATCGTCCGAGGGAGAGAAGATTTCCTACAGAGCAAGCAACCAATGCCTTCCACTACTCATGAAGCAATGTTAATAAGTATTAATTTCAAATTATCTATACACATGACAAAAGAGAATAAAAATGTTGTAAAACTAGTATAATCATTCATCTGAATTATGTATTGTTTGTCTCAAAAAGTTAATTTTAATGAGTAGATTCCTAATTCTTATAAGTTATGCTTTAAAATTGAAAAAAAAAAAGAGAAATTGAGATGCAAATTTGTATGGATATTCTTATTGTATAGATTCATCTTTTTAATTCCTTCTCTCAAAAAAATTAATATATATATATATATATATACTCTCATACGTTGTCATCATCACGTGAATATATATATATTTTTTGGCTGTGAAACGTGAATGTACTTAGGCTAAAAATTAATACCCCACTTATTTTTCCTTCTCATAATTAGTTTGAAGCGGGCAACGTATATAAAAATATTCTTCTAATCTTTAGGCAAATAAATTATTCATAATCTGAAAAGTTTCAATAAGTTATTAGTAATACTTACATCACTGAAAAAAAAAAAACACTACATCAGTACACCTATTCAAACTACGTAGATAGTTTGAGTCTCTAAACTGGGTGACTAACAGGATTTATGACGTTTTAGTGCTATAACACAATATTTTCAAGGGAAAATTTTAAAATGGTCCCCGTGTTATACCGAAAATCCAGTTTCGTCCTTCTATTTTTAGTAATTATGAAATGGTCCCTCTGTTATTCAAATTGGCTTAAAAGTATCCTTTTGCGTTGACTAAATTTGAATTTTTTTTTAAATGGCGAAACTACCCTGCATAGTATTAATTAATTCAACCTCTAATATTTTAAAAAATTATACTTATACCCCATATATCATTTTTATCTTTCAGCCTCTAATATATTTATTGGGATTTTTTTATGTATTCATAATATTCAAACACCTTCCTCCGCCCCTCCGCGACGAACCACCTCCGCGAACCCCTGCCGCCCCTCCGCGTCGAACCTTCTCCGTGAACCCCCGCCGCCCCTCCGCGATGAACCCACGCCGCGAACCAGCGACGAACACCCGCCGCCCCTCCACGCGAACCCCGCCGCCCCTCCGCGACGAACCCATGCCGCGAACCCCTGCCGCCCCTCTGCGACGAACCCCGCCGCCCCTCCGCGACGAACCCACGCCGCGAACCCGCGACGAACCCCGCCGCCCCTCCGCGACGAACCCCCGCCGCCCCTCCACGCGAACCTCCTCCGCGACGAACCCCCGCCGCCCCTCCACGCGAACCCCGCCGCCCCTCCGCGACGAACCCACGCCGCGAACCCACGACGAACCTCGCCGCCCTTCCGCGAACCCGCGACGAACCCCCGCCGCCCCTCCACGCGAACCCCGCCGCCCCTCCGCGACGAACCCACGCCGCGAACCCCTGCCCCCCCTCCGCGACGAACCCACGCCGCGAACCCCCGCCGCCCCTCCGCGACGAACCCCCGCCGCCCCTCCACGCGAACCTCCTCCGCGACGAACCCCCGCCGCCCCTCCACGCGAACCCCGCCGCCCCTCCACGCGAACCCCGCCGTGAACCCCGCCGCCCCTCTACGCGAACTCCGCAGCGAACCTCGCTGCGCCTCCACGCGACCGCCGCCCCTCCACGCGAACCCTGCAGCGAACCTCACCGCCCTTCCACACGAACCCCGCAGCGTACCCCGCCGCCCCTCCAAGCGAACCCCGCAGCGAACCTCGCCGCAAAACCCACCACCCCGCGAACTCCGACCTCAGCAAATCCACCACCCCCGAACTTAGACCCCCGCGAACTCCGACCCCCGAACCCCTAAGAAAGAGAGAGAGACCGGCGAGAAAGAAAGAGAGAATGAAAGAGTGAGAGAGGGATGAAAGAGGGGGATATTTAGGAAATTAGATTAAAAAATAAAAGTAAAATATTGGGTGTATGTGTAATTTTTAAAAATATTAAAGGTTAGATTAATAATTACAATGAAGGGTAGTGTTGTCATTTAGAAAAAAATTTAAATTTAGTCAACGAAAAGGGATTAATTTAGACCGCTTTGAAAAAAAGGAGGACCATTTCGTAATTATCAAAAATAGAAGGATGAAACTGGATTTTCGGTATAACACGGGGACTATTTTAGAATTTTCCCTATTTTCAACGAGCAATGCAATACAATCACGTACAATCTTAAAAAAATTCTCATTTTTCCCCTAAATTTCATACCTTTAGTATCTTGTGATTTTTAAATTTCTCCATTGTTTTCTTTATCTGATCAATTTAAGAATATCTGAACTCACCTAAAATCACTATGTTGAGTATTGACGGAGGTAATAGATGTGATATTGAAGAGAAATTTAGAAAAATGTCACTTATCGAACTCGTATTTGCATCTTAATGTCATTTTTGAAAAATGAGATGCAAACAATGATTTAAAAGGTGATATTTCATCAAATTCTCTCGATATTGAACTCAAGTCGAGCTATGACAAGTGGGTTCCACCAAGCCCACTATCCCTCCATCAGTCAGTTAGAACTTTTCGAGGTAAATAAGAAGGGAGAAGAAGATGCATAAATAAAGAGATTTCGATGAATGGTCATACTTTTATTATTTTATATTGTAAATTAAAAGAATTATTAGTTCACGTCTCTTTTGTATTCTGCTTATAATTTATGCTCTTATTTTTCACTATAAATTAAGAGAATATATCACTTGCGGCATAAATTATTATGTGATGCATTAATTAGATTAATGTTTCAATTAATATAATCGAAGTTTAATGTACAACAAAAAATCAAGGGAGAGTCACCCTACCGTGTGATGCAGTTTCGTGAAAATTTTTAATTTTCCTTTTATACAAAATAGAGGATATGATTAATGGTGTTGCCATTTATTTATTTTTAGCTTTTCAAATTATCTCAAAAATTAATGAACAAACTGGCAATGTCCTTGATAACAACGATCCAGGGAACTTTGATGGCCCAAGTTTGAGCAAAGGGCAGCTAATACTAACTATGGCCCATTCGATAGTCAACGATAAGTGATGGGCTTTGTCTATCTTCCTTTTTTGGGAAATTTTGAAGAAAAGTGAGAATTGCAATATAATGCAATTTTTAGTGTCATTTAATAATTTATATCTAAATAACGTACTTTTGTTGTGTATCTATTTTATATTTATAATATAAATTTGAGGTATAAATTTACAGTACAATACACACGGGCATAAGAAGGGGGATTTGGAGATTTTGAGAAATGCTCAATTTGTTCACAATGACAATTTATATCTCATGTGTAATGCACTAGTAATTTATATCACATAATTTATACTACAAATATCTATCACATCTTGGGACCTAAACATATTATTAAATGTGTTTAATAATCAAATGAGTTAATAACACATCCTTCATACCAATTTTCGAATCAATTTTTCAAATTTTGTATTATCACTTTTTTTTTTTTTTTTTTGCAAAAGCCCATTGAGTCCTAAACTTTTAATAAATTTCTTTTTTTATTGCTAGAACTAAACTTGTAACAAGTTAAAGTGACAAAAATGTGCTGGCTTTGTTCAAGCAAAAACAAAAAGCCAAGCAGAGAAGAAGGGGGGAAAAAAAATAAAAAAGGAAACTAGGACCATAGTGATAGTGCTAGGTACAATACAAAGACCCAACTAATTATTAGACTATAACGAGCTAAACACCCGCGCCTTGCAGCGAGGTTTTTTTTTTTTTTTTTTTTTATAAATAAAATAGTAAAAATTAACTATTTGAAAAGTATTAAAATATATGTTAGCAAAAGCAATAGTATATAATAAGTTTTTCATACAAATAGTCAAATATTTTATGATACTGTATGTTAACTATATAACAAAAAAAGTTTATAATATAACTTGTGATAATATCTTTATTGTACATGAACGATAAATATCAAGTTCTTGAAATTTTACTTATTCTCTTCTTCCTCTTCTTCTTCTTCACTAAAATGTTAAATTGAAAAGTAAAAGTTAGAAAATTTAATTTATCAATATAGTGGTCGTAGTTTGTAATTTATCCACACGATAGAAATTCTGATCAGAAACCAAAACTCAACTTTGAATTTATCTACACTCAATTATTTTTGTTTTCACATCTATTTTTGAAATATATTTGTTTGGTATGATTTTCAATAATTTTGTTGTATTTATTATTTTCTCAAATTGGAAAATTTTCATTTCGAATTTGTATCAAAATGCTTCCTTTTGCATTTGATTATCTCTCATTTTTATAAGCTGCATTTGGTTGAGTTTCATCTATAATTTTTGTCTTTTTTTTTTGTTAATTTTCTTCACCAAATTATAATTTTTTTTGAACCGATAACTGATACTTGAAAATATCTTTTACTTTCACTTTTTCTCTCTCTTACACTTAGTTTAAAAAAATATAAGAGGCAAGTCATTAATTATTTTTTGTGTGTTATTAGATTTCTCTCTTTATTTATTTATTCAGTTTTCATGAAATAATTTTTTCCATAGTTAAACTATTTATTTAAGAGATTACAACTATGATTTTATTTTATTTATTTTTCTTTCATTTTTATATAAAATCTAACTATATACTCTAAGAGTGACATTCATGTGTTTATGAAAAAAGTTCTTCAAATTGTGTTGTAAAAAAAAGTTACTGTATTTACAAATAAATAGGGTGTTTGATAAATTAGATTTTTAAATTGCAGTGGACTTGTCACTTGTACAATGACTAAATTAATATATTTTTAAAACTTATTTTTTTATTTAATGTTTTATTATATTTTTTTATATATCTGTATATAATCTCACATCAAATCTAGTTATAGCACATAAAACTAAAATATTAGTTTTGTGACATAAAAATAATAATTATATAAAAACCCCAATTTTATTGATCTTAACTACCAACAACATGTTCACACTGATTTCGCAACAATTCTTGGGTGTTCTTCGAAATTGTGCTTTTGTTGTTCTTGGAATGGAGAGTATTTGTTTAGAAAAATAATTTAAAAAAAAAAGAAAAGAAAAGGAACAAAAAAAACCGTTGGGGGCAATAAAGTCAATCTGCTTAGTGTACTGTATTTGCCAACCTCTGTCAAAGAACGTGAAAATCCAAAAAAGTCCAAATAATATGTAAAGCATTAAAGGCTTTTGAGGGGGCATTTTTGTAAAAGATCATGACACTGTAGAAACTACAGTGATCCGGGTCTACATCTCTGTCAAAGAACGTGAAAATCCAAAAAAGCCCAAATAATAGGTAAAGCATTAAAGGCTTTTCAGAGGGCATTTTTGTAAAAGACCATGACACTGTAGAAACTACAGTGATCCGGGTCTTCATTTTAGTATATTATGAAATGGGAAAATATTCTCTAATACTAATCTTCAAGCCGAAAAAAGAAAGGAAAAAGAAAAAGAAAATCTCACCTAATCAATAATATGTAACACTTGATTGGGCCACTTGTGTCATGGATATCAGATAATAACTTTAACAAAAAATTTAATTTAGTGGAAAATATCGGATTGCTCTCCATCATAGTGTGGGCCCACACTTATTGTCCGTAAGGCACGTTTTATTATTATAATATTTATAGGGAAAGAATCCATGCTCTACACCTGCCACGTGGTGCCTGGGCTCCAACTATTTTGGCTTTTAGTTATCTCATTGCCTCACTGGTATTTCGTAAACTCTTGCGATGCTTGTTATTTTGTCTTTTTCCCGTGTCCTAAAGAGTGTCAATTTGTCAAAATCAAAACGGTGAAAAAGTAATATATATATATATTTATATACTTATAGTGAAATGTTAAATAATCAAAATTTTTAGTGAGAAAAAAGTAACATGTATCAAATGATTATTTGTTAAAATACATTATCAAGCGTATTTTCTAATCAAATGAATAAGTATTAATTTTTTTTATACTAGTTTTCACTCAAAATTCTGAAGCGTAAACTAAAGAGCAATTGTAATATTGTATTGTATAATGCAACGTAGATATATTGTGTTAAATATTTTATTGGCAGATATTTATCAAAAACAAATTTAAAATTGCAATTGTTATGAAGCTTCATTTCTAATCATTCCCTATATTTTATCTCTTTAGATAGTTTATAAATGTTGTATAGCTTTACCTCTATCACATATTTTTTTAAAACCCTAAAAATATGAGGATGTAACGTTTATTATTTATCTATTTAAAGTGTTCCATTTCATTTTATCTTTAAATATACAATTGGTAGCATCTAGGACCAGTGCAGTGATTATCTTTTCGTAATCTTTTGAAAAAGTTTGTTTGATAATCACTATTTATTGTTGTTGCTTCAAGTTGTACTTTTTATCCTATGTTTTCTTCTTTTTTTTTTTATATTTAATTTCCACTTAAATGAAAATTTTCCAGTTCTACAGTTTTTTTCATTTGTATGTAGTTTATTGCAACGTAATGAACATCTTTGATAGCGTAAATCTAATACCCACCATTATATTCTCAAGATAGTATAGCTATGTGCTTATATTCACTAACATGTTCTCTCTCTACGTTTTATATATATATATATATATATATATTTAAAGATAGTATAGCTATGAGTTAAAGATTTTCAAATTTGAGATAAATTTAAAGATTTTAACAAATTTATAGGTGGGCAAATATGAATAAAAACCTGGATATATAGGATAAAATTATAAATTTGAAAAGTTTTTGGGGGGCATGGATCCATCCCTAACTATAACTTAACACATCTAAGATCTAGCAACAAAATTAATCTTACAAAATTATAATTATAAGTCAAATTCCGAAACATTTCCAGATTTGTTTTTATATATAAAACCTTTTTTTTACCTACCAGTCTGTTGTATTTCAATAGAATATTTATGAATTGAGACATAATTAGTTATATATTTCCACTGTTTTTTCTTTTGATATTATGTTATATCTTCCAAACTTCAAAGTTCAAAGTATAGTTTTATGTTAAAATTCTAGTTTATTATTAACAGATCATGAATTAAAGTTGAACAGTTTCATAAATCAACGATCAATTTATGGACACTTTTGAATTAATATATACTAAAATAATATTTTGTAACTAAACCTGGAATGAATACAAAAGTTTTGTGATATTTGAGACTAGCAAAAATAGACGATTATATATTCGCGTACAAATGATCATTGGTCGTTTAGTCTTAGCTTCATATTGAATAAAACAAAAAGAGTCATTTGCACGGACTGAATTTGAAGTTTTCAAGTTTAACGGGATATATATATATATATATATATATTCCAGCATAAACAACCTTATTTATAAAATTTGGCAAATGGACGTCAAATTTTATTTTTCAAATAATTTGCATCAATGATCCCACAACTTGTTGCAATTTGACAAGCTGCTCCTCTTTTTTTTAGTTTGTTTACATCCAACATTTCCTCCTCTTTCTAGGGCTAGTTACTAATTCAAACTAAAGCTTTTAAATTGAGAATGTCATTTGTTCGTTTAGATATAAATTTAAACTATATTTTACATTAATGATTAAATTTGATATTTTATTAGTGTAATTATTATAATAATATGTTTTAAATCAATTTTTTTTTATTGAGATTGCAATCTAAACCAAATATAAAAATTCGAACAACAACTTACCGAAACTTATAAATTCAAAGACCATTAGTGCAAATTACTCGGATTAAAATAATAATATTAATAAAAAACAAAATAAGAAGAGACAGAATATCCACAAAAGTGGAGCATGACCACGTCATTATTCCCCAACCATAAAGATCACCCTCCAATCAGACGTCGGAAAGCGAAATCCAACGGTCGAGATCGCTCCAAATATCGCGCTCTGATTGGCCACACGTCACGTCGGAGCTTTTCCTCGAATCCCATTGGCCCACGTTGCGAGTTCTGGATGGCTCCAAAAATACAATAATAATTTTAAAAAAAAGGGCTCAGAAAAAAGCCGTCCTTAAAACGCCGACTCTAAGAGACACTTGTCGAACCCAAAGACCTTTTACAAACAGACACTCTCGTTCGAGTCACTCCCAGATTTCCACGAAGAAGTTTTAAAAAAAAAAAAAGGAAAAACAATTATATTTAAGGTAAATATTCGCTAATGACTTGCTTTTCATTTTTTTTTTGCTATTTACTGTTTTTCACAGCGTGATTTTCTTTTTTCCTTTTTGTGGTTTTTTTCCATTTTCGATTTGTCTTTTCTTGATATTGCATTTTTTTTTTTACAAAGGATGTGATTTGCTAATATTGGTTTGGATTTTTTTGTTTGTTTGTTTGTCAGTGGGTTGAGTTTGGGAATTTCGAGGTTTTTAGTTGTACAGTGATTTTTTTGGGATTGTAGCGTAATAAATTCACGATTTTTGGGATTTTTTTTTTGGGTGGATTGGGTTTTGAGTTTAGTGGTGAATTAAAGCTTAGGAATGATCAGTGTTTGTTGTGCATTAAATGTTTGTTGGACTTTGGATCTGGAGCTGAGAAAATATGGAAATGATTTTAACAGATGTGATTCTGAGTTTATTGGGAGCTTAGAGAGCAGATTGGTTTGGTTCTGGTAACATTTTTGCCCTTTTGTACTGTAACGATCGGACAAAAATGGGATCTTTTGCGAGTAATTAATGGCTTTTCATGGTTTCTGTTATGTCAAAGGTTAAAAGAAAAAAGCTTGGCAAAAACCTATAGTTGACACAGAGAGAAAAAAAAAAAAAAAAAAGAATAACAGTTACTAGCCCTGAGCTGCAAACTTTTTTCAGCTGGTTTGTTTTCTGGCTGAAGATTTTTTTTTTTTTTTTTCTGTTTTAAAATTACTTTTGAAGGGGCTGTGTTATGGTTCTGTCAACTGTGTAACACTTCATGCTATCAAAAAGTACAGAAAACAGTGAAAGAAGTAGTAGTTTTTACATAGACTATGTATAGACATATAGTACACGAGTTTTTTTTTTTTTTTTTTTGAGTAATAAAGTACATGAGTTTTTAGTTAGACATATGAATTTCTCTTTCTGTCGTGTCAAAGTTAAAAAAGAACAAATGAAAAGTAAGAAAGAAAGATATTACAAGCCCAGAAGACCAAAACAGTAGTCAATTTTTTTTTTTTTATAAATATTATTAGCTTTTGAAGGGGCTATGTTATGTACTCTGTAACAGTTCTTGTTATCCAAAAAATATACAAAACGGTAAAGAAGTCGGGTTTTTTTTTTTCATAAGACTATATATAGTACATGAATTTTAGCTATATTTGTTCCCTAACCTATTGTTTTCTCAATGTTGTTTGACATTTGGACACGTCTTAAAGAACCAATACAAAGACAAGTGAAAATCGGACTCAACAAGGCCTTTGTGATTGCATGGACGTATAAGAGAGACCCTGAAAAAACTTAGGTGTTGTACTGCTTTTGAAGAGTGTCCTCCTCCACAGCAAAAATGGGGTCGCATTCGAATTTCAAGAACTTCGGCGACGCACCAGCAGCGTCGGGTAATTACCCATTAGCCCGACAATCTTCCATATACTCATTAACCTTTGATGAGTTCCAAAACACCATGGGTGGATTAGGAAAAGACTTTGGGTCAATGAACATGGATGAGCTCTTAAAGAGCATATGGAGCGCCGAGGAGACTCAGATCTTGGCTTCGAGTGTCGGTTCTGGAGCAGGAGGTAGTGGCGTCTCCAATGAGAACTTGCAGAGACAAGGCTCATTAACCTTGCCAAGAACTCTAAGTCAGAAGACAGTTGATGAGGTGTATAGAGGTTTTGTGAAAGAAAATGATGGAGCTAAAGAGAGTAACAATGGCTTTTCTGAGGCATCAAGTTTGCCTGAGAGGCAACAGACTCTGGGAGAGATGACTTTGGAGGAGTTTTTGGTCATAGCAGGGGTAGTTAGAGAAGATGCTCAATCTCAACCAATCGGAAGGCCTAATAATAACATTGCAAACAATAGTGCTAATGATTTGGCTTTCGGGTTCCAACAGCCAGCTCGAAGCAACGGAATTTTCGACAATCGAGTGGCGCAGATGAATAATTCAGCCCGTAATCAGCCTCCAAGTTTACCATTGAGCTTCGGCGGGGTTAGACCTTCCCAGCCACAACTTCAGCAGCAGCCCCAGCAGCAGCAGCAGCAGCCGCTCTTTGCCAAGCCTGCGGCGACATTGGCTTTTGCCCCGCCTATGCATCTGGTGAGCAATGCTCAGCTCACCAGCGCGGGAGCTCGGGAAACGAATCAAATAATGGCGGGAATCACAGAGCCTGCCGTTAATGCTGCACTGGCCAATGGCAGGAGACTTCCACCGTGCGGTGGAGTCAGCATAGCCAACGCTTTAGGCGCCGGGACGGGTGTCAGAGTGGCAGCAGTATCTCCCACAAGTCACTTGTCGCCGGACGTTATTCCAAAGACGAGCGTAGATTCGCCTAGTTCACTGTCGCCGGTTCCATACATGTTCAACCGGAGAGGGAAGTGCAGCGCAGCTCTGGAGAAAGTTATCGAGAGAAGGCAGAGGAGAATGATCAAGAACCGGGAGTCAGCTGCGAGGTCTCGTGCGCGCAAACAGGTGAATAACTTGACTTGTTGTTACATATCATGTCAGCTGTTATAGTTTTTGTAGGAACTAGGATGTCTGGTTCAACAAAATTTTGTGCATCAATCTTGTTGTCAAGACTCATTTTGTCATTAGTTTTACTTGAACTTTTTCATATATATATGGTGAATATATTTGACTTCTCTTTCCAAAACATCTTTTGTAATCGTATTTATATATTATGGTAATATCACACGTTAAGCTTAAATTTCTAGTGATTAGTATTACAATGGCGTATAAGCATGTAGATGAAAACTCCATGCTAGAGCTTTACTGCTTTAGTTCTTCAAACTCAAGAAAAGAAACTTTCTTTTTTTTTTGGGAAAAAAATTTCATACTTTTTTTTCCTCCCTAATTTTATATTGCTTGGCAACTCAAATTTATTTATGAAAAAAAGGCTAATATTAGTGTTTTTTTCTTCTCTTCTTCTTTGGGGTTTTCTGACAGGCATATACCATGGAACTGGAAGCCGAAGTTGCAAAACTTAAAGAAGTGAATGAAGAACTACAGAGAAAACAGGTTTTGTGATTCTTTCAAGAATAAAATTCTTTGTTATATGACTTTAATTACTTGGAGAATATGGTTTGATTTTGTTTTCGTCGCTGCAGGCAGAAATTCTGGAATTGCAGAAAAATCAGGTAAATATCCCTTCTCATATTTGTCCAAGGACGCTAGTGCATTGACAAAGAAGCGTACATGTAATCTTTGTTATTCTCTCTAGTGCAAAATTTTTATCTTTCTCTCTCTTAAAGAACCAGGTGTTTCACTTTCTTTTTTCAGTCTGAACTCAGCTTGTTAGGCATTAATGGTATTTTTGATGTTGGATAACCAATTTTTACCAAAAAAAAAAAAAAACTGATGCTCATGTATATAGACACAGAAATGTATCAAAGCTTGAACATGACAATTAATAATGGAGAAGAATAAATTTTCAATAAAATACAATATCTTTCTCATCTACTTTCCTCTCTCTCTCTCACATCTTGCTTGCTTGTGACCAATAGTGGGTTAAACTTAAAGTATGTCAAATGAAATGTGAGCTCATTAATTGACTTGGGATTATCCTGGCCCCAGGTGACTCATAGTACTCAATACTCATCCATTATTTATTATATTGAAAAATAATATAAGATTCAAGATTGTGTGATGAGAATCACTGACCATGACCTATGGTTGTGTTTTTTTTTTTTTTTTTGCAAATATGACCTATGGTTGTTTACCAAACAACAACATAGCCTAGAACTATGAGCTGGCAATTCTCTCTCTCTCTCTCTCTCTCATATTTGTTTGCTTATTGTTTTTGGCTAAGTCAACGTTTGTAGCAAAATCTACAATTCCTTTATCTAGTAACACGTTTGAGTGTGACATATGGTATAATTTGAGCTAGCTAAAAAGGCTGATCAAGCGTTCACGTTTGTTTTGGCAGCTTTTGGAGACGATTGATCAGCAATGGGGAAACAAAAGGCAATGCTTGAGGAGGACGCTAACGGGCCCTTGGTAACTTCGATAGACTTCATCGTCGAGGGACTAGAAAGAGCGATGGACTATGCAGGATTTCTAGTGTTGTACGAGGATCGACTTTGTCGTCTCATCGATCCTAATTCAATGTTGTACCAAAGAATTAGGTAGGTTAGTGTATAGGAGAGCAGTGTACTAGTTGTAAATTACAAAAAAAGAAAAACTAAGGGTTAGTTTTCTCGTGTAGATTGAGCTTTCGAATCGTGTGATCTTCGTTTGGTTTTTTCATTTTGATCGCATCGAATTGTTGTAAACTTTCCGATTAGCTTATTGTTGATGACAAGCTGACATCTCTAAACTTTGCATAATCTGATTTGTAGTTTGTACATCTTATTTTTGTGGTTTAATAACAAAGTCGTTTGTGGGAATGCACTAGTAACAAGGTTTTGGTGTTGAGTTCTTGGCCTGTGGTTCAAAATTATCATTATTTATGCACATAGCCTTATCAGGATGAGATAAATGACAAGTCTTTTTGGTTGTTGTATAATCATAAAACATCTCTAACGATTATTTATTTTTCCTAGCACATGCTAGCATGACCACGCTTTTCCAAATTATTCGCCTTTATGATAATATTAAAGTTGTAGCAAATAATTATATTCAACTCTTGATTCTAGTCCTAGCAAATCTGGAATTAAAAAAGTAGTTGTGTTTTGATATTTATTATAAATAAAATATTTACTATAATTAAAATCATGCGTCTTTATTGAAAAAAACAAAATGCGCAATTAAACTATTTTCTAACTCTATTGATGAATAAGCATCTTTCACAGAGGAATAGTACAAGTGAAACAAAAAGCAAGATAATTTGACCTAGATAATTTTTTAATGGCGTTACAAAATGTTTATTTAATACGTCTCAACTCTCAGAGACGTAATCCGTTGTAGTCTAGTTGGTTAGGATACTCGGCTCTCACCCGAGAGACCCGGGTTCAAGTCCCGGCAACGGAAATCTCTTTTTATTCTCACCTTTTTAAGCGTGTCGTCTCATACTTGAGAGGAAGAACACGACTTTTCTACTTTTTGCTTAAATATATTTGTTTGTGCGCGTCTCAAAATGCATCACCTTGTCATTTAAATGTATGCTATAATATTAATGAGAAATATGCTGTCTCCATGTAGCTTAAAATAAATTTAATTTTGCGCTTCTCAAAAAAAAAAAAAAAAAGTGTATGCCGTACTCCATCATGTATCCATATCCATATCCGTTTTGACATAATAATTTCACTTTTATTTTATCCGCATCGAGTACTCAAATACTCATTTCACTCCTTTCCTACCAAGAAAGACAATGCCAAATTCCATGCAGGATCCTCAAAATAGCACTTTGCAAAAACACAAAAGTGATTTTCAAATTACGAGTCATCCAATCTTTGACCTTTTTCCCAACTGAGCACGTTTTTAAGGTGAACCTCTTCACCATCGAAACAAACTCGAATGGCCAACACTCTCACAAGCGCATGGAATTATGGCGACTTCTCATTCCACGGCTTGATTATGAGTACGGGTTGATTCCTGTTAATGGGGTTGGGAAGATGGGACATTGTCTTCGATCCGTCGGACTTCTTGGCATGCGACGTGGCTTTTCAACTTCTGGGGTACTCGTAAACAAGGCCTTCTGCTACACTTCTTGCTCTCGCATGACCGAAAAGCTTGCTTACAATAGCCAGTGCAAACTCTGTTACTGTCCCAAGTCCCCTGCTCGTTATCAGTTTGCCATCGATAACTACCTTGGTGCCGTTGACTAGTTCATTGGTAAGTGTGCTCGCAACGGATGGGTGGGCGGTGGCTTTCTTATCCTGTATTTTGACCAGTGAAGCATAAGCACATATTATTACTATTAGAAATTGAAAGAAAATCCGTTAACATTCACCTTGAGTAAACCCTGTTTATGCAGGACTTGTGGCGAGACCGCTCCATAGGCTCTTCCTGCGAGTTTCTGTTCCTTCAGCAATTTCTTTAGGATCCTAGATTTGTTAAGCCGCTCAGTCCCGGAAACTCCTCCCTGAAATGTTACAATGAACCAGAATGTTGTCAAATATACATATAGCTACCCAGTCAAATTATATAACAGAGAAGAAAATGGTTCCTAACTTTCATTAGGTAGCATGCAATTAAAGGTAATTGTAAATCACCAAAAGGCATTGGTTTGACTCACCGGAAGAATGATTAAATCATAGATCGACTCAGCAACATCACTAATTAACTTGTCAGCAATGATCTTGGTTCTGTGAGAAGCCGAAATCTTCACAGATTTCTCAACTGAAGCAACTACAACTTCTACCTTTGCTCGTCTCAGAATATCAGCAATGGCTACCACTTCAATCTCTTCAGAACCATTGGCAATTGGAATAAGAACCTGTCTGACATCTTAATATGATTAAACTTTTCCTTACAGAAAATAAAATCAGAAGAAATCCACGTTGAATCTCTGATACAGGAATCATATTAGCTTGTATAGCTAGTCATAGTCTAGTTGGTATATTGGAATTATAACAAAGACCTAAAGGTCACAAGAAAGGATAGTCCCTTTTTTTAATTGATAACATTTAACTTACGGAGGGCTATCAATTCCCTAGACAACCAATAGAGATATGAAAAGCAAAAAATGCTATCTGGGCATCCTGTCAAGTGACTAGAATCTGCTTAGCTATGCCTTTTAATGGCTTTTTCTTGCCATCTCATGATTTGCCTCAAACTAAAGTTCTGAATGATGTCAAAGAATGGCCTTTGGTGCAAAGGATAAAAGGCAAAGAAGAACAGGACAGGTTTATTAATCCAAAGGAAAGCTGCTTACACGAGGGTTGTGGTCAACAGACCACTCAACTGTGTTGAATTCTTCCTTCTTGATTCATTGTCTACAGCACATCCCATCTAAAAACCATGGACAACAATATTAGCTTAAATATATGAGTAAAACCTGAGCTTGTGATCACATCAACCACACAACTCTCTATTCTGGTGATACCAAAAGTCTGAAACTCACTATTTAGCATAAAGAAAATTTACGTAAAAGGATCTAACCAATAACTCTCCAACTTCTCTGGCAGCAGACTCCCCGTATAACTGCTCAACTAGGCATAGTGCAAATTCAAATGAAGTTCCAGGACCGCGACTTGTCGTAAGCCCTCCAGAAACTTGAATGTTCGACTTGACTGCCCAGAAAGTTGGAAGCTTGTCCATAAATGCAGGGTGGCAAGTTGTCTTGCATGAAAAACTATACTTCAATTAGACAGCCAAATACATCGATTCACACCAACTTCTCATCAGAACTAAAAAGAAAGCCAACCAAGTTGATGAACCTGTTTTCTTCTTGTAAGGCCCCATGGAAGAAGTGTCACTGCTGGAGCAGCACATATAGCTCCATAAAGCCTCTTTTCCTCGGCCTGTTTGCTTGTGATTTTCTTAAGAATCTCGCAGTCTCTTAACCTTACCGAGCCAGGCATTCCTCCCTTAAAATGGTAAAAGGTAGCAACAAATCTATATTAGTTTTCTAATTTCCTCAAAAGTCCAAGTCGGCAAAAGGTTAGCAAATTCACACTAGTGGTTCGGCACAAAAACAATTAAAAATTGCATTTACAGGACATAAAAACTTTAAAACACCCAGTGAAACACAAGCTTAGTTTATCAGCATCCCTGTAAGTTTAGGTTAATAGTGAGCGAGTCAATAGTGATTCTTATTTACTAACAAGAGTCAACAGCCATTGCAACATGAATTTTGGAACCAAAATTATTTACTTTTTCCAAACTCTAACAAAAATGTTTGTATCAATAAATAAGCACAAACTAACCGGCAAAGCCACGAGGTCAAACACTTTATTGGAGCAATTGGCAATGGAGGTATCAGCAACCAACTTGGTACCGCCTGAGGCTTCAACCTCCAGCTCTCGCTCCACTGACGCCACCGTAACTTCCGCGCCGGCTCGGCGAAGCACGTCGATGATGACAACAGCCTCCATTTCTTCTGTTCCGAGCCCTATTGGCACCAGAACCTAATACACACAGAGAAACATTACCAAATTCAGTCAATCCAATACTTTGGTTTGTATAGTATCAAATTTTCGTTACAAAACAAACTTAGATTCTGAAGCTTGAAAGCAAACAAGCAAGCTTTGTCGCAGTTCGCTTTTCCTTTTGATTTTTCTAGTCAGCGAAACCGAAAACTACAGGAAATACATACTTATCATATAGTAAAGTAGAAAAAGTCGAGGAGTTTCAAAATTTTCCTCACGAAATGAAATTAGCCATTGCCAATTCCGAAGCTTGAAACAAAGAAGCAAGCTTCGTCGTAATTCCGTTTTCCTAGTGATTTTCCCGCCAACCAAACGGAAAATCGCAGGAAGTACCTTCTTCGGAGGGAGAGGAACGACGTCGTCCGAGTCAGTGGCTCCGGAAGCTAGGGTTTTCGGCGACTGTGTTACGTCGAGCGGTTTTGTCGCCTTAGCCGAGCGTTTCGGAGCCCCGGTTCTCTCCTGTACGGACGCCATTGGCGCGAGCGAGAATGAAGGAAAAGTCGCTCTTCCGAGAGACGCCATGGGAGTGGGAGAGAGCTTCGCGGCGGTGAAGCAGAGAGCGGAAGAGAGAGACTCCATTGACGACGAGCTGCTTTGCTACGAAAGCTAGTTACTGGGATTGGACTCCAAATATCTATATAATTGAAAATATGATTTTTGGCTTACGAGGTCCTCAAACTTTTTTTTTATGTGCACCCAAAAAAAAAAGGTCCTCAAACTTTTACTCGCCTGATATTTTGACCCCTCTATTAATTCTATATGCCAAAATTAATCCGTCACTCAAGTTCTTCTATTCTTCTAATTTATTAACACAGTTATGTCGATTTTTTTTGGACAACTATTATGTCGATTTCTAGTAATAATATAAAATTAAAATTACTGTATTCAAATTAAATTATATGTTTTTTTTATAATAATTTTTAGTGTTTTTGGTCTTTAGTACATATTCATCTATTTCAATTTTCAAATCTTAATTATCCTTATATTTATATTAAAAGTAAGATTATAGGAGTCTAAATTAAGTAGTTTATCGTACTTAATCTTTATTAATAATCTAATGGAAGCTGAGAAAGAAGGACTAACGTCTAAAGTGCTAAAAATAAAGGGAATCCTAAATAAAGTACAGAAGATTATTAAACTGTCACGGAAGTTGGGGGGCCAAATTGTCAAATAGCGGCCAAAAAGTCCAAAACACTCGGAAACGACACGTCGTATTGCGACGCGTGGACTCGAAGTGATTTTATCAAAATAAATAAATAAATAAAAATATCCAAAGCTGTGTTGGCTCATCGTCATCGCCAGCGAGCCAAATCGGAGATTGAGATTTGAGACTGACACAATCGGATAGGAATTCCACGCAGCAAGAAGAACCAGAGTCAAAACTAAAGCCTTTGACTTTCTTCAACAATAAAATGGGACTGAACTCGGCTGAGCTGTCGTATGAAATGAACTGAACTGAAGAGAGAGAGAGAGAGAGATTGGAAAATGTTTGCTGTATTTGGGAAGAGATTGGCTTCGACTTCATGGAAGCCATTGTCGATTGCTTCGAACCGAGCTTGGATTCTCCAGAGAATGGGCTATTCCATGGGAGTTCTTTCCGACGGAGTTGATCGGAGCTCCCAGGCGTTCTCGCGCAACTCCGCCGCCATGGACGCTCTCATCTCCGATCTCCAATCTCACATCAACAAAGTCTCTCTCTCTCTCTCTCTCTCTCTCTCTCTCTCTCTCCCCGTCTTTCAAAGTCTATGTTTTTTTATGTTCGTACGTGAAAGTAATCGATTCTGCGCTTTTTGCGGAAGGTTCTGGGCGGAGGAGGATCGGAATCGGTGAAGAGGAATCGGAGTAGGAACAAGCTCTTGCCTCGAGAGCGTATTGATCGCCTTCTTGATCCCGGTGCTTCGTTTCTCGAACTTTCTCAGGTTTTGTTGATCAATTCCAAGGCCATATATTTCCAAGTTTTTTTTTTTTTTTTTCGTTTTTTTAAGGATATCTTGGTTTGGAAGGGTTATTCTATACGAACTCATCAAATAACAGAGCTGAATATATTTTTCTATTGTAGCTATCGAATAGCTCGAGCTATCGAACACTTTGCAAATGTTCTTTGAATATGGTTTGTTTTCCTTTATCTTCACAATAGCCAGATAGGTTATTGATGGGTTTGTTTTGGTTGTGGAAGATTAGAGAGTATGGTGTTTAAAGGGAGAACTAACTGGGATGTTTGTGGAAGCAATAGGTAGGTCATATTATTGAATTTGAGTATTTAATTTCAGGTGTCAAGTACTGTAAGTAGAGTTTTCAAACTTCGAATACTCAACTATCATGAGTTCATCTACTTAACAACCAAATATAAGTGATTAAGGATGGTGCTTTTGAACCCCAGATACGATTGTGTGGGTTTTTGGTTGTGGAACATTAGGATATTGGTTATTAGAAGAGAAGAATTATGGCTTGGCTTATTGATGAATTTGAGTATTTAATGGATGAAGCTTGCAGGCCATGAGCTCTATGAAGATTCCCTACCTTCTGGTGGAATAATAACTGGAATAGGCCCAGTACACGGAAAGCTTTGTATGTTTGTGGCGAATGACCCTACTGTGAAGGGAGGGACATACTACCCCATCACTGTTAAGAAACATCTTAGGGCACAAGAGATTGCTGCTGAGTGCAAATTACCGTGCATATATCTCGTTGATAGTGGGGGTGCTTTTCTTCCCAAGCAGGCTGAGGTTTTCCCTGACAGGGATAATTTTGGTAGAATCTTTTATAACCAAGCCATCATGTCTGCTAAAGGCATTCCGCAAATTGCGCTTGTATTAGGCTCGTGTACTGCCGGGGGTGCGTATATTCCTGCAATGGCTGATGAAAGTGTGATGGTCAAAGGAAATGGTACCATATTTCTTGCAGGACCCCCGCTTGTGAAGGTTTGCTCCTCGCCATTCTGGTTCTTGAAATGCTTTATCAGGTTCTTAGATGTGTTTTGGATGTTGTACAGAATGTTAGGAGTTGTGTGCGATCTTGTCTATGAAACCTAATTTTGTTTAAGGTAAATATTTAAATAGGCTGCTACTGGAGAAGAAGTATCTGCAGAGGACTTGGGGGGTGCTAGTGTCCACTGCAAAACATCTGGAGTTTCAGACTATTTTGCTCAAGGTAGGTTTATGAGTACTTAAACCAATGAGATTTAATCTCTCTCTTTGCCCGCCCTCAGAAGAGTCTATGCTTATGTCTCTGTGTGTGTGTGTGTGAGAAGAAATTCACATATCACTGTTGTGTTGTAGATGAACTGCATGGACTTGCACTTGGGAGGAATATCATTAAGAACTTGCACATGGCTGGGCAGGGACAATTGCAAAGTGAAGTACAGAACACACACTGTGAATACAAAGAACCCTTGTACGATATTACGGAACTTCGTTCTATTGCCCCAACAGACCATAAGCAGCAGTTTGATATCAGGTCCGTCATTGCTCGCATTGTTGATGGAAGTGAATTTGATGAATTCAAGAAATTATACGGAACTGTAAGGACATTACACTCGTTCGAACCTTTTCAGTTTCATTTTTATTATTTGAAATTTCTGCTGAACATTTTAACCTCTTTTTTTTTTTTTGTACAGACACTTGTCACAGGTTTTGCTCGAATTTTTGGACAGCCTGTTGGCATTATTGGAAACAATGGGATTTTATTCAGTGAGTCTGCTCTAAAAGGGGCCCATTTCATTGAGTTATGTACTCAACGAAACATTCCTTTGGTCTTCCTTCAGAACATCACTGGATTTATGGTACATACTATAGTATTTCTTTTTGAGGTATAAAATTTATTAAGCTATAAAGTTTGTCCAATTAATAAAATCTTGGAACCATTTGGTAGGTTGGGTCAAAATCTGAGGCAAGTGGAATAGCAAAGGCTGGAGCAAAACTGGTGATGGCAGTTTCTTGTGCTAAGGTTAGTTTTTCAAACTTTCAGTGAAATTATTTTTTTGTTTAGTTTTAAGGAAAAATTAAACTCACCTTCACTAGTCTTCACCATATAAGTTGAATATAGTTTCATACTAAAGTTTTTTGGAGCGCAGTAAGTCAACTCCCTTTCAAATGTGTGATACTAGTATTTTAGTGTTGCATAGTGATTAGTGTTGCTTGTTAAGTTCATCTACTCTATAATTTAGCTCTTCACTTTCTGGAATTGTCTTTCCTAGTTTAGAATGTTTCAGCATGAGTAAGGTCATTTGTGCATAACTTGCCTTTTCTCTTTGGAAGCTACATTTCACCAGTCCCATTGGTATTATCTTCTACTAGATGTTCCTAAAACTTACTGTGCAGGTTCCAAAAGTTACTATAATGGTTGGTGGAAGCTTTGGTGCTGGGAATTATGCAATGTGCGGCCGTGCATACAGTCCGAATTTCATGTTCCTCTGGCCGAATGCCCGAATATCTGTAATGGGTGGGGCACAGGTAATATTTCTATTGAGCACTTTTTATGACAAAAACCAATATGCAATCCTATTGAAAGAACTAATAGTCACAAGACCAATTGTTATGCATGTCTACAAATGGTTTCTCATATGTTCTCACAAAGTTTCTGGGTTCTTTTTATCTGTAAAATTGCCACTTCTTTTCATCCTGAAAGACCGAATTTTGGTTTCTTGATCATACTCTCGAAACTCGGCTTTTTCCTCTCTTTATTTTCTCTAATGTCTATGATACTGATGTTGGTTTTATCTTGATCTGAATCACACCACACCCAATACAAAAATACATCAAGCCTGACCTCTCACTCTCAATTTCTACTCACATTATAATATGTTTTCTACTTGAATGTTCAGGCTGCCGGGGTGCTGAGCCAAATTGAAAGGAGCAACAAGAAAAAGCAAGGAGTTCAGGTACAAACTCATTGTCTTTAACAGGATAAATAAATAGAGCAATGTTGTTTTTGCAGACACTCGTACAGTAAGAGCGATGATCAATTTCTGTTTGGTTTGTGGGGCATTATTGCAGTGGGGCAAGGAAGAAGAGGAAAAGTTCAAGGCGAAGGTGGTCGAGGCGTACGAGAGAGAAGGAAATCCTTACTACTCAACAGCAAGGCTGTGGGACGACGGAATAATCGATCCCGCCGATACAAGAAAGATTATAGGCCTTTCCATCTCTGCGTCCTTGAACTGTGATCCTGAAGATACCAAGTTTGGAGTCTTTAGAATGTAAATATGTGATACTCTTTAACTGTTAGTGTATTTATTAATCAATATGATCTTGCTGCCCAATGAAACATTTTGTTCCAGCACCAAATAAAAATAAAAATAAAAAGAGGTAATTATGCCAGAAGATTTAGATATATGTTGATTTTGATTGAGATGAAAACCACAAAAGGAGGGCTTAGCAAGCACTCCTTTAAGCTTTTTTTTTTTTTAAGATTACTATAAATTGTTCTTAATTAATCATAAACTCAAGTACAATAAAACAGCTTGACTTTAGGTGTGCTATGGGCATGACATGGTTTTGGCTCGGACGTTGTCCTACAAAAGGAATAATAAACGAAGATTGGCTAAATTTGCAAAAAGTAATTAAAAAACTTGCTAAATGTGTAATGAACAGCGCTCGTGGCCTAATGGATAAGGCGTCTGACTTCTAATCAGACGATTGTGGGTTCGAGTCCCACCGAGCGTGCCATACTGATCATTTAAATTATGCTGATATTTTTCATTTATACATTTCGCCATATTTTCAATGTTTTTCTACAACTTTGTCCTCTTCCCTAACTATCGCATCACCAATCTCTCTCTCTCACCATCACAATAGCATAATTATTAAAATAATTTTAGTATTAGCAAAAAAAAAAAAATTAAAATAATTTTATTTTTAATTTTCCCTAATTTATATAAACAATTAAACAAAGAAAATAAAAATTTATTACATTTTTGCTCATTCTCTTCTCTCTCTTTACTTCCCACTCACCAACACCCTCTCTCTCTCTCTCTCTCTCTCTCTCTCTCTCTCTCTCTTTCTTTGTCATGGCCTGTTACAATCCAACCCCACTCTCCTTGCCACGCGCTTGCTCACGCGCCGCCCCGTCTCTCTCTCGCTCCTCCGATCTCGGCTCGCTTTCTCTCTCCTACTCTTCCTCATTTCCTCTCAATTCTCAGCTCTCCAAGACCCTCCCTACTCCCAGCCTCCATAGCCACTCAGCTCTCAAGCTTCTCTGCGCCCGAGAGTCCAAAGGTACTTCTCTCTCTCTCTCTCTCTCTCTCTCTGGTTTTGTTGTTTCTAAGGGTATTTGGGTTTTTCGCTTTCGTTTCTTGAATCCGATGGATGGAAAAGATCGGTTTTTGGTGAAAAGATTAAGTCTTTCTTGGAATTGGCTGAGAAAGAAGCTCTACGGTGGCCCTAGGAAATGAGATTTATTCAAGAATCGTCTTAGTTAAGATTCAACTCATTTTCTTTAATTTCTCTTTTGGTTAGTTAATTTGGTGATTAGGGAAGTCAAAATTCAATTCAAGCTGGTGTTTTGAGCTCTCAAATCTGGTGGCTTTTGCGTTTGTTTTTTGTGCTTCAGAGAACCCCTAATTTTTTTCCTTCTTGAAAGGAAACTCTTCAAGAAGGGGTTTTGATGTGCTTAGAGATTATTTTTGTGGATGTTTAGGATATTGTTATTGTCTTTGTCTCAGAGTTCAAATGTTCCTCTCTGTATAACACTTTAGTCTTCGATGTTCCGTTTTAATCTCCGATATAAATATTTTTAGAGTAAAGCAGTGAATAGTTTGTGAAAATGCAGTATAGTACATGTTTATAACTGTTTAAACTAGTTGGAAAGAAATTGATTATGAAAGTTGCAGACTTGGTTTAGCAAGATGTTTATTTTTGGATCGCTGATGATTTTTTTTTTCCCCTCTTAAATACTGTATATCATAAAAAGGTGAAAAGGGATTCAATGGATAAACTCGTCCTCTTGGATCACGAGGCGTTGTGATGGAGCAAATGCTTATGCAAATTGAATTTCTTGTTTTCTTTTTTCTTTTCTTCGTGTTTTATGAAAGAGATTGTTTTCCAAACTGAGAAGAACTTAAATTGTATTATTATTTTGTTTAAGCTGCTTGTTTGTTCATAGTTTTTAGTGAGTTCTAATTCTAACAAGTCATGGAGAATGGCCTGAATCTGAGGTGGGATTTTGCTTTTATTTGGTAAACCATTGATGGTCGAATCGAGATTTTGCGATGTATACCACATGAACATGGCATTTGGCTGATGGTGAAAGAACTTTGTGATAAGTCTGTGGTATAGAGTATTGTTTTCCTTTTACTGCTCTAAACATGGGACATTGGTCTCGTTGATTGGTCTTTAACTATTTCATATTTGACTTGTGCAGCTCCGATCATTACCCAAGGCTCGTGGAAGAAAGAAGTTCTGAACAGCGAAACACCTGTCCTTGTAGAGTTCTATGCGAGCTGGTGCGGTCCATGCAGGATGGTTCATCGGGTAATTGATGAGATCACGGTGGAGTACACTGGGAGGCTCAAATGCTTTGTGATAAACGCAGACGACGACCCTCAAATTGCTGAGGACTACGAAATCAAGGCCGTGCCCGTGGTTTTGCTCTTCAAGAACGGAAAGAAATGTGAGATCGTGGCCGGAACCATGCCAAAGGAGTTCTATGTGGCTGCAATCGAGAGGGTTCTGAAGTCATAAGCACAGCTCTGTGCGCGACCTCGACCTCAGAGTAAACTCCATATTTTTTTTCTCGGCATTGCGTTGTCATAATTTTGATTGAGAATCTTCCATGGGAACTATATAGGTTGTACATATTTTAGTTGTGTGCCTACCTTGTTACAAGTTACAACCTTAGATTCTTAAAAATTACATCAAAATGGTTTTGTTGTTCTTCTTCTTTGTCATAGTCAGTTTCACTTTTTTCAATTTGGAAGGAATGAATGTAACTAATTAGACATATATCATCCTTTAAACTCTTTCCCTGCTTTACAAGTTTACAAAGCATTTTTCTATTCTAATGCAAGTTGCTGAATTTTGCAGTTTGCCATGAGATTGGCCTTTTTGCATTCTTTAGCCAAGTATGTTCTATGAGTTCTATACAAATTTGCAAACACATACACGTGTATATATTTATATGTATGTATATGTAAGTGTATGTGGTCTCTTACGTATGTTTTTGGCAAAGCCACATGTTGGTTTCACCCAATTTTGGCAGTCCTTTGTTCGTTCTTTGGCATTTAGTACCAATTCCCACATGGAAGTAATCTATGATGTAAGTGTCTCCTTTCAAATGGACCCATGTTGCACCATTTCTGTGTTAAGCAAAGTCGCTTAAATTGGTATGAAAAAAAAAAAAAGAAAAAGAACAGAAACTTTTTATCTGTATATCATGGATATGTCCTAATATGGTACATTGATTTGTATGAAACATACAACCTTATAATAGTAGAAGCAGGTTGTTTTGTGTTAGTGGAGCTATTCCTGCTCTTTCTTCTTTACTTTTTTTTTTTTTTTTTAACAGTGAAAACCAACTTTTTAGTTGATTTTATTTGTCCTTTTACCTTAGCTTTGTGAAATGAAATCTCTCCACTTTTAGACCCACACGGCCACACCCACCCCCCTTAAAAATAAATAATTTTTTTCATTACAGAAAAAAAAAAAAGTGTTTTATTCCTGTCAAACATACAACGCAGTTACGCATCAACAAAGAGATAGCTCCTTCCAAAGTACAACTAATTAATCAACAACTTCTAGATCCTGATCCGGTAAAAATAAATAAAAACCATAATCACACTTGTCTTTTAAATTGTAGGCTAAATCTCACTTTAGTCCATATTTTTAAAATCCCTCTAAAAATTAGATCAAGCTATATATTTTTAATTCTAATTTGTCGGAAAAGTCACAAAATCAAAAGTCAGAGTCAATTAACTAAATAAGTCATTTTTTTTATGATTTTTTATATTGTAACTCAAATTTTATAATATTAAAAAAATAATCATGATCTAATTATTTGCATTGATAAATTTCTTCTCTTACAACTACTTAACGACTATTGTCTTCGTTATTGAAAATATTGATCATATTTTTTATTCACTTAAACGGAACGATCATTTCTTAAATTTTTTTATTTTTTAAATGAAACTTTGACCAAAAAAGGTAAAAACTACATAATTTCATATATTGGGACTGATTTAAGAATATTTTAAGAGTTGGGGATCAAAATGAGATTTAGCCTAAAATTCAGTGTAAATTAAAAAAGAAAAAACAAAAATAAAATCTGTGTTTTTGTCCGATAAGTTCCTTGAGACATCATTATTCTTGTAAGCCATAGAAATTAGAAAATACCTTCATTCCCACTCAGTTTTCCTCTTTCTCTATACCATCCTTATATCGCGATTTTTTTTCTTTCAATATTTATACATACACCGATATAGAGATATATATATATATATATATATATTTATCTGCGATCTCGCGATTTTTGCAATAATCAAATCGCTTTCTTTAGCTAAAGCTCGGTGCTTCAGCGAAGAGCCACCGTACACAAGGTATTTCTTTTCGATTCTTTTTTTTGTTTTTGGTATTTTGATTACTGTTTAGTTTTCTTTTTCTTTTTTTTTCTTGTTCGATTGCATTGTCGAATTTAGCTTCGAATTTCAGGATTTGGATTGTTGTTCGAAGCTTATGTCGGTGCGATAGCTTGACTGGGTTCGAGAATTTTCGTTGATTTAGAAGAAAAAATAAGGGCACAGAGTTAGCTTTTATGCGATGAGCTCAAGATTTGATTTTTTTGCGATATTTAATATTCAGAGTTCTTTACTTTCCCTTTTGTGGGTATGGGTACTTGTTGTGTCACTCAGTTTGATTAAATTTGCGATCTTTTTATCATAGAAATGGGATATGATGTAATAGTGATATTAAGTTAGTTTAAATGTGTAATTAGTTTTCTCGAGTGGCCGATTCTTCGTTGCCATTGCCAATGCCCTTAACTTCTCTATAGGCTATAGCTGAAGAAAGGCTATTATAAATTTTTATTTATTTATTTTTTTTTTCATTTTCTTTTGTGAAAAGTGGGATTTTTGGCTTTCTAACTGCGTGATTGATGCACTCTGCATTGTTTCTGTTTTGCGGAAATGTTAAACAACCATAGACTTTTGTTTGAACAACATTGATAGAAAATTCTGGTGTCTAGCGTGCTATCATGCTGAAAAAATGACCGTTGAGGTGTTTGATAATGATAGGTGGTACTTTAATCTAATTAAGATGAGAAGTTGTCTGAGATCCTTGATAAGTCACCGTATCCAACTTCGTTTTTCGTAACAATACTGCAAAATTTCGAATGCATATGAATTAAGAGAAAATGGTAACTGTTGCATTTGCATCTAGTCATTTCACGCGCCTGTTTCCGTGTCTAAACATGACCATGGTGTCTAGTGACATATCCCAGCTCAAAATTTGTTGTAAGCAAGGTGCATTAAAAAGACTGTAAATTCTTATTAGCTATTATGTTAGTGATGTTGCTAATGTATGACAAGGTGATGTTTGTCACATATGTGCATCATTTGCACACAGTTTGTCTTTTCATTTTCTATGAATTGCCTTAAATTTGAGCACAATTTCTTGCACATTTCTCCTGTCTTCTAATATGTTGTCAAAAACACACCTTGCCAAAAAATTACTTCAGCAGGTGATCTTCTAAAAGATATTAGTACAGCAAATGTTCATATTGCGCAATTTAACATGCGTGCATCTTTCTTTTCGTATTGTTCCTAAAATTTACAAATGTGGACTGTCCTAATGCAATTTTTTCATTTCTCTTCCCTCCCTCTGCCATGAACAGGAAATTTGAGATAGAAGAGTAGAGGAAGATGGCTTACCCCAATACATCAGCAGCAATAAGGCGTTCGGGATCCTCAGAACAAAGAGAACTGATTGCAGATTCAAGCACAAGCACACTTGAAACTCCATTGAACAATCAGCCAAGTCGAAGCTCCTCTGATGGCCCAGTTGCTATACTGTGGGATATTGAGAACTGCCCTGTCCCCAGTGATGTACGGCCTGAAGATGTAGGGGGTAATATTAGAATGGCTTTGAGGGTGCATCCTGTAATTAAAGGAGCTGTTATGATGTTCTCTGCCTACGGGGACTTCAACGCCTTCCCTAGGAGACTCCGAGAGGGTTGCCAGAGAACCGGTGTTAAACTCATTGATGTTCCAAACGGAAGAAAGGACGCTGCTGATAAGGCCATTTTGGTTGATATGTTCTTGTTTGCCCTTGACAACCCTCCGCCTTCCTCCATCATGCTGATTTCCGGGGATGTCGACTTTGCTCCGGCACTTCATATACTTGGTCAGCGAGGATACACCGTGATTCTTGTTATCCCTTCTGGGGTAGGTGTTTCATCTGCTCTCTGCAATGCCGGTAAGTTTGTATGGGACTGGCCTAGTGTGGCTCGTGGGGAATGTTTTGTCCCCCCTGCTAGGGCTTTTATGCCTCCTCGTGTAGGACCAAGTGACATTGCTAGTTATTTCATGGGGTGTCACATCAATGAGAATTTCCAAAATGACGAAGAAGCTATCATGTACAGGGGGGTTTCTCAAAGCTACTACAACTCAAGAGATTTGTCAATAGTGTCACACTCACTGTCCGGATACAACAGTAGCTCCCTGATTCCTTGTTATTCTACAACTCTGAGATCACAAAGTGTACCGTCTGGCATGAATGAAGTTTCAGCTGGCGATCAGAGTGACTCTACCTTATGGGCACAACCTGGGGACTTAAACAGTCTAAAAGGGCAGCTTGTAAAGTTGCTTGAATTTTCTGGAGGACACCTACCTCTTACCCGAGTTCCGGCTGAATACCAGAAACTTTTCGGAAGGCCTCTTTACATATCAGAGTACGGTGCATTTAAGCTTGTAAGCCTTTTCAAGAAGATGGGAGAAGCAATAGGTGTGGAGGGAAAAGGCCAGAGGAGGTTTGTCTACCTCCGAAACTGCAAAACAGGTCCAAGTGCACCGCCTTTGATTCTCGCAAGGAGGGATAGTAAGAAAGGAAAAGGGACTCAGGAAGATTGTACAGATGTTATTACTGGTAATGTTTCATCAGATGATTTGTCCGACGAGGAGAGAATAGTAACTGAAGAATTTGACGAGACAAAGAACCCAGGAAACACTTGTTCGGGAACAATGAGCAGTCAGTGCAGAACCAATGATCAAATGCTCGAGCAGTTCAAATACGAGCTGCAGGAGATCCTTGTGAGCTACTCCTGTCGGATCTTCCTTGGGTCTTTTGAGGCAATATACGAGCAGAGGTACAAGAAACCTCTAGACTATCGTAAGCTCGGTGTAGATCAACTAGAGGACCTGTTCGAGAAAGTTGGAGATGTGGTGGCTTTGCACGAAGAGCCAGTAAGCAAGAAGAAGTTTCTGTCCGCGATCAGTGGCTAGAAAAACTTCAGGTTCTGCACATTACTTATAAACTTTCATGTTTTCATAAGTTATATACTAGGCAAACAGGGTTGAGTTTGTGTTTTATAATGGTTGCCTGGCCAGTCTCTCCCCTATGTCTGTTGTATCTGGTCTTTTCCAAATTCTTTTAGATGTTTCATGAAACAATGATAGTATAAGTAAAAGGCTGGGAACACTATGTTTTTCTTTTGTGAATGTGTCTTCCATGGATATGAATAGTTTTATTATAGTCAATTTCCATGTGAGACTCATGCCCAGTCAAGTCACTGCAACTGATCGAAAAATAATTCGATCTATACTATGTATTCTAACCTGCATTTAGTTTTTCTTTTCGTGATAATAAAAGTTCGTCATTATTAGACTAAAGATCCTGCAATTTGCTTATTGCTTGGATGAGCTTGTAGCTCTCTTCCCGTTCGTTAGTCCTTGCTTAAGACATGGGTTTAACTTTCCTTCCTCCTGGATTGAGCATCCGAATCGAAATTCGCTAAATAGTTGTTTTCGTTTGGCATGATTTTCATGAAGAAATAATTTGAATATTGTTGTTTGACAATGGCGTTTTATTCTCTACTCAGATTGAATTATTCCTCGAAACCTATGGTTTTCAAAATCACTTTCCCATTGAATTCTCAAGGGTCCAAATTTAAAATAAATATTGCTCTTTTTTTTTCTTTTCCGTTTTTAGTTACCAAGAAAAAATGACAAGAAGTTTTGATTCAATTGTTACATTTATAGAATTTACTTGAGCATGTGACAACCACTATTCAATACCCTTTTTAAAGGGCATGCTTCACAATACATAGCATAGCATAGAAATAGTACACATTGTTTTTTAGAACGTGAATAGCCGTGAGAAACATTCAATACATTATATGGTCCCTCCATACATTCGAGAAAGAGGCTGGCTTTTTATCGCTAGTTTTGGGTCCGTTGTGACTGAATTGAGTGTCGTAGCAATCGGAGCTACAGATTTTGTCGGTTGGTGTCAATGCATTTTCATAGTTATGATGTTTCTGATTATTATCACAAGCCTGTAGATTATCATAAAAAGAGCATGATTGTGACCCTTGCGAAGGACGACAAGAATTTTCCTCGGAGTCTTTTTGTGAGGTTAAATATATTCCACCCTTAGACCATCTCTAATACAAATATCAATGCCAATATCAAATTTGGCACTCAAAAATATAAAAATATTATATTTAACATTTGATGCTCCAATGCACAAATGCTATTTTATTATTATTTTAGTTGAAAAAACCAATAAAAGTAGTTGATGTTAATAAATAGTAAATAAGATTATAAATAGTTATAATGACTTCTTGGTAAGAGAAAACTTTTTTAAATAAGAGCATCTCCAATGCAATGCCAAATTTGTGTGCCAATGTCAAAATTTGACATTTTGGCATAAAAAGTCTTCTCCAATACAATGTCAAATTTGACTTTAAATTTGGCAAATGTTATACATAGTGCTAAATTTGACACCAAGTATAGCATAATGCCAAATTTTGGCATTTAGAGTAGAGCATTGATTGGTCAATTTTTATGTATTTAATTAAAAATTAATATTTTATTCAAAAAAGTTTTCTTTTTTTTTTTCAAAAAAAAAAATTCTCTTACCAAGAAGTCATTATGACTATTTGTAGTTTTATTTACTATTGGTTAGCATCAACCACTTTTATTGATTTTTACAATTAAAAAATAATCAAATAACATTTGAAATAGCATTTGTACATTAGAGTATCAAATGTCAAATATAGCATTTTTACCTTTTTGAGTGTCAAATTTGGCATTAGCATTGGCATTGAAAATGGCCTAACAATACTGCTTTTAACCATTCGATCAACATTTTGGCTTATGTTTGGGCAAACTATTTTGCCCGTTCCTTTCCATTTTTTAGAATGGTTTGAAAATAGTTTGCAAAATAGTTAGAAAAATGAGTAGAATAATTTGACTTTGCAAATTTCAAGGTGACATAAATAGTTGAGATTTAAAGATATTATATAGGGATTTGGAAAGTTGAAAAAAAATAAAATAGAATAGTATAATTTATAGAATTAGAAAGTTAAATGATTTGGAATAATATAGAATGAAATAAAATAAGTGGAATAGTTTGCCCAAAATAAAAAGAGAATCTCTATCGAATGTGAATATGGCGTGTCATGTATTATATAATGGTAAAAACACACCCCATCAGTGGAATGTTCTTTTTTACCTTGTCTTCGAATTTCCCACACAACTGGGTAAAAAGGTGAGCGGCCTCGATAGCAATCCAAGTTCTTATGAAATAATGTGACTCAAGCTTATCAAAGTGAAAAATAAAATAAAATAAAGAATGTTTAGCTATTCAGGAAAAAAAAGAAAAAAAAGAGTTTACTCGTTAAAGTTGAAACCAATACTACAAGCAATGAGAAACGCTCGCATTTCATTATCTCCAAAATATTAATGTTTTAACTTTTAAGTTAACACAAAAGAATATGCAATATGACAACTGTTGATTCTGTTTTCTTCCTCACCTGTGAGCAAAGCAGAGGTGTGTGACTTTTGAAGGGCTATAGAAAAACTCCTGTAAAAACTAAAAACTACCAGAAAAGAAAAAAGAAAAAAAGAACCCGAGAAATGCGATGACTCGATCCAATGCCGCCAACGAAGAGTTAGTTCAAGAGCTACTTTTTTCTATTATCAAACACACAAGATTATAAATGGTTTATTTAAACCGACAAGATATTCGATGGGGATTGTGGTGAACCATTTTCAAGCAAGAAGCTTCTACTGCAATACGATCTCGACGTACTTGAAGATGAAGCAAGACCTCTCCCATCCCCGCTATGGAACTCGTTCCTGTGCATTTTCCCTTTGCTAGTCCTTGGCCGCCCTTCGTTTCCATCGTACTCTTCGTCTTCGATAGCTTCTGCAAAACCGCTATCCATGGGATCCGAGCTCTCGTACAACATCCTCAGGACTTGTTTAATTGAAGGCCTTGCCCAGCCTTCTTTCTGAGTGCACCATCTCACTATAGAAGCGATTATTTGAAGCTGTTCCAAATCAAAAGAATTTCGTATACTGGGGTCAACAAGATCTGTTAGCCTCGACTCCGATACCAAATGTATTTGTGACCATTCGACCAAATTCTTCCCATCTTGTACTGCTCGTCTTGCAGTAACTAGCTCCAATAGAACAACACCATAGCTGTATATATCGCTTTTCTCCGTCAGCTCTTGAGTGATCACATACTCGGGGTCCATATAGCCTAAAGCCATTCAACTTTGGTCATTCCAAAGCACAAAATATATTGTTGCAAAACTCAAGAGGTGGAAATACTTCTCTAACCTGGCGTTCCCCGGACGTCGGTGTTTACAGGTTCAAAGGAAATCGAACCATCTTTTGAGGCATGCGCTAGCCCAAAGTCTGCAACCTGAAAGACATAAATACTGGAGAAAATCAAGAGAAATTTAATATTCATTCGTAAGCTTAGAAGAGTCCTTGGCTTAAGAAGAAAAGCTTGAGGTCATCCATGCAACCACCCCCATAATAACTCGTCTCATTTTGCACTCAGCAAGTACGCTACCTTTGCAACAAGATTCTCATCTAGCAAAATGTTGCTCGACTTGATGTCTCGGTGGCACAGAGGAGGGTCACAATAGAAATGGAGGTACTCCTGCAGATTCAAATGTGCACTTCTAATTATGATGTTGTAATTCATTGAATTGAAAACAAAATGGTCCAATCATAAAACTTCATCAAACAATAGAAAAAGCACCATTACAAGAATTACCAGAGCATTAGCCACATCAATTGCAATTTGTATTCTCGTCTGCCAGCTTAAGGGGGTTCTGGTAGGAGCTGCAGCAAAATCAGCTCGATCAGATATAAACAATCATTGAAACACATAATACAGACTTTAAATTGTCCATCCATTGACTATTGACCCTCAATATGACATTATGCCTTGTGAATCAATATATAAATTGTGTAAAGATACTTTGGAAAAATATAAAGACGATAGCCCTAAAAAATTCAATTCAAGAACAAAAGAAACATACAATGAAGATGTTCCTTCAAGCTACCGTTTGCCATGTACTCGTACATGAGAAACCTGCAACAAACAGCAATTAAAGCATTTAGTTTTTCTAATTCACTACATACACTAACAGAATCTCGCAGATAAGAAGATCCACCTCTCGTTTCTATCAATGCAAAAACCGCGCAAGGAAACAAGATGGCGATGATGTAGTCTAGCAAGAAGCTCTATTTCCCTGCAGAACTCATCCTCCCCCTGTTCCGAAACTTTGTTCATTCGCTTTACTGCCGCCACCAAAGCATCGCTAAAATGGGCTTTGTACACAGTTCCAAATCCCCCTTGTCCAATGACGGTGTTAAAATTTTCTGTCGCCTTCTTTATCTCCTTGTAGCTAAATTTTCTGAACACGGATGAAGGACCTGCATGTAAACCCCATCATGAATTACCACCAAAATAAGTGTTTTGGCCTTAGAAGCAAGATGGCATATAACCAGGGTAAACCAAGAACTATACCTTCCCGAAACTTGCGTACAGAACGGGGAGGAGGGAAGGTTTTCGAAGATGCGTTGTCTATGTTTTCAGAATCCTCTAATTCTCTGCTTTTTCTACGTATGAGAATTACCAATACCAGAAGCATCATAACAGCAACAACTGTCACTGCAACGCCGAGTCCCGGAATCAATGTAAGATGGTAAGAACGATGGTGTTGGTTTAGGGGCGCAGCAGTCAAGTTTTGGCTTGGGCCGTCAGCAACTATTGGAGTTGGCGAAGCCTCTGGTGCGTCCGAAGGTGGGGATGGTCCTGAAACAAACAACATTATATTTATTGCAGCAACCCCATCATCATATAGAACAATGAACTTCACAGAATTATCAACAAAATTACAAATGTACCATAACAAACAACAAAGCTACGTAGATGATTTTGAGATCACTGCATAAAAATTCATATCATGGCAATCTAAAAATAATCAGAATCACCTGAAAGTAAGTAGTAATCTAAACAATGGCTACTAATTAGCATTGGGCATTAACAATATTCTAACTTATGAGATGAAAGTTAAATACCCATTTTTGCTAAAACCATCAATACCTGGAGAAACATTGAGCCCAACTCCGAAAAAACAGCTCGCAATATCAACCGCCGAAGTGTTGTCTGCTTGACTTGCAAGGGCCACAAAAGTTGCATCACGGCAAGTACTCACTGTCAAATTATCTTCTGCTCCTACCAGATGACGAAGGTACGAAATGCCAGCATTTAAACACTTGCGGCAATTACTTATCTCTGAAAGTGGTGCTTTGCAATTTTCTGCGACATCCCCAAACTTTGGCGAGTGAACCATCTGCTCAACAGTTGATCGACCCATACACTCATAATTGACGGGAATCTTTGTTCCGAAGCTGCAAAACACTGTCGCATTTCTAGGGACTCCATACAGCCCCAAGGTTTGTGATATGGAACTGAGGCAGATGTCAGATAAATCTGGAGGAACCCCGAGGTTGCTCGTTTCATTTGCATATCGACCAATGGAAAGTGCTACAAAAGCATTTATATAGCGGCAACACTTTGCTCTCTCGTATTTGTTCGAGCATAAAGAGGCTACTAGAGTAAAGTTTGATCCACTCAAATCTAGGGGGCACTCTGCAAAAGTAGAGAGTTTAAGGTTAACAATGAACGAATCTTCATAAGAACTTGCAAACTAATTTCCTATGTCAAACTAATAAACTGAAATTTATTAAAGCCCGAGCCGAGATAATGCTATAATACGTACTTACGCCAAACTAAGTATACTAACAGACCACAACCGAAGATAAATGTCTACTCCAATCTCCAGAGGTCTTTATTGCGCATTGGCAATACACTTCAATCAAGAACCATAAACAGGACAGAATCAGGACTAACCACAAAAACACAATCCAAAGAACCAACTTCCACCAGTACTCGTTAACGAAAAGCTAAAGTTGGTTGATATATTGCTCTTTCAAAATACCCATTAAAAATAAAAAAGCAAAAACAAGCTAGACAACTGAGAATACACTGTGAAAACAATACAGAATGAAATATAACAAACAATGAGCTCTACAAATGAGTAGTACAAAATGAGTAACACAAGTACACAACCCTAAAATCCAGACACATTCACATTTCCAATGCCCAACAAAATAAACATTGAGGCAATTAATAAAAGAAGGAAAGAGAGCAAAAATAGAAACAGACATAAAGCAAAGTCTAGAACTTGAAATATAAACGAAACCCCATTTCCAATAACTTCACATTTTTTCACTTCAAGCCCAAAATGGGTCGTTAAAACTTAAAAGCAATCAAAAGATTAAAAAAAAAAAAAAAACTGTTGTGAAAAAACGCCACTTTCTTTAGTCACTCAAAACAACAAGCAAAAGCAGAGCCAGAGAAATCCCAAACCAAAAAACCAATAAAAAAAAAAAAGGAAAAGAGAAAGAAAATTACCTGCCACTATTACGGGAATCATATGCATTGTGAGAAAGGCCGTGAGAAGAACAAGCAGAGAGACGAGTCCGTACACCGCCATGGACGAGACTCAAAAAATATATATTTAAAAAAACTTTAAAAAAAAGTTGTTATTGAGAGAGAGAATATGGACTGGGTATGCTAGCTGTAGCACATCTGGGGACAAGGGAAAAATAGAGAGAAGAGAGAGAGAGCTCTAAAACAGTGGCTTTGACAGACAGAGAAGAGAGAGAGAGATTTAATGGCTTTTCTTGTTTTTGTGAGAGTGAGAGCGTCAAGCAATTGAGAGCTAATTTTGACTGTCTCTATTATAATATTTTTTTTAAAAGAAGTTATTAGCACTTTTGCCCCTTAACTTATCGTGCATTAACATTTTGGATTGATATTGTAGGATTTATATTAAGAATTGAAAAAGTTGTTTAAGAGTATATGAATTCTTTTTTTTTTTTTTTAGTTAAAATTATCAGTATTGTAAGAAGCGTAGACAAATCTAAACTTTATATTTGAGATTGTAATCCAAACGACCCTACTACTACTTCAGATTCACTTATTTGACTGTTGTTCAATATTTTTTGAATATCAAATGGACATCTTTAGAAGGTAATTTTAATACGATTGATTTTCTTTCTTTTGCAATCAATTTCACAACGATACATATTTCTTTAGTTAATTGTCAACTCTTTTCAAATATAATTTCTATATGAGAATTTCAATGCGTGACCGGACTTAATAATTTTATTTTTTTTTTCAAATTAACAAATTTATGATTTTTTTTTGACACAATACTTTTCATGTTTTGGCATTTAGTCCATGAAAATTTATTCATTTAGTAACTTAAGTTTTTTTGAGTTAGTAACAAAGTTATTTGAAATTCTAATACCATACTAATTAGAGTTAAATGCCAAGATCTTTGCGCTTAAGATTTAAACAAAAATAAAATAAAAACTCAAAGGTCAAATTGCTAAAACTTAATAAGTTTAAGGACAAAATATATGGGAAGTGTGTAATGGTATTGGTAATGGCCCACTATATTATTCGTGCTGTGCCTTGACTCGAGTTCCCAGAAACTAATTTCTACTTCATGGCGATTTATTAGTAACCACCCAAAACTCCCACTATCCATTCATTTTTGTTTACAATTTATAGAATTTATATGCTCAACAACTTTTCTAAGGATTTGGTATTTTTCGGAAATTATATTTCTAGCAATGTAGGTAGTGATTAATGAATATGCTTTAAGTTTGACATGGAACTTTCCGTTCGTGTTTTTTTAGATTTTATCAACTCCAAATAAGTAATAATGAGGCCATTTGACAGATGAATTTCTAAATATCAGTAATTGTCTTTTCATAAATTTAAAAAAAATCAATTTAATATTTAGTTATTTTTTACATATTTAAAAAAATAGTGACTATTTTAAAATTTTAAAAAACTAGTCCTTGACCCATAAAAGATTAAGATTATATTTGGTTTGACGGATGGAATGGTATGTGAATAGAGAGATAGATGAAGAAGTGTAATTTCTTTATTTGTAAGAAGGAGGGAGATGCCCTCCCTCCATGCCTACTAAATTACATCATTCTCTAATTGGAAAGATGCATCTTTTTAATCAATTTAATACATAAAAAGTTTATTTTACCATTCATTTCAATTAATAACAAATAATATAAATATACAATATAATAATTGTATAAATAATTACTCTTCGTCCTTGCAACTCTCAATATTTTCTACCAAATAACTTGAAGGATTACAAAAATCATTCTTCACATTCTTTATCCTTCTAACTCTCTCAATCCACCCTTAAAAACAGCCATCAGCCATCGATCTAAATTTTGTAATAAATTCTCTTTAATTTTGTGGTTTTTTCAAATGTTGCAATATTTTGTTACTTGATAATTTTTTTATTAATATTAGCTATTCTTTTTGTTATAAAAATTAATACGATGATTATTTTTTTTAATATTTCGAAATATAGACTACTTTTAATATAAAAGTTTAATTACTATTCACTATAATTTTCAAAAACAATAATAATAAAGAAAGGAGTTCAAGACTTTCTCTAGACGTATCGCAAGAACTCTTCTACTTGTGACATTGTAGGTGAGAAAACTACACTAACCAAATAATTATGCCCATGATCAAATATATCCATTACCAATCTCTTCGTGGTTAGTGGAACACATCATGTGCAATGAGCTCAACAATTATAAAAATTGTTGTTTTGCCATTTAGGTGTAAATAAATAATAATTAAATAAACAAAACTCTAACAATAGCTTGTAGGTACAAGACAATTTACTCTTTGCTTGGAAAGATCTATATAGATATTGAAAATGAGTGTTTCGAGAACAAAAATAAAACCATTCATAGTGATTTTGATTATATTTCTACAATATATGACTTGTCTTCTACAGCATGAGAATTTTATTTCTACAGTAAGAATGACCTATATTCGGACTTTTACAATGCCTAATAAATTCCTCTTCCATTTCTCTTCAAATGTAATTTTAAATTTTTTAAACATTTATTTAAATAATAATAACTAAATGCAAGTGCAATTTTAATTTACAATCTAAATAAATTATTTGATTTTTCTCACTCAAATTCATTTTAATCAACTAGTTATTTATTAGGATTATCTATACAAATATTCTTAATGTTGTGTCATTCTTGCAAGTTGCACCATGAGCTTTCAAAATTGACATTCGCATCCCTTGATATTTGAAAATGTTACAAGTTTACTCGCTTGGTTCAATTCGTTAAAAAAAATTTGGACAAAATCAAAAGATATGAATATAAATTTAAAAAAATTTGGGTGCAACTTGAAAAAAAAAAAAAAAAAGAGACAATATAAGGTGATATTTTTGAAATTAACTATGTAACTAATCATTATAATTTGAGAGTTTTAAGACGTTTGATCTTTTAAAAATTATAAAAATATCACATATTATTGTTACGTTATTCATTCGGTTAATTCACTTAAGAATTGTGACGGAGTGAGTATATCTATAGATTTTTAAAACATCAATGGACAAATATATTAGTTTAAAAAATCGAGATATAACTTGTAATAACATTTTTATAAATAATCCTATTTATTATTAGAGAATTCTCTCAACTAGTTTTTTTTTCTCTCTCTCTTTTTTTTTTTTTTTTTTTTTTGCACCCCGAAATTCGAATGCTTCTACTACAGACAGTCTACAACTCTACATCGGGTGGTGTTTTTGGTTAAGAAATGGAAGAAATAATAGCATTGAACTGAGTGGGACCCATCTGATGGAGACAAAAGGCGTCCCTTTGGAGAGCTGAAGGTTCCAAATGGTTCCTTCCATTTTTATTTATTTATTTTTTATTTTCCTTGTGTTGAAGTTGAAGGCTTGAAGCTGTGTGTGTGACATGTGAATCAATGTAAAGAAGAGATCACTCTGAACGGAGATTCTGAACCAAACTTGGGTGGGTCCCACTGTTGTTCGTTAGCTAGATTTTCCCCTAAAATATTACCAAAACCAAACCCAAGTATGTGAATGTCTGTACTGATCTGTGCAGGCACGGGTTTGTTTTGGAACCCATATTATATCATATTATATAGCAAGTAATGTTATCACTATTGTATGATTTTCTATATATGGACAAGGTAATTATAAAATAGCCAAAAATACACATATGGCGAACAATAAAAAATTTATAATATATAGTCCAATATTTTTTTTTTGAATTGTCATATTTATTTTTCTGTAGACTTTACATTTTTAAAACATAAATTTGAGTATTTATAATTATTTCTCTAAAAAAATCACTAGCAATTTCCACTTATACATATCAAGGAGATATGCATTATTGTTGATAAAGTTGTTTTGTCTTTCAATGACTATTTTTTTTCTCTTTTTTATTTTTTCTCTTTTGTACATAAGACACACAAGTGCAACGTATAAACTCGTAATATTGTTTGCACAAAAAAAAAAAAAACTAGTAATATTTTATTTTAACATGTGCAAACTATTGTATTATGTAATATGAAAACAAATTTAATACAAATTGTGTTTTATGATACCAAAATATTCTTTGTATTAAATCGTATCTACCTTAATAGATACACGTACGTAAGATCATTTTCTCTTTGTATTATGTGTAATATCCGGACGACCGTATAACCTAATAAGACAATAGTAAATCAAACGGATTAATTTTAGGGAAATCGTAGGAAATAGTAAAAAAAAATTTCGTTTTTAAAATCCAGTCTATGTTTCAAAAAATTAAAAAAATAGCAATATTACGAATCATATAACAGAAAAGTGTCACACAAAATATAACACATTTGTAAATATTTGTAAGATATTTTGTAATACTTCAAGTTTTGCTAATTATTTTTTGAAGTGTTAAATAATATCTTACAAATATTTATAGATCTGTTATATTTTGTTTGACACTTTTCTGTAATACAATTTGTAACATGACTATTTTTTTATTTTTTGAAATACATGCTATCATTTAAAACAAACATTTTTGGCTTATTTTTGCAACTCACCCTTAATTTTATTCATGTTTGGCCCCCTCATCCAAACCATTTCATTCTATTATATTTTTATTTTTATTTTTTTCAACCTTTTTAATCCTCCAAACCATTCAATTTTTTTTTCAACCATTTTTTTTCAACTTTTTAAATCTCTATACAATATCTTTAAATATCAACCATTTATACTACCTCAAAATTCATAAAGTCAAACCAATCTAATCATTTTCCCAAACTATTTTCAAACCATCAAAAAATGGTCAAAAATGACCAAAATGAGTGCCCTAAACCAGGAGTGGGGGGTGTTAGTGTCAAATCAACTACCACCAATTCGGAGTCTCTCTGTTTTGTTTTCTTGCTTTTTTCTTTTCTTTTATCTAACCATTGCTCATTTTATTTAATTTAAGGCTAATTCTTAGTGCTCCATACCTAT
Organism: Boehmeria nivea var. tenacissima; assembly: GCA_018132145.1. Classification (NCBI taxonomy): domain Eukaryota; kingdom Viridiplantae; phylum Streptophyta; class Magnoliopsida; order Rosales; family Urticaceae; genus Boehmeria; species Boehmeria nivea. The sequence continues at coordinate 15,998,621 of CM030878.1, read as the reverse complement.
CGATTTTTTACGTAGAGTATGTAAATAATCATTACTACATGATTTAATATTATTACTACACCTTAATTTAATTAAGATCTTTTAACTATCTTGTAACAGTTAATTGTAAGATCACCATTGTGTTTCTTCTTAACCAACATATTTATCATGTTATTAAAAAAATTAAAAATATGTTTTTCTAAACATTTTAAGACAAAAATATCCACGTAAGGGACAAGTCGCTATTCTAGTTAATTAGACTCTGACTCTCTTCTTATCTCTCCCTCTCTTAAAAAAAAAAAAAAAAGAAAAACAAGAAAACAAACAACTTTTGTTATACAATGATTGTTGGTGTTTGCAAAGCTCTTTGTATTTTAGCTTTTTTTCCTTCTTGTAATGGGATCACTCTAACAAATATAAGAAATGATGAACATTTATGTAATAATATAATGTGCTTTATTATTGCGTCCTATCACATTAAAATCGTACCATTGTCACTCAAATTAGTATCAATCAAAATATTTGACTATCTAAAAACTAACTAGCGATAGGATGTTTTATTTGATAGCACCATAATTTTGTAAAAGAGGGATTGAAAAATTAGTAATTAGTAATTGCTCTGCATGGGCTTAACATATCAACTTCTATGAAATTCTCATGGAATGAACTAATTAAGGGGTCAGGGTCACTATATAGAGGTTTCCTAAGCCAACATAGCCAAACAACAACAAAGTAGATACTAGAATATTGTAACAAATTGAACGATAAATTCCAAATGCGTTTTTATCAGCGTTGGTGATAAAAATCATTAAACACATCGCTTAATGACAATATTGTTCTAATTGCCATGTAGTGTTGGACATGGGCTATTGAAATGGGTACTATATTGTTTAAAAAATAAAATAAAAAATAAATTAATGTACAATACTTGTTGTAATATACAATTGTTTCACATTTAAATTAGCTATATAAGTTTTGTTTGATTGATATCTAAAATAAATAGACAACTAATTTGAAACTCGTAGCGTCACGTGAGCTATTTGCTATGGACTTAGCAACTCTTGGAGAATATTCTTTAAGATGCCTAGGACTAGATAATGCCATTACTTTTTGGTTAATTAATTTTTGCTTAATAAAAAGTTTCTGATCACATTAGATGAGATAATAATGTTCTCACTATTCTCTCTCTTTTGTTAATTCTTTTGTATGCTTGCAATTCACGCGACGTTGCCAAGAATATGGGTGTTTATATATATTTGCGTCCAAGGTTGCATGACATGAAATTATGAGTGTCGTATTGAGAAACTCTCATCTCATGTCTCACACTATTATTATGTTCTACCCGTAAGCTTACCTTTCAAATTGAATCGTCTCTCTTCTTTCTCTCTTTTTTGGGTAGTTGAAGCTAAATACTTTCAACAGAATATGAGATATAATAATAATAATAATAATATATATATATATATATAGGGAAATCATTGGTAAGCAAATCATACAAGATAATAACACTAGATAATATTTGGCAGGATATGTCTTACGATAAGAAATGATTTTAGATCGTTATTAAATATTTTTAGTAGTCTTCACTTTTTAAGCCAAAAAGTTAATTCAGGGGTCTAAACTTGTTCTCCACGGCAAACTACCATGCTTGATGTTTCTTTTTATAACATATTTAAAATGTGCCTTTGAAGAAATCTAAAGGAAATTTTAATACTTAAGCAGGCCAGCAGGGTGAGGTCAATAGTAATAAGGCTATATCATCATCATCTATTTGAAAGTTTCTATAAGACATGGTTTGTTTGTCCTTTCTAATGAACTGCAATTTTGCTGCATTACAATATGGGCTTTGAATAAAATATTAGATTCAAAGGTTTTGAGTTTTTGTGTTAGTGCAGAACCTTCTCCTATATTGGGCCAAGAGTCATAACAATATATATCAAATACCAATCCAACTTGCTTAAAAAAAAAAAAAAGGAAAAGAAAAGGGATTTGTCAAGGCAATATTTATTCTCCAAATATTGTGTCACTTCAACTTTTATCTCATATTTATAATAGAATAGTAAGGTAGAAATTAACGTGTATCACAAAATGGTAGAAAAAAAATATTGACTCCTAAAGTGGCAATTCTCAAAATTTCTCTATATGATTAAATATGTTTATTTTATTCTCTCTTGAAGGAAGGTGCAATGTCTAAGAGAAACTGTAATACATAGTGAATAAATAATATGGGACTTTTATTTTTTTGCTACTATAATAGTAATTATTGTAATTATCATGAGTTTATTCGACGACAATTATGTTAATTACTCATAATTACTAAGAATTTGAAAATATTGGGTATTTTCTAAAAACAAAGTACAAAATTTTGTCATTAAAGCTTACCCTATTGTTTTTTTGGATTTCCATTAAGTAATTTTGGCCAAACAAGGCAAATAAAAGTTGTTAAATTACTCTTTTTGTTTGTATAAAATTGGTACTTTGGAAGGGAAATGACTTATGGATTTGCTAAAACTTTTTTTTTTTAAAACGAAAAAACATGTGTTAATAAGGAAACTAATGCTATATATGAAATGACTTTAACCGGAAAAATATGATAATTAATCACTTCTCTCGTTAATTTAAAATTTATGTTACTTGTTGCTAATGGTTCTCCGAGGTGGATACAAGTGAGCTTTTATATTGCTTTTGTGGTGGAAAACTGGGAATGATATATAGAGAGTTGCCATAACTTGAATCAATAATTGATCACTTTTTTGTTTTGTCGATATATGCAAGCAATTAGAAATTATATGAATCAAGACTGTCGAGTGAATAATTATCCAAAGGAAAGAATACGCTTCAAGCAAAAATATCAAAGAAAAAGACACATTATTAATTGCTTTCCTTGTTAGAGAAATTTATTGTTATTTGCTTTATTGTCCTTACTATTTATTTATCTTTCTCGTTTGGCTTCGAGAAAAGAAGAATCCAAGAAAACATGTGTCACGTTTTTGCCATGCCACTTTGGAATTAGATTCATTTTGGGTAGGGCATTTTGTCCATTCTATCTTATTTATTAGGATGGAAAAAATAGTTTGAAAATAGTTTGAAAAAATGATGTAAAAATGGTTTTACTTTGCTAATTTCGAGGTGGTATGAATGGTTGAGATTTAAAGATATTGTATAGGGATTTTAAAAGTTAAAAAAGAAAAAGAATGAAATGGAATGGTTTGGAGGATTAGAAAAGTTGAAAAAGTGAAAAAATGAAATGGAATGATTGAAATGAGTGAGACAAACAAATGTTATGCAAGTTTCTTTTTTCCTAATGAACATATGTGAAACAGTGAAAATTGAAAAATATTGAATTGTAGCAGATTTAAGACTTTCCTTTTACACCAAGATATAGACAAATATTAACTCTTTTTTTTTTTTTTTACCTCAAAGGAACAAATGTTAAGCATAATATTGATTATAATTAATTTGAATTATTTGGAACTAGTTTACAAAAGCCATTGACAAACCATGCAGTTAAGAAAACTTCCATGCAAAAAGGACCAACAGAAAACGAAAGAAAAGAAAACTAGCAAGATTATTCACATGATCTCTATGGTTTTTTCTTAAAAAAAAAAACACTAAATTCCACTAATAAACTATAATAAGATAGTGGCAACATTTATTTCACTCTAATCGTGTCAAAAAAACAGAAAAAAAACAAAACAAAAACAAAAACAAAAGAAAAGGCCAACAAATAGAAATAATGGAAACTCTTCATCCATGTCAGCCATTGACAACAAGTGCTGCTAAACCCAACAATGAGCCGATAATTGGAACTCTTCAGTCTTCATCCACCTAATAATTCAAAATACCAAATTAGTCAATAAAAGCTGTTACTGGTTCATAAGCACTCGTTCTAAATTAAGACTAACGTAAATATTTTTAGGTTAGTACACTAATTGTACTTATAAGCTAAAATAATAATTTGAAACGATAAAATAACAAAAAGATAAGTGATTATGACTAAGTATATGATGATAAGTGTTTGTGAGTGATCGTAAATATCATTATTATTATTTTTTAATTTTATTACGGCGAAGTAGTACACCAGCTATACATGAGAAAGACCCCATATTTTTAATACACAGTTAGAAAATATCAAGAAAAAAAAGGGAAAAATGAATTTCATTTACATAGTTAGTGTACAGGAGATATTAGCATTTCAAGATGGATTTTCCCTCCACAATTGCTAATATTACTATTGATAATTACTTTCTACAAAAACATCCAAAACATGAACTTGAAAAACAGAATGACCTTTTTCCTTCTTACCAAAACATATATATATTTTTTAAAAAGAAAGGGAATTAATAACCATTTGCTTTTCTTTTTTTTTTTTTTTTTTGCTTATTAATATCATAAGTCTAGAAGTGAGAAGCCATATCCATTTGCCAAGAAAGAATTCAAAGAAAGTGACTGAAAATATAGTACATATTTCTGTAAACCAACGACTCAACACCTAATAACCATTTGCCCCTTTTTTTAATTTTCTTATTAATTTCACAAGTCTGAAAAGTGAGAAGCCATATCCCATACGTCTTTTTCTTTCTTTTATTTTTTTTAATTTCATTTTTTTCTTCACATTCACCAAATAAAACCCCCCAAAAAAGCAATCCAACCCAACCCAACTCGAGCCAAAGACCTCCCAATTCCAGCAATGAAGGTCCAAAACACCCTCAAATCATTAATTCCTCTCTCTTCTCTGTCTGTCTCGTCTCTGTTCTCTGTTCTCTTTTCTTCTGAAACTCAAACCTCACTCTGTTTTTCTCACATTTTGCAGAGAATTCTCGTCCTCTCCATTGCCACTCTCTTCATAGCCTCAACTCTCCTCTCCGATCTCTCCTCAGCTCTCAAGGTCATTCACTTCACCACCCAACCCATCTCCAAACTTTTTTTGTTCTTCTCTCATTTTTCTTTTCGTTCACTCGTTTATTTTCTCTTCTCTTCGAAACTCCACAGGAAGGCGAAACGTGCGTTTCGGACAAAAACTGCGACGACGGACTTCACTGCGAAACGTGCGTCGCCAACGGCAATCTACGCCCGCGATGCACCAGAATAAAACCCACCAACCCTTTCTCTAAAGTAACTCAAAACTTTCCCGTTCTCTTTTCACTCCTCTGTTTTTCCTTTTTTGTTTTTTTTCCCATTCACAAAGCTTTTTCTTTTTCTTTTTTTTTTTTTGTTTCCTTTTAAAGGTGAAAAATCTTCCATTCAATCGGTATTCATGGCTAACGACACACAACGCGTTCGCGAGGTTAGGGCAGAGGTCGGCGACGGGCTCGCTGATCTTGGCTCCGACCAACCAGCAAGACTCCATTGCTAGCCAGCTCAATGTGAGTAAAAAGTTTTTTTCTTTTTTTTTTTTTTTGGTTTTGGATTAAGAGAGTGTTTGTTTCTCGGGAAAGTTTGAGAGAGAAAGGCAACGCGTGATGGCGGGCAGTTGAGAAAGCGGGAGCAGAATAAACAGAGCGGTGAGGTGTCCGTCGCCATCTCTTTCTGTTGTTCTTATTAACGATTTTTTTTTTTTTGCATTTGTGACCTTGAGGTTTTATGTGGTTGACGATTTGCTCCTTGAAACTTTAATTTTGGCAAATTACTAAAAATCATAATAATTTGGTACAAATTTAGGAGTTGTGTTAGACCTGTTATCTGTCTTAACTTAAGAGATATAGGATGTATTAGTTTCCGTCTAATTTTCTATTGTTTTTATCAAGATGATTTGTCTTTTGTTTTGCTTTGTTTTTTGTTTTGTTTTTAATTTCAGGGGCAACTTGCCAAACTGCAAATTTAAAAGTCTGTTAATTAAATGAGATTTTGAGGAAATGCGTTTAATAAGTGGACTCTTGTTTTTTATTATACTAAAAAATTTTATATACATACATTGTGTTGGAATCTAATGACGAAATACGAATTTAGCATTCAAAATAATTTTTATTTGAAATAGTAGCATTTTAATGAAACTTCAAATAGGCTTGAACTATTATCAATAAAACATCTACTCCAAAATATATATTTTTGTATATTTAAAAAAATAGAGGAGTTTTGTTGGGCCTTTTTGACAAAACAAGAGTTAATTTGGTATTTAGTATAAATATAAAGGTTTTGAAGGTATTTTTCCTAAAACTTTGGGTACAATGGTAAAAATTTGTTCCTTAATGTTCCAAGCTTTTGTCGTGTAGTTAATAGACACGCATTCATTACGGATATACATGTGCGAACAATGAAAAAGAGGTTGATTGCAAAATTGGACCTTTTTGGGGTGGAATTTATTTTGCAACTTGGATTTATTTATTATGTTAGTTGTATTTATAAAAATAGATGTGCCTATATAAGGTTTAGACGGGGTTGGCATGATATATCTACTTTAGATAATTGATATTTTGGTTCATTATAATAAATAAAAAAAGTGTTTCTTTGGATAATTAAAGGAAGTGTGTTGAATGAATTAGGCCCTCAATATAAACATTGTTTACATAAATCATCTGAATAATTTAGTACTATTTAAAATTATTTCAAGCAAAAATAATTTGAGTAGTATTTAATTATTTAAATAGTTTATCCAAATAACTTATTAAACACCGCCATTTTAAGAATTATCAACTTTTTAATTTTAAAGTCATTTAGATTTGTTATATTTAAAGATTTAACTTTGAGATTAATATTTAATATATAAGGATTTAACAGAAAGCCAAATAAGATCATGTTTTTATGCTCTTTAATGGAAATGTTACAAAGTTTTTTTTTTTTCCCTTTATTTTGTAAGTAAATTGTGTGGAAAAATAAAAATCTAGGATAGCAACCTCGGGCAAAAATATAGAATTTTCCTTTTTTAATCTAAATGTATATTTGGCTTGTTGGAAAATAAGCATTCGTATTTTCCGATAAAATATTGTTATGTCGTCACATGTGCACGCCACTCATTATTATTTCAACAATAGAGGCCTCACTTTATTAAAGAAGAGTAGTTCCTCTGACCTAACAAAGGAATCGGTTAGGTTACACTTAAAAAAGTAACATTTTAGTTGGATGCCTAAATAAAAAAAAATTAACACGCTGTGATATTATCATTATTATTACAAGTCTTTTTGTGGTTTCTATTCATTTTTTTTAATTATTTTAAACTCGTTATAATAATTTTTTATAATATTATATTCTTGTATATAATATTATAGAGAACACTAATATATTATTATTACTATTTTTTTAACTCTCACCGTCTCTTCTCATTTCTCATTTGTCTTACGATTCTAGTGTCTTGAGCTAACTATTAACAATCTTGCTTAAATTGCTAAAAATAGAGCTATACATTTGGATTGAGAGGAGTGGGTGTGGGTCCCAAACTTTTACGACTATGAGACGTAACGACAATTTTATTTTGGCAGAATGGTGTAAGAGGGCTAATGCTTGATTTGTATGACTTTCAAAACGACATTTGGTTGTGTCATTCCAGCGGTGGCCAGTGCTACAACTTCACCGCTTTCGTAAGTGCAAAATTCTTTATTCAGTTGCGATCCAGATAAATTTTTCATGAACTATGTATTCTTTAAGTGTATCAGTATACATTAGAAATGTCGTATTGCACGATAGAACTCATACGTTGTATTTTTATTTGGTATAATGTATCTGCTTTTTTAACATATATGCGGTGATGTATCACTAATAATGATAAATAGTATTTCTTTTGGCATAGTTTCTTAAATCTTCTTGCGACGCTCATGTTTTGTTCTAGGAACCAGCCATCAACACCCTCAAAGTGGTCAAAACTTTTTTGGACTCAAACCCGTTGGAGATAGTGACAATAATCATAGAAGACTACGTGACATCTCCAAAAGGGCTGACCAAGGTGTTCGACGCAGCTGGGCTGAGGAAGTACTGGTTTCCTGTCTCGAGAATGCCCAAAAACGGCGGAGATTGGCCGACTGTTGATGACATGGCTCGGAAGAATCAGCGCCTTGTGGTTTTCACTTCCAAGGCTAGCAAAGAGGCCTCCGAGGGCATTGCCTATGAGTGGAGATACGTTGTGGAAAACCAATGTGAGTCTTACTAACTATAGATCATGTCAATAACTAGTTTTGTAGTAGGTATCGAGTGTTTTTTGTTTGTCTAATTGCATGGAAATCAGCTAGATTTAAAATGAAAAATACTATCGGGTTTAAATAGATATAAAATTGGGTCGTATTTGTGTGTCTCATTCACATAGAGTCACTTTTATGTGAGTGTTGAGTGAGACTCAAATTGAGCTGAACAAACATTATTTAAAAATATTATTCATTTAAAATATAGCATCAAGCAAATCAAAGTTCATAAGATCAACATTTGTTTATATATATCTAATAGAAAAAACATTTTACCATAATTTGTAAGCCAACATATGTGTTATTACCACAAAAAATTAGCCATAATCGCTCTTTCTATTTAGTTTGCTCCTGAATTGCTCTTCCTATATGTTATTACTTGTTTGGCTTTAGTTCGAGCTTACTTGCACCTTTTGGTCTCTTTATTGCTTATGTTTATAATTTGTTTTCTGATAACACTTATGGAAGCTCAACTTCTTATGAGCATAAAACTTCCATCGTTAAAACGAACAACAACAAGAACAAAAATTCAAATGATCTTAAATGGCAGATGGAGACGGCGGGATGAAAAACGGGTCGTGCCCGAACCGCGCAGAATCGCCAGGCATGAACACAAGAAGTAGGTCGTTGGTGTTGATGAATTACTTCAGAGATTTTCCGGATGTGACTCGCTCTTGCAAGGACAACTCGGCTCCATTGCTTAGCATGGTCAATACTTGCTATGAAGCTGCAGGCAAACGATGGCCAAACTTCATTGCGGTTGATTTTTACAAGGTTGCTAACATTGGCTCACACCAATATATATACCGTTTATCTTTTAGATGATATGTGTGTGTATATATATATACACATATGTTTATATTTATTGTTGTATGATTTAATTTTGTAACCTTTTTTTTTTTCAGAGGAGTGATGGGGGAGGGGCCCCTGCAGCTGTGGATGTGGTGAATGGCCATTTGGTTTGCGGATGTGGTAACATTGCCAACTGCAAGGTGGGAAACAATTTGCACCAACCATGATACTTTCTTTATTTTTTTTTTCCTTAAATTTTCTATTTAGTAAAATTTAAAGTGTGTAATTATTTTATGTTGTGGGGTTTGATCTCTCGTTCACACAACAAAATAAGAAACTTTTAATGTGTGAAAAGGCTTGTGAACTAGTGTGGCTATATTGGTGGTGTGCTATATGGTAGAAGCAGAGTTCTATCATTAATAATTTCTAAGCCACATTTAGTTAGTTTGTTTTTTAACCACAAATTTCGTGGTTATGTTTTTGTTTTTAGATATTTTTCATTAGTATAAGGACGGGAATGAGCTCAGTACAATTATATCGTATAGTTCTTTTATAACTAAGTCGATTTGTAATTTAATTGATGATGATTAACATTTTCTTTTATGAACATAAAAATTACATTTTTTTCCCCTTCTTTGAACTACACGAGACTTTAGTAAGTTTAGGTTTCTCAAAAGTCTAGAACAAAAGGCTTGCACAGTTTCGGTAAAATTTTTAACCTCTAAAATTAAAATTCAAAATCTTTGACTTCAATGAAAGTATGAAACGCTGAAATAACAATGTGGGACCTATTATATGTTGAAAATGTTACCGTTATTGAATAGAAAGAGACCATTGAGTCTTCATGCATGTAACATTGAATTTCATTTAATGAAGTTGGCAGAGTCTAATTGATTGTCATGTTATATATTTTTCAGGAAAATATGACATTTGGAGTGTGTGACATACCCGAGGCTGAAGTTGCACATTCACCCAAGGCACCCTTGAGGCCTCAATCCGGCGCTGAGGGCTTAAATGCCAAACATGCCCTATTGCCTTGCTTGCTTGGGACACTTCTCTTATTCATTCTCTTATCATAAAGAAAATAGGTCATTATTGCTATAAATCATTCTATGCAAGTATATAGCTCGGCTTTACCTTATGCATTCACATATCATGCAATTGGGTCAAAAGGGGTTAGAATAAATAAGTAAAAAAAAAAAGGAAAGGAAAATCTAATCCAAATTTATTGAAAATATAGTGCCTACTAGTGGGACTCATGTGATCTCAGGCCAGCAAGTAAGCATGCACACAAGTAGTTGGTATTTTCAGCTTTTCATAGTTTAATGGCAATTATAGAGAAGTTTGTCGCTGTGTCCTATGGATTTTAGCACTTTGTTTATAAAATGAGAGTGTATTGTCTATCTGTGTATTCTTTCTTATGTGTCATTGTAATGGTTGCCATGTGATTTGTTTTCCCTGGATTGCAACAACTTGAAAAATTATAATGTATTCTTTGGTGAAGACTGAAGGGTTCGGTTTGGTCTTTTTTTTTTTTTTTTTTTTCTTTTCCTGACTTATTATAGCAGACACATATTTGTAACAATTTTTTTCTTATACTTTACGATCCAGTTAAAGTAGCAATTCCCGATCGAATTTGTCTTCGCTTAATTATCTGTCCTTACGATATTCTCAAGTTCATGAAACAGGATTTGAATAATGGCCTAGACTTTTGTGTCCCTTGATATTTTGATTAGAACATTTGTTATTGATATTTAGCAGTATCTACCAAATTATGAACTCGTCGTGGAAGATGTTACTCCTGGTTGAATTGTAGATATTTAATTATTATATAGTTATCTCTATTAGTTAGTTTTCTTCTTTATGAACGAATTCATTGATTCCAATAATTTGATTATTTCTTATTTTAATAAATTAATTTTTTAAAAATCACATTATTATAAGTATTTGCTATTAGCCATTTTCTTAGCTACTACTTGATTTAATTGTTTTGTAATTGTATGTATCTTATTCACTTAATTATAGAAAATACAGCACTCTCATTACTTAACACAATATATTATAGGGTATTGTTTACATTTGCTTATTTATTGATCTATGTTTTAAAAGAACGACAAGAGTTTTTCCAAAAAATTAAGAAATTGGTTGTTGACTCATAAAAAAATTAAGGACATAAAGGTAAAATCATAAGATCATATAGTTATGAAGAATGACTATTTCCTAAATTAGTGAAACATTGACTATTTTCTTAAATATCATTCAAAAAATAATTATTTACTTAATAATCTCTACATTATTTTACCTTAATTAATAATTTATTATTTTAAAATACTTACTAAAGTTTTATGGTTAAATGGTCGCTTTTGTGTGTGTTTTGAATACATACATGTCGTTTTCATATTTCTGTCGTTTTATCCTTTTCATGTCGTCTTTAGTTTTACTGTCGTTTTACTATCTGATGTCGTTTTCATATTTCTGTCGTTTTATGATTTTCATGTCGTTTTTAGTTTTACTGTCGTTTAACTATTTGATGTCGTTTTTATATTTCTGTCGTTTTAGTTCTGCTGTCGTTTTCGTTGTACTGTCGTTTATCCTATTCCTGTCATTTTAAAGTTTTACTGTCGTTTTCTATTCTTACGTCGTTTTTCATTTCCTGTCGTTTTCCCCCTATATTTCGTTTTCCTAGAGGCAGTAAGCTACTGCCCTACATTCGTATTATTTCTGAAATTATTTTGCTAACTTGATTTACTCTCCTTTTTCTGCCATTTTACAGTTTCAATGTCGTTTCAATAGCTCTGCCATTGTTTTTGCTTACTGTCGTTTTTTCATTTTTCCTATCCTTCTTATGCTTTACTGTCATCTTTTTTTTAATCCCGTTGTTCATCAATTTTCTATCATTAATTTTCATTTTCTCGTCGGTCATCAATTTGTAATGTCGTTTCGCTTGAAACGATCAGTTTTTAAATGTTTCAAATTCAATGCAGAGCCAGTTTGTAAAATAAATGATATTATCATTATTGTTGATTGGATATATTGTCCACTGTTTACGATAGAAAATTCTCATATGAAAAAATTTTTATGAGTAGATTTATATTGGGCTGTTATCTAAATTAATGTCTTATTTTAGATTTTATTTAAGAAAAGATTTATCTTTCATTTTTTAAAGTCCAAACTATTTTTAGTAAGTAGCGAAATAGCCAGTTAATTTTAAATGAATATTTTGCTACTTACCATTATAAATAAGCTATATATGCATTTTTTTTAATTAAAAAACAAAATTTATGAAAATATTTTCGAATATAATCTGAAAAATAGATTAACTAATACAATTTCATACATATATATATATATATATTTATATGTATCACTTTGTTACTAGGGAATAAATGATTATTTGATCACAATCAGTGACGAATTTATACTGCTGGTTGGTGAGTGATGAATATGTACGTAAGGGCGGATGTGAAGTGAATGAGCATATACACTGACATAATGATAAGGGTTTTATGGAAGGAAGGCTTCGCAAGTTGTACCTTGGGGAATTTTGAGGAACGCCCAATTCTTGGCATAATGATAATTTATATTCCATGTGTGTTGTATTTTAATTTATACTCCAAAATTTACACCATAAATATAGATGAGAAACAAAAGGAGCACACTGTACTTGAGGTATAGATTATTAAGTAGAATCAAGAATGACTTTATTTTCTTCCTTGTACCTTTTGGCCTATTTATGCTCCATCTTGGCCGATCTCAACCTGCTGTGTTTTATCGAAATTAAAAAAAGAAATTGTAAAACAAAGTCATTCTAATTGTCATTTAACAATCTACGTCGTGTGTGTCTCATTTGTTTTCATTATATGTTTGAGTATATAATTTGGGTCACTTTTGGTTTTGTGGCAAGTGCAAGTAAGGATGTGTTGTTGTAATCAGTGTCACACTTCTTAGCACACGAACTTAAGGGTTTTTTTTTTTTATTTTTTGTTTTGTTTTGTATCTTCACTTTGCTTTGAACTTTTTTTTCCTCTTTTTTATATATTGATGACCAGGAGAGAGGAAAAGCATTTGGTTGCATGAGCATTTTGGGAAAATAGATATATAATTGTGTTAATCTGATCCCATGTGGTCACGACATTTTCATAATAAACATTTCTTTTATTTATTAGACTAATTTCCTTGTTATTTGGAAGTTATTTTTATGGTGTACAATTATTATCTTTCCTATCAATTCGATTATAAATAAGTATGTATTTTAAGTGATTGTGCATGATGTAGTTTATATGAAGAACTACAACAATTAAGATAAACTAATTAATATTGGCATGTAATACATATATGCTATGTATAGGGAATTCAATTACTTTAACTAAACCTAATTATATTGGCTTGAAATGTCTTTAGTTAGGGTCCAAGTGAGGGGTCATTTTACTTGGGGCGGCTTTAACTGTGCATTATAAATCAACGTAAATTAATATATATTTATATTTTCTGCGCGCTCTGAACAATAAAAATTAACGATTGAGTTTGAAGAAAAGTATGCAATATGCATACAATATATAAGTTACCTTTGTGCACGGCTCAAGAAATCTTAGCCTTTATTTAGGGTTTAAAGGTAATTAATGATACATTGTGCCATTGACATCCATTATGTAATAGTAAACCTTCGGTTGAAAGACAATTCTGATGAAGCACTACAATCGAAGCAATTCATTTTTCTTTACCTTAAAGTAACTTACTTATTGTACAACAAAAACATGGATTTATGACATATATTATTGTATAGGAGGAATCTTATATGGTAAATGCATGAATATGGCTTTTTGACGTAACACACACACACACAGATATATATATATATATATATATATTATATCCACACACACTCTTGATCATCTCCTCAAAGAAGCATACAAGTGTTGTTTTCTTGGCTTGAAGAAAAGAATCAAACACATATATGAAATGAATGACAAATTGCCTTCACATTTAAAAAGACAACCAAATCTACAAAGTGAGTGTTAATATTCTATAATGTATATATAATATTCATTGTTTATTCAATTCTATCACCGTTCTCCATTTCTTTTTTCCTTCTATTCTAATAAAAATAATCATAATTTTATTTCACAACAAACAGTAATAGCTAGACCCAAAAAAAAAAAAAATCCGAATTCCCTCTTTGATTCCAAAGTTTCCAATCAAAATATATGCAATATTAATAATTATTCTTTCATCCATTTCCTTATTATTCCCAATATTTGTATTCCACTTTTGCAACCAAACTAATAAGAGTAAGTCAGGAACGGAGCCACTTGGAGTCTTGGACCCTGTAGGGTATCTAGCTCTCCCTGGTCCAAGGTGGCAAATTGTAATTTGTGGCTTAAAATTTGAATTTTTAATTTTTTTAATTTTTCTTTGAATAGCCCTCCCTCCTCCTCCCCTTAAATTTTTACCTTAATACCACTCTTGTTAAAATATATTATTACAAGCCTCCCCTAATCTTAAGTTTTGGCTCCGTCCCTAAGAGTAGCTCATTAGCTGCCTCGTAGATCTAGCTAGTATGTGCCAAAACCACCATGAAAATGTTAAAATATAACATTTGAGCAATAAGTAGCTCTCTAATGTTATACCAAATTTTTAATACAAAATTTTAACATATGTTATCTTTGATGTCAAATTATACTATGTTAAGTACCAAATTTGGCATCAAAGATAACACATATATGCTTATTCATAACAAATGTTCATAATTACAACATTGCCGCTAAAAAATTACAATATTACCACTAAATAATTACAGTATTGTCATATTAGTCATAAATGGGGCAAAGCCGCTCCGCCCCACGGGTAATTTGACATGCATCCCTAATAACCACCTTACAAAAGAGCCAATATATTTGAAAAAGAAAGTGAAGAAAAAAAAAACTTGTGCTATAAGAACTAAAAATGTTGTTGTATTTCTCCAAAAAAAAAAATTGTTGTGGTTAGTACGTCAAAAGTTGATTTTAATAAAGCTTATAAAATCGTCAGGTTATAAGGTCGTATCCTTTGCCTCTAATAAAAGAAACGTTCGTTTTAATTGCATATCTTAAGTTGTATTTAATTTGTACATATATAACTTCTCTAAAAATATAGACGAAAAACCGATCTCTCCATGAAGGGGTGTCATTGAGTGTTAAGTACTAACAAAAATTCAATGGGTTAAAAATTAAAATTAGTAGATTAATTTATCTCGTGTAAGACGTTTCATTTTTAATTTTCATTATTACTTTTCCTTTACACACACACATATATATATATATATATATGTGTGTGTGTATATAATTCAATGGAGCAGTGTCTTTTCACTAATAGTCGAAGCACTTGAAAATCACATAGAAAGTGCAAGGTTTCAAAATTTTACAAGGCGATCTCCATTTGTGTGGAAAAGCAGTATGCTATAGATATATTATTAATAAAGGAAAAAAAAGTACAAAATTAAAAATTATATATCGGAAAAGGAGGAAATCACATACTAGAACTTTGTAGCAAAGCATGATAGTGTTGATTTCCATTGCTAATTGTTCTTATTAAAATGAAAAAATATATACATCATGAATCAATACCACATAAATATATTATAATACAATATATACATGTCTTTTAGCTTTGGATTGAGATGGTGAAGAGGGCCACGTTGAGAGGCCTACACTCGAGGAAATTTTGTAGTCTACAAAAGTTGGACAATATCACATATGGACCACGTCAGCATCGCAATCAAAGTGGACACGTGGTGGCAGAATGGACCACCAACGTGGAAAAGTGGGTTCAATTATTCGATTCATTGGACCACAAAAGAAAGGGAAAAATAAAAATGACTTTCCAAAAGAAAATATATATATCTTAGGCCGAATCAGAATTCGTAAGCACAACTAGGCTTTGCCTGATTTGCACTCTAAAATGGGTTACTTATTGCCTATTGGGTGTTACCAAAGATTTGACAATGGAAAAGTAGGAGTATTATATAAAATTCTTTATCAATTCCCATGAAAAGGATAATTAATTTTACCCAAAGATTGCTTCATGCTGTATTTAGAATGAATTCAGTTTTGGATTTAGGGTTTTCAGATGGTTGAATAAAGATCATGAGAAGAGTAAATGATAATATGGATTTCATCTTCTTTCTTTCTTTTTTTTTTTTTTTCTAAATTGAATATTATATGTCACTCAAGTTACGAAAGACGCGTACTTTTTGTTTATCTTGTACGTACTTGTAACAAGTAAAAAGGGCTTTTATTTCGGTTATAAAATTCTATTCCTATAATTTTTTTCATGCCACACTCGAGAAAATAACTTCTGTATTCTAAGCGTTAATAATTAAAATCAGTTTTTGACTAGCTAGGCTTGCCAAACGGCTCGTAATTTATATATATTTAGTTTAAATTTATAATACTACATATTCATCGATGTTTGACATAATATTATAGAAAACAAGATGTAACAATATAATGAATTGATATAACGAATGTAAAATAATCGTTATTACATATTGTTTTATATATATATATATATATATATGACAAAAAAATCATCTGCCAATAGAAACATTTTAAGCACTCTATAGTGCATTTGCATTACCCAAGGAAAGTGGCCAAATAATCTCTCACTAACCTAAACTTTGAAAGCACTTGATTTAAACAATCGAAGTGTCAATCCTCATCACATTAAAGCCATGATTTATTTGGTTCACTTTACTAGATTATTAAGCTTTTGTAAGCAAAGTTTTTGCTCCCATAACATCAACAAGATATGTTGGAGCACCATGTCAGAGTGGAATAAAGAGAGATTTCCATGCATGAAAAGTAATTTGTGAGATCCTCTTTATTATTTTAAGAAAGGAATAATCAAGATATTAGTTTTATAATATCTTGCTTTCATTTTTTTATCTTTATTTTCTTTTTATCAATCATAAACATACACATATGATATATATTCATTTGATTATTCGTACCCACTTGACAGTAAAGTAGACCATAATATACGATTTTTGTTAATTAATTGTTATCCGTACTATAATAGATACAATTAACATTGTGGGAAGAGCATAATATATAGTTTGATAGATTATGTTCCTTTTCATGGTTTTCGAGCTTATCAATTTGCTCCGTATAGGGCTGAACGAATAAATATCATATATGTTATATAATACAATATAAAATTTAGAAATAGATGTACTAATATACTCCTATATATATATTTTTTGTGGATATTATTTTTGTTCAGGGCATTAGTTTCCATTTGGTGATATACTTTTCTCGATTCTTTCTCAGAGAATGCAATTCGTTTAGTTTTAGGTTTTGATGTGACAATTAAGTCAACTAATTATAGTAGCTATGGTAAGCTAGCAATTTGGCTCTTACGTGTTTTTCCACTCAAAATCAAAGAGCAATAATGTGCGAATAAAGGAACTACTATATATTTTTATGATTTCCTTTTGGTTGAAATATGTTATTCTTCCATCAATCATACTTTGTTGAACTTTTAGAGCAGCCGATTGATTCAATATTATCTCTCTTTAACCTTAATAAAAGGCCAAAGAGATAGAATGAAGCAGGTTTGACTATATTCACTTAAAAGGTTTCGAGAAAACAAAAGACCTATTACATCTACATTACTTTTTGTAATTTATGAAAATTATTTATAGAAGAAATGTATCCCAATAATTTAGCACACATATGAGAATTTTTTTATTTTATTTTTATAAATATGCTAGCGTCAGTCACTGCTCATTTTTTAACTAGATTGATCGTTTTTTTTTTTTTTATCTCCACTATCATGAAACTCCATAAGTACATCTATATGGACATAATTTATTCGAAAGCTTCATAAAAATTTATTATTATTTTTATTATTACAAAAATATCACAATTACCAACAAACTCATTCTGACAAAAGATAAATTTTTTTCTTACTATATAGGCATTTTGCAACCACACATTGCGGCAAAAACCGACATTGTCTTACTCATATATTGTTTATATTATCCTAACCTATTACCAATAAATTCCAACACTACTCTAAAGTCTAAAACCACCTATTTTCTTTTCTTCTTTTTTTTTTTTTAAGAATCTATTTTTCTGTTTAATTTCGTCATCGTGATAAATAAATTATAAAGAAGTTGTTTTTTTTCCTCAAAACTCTATTTTCAATATTTTGATGAAATAGATAAATAACTTAAATTTTATGGTGATAGTTAATGTAATTATTAAAAAACTGATTATTCAAAAATTATTTTGAAATAATTGTTTGCTTAAAAGATAATATGAAATTTTTGGTATCTTTCTCCTTTTTTTTTTAATGAGAATACGAGCTCATTTTATTTACCTAAATTATCCTACCACAGTACCAAAAAAGATTAAAAAGTGAGAAGAAGAAGTAAAAATAAAAGGAAAATAATAAGAGAGAAAAAGAGAAACATATATAATGAAGCCTCCCTTGGAATGCAAGTATAGATGTCTTAAAAATCTAGCAACAAAAAAAAAAAAAAAGTATAGATGCCTTGAAAGCAGTGTTAAGTAACGATGCTAAGAAAAATATCCATTTCCCTTGTGACTCGAAAAGTTTGATTTCGAAGAGCAAACTCTTGGAATGTACAAACAAAACAAAAATGTGGTCCAATTCCAATTCCACACACACAAAATACACAACACACACTTATCTTTTGGCATATTCCTTTCCAAAATAAGCAACAAAAATAAAATCCATTTAAAATAAATAATCCTCTACAGAGAGAGAAAGAGAGAAACACAAAACAAAAGCAGACATAATTGCATGGAGTGGTGTAGTATTAGTCCCCAAATCTCTCAAAAAACCCACATGATAGTGTCACGAAGACCAGGGACATAATTGTCAAATCCAAGCGGTCAAAGCCCAAAAGAGACTTTTGCCTTGCTGGAGCCACGTGAGCTGGAAAATGGGAGCGTGAAAAACAGCACGTGCGTTGCATGGGAAACACAGTAAAAACCTAACAAAATTTACCCTAAAAATTTATAATCACCTGAAATTTAGGAACTTGTGTATAAGGTGGATAATGATTCTAAAGCCACTACTAATATTTCCAAAACAACTATATACCCCAAATACCCATAATTTTTGTCATATATATATTTCCTTACAAAATAATAATAATCCAACTGTACGTTCATGAATAATGCAATGTTTATCGAACCAAAGTTTTCATAGAACACGTCCAAGTCCAATTCTTCTTCTTCTTCTTCTTCTTCTTCTTCTTCTTTTTTTTAAATGAAAACAGACACTCACAAAACAATAATAATAATCCATTAATTTGGAATTGAACCAAAAATAAAAGAAAGAAAGAAAAAAGAGAGAAAATAATTATTGGAAAGGGTGGGACTTGGGAGAGAGATGCAGGGTTGACTGGGGACAGGAGGGTCTGAAAGAGGCGTGCTTCGTGGGAGCTGCAGCGGTGGCACGCTCACCACGCGTGTGGACTCTATACATATATATATATATATATATTATATGTGTGTATCTATGTCTGTATTTGTGTATGTCGTTTTCTGTGCATTGTCCTGCTAAACGACACCGCTTTCTCCGCCCACCTTTACACCGCCACTACAACTCTACCTCTATCTCTATTCCACCACTCGATCGCTCTTAAGAGTTAAGAATAGACTCTTCTCTTTTCCAACCTACCGACTCATTTTATATTTATAGGTTTTTTGTTTTTTATTTTTTTAAAGCAAACGGTAAAATTTTATTAAGAAAAAAGAAAAAAAAAATACTAAAAAGCTAATTAGCTGTGAAATCATTTTACAAATCTACTTTAAAAAACGATATTAGTAAAACTAGATGTATCAAAATTAATCTTTCAACTCTTAATTGTACGTTTTAAATATGTATTTATAAAATATCCACATATATTTATACAATAATAATTTGTATTAAGATTGAGCCGAGTTTAATTTCAATTTAAAATTCAATTAAGAATAAGGTAAATAACAAGTACTATTGTAATTTGATTAAAATTTTACCGAAATCAGTTTCCTTCTAGTGTTACAACTTGTCTATATCCCTACTATTAATTGTATCATTTTAATTAACTAGGAACTTTTTTTTTTTCGTGCAACGCTTCTCTATTTCTTCGAGGAGAATAGTATTTTATTTTATGTATTTTTGTTATTGAACAATGAACATATTACAAAGAGAATAGTATTCCGTACGTCTAAGAATAATATAACATGTGGCTTATTTTATCAACTGTTCGGGCCTATTTTCCTATCTGCATGAGTATACTTTCGTTTTTCATGTCGGTCGACTAATTATTTGTATTTGTTTACTAATAATAGTGAATCTTTGTTCTTAAATTTTTAGCTCCTTTTGAATCATTCAATGTGTCAGTTTGTTCTTGTGCATGGAATAAAGGTTAGGATTGGACTTACTAATTTTATTCCTATATTTTTAGTGCAGTATCAGCTAGACTATATCTCAATCTCCCATAAATAAATTTCTTATCAACAAAATAATTTACTTTATCATCTATATATTAATGTAATAACAATTCAATCTACTACCGCACCAAACACAATTTTAATCCAGCTCAATCTCATTCCAATTTGATCTAATATGTGCACTAAACACCACATTTAAGTTTAGGAAACTGTCCTCTTGTATTCATCAATATATATGTATCATTTATCTTTTCTACTTTAACTCTTAATATTAGATAATTAAGTTTTGGATTGAAAGGGTATAAGAAACGACAAATGAAAAAAAAAAAGAAATAAAAAAAGCATGCTTAATATAATCCAAATGGCATCTTAACGCTTAAAGAAACGATATTGCATTTCCTATAGTTAAGTTTTTCTTTCTTTTCTTTTATTTTTCTTCTTATCCCACTTCACACTAATATATAAGAAACACTAAACGATTGCTTTCTCCAAATGAGAATGAGATCAACAAACCAAACTTGTGCATGTATAATAAAGCAAAGATTTCGTAATGCTAATTAAGCCGTTAAATTACGTATCCATATGTGTGTGTGTGTATATATATATATATATATCTTGTTATATATCATTCAAATTAATTAAGCCAAGTAATCGTATTTACTTTATTATATTTTTCTTTCAAACAAAATATTAGCCATTTCTATTTTATCATCTAATTTAACAATAGACCAATATGTCGGTTACATGAATCGAGGATCTAACAATAATCTTGATCTTCATTTATTTTGGATGGAATTATTGATCTGTTTGATATATATCTATATATATGCATATATAGTGGGTGACATTATATTCCTCCTTTCTTCTCAAGCCATATCAGTGATCAATTACAAAATATTGCGATCCAATATTTGACATTGACACAAAGCAACAACTTTCACGCCACCAAGTTGAATCGAATAGTACTGCAATATCCCAAAAGCACTATTTCAATTTGGACTTTTGGTCTTTGTCATGTTCTTCTCTCCTTTGTTTTTTCGTCGATCCAACTTTTCTTTCGTTCAAAACTAATGATGCAACACTGCTATTATTATCATCACGGAAAATTACTACACTACATTAGGTTTGCAACATCATTTAGTGTTTCGCTCCAACACGATTGCATACATACTCGATGACATTATGTTATATCAATTATATAAACATTTTTCAGAGAGGATTTTATTTTAAATACTTGAATAGATACACCATCAATCATTTTTTATCTTGTAAAAAATACACTATTTAAGCATAAAATCTAAAAGTGTCTCAAAAATGAAATATTTTATAAAATCTCTCAAAACTGTTATTTTCATGTATAAAATAATTACACCTTTTATTTTAAATTAATATTTATTATTTACCATTTTTATACTATTCTTTCAAAAGCATTAATTCAAAAAAGTGCGCTAAAAATCTCAAAATTCATTCCACACGTCACACATACAAACTCTGGATGATCTATTCTATGATCCGTTAGTCGTTCTTTTATCATTTGATTTTGAGTTTTCGTTCTCATCAACATATGTTAGTACGAGGAGATATTAGGATAAATTTTGTGATATAACATTACTCTTAACAATTATCTAAAAGTCTCAGGTCTTACTTATTTTCGTCTAGTAACTAAAGTAAAAGTAAAAGAGATACTAAAAATCTAACGATTGAGAGACAATTCCTACATTCTACATATATGCTCACGGAATTCGTGGAATAAAAAAAAAAAACCTAAATAGAAAAAGAAAAAAATAATGTGCACACAAAGATGAAGATGAAAATGAGGGTTGCGCTTTTCGCACTCCTCTTACCTGACTTAAAGGGGCAACATGTGAGACTGAGAGTGAGAGAGAGAGAGAGATTCTCTGCTTTTTCACTCTACTTGCTTGTGTTGTATTGTTGAGGTAAGATAGATCACAGTCACACTCACACGACTCCTTGTGGGCCCCACTTAAATCAACATCGTCCACTTAAGACCCCCCCTCCCCGGGCCCACCAAGTGAAGCAACCACCATATTAATGTTATCCACACGAGAAAAGGCAAAATAAATAAATAAAAGGAAAATTAAAACTATTTAATTTTTTTTTTTTTTGGTTTGCTCGGATAAAGAGGTGGCTAGACAACCTGGACCCGCACATTCCTCTGTAATCTGTTCATCTTTGACCTTTGACCACCCCCACTTATCATCTCACTTAATAGCAGACAATTCAAGACCAAATTAATTCCCTATCTAACTTTCTCTTCACGCCCTCTTACTTTTGTCATATCTCTTTTTTTTTTTATATATATATATAATTGTTTTTACCCTTCTCGCTTAGTTTTTCCTTTATTTTCATTTTGGCCGCGCTATTATTGTTTGTGCCCTTTTAGCCCTTAAGAAGCTCAACGCTCATTTTCTTAGAACTTGTATTTTGATCTTTGCTTTACCATTTACTCCATTGAGTAGAGTTAGCCCCTTTTGCTTTTGGTTGATCAAGTATAGCTTTCTTGTGCCAAATATAATTTTCATTTTGACTTTCTTTTTGGTTTATTGTTTGTGTTCCCTTTTGTGAATCCATGTTTGATCCAACCTTGCAACATGAATGCATGACAGAAAAAGATGTCTTTATGGGTTGTAAAATCACAATATAGTAATGAGAAATAAACTATAGTTGGTGGTGCTAGAATGGTACAATTAAAAGGTTTCTTTCTTGCCATTAAAAAATAAGTAAAAGAAAGATCAAAAGTTATTTTTACCAATATCGACTTCCAATCATGCTTATTATTTTATACACTTTCCTTTCTTCCTTCAAAATATAAGAGAGAAAAAAATTCCAAAATTGCCATTTTTTTAAAACTTGAAAGGGAATTTGTCTTCTAAAGATAAAAGTAAATGTAAAGCACAATTATTAGCACTTTTTTTTTTTTGCTAATACAATACAAAAAAAGCTTTGACATCTTGTACACTTTGTCACTGTAATTTCTTGGGGATTGAACATATACAAAACTTTTATAAGGGGACGTGTTGGAGATTGAGACTAGCACTTTCAAAATGGGTTGCTCTTTCCATTCAATCACGAGACTAGATTTGATTTGCCATCATAATGTAAGGCACATATAATATCAATCATGACATAACGTTGCTTACCTTAATTACTTCTTTTTTATTCACAAACACCTTCCTATAAAAAGTTCCACGTTCCACAACGTAAGATTTTAAACGCTTAAAAGTTAAAAAATAGTCATGGGCAGAAATAGCATAATGAGAAACCACAAGGACCAAAATGAGAAATGAAAAGGAACATGGAGGGCAAAAAAGCAAATACTAACCCGCCACTACTAATGAATGATGATGATGATGATGATGATGCCCAATCAATCTCCACAAAACAGTAATGGACAGCAAGTCGCATAACATTATAACAACCCTTGACGTAAATAGGAGTGAATTGAAAAAGATTTTATTTCATTTTTATATGCTAAGATAGAGAGAGAATTTGTGGGTCCCAAAAACTCAGTCGCACACATTTTCGTTTTGACCAGACTCTCTCTCTCTCTCTCCCCCACCAATATCACCCAACCAGAGTTAGCTTCATTATTATTAGCATTATAATTATTATTATCATTATTATTATTATTATTTCCTAACTTCTCCTTTGAAAAAAAAAGGGTTAAAAATGACCACCACACGTGTGCCCCAAACTGAGTCAGATGTAAAGAGCCAGAAAGAGAGAGAGAGAGAGTCAGAAAGACAGAAACCCACTGCACTGCCTTGCACAGATTATTAGTCCTGCTTTAGGCCACACTGTTGTTTTGGGTTTTGGGTATATTATGTCCCTCTCTCCTTCTCTCTCCCCGCTTCCTCTATTATAAAGAAAACAAAATACCACACTACTTCAAACTTCAAACGCACCAAAACCCATTCCAACTCTCACTCTCTCTCTCTCACACACTCTCTCTCTATACACAGTCTTATTTCTATTCCTTGAAGATGCCGGGGAGCTTAGAGCCGTTGGATTTGGGGGTACAGATACCATACCATTTCCGGTGCCCGATCTCGCTGGAGCTGATGCGGGACCCAGTGACGGTGAGCACCGGTCAGACCTATGACCGGGCGAGCATAGAGTCGTGGGTTGGCACCGGCAACACCACGTGCCCGGTCACGCGGGCCCCACTCACTGACTTCACGCTCATCCCGAACCACACGCTCCGCCGCCTCATCCAGGACTGGTGCGTCGCCAACCGCTCCTTCGGCGTCGAGCGCATCCCAACGCCCAAGCAGCCAGCAGACGCACCCACCGTGCGGGCCCTCCTCGCCCAGGCCGCCGCCGAGGCGACCCCGTCGGCCACCCGGCTGGCCGCGCTGCGGCGGCTCCGCGGGCTCGCCCGCGACTCCGACAAGAACCGAGCCGTGATCGCCTCGCTCAACTCGCGCGCGGCGCTACTCGAGATCGTGTTCCGCCGCGGCGCGTCGGCGGAGGAGCTCAGCCTGGAGGCGCTCGCTGCGGTCGTGATGTTCGCGGCGTCGTTCACGGAGGCAGAGTGCGCGTCGGTGGCGTCGGAGCCGGAGCGGGTGGCGCGGCTCGCGCGACTGCTCTCCCACCCCTCCGCGGACGCCCGCGTCAACGCGGCGGCGCTGGTGGAGATCGTCGTGGCCGGGACTCGCGCGCCGGAGCTCCGGTCCCAGATCAGCGGCTCGGACGAGATCTTCGCCGGCGTGGTGGGGGTCCTCCGCGACATCGACCACCCGCGGGCGGCGCGCGCGGGCGTGAAGGCACTGTTCGCGATGTGCCTGGTGAAGCAGACGCGGCACAAGGCTGTGGCGGCGGGCGCGGCCGAGGCGCTAGTGGACCGCCTGGCGGGGCTGGTGGCGGAGAAGGGCGACGCGGAGCGCGCGCTGGCAACGGTGGAGCTGCTCTGCCGCGTGCCGAGCGGGTGCGCGGCGCTGGCCGCGCACGCGCTGACGGTGGCGGCTCTGGTGAAGGTGATACTGAGGGTGTCGGAGAGGGCGACGGAGTACGCGGCGGGGGCGCTGCTGGCGCTTTGCACGGCGACGGAGGAGTGCCAGAGAGAGGCCGTGGCGGCGGGCGTGGTGACGCAGCTGCTGCTGCTGGTTCAGAGCGACTGCACAGACAGGGCCAAGCGCAAGGCTCAGATGCTGCTCAAGCTTCTTCGGGATTCGTGGCCACACCACTCTTTTGTCAGAAACTCTGACGATTTTGCTTGCAGTGAAGTTATGGTACCCTTCTCATAAGGGGTTTTTTTTTTTTTTAAATAATTTTTCGCTTCTTAATTTTTGTTTTATATTTTTGGGGTCTAATCTGAATTTTTATAAAAGAGAGGTAAAAAAAAAAGGAAAAAAAATGAAAAAAAAAAACGAGTAAACAGAAAATTCAGGTTTTTAGATTGGTATATAGAGATTTGTAATTCTGTATGTAATTTTGTATGTAAAGTTATTTGTTGAAAAGCTAATTAATGCAAATGAAAAGCAGAAAAAAAAAAAAAAAAAGTTCTGTGAATGTTGTTCTATAGTTTTGTTTCAACTTTGTTTTTTCAATTTCTACTTTTGTTTTCGTTGTGAATTACAGTCTGTGTAGAGACATGTTTTGGTGGAATTAGTTGATGAACTAATCGGGTGATTAGTTTGGAGTTACGTGCTTTTGGTCTATATGCCGTTTGGTGGAATCTTCTATGGCTAATGGTTGGAGTTTGGAGAGAAAAGTATGTGTCCACTGTCCATTAGTTGTTCAGTACTTGGGCACTTCTTGAGCGACAATATGTCTGACATTATGATGAAAGAAAGGGTAAAAAGTGATCTTTTCTTAAGCAGACTGTTCTTTAAAGACCAAAAAAATATATGTTAATTTTTATAATTTTTTTGTTTGTGAAAATAATTTGGGCGACATTTGTGTTGTCTTGTGCCTGTTTCACTTAGCTTTTTTTCCTGACAATTAGATTTGAACGTTTAGAGACCTTGACTAGGCTTTGAAATAAAATAAAATGCTATGTCTCTGCAATTTGGTCGCTCTTGGCTTTTTTCGGGCAGTTTCAGAAATGCTCAGATCACAATGGGACTGTTCTTGAAGCCCATTATGGCTCCACTCTGGATTTGGCTTCTGATCAATATTCTTTTGTTATGTTCTTAAAAGAATGATATATAATAGGGACGAAGATTGATTTTTTATTGATTTGTTTATTGTGCCATCCGTGGACCACGATGACATTGATAGAACAGTTGAGCCCTGAATTTCTCTTTTGAATTAAATTAAGAAAGAGTTTGTGTTGGTTTGAGATTTCTTTTATTAGCAGGTATTTTAAGTGTCACTGAAGTTATCATCTCCAAAACATAAGACTAAAGGTTGGCAAAGTCAAACATTTTTTTGGACCATTCTTGAGTTAGGCCATTGATTATGCCCAAAAATAGGGTCCTAAACTCCTAATACCCGTACTATAAATGGCAACTAGACTAATTGATACCCAAGCAAAGAGTATTGATCATAGTTTGGTGCTTGTATTTTTATTTTTGGCAAATTAATTTCCATACTGTAATATCTTGACAATAGACTCTAATTGATAATAGACGTAAAATTTTAAGGTTTTCAAGTCTAAAGTCCCATTACATGAGAAGTTTGGGCGTTATAAGCGCCATGACATTCAAAATTTAGATGTAACGTTATGAAGATCACAAAAGTTTAGAGAAACTGAAATGTGATAAGAATAAGAATTTAAAGGACTACATTGCTAAATCATGATAAGTTCAAGGACGAATAGTGTTAATTGCTGAAAGAAAAATCGGTGAAGCAATCATTATGCATCATCATTGTATTAAAGTTACCAATTAATGTAAAACACAGTTGTCTTATCTGTCATATTAATTTAGTTTTTACCCGAGCGTTATCTGTCAAAGTATACAACGTACTATCAACGACACAACACATAAACATGTATTAATTCAAGTATAGCATCTAACTTTTTAAAAGTTTTTTTTTTTTTTTTTGGACTAGGTAATTTACAATGTTTGGACTTTGGATGGTGGAGATCACTATTTTTGGAGTATGTAACTGGAAACTCATATTATTTATCTTTTTTTTCCCTATCCATTTCTCTAATTTTTCTATCTATTTCTCTACCTGTTTTAATAATAACGATCACAACTCATCAACTTATTTTTAAGGAAAATATAAAAATATACATATAAAATTTAATGCAAATTGATTAATTTTTATAAAATAATTAAAGAGATAAAAGAGTAAAATAAGAAAATAAAATAGAGGATTTGAGTTCTAAAAATAGAGAGGGTACTTTTAATTTGGTTTGACCCCAAAACAGCTAGAAATAGATTCTGCCCCACATGCAGGCCTCTAAGGTCTACACAAGAGATTATGGCATGTTAACAACGTGGGGTCTTAATGTTCCCTCTCACTCCAAAAGTTAGGAACAGGAAAAATAAGAATCAAGAAAAAAAAAAAGGGGGATTTTGAGAAATACCCCATTCATGACACAATGATAATCTATACCCCATTGTGTGTTGCACTTTTAATTTATACCCCAAAACTTACACTACAAATATAGAGTGAAAATGAAGGGAGCACACCATATGGGGTATAGATTATTAAGAGGCATCCAAAATGGCTTTATTTTGAAATTCTCTCAAAAAAAAAAAAAAAAGAGGTGAGTGTTGTGGACTTGTGGTGGGCTTGAAAGTGTGTACAAGAAGTCGATTAATCAGTGTCACATGTGTGTGGAATATAACCATGGAATCACATGGCATTGGTCCTCAAATCTCATTAATTTCTTTTGTGGGTAATGTTATCTTCTAGTGCTCACATGCCAAACTCAACTTTGTTCCCATACTCTTTCACTCACAAAATTACCATTTCGCTAGGAATAATCTAACTTGTCCTTTGGGTAAAGCTATTGCCATATGTATATGTGTTTGTGTGTGTGTGTGTGAGTATGTCAGTAATATAAAGCATTTGCGTGTCAATTATGAAATCTCCTTGTGAATTCCCAAGTTCAGTTGTGCTTGGTAAAAGTGGAAGAACTTATACTCTGAACATCTCTAAACAAATTTAGAATAAGGTTCATCTGTTTTTTTTTTCCCACTTAATTATAATTTTTGACAGATATTGCAAAAGTGGATACACAAAAACGCGATAGCTATATATATATATGTGTGTGGATTTCCATTTTTTTATAATATTTTCTGTTTATTAATTATGTCATATCTAAACATTATATCATATCATGTGCTGATCTCATGAGTTTTTCGCGAAAATTTTAAGAACTCGCTGATATAGTGATTAATACTAAAAAGTTTTATAGACGCATGGACATGTTATAATAAAATTAGACTTAAAATCAAATGTGTTGAGTTGTGGAGCCTAATTTGTCGCTTACAGAGTAAAGACCTTACGCAAAAAATTTACGCGGAGAGTGAACTACTATGAATCTGTGTGTGCCATTTATTTTGTTCTTCGCATTTAATCATTTTTGAACAGGTCGGATTTAGGCGCTTTAATCCTAACAAAATGGACCAAACTATAATTAACCTTAATGCTAAATTCATGCATTTCACCATTAGTCATAAGCTGGTTGAGTAATTTTAAAATGATGTGGCTTTTTGTGTTCTCTTACTAGTTAATTTATCAGCTTAATGATAGGTCTTCTCTTGCAATGATCCACGTGAGCTCACTAATCACGGTGATCCTTGTAGATAAGTTGGAGAATATTGTCTTCATCAATATCCTAATCCGCTTCACAAAACCTTATGATAAAAGCTTACGGGGGTGTGTGTGTGTGCGTCAAAATTAGTTAGGTAGCAAAGAATTTATGGCAATTATGGACTTGGGATCCAGTACTTTCAACGCATGATCATTCCTTTCATTTTGGTGGAAGAAATCAAGGACAAGCTAAAGCAATAAGAACATTTTTTGGAATAATAAAAGCAGACTATACTAGAGCTTATATATATATATATATATATATATATATATATGTTAAAATTTAAGAGAAAGTCCTGCTTTGAGTACTGGAATTGAATATTGTAGATAATCTAGATGGATCTCTCTTTGGAGACTTCCTTGGCCTTGTTCCGTATATGATTTCCACATTTTCCATGCTCGTAAATTTCTTTTAGGTACAATTAATGGTATATCAAAATTTTCATGCGTTCACACATGCTCAATTTTTTTTTTTCTAATATTGTTCTATTATACCAATTAGATAAATTAATTGTTGACGCGAGAAACATCATAGCTTTCAACGAGCGTTGGATTAACAGAAATTTAAATTTTAAAAGAAAAATAAAGTTTATGGCTATTGGATTATGAGAAATTTCAATGGAGTGTTAAAACTCTAAATGCTAATTATGCTAATTAGTATAGAATTATTAGTTTATAAAGTGGTCGGTACGAGCAGTGCGGAGAGGGCGATTTGTTGGCATATGCATGGACGACTGAATGTTAATTTCTTTGTAGCAAATAATTTTTTTAATATAAATGTGCTTTTTGGCTATGCAAATTTTGAAATACATGATTTTGTCGCTGAGTGATGACTCAAATATATGACTTCTAGAAAAAGTGTATGTAATGAGCTCACCATAGAAACATCTGTTGTTTTGTGTAGGCAAATTAAGTCTATGAGATTATGACGAAAAAATAATTAATTTTCGTTTTCGACATTTTGTTTGTGTTAGTATATGTATTTCGTTCTTTGAGGTTTTTATTTACATTTGGTACTAGTAGGGGTGTAATCGAGCCGAGCCGAGCCGAGCTTTGAAATGTTCAGGCTCGGCTCGTCAGGATTTTCCCGAGCTCGAGCTCGAGCTCGAGCTCGATAAAATTGGGAAAATGAGGCTCGAGCTCGGCTCGAGCTCGATCAACAAAAGCTCGAGCTCGGCTCGAGCTCGACTTGATAATTAAGCTCGTTCGAGCTTTTTTCGAGCTCGAGCTCGTATAGAGATTCTAAAAGCTCGATTTGAGCTCGAGCTCGAAAAAAGCTCGTTTTGAGCTTGAGTTCGCCGGAGAGTTAGCCGGAGAGAGGATCCAAATCCGAAACCAAAATCAAAACCCTCATTTCACACTCCAAAATCGTAATCTACTACCACAAAATAAATTTAAAAAGAAAAAAAGACATGTGCTTGGTGGGCTTAGGTTTCGGCTTGTTGACGAGGGGCTTCTTAACGTTGTCGGCGTGGTAGAACTTGGGCGGCTTCTGCGGCGGAGCCTCGGCGAGTTGGCGCTGGCGAGGGCTGTGCGCACGGGGCTAGGCCGGCGCTCGGGGGTAGCACTGGCGAGGCTCGGTGCTGGCGTGCACTTGGACGGGGGCTGGGGAGGAAGGAACGGCAGAGAGAGGAAGAGAGAGAGAAGAAAAAAAAAAAGAAAACTTGAGAGGGAGGGAGTATAGTGTCGGCTGAGAGGGGGAAGGGAAGGAAAATAAAGCCCTAGTGGGCTTGGGCTTGTTTTAAAAAAATATATTATGTTATAATTTCATAAAAATAATATTTTTATATTACAATTATTGTATTGCATATAATATAATATAAAATTCTAGTTTATTATTTGTTATGTTATAAGTTTATAAAAATAATTTTTTATAATATAAATATATAATATATATTTATTGTATTATATAAATTAAAACGAGCCTGTTCGCGAGCTCGTAAACGAGCCTGTTCACGAACATATAATCGAGCCTGTTCACGAACAAATAATCGAGCCTGTTCGCGAGCTTCAACGAGCCGAGCTTTAGTCAGTTCAAGCTCTGTTCATTTATTATTCGAGCCCTAAAATCATGTTCAAGCTCGGCTCGTTTACACAACGAGCCGAACACGAACGAGCTTTTATCGAGCCGAACACCGAGCTGCTCACGAACGGCTCAGCTCGTTTACACCCCTAGGTACTAGTCTAGGTTAGAAAATGCATTGGAGGAAAAAACGACAGCTAAAGTTATGCTCCAATTTATAAACGACATAGGGTGGTAAAAATGATAGTAACATAAAAACGACATCAGAGTTGGAAAACGACATGAAATTTATAAAACGACAGGAATGGAATATAAACGACATCAGACCCAAAGACGACATAATTATTAAAGAACGCCATAAAAGTATTGAAAACGACATTAAAAAGTTAAAAAGAGAATAACAGATTAAAAACGACACAAAACTCATCAAACGGCAGAAACATTGAAAATGACAGAAATGCAGATAAACGACATATTTATCATGAAAACGACATTAAAACAGTAAAACGTCAAAAAAAAAATGCAACAGTTAAACTTTCTATAACACGACAAAAAAATCTGAAACGATATAAGCAGGGAGAAACGACATCTATCTTACACAATCAGCATTATAAACTAAAAAACGACATAATTATTAAAGAACGCCATAAAAGTATTGGAAACGACATTAAAAATTTAAAAAGACAGTAAGAGATTAAAAACGACACAAAACTCATCAATCGACAGGAATATTGAAAATGACAGAAATGCGGATAAACGACATATTTATCATGAAAACGAAAGTAAAACAGTAAAACGTCGAAAAAATACAATGCAACAGACTTTCTATAGCACGACAAAAGATCTGAAATGACATAAGTAGGGAGAAACGACATCTATCATACAAAATCAGCTTTATAAACTTAAAAACGACACAGAAAACTGTAAGTAACATTACCCAAAAAACAACATCAATATGGTGAAAAGATAGATGTTCGTGAAAACGACATCAGAACATTAAAACGATATAAAAATAGAAAACAACACTTAAACCATGAAAAAGATGTTTAAAAATTACTAGAATTTCAAATGAGGTACTAAGGATCAATTTATTTTTATTTTTTAAAATTTGAAATGACTAGCAAGGATAGTTTGACAATAAAAAATTAAAATAATGATTGCACAACAACGAATTTCCTCCAAAAGTTGCAACGAGTTTAGTTATGGTTATGCCGTGTTTCTACAATTATGTTTACAAAAGTTTGATCAGTGTTTCTTTTTCTATTTACACTTTATTTTAACAATTGGTGACTAAAAGTTATGCGTTGACCACTTTTTGGTTTTTATATTGATTCTATGATTATACGAGCAATGATCCAAGAACTGATGCCACTTAATTAAGTGTTTTTCTTTTTTCATTTCTTAATAATTAGTTGATTCTGACAAAAAAATACAATATAATACTGATTATGGATCACTCGTTATCGTCGAGCCTTTCAATGATGACAATTGACAACCAACAGAACCTATACATATTTTTGATTGACAACTAGTGATCTGTGACAACCCAATTTTGAATAAGCCTCTAGGATGGTTTATTTAATATATATGATATAATACTATACTCGATCTCGATGTACGTACTTGTGATAATTTGTTTGTATTATATACTGAATTGATGTAAACTCCTTTATAAAAAGGGTAAGGGAAATTGAGTAGCTACTAGCTAGGAAAAGGTAACAAGATCAAGTCTACAGCGAGCAACAAAAATACTCTTGATATATTCAGACACAAATGTGCATATATGAATGTCGGATGATAAAACACCTTGGCTTAAAAAGAAAAAATGGTAAAGTTCAATTCTATTAATTTATAAAATTACATTATGAAAGTGGCATATCTATTTAAAAATGAGAACATATAATATAATGGGGATCAATTAATGCTCTTTGAACATGAGTGAACACACACACACACACACATATATATATATATATATATATTTTGAAAGAAATAACGAAAAAAGAGATCAGAAAAATGAATTCACATATATCTATCATATTGCTTGCATTACTAGGGAATTACGAACTCATTGCAATTTATATATAGCCAGTACTGAAACTCTGAAAGGGAAATTAATGACCATATATAATAATAGCTAAAGGGCTATATATCTACATAAATATGTTGTGAAATATATATATATATATAAAATACACTTTATTTGGTTCAAAAGGACTCTTAATTAAAGGCTATACAGGAGTAACGAAACAGCCATAGCACAATTCCGATTTATCCTCTAACTTTCATGCTTGGTTGATCAAGACCAGTATACTATATCTATTCCACTCTTCGCAAATACTCAAACCCATCAAAAATATTTTGCTATTTTCCTTTCTTTTCCCTGAAAATTAAGTTGATCATCAAGAAGATACCCAGAACATTATCTCCCCAACAGCTTGCTTGAATACTTCTTCCACAGAATTAAATGCCTCTATGAATTGATCTGAAGCTCCATTAGTACTCACCTAATCACAATCAAATATGAATCACTTATTAGTTCATATATAACACGGATACATACTAATAATAATTATATGTTGTAATTAATTGCACTATTTTCTATGAAGGTTTGAGTGTAAATTTTCAAAAATATTATAATCTCCTTCCAAATTTCTAGTGAAGTCTAATTCATGCGTGCTATATATAAAAACCTTCTAAAATCCATATTTCTCCGCTATGTATGAAACATGGTGCAAAAATCCTGATAAATAAATAAATTATAGCTAGGGTTTTGCAATTCAAATAGTACTGAAATGAAAGCGTGTTTTTTTGCCAAATTTTGCCTCACTGCAAATATAAAATCAGAAGCAACAAAAGCTATCCCAATAAGCCGATGATCAGGTTGAGAAAGAAAAAAAAAAAAAGAAAAGCACTGACATGGGCATGAATCATGTACATGTTGCGGAGGCCGTCGGACGAGAGCTGAGCGGAGACAAGCGCGATGTTGTGCTTCTCGAGGACATAGCAGATGGAGCTGAAGAGGCCCGGCTTCCTCGGCGAGCACACGCTGATGTGCGCGTCGCCGCCGGAGATGTTGAGGACAACATTGGAGGAAGTCCATGTTTGGAACGCCGCAGGAGGCTCATAATGTGCTTGTGATGAGGCCACAGCCGAGAGTAGTGGTGCTGTGTTTGAAGGGTCATGATCATTTGTAATATTGTTGTTGTTGTTGAGCAATAAGTCATTATTATTATTATTATTATTGCAAGATCCTTGGTCAGCCAAGAAAGCCTCTCTTGTACTGGCTGTGTTGTAGTGATCATGGTAATTATTGGACAGCGCGTTTTGTTGGGGAATGTTTGGCATAATTAATGGTGATGGTACTTCAGTGCTTGTGCTGGTAGTGGCTCCTCCCACGGATTGAAGCTTCTCAAGCTTTTGCTTCTGTAACTTTTGGAGAGTCTGTTGGAGGGTTGTGATGTAGTTCACTGCTTCGTCGACGATTGTGGATTTGTCAGCCTGAAGATCATATAAACACATCTTACGGTTAAATTGATTAGAGTAATTATAATTGCTAGAATCAAAATATATATTTTTTAAAATGTATAATTGATCATTTTAACTTATTTGTAAGTAAATTGTATGCCCTAAAATGTATCGTTTAACTGAAGTTACTGAATGGGAAATTTTTAACTGTCCATGCTTGTTATTAGTGGTAGTTTGCTACACTAGTAATAAATGACTTTTCCAAAAAATTTATAATTAGCGTAGCGCCTAAGGCTTATGAAATCTCCTTTGCATTTATGATTATGTACTAAATATGTAACATTCATGTTGACTACGATTTCTATGCACAATTTTTTAGCCAAAAAAAAAAAGTTGGCATGGATTTCTGATATCACATACATGTGTTCTTTGATTCTTTCTATGCACAGCATATACTTGATAGCTTGGTTATTTTCATATATATCATAAATTAAAAAACAAAAGCCCAAACACACCAATTAATTAATTACACTTTGAATTAGCACTCTAGTGAGTCAAAGATTCTAATCAACGGATGGGGGAAAAAAATTCAAAGCCCTAACAAAATACCATATATAGCTAAACATATATGTAACATTTTATCTTGCCCTAACAAAATGCTATTAACAATAGAGGAAAATTCTTGTGTATCCCCTTGCTATACAATTTCCTAGGGTGGACTACGAACAAAATCATCAAAAAGCCACAAAAACATGCTCTTTTACCTCAATAGCCTTTGCAAGCAAACAAAGAATATAGAGAAAAAGGCTAATAAGATGTGTGTGCTTTTCAACTTTCACAAACACGAAAAAAAAAAAAAGGTTAATTAGATTGATGGATATAGCTTTTGCTTGGGTTATATATATATCAAGGGACATAAAGCAAAAAAGCATGCAAAATTAAGACAAACAAACTATGATCATGTTATAATACAAAATAATAAAATCTGTAATAATAATACCTTAGAAGGGAGTTGTGGAAGCAAAGCATGAAGATTAGAGAACATGTTTCTCATCTTCTTCCTCCTCTCTCTCTCCGTCCATATATGTATTTCATGGTCCGATTCACCACCACCAACTTTTACAATATCGCCACCAACATCATCATTATTATCATTTTTACCATTCTTGTTTTTGCAAACACCCCCTCGGCTCCGCTTCCTGTTGCTCGCCGGTCCCTCCCGCCCAGCTCCTCCTCCTCCTCCTCCTTTCCCTTTCGTGATAATAATAATATTATTATTATTACCGTTTTGCCCTCCGTCCGAAGCCCCCGCCGCCGCCGTCGGCGGTGGCATATTGGTCTTTTTGGGCAGCGCAGCTGATTCGTCGTGGCCGGTGCTTTGGTCAGTGCCACCGCCGCCTGAGGAATAGTTGTCCGAATTGTTGTTTGACAAATTTGCCCATGCTGACATGTACTGGTTTTGGTGCTCTTCCCACAGAAAACCCAGCTCGTTCCCAACCATTCCTACTCCTTCTTCACACATATTTTCTCTCTCTCTCTCTCTCTCTCTCTATATGTATGTATGTATGTATATGTGTGTGTATAATCACTGTTGAGAATGGAGATATATATATGTGAGAGCTAGAGAGAGGGGTTTATATGAAGGTGGTGAAGTTTGGGTTGTTCCTGAAATATGATTGTTAATTTTTTTTTTTTAATTGGAAAATAAAATGAATAAATAAATAAAAATGGTTTCCTTTGCTAAGCTGTTGAAAAAGAAAGCGCCAAAATACAATCATAAGGGTATGCCGTTACTTACTGGGCTTTGAAACAAAAAACGGATGGCCTAAGTATTCCAGTGGGACCCACACCAAGGGGGGTTGTGACCCCACCTGCCCCAAGTGAGAGAGAAAAAAGGGCAAAGAAAATTTGGACTGAAATGACTCTCCTACCCTCCATTTGAGTGGCAAGTGGCACATATGTATGATGTAAGGGAATATTATCACATTGCCTGCATAATTTGGCTCATAAACTTGGCAAACTATTAGCCAATATCACAAGTTGAGATTTTATGAAAATATGAACTAAAATGTTAGATTTTAATATAATTAATTAATTCGAAAAGGGTGGGAACATTTGATGGGTTTCGAATTTGAAACTTGAAAGGTATTGGAAATGGGCATCACTAAAAAAGGAAATAATGAAAACCCTAATTCTATTTAGGTGATTTAAAAATATAATTAATATTTTTAATTATTAAAAAAATAACTATCAAATAATTATAAAAAAATGAAATTCATTCAAGTACATCATTATTGGACTATGACTATTTTCTTAATTTTTTAAACGAGAGCCAAAATATAAAAAATAATTTAAAAAAGGGTCAGTTAGGTAAATAGCCATTTTGAACTGTGTGTTTTCAAAAAATAGCCACAGTTTCAAAAAATTTAAAAACTAGCCATTACACACTGTAAGAAATTTTTGACAATAACAAAATTACACATAAAATATGCTGTAAGAAATTTATAAAAGGGCTAGTTTTTAAATTTTTTGAAACTGTGGCTATTTTTTAAAATCATTTTGTAAACAGTGGCTATTTTTTTAAAATTCCCTTTAAAAAATAATTAACTCAAAAACAATTCTTCATAAATTGCCATTAAACTTTCTTTCCAACCACTTATTCTACTTTTTATTCCGGACTACATTAATTAAGAAATAGAGGAATCCCCTTTTGCATTTGCAATACATAGACGTTTTCTGATTCATAATAAGAATGATGATGTTCTGTGAATAGCAGTCTGTATCAGTACCGTTACTTAATAATTTGTTAAAACGCGTGAATCTCGTACAATTATGCGATAATAACGACAAATTATCATAATGTAAAGTAGTTTGTAACCGATAATGAGGAATGTGAATTGTTCTATTTACTCCTTCCTAGGCTGTAAATATTGTTGATTTCTTAACTACCGCTAAAGTGAGTTCTTCCTTTTTTGTTGATTAGGTGTAAATAATTTGTGCTCAAAACCCTTATTAAGTGTTAAAATGTGTAATTACTTATTGAGGTAAGCTCATTTCTATCATAGGCTCCGCTTTTATGAGCTTGAGATTATATTGTGAAATAAACAAGAGTTGAGGGACTGGAGATTTCCCAATATAAGCCCTATATTTGGTTTTTATTCAGTATATTTGGTGCACTGATCCGCCGTAAAGAAAAGATAATAAAATTAAATACGATTTTAACGAATTTAATGCACATTTAATATATATTATTACAATCACTTATCTTTTTGTTACTTTATCTTTTTTGTTCATTATTTTAGTGTATAAATATAATTGGTGCAATGAATAAAAATTCATAACAAAAACATAGATTATATTAATCTGCCAAAAAAGAGCATTCTATAAAATTTTCCAAAAAAAAAAAGAAAAAGAAAAGAAAAACTAACCATAGTGACTAAAAATCTAAAATACCAACAATTTACATGACGTATGTAAAGTTTTTGTCTTCTCGTTGTCAGAAAAAAACGCGGGGTTAAAGTTAACATTATCTGCTCGTTAATTTCAAAGTAATAAAGTATGAAAGAATAGAAAAGAAAAAACGTTACACATATATGTAATGATTAACTACCGGAGAATATTTTTCTTTTATTGAACTACCTTATAAACTCCTTCAGAAACCTTTAGCCGCGTAATCCTAGAGCACCAAATGAAATAAACCTGCATTACTTTTTAATTAATACTGTAATAAAGTAACTAACAATTAGATACAGTAATATAGTGAAATAATTAACTTGCATTCACTAATATAAATGTGCTTGAGAATTTGTCTCAAATATACTTGAGATTTTGAATATAACTGTTCATAAGGGACTTTTTTTTAACCCTAAAAAACCCTCTATAGACTATAATGAAAGGGTTATTATATTCGTTTCCTATTTTGTCTAGCTATTAATTTTCTCAACGGGAAAACAATTTGATGATTTTATTGAACTGCAATCCGATAGAGAATTAGTGAGTTTAACTATAATTTATATGTTTCTTTTTCTGCTTATTTTTTCAATCTTCTATGGTCAAGAGTCCCATTCATGAATTAAGACTCGGCTATAAAAGCGTTATGCAATTATTAAACATATACGTTTTTTTTTTTTTTGTTTACTATTCGTCCTGTAGATTAAAAATTAGTATTATGCAATTAACTTTTGCATGCTCTCAAACAACTTTTTGTTGCTTTTATTTTAGGGCCAGTTAAGCAATTAGTCGTTTTAAAGGTAAAGTTTGAATGATTTAGTCATAATTTTATAAAATTAAGGATTTAGCCATAACATGTAACATATATACGTGTAAAAAGTGTAACATTAAATATAACGTTACATGTGTAACATGCTATGGTTAAATCCTTAATTTTATAAAACTATGGCTAAATCTTAAAAAATTACCAAAAAATTTGGTTAAATGCCTAAAAAACTCTTTATTTTAATTTATTTTCTTCTTTGTCCTTTATGCGTTTTCATCCTATTGTTGTTGGTGGGAATTTTATTTTTTCTTTTTTCACAAAACGTTAGTGCATATTATGTTTAGTATATAAATGCATCACATATATGACTATCATGGACCATAAAATTTATTTCTTGAGTAATTTGTATCATAACATATATATATGACTATCGACCATAAAAGCATGAATGTTATTACTATTTCTGTTTCATGCATTATTTACGTATTTGTCTATGCATGCATGGACATATAATCTGCGCAATTTTTATAGAGCCAAATATCTAATTAACAAAAGAAAATGTGAATACCAGCTTAAGTCTCGAGCAATAAAAACTAATGTCATTCTTAAATCTTAGGACTTCTTGATTTATAACAATTTGAAAAGAACCATACGCAAGTTTCTTAACGGAACTATAAAAATACAGTTTCTAATTCCTCTAATAATTAGTGCAGGTTCCAAAGTAAGTTGAAGCAAACATATCAGCTTATAAATATCATTACAAAACAAAAATAAATAAATATCATAAGTTTTCCCTTTGTTAAAATGCTATGTTTTTCCGTAAAACAAATTTTATCATTCAACTGCATCTGATATTTTTATACTTCTTCTATTCGAGTCTAGCTCCACTAAAGTACTTAGGAAGTTTTAGAGAACAAATATACAGTTTGATTTTTATCAATGTAATAATATTTAAAATAAGAAGATTCTACGGTAGGGCACGTCCTATGACATGGAACGATTTTGGATTATCAGATTTACTTTTTTAGTGGATCCATTTAAAATAAAGCTTTTTTTTTTTTTTGTTTAATATTCTACAAACTTAAATAAAAGGAAGATTTTTTATTATCAAAAGGAGAAATGTGGAATCTTCATGGAATACAATTTTTTTCACAAAACCCTTTTAGTTTAAAAGATAACAACTAAATACTATATATGATTAGTCACAGCTCATAATAATATATAATCAATGCTATTTTCTTAATCACAAAAATCTATCATCATAAACAAAGAATTTCGTTTGTTTACAAGCATATGAAAAATTGAACTTTTGGTGACAAATTTATACTTACCGAAAAATTACAAATTTTTAAATTTTAGTTACAAAATTTATTGTTTCTTTGTGTGTTTTCTTTAAGTGTAAATACACACATACGTATAGCCACAAAACCTCCCATTTCGAATTCAGCCACAATAAAGCTAAAAAGCGTAAACCCAAATGTATTAAAATAAGCAATTGCTGTAAAAACGATAATAACATGATACAATATTAAACTCACTAATCCCAGTTGAAACCTACAAATCTACATGCCAATCTTGAGGTTAGCCAAACCATATATACGCACCGTCCTCATGAAAAATATACAAAGAACAACTTTTGGCACTTCTCTTACAAACTGTTTAAAAAAAATACTTTTTACAAAAAAATTGAAATAAAAACAAATAGTTAAAAACCTGCTAAACAAGGCGGTGGGGATATATATAAATTTATAATGTGTATTAATAGTTACGCAACACAAAGTGGAATTAATATATATGTCGAGAGAGAGAGAGAGAGAGAGAGAGATGAGAGATGTGTCCTCAAGCTTGAAGCTTTTTTCATATGATCATGCAATATGATATATATGATGATGAAAAAAGTAAGACCCAAAAGTAGAGGCCTAATCATTTTTATGCATTATAA
The DNA here is from genome assembly GCA_018132145.1 of Boehmeria nivea var. tenacissima. Taxonomy (NCBI): domain Eukaryota; kingdom Viridiplantae; phylum Streptophyta; class Magnoliopsida; order Rosales; family Urticaceae; genus Boehmeria; species Boehmeria nivea. The sequence continues at coordinate 15,957,910 of CM030878.1, read as the reverse complement.
CGCTACATGCCATCACTTGGCCGTTATCAAAATCTCTTTATTAATATATTCTCGCATATATATATATATATATATATATATAACTGTATATAACTCACAAGTCACCACTGCACATTGTAATATTGCGATAATTTAATAATATGATTTTACAAATGTTTGTGTCAGTGAGTTCGTATGGTAAATTTTTGGCTAATTTTCTAATTTCATGAAATTAGGGTTAAATCCTTAAAACATGAGCCTAAAAGGGGCTAAAAGCGTAAACCGCCAAAAAATATTTAAACATCTCAAAATTGTGCATTATTATTCCCATTTGTTATTGTGTTCATATTTAAAACATAGAGGTGATCTATAATTTCCGTTTATCTTTTTTGTGAACTTGTATAACCCTTTAATTAAAATCTTATAATAATAAGTACTCATGCCCTTTCCTTGAGCAAAAATCATAATGATCAAATTAAGACCGTCTTGAATGCAATTATCATATTTGACATAAGCAAAAAAGTATTAATACTATTTCAAATGCTTTTTCCGTATTATAATTACGTTGAAAATAGTAAAAAAATAAAAAAATAAAATAAAATTTTAATCAAATAGCTAATAAGCTCACCACTATTGTTAATCAAATAAATAAATTTTTTTTCTAAATCAAATAGATAATATAGTTCTAATGAATCTAAGTACGATCAGTGATGTGAAAATAGAGATTGTTGCTTTCAAAAAAAAATAGAGATTGTTTTAAGGTGTTATACATTTTATACATTTATGTATTTCAAGCTATTATGTTATATATACAATGTGATTGATGCACAAAATATGTAGTTGAAGAATTTTCCAAAATATAAATATACTAGAGATTCATAAATGGGGGACATTCACTAGTGAGAAATAATTCTGAATTATTCGTAAAATTAATAATCTTTTTTTTTTCAATTAGAAACATAATTTCAAAAATAGAGAAAACAAAAAATTATTGTTTTCAAATTTTTTATAACAAAAAGGCCAAACCTTGCAAATTTTTTGTATGCTTTCTCCATCTTTACACTCTCTATATACTTTTTTTTTTTTTTTACATTCTCTCTACTTTTACTCCTTTTTTATTATTTACAATATAGCATTTGTGGTTTTCATTTTTAAAAATAAAAATTGACCTTGTTTTTTTGTTTTAAAATTTTGAAAAGCAAAATAAAGTGAAATTTTGGTTTATAAAAATAAAATATAAAAATACTACCAAATAATACTTTTTCAATGAACTCCATAATTTAAAAAATATAGAATCGTGGTCTTATTTGAGAATTTCCCTAAATGTACATCTGGAAAGTAAAAACATAAGCATGCAAAACATAGAAATAGTCAAATAGACCTAAATAAGTAGACGGCCTACAACTCCCCAGTCCGGCGTTTTACAAGCTTTTGTGTCGTTTCCTCCCTAATATGTCGTTTTTTTTACTCTAATAATCGTTTCTATGATTACTGCCCTTTCCCCATATCATGTCGTTTCTGAGTCATGTTTTATCACTTTTTGGTCGTTGTTGCCTAATCTGTCGTTTTCAACTAAAATGACGTCACCTATAATTTTGTCGTTTCCTCCATTACGCTGTCACAATGATGTCGTTTTTACAGTCTGATGTTTTTTTTTTTTTTTTTTTTTTTCGTTGGCGTCTTTCTCCGCTTAACACCACCAAAAAATTGAATCCAATCGCATTGAAAATTCCTAGCATCCATGTATAACGAAAAACAATAATAGAAAAAACACCATACGTAATTACCATAACCATAATAGAGAATCAACCTATTTATCAGATCAACCGAAACATTTTTAAAAAACACAACAGTTTACAATCACATTATTAATAAGTTAAAACTGATTAACAAATCAACCTAATTACCAACTCAAAACCATGCATAATTAAAATACACTAAGGGTAAACCAGTTTTACAACACCCATCACATTAATCACAAACTTTGTTGTCTACGCTAAATTCAACAAGAGCTAAATAATATCATTCCAACAACCACATCAAAAGCCTCAAAGGATATCATAAATTTAACTCCAAAGTATTATTGTTGCCATGATGGTTTAAAATTATCCATTGCTAACACATATATAAACAAATCCTTTTATAATCCATGAAGCAAATTTGTCTTTCTATTTTTCTCCCCCACCCTCCTCTCTTTTCTCCATCCTTTTTTTTTTTTTTTCATAAAACAATGCAAGTTTATGGGTACCAACAAGACGTTTCAGGTGACAACTTACATAAATAGATTATTTTCGCAAGACCCAATTGGCGGTTCTAATGATACATCAGCCCAAACACTATAATTTAAGGGGCTCGGGCAATGAAAGCTCTCTCTTTCATGTCAGCAAGCCGGTGGTTTTACAGATAGGGCACAGATTCTTCTGCATTAGCCATTGTTTCACACAGTCGGTATGAAAGTCATGTCCGCAGTCTAGTGCCCCAACATCGTCCCCATCAGCATATTCCTCCTGCGAAAGGATAAAAGTCCAGCTGAATAACGCAAGTCTCAGAAAAAGCTAACCGCTACGCTGTCTTATAACGGTAAGTTTGTTTATTTATTTGAGTTGCATTTTCATGGTAATAAGTTACCACAGAAGCAAATAATAAGAAAAAGAACATGCCTGGCAAATACAGCAAGGTTCTGGATCTGGCCCAGACTCTAATGCGACAGGTTGATATTTTCTCTGTTTCATTAACTTGCAGATTGTTTCCTCACCCAGTCCTGTGCTAACATCTCCTATGCGTTCCTCAAGAGCCAAAAGTTCCTGTTATTGAAAGACATGTTATCAGAACTACAAATCTGACGGAGCTGATCAACATGTAGGATTCAATTAGAAAAAGGACCTCATAGGACATGTTATCAACGTCAAGACGCATATCTCTGTGCCTGTCGTGCATTTCAGCCATGCCATGATACACAAAAGGGTCGAAGAGCATATAATCCTGGGACATCAGTTATCACCATATGCAAAGGTCAAATGTCAAATATAGTTGTGTCATCGTTACGCATCAAGAAGCTTTACAGTTTTTGCTAACCTCTATGAAGAAAGCAAGCCATGACAATTTTTTAAAAACAAATAGATTGTAAAAAGATCATCGTGATCCAAGATAAGGTGGTTGATTTATGTGATTTCCCAGAGTTATAATAGAGAGAATCTTGCATAGCAGTCCCAAACTATTCTCTGTTTATAACAGATTTAAAAGATAAAAACAACCAGCTAAGGACTACCGCCAAATATTGCTAGCATGTTCACCATCAACTATAGTATTCTAAATCCAATGAGTATAAGGGAATATATCTATCATCATCTATCCAAAAGAATATGAAGATATTTTGCTCCCTTTATTGCACGTCTGTGAAGAATAATGTAATCTGTGAGGGAAAAAACATCTTACCTCAATTTGCAAGTTCTCGCCTCTACGCATAGCATGCAAGACTTGACGAATCTGCTATATTGAGAAGAACATATGTGGTGGGTTCAAACACTAAATCGCTCATTTTCAAAGGGCAAAGTAACATGCATGAATCAGCAGAACATATGCCAGAGTCATGATCAAATAAAAAGATGCTTAGGATTAATATTTGATTCAAGTACTCCCAAACTGGAGAACAAGACATTTGAATATGAGAATTAAAAGGAAATAGAAAAATAAAAAAATAAACCCACTCGCCAAAGATTTCTAAGAGTCATTAGAGAGAGGTGATTCATGTAGATATCTCGACAAAAAAATGTCAAACTGAAATAAGGATGAAAAGATAACACGAATCCCAAACCTCAGATATCAATCGACGTCTCCCTTCAATGTCAGCGGATAAAACTCGCAATGAATTTGATATATTAAGAGCGTCTTCACCTTGCCTATCTGCCAAAAATGCTGACCTAAGATAAGGTTGTTGACGGCTCTGGTTACCACGTCCCGAAGACATTGTGGTGTCCCTCGATGATGAAGGTCCAGCAAGTAATGGGTCCGGGTGGCTACTTCGAGGTCCAGGTTGAGAATCAACTGATGGAAATAAAGACCAAGGTGCAAATTCAAGTGTTCTTTGACGGTTTTGTGCTGAAGAATTATGATGAGGGATCCACGGAGGACTAGGCACAAGAGGATTACTGGAGCTGGAGGCAATCCTTGATGACGAAGGAATACCGAGAGAAGGGCTTGTGTTTCCAGAGGCCAAACTCGAACCCGTTGGGTCATGTGCTGAATTTCTCAGCTCCGATGCAGATACAAACATGGGATGCTCTACACTGGTCCTTGGTATGCTTCTTAAGCTTGCTTCTTCTCGTACTTCAGTACCTCTTTCCCCGAATGGGAAAGAACTTGACATGCTTCCCACTCGTGAACTGGATGCTCCAGTCCAAGGAAATGTATGATTGTTTCCTGACAAAGCAGGGTTATACAACATATGAGGCTGGCTTTGCGGAGCACCTGAACTGGGTCCCGCCACTGGCGTCGATCTCAAGTCCAACTGATCGCTGAATGGGCTGTGTCTCAGGCTAAAACGCCTAGCACTCCCAGCTGATGCTAAATTGAACGGTATAGACTCATGTCGAGAGCCAGCATTAGAATCACCACCAACTTGTCTTAAAGAAATCCCCGCGTTCCCTGTAACACTTGAAGAAGGGAAAGCGTCAGAAGCTACTGATCCTGTAGTGATCCCTGTTCTTGGGTTCTGATGTTCTGAAGGACTGCCAATAGGAGGACTGGATAAACGCAAACCGTTAGAAGAGCTATAACGAGCAGGACCGGTATGCCATGCACAGTGTTCAGGTTGCACAAAGGAGCTCGAACTTCCACCGGCACATGACTGACCAGAAGTTCCTTCAAGAGCCTTTCTCTTGCAGGACAAACCCCAATTACCAAGAGGACCCGAGCTACCATCACTTTCCCCCATCATACAACCAGAACTCCCGGACGAAGTGCCAACAATATCAGATGCAACAGCAGAACCAGATGCCGACTCTCTTTCCAGCCTGCTCGATAAGTAAAGATTTGGACCTAAACTACTAGCTTCAAGGCCCGGCTCACTATTACCACTATTCTCAACATATCCTTCATTTAAGTTCACACTCTGATGGACATGGTTAGAGCTAGAACCTTGTGCAAATGAAGCCCCACTTCTTAACTGATTCCCGCCAAGACTGACGATAGCTCTTGGAGGGAAAAGGATTTCTTCCGTCATTGAACCAGCATGGTGAGCACCAAATGAAGATGGTCTTCCATGTTCCATCTTGAACCCCTCGTCACCGACATGGTTTCTAATCGACGATCCACTACTTTCGCTAGTAGCAGCAAAGTTCTGTACCTCATTACCAGCATTAACACACGCCTCACCAGGAGACACATAACTTGACCACCTCCGTTCGACTGGAGGTATCAAGCTATTTAGAGAAGTCTGCTGATTATTCATCGCGCCACTGTTCGAATCAGATCCCTGACCAATATCGATGGCTTCTCGGAACGAATCAATGCTGCTCTTTTGCCCTTGCATCGGGGGTCAATGAATTCAACCCGAAAACGTTCAAAGACACCGATCCCTGTTCAAACCACCCAATGCAGATGCAGCTCTCCGAGGTTAAAACACTTTTTGGGCACTCCTGAAATCATGAGAAACATCAAGAAAATGAGATTAGATTATCAACTGGTCTAATCCTATAGCTCCGAATGACATGTCACCATAGAAAACTTCATAGGAGAAAGGTTAAGCAATCAATCCGAAAGCATCAATGCAAACAAGAATGAACATCACAATAACTAAAGCACAACCGTAACACACAAAAACGTCAACCAAGCTAATATAAAAAACCAAAAGAAGTGAAAAAAGTTAAGAACTTTGTAAAAATGACGGTTACATATTTGCCAAAGGGGAAAAAAAAATCAGCTACAAACAATTCGATAAGAACAATGACAAATACCAAAATGTAACAGATAAAATAATCCCCCAAAACACAAAATTAACATCGAATAAATAAATGCAAAAAAATAAAAATAAAAAATAAAAACTAAAAAATCATCATTGGAACAAAAATAAAAATGAAAGGGTCGAGACCGATCTTAGAACTCTCCCACATTAGCACCAAAAAAAAAAAGAACAATAAATTCAAAATAGAGAAAATAATAATAATAATAATAATAATAATAATAATAAAATTATCCGATTATCAGAAAAGCAAATAAAAGTCAAGACCCAATTTTTCGTTCCTTGTTTACCTTTGAAACAAAGCACGAATAACAGGTCCGATTAGCAAAAGAGACGAAGAAGTACCTGAGAGAGCAAAGCGAGCGAGATCAGAGACGAAACGGAACGATCAAAAACAACAACCAAACAAGGGAAAACGAAACCCCATCCATTGCTTGTGAGCGACGACGAGGTAGAGATTCAGAGGCGTTTCTCTCTCTAGCTCTTTCTCTGCGATTCCTCTTCTCCGACTTTCGGTAACTTCAATATCTCTCTCTCTCTCTCTCTCTCTCTCTCTCTCTGTCTCTCTCTTGGACACAAAATAATAAACTGATTAAAAAAATGGAAAGAAGAAAGAGAAAGGTAATTGGAATACCACAAAGACAAAGCCAAGTGAGAGAAAAATGGAAGAGAGAGAGAGTGTGTAATAAGAAATCTGGAATCTAATCTCTCTCTAGGAGAGAGAGAGAGAGAGAGAGAGAGAGAGTGTGTGTGTGTGTCTGTGATGCTTAAGACTTTGGGGTGTGTTTGGTTGGTTGGTTGGTTTGGTTGGATTGGGCTTTTGGCTTTAGGCTTTGGGATTTCGGCTTTTGGGTCTGAATCTGATTATAATGCTTACTCTCGGAGCCATCTCATTGTACACGTAGCTTGCATGCATTGTGTTATTGGGTCCCACATTTACCTTTCTTCCTTCCGAAAATATAATATAAAATAAAAACCCATACAAAATAATAAAATAAGAGTAATTAAAATTTTAATTAGCAATGCACAAGCACAACACAACGATCACCACAAATATAAAGTATTAAAATTGGGAATGAGGGAAATTAGGACTATTAGGTGGAGAGTGAAAATCTGAGTTAATTATAATAAGTAACCCCAAAAACCCAATGGTTCGGAATAAACAAATGGTAGTGCTCAATTCCTTTTTTTAAAGAAAATAAAAATTTATTATAGATTTTTTACAAGATTGGGAGTGACTATCATGTTTCATCTTTCAAACTTCTTTTCACAAAATTGTTACAAGTTTTTCAATGAGACAAAAAGGGATGGGGCAGAAAAAAATTGAGTAAACCTCTCTCTTATGCTTGATGTGTAATTGGGTGTTTAGTTAAGTGCTTTTGAAAAAGATAAGAACTGCAAATATTATTTTATTTGAAGTTGGGTACTCTTTGTCTTTGACAGCCTTCATATTCCTATTTTGTATATTTATTTTTTTGGTGTGGAATAAGGACATCTTCCATTATTTCCTTTCAATTCAAGCACGGAGCACCCATTTGTTGGTTCGAATAAACAATGTTAATTAATCATTTGTAATACCTATTATTGGACATTAGTGCTGTTAAGAATTCATTGGAAATTTAAGGCCGTTAAAGAGTAGTTTTATATATTTTGAAAGCATGGGAAGAGAATTACTGTGACAAAAGAATGGAGATTTTAATGAATATTATTTTTTGACACACTATTAATTTATATTACAATATAGTTTTTACCTTTATTTTTATATTATAAATAAACATAAAAATCAAATAAATACACTAAAGACATAAATTATAAATCGCACTTAAATTTCTTTTCGTAATTCCCCTGTAAAAGAATAGTTGTTTGTAATACTTGGCTAACTCCAATTTATTGCCCTTCTCTTTTTTTTTCTTTTTTTTTCTTTTCTCTCTCTCTTCTATAGGACAATACATATCAAATTGTTATTCTCATGCTGCCAAGTGCAAAGGCTTTCCAACAGCTAGCCAAAATGAGCGTTTAGTTGGGATTACATATTGAAGAATATTACATATATAAAGTGATAGTAGGTAAAATCATATTTATAACTCTAAATAAAATCAAAGTTTCTTTTAATACTTTTCTTAATGGTTTTTCTTTTAAAAGTCCAAAATCGTTTTTTTAACATAACCATTTTTAAAATAATATAAAACATGTAAAAATAAAAACAAAAAACGTGTAAAAAATGTATGTTTTCAAATAAAAAATAGTTATGACATAATATAATTTATATTCTATGATATAATATATATTCTATGTCATAATATAGTTTATATTTTTTGATATAATTTATATTTTCCTCTCATCATATATATTTTTATTGAACAAAAAAGTACACAAATTAAATATTTAAAGGAAAAAAATTATTACGAACAAGTCCCAGGTTCATAGCAAAAAATTTTCAACAAAAAATTCAAAGATAATAGAATATAATTTATATTCCGGGAAATAATTTATATCGTCATAGAATATAGTTTATATCCCGGGATATAATTCATATTTCGTAATAAGGGGAGGGGTTGCACACGTAAACAAATAGAAAAGTTTTAAAAATTTATTCACTTGCCACAAAAATAGCTATATAACATTTTCAAACTGTTTTTTTCAAATTTTTCCCCTAAACGATTAGCCACCATAATAGATATTGTTTATATGTATATTTTTTAAATATTTTTAGATTTTTTTTTTCAAATACAAAAAAAAAATTTATAACTGCCCAATAGTTAAAGAACCCACCAAAAAAAAACGCTTTAATGAATTTTTTTGGGTTCAACAGTATATATATATATTTTGTATGCTTGACAAATAAACATTTTAAAATTTAAGAGTAGTTTTATATTTGAAAAAATACACGTCAATATATTCCTTATATATGTAATATTCTCTAATTTTGTAGCCTTACATATGTAATTTTCCCCGGATTTAACTACTTCAAGATTGGTCTATGGTTGTCTAAAAGCCCATTTATAATTGAGCTAGTTCTTCAATGGCCCATTATTGCTATCTACTTATTCACATGGCAATTGGCATTAGGAGAAATATCCCCCTAAATTTCTTTTTTACTTCATAGAGTCCTTAAAAAAAAATCTAGTGTGTTATTAAAAACAAAAAAAAAACAAAAAAAAATCCAGCGTGTCTTCCAAGTCTAGAAAATATGGTTTCATTTTTCTTAAATACAATGTATAAAATATAATGTTGTTTTATACATGAATAATATTAGGGATCTTAAAATTTATTCTAAGTTTATCTTCCTCTTACCAACACATGTGGTGGCATGTAATAATTAGTACATAATTTTTGAAACATAAACTTGTCAATAATATATTGACTAAACACATATCATATGTGTTAATATAAAAAATTTAAAGTAAGAGTTGAGATTAGGATTGAAGTGATCCTTTAAAGTAGGTTTATAACATTTTATTTTTCTTTACTTTATCGGAATTTTGTTGCCTTAAATGATATTCTTAAATGTTATTTTGTTTCTCATTTCAACGTAGTACAAATATGGCATAAATTTCCAAGAAAGCGAAACCTGCCTTAAGTTACGGATATATGATTTGACATGCTTGAAAGAAATTATCACCACATTTTTTTTAGTTGTCCTTTTCTTGGTTTAATCGGCTGTGACTCTTGATCATAAACCCCTTTGAAAATATTTTATTATTTGATTTTCTAAATAACAAATTGATTTCCATGTGGAGTCATGAGAACAAACAAAGAGTAGGATGATGTTAATTTCATTTAGTAGGTGCGATATTATCATTTTTTTTTCTCTTTAAACTGTGGAACAAAAATAAAATTATAGAAAAATTGACTCGGTCTTTTAGCAGCTCTTTTATTCAATCCATAAATACAATATCGGTGTGACAATACGATCATAACACACAACGTGCAATTATCCTTTTATAAACCATTATAAAATAATCAAATAAATGATGGTTCGCAATTTCTAAACTGATTAATAATGATGCATATGTATATTAAGAATATGTATCAAATAGATTTCATGATTTTTAAAGTTATACGATCAAGGACCAATAATAAAAATAGTTACCAATACCATTATACCACAAACTCAAAAACCGCCTTTTCTAGAAGCCATCATAATCAATAATAACAATTTTGAAAAGCCAAAGTTTCTTAATGATTTAACTTTCTTTAATAAAAAATGAACAAACCCAAATTACTCGATTTGCTAATTGAAGATCCGAAAGAGATAAGTAGAGGAGGAAAAGAGAAAGAGAGAGAGAGAGAGAGAGAGAATTCATGAAGTATATATGATGTTATACTTAGAAAAAATTATATTATCTTATTATACAAAAAAAGTTATATTTGGAATAAAAATCATACCTTTTTACCCTAAAAAATAAGACCAACTAAGGAAATAAGTTATTATTTAAGAGACCTTTTAAAATTTAGATTATGTTTTAAAAAATTAAGAAAATAATCATGATTTAATTGTAAAATGCATAAATGAAGTTTATCATTATCAAAAATTAGATTATGTTCTAAAAATTTAAGAAAATAACCATGATTTAATAGTAAAATTCATAAATGAAGTTTATCATTATAAATACTTGATAGTTTTTTTTTATAATTTAAAACATTGACTATAATTTTAAATTATTTAGACTAAATGGCCATTTTTTTAATCTTTTTTTCTAAAAAATATTATTATTTTGTTAAGTTTTTTCTATTTTTGAGGTTTTTAAGGACTAGAATATACCTTAGTGCAATTCACACGTAGCATTATTGGATTGCAATGAAATTTGTCCAATATATATAGAGGAATTATAGTGAATACCCAATTTTTAAAATTTAATGTAAGTTATTACCCAATCTTTTGAAAAATATAACCAATTACCCAAAACATGCAATTACTTACACAATGGTAAGTGGTGGTAATTCACTTTGTTACAAAAAACATGTGCAAGTAATTCACAAATTGACTAGAAACTCAATTACTTCAAAAATTTAAGTATTTATTTTTATTGTTATATAAATTATGAGTATTTGCCTACTTTACCTTATATATATATATATATATGACGAATTACATAATAAATAATAATATAAATTTTTATTTTTATTTAAAAAAAACTTACGAGTAAATAAAAAGTGACATTGAGTATGTAATGAATTCAATCACAATTTTTACACTTTATATATAAAAAATACACATATCATGATATAAATGTGAGGCCTCGACGTCTTGCTATAGAAATTTGAAAAATTTTGTTAAATGTCACCTCTGGACATCTTGTTTTGAAAAATACTATTTTAAAATTATTTACGGTCTATATCACTTTTTAAGAATGAATTTTGTCATGTCTAGCATTTTTTATTTTATTTTTATAAATAAAAAAGATAAAAAATAAGAATAACATAATAATTTAATAATAGAAAAAATAATGATATAAAATACAAATTTAAAGGTTAAATACGGTAGGAGATCAAATTTTGTAGAGAAAAAAAGTTTATCGCCCGAACCACTCTCCAGCCCAATTTTCCGATCCATCTAAGTTCGAGAACCAAAACGGGCCAAAATTTTCGGAATGAAGTCCACGTGGCAGAAAGAGAACTTCCAAAAGGGAAAGGAAAGAAAAAAGAAATCCCAAAGGCCATATAGACAGAGAGAGGACAGGTGTGGCGTTGTATTTGGTTTCCCAGAGATTCTCTTTTCCATCCTCCGCTTCCCACGCGGACAAAAACAGAGACCGAACCAAGCTCCTCGATTCCCGAGAGAATCAAATCCGAGGAAAATCAAAATTCCCACATTTTCCCAACCCATACAGCGGAAAGAAAAAACGGAGGAAAAAAAATGGAATCCCGAAAACTGTCGGCTTTACTCTCTTCCCTAATTTCTCAGCTCCTCCTTTTGCTCTTCCTCTTGTTCGATGCCGATGCCGATTCCGATTCCGATTCCTATTTCGGGAACCAATTTCCTCTCTTGATTCGCCATTTTCTCTCCGCCCAGGAATCCGCCGCCGCAGTTTCCCTCCTCTCTCTCTCCGCCTCACGCAGAAGAGGAAAGCGGAAGAGAGATCGCCTTTTCTCCAACGGAGACGAAAGCGAGGGCTTTCATGGCGGGTTTGGTCCGAGGACGAACCCGGATGCGTTCCGGGGCTGGTTCAGAATGAGGGCGTCGACGTTCGAGTGGCTGGCCGGCTCGCTCGAGCCGCTCCTGGACTGCCGCGACCCTGTCGGCGCGCCGCTGGGGCTCTCGGCCGAGCGTCGACTCGCGATCGGACTGTTCCGGCTCTCCACCGGCGCCGGCTACGCCGAGATCGCGCGCCGCTTCGGCGTTGCTGAGGACGCCGCGAGGTTCTGCGCCAAGCAGCTCTGCCGCGTCCTCTGTACGGACTTCAGGTTTTGGGTGAACCTCCTGAGCCCTGGCGAGCTCGGCCCGGTCTCCGCCGGATTCGAGGACCGCTACGGCCTCCCCAATTGCTGCGGAGTCATCGGCTGCGCGAGGTTCGCCGTCGGCGGTGCCGAAGGAGAGGATCGCGTGGCGGCACAGATTGTGGTGGACTCCTCGTCGAGGGTTCTTAGCATCGTCGCGGGTTTTCGCGGCGGCGGCAAGACCGACCGGAGAGTGCTGAAGCTTTCGACTTTGTCCCGAGATATCGAAGAGAAGAGGCTCTTGAATTCGGGTCCAATTCAGGTCAATGGCGTGGCTGTGGATCAGTACTTTGTTGGAATTGGCAGTTACAATCTGCTTCCGTGGCTGATGGTTCGATTCCCCGAAGTGGTGTCAGGCTCGAGCGAGGAGTGCTTCAATGAAGCCCTCGATCAGATGCGAATTCCCGTGGCAAGGGCCGTCGTTAGTCTCAGGAATTGGGGCGTCCTGAGCCGGCCGATAGAGGAGGAGGTTAAGACCGGAGTGGCGTACATTGGCGCTTGTTCGATTCTCCACAATGCGCTGTTGATGAGGGAGGACTATTCGGCTTTGGTCGATGAATCAGAGGCCTATTCGCTGCTTGATCAGAGCTCCGAATACAGCAATGATGACGGTTTCAATGGTGATTCAATAGACGAGAAAGCCTCTGTTGTCCGAAACGCATTGGCCACGAAAGCAAAGGAGTTTCGCAATTCGAAGCATCGAGTTTAATCCTAGTGGTTCGAGCTGAGGTTTTGATTGAGTAAGGAGGTTGCTTTGAGTACAAGGAAGTTCAAAGCAAACCAACTGATTTAGCTCAGTTCCATATTTTTTTCACATTGGTAACAGCACAATTTCTTTTATCCCTTTGTCACATGATTTTGGTTTAGCATTTTGCAATTTACCCCATTGTCTCTGTTTCTCAAAGGGTGGAGATTTTTTATTTTATTTTATCCATTTCAAGATGTACAGAATTAATTCATTGTCTTTTTGAAACAACCAGAGGCCAATCAACACTCAGGTTTTTTTTTTTCTCAAAGACTGTAAATACTGTCTGCAGATATTTTTTAATCCTTATCTTGTTTAATAGACTTGTATGGTCCATCAGAGATTCGTTTATTAGTTAATATATCTCGGTGCTAGATTGATAATGAAAGTTTGAGCATTTTTTGCCGTACATAATCTGTTGTTTATCAGGTTTATTGAAAGATGCGACTATCAGCTGATAGACTAAATTTTAGTGGATAAGCCCTATTTTGGAGCTAAATCTTTAGTGGATTGTGTTCAGTAAAAAAGGAGAGAGAGAAAGGATTGATGTAATTGTCTTACTGGTCAGTGGGTCACCACCTAAACTCTGAAGCAATGAGACAAAGACCTGATTGTTTAGAATGCTTTTGTGTTGATTCCATCCCGGGCTTATTTATAATTACACTGACAAAATAATTTGAAAAAATAAAAATAAAAAATCTCGGTTTAAATGGATCCAAAAACACAGCTCTTGTTGCTCAAGTACTTGCAAGCTGCAAAATTTGCATGTTTTTTTATTTTGTCTAGTTATGTCTGAGACATAAGGACTTGATTCTCCAAAGTCTGAACAGCGTAATGGGTAACTTTGCTGACATTACATGTGTTGTAACATGATTTATACGAGCAATCAAATTTGTGGTACTAATCACCATGCACTACTATTTAGAAGATGCTGTTTAAATTTTGAAAATTGAAATAATTTCGGTCTTTGGAGATAAAGAGTGTACCTATTATGTTTTTTAACACTTCACTCTTTCACAATTGCCTCTAAACTAGTGATTAGAGTTTAATCTTTATGAACATGCTTTGCAAGAAAAAGGCAAGTGTAGGAAATGCCCGCCAAGTTGGATCAACCTGACCGAATCCGACTAGGGGCCAGTTTGGTAGTTTGGTACAACGCAAAGACAGTTCATGAACTGCCCGACCAAACCGGAGCCTGAGAAACCAACTCGATGAACTCGTTCGATTGGGCATCAAACTTATGAATTAAGCTTAGATTTGTATGGCAAGTTCATGCAGCAGATAGTACGAGTATCAAATACTTGCAAGTGAACATGGAATGGTCTTCTAAAAGTCCAGATTTAAAATAGAAAGAAAGAAAAATGTGTAAAATTAGAGCTTGAGAAGAATGGTGAAATATTCAAATGCAGATACCACTAGCACAATTCCATGTTGCATTGCCTGATTAGGGCTCACTTTAAGTGCCGTATAAGCACGTTATACAATATAGTGTTTGGTTCATGTTCAAACTACTGTATTGTATGATACGAAAAATATTTTTAATACAATACAAACTGTGTTATAATACAAAAGAAATCCTTTGTGTTAGACTGTACTAGCTACTCTACTTCTAAAGATTAATTTTTCCATGTTATATAAGATTTTGGATAACATGCGAATTGTATAAATTTTTACACATATAACATAATACAATGTAACACATTATAATACAATACAATATAATCATCCAAACCCGCCCTTAACAGGTTAAGATGATATACAGATATAGTAGAAGCCATAGGAAACATGAAATGGAAAACCAAGAGTGATCAGTGTGATATCATGATGTTAATGTCATTACAGATCAAGAAACAATCTAAGACTATGATATAAGATGTCCAAAAAAAAAAAAAATGCGGTCCATGCCCATAGTACATAGACATTCAACCATACACAGGTCCTAATTTAGTAATAGAAATGGGCTTTCCTTTTAATGAATATAAAAATATTAGTTATTTTTTATTATTTTTCTGTTACCCAAATTGATATAGTGTGGCATTGTTGGTGGTGCCCATTATATCAGGATCAACCTTGGATTTTTCCTGTTTTATTTCTTCTGAATTACGGTCCACAAATGGGTTATACTTTATCCAATGCAATATGCCTGAATGCCTAGGTGCAAAAATAAATAAATAAAAGCAAATGCTATACATATCAACTTTTTTAATACAAACTCATGTGTCATATTATCTTTGGTGATATTTATCATATTGGTAAAAGGATTTGATATTTAGCCAATTAAAACATGACACATTAATTGCCACATAGGTTGATATTAAAAAATTGATAAAATAGTTAGTATGTTTAGCATTTTTCAATAAAAAATAATAAGTCTCACCTTTTAAATTGGACAATAATTTTAGTCCTCTTCACTCTCATGCACAAAGAAAGTTCAATTTCGGAGTCGAAAATAAGATAAGACCATACTGAGTCAAGATGATTCGATCATGCTGATTCACAGTATTTTTTGGAGTAGTTTCATCTTAACAGCTAAATCTCCAACTAAAATCTTTAGATAACAAAACCACACAACAACAACAACAACAAAAATCTATTGTTAATTAGCCTTTTAGAAGATAACAAAAAGAAAAAGGAATAAAAAGAAAACGAAAAGAAATAATAAATTTTTCTGTGGCCCTTTCATAGTTGGGACTCTATCCCCAAAATAAGTCAGTCCACCAACCAAGACCAATTAGCGGAGTTGGTGAGTTTGGTGAAAAAATAGCTAAAGGAGCCCAAGAAAAGATAAACAGATTAAAAAAAAAAAAGAAAGAATTAACACTTTTTGGCACCTATGGTCTCTGAAACTGTACTTTGGTTGCAGTTTAGTCCTTGAACTGAAAAATGTTTCTCGATTTCTTTTGACGCTATTAGTCCGTTTGTCTTTATTTCAATTAAAGTAATCAGCAAAATTACTCACACATCACTTACAAAAGATTTTAATTACAAGAAATAATAGTAAATGCTCATTTAAATAAATATTCAATCTTTTAAAAATATAACAAAATACTTAAATGATCTAATTGCTTATTTGATGATAATTAACTAAGATGTGCAAGTGATTGATGAATTGACTATTCATTCAATTATCTTAATAATTTGGATAAATATTTTTTTAGGATTTTTTAGGCATTTAACTAAACTTTTTGGTAATTTTTTAGGATTTAGCCCTAAAATGTCGAAATTAAGGATTTAGACATAACATGTAACATTTAATGTTACATATAACATATATGTTACATGTGTTACATTTTATTTTACATGTAACGTTACATGTAATGTTACATTTTTTACACGTACATATGTTACATTTTATGTTACATGTTATGACTAAATCCTTCAAATTTTATCTTTAAAATGACTAATTGTTTAACTGGACCATATTTTTATTGTGCCGTAACTTTTAGATATTTCTTTATTTTACCCAATAATAAATCTAATAAAACCTTTAAAAAAGCCTCATCTAATTATAAAATACAATGTGAATTAGACCCATTTACTCTCATTTTCTTGTATTACTCGTAATGAGATTTTATTAGAACTGAATGAATAGACATATAAAGGACAAAAGGGGTGCTAAAACAATAAAAATTTACAAGATTTTTTTTGTTATAGAATGAGTTTTAGAGCTAACTTATCATTTATACAAAAATACGAGGACCACATTCGCTAAAAAGTAAAAACTCTAAAAGAAAACCAATAAATAAACATGGAAATGGACAATACAACCATCCCCTTCAAATGCCATATCCAAGCCCTTAATCAGACCTTAGTCTACCTTTTTTTTTTTTTTTGATATATATATATATATATATTTTTTTTTTTTTGTGCTCAAGTTAGCCTACCAATTCATGTAATAGCAGTCAGATTGGAACCTTATTTCTCTCACCAACTTCTCCATTCCAAGAATACCACCCCAATAAACAAAATAAATGATTGTAAGTTTATTGTTGTCCGTTCCAACTTCCAAGATTACCTCCCTAATAAACATTTAAAAATTTTGTTACTTTATTATTAACAATAATGTGTGACATTCCACTCATCTTACTCTTTTTTTTTTTTAAACGGGCAATGCATTTTTATAAGAAAAACCAGCAATAGCAAGCAGCTTTATCGTGCACAAAGCCGAGTATATTGTCTGGTTTGAATTTTTAGAATCAATTTATATCAAGTTAAAAACATTTTTTTTTTTCAAAAAAGTTATTTAGTTAAGAGTATGATTTCTTGATAAATAAAAGTTAGAAGAAATTGGCTAAATAGCCATTTTTGAAACACTTTTTTAAGGGGTACTTATGTGATGGGTTTTTTTTTTTGTGGTGAGAAACAATTTTGGACTGTCGGATTCACATTTTCAGTGGGTCCCGCATCTTAAAAATGTGAATCTGACTATTCAAAATTATTTTCCACCACAAAAAAAATCCACTATAGAATTTTTCTTTTTAAATTATTAGACATTTTCTTTTTTAGTTATATTTTAGACATTATATACTGACTTTTTTGCCCTCAGATGTTTATTGCCGATTGAAACAAATTTGAAACATATGTTATTACAATATATCGTAATAAATTTGTCCACGTAATAACAAATTTTGTTACTCTATAGAACAAACAACTAAGCCAAACACAAATCAAAACCTCGCAACTTTTTAAGAAAGTTCGAACTTTCTCAGCTCATTTTGATCAATCAAAAGAGAAAAATAACCAATCTGCTTAATCGTGAACTCCTCGAGAACGCCAGAGTCATAACCTTCTATGTCTTCCAAATATGTTCTAAGTTTCATTTTAATAATTTATAACCCCAAGTATGTTCTTGCTTGATTCATACTCTATGGTTATAATGTAAAAGTAATGGTAGAATTAAAAGTGTTAAATCAAAACGGACATAAATTATTAATGTGTTTAAAAAAAGACATTCATCAAAATATTTCATTCATGAATGGGAACTTTGACGAATGCTCTCTTTTTTATACACTATTAATTTATGCCTATTTTTTGTGTTACACTTATAATTTTTACCATATTTTTACATTATAAAAAATAATAGGAATCAAGAGACTACATCATTATGTGTATTTTCCACGTAAAAATATTTATTTGAAGATATCTTTATTGGATGGGGATATTTGGGAGCTGCCCGTATCTTGTTGATGATACTATTGAATTTAAATATCCAATTATCATTTTATGATGAACAATGCGTATTTAAGCTTAATTATTATTCTCCACCTTCTCGTCACATTGTTGTTTTTGTCAATGTCAATGTCATATATGATAACTTCATCGTATAGCGTATAAATTAATTCCTTCTCTCTCTCTCAAAAAAAAATTTTTTTCCCCTGAAAAATCAATGTGAGCTGTTTGGTAAAGAGGTGTAGTTAGAGGCAATGTTTATCATAAAGATTTTATGCAAAAATATTTTAAAAGAAGCTTAGAACAGTGTATTCTTGTAAGGCTTTCAAAATCATAAAGATTTTATGCAAAAATATTTAAAAGAAGCTTAGAACAGAGGATTCTTGTAAGGCTTTCAAAATCATAAAGATTTTATGCAAAAATATTTAAAAGAAGCTTAGAACAGAGGATTCTTGTAAGGCTTTCAAAATCAGTCGCCTGATCTTACCCTTTATTTGTTTTAATCATTTAAATATTTATTTTCCAATTTTAAGAAGATTTAATTTTAAATGATCAAGGTTTAAATATCTAACTTTTTTAATTGAAAAAATAATAAAAAAGCCATTTAAATTGTTAAAACAAACAACGAATTATTGTTACATATATTCATTATTTGGTTTATTAGTAGTTTAACATTTCTTTGATATCTTAAAAAATAGTTGATTACGTTACGTGTGCATGTTTAAGTCTCGTTAAAAAAAAAAAATCCGCTTTAAAAATATTTCTCTTCTTGTCACAATTGCATCACATCTCGTTAAAAACTTCGTTAGATATATGTTTGCATCACGTCTCGTATACATTTTTTTAAGCTTAAGTGGTTAATGTTGAAAGTCCCCTTAACACATAGTATTAATTTTTAAATTTCTTAGTTGAGATGTACAAACAAATTTCAATTTTTTAAAGCTAGTTTAGTTATTTGGATTGGTCTTCCTACATGTTACATCGTCGTTAGTTAATTTACCGCTTCAAACTCTTACTTTTGCTCTAGAAAGTTATATATTAGCTATCTGAGACATTAACAATTTGGAATTATATGTACATATATATACACACACACATATATATCGTAGTTGCAAGATATATGATACATCAAGTACTCATTGTTTAATTTGGAAGCAACCGAACGACAATAATTATATTTTTAAAGAAGACTCTTTCCAAGCTCATGAAGTTTTAATTTTGATTATACACGAAGACGAACGTACTCCGTTACGAAGTCTTCTGCACAATGATTTTACCACTTAATTTCATGTATTTTGAAGCGTCTACTTCAAGATAAAATATTGGTTTATTTAATAGTCAACAAAAATTAGACTAAAGCTTAAGCTTAACATCATTATTTATCATATATCATTATTTAGAAAAAAGAAAAAAAAAAGAAAAAAGAAAAAAGAAAAAAGGAAGGAATAAGAAGAGTGCTATCAATCACCAACTCTACGCGTACAAGGCCAAGTTTCATGCACCAACTTTTCACCGAACTCAAATTCCAACGTGTCACATTCCTATTCAACAACAAATAAAAAAAACAAAAAATAGTAGTTTTGTGGGACCATTATTTTTATACTATTATTATTAGGCTTTTTATTTTATTTATTTAGTATACAAGCTTATCATTATTATTATTTTTTTGCTACGAAGGTTATCATTAATTTAAACATATAAAATAACAAAAAAAAGTCATAATAATAAGTTGTAGTAAATATATTTAAAATTTGTTATAATCATTTTTTATTATATTATTTTTGCTTTATTAATATTATTATTATTATTTTTCTTACTTGTTGTGAGAAAAACATGACATATTAACATCCAAATTCTAAAGAGAGCCACCCATTCTACTCTACCAAGTCCCAACTCCCAAGAAACAATACTCTGAGTTTTCATTTTTTCTAAATTGTAATAAATTCTTAAGTAGGTCATCAAAGTATTATTGACACCCACCGAATTCTAGTACATATTTGATATTTGCATCGCATAAAAAATTATTAAAATAGATGCTTCAAGCCAAATCCTCCACAAGTAGCAAAATTTTTTTTTTTCCGTAGAATTTTAAAAGTCAAAACTAAGAGGAAGAAACTCGGTATGATGACGTCATAAGAGCTAAAATGACGCCATAAAAGCACCATGTAAAAGTTTTGTTTTTTTGAAGTAGGCAAATACCCAAGATTTATGTAACAATAAAAATAAATACCCAAATTTTTAAAGTAATTGAGTTTTCAGTCAATTTATGAATTACTTGTACATAATTTTAATAACAAAGTGAATTACCACCACTTATCACTGTATAAGTAATTACATCTTTTGAATAATTGGTTACATTTTTCAAAATATTAAATAATAACTTACATTAAATTTTAAAAATTGAGTATTCACTATAATTTCTCTTTTTTGAATTATTACTATTATTGTTTGGGTTATCTACATAAACGCCCCCCAATGTTGTGCTATTGTTGCAGTTTGCACCCTAATGTTTAAAAACTATCATTTTTGCCCCCTAAAGTATTAAAAACTTATAAATATGCCCCCTCTGTCACAATCTGTAAAAAAAATAGATTAAATTAATAGCATAACATTATTCTGTTGGCACCTGTACAATTTTTAAAGATCAACTGCCTTCAAATTAAGAAAATTATAGTAATTAATTCTATATTTATTTTCACAAACACTCCCTTATATCGTCTTTTCTTCTCAAAATGCACCTCGATCTTTTAAAATTTTGTATTCATACCCTTAAAAAATTGTACAGTCACCAACAGATTAATATTACGTAATTAATTTAACCCATTTTTGTTACAGATTATGACAGAGGGGGCATATCTATAAGTTTTTAATACTTTAGGGGGTAAAAATGACAGTTTTTAAACATTAGAGTGCAAACTGCAACAATAGCACAACATTGGGGGGCATTTGTATAGATAATCCTTATTGTTTTTTTGGTAATATCACCGAGTCAGAGAAGTCCACGACAGTTACTCAACAGCCAAAGAGTGGGTCCCAACTGGCAAACAAATACACAATTTTCTCTCTCATACAAACTTCACCAACCCCGGACCGGTTCTGGTGGGCCGGTCCAGCCACCACCAACACCGGCTCGAACCGGACACCCCACACGCGTGTGTGTATATAAACCCCAATTCCCTCTCGCTACTTCCCAATTCAGGATCAGAACAAACTTGTGTGTCTCTTCCCTGAATATCACCAAATCCAAAACAAAACCCAAAAACACAAAAAAAAAAAAAAAAAAAATCTCAAAAATTCTAAATCACAGGAAATGGCCAACAACGGAGAAGGAAAGCAAAACGAGGTCAGCAGGCACCAGGAGGTCGGTCACAAGAGCCTTCTTCAGAGTGACGCTCTCTACCAGGTACATATATATATATACACATGCTGTCTTGCAAAAAAAAAATATATATACATGCAATAAATATATACATAAATAAATAAATATTTTCCACATATGTATTTACGCTAATCTATTTTTATCGTTTGTAGTATATTTTGGAGACTAGCGTTTACCCGAGAGAGCCTGAGTCTATGAAGGAGCTCAGGGAGATCACAGCTAAGCATCCATGGTGTGTAATTACTACATGCAGATATTTGCTTTTTTGTTTTTTTGGTCGTTTTGGCTGAGACAGAGATGATTAATTGGTTCGGTTCGGTCGGTTCGGTTCGGTTTCAGGAATTTGATGACGACGTCAGCAGACGAGGGCCAGTTCCTGAGCATGCTCCTTAAGCTCATCAATGCCAAAAACACCATGGAGATCGGCGTCTTCACCGGCTACTCTCTCCTCGCCACCGCCCTCGCTCTTCCCGAGGACGGAAAGGTATAATCAAATCCTCGGATTATCATTTTGGTATCAGAGGAGGAGGTCCTGAACTAAAACTGCGATGACACGATGCTATTGCCAAATGTCAAATATTAATTTATTTTTTGTTTTTATGGTTTGCTTTCAATAATAGATATTGGCGATGGACATCAACAGAGAGAACTATGAATTGGGCTTGCCGGTGATCGAAAAGGCCGGTCTCGCCCACAAGATTGACTTCAGAGAGGGCCCAGCTCTCCCTGCTCTTGACCAAATGATCGAAGACGTAAGAACAACAATTCATTCTTTTTCTATTTCGAGTTAAGGATGTAATCGGTTCGGTTCGGTTCGGTCAAACAAGAAAAATAATTTATCCGCCAATCAAATTGGTACATTTTAACGACGTTCAGGCCTGAGGGTGTGAGTCAATTTCTTGTAGAAGAAAACGAAAAAAAAAAAGAGACAATTAAACTAATCGAAATGAGTGATTGTGGAATTTACAGGGAAAGTACCATGGCTCATTTGACTTCATATTTGTGGATGCTGACAAGGACAACTACTTGAACTACCACAAGAGGCTGATTGAGCTGGTCAAGGTGGGAGGCGTGATTGGCTACGACAACACCCTATGGAATGGCTCCGTGGTGGCACCACCCGACGCGCCCCTCCGCAAGTACGTTAGGTACTACAGAGATTTCGTGCTCGAGCTCAACAAGGCCCTCGCTGCAGACCCCCGCATCGAGATCTGCATGCTCCCCGTCGGCGATGGGATCACCATCTGCCGCCGGGTTAGCTAAATACCACTATCTCTTGCCCGCCGTAATAATTGAAAAAAAAAATGATCATGTAATTTTTTTTAAGAGAATATTTCTTTACCTTTCGAAATGGTTTTTTTTTTTTTTTTTGCTTGATGCAAGAGTGATATTCAGTGTATTGAATTTCATTTGTATTGACCGGCATGAAAAAGTGTTGGATGTGGAATTAATATAAAGTTACAATATATCATGGTGATTTAATTTTCTGTTTTGTTTCAAGACATGGGTTAATACGTCTTTAGAGTTGTTGGGGTGACTTGTGATTTGGTCCATTATGGTTGCGGAAACAACACAAACTTTGCCAAATAAAGTTCTTGATCAACACTCTCCAACAAACCCCAAACCAAATACACATGTTAACAAAACAACACAAAACTCAGTATTAGTTAATACAATAAGGCTGTGCTTGAAACATGAAAAGTAGCATGTATAAGTTTTTATATTATTATTGTTATTATTATTATTATTATTATGGGTAATACAAAAAGAAGAACACGTTATGACACGTTTGTGAAAGTGAAGATATATGACATGACTTTTCTTGGTATAAGGGTGAGTGGTTCACCACAGTTCTGCATAATTAGTGGAGGGCCCACCATACCACAAACCCAACCCATCACCAAACACAACATGCCAATTTTTTACTTACAAGTTGTTTAATTATTTGTTTTCTTCTCTTTTTGCCCCTTTCGTGAAAATCCTTTCTTTTTTTTTTTCTTTTTTTTTTGTCATCAATTATTCATAGTATAGTTTACACTTGTATGATTTGGATTAAGTACTTATTATAGGTAGGAACTAGGTGAATAGCTTTACGTGGTTGTGGTTTGTGTCTGAATCATTCAACTATGTAATTATACCATTTGCAACAACTCCTCCAAGCTTGGGTTTTACTTTCCTATTAGCCATTAAAAATGGTACCTTGATTGTGATTGAATCCTAATCCATATATTCTTTGGTAAATACTCAAAGACAAACATTAAGAAAAAAAATCATATGATTTTTCATCATTTCCTAGGAAATGGAAATGCTACAATTAATTAATTTGATTATTATTACTTTTGCAATTGTAAAAGTTGAATGAGAGGAAGGAGACATAAAATGGAACCACCATGTAGGAAACAGAAAACCTTGCATATTCATATACAAAAATGCGTGTGTCTCTTTGTGTACACACAGACAAATAGGTTGTGCAAATTTTTACCGTCAAATTTCAAGATGTAAAGGAATCCCAAAACTTACCGCAAATTTTGTAGTTCAACATGTGAATTGCTAACATGTAATTAAATTTATATAACTTTGAACAAATAGATTTATTAATTATATGTTAGACATATCACATGTTACATGTTTTAATTTGAAAAAATTACGATAAATTTTGAGATCCCTAATATTACTAAAAAATAATATAATATATATATACAATGCCTGTTTGGGCATGTCTACAATACGGTATTTATGTTGATACTATCTTATTTATAACGGTTTTTATAATAAATAACCATATATTTATGTTAATTTTTAACAACTAGCCTATATTTGCTTTTATTAGTAAAATAGTCATATATTTGTGTCTAGATTTTTGAGACTGCATTCATTAATTTTTTGAATTCAGTTTTTATTATTTGTTGCATAAAATATTGTCTAAAATTTTGTGTCTCTAGTCATAAAATTTGTGATTTCTTTGAGTGCTTGTTTTTTTTTTTTTTTTATAAGATTTTTTTATTTAGTAATAAGTTTTGTGAAATTGGTTAATTTTTTAATGGATGTTTAGTTTTTTTTATTGTGTTTATTTCAAATTGTCTGAAATTTTGTGACTATAGTCACAAAATTTATGACTATGTATTTTATTTATTTAGTCATAAATTTTTAGATGTTGACCCGATGGTTATTTTGCTAATATTTCAAAACGTTGGCTATATTTTTAAAATATAGATTGTAATATGGCTAAATCTTTAACTGACCCTATTTATAATACGAAAAAACACACTTATTATAATACAAATTGTACTATCTAATACATAGTGAAATTTTTGTAATCATATCATCTACTCTAATGTTTAAGATCATTTTTTTATTATTATTTTATATAATAATTTGGATAACACACAAATTGCTTAAGTTTATAAGTGTGCAACATAACACAATACAATATAATATAATACCTGTAAATCAAATGCGACGATGTTCAACCGATGAGTAGAAGTAATCGCAAAAGGTATAAGCAGCCAAAAAGATCGATATTTCATGCAATCATGGCTCTTAACTATTATGATAAATTATAAAATAATAATAAAATAATAAAAATTTTACTGAAAAGGAAAAGAGAAACTTTGCTGGCTTGAAAATTGGTGATGGTAAGCTGGCAATTGAATTTGGTTGCCAACTAAATTTGGTCGAGCAGAGTAGAAGAATGAAGAAACAAGAAAGTTTGAGAGGCTGAGGACCCTTTTTTTTTTTTTTTCGGGAGAAAAGAGGTCGAGGACTTCCGTGTTCAATAGAAACTATTTGATATATACTAAAAAGAATCAGGCTTTTTGAACTCTAGATGTTTACGAAAATTTAACAAAATAAACAAATATATGGAGAAGCTCATTAGTCATTACTAACCGACCATTTGAAGGGATCTTCCAAGGAAACCAACCTCATGGTAATTGGTTTGGTATAATATTTGTGATTGATTTTGACATATGAAAGAGAAAGCTTTCGAGGTGATGAATATTCTTAAGATTATGAGAATCCAAGACAATAACCTTTAAGCTCCAAAATATTTGTGTACAAGATTTCTCGTGGCTTTGTTAAAACAGAAAATGTAGTTCGATTTTTCTTTTTTTGAGGGGTTCGGTTTATTCAACTTGGTTTCTTCCACCCAACAACAATCGAATGATCCAATTCAATCGAATTAATCATCCATTTAGAAAATCTTTAGAATATTTAGAACACCCTAAAATTCGGGGAAAAAAAAAACCCTTAAATAATCGTGAGGTTCTAATCCTTTAATAATTCTATACTTTTTATTAGACATCGATGTGATAAAATAGACGACAGCTCAGAAAAACTAGCCTCTTTGCTTCAACAAGACCAAATGAGAGATTGGGACTCGATGTTTTGGTCTTACAACAAGCTATAAAACCTCCACCCAAAGCAATAGATGAAAAGGGCTCAGAGATTGGTTTGGGGTTCATTGAGCACAAATGACCGAGAAAAAAGTTGATCCGCACAAATCCCAAATTAACACATAGGGGGAATTACAAAACAAAGTCATCCTTAGGGTCACATAATAATCTATACCTTAAGTGATGTGCTCTATTTGTATTTATTCTATGTTTGTAGTATAAATTTTAGAGTATAAATTAAAAGGGCAACAAACGTGAATATAGATTATCTTTATACCAAAAGAGGGACATTCTTCAAAATTCTCTAATTACATTGGTGGTAAATCAATCTCCGTAGTCCATGAGAACATAGCTAAAATGGTAAATAACTAATATCTACAACCAGACATTTTTTGGTTCGATTCTTAACCAACAAAAATTGATTCAACCTTAACCCACTCTCTAACTTTTTTTTTATATTTTTTCCGTGAAAAAAAAAAACACCACCTCCATAATTTATATAAACACGCACAAAGTGGAAGATACGAGTAAGACCCACTGTCTGTTTCATTTACCAAGTTATGACGTAAACACCGTTGTGTAGAAGAAAACTAGAAAAGGAAGAAAGCCATTTATTTCAATAATAATCACAAATGTGCCACAACATGATGAATACTAGACGGAAAATAGGTATAGAAAAATTTGGCCATTGTTGAGTGGACATAAGTAAATTAGCATATCAATCACCTGTTCTCTAAGTAGTAATGTCATGAGAATGTCACGCTCTTTCAAATTGTTCTCTATATTTATAATATAAACAATATAAATAGAAATTAGTAGTGCAATAAAAAAGGGACACGGATGTCCTTTCGCAAAATCTCCCGTAATGTAATTAATAAGAGCAACTAACACATCAGCAAAAATATTAATCGTAGACTCATCATAGAAAATGGAGATATATGGCATTCAACAACACAATGGGAAGAGACCTTTGATACACTGTAACACAAATGGCCACTGTGTTAGGATATAGATTTTGAGTTTATATGGTTCTTTAAAAAATAAAAAGGAAAAAATAAAAAACCAAAATTGAACTGAACATTATATGTGTTGGTCGGTAAACGAGCCAGGCATACTGGCATGGTACAAACAGAGAGTAAATTTTGGATAGAACCTCTTCTTTTCTTGTTTTCTCAGCAAAAAGAAATCTTTTTGACTATATTTAATTAGAATATCCAAAAGCACAAAACATTATGCAAGTTCCATGCGGAACACCAACATACTGGCTTGAACCTCAGAATGCAAAAGAATTTGTTTGATTTTGGGTTTAAAATATGAGTAGCACAGACATTGTATCGAATTAACACACGACACGACTAAAAGAACAAATTTATGTCGAAAATAAACAAGACTTGTGAAAGAGTTACAAACGCACAAACATTGGTTTTGCATCAACAAATTTTGGAACTCTAGCCAAACTGTCAAAGTTGACACAACACAGTGACACACCATAATAAGGTTAGACCACCGAGACGAAAATCATATCACAATCATCGAGAAAATACAGTATAAGTTATAACTTATAACCAATGCAACGGAACATCATTAGTCTAAAAAAACACAGATTTATCACGTAGAGGTTAATCCACTTGACAACCAGTATTAAGACAGTTAACAAGATGACCTTAAAATTGAGTATGTTAGCAACGCCTGAAACATTTAAAAAGTCTCGAGCAACAAAAAAGCAGGGAAATTTGGCATAAAAGACATATCATTATACCAAAAATGCGGAAACATTACATCATGATACGGAGAACCATACACCTGTAAGTTTAGGTCCTTGGTTCTACGACCACAATCTCAAAAAATTAACAAATTAACCAACAGACACACCCCGCTCATTCACATTTCGAATCATGTAATGACAAATAACCAGCTCCGATGTAGTTACACAGAGCATCATATGCTAAAATCAGAGTAGAGATTAATAAAACTGATTTCTATTAACAATCAGGCTTGACATTACCGTATAATCCCAAAATCAGTAGCACGACAAAACATCTTAAGAGCAATAGCTGCCATAACCATATATCAAAACTAGCCAAAGAAAATTGAATTAAAAAAAAAAAACTTTTGGAGGAAAAGGCTTCATTTTTATGCAAAGAATCATCTAAACCACATACTACAATTACCCAAAATCACACTGATCGTTATTATACAAAACCAAACATATTTAGGTCCTTAATTCCAAACCCAAAATCTCAACCGAAGGAAGTACCTCATATTGGCATCTCAAACAGTGCAAAGCCTAGTTTTGGTTCAAACGCAATGGCAAGAAGAGACTAACACAAGAACAGAGCACAAGACCAACTCTCCATAAACAAAAGAAACACCTTTATAGCAAAGGCATTACCTTGCTCTTCCTTTCACTCAAAATTAATAATTACCGAAAATCATAGTACTATCGCATTGACAATAAAAGTAAACCAGACTAAAAAAAAGGTCTCCATACTCAAAATTCCAATAGAAAATTATCAAAATATAGCCATTAAAGACACTGATCCAGGTCCATTAACCCTAAAAAAAAAACCACGAAACACAAGTAACAGTAAATAAAGCAACAAAAAACCTCTGTCTCTTCTCTCCTCTCCTCTTCTTCTTCTTCAACGGTAGGACTTCTGGAACCTGGCTCTGGCGCCGCGACCACCGAACTTCTTGGGCTCGCAACGGCGAGGGTCGGCGACGAGGAGCGTCCGGTCGTAGCGGACGAGGATGTCCTTGATCTCCTTCTTGCTCTGCTCGTCGACGAACTTCTGGTAGAAGGCGACGAGGGCCTTGGCGATGCTCTGACGGATGGCGTAGATCTGCGAGGTGTGACCACCGCCCTTGACGCGGATGCGCATATCGACGCCGGCGAAGCGGTGGCGGCCCGAGCAGCAGGATCGGCTCCACCGCCTTGAAGCGGAGGATCTCCGGCTCCACCAGCTCGATCGGGCACCCGTTGATCTTGATCAGCCCGTGCCCGCGCTTGCAGTGCGTCACCGCCACCGCCGTCTTCTTCCGCCCGAAGCACTGCACGGACTCCGCCGCCGCAGCCGCCGCCGCCGCCGGAGGTTGCGCCGCCATGGTTGCTTGGTTGCTTGGTCTAGGTTTAGGGTTTGGGGGTTTGGGATCGTCGGCTTGAGAGAAACCTAATGCTGAGAGAGGATGAGAGACGAGTCGAAGGCTTGTGATTTTATATGTGGTTCTTTTTAGGGTTTTTTTGGGTTGATGTAAATACCCTTGTTCTGGCTCTTTATTACCGTATTACCCTTTCGTTTTTGGACTATATTGTAAAGGGCAAACAACACGAGATATTTCGAAATTATAATTTATATCCTTGCATTTTGACGATTTTAAAATCGACAAAATTATATTTATCACATGAACGTATTCATTGTATAATTTTTTCTATGCATAAAGTGTTGTTATTAGTAAATTTAAATGGACTAATCACTAAAGTTTATTGGATCGTTATATTATTGCTTATAATACTCTCCGTTTCATGATTTCATCGTTTTTCTTACAATTTATTGTCGTTTTACCACCTCTCCGTGTTTTTCAAAGTTTTACGTCGTTTTTCTGCATCTTATGCAGTTTTATTATTTTTTTTGTCGTTTTTAGTAACGTATAAGTCATTATCTAATATGTCGTTTCTTTTAAATTTGATGTTGTTTTTCAAGTTTGTTGTTGCTTTCACACTCCGATGTTGTTTTGATATTATATGGCCTTTTCTTAACGCTGATGTTGTTTTTTTACACTCGGATACGACATCTATGCTTTCTGCCGTTTTCACACTAATGACTTTCCGTTGTTTCAAAATATGAAGTCGTTTTTATGTTTTCTGTCATTTCATCTCTGATGTCAATTTTTTAATGTTTTATGTTGCTTTCACAGTCGTGTCGTTTTTAAGTTGTTGTCATTTTTTTATTCTCTTTGATACCATTTTTACGTTTTATTTTCACTCTTTGGGGTGTTTTTATGTTTACTGTCGTTTTTGTAACTCTGATTTCGCTTTAAGCTTTATGTCGTTTTCACAATATGACGTCGTTTTGTTACTGTTATTTTATGGCTGATGTTATTTTAATTTTTCTGTTTTTTTTTTCAATGCGATATCGTTTTCTATGTTTTCTGTCGTTTTCATACTCTAATTTTGCAAGTTTTATGTCGTTTCTCTACTTGATGTCGTTTCATGTTTTCTATTGTTTTCACTCTCAGATGTCATTTTTAAAATTGCTGCTTTCTTTTTCCTCTTTGATGTTGTATTTTAAGTTTTCTGTCTTTTTTTGGCCTATGATATGTTTTCACGTTTGTTGTCGCTTTTCATTACTCTGATGTCGTTTTCATGGCCTTGTGTCGTTTTATTGGGTTTTCTGTCGTTTTCACAGTATAATGTCGTTTTTTATTTTTCTGTCGTTTTTATTACTATGTCGTTTATAAGGTTTCTGTTGTTTTTATCTCTATGTCGTTTTCAAAGTTTCTGTCCCTCGGATGTGTTTTTGTGCTCATTGTCATTATTGTAACTACGATGTTCTTTTTTAAGTTTGCTATCGTTTTATACCGTGATGTTTTCATATTAAATCAAACATTATTTTGTTATGATAATTCTTTTTCGTTACTTTGAACTTGTGCTTAAATTCATCTAAGCTTCTTGTTTCCAAAATAAAAATTCATCTAAGCTTTATTATTATTATTATTATTTTGTTTGCGTGAATAAAATCATACTAAGCGCTTCTTACACTTATTTCCATCTTAGTGAACAGAGTGCTAAGCGGTAGAAAAATAGTTTTAATTTAGATGTATAACTTAGTCAAAACTCGAGTGTATATATACACTTAAAATAAAATTACTAGATCTTAATTGGGCACCTGAGAGTCAAATCACTACAATATCGGATTTGCTGTTATCAAGAGATTTTAATGGTCCAAATTTTTTTTATGATTGTTCCAATACTTCACGGCATCCCTAACTCGTGCCGTGACCTTGAAGTATTATTGTTGAATTTTTGAAATCGTTTTTGTTTTGTTTATGAAAAATTATATTTCACTTTCCACCACGTCCAACTCCATGGTCCATATGATATATATGACAAATTATTAACAACTATTGAATAACAAATTTATGAATAGAGCTTCGGAAAAAAAAAAATCTATACTGAATTGGAAAACGAAAGTCCATTTCTTTAAATAACCTCATGTGTTATCTTCCAATAAGTATGTGGTTGTAGCTCTTTAATTTATTTCTCTCTCTCTCTAATTTATTTGGAGGCAGCGACATAAACAATGACAAGTCCGTTGAAAACCTTGTTCCTATAAAGATTTGTGAGCAAATTCGGGTGGAATAAATCCGTGTAATTTTTACCCGATGGAATTTCCGGGTAAAATCCGAGTATTACCCGGATGGTAAAACCGGGTATTACTCGAATTTTTTATTTTAAAGTGTCCCGCCTCTTATCTGAGAATTACCCGGTTAAAAATCTTATTATAAAAAAAATTATAAAAAACTGATTTAAAAAAAACAAAAAAAAAAACCTAGTAATTATCCGGGAATTACCCAACTATTCTACTAAAATATTCCCGGGTATTACCCGATATTCCATATTTCACGCTTAGCTACACCTGCACCCATGTGAGCTTTACATCTAATTTGGTAATAAGGAAAGATAGATAAAAAATATATATATAAGAAAAAAAAAAGTACGAGGATACAAATAGATTATATGGTTCCTCGTTTTCTTTGGTACGAAATAAAATAAATAAATATATTTTTCTTCTGTTTTTTAGTATGAAAATTATAATTTGAATGATAGAAAATGATTTAAATTAAAATTATTTTTTTATACCTT
Source organism: Boehmeria nivea var. tenacissima (assembly GCA_018132145.1). Lineage (NCBI taxonomy): Eukaryota > Viridiplantae > Streptophyta > Magnoliopsida > Rosales > Urticaceae > Boehmeria > Boehmeria nivea. The sequence continues at coordinate 15,925,981 of CM030878.1, read as the reverse complement.
AAATATATACTCTATAAAAGATATTTATAAGAGTAATTTAATAATTTTATATCACATAAATTTATTTTCCATTATATGGTTCCGCATCTCAATTTTTTCATCATATCTTATTTCTCTCCACATTCCATCCTTACAAAATAACCAAATTTTATATTCTCCTACGCTCTCTCCCTCTCTCCCCTTTTCTACTCTACCAAACACACACTCGGAAATTTTTTTCCCTTCTATCTCGTGATGAGTTAATCAAAAGGTCAAAGACTACTCAGCTCTTTATGGACATAAAGTGACCTCCATGTCCACTAGTATAATATATTATATATTTATACGTGTTATTAAGTATTAACAAGATCATTCCACGTTACTTCCGAGTCGTGGTAGTAGTGCTTTTAGTTCTTCTAGGCATTGGAAGTTTGTGGGTAATTGTCAAAGAAATTGGGGCTACTGGATGAGATTGGTTTGTTTTATTTATGGTTGGAAGTTTTGTGGAGCTGAGAATGAGTCAAGTTTTGGGGTTATTCGCCTGGGGAGACGAATAGACGACGAAATCCATTGATCCAAGTAACTCCACCAACTTCCTCTGGGCCTCCTGATATGCAAAATGCAACCATTTTCTTCTTCAAATTAATGCCACAAGTATTCAAGAGTAGATTTCATCATCACACCTAAGCTTATTCCTCTGTTACTTCATGAGCCCAAATTCGAATTGCTAACGGATCATACAAACAAAAAAAAAAAAACAAAACATATTTGGATCCAAAACTATTCCGATTCTCAAATACATTACAAATGCAACTATATTATCAATAGACTCCTCATCGAAGAATTTGCATTTTCTAATAGTCCGTATATTTTTAAATCTTTAAATGATTTAAAATTATTCAAAATTATTTGGCTACTAGTATTATTATATAATCAAAATAATTTTAAACAACAAAAAAATTATTCAAATATTTTAAACAAATAAAAGTATAATTGAAAATTTTAAACAAATAAAGGCATAATTGAAAATTTCCTTAATGGGAAACATTACTACTGTGATATAATGATATTCAATTAGGGAAGAAAATAAAACGACAATTTCCGAAGTAAACGTATACCATTCATTCTCATTTTTGTGGTTCTCACTCAAACTCTCTGTTTTTCTCACCCTTCACGTGACAGAAAAATCAGACCCAAAATAAAAAGTGGACCAAAAGAGATTTCGATGAGCGTCTTTTTTTTTTTTTTTTTTAAACACATTAATAATTCATAAATAGACTGTTATCAAAAGCACTCTAATAAATTAAGTGGCAAAATGATTCTTTTGCAAATTCCCCCGAATAAAAACAGCAGAACCATCCAAATTCCATCGATTTTTCTTCCCTAAAACAGCGTCTCTTCTTAGACTCTAGTTCCTTGCAACGACCGGCAATTCTACAACAAAGCCAACAACCCAACCCAACCACTTCACTTCCATAATTTCTGTCCCACAAACCGCCCATACAATAAATCCATCACTTTCCTTGCATGGGTTCGGCGGAGGAGGAGCCACTGACGCCGGCGGGGAGGCTGTTCCTGCGGCCGGAGATGGACCAGGTGATCAACTGCGCGCTGGGCCTGGACACCCCTCTCGACGCTGAGGCCGCCAAGCCGCTCATCCGCGAGTCCTTCCTCCTCCACCACCCGCGCTTCCGCAGACTCGTCGTCCGCGACCCCGCCGGCGGCGCCGAGCGCTGGCGAGAGACCGACGTCGACCTCGACCGCCACCTCATCGCCGTCGACCGCCCCGTCTCCGCCTCCGCAGCCGACGACGCCTCCGCCGTGAACGAGTACCTCGCCGACTTGGCCACCGGGCCCGGCCTCAGCACCGACAAGCCTCTCTGGGAGATCCATTTCCTCACTGCCCACAGGTCCCACTAATACTATTTCCTTTGTGTTTTTTTTTTTTTTTTTTTTTTGTGTTGTATGAGCTAATTGAAGGGTCGAAATTCCTTATTTCTAATTCTCTTACTTCTTGACTCTTTAATCTCTATCTGGTTTTTAATTGTGAAAATCTTCTTGTATGTGATTAGCTCTAATAATCGGCTAAAGTACCGCTTTCTGTTTTTATTGGGTTTTATTGCTCCTTGATCATTGGTCCGTTAAAACTTAAAACTGTTGCCGATACTTCTTAACTGTCTGCCCTGAATTTTTAAAATTGTTAATTTTGACCTAGTTTTGGCAAAAGTTTTTAATCAAGAGCCTGTTAAAATATCTAAATTTGTAGTTTTACTTTTTAACCAAATTTTTGCTAAAGTATTTCACTCTGCCCCTTCAAAAATATAGCTTATGATTAATTTGTTCTACAAATAATATACGTCAAAGTTTTTTTTTTTTTTTTTTCAAATCATGCCTCCTAAAGTAAATTCATCTTGTCGTCAATTAAAATAGTCGTATACTATTAAGTTCCACAATTATATGACGTAATGGAATTAATTACCCATGTTCTTCTCATACCTAAATTGGCATGGATGTTACAAAAGTTGTGCATGGTTTAGTTGAAACAATATATTTACTAGTTACTTTTATTATATCTCATGATCGATCAATTGTGTACAAGGTGCATCATATTCCGAATCCACCACGCACTCGGCGACGGCATTTCGCTGATGTCGATGCTGCTGTCGAGCTGCCGAAAGGCCAGCGACCCGACCGCCGTGCCGGAGATAATATCTCCGGCAAGGAGTGACCGGGGAAAAAGGGAAGGGAGTGTCTTTGTGGGGGAAGGTTGTGGGGCTATTGGGGATGGTGTGGTTCAGCTTGATGTTTGTGTTGGAATTCCTCATCAAGCTGTTGTGGTTTCGCGACCGCGAGACGGCGATTAGTGGCGGCGAAGGGGTGGAGCTATGGCCGAGGAAGCTCGCCACCGCGCGATTCCAGTTGGAGGACATGAAGGCCGTGAAACGAGCAGTTAATGGTGGGGTGAGTCTAAATTAATTTTATTTATCATCGTAAATGATGCATCATATAAATAATAAAAACTTCCTACTTACGGAAATGCCTCATTTATAGTTTTATTTATATTTAAGATATTGTTATATTATAATTTAATTTAACAGATCTAGTCAACTATATAGATATGAGATCTTGTTCCATTAAAGTACTGATTATAGTACGTGATAGTCATTATCGAAATAATATTGTGACAACAACTTGATGGTTTCCTGGTTGGATCTCAGTAGAAGATAATATTTAAAAAAAATATATAAAAAAGAATTAGAACAACGTGGCGATTAGAAATATAGGGCATGGTCATGTGCTTGTTCATTAAAATAGTAACATACTGAAGTAATGCTCAAGTGTTGTTGTGATTTAAAAAAAAAAAAAAAGTGTGGCCGTTTGTTGTGTTTTTGAAAGAAATTTGTCTTAAACTAAATTTTGTAACGAAAGTTATTAATTAGATTATTTAGATCCCAAGACCGAATTTAAGCAGTCCTGGATTGACACCGCTAGGCGCCAACACACTCCTTATGATATATGCTTAAATCCTCGTTTTTTATGCCTTTTTTTCTTCCTCCTTTTTTTTTTTTTTTTTCTCTTTATAATTCTCCTTTTAAATTTGTTGTTTGAATATGAGTTCAGATGCAAATCAATCGATATGGGTTTTTATTTGATAAAATATTGAATCCAAATATATTTTCATTGGAAAGTCACAAACTTACTGCATAAAAAATATTTGTACCGTTATAAGGATATTTGTATCTAATTTTTTAACCCAGACATTTATCAATTGCGCCATTATGCAGACTATCAACGATGTTCTTTTTGGGATAATATCATCGGGGATATCAAGATACCTCGATCACAGAACACCAAATGGTAAAGCATTGTTTTCCTTGGCCTTTTTTTTTTAGTTTGGTGTACTATTTGTTATGTTGAAAAAAAAAACAAAAAAAAAACCTGGGTTGTCCGTACTTCTTCTGAACTCTATCACGTTTTGTTATATAAAACAATGGGATGGGACTCGTGAATGATAAGACCGTCATTGTATATCTGATTGTGATTGGACATAATAAGGAACGTTAAGTATTCATGGCTAGAGTATTAAGTACTTATAATTACCTTTTCTTTTTGTTAGCTCTGCAAGAGGGGCTCCAAATCACAGGGCTGGCCATGGTAAATCTAAGGAAACAACCGGGCCTTCAGGTAAGTTTAGTCATATGTCACATATTGAACACTAATTAAGAAAAATTAAAAGAAACTTACCTCATTGAAATAGTCATTTTAGCGACACGACACGACACGAAAAGAGTCGAGTTAAAAATTCTTATAAAGGGTGAGTTTATTCATTTATCTTGTTCGATACAATCTTATTCGAGTTGCGAACTCATCAGGAACTATCCGACTTGATGAAAAGCAATTCGCCTTCGCGGTGGGGTAACAAATTCGGGATCATTCTCTTGCCCGTCGAGTACCACAAAACCGTCGGTGGCTCGAATCCTCTGGATTGCATCAAGATAGCTAAGGCGATGCTCGATCGCAAGAAACAGTCTCTGGAGGCTCATTTTTCTTACCAAATTGGTTACTATGTCATGTCATACTTGGGATCAAAGGTAAATACACAAAACTTGAAAGTAAAGCAACTTGATTCAAATGAAAAAGTTGATATATAACTCTCTTCGCTTTTTTTTTTTTTTTTTTTTGTGGGACCTAACATTATTGTGTGTTGTAGTTTGCTGGGTTTCTTAATTACAGGATCATTTGCAACACTAGCTTTACCATCTCCAACATAGTTGGACCACAAGAAGAGATTGCAATTGGAAACAACCGTGTGACTTACATGAGAGTAAATTCATCAAGTTTGCCTCATGTAAGTCTTAACACAAGTTACTATATATACTTTTTTTTTTTCTTCTTATTATTATGATAAGCCTTGTTATGTCGTATAAAATGTGCATGTTTGGTAGACCAAGTGTTACACATCGCCGTGCTACACTATGATTGATCATCGTGTAAATAATGCGAGTGCGATAATATCGCAGGCGTTGACAATGCACATGCTGAGCTACGCCGGAAGGGCCGACATGCAAATCCTGGTGGCGAAAGACATAATCCCTGACCCTGAATTTCTTGCCAAATGCTTCGAAGACGCCTTGCTTGAAATGAAGGAAGCAGCCTTGGCCAGCGTCAAAACTTGCTAGCGCATTTTTTTTTTTTCAAAACTAAACCAAAAAAAAAAACAAAAAAACAAATTCTAAACACAGCAGAATAGTTTAACTAAAAGATATGAAAACATTGATTGATCTCTTTGTTTTAGGACAATATATAGTTCATTTCATATAGCAAACAATACCTCTCCATTTTGTTGAGGAATGTTTTTTTCCATGTATATGTACTCATAAATCATTATAATTTAATATTCAAGGGGACAAAAAAAAAAGGAAAAAAAATAAGGAGAGTTCACAATATTTTGCTTCTTTAGAAAGAAGGGGTTATTGATATTCTCAATATAAGCTCTTGGCTGGTAATGGCATTGTGAGGATTTTGATGCTTTCAAGCTTTTCCTACTCCAAATCATTAACACATTGTTGACTTATTCTCTTTGTAGCGCAAAGTATTTCATATTTGGTTTTGGTTGGCTTGCGTAGAAATATCTGTGTGGTTAAAAATGTTGGCCGAGTGGGTCACATTGTCCTTGCTAAAGAAACTTCACTTATATTAATATTTACATATTACAACAAACTCAACACAACACAACACAACACATTTGTTAAATAAACTTCACTCACTAGTCCCTTAAAGCAGTAGTGTTTCAATCACCATACCTATATTGTATTTTTATTAAATTAAATGTAATTCTAAATATTTCTCAAAATATTTTAAGGGTGAGCTTAAGTGAGTCTTTTGAAATATAGTACAAGTTTCATAAAATTTAAAAAATAATTATCGTTATGATTATTTTTTAAAAAATTATTACATAACAAAATACTGCTCTTAATTTTGTTACGGTATTTTTTTAAAATATTAACTATTTTTTAAAATCAAACTTTAAAAATAACCATTTTCCATGATTTTCCAATATTTAATTAGTGCGGCCTGATTGAAAATCATTTAAAAAAAATATTCCTGGATCGTCCTACGCATTCCAGGGTCTCTCAAATATCTCCAAACCGACGTGTATATACACGAACACTAGTATCAACCATGTTCAACATTACATATCTCACACACACACACACACACAATATCTGTCTCTCTATCTGTATCTCTGTCCCTCTCTATAAAAGAAAAAGGCCCAAGATTTTATTGGCATAGCAAAACACCACAATTTATCAATAAGAAACTCCATAACTGGCATGTGTAACACTTATCTTGCCATGACATTCCCTTTAGTCCTCACCACTCACACTTTGGCCGACAGTCTGCCTTTCTGACCCTTCCCTTTCTTTCTTCTCATCAGTAGTTTCCTCAGCAAGTCAAACCCGCCGCCCTTTTTCTTGCTCGGCACAATAGCCAGGGCCCCGCCTGCATTGCTGCCGGTCTTGAAGCTCAAGCTCCGACACGGTGCCACAGCCGGAGGATGCGCTGCGGCATTAGGAGAATCAATGGCATTGTGACCGTCGGCTAGAGAGCTCTCAGTTTCTTTGACTTTGGCACCATCTTCGGCCAGCAATCGGTCGCGTAGAGAGGAGCGCTTGTTCAAATTCTTGTCTTTCACGGGTATAGTTGTGGCGCCGTTGTTGGAGAAAACCTTGTCCAATATCGCTGCTTCCCTAGGGGTAGCTAGCGCTTTCAGCTGTTTCCCGAGGTTCACGATGGTTTCTTGGCACTCCGCCAACTTCGCTGAAGCTGTTGTGATCTCCCAACCCTGAAGATTCAAAGTAAAAAAGTTAACAATTTCTCAAAAACTAGTAGCTTTCAGTGCATAAAGATTCATTTTTTTTTTTTCCTTACAGTACGAGATTTCTTTTCTTCTTGGTCTGTTTTGTACTTTGGCGTTTCCTTTGCTACATCACTGAAAATAGAGTGCAAAAATAAGAATGATTCATCCAAAAAAAAAAAAAAAGATTTATTTCATAGTACGGACAATTCAAAAGACCAATGAAGAAAAATTACCTTTCTAGTTGGAGTTGGAGCTCGAGACACGTTGCTTCAAGTTCTTCGCAGCAGTTGTGTTTGTCCTCCAGTTCAACCTCTAAAGACGAGACCTTCTGGAAAACTTCGTTCAGTTTGGCTTTGGCAACGCTTAGCTGGGTATCGAGATCGTCGTTGATCAGCTTCTCGTTTTCAATCTGGTCTTCGATCGTCCCCTTCTTCTCTTTCAAAGCCTCCAATTCGGCTTGTAGGCTTCTAGTTCTTTGTTCCGATTCTCGGAGATGTGTCATCAATTCTTCGCTTTTTTCTGTCGCTGAATGTAGCCTCGCTTCCATGTCAACCTTCACAGAAATAATGTTCTCGAGTTCATTTTTCAATCTGCTATTTTCTTCTTCCACTGTGCACTGAGACGTATTCACTGGGACCAAAGCAAGTCGGTCTTCTCCCGAAGCAAGCAGTGGCCAACCCAACGACTGCTCTTCAGATCGAGCCACGTCTGGTTCCCCATTGGGAAGACTCGGCCGCTGATCACTTTCTGTTTCGGTTTCTTTCCAACCGAAATGCTTCTTGATTTTGTCCCTCGCGTTCGCGGCCTCCTTAGGGGTCACGTAGTTGTTGAGAATCCAGTCCAAAGTAGATGCCACTTCCTCTGCAAACCTTTCAAGACTCGATCTTCCACTCAACACGCCATCACAAATCTGAACAAATCTTTGTAGAACAGCATTTAGTTCCGAGTTTCTCCACTGGAAAACACGAATAAAGTAGTCTGCTGACGCTACTGAAGTACAGTCCCCGGCTAAAGATACCGAGTTGACTTCTTGAACCAGTTTAATGATCTTACAAATTGATTCACTTAGACTACATTGGCTATTTCGGTCACCGCTTCCTTTCGGTGAGGTATTGATACTAGGAGCTCCGCTTGATGAATTCGGGACTGGAGAACCTTTCGGAGAATTCCAAGTGAGGTAGCCGCTAATAGGAACGGGATTGTCCTCTTTAGGAGTCAAACACTTAGTAGCTTTATCGGCTCCAGGGGTAGCCGGAAAATTTACGAAACCAAGAGCGATTTTAATATCCTCGAGTAGTTCTTCTAGGCTTCTTTTCGAAACATTCTTTTGCTCCAACATTGCACTCAGAACAATTTGAAGCCAATCAAACGGTTTTCCATTTGCTCTGTCTTCTGTCAGACCATTTTGACGAGGCTTATCCGCAGACACTATAGCTAATTTCTCCATTTCCACGAAATCGTCCATTAAGCTAATCTCTGAAGCTTTCCGGTTTCGTAGATCTTTGAGTTTCCCATTTTTGAAATGTTCCAGTTCGGACATTAGAGCATTAGCCCAAGATCCGGATGAGCTAACAGCATCGTCGCTGCCTGTGTCGATATCTAAGGACAGAGAAATCTTATTGGCTATATGATTACGCCTCGATGCCTCCACGAATTTGTGGCCTTTAGGAACCTCCGCAAGCTGCATATCAGCCCCGGAACTTGAAAACTGTAACTCCGGGATTTTCCTGCTCAAGACTTTCTTGAGAGCTTCATTTTCTTCTTCCACGATGCGTAATCTCTCGAACACGAAACTCATGTCCCTACCGAGACTCTCGGGAGGGCTTTCCATCATGGTATCTCTAACAGTCAAATCTTTCGAAGGGTTCAACTTCCTTCTTCTCATATCTGTTTGATTTCTTCCCTTTGCTTGAACTTCGCTCCTCATGTTCCCGCCAAGGCCAGGAAGACCGTTCACTCGCTTCCTCACGGGGAGACGGAGTCTCTGACACTCGTGCTCCAACTTTGTGATTTTCTGTGTGCTGTCGAAATGTTGCTTCTGCAACGCATCAACCGACCGGCGGTAGTACTCCATTTCCTCATTGCGTATCTGAAGCTCCTTATCGAGCACTTGGAACTCATATTTCAGGAAGGCGTTCTCCTTCTCGGTGGAATCCAGTCTGGTCATCAACGCGCTGAATTCCGCCTCGGATTGAGACTTCCGCCGATGCAAATCTTCGACCAACTTCTCCTTGACTAGAAGGGCCTTGGCCATGTTACCATTCTCAGCAGATAGATCCGCAAGCTGTTTGCCCGTCTCGGCGTATCTCTCTTCTAATTTCTTCTGCGCGGCCTCATATTCTCTCGAAGTCTTCATAACCGCGTCACGTATCTTCTTCTCTTGTTCTTCTTGAACAATGCTTAATTCCTTTCTACATTCCCTCAGTTCAGCATCCGAATGCATTAAGCTTCCATTCACTGCAAGTCTCGGCTTTACAGCTTCATCTAGTTCTTGTTTCACAAAAAGCGTCTCTTCTTCTTTGGCCTTCTCTTGGCCTAACGGAATCTCTACAAATTTTGTTAAACCAAATATCAAATGTGAGTGGACATAAGTACTGTTTCCTAACACTTAAAAGGAATGAAACATTTCAAGAAGTGCGAATCACCCGTCACGGTTTCTTCAACTACTTTTGCGTCTTTTGACATGAGATTGTCACTAACATGGCAATCTAGAAGTACCGAAGCTAACTTCTCGTTCAGGGTCTTCGCAGATTTCTCTGTTGGATTCTTCTGTACCTAATATCATAAAAAAGTTTTGGTTTCAACACATACACCTAGAGTTGCTCATAATAATATAATGCCAAAGTGACTAACACATTGAGCCAGAAACAAGGCAAATGCAGGAAAAAGTGGCGAGCTCTTATTACCTCTTCGGTCCTTCGTAAAGGATTAACAACTTTGTCAGTAGCGAAAATTGTCTTCTCCGAAGTCTTTTTCCTCCAACTCCATGCCTTGTGATCCATGATTTTGGGTTTCTATTTGAAAAGCAACAAAAGGGAAACATAAACAAGGCTTTATATTTTAACTGAGGTCCCATATCTCTTGGAATTGGAAGATCAGTGGGCTTGACAAGTTCCTATTTGGGACTTGAGAGGACATTTGATCAATACATGCTCGGTTGGATTTTGGCTTCAACACTCAAAAGCCAAACCAACATTCCCGCTTAATATTGAAAGGCCAAAGCTTCTCAAACAACACAAACGCATTTCCTACTTCAATGTAGCAGAGCATATAGTAGCACTGGTAATTATAATCACAGCTAAAAGAGAAATGACAGTTTTATCAGAAAGAAGAGAACTTTTTATGATCAGGCGAAAAAAAAAAAAAAAGAGAGAGGACCAATTCAATCGCTTATTAACACAAATTCACATTAATATGAAAAAAAAGAAAAAAAAAAAAACCCCTTCAATGATCTTTGCAAAATTTCAAGCAAAAACCCTTCTCACTAATCTGGCAAATCCTTAACGAAACAAACAGTCTGTGACCATGCATGTCAAAGTTCATAAGTGAAATACCAATAACCAGAAAAAAAGAAACACAAACCCATGAACTCAAGTTGTCCAAAACAACAAAAAGAAGACATGAAACAAACAAACAAAGAGAAGTAAATAAGGGAAAAATAAAAAAGCCAAAGAGAATGTTTAGAGTTTCACTGACCTGGGCAAGTGTGTAATGAAAATGCAACAAGCAGTTCAAGCATCATGGAGGTTCATAATAATGGACACCATAAACACAGGGAGGATCGTTATCATAGTGCTTGTAAATGAATAATAACGTTTGGACATTAAAGTCAAAAAATAATAAAGCTAACAACTGGAATAATAATAGTATTATGAAGAAGAAGAAGAAGAAGAGGAAGAAAGAAGCATTGAGTGTGAGCTTGTCATAGGATGCTCGTACCCACCGACAGTTTACCAAATGGATTGGTAACAAATTAATAATTCACGAGATAGAGAAAGAGAAAGTGAAAAAGATAAAAGAGCCAGAAGAAAAAAAAAAGAAGAAAAGACTGGGAAAAATTATTTTATATATTATTTTAGTTGGTAATTTGATAGTCTAAAATTATAATTTATTGTGGAACATATCTTTGTCAAAAAATTCTCATTCATCCTAATATAAGAAACACATTTTAGAATAAGAGTTGTATTTTAGAGCTATATAATTGGAGCCTAGTTGGGAGACTTGTCACTTGTATATTTGTTACCCATTGGTTCAACTCAATTAGCGGTTGAGGCCAGTTTAAGTAGGTAAACCATAACAAAAAAAATTATATTAATCATAAGTTTTTTAATTTTGACCAGCTTTAAATACACTTCATTTTAAAATAATAATCTATTTAACTGACTTTTTCTTAAATTGGCGTACATAGTGACAAATATCATCGCTGAAGTTTCATTAATAAAAAAAAAAAAAAAAAAAAAAAGGCATTGCGGAAGAAAATAACGTCTCAAGGGAGTCAAAAGAAAGAAAAAGGGGCAAATTATAAAAAAGAAAAAGGAGAGAAAAGTGAGAAAAGAGAGTGATGTAATAAGTATGGCTTTCAATGGCTTGGAAGTTGGCTCCGTGTAGTCCCACGCAACAGAGTGGTTCGTAAACGACAAACGCTAACCCTACTTTTTGGGCTCACTTTGCTTTACCCGTTTTCTTAATTTCTTAATTTTCTTTCCCTAATATAAATATAAATATAAATAATTAATATGTATTAGATTGGGCAGTGGAACCACGCGCCTTCCAGGTGGGTCTGACTCACTTTGGACCGCATAAATGATCCAACAAAATGATCCAACAAAATTATAATAAGAAAACAAAATCTATCTTGTGTATGTATTGAATGAATATGATGATGTTTACTTGTCGTTGTCTTTTTTTCTCCAAATCTTATAATCTTTTTTTTTTCTCTCTCTATCATTATATTCGTTGTACTTCATCTTTATATTTTATCTATTTTCATTTCATTTATTAGTTACAAAATATCATCTGTATTTTTTGTTTACAAAAACAAATTATCAAACATGATTTTTATGTTTTAAAATTTTCAAAACAAAATAGTAAAAATATTTCTAAATTTTTATTTATAAAAACAAAAAGTAAAAATATTATCAAACATAACCTAAGGTATCGATCGTTTGATTTTATATGCAAAGAAAGAAAAATGATGGCTTCATTGGAATAATTATGGACCGTTATATTATTTTTTTGGACTAATTTTACGTTTGTCCCCTGAACTTTGGGGTCAGTTTCACTATATCCCCTAAAGGCCTAAAGTTTAAAACGTTAGGTTCATTCCTCTTTATTTACGAAAATTTGTCAAATACTTCCGTCAAATATTTGACAAAAAGTCCATAAAATTTGTGTTTTTAAGTGCTTTAGGATTAGTGAGAAGTTGAAATTATTGTTTTATCATTGGATTAATGTGAGTAATTTTTTTAATGATTGTAACAATATTTATATGAGAAAATTCCAAAATACAAAAAAAAAAAGAAGAGAAAATTAATATCTATATTCTTTAGATCTTGGTATTTACAAAAATATTTGTCAAGATTAGATATTTACAGTAATATTCTAATATTTCTTAATAAATTTTGAATATTCTTTTGTAAATATGTAATATTTTGAATAAAAAAATTTATTAAGGAATATTCAAAATTTAATTGAGAAATATTAAAATATTACTGTAAATATCTAATCTTGAAAAATATTTTTGTAAATATCAAGATTTAAAGAATATAGATATTTAATTTTGTCTGAATTTTTTTTTTGTATTTTAGAATTTTTTTCAAATAAATATTGTTAAAATCATTAAAAAAAATTACCCACACTAACTCAAGGACAAATTAGTAATTTTAACTTCTCACCAACCCCAAAACACTTAAAAATGCAAATTTTAGGCATTTTACGTCAAATATTTGATAGAATGTGCAATTTGACAAAATTTCATTAATAAATGAGAACGGACCTAACGTTCTAAAATTTATGAGGCATAGTGAAACTGACCCCAAAATTCAGACAGCAAACGTAAAATTAGTTCTTTTTTTTTAATAAATTTAAATTTTAATATAATCATTATATCATCATTTTATATTATTACAATAGGACATGAGAGCATGAAGTATTGTAGAATGACATTAAACTTAATGTTAGTCAATTTCTTATCGATTTAAACTTTAAAAAGTAAAACTTACAAATAACATGGTTAGATTGAACTCTTAAAAATACTGATAGCAATAGTGTAGATTCGTATGAGAGAATTTAGATGGCCTTTCATGGTAAACGATCCGTTTCTACACTTATCAACTAGTGTTGTTGATGATATGTTGTATGCAAATTAGTGTGCAAAACTTATTGTAAACAATGAGATTAGCAAATTATTATGCATACTTGTTAATTGGATGTTTCTGATAAAATTGATAAAACAACACGGTGCTGGAGATTAGCAAATGCTTTTTTTTCTTTTAATCAATGAGATGATCGAATCACTTAGATTTTTGGGTAAGTTGCAAAAATAGGTTAAAATTAAATGTTTGTTTTAAATGATAGCCTGTGTTTTAAAAAATTAAAAAAATAGTCATGTTATGAATTGTATAACAGAAAAGTGTCATACAAAATAGAACAGATCTATAAATATTTATAAGATATTATTTAACACTTCAAAAAATAATGAGTAAAACTTAAAGTGTTACAAAATATCTTATAAATATTTACAGATGTATTATATTTTGTGTGACACTGTTATGTTATACAATTCGTAACATTGCTATTTTTTTAATTTTTTGAAACATGAGTTGGACTTTAAAAATAAAACTTTTTTTTGGCTATTTCCTACTATTTCCCTAGATTTTATAAACAAAATATTGCTAGGAATGTAATTATTGAGGAAGGAATCACTTGCAAAAAAAGCTACAAACTTTTTCTTTTTCCTTTTTCAATATTTTGTGGCCTTAACGTGAAAAGAATTTGGGTTTACTAAACGCTTAATTCATATCTTCGTTTCTTTTGTATGTTCGAGTCTTGTTTATAAAGGTGTATAAATATGTGCTCCTTGATTTCAAGTTTCAACATTAGATTATTTTATATGAATTTTGAATATAAAACTCCAAAGATGTATCCACCAAGCTATAAGGCCGGCCCATACTAATCAAAACTAGTAGGAGTTGTCTCTTTCACTCAAATTTCCTCAACCAAGGTGAATTTTGACTTTTGAGAAAGTGGATTAATTATACTTTTGCTTAAATAGAATTATAACCACTACTTTACCATCGCCTTCAAAAAAAAAAGAAAAAAAGAAAAGAAAGTAAATAATGGCTTTAACATTTTTTTTTTCCAAAAAAAAAAAAAAATCATGTCGTACTTGAGAAAAAAAAAAAACGACGATGACCACAACAATAAAACTACTCTGAGGTCAGAGTAATCAACCGTACCATATAATAAGTTAAGAAAATTGTAGTGGTTGACTTGCTTTAGCTACCCATTTTAATTGATTATAGTTTTAATTCACTTGTGAAAAGATCAACATAGAACTGAACTAGAGAGTAGTAAAATGACAGAGATATATATGTTCCTTGTTATCAGAAGAAAACTAGTCTTTTGGCATGTTGGAGTTAAATTGCACAAAAAGATTCATAAATAACTCATCACTTGAAATTATTGCGTATCAAACGTGATTATATTCATTAGAGTGGAATTAACAATTGGGAATTAATTTTCCCACCCGCCATCCGTCCGCCAACCGCCCGCAACGAATTCGGTCGGCCATCGGGAATGAATTTTCGCCACCCGCCACCCGCCGGTTATGAGCCTTCACCGCTCGGCACCCGCCCGCCCGACCGCCGTTCACCCCTAACACAAATATTGACATTCTTTTTTGAATATTTTAAAATTTTCCTATTTATATTATAATCAAGTGTTATAAAAAAAAAGAGAGAATTTTGAGGGATACCCCTCTTTTGGCACAATGATTATCCATACTTCATATGTGTTATACCTTTAATTTATATCATAAAATTTATATTATAAATATAAAAGTAAAAACAAACAAAACACACTACATAGGGTGTATAAATTATTAAATAACACTAAAAATGGTTTTGTCTTGCGATTCTTAAAAAAAATCCAAATATTAATGGGACAGAAAAAAAGGTGTACTTAGGTGGGCTGGGTAGGCCCAAAAAGCCCAATCCCACAAATTGGGCCTACCAAAGCAGCCCGACAAGCAGACGTGTAGCACGATGCCACGTCATACCAAATCGCGTAACGCGTCAAAGTGTCCACGAGGCCATAACCGACAATACATGACTGGTCATAGGCTTGGCTACATAAAAACCCAGCAAGGACAATGTCGTCACGTTAATATTTATAACCAAGGGTATTATCGGAAACACGACTTAAGTCACCCAACTTCCCTCACCTCCGTCCTCATCATCGTCCCCTCGACGCCAAACAAGAAAAAAAATTCCCAAATAACAGAGAGAGAGTCTCTGCACAGTTCGGCGAGGATCGAAAACCCTAGGCCGGCCTCGGAGCTCGCGAGTCGACTCGCTGCCGGCTCGGAATCATGGAGATCGCACCGGCGGCGACGGCGATAGACGGTCTCGCCTCGGACGACGCCGTTACGTCGAGCGCCGCGGAATCGTCGCCGGAGAAGGAATTAAACGCGCCGTCGTCGGCGGCGGCGAGGTTCGAGGACGACGAGGAGGAGGAGGACGTGTGCCGGATTTGCCGTAATCCGGCCGACGCCGAGCATCCGCTCCGGTACCCGTGCGCGTGCAGCGGGAGCATCAAGTACGTCCATCAGGATTGTCTCCTTCAGTGGCTCAATCACAGCAACGCTCGTCAGTGCGAGGTTTCGAATCTCTCACCCCTCTCTCTCTCTCTGATCGCGCTGTGATTTGAGTTTTTTTGTTTAGGGTTTTTGTGCTAGTTTCGTTGAATTTCTCTTAATTGGTTTCTTAATTATAAGAGTTTGTAAAATTTTGTAGGTTATTATTGTGTTGATTAAAATCACTGCGAGCTCGTAAAGTTTAAGGATTTATTGAATTCTAGCGATGCTGTTTGATTCTCGAGGAAAGAAACAGAAAGATCGATTTTGGCAGAGTTGAGCTTTTGGTTTTGTTTAGGCTATGATTTTTGTGACATTTGAAGGGGAAAAGAATGGTTTCTTTGGGTTTCTTTGATGGTGAAGATACGTGAATGTTGAACAATGTAGGATGATAAGTGTTAAATACTATTCAGTTTCTAAATTGTGGGTTGTTGCTTAAATTGAGATAAGAGAGCTTTGTTGTGAACTTCAAAGGCTCATTTTTTATCATGAATTATAAACGGTGTTGTTTTTCTAGTTAACAGATGTTCAGCGGTGTGATAGTATGGACTAAACTGAAATTGCTTTAAGACATTGTTTGTGCCTAATATTTTACTGAGACACTTCTTCACTGAGTGAGAATTAATGTTAATTATTGTTGTTCCAATTATAATATGTGTTTACCACCTTGTGTGTGTTGCTTCATGTATATTGCAGGTTTGTAAACATGCATTTTCATTCTCTCCTGTATATGCTGAGAATGCTCCATCAAGGCTTCCTTTTCAAGAGTTTGTGGTTGGGATGGCAATGAAAGCTTGCCATGTTCTGCAGTTCTTTTTGCGCCTAAGCTTTGTGCTTTCTGTTTGGCTGCTCATAATTCCTTTCATTACATTTTGGATATGGCGGTTGGCTTTTGTGAGGAGTTTTGGTGAAGCACATAGATTATTCCTGAGTCACCTGTCTACCACAGTTATCCTTACTGATTGTCTTCATGGGTTCCTGCTTTCTGCAAGCATTGTCTTTATTTTTCTTGGGGCAACATCTCTGAGGGATTATTTTAGGCATCTACGGGAACTCGGAGGACAGGATGCTGATAGAGATGAAGATGGGGACATAAATGGTGCTCGTGCTGCAAGAAGACCTCCTGGCCAAGCTAATAGGAATTTAGCTGGTGAAGCAAATGATGAAGATGCTGGCGTAGCACAAGGAATTGCTGGAGCAGGTCAAATTATTAGAAGGAATGCTGAAAATGTTGCTGCTCGGTGGGAGGCTCGGGCAGCTCGTCTTGAGGCTCATGTTGAGCAGATGTTTGATGGTCTAGATGACGCCGATGGTGCAGAGGATGTGCCCTTCGATGAGCTCGTCGGCATGCAGGGCCCTGTCTTTCATTTGGTTGAAAATGCATTTACAGTGAGTTCATTTCCAACTCTTTTGCATTTCCCTTACTTTTTTTGTTCTTTTTTTTCTCGTTTCTTGCTTAATTAGTAATTTAAGCTCCTTTTTTGGTTCTCGCAATCTATTTATATAGGAATTTTGCGTCTTTGCGTAGGAATTTTCCTTTCTTTTTTGCCTTTTCTCCCTATTGAGATAGCATGGAGGTCTTGATGGCTTATGACCTTCTATTGAGTTTGTGGAAGTTAGTATCTTGGTTGTTATAATTAATTTATTCATCTAGGAAGGAAGATTCCCGATCAAGTTTATTCCAAACTGGTAAGCCAGCACATTCTTAGATAGTTGTCCGGCTTTGACAAAATATAGGATTGTTCTAACATAAAGTGTGATAGAGGTTCTCTCCTCTCATTTTGTAGACAAAATGATATAGCTACTAATTTTCCAGTAAGTTTTTGTCTTTTCTTATCATTTGCTTGCAATGGATCGCTTGTAATATCCATTACTCAATTTTTTTTTTTTTCCAACAAATGGAGTTCTACCTTCTTTTAAGTTTGGAAATATCTATCACGTGTTTGCTTGGAGGACATATACATTGTAGCATTTATTGATTCGTGTTTGAGTTGGCATATGGTTAGTTTAATGTCTTATAATTTATATGCTATGTGGTTTATTTTGCTGCAGGTTCTGGCAAGCAATATGATATTTCTTGGTGTTGTTATCCTTGTTCCGTTCTCATTTGGTCGGGTTATTCTCTATTATATATCTTGGATTTTCTCCACAGCTAGTGTTCCAGTTTTGTCAACAGTAGTACCACTTACAGAATCAGCACTCTCCTTGGCAAATATTACATTGAAGAATGCGTTAACTGCCATGACAAATTTGTCGTCTGGAGGTGAAGACAATGGTGTGCTTGGCCAGGTTGCAGAAGTTTTGAACGTCAATGCAAGTGCTCATGATATCTCAAGCAATATAAGTTCCCCGCTTTCTGCAGATCTTTTGAAAACAGCAAGTATTGGTACATCACGGCTTTCTGATGTCACAACTCTTGCTGTTGGGTACTTGTTCATATTTTCCGTAGTTTTCTTCTACCTCGCCTTCATTGCTTTGATTCGGTATACTAGGGGTGAGCCTTTGACAATGGGGAGATTTTATGGTATTGCTTCTATCGCCGAGACAATCCCGTCTCTCTTCAGGCAGTTCTTGGCAGCCATGAGGCATTTGATGACTATGATTAAGGTTGCATTCCTTCTAGTCATTGAACTTGGTGTGTTCCCATTGATGTGTGGATGGTGGCTGGATGTGTGTACCATAAGGATGTTTGGGAAGTCAATGGCTCAAAGAGTTCAATTCTTTTCAGCTTCTCCCTTAGCGAGCTCGTTGGTGCATTGGGTTGTGGGAATTGTTTACATGCTACAAATAAGCATATTTGTCAGTCTTCTTCGAGGGGTATTGCCTTTTTCCACTTTCTTGTGTTGGTTAATATTTTCAGGGGAAAAAAAAAAAACCATGTTTTTGCCACTTGGTGTAAAACCGTTGGCTTTTTGTTGGCAGGTTCTGCGTAATGGAGTGCTCTACTTCCTTCGAGATCCAGCTGATCCCAACTATAATCCTTTCAGGGATCTAATTGATGATCCTGTGCACAAACATGCTCGGAGGGTTTTGTTATCTGTTGCAGTATATGGGAGTTTAATTGTGATGTTGATATTTTTACCGGTCAAACTTGCCATGCGTATGGCACCATCAATCTTTCCACTCGATATCTCGTAAGATGGCTCTCAATGTTTTAGTTGTAGTGGCTGAAATCGTCAACCGTAGTTTTGATGTCTTTGATTTGCATCTGTTACTAACTCTCGCTGTTATCTTTTCCCCAGGGTATCTGATCCATTTACCGAAATCCCAGCTGACATGCTGCTGTTCCAAATATGCATTCCGTTTGCCATTGAGCATTTTAAATTAAGGACATCAATTAAATCTGTTCTTCGCTATTGGTTTACCGTAGTAGGCTGGGCGCTTGGTTTAACCGATTACCTATTGCCTGGACCCGAAGAAAATGGGGGTCAGGAAGCAGGAAATGCTGAGCCAGGAAGGCAGGACCGACCACAGGTAGTACAACTAGGTGGGCATGATCAGCCTCTTGTGCCATTTATGGATGCTGATGATTCAAATGTACCCCTGCTAGCATCTGGGGACTCGAATATTGCTGAAGACTATGATAGTGACGAACAATCTGATTCAGAGTAAGTGGTGGGAGTGTTTTACGGTTTTGAAATTTATGAACTTGATTATGTTATAGCGATTGACTAAATCCTAGACCATTTCTCTGGTTGCTTAAAAATGAAGTTCTGTCATGACTTCAACTTTGGAATCTCTTTTCAGTTAATATTAGTATGGTGTTGTCAAGCTCATGGTTTAAGGCTCATCTGATTTTTATTTTAAATTTATATAGCAGGTACAGCTTTGTTCTTCGCATAGTACTCTTGCTGGTGGTGGCTTGGATGACTTTACTTGTCTTCAACTCCGCGTTGATTGTTGTACCAGTCTCGCTGGGAAGGAAAATATTTAATACCATTCCCGTCCTCCCAATAACTCATGGCATCAAATGCAATGGTAAATTGTTCAAGGGTTTTTTTTTTTTTAATCGTTTTGAGCCGTACTTTTGCATCTTATTGCTAACTTATTTGTGTTTATTCTTAGATCTGTATGCTTTTGTCATTGGAAGCTATGTGATATGGACTATGATAGCTGGAGCCAGATACTCCGTCGAGCACATTCGGACAAAGAGAGTTGCAGTGCTTTTGGGTCAGATCTGGAAGTGGTGTGGCATTGTTGTCAAGAGCTCTGCACTTCTATCAATTTGGGTATGGATAAACGGGGCTTTTACTGATTCATAATATCCCTATTTTGTTGTACTTTTTTTTTTTAAGGATTGGTGTTTTTAATGGTTTGACCCTGACAAATTGTGGTATTTCAGATATTTGTAATCCCAGTACTAATAGGATTGCTGTTTGAGCTTTTGGTGATTGTGCCATTGCGAGTTCCTGTGGATGAGAGTCCAGTTTTCCTCTTGTACCAGGATTGGGCATTGGGCCTAATATTTCTCAAGATATGGACTCGACTGGTGGGTTTCTTTTTGTTTGAACCTCCATTGTAGAGTTTTCCTTTGCTCTAGCATTTGCATTTGCTCTATTTTGTCCGATTTTTCATCTGCCTGAGCTTGATGTTTGTTTATTATCAAGAACGGGTTAGGGATTAGAATGAGCATCTACGAGAAGCTTGGTGATGATTCGTGGTGCTTGTTTTTGCTTTGGCAGGTCACGTTGGATCACATGATGCCGCTAGTGGATGAAAGTTGGCGATTAAAATTTGAAAGAGTTAGAGAAGACGGCTTCTCCAGGCTGCGAGGTTTTTGGGTGCTACGTGAGATTGTTTTCCCGATCGTCATGAAGTTGTTGACCGCACTGTGTGTCCCATATGTCCTTGCTAAGGGAGTGTTTCCTGTTCTCGGCTACCCACTGGTTGTTAATTCTGCAGTCTACCGGTTTGCCTGGCTGGGATGCCTCTGCTTCAGCTTGCTGTGCTTCTGTGCAAAGCGATTCCATGTCTGGTTCACCAACCTTCACAACTCCATCCGCGATGATCGTTATCTGGTTGGTCGAAGGCTTCACAACTTTGGAGAAAATGTCGAGATTCAAAACGCAGTCGAAACATCATTGCCGGCAGGCAGCTCGGATTTGCAAGGTGCTGGTTTAATTCAACCCGACCAAGCTGATGTTGGGCTACACCTTAGACGTGCTATCCATCAAGATGCGCAACGGTGACGGTGGTTCTAGGTTTTGGTCCTAGAGAGAGGCTGTTTCGAATTGCTTTGGATGCGTTGTAATTTATGTTTGCAAGTAAAATGCATCGGGAATACGTACAAAAACTTGATATGTTTGCTAGATTGGCTTCTCTATTTTAACACTACAAAGAACTGACCCTTAATACCATGATTAATCTTAGCCAAAAATAAATAAATAAATAAAACAAAATCATCATCGAGAAGAATCGCGGCTAAGAAAGTAGGTAAGTGACATGGAAAAATACTGGCAACATAGCGTTCACAACGCAAATCTTTTAGACATGCAACATAAAAACAAGGCAAAACAAAGGCATAAAAGCACGAAGAAGAATGACAAAACTCTCAGAAACAAGGCAAACGCAGTTTCTACTACTTCATAATACTATCAACTGCAAATGGCGTTGTTTAAAATCTCGTCGTATCTCAGAGTATAACAGTATTCCCGCAACTAAATTCTCAAGAAACGAGGTTGTCGGTGAGTGACAGTGAGGCCAGCTGATCAGCTGCATTGCCAGCCTGGTGCTGCTGAGCGACTGTTCTCAGAACCTCCATGGCCTCCGCGACCTTTGCTTTCAGAGCTTCTGGTGACTCGAGCAGATGCAAAACCTCGGTCTGATCCATCTCCAGCAGCATTCCGGTGACTTTGGCAGCATTTTCAGATTCCAGCTGTTCCACAAGTGGGTAAAGATTCTCACCCAGCATCTACATATTTTCAACACAAGAAAAGAAGATGGATTTGGTTAGCACAAGCACTATTCAAAACTGTGATATTGTCTGAGAAGATCGAAGTTCCTAAAATGAAGCAAAAGGCTTACGGTTCTCTGCTGATCCGGAGAAGCATTTGCAAGGGCAGTAGCCAAGGCCCCAATTGGAATTGGCTGAGATATTGCCACATCACGCACCGCCATACCACCTATGTCAAGTGGAACAGAGAACATGCCTCCAGCAACTCCTGGCATTGGCACATCAGGAAGGCCACGGCCTCGGGGGTAACGGTAGACTCGCCCTCTTGGAAGCATCTGCTGTCAAAGGCGAGGATTTGAGATGACAATCTTAAATTTTTTTTACTATGAGTGTGCAAATTGAGATAACCCGACCAACCTGCTGCTGCATTAAGGGTACTGGCTGCTGATTTTGCTGGACAGGTCCTGTACGTCTGCCACCAGGACGCTGGCCTTGCTGCGGCTGAACCATCGGCATGAAAAAATTTGTCATGGGAGCCCCACCAGGCCTCATACCAGGCACAAGTTGCTGCTGATACCCAAATCCAGGCTATTTGCAAGAATACAGAAGCCCAAGTTAAGAGGATTGGACAAAAAAATTTCAATAAAGAAAATGAAAGACCTAAAAGTTCAAAACAACCAAGCAATAATGTTACCTGCGAAGGAATGATAGCAGGTGGAGCTTGCCCGTAGAATAGTTGTTGCCCGATACCGGGACCACCCGGGGGATACATGGGCATACGAGGAGCAACCGGAGATGCCATTGCAACAGGTCGCATTTGAGAAAACTGGGCCTACTCAACAGTAAGTCAATCGGATTTGACTCGCATAAGTTCTGAAAAGAATCACTATCATATACAAGAAGAAAGTAAGAGCTCCATGTTCCTGAGGAACAAATTAGATAACTACCTGCAGCCTGGCTCTCCTGTCCTCTTTTCGTTGCGCAAGAGCAACATACAGAGGCTTGCTAGCAACCATTTTGCCATTCATATCCGCGAGCTAAAACAAGAACGCAAAATCTGAAATATGGAACCATATAACATAATGCTATATATACATTTGAGCACAGAACTATCAACTTACGGCACGAGAAGCCTCTTCAGGAGTAGAGAATGCAACAAAACCTGATCCTCTACTTATTCCGTTGGGGTCTCGCATAACCTGCCACGTTGACAAGAAAAATTATCATGAGGTCCAGCCAAAACATTAGAAAATCAAGGTTTTTTCTTCGTCTAGGAGTGTTCCTGCCAACCTTGCATGATGTAATTGTACCATACTGGGAGAAAAGCTCCTTAAGCTTATCATCACTGATACTGTCATCTAAGTTTTTGATGTACAAGTTTGCACCTTGATATTTTTCAGCCGCCTCTTTCATGCTCTGTTCGTGACGAACTTTCAATTCAACTTCCCTTTCAGTTTTCTTTTGGGCTTTCCCAACATACCACTCCTTGTCGTCAACTTTCTTCCCATTCAAAGACTCGACAGCCTTACCAGCATCATCTGCATTCTCAAAGTTAATAAACCCAAAGCACTTTGATTTCCCATCAGCATCCCTCATCACCACCACACTAGTAAGTGGTCCAAATTCACCAAAAATGCCATTCAAATCATCCTCAGTAGTCAACTCTGACAGATTCTTTACAAAAACATTGGTAAATATTGATTTTTCAGTGGCAGTGTCCCTCTCCTGCTTGCGAATGAAGGGGCCCACATAAACTTGCTTGTCATTTAAAAGCATCCCATTCAACTTCTCGATAGCTTTTAGGGCAGCTTCTTCAGTGTCAAACTGGACAAAGCCGTAGCCTTTAGATTGGCCAGCTGGGTCTGTGGCTACCTTACAGGAAAGGATATTCCCAAAAGCAGAAAATGTATCATGCAGTGCTTTGTGGTCAATGCCTTTGTCCAAATTCTGCCAAGTTTAACACAAGAAGTTTAAACAGCACAAGGTAAGCAGGCTCCCGTGACATATCAGAAATGGAAGTTACTGTGAAACACATTAATTAGTGGATTCAAATACCTTAATGAATATGTTTGCCGATCCACTTTTGCGTACACTAGGATCTCGCTGAGAATACATAATCCTAACAGGCTTTCCGTTGAGGGGAGTGAAGTTCAGCATTTCCATAGCCCTTGCAGCTGTCATTAATACAATTTGTTGGAGCCAAAATGAAAAAGAAAACATTTAAAGCTCTAACACATTGAAAAAGGCAGGTAAAAAGGATCAAGAAATTCATTTACAAAATGGAAGTCATTTTATTCCCTCTCTGCGGAAAATCAACTACTGGGATAACTCATAAGCTGACCTTCTCAGCAGAAATCAAATTATTTAGAAGAAAGAAGGCCATAGATGATTTACTATAGCAAAACCATCCAACTACAATGTACTGCTTATAGCTTACTGAGTCCGAGAGCATAGAATAATGATGGCTCTTTTAGACACAAAATCACCATGCTCTTTCTATAGATACCAAGGGGAAAAGTGTCCACAAATAAATATATCTAAACCTTAATTGATTTAGTAGCATCTAATTTATAGAAGACCACCTCTTAACATCACATTTGCGCAAACGCAAATAGGTAAACTAACAGAACATACAGTCTACAAAATTACGAAGAGATTCTCTGTTATCAAACAAGAGACGACATTTCAACACACTCTTTATCGTAAACTGAAGAAGAGTTCAGCTCAATGGTTCTTAACCTACATATCTGATACACATTCATATCACCTATCTCAGAACCATACAGTAAACGGCATTGATGTGGGGAAAGTGTAGATGAAACATGCCAATCCACATAATTCGAAATTATTAAGCCACCAGAAGTCGATGAGTGTTGTGGTACCATCAAATTTCCACCAATAACCAAAGTACCAAACCTAACAACTTTCATAAACATAATATTCGTAAAGGCAGCCCTATCACCACGCAAGTAAACAGGCAACCAACTGCTGCCCCATCCGTCTCACTAAAAAGTAACACCGCAGAAGAGGCAATTGGTACTGTTTGAGAGGAAGAAAAGTGCTCTTGCACATTAATAATAACTTTCTTATAACATTAACGAGTTCCCCAAGTAAACAAGATTCCAAGTCCACAAACTAAAACAAGAAATAAACGAGCACCACAACTATATTTAAGAAAAGTGTGTCACTAATTTATCCACCGTTTGCTCGCCACCCAAACACGACATTTCCTTTCTCAACTCTACATCAATTATAATTAATTTTCCGCTTTTAATTTATATCCTATACGGAGCATTAAGTAGCATAACACGCCAGTTCTCATAAACTGTTACTTAACTTTCTCATTACCCAACACACCCTATGAATTCTCATGCTCCCTGACAAAATCTATCTTCTAAGAACTTTAAAATAACAATCCATTCACTAGCTAATAGCAACTAATCAAAACACAAAACAAAAGAATAAACTCTTTTCCCAAGCTAAATGAGAAACATCAACGAAATATGTACACACACACACACTAACCGTCTTGGGGATTGCTGTAATTGACATAACCATAGCCAAGCGACCTCCGAGTGGTCAAGTCTCTGCAAACCCTAACCGAGACCACCTGACCCAGCTGGTTGAACAGGTCGTACAGCTGCGAGTCCGTGATGTTCGCCTCCAGATCTCCCACGTAAAGCGACGTCGTCACGAACTGCCCGGTCCCACCGTTCGCCGCCGCCGCCGCCGCCGCTCCGGGAATCGCGTTCTGAATCTGTGCCATCTTGAATCGCTCGAACCCGATAAATCGAACCTTTTTTTGTGAGTTTTCGAAACACTTTTTTTTTCAATTTTTTTGGTTTTTTTTTTTCCTTTTTCCCTTCCCTCTCCTCTTGTTATTGCGATAATCAAATCCTAGGAAGAAGAAACGCAGACGCGAAGATAAAGAAACCCTAAGAGAAGACACACGAACTGTTCGACGTAACAATTTCTTTTGGTTTTTCGATTTTTTTTCTTTTTGTTTTGGTTTTTGGGGTAATAAGGTGATAGTGATAGCGGAGGAGAGGGAAGGCGGTGGAAGGATAGTCCGGCGGCCGGAGAAGCTTTACGGCGGCGCGTGAGAATAGAGAGAGGGACCGAATTTTTTTTTTTTTTTTTTTTTTTTTTTTGGGGGGTGGGCAGACGAAACTGCTTAAAGGGGGTGGGATTCTGAGGTGTGATTGAGTTAATATCAGAATTAAGAATTCAGAGGTTAGACTTTGAGTGTTGTGATGATTGGTTCATATCAGCCGTTGGATCTGGTTTCTGTGGGCCCATTTGATTGCGTCCTTAACGTAACGTGGATTGGAGTCTTATTGTCCTTCAGTCTTGTATTTTCTATTAGGTTTGTTTGTTTATTTATTTTTTTTTTCTAATATAAATTTTGTATCAAAGTGGACGCTTATTTGTATTTTTACATTACTGATTGGTTTTTTTTTTTCTTTTGAAGAAATTTATGTCGTTTTTTCTTTTTTTTGGTAAGAAGAATCGGCTATAAGAGAGCAAAAATAATTAAACTTGAGTAGAAAAAAAATGGGAAGAAATTTGCTCAAAGATTTGATGAATGCGTTTGTGAATGTGGAATTTTTTTACCACTAATGTGAACGAAATTGTTGCTTTATTGATAGGAAGCACGTACACTGTGCACAGCTTATAATAACTTTAAAAAATTAAATTTGTCTTTTTTATATTTTTTCTCTTTCTTCATTTTCATATCTTATTTCATCTTTTATTGAACATAATTTTAATTTTAAATTTAAAAATAAATTAATATGCTGATGTACAAAAAATAATAATTTTTATATATTTTTTAAATTATTATAAACAGAACCTTATCAATATTGAAAAAATCGTCACCGATAACCAGAACATTATCGCGGAGAACCGCCCTTTTATTTTGGCAAAACAATGTAATAATGTATATTAGTGCTTATTGCTTGAGCAAGAGACGTCATGACTCAAAGGTATGGTTTTCGTACTTAAGAATCAGAGGCACATGTCCGGGTGAGATTCTTTACGTGGAAGAGGCTGTATTCTTTTATCCAAACATAATCATTCAAGGTTTTCTTTTCTTATCTTATTAATTATGATGTAAAACAAAACAAGTTTTTTTTTTTTTTTAATCAAAGGCATAACCCAAGAGAACAAGAAAACATGAAATCTTCGAAATTCAAGACATAAAAACAAGGCAAAGTCAAGCACAAAGTCGCAACCTCCAAGAGAAATAAAAAAGCTCTCAGGAACAAACCAAACCCAGTTTCTACACTAGTGCAGTAACTTCATGAACTGTATCTAACCCACAACTGTAGTCATCCAAAACCCCATCGTTTTCAAGAGTACAAGACCATATCCCCCAAATAAATTTTCAGGAGACAAGGTTGTCGGTGAGTGACAGCGAGGCCAACTGATCAGCAGCATTGCCAGCCTGCTGCTGCTGAGCAACATTCCTCAGAACATCCATGGCCTCTGCGACCTTCGCTTTCAGGGCTTCTGGCGACTCGAGCAAATGCAGGACCTCGGTTTGATCCATCTCCAGTAGCATGCCGGTAACCTTAGCAGCATTTCCGGGCTCCAGCTTCTCCACGAGTGGGTAAAGATTCTCGCCCAGCATCTACAGTTTTTGGCACACAGAAGAGGAAGTATATTCAGTTGATAACTGAGCTGATAAAGTATATAGAGTCATGTAGAACAAAGCAAAAGAGGGCATACAGTTCGCTGCTGATCTGGTGAAGCATTTGCAAGGGCAGTAGCCAAGGCCCCGATTGGAATCGGCTGAGACAATGCCGCATCACGCAGCTGCATACCACCCATGTCAAATGGAACAGAAAACATGCCTCCACCAACACCGGGCATCTGATCAGGGATGCCACGGCCAGGAGGGTAGCGGTAGACTCGTGCACGAGGATGCATCTGCCATTCATACAAGCCTCAATATGTCAAATCTTAGAAGAGTTTTATACTGTGGAAAGTGAAAGAAACAAGACCAACCTGCTGCTGCATTAGTGGAACGGGCTGCTGATTTTGCTGAACAGCTCCGGCGCGTCTGCCACCGGGACGCTGTCCTTGTTGTCCTTGCTGCACCATTGGCATAAAGAAATTTGGCATGGGACCCCCACCGGGCCTCATGCCAGGCACAAGCTGCTGCTGATACCCAAATCCAGGCTATGTACAATATTGAAATCCAAGATACGGTAAGCGCAAAGATTTTATTTTTTTAACCAAACAGGTAACTAAGCAAGATATTACCTGAGAAGGAATGATAGCAGGCGGGGCTTGTCCATAGAATATTTGCTGCCCCATAGCAGGACCACCAGGGGGGTAAATCGGCATACGAGGAGCAACTGAATGTGCCATTGTAACTGGTCGAATCTGAGAAAACTGAGCCTGTAAAAACAGTAAAGATAGACAAAAACTAAAAGAGTCAGGAACAAGGAAGCAAAACAAAAGGCATTAGGATACACCACGTAAAAGTGTAGTAAATAATGCTCGGCAAACATCTTCCATATTCATCATTTCTTTCAACCAATGCTATTATTTTTCTATACAAACTGCTAGTAATAGATGATTTAACCCCATTTTGTTAATTACTTGTTAAAGAGCAAGAGCAATTTAATGTCCCTCTGGGCTCTGATTCTAGATCTTACTGAAAATTCACACATTGTCTTGGGCAAGATGAGATCAGAAAACCACCTGCAACCTGGCTCTCCGGTCTTCTTTTCGTTGTGCAGGTGCGACATAGAGAGGTTTGGTAACAACCATTTTGCCATTCATCTCCGCAAGCTAAAACCAAAATAGGTTAAAAAAAATAATGGCTATTCATGTTATCTAGGCACAAAAAAGAACTAGCGCAACGTAGTTTTTTGTACATTACTATCAACTTACAGCTCGAGATGCCTCTTCAGGAGTAGAGAATGCAACAAAACCCGATCCTCTACTTACTCCATTGGGGTCACGCATAACCTGCACATTTTGAGGAGAAAAATTATCATGGGGTCTGGGCAACAGATCAGAGAAAAAAGGATTGCTACCTAGAAAAAGCTGCTACTAACCTTGCATGATGTAATTGTACCATACTGGGAGAATAGCTCCTTAAGTTTATCATCACTGATACTGTCATCTAAGTTTTTAATGTACAAATTTGCACCTTGATATTTGTCAGCTGCCTCTTTCATGCTCTGTTCAAAACGAACTTTTAATTCAGTTTCCCTTTCAGTTTTCTTTTGGGCTTTCCCAACATACCACTCCTTATCGTCGTCTTTCTTCCCATTCAAAGACTCAACAGCCCTACCAGCATCATCTGCATTCTCAAAGTTAATAAACCCAAAGCACTTCGATTTCCCATCAGCATCCCTCATCACCACCACACTAGTAATTGGTCCAAATTCGCCGAAAATGCCATTCAATTCATCCTCAGTTGTTGACTCCGACAGATTCTTTACAAAAACATTGGTAAATTTTGATTTTTCAGAAGCAGTGTCCCTCTCCTGCTTGCGAAGGAAGGGGCCCACATAAACTTGCTTGTCATTCAAAAGCATTCCATTCAACTTCTCGATAGCTTTTAGGGCAGCTTCTTCAGTGTCAAACTGGACGAAGCCATAGCCTTTCGATTGGCCAGCTGGATCTGTGGCCACCTTACAGGAAAGGATATTCCCAAAAGCAGAAAAGGTATCATGCAATGCTTTGTGATCAATGCCTTTGTCCAAGTTCTGCGAGTTTAACGCAAGAGAAAAGTAAGTACATGACAACGCAAGGAAAGCAGAGTCCCATGACTTTCAATAAGCGAAAGTTACTGTTAAAACACATTTGCTAACTTATTATAATACCTTAATGAATATGTTTCCCGACCCACTTTTGCGAGTACTGGGATCTCGCTGAGAATACATAATCCTAATTGGCTTTCCGTTGAGAGGAGTGAAGTTCAGCATTTCCATAGCCCTTGCAGCTGTCATCAATATAAAATTTGTTGGAAATATTGAGAATATAAACAACTGAGTATACACTTCATTCCTGTGAGCAGAACAGTCTAGTACTTGAATAAGTTTAACATTTCCAGCAGAAACTAAATTACTAAGAAGAACGAAAGTTTAAGCCAAATAAATAAATAAATAATCCTGAATTTGTACTAGGAGAGCTCCAAGAGACTATGTAAACGTCAATGAAAGTGTACAGATCAACCAATGCGGGATAACCAACAGCAATATTTTACACATAAACGAACCATGTTTTGTTTTCTGTAGTCAAAAAGATATTTAAGAGAAAAATGTCCGTAGATAAAATTTTCTCAGCCCTAATTGGTTCATAGCAGGAACATCTACTCGACGGCTTTTTTTACCTTGTTTGTGCAATGCAGAACCCTACAAACTTAAGAACAGAATCTCCGTCATTCAATCGTACCGTTTCATTCACTTTGTAGAGTGTTAAGAAAACATGACACATCATGTGGTAACCAAATGGTGTTGGACTTTAAAGTTTAAATAACATACACAGCTTTCTCAACGACCTAACTTTCCGATTACGATTCAATTGTCCACTCACTTACCTTTCTAAAGGGGAAAAAAATCTTTCTTCTTAGACAACACCAATCAATTCACAAAGGTAACGTATCATAACAACAACAAAAGGCAAACGAATAACCTTTTTCCCAAGCAAAAATGAGAATAAAGGGAATATAATATAGCAAAGATAAAAACTTGAAGCGAGGACTAACCATCTTGGGGATTATTGTAATTGACATAACCATAGCCAAGCGACCTCCGAGTGGTCAAGTCTCTGCAAACCCTAACCGAGACCACCTGACCCAGCTGGTTGAACAGGTCGTACAGCTGCGAGTCCGTGATGTTCGCCTCCAGATCTCCCACGTAAAGCGACGTCGTCACGAACTGCCCGGTCCCACCGTTCGCCGCCGCCGCGGCGGCGGCTCCGGGAATCGCGTTCTGAGGCTGAACCTGAACTTGTGCCATTTCCAACAACCAAAAAAAAAAAAACACCAGAAAAGCTCGAAGCTTTTTTTTTTTTTACGTTTTCGATAGAATTTTTTTCAGTTTTTTTGGGTTTTTTTCTCTCTTCCCTCTCCTCTCGTTATTGCGATAATCAAACCCTAGGAACGTAAAAGAAAACCTAAAGGAATTGCACAAACCGTGTTCGATAAATTCTTTTTTTGTTTTTTTTTGATATTTTCGATTTTTTTTTGGTTTTGGGTAAAGTGATAGCGGAGGAGAGGGAAGGTTTTGGAGGGATAAATCGTCGGAGGATCCGACGGCGATAGGCGGTGGCCGCCGGAGTTGCGGCGGCGCGTGGGGATAGAGAGAGAAGAGAGAGAAAAGAGACAGAGAGAGAGGGCCGAAATGAGAAAAGTGTAGAGAGTCTTGGGTTTTTAGGGCTGATGAAATGAAACTGTACTGGGAAGGGTATATTCTAACGTGTGAGTCGATTAGTTATCTGATTTGGTAACCGTTGTATCTCAGCCGTTGGATCGATCAGATTTCGATCATAATTCATATTATGGTATCAAGATTTGTTGTTTCTTATATTTTTGTGCCAACTATAGCTGAAAATACACAAAACGGAACGGTAACAGTAATTACAGGGAACTTTTTTGATGAGTTTTGTTTTACGTGGAATAATTCAGAATTGATTTATTTTTTTGGAACGTGAAACTCGTTAAAAATGAATAAATTTGATAATTTAAAAAAACATAATAAAATAGTGACGGTAAATCGTTTTAATTTTATTACCCTTAAAAAATAGCTTTAATTACAAAATCTTCTAACATGAAAATTGAGGTTGCAGGTTCAATTCTTGATGGGACCGGTCCATACAATAACATAGTGCCAATTATAAGAGATTAGGATGTTGATGAATGTCATAAACATGAAATAAAAATTAAATGAGCCTGTGCTGCTATAGTTTATCTAAATATGATTAATGATGCATCATTGTCACTTAATACTCTAGTTTAAAATAATAATAATAAAAATCTAAAATATAGCTATAAAAATAAGACATGAAATTTACCTTATTAAAAATAGAGGAATAAGAGATTCTCTAATGGAGGATGTTCATAGATTGAGAAACGATTATGAACAATTATATTTATTGAATAATGAAATTCACTTTTTCCAATAAATCTTATATCTTACAAAGAAACATTTGACAATTACAGTTCCTCCCGTTAAAAATTGACACGAAAAAAGATAACCCAAAAACTTTGCATAATATCCAATAATAATATTTAGAGTATTTTGGGTATAAATGAGACAAGTATCGAATAGCCATTTATTGTCACAAGTCATAATGATCATGTTATTAGTTGAACTTTTTCCTCCAACCGTTGAGATCGTTATTCAAACTACCAATTTGGCTCACATTTATAACCAAACGGTTTCCATCATCAAACCAAAAAAGGCTAGGTTGTATTGTAATAAAAGAAACCTCTTTTTCCCAATTTGTATTTTTAATGTGGGTTTTCATTCATTTGAGCAAGTAAGCCCATAAATTGCATAATTGTATGTAAAATTGAAAATACGGACTTGTTCATATTTTCATTTATGGCGAATACGAGATACGCGTATTTGTTAAAAATAATAATAATAATAATAAAAGAAGTACAAATATCACTATTTTTTTCTTATTAAATGAGGACCGTTGGATGGCAATTCAAAAGTCAAACAACAACCTTTTAAGACAAGGCAAATTTTGTAATTTTTTTTAAGAACAAATAGCCTAAACAAAAAACATATCGTTGTCAAATATATGGATAACATAAAAAAAAAATTAACAATTACAAAATAACAAATAAATTATTAAGCAAATAGCTATTTTTAAATGGTCTTTTTGGTATTTAATAATTTTTAATCTATATTTCAAGAAAATAACCAAAGTTTTAAAAACTTAAAAAATTAGCCATTAGCCAAACAAAATTAAGAGTATAAAATGTAAAACCACACATTATGTAGTTATAAGAAAATGATTATTTCCTTAATTACTTGAAACATTGGCTATTTTCTTAAAACAAACTTTCAAAAATTTATCATTTACTTAGTCCGTCTTTTTTTAAATAATAGTTTATGAAAATAATGACATTTTCTTATTAAAAGCATATCTAACGCAATGCTAAATTTGTGTGCCAATGCTAAAATTTGACATTTTGACATAAAAGGCATTCTCCAATGCAATATTAAATTTGGCATTAAAATTGACAAATGCTATACATGGTGTCAAATTTGGCACCAAGTATAGCATAATGCCAAATTTTGAAATTTAAAATAGAGCATTGATTAGTCAATTTTTAAGCATTTAATTAAAAACTAATATCTATTTAAAAAAGTTTCATCATACCAAGAAGTCATTATGACTATTTGTAGTCTTATTTACTATTGGTTAGCATCAACTACTTTTATTGATTTTTGCAACTAAAAAATAATAAAATAACAAAATAACATTTGAAATAGCATTTGTTCATTGGAGCATCAAATGTCAAATATAGCATTTTTACATTTTTGAGTGCCAAATTTGGCATTTCAATTTTTGGAAACGTTAACCATTTATTTGAAACATATATGATAAAAAATTAGCTACATACCAAATAGACACATTAACAAAATTAAAAATATATATTAAAAAGAAATTACCAAACTAAAACAAAGTAAAAGATTCCCTAAACCATTTAAGAAAAAGAAAGTAACATTAATAATTTATAATTTTAAAATAAAACTAAAAAAAGGAAAAATAAAAACGTATAATTTATTGCATGGGTTTTACCCGTACGTTTCCGTCAAAAAACACAAACACATAAATAGATACGGGTCATATATAAAAGATTTAAAGCTAAAATTATTAGGGGAAAGGTACATGTATTTTTGTAAACTAAATAAATAATAGCAGTTTTAAAAATAAAATGCTAAAGCTTATTAGTTATGTTGCAAGAAAAATAACTCGATTGGTTGTTTTATATTGAGTTCAATATTAAGAAGAGTTCAAACCCTACTCTTTTATTTTCAATACTCCTTGACATATTAGTTATCATCTTTCTATCCCTTGTCTTTGATTGCCATTCTAGCTATTTTTCATCTACTCAATTGGGTATTTAAAATACCATAATTCCATTGTATTCCTCTGACTTTATTTGTTTTTCCCCCTCCAATGTTACTATTATCTTAGATGAACAAAAAGAAGTAATAAGCATTAGTTTGTTGTGAGAAAAATTTAGTAGTGTCATAAGTTGTTAGTAGTTTATTAGTCTATAATAAGAAGTTTATGGGTGATTACATTCCCCACACAAACAACTTATTGCTATTATTTTTTCCTAGCCAACTTAAATCATAACACTTACTTGTTCCTCCTTAGGTCATTCACCGTATCACATGTTTATATAATATATATATATATATATGTGTGTGTGTGTGTATTTTAATGAACATATCAGTAGTTTTAAATATATACGTACAACTGTAATTAAAGTGCAAATAATGAAATCAGAACTTCACTATTCCCTACCACACATAACTCTAGTATAATGCAGTTTAATCATGTAAAATATATATTTTTTATAATTTGCTAATTATGTGTTTATCTCCTTTTTAATTGTTCCATGTGAGCTTGATAAATGTCACCGCTATATCATAAACCCTTATTTCTGCTTAGGAAAACCAAAAAAAAAAAAGAGAGAAAAGAAAAACGTAAACGTGGGATTTTGGGAGATTTGAAGAGGTTAGAGCATTAAGATGACCGGGCCAAACAGTTGAACGCTGACCAAAACGCAACGCTAACCGAAGAAAACGACTTCCCAACCACATATTTAATGTGTGTCGAAATTTCTATTGGCGTAATGTAACACGTCACCGCCGACCAGAGAGGAAATGCCCTGTTTTAACATATTATTTGCAAAAAAAAAAACATATTATTAATTTATATTTTTTTTGTTGCACTCATAATTTTTATCTTATTTTTATATCACAGATATAACATAAAAAAAAGATTGGCAACTGGTTATTTGTGTTTTGTTTTATATTCTTGCAATAATATTTTAGAAAATCGTAGCGCCTACAGTTTATGGATTGTTTGAGTATACTATTTAAATAATTTAACAATATTTAAAATTATTTTGATTTGAATAGTAAATTATTATTAAAATAATTTTAAATAATATTAACTATGTAAATGATTTATCAAAATAATTTATTATTATTATTATTTGTGAGAAGAGAACTCCATTTATTCGGAATTGACTTTAGTTCGGAATCTTCCAGAAAATAAAATGAGAAAGGAAAATGCAAAAAAAAAAAAAAAGAAAGCTCCACGAAGCAAGCCAGCGTGTTGAAGTTGGAGTGGAAAAAGTCCCCCACCAACCGCAACCAGCCCACCAATTTCGCAACTCTCTCTCTCTCTCGTTTTGTCACAAAAATACGATTCTTGATTTCCTCTTCTCTCAGAATTAACCAAATCAGGATCAGATTTTTCAAATCTCTCTTATATACGTGTGTGTATATATACATATATCTATATATATATATATCCAAATTCTCTGCTTCTTCTTTAATTGCTCATTCCCAACCGAATCTGAAAAAACCATTTTTCTATTCCAAAATCCAAATAAACTAATCCCTCCTTCCCTGTCACTCAAAAGAATATACAATTATACATAAATAGATACATAGTTTCGTATCATATCAATTATTATACTCAGATTATAATAAGAATAATAATAAAAAAAGAGACATGGCATTGAATTCAAAGATCTGCTTGCTCAACCACTATGCCAACACAAGCTCTCTCGCTTCGCTTCCTCTTCACCGATCTCACTCACTTGCTCTTCCGATCCACAGCCAAAACTCGCCCCAACGACGCCGTTTCGATGCCTCCCAACCTCCCCGTTCGGTTCTCACAGCTTCCGCCGGTTCTCACGTCGCCAACGCTGTGCCGGTAATATATAATATACATACATATAATATATATATATATATTAATATATACGTTTTTTTCCTTCTTTATATTCCCTATTTTTAATTATGTTTTTGTAATTGTTTATTTTTTGAACAGTCGAGGAATAACACGTACACAGTTGGGGATTTTATGACGACGAAGGAGAACTTACTGGTGGTCAAACCTACGACCACCGTTGACGAAGGTACGGATCAGTACTACGTCGTTTTGAAGGATTGATTTTGTGCCAATTAAATAAAAAAAATCAACTTAAAAAAAAAATATTTTTATTCAATTGTCACAGCACTTGAGAAGCTTGTGGAGAAGAGGGTTACTGGTTTTCCTGTGATCGATGATGACTGGAAGCTGGTAAATTTCAGCTTTTGTTTTCTTTTTTTACTAGAAAACGAAAGTTTTGAGTTTATATATATATATATACATTTCTGATTTTGTGTTGTATTGTGATGCAGGTGGGTGTTGTTTCAGATTATGACTTGTTAGCACTTGATTCCATATCAGGTAATATGTAGTGGAAGTTTACCGTTTTGAAGCTTTCCTAGAGTTGAATGGTACGGATTAGTGCTTGATTTTTGCTTCAATGTGTAACACTCTAGTGGGGTTGTTGTAAGATAATACATTTGGAACATGAGATGTTCAAAGAGAAAAACCAGCGTTTATACACGTTTATTACAAGATCGAAACTTGATTGATGGGTATGAGAAAATTTGTAATCTATCCCGGTTTGCTACGAACTGGGCTCTTGTTTGGTTTCACTTTTGACTCTAGTGCCAAAAAGATCCTTATTTTGATGTTATTCTTTTTTTGTTTTGTTTTGTTTTTTATAGGTGGTGGCCATGGCGATGCAAGCTTCTTTCCCAGTGTTGACAGTTCTTGGAGAGTATGTAAAATCCTCCTTTTGAACTTTGGGTTTTAATGCATTTTATATCTAGTTTGTACATTTTTTTATGGTACTTTTAAAATGAAACATGCAAGCTTAATTTCCATCAAGCTGCAAAAATGTGAGGTTAATGTTGTAACTCCAAAATAAGTCCTGTATAGTTGCAATATTTATCACTTCGTAGATATGAAGTGTTGACCGGATAAGTACATACATACACTCTGTGCGTAGACACAGTATACACACACTCAACAGTTGAGTAGTGTCCAATAGAAATATGAAGTGATCAAGCACCAAGTATGAAATGTGTCTTATAGATATTGTAGTTTGACATAGCGTGAGTTAACAAGAAGTTAAAGGTGGTTCAAGTAGAAACTATTATGTGATGGAACTTTTCCATGGCTATAGTTGTATGGCTTTTAAGGTTAAACCATGTTTTTCTTTGAAGCACTATCTAAGCTAGAATCTTAAGTCTCATTACTCATGTCTTTCATAATGTGTAAACTAAAAGATAGAGAATTCCTAGATTTATAGCACGTGTCGCTTACCATGTAAATGCACGACAGACATTCAACGAGCTCCAGAGATTGCTGGTCAAGACCAATGGCAAAGTTGTTGGCGACTTGATGACTTCTTCCCCGCTTGTCGTCCATGAAACGACCAACCTGGAAGAGGCTGCAAGGTAAAATCAACTTCTTGGTTTTCCTACACTTCCGTTTACAAGTAAATAGAGCAATACTAGAATTTACAACCATAGAGGAATGTTCATGTTGGTCATTGTATTATTCTGTTTAAAATTTAGAACTATCAAAGTAAAACCAAATCTTAATATCAATTATTTACTTCAACAGGTTGTTGCTCGAAACTAGGTATCGCCGACTGCCAGTTGTGGATGAGGATGGCAAGCTGGTAATGATCTCATTATTATTACTATTGTTTTCGAACCATTATTTGTCGGCTACAAGGAAAAAAAAAAAAAGAAAGGGCACCAATATCACAGTACTGCCTCTGATTTATATTCTTTTTTTTTTTTTTTTTGTTAAAAAGGTTGGATTGATTACGAGAGGAGGTGTCGTTAGAGCTGCGCTGCAGATAAAGCGCGCTAATTCAAATTAGCGTTGTTTGGGAAGCTACCATTTGAGCCTCCGATGGTATATATTTATCTTAGCTGAAACAGAGTAAAGATAGTCTCTCGGATTTACCTATTATTTTCTGCCATTAAAGAAGATGATTGCTTTCCCAAGCGATTCAATTGATTTATTTGCCATAGTGCCTTGCATTTTTCAGTGTAAAGCACGCACTTCCTATTTATTATCTCATCTCTGTAGGATTGTATATCTTAGCAATATTAGTTAAAATTGGATCTATTATTTGGAGCAATATTATGGCAAAATTTTGAACTATAAACATGGTTTCTTTGTGACTACATATTAGACATTGTTTCCATTCCTTAGTACCAACTACCATGTTTATGCCACAAACTCAAAGTAAACAAAATCTAGGTGAATTGTCGAACCTAAAGAACTGCAATATATACATTTTAGTACAGAAAAAAAAAAAAAATACAGATCGATGTGGAATGCGGTGATTGCACATAATGCCATGCAAAAAGAAACTTATCCACTGCAATATATAGTTTAATTGCTTGTTTGAGAAGAGACATGCAAGTTGCAACGATCAAATAACTACTATGTCAATTAGACAACGCATCCAAATTGCAACATTTTTAGAAGTTGTGTTACGAGGTACTATATATCGCTCTGTTTGGGTTTTTTTTTTTTTAAATTTTTTTTAAAGATGATTCGGGATTCAGGTGGCGTGCTAATTCAGCAAATATGAACTACAAGATTGTGTCATCAATGACATAAACAACGTGCCATTTCCTATCTGATTGACTAGCAAATGCCCCACAACACAAACACAAATCAAGTTCCCTTCTTGCCCAAAAGTTCACTCTGAACAAAGTAGGTTCGCTTTAAAACATTCGGTAAATAACTCATCCTCCCAAAGTCTCACAACAAATAACATCGAAAAAACATGCAAAACAAATTATGCTATTTGTCACGGCCTTGTTCTTAACTAACGATAGTACTCACCCAATGTTAAGTCACTCGATGCAAAATCTCATGACACAGAGACATGAAAACGGAATAACAAGACAAATGAGACAAGAACGCAATAAAACACGAGAGTCGATAGGATTCTCTTGGATCGTGACATCCTTCAAAATCCTAGCCCAATTACAAGTACAAAGCATGCTCAACTTACTACTTTACTACGTATTATGGACACTTAAGTACAAACACAAGACAAGTCCAATTACATAAAATTAATCTAAGCTATTCTCAAAGACAACTAGGTACAAATAAGAGGCACCCAAGGCAAGGCATAAAGGATAACCTTGTCCGCTGCCTTGACTCGAGCGGGCAGTGACTCCTGAGTCCTGCTATGAACTACAAGATTGCGTCATCAATGACGTAAACAAACGTGCCATATGCTATCAGAATTGACTGCCAAGTGTCCCACGACACCACACGAATCAAGTTCCCTTTATTGCCCCTAAAGTCTGCTTTAAAAAAAAAGCAGGTTCGCTTTATGACACCCTCTCTGCCTCAGGTAAATAAATAACTCATCTTCCCTCAGTCTCACAGTAAATATCACCGCTACAAAATGCAAAACAAACAATGCCATTGCTATGTATTAAACGTCTGTATTAGTGTAAACAAATTATAACAGTCCACTTCATAACATCAGAAAGAATAACGTCAACTAAAAAACCACTCTTACACTACGTCACGAATGACATAAACAAATTCAGTCTCAATCTCACTTGCTCACAAGTCATACCCTATATCGACGATTATTATCCCACCCACAAAAATTGATTCTTTCCTTGGCAACAAAGTCACTTCACCTATATACACACACACAAACATAAGCCACCACTGCAAAATCGCTCGTCCACTCAGCCATAATCTAACGGTAATTTCTCACCTGTTTCCACTAAAAGAAATTAGAGTTTAAAAAAAATTAGAGTTTTTCGAATCTCCATGGATTCCGAAGCTCCGATAGTGATATACTTCTTCCCATTCTCCGGCGGAGGCCACCAGATCCCCATGATCGACATGGCGAGGCTCTTCGCCGCCCACGGCGCAAGCTCCACCATCATCGCTTCCCCCTCCGCCGCCGCGGCCTTCTGCGCTGCCGTCGAGCGAGACCGCCTCGCCGGCAAGCGCATTGCCGTCCACGCCCTCAGCCTTCCCGACGGCGCGTCCTCCCCCGACGCCGACATGTCGGCGCCGCCGTTCACCGACACCTCCGTCCTCCGCCGGCCGCTCGAGCGCCTCCTCGCCTCGTCCCCGCCGGACTGCGTCGTCGTCGACGCATTCCACCGCTGGGCCGCAGAGACCCTCGACGGCCTCGGCGTCCGCAGGATCGCCTTCAACGGCAGCGGCTGCTTCTCGCGCTGCGTCAGCGAGTGCCTCCGTCGCCACACGCCGCACGAGCTCGTGGGCTCGGACTCGGAGCCGTTCATCGTCCCGGGTCTCCCTGATCCGATCGAGCTCACCAGGTCTCAGCTTCCGAAGAGACTCAAGACCAAGAACAACAACGTCCATGTCCCCGATAAGATAAGAGAATCAGAGGAAACGAGCTTCGGGGTTCTGGTGAACAGTTTCTACGAATTGGAACCGAAATACGCAGAGTATTACGGGAAGGAGATGGGAAGGAAAGCTTGGCTCGTCGGACCGGTCTCTCTCTGCAACAGAGACGTGTCCGATAAGGTCGAGAGAGGGCAAAAAGTGTCCGTCGACGAGCAGTATTTATTAAACTGGCTAGACTCAAAGGAACCTGACTCGGTTGTTTACATTAGTTTCGGGAGCTTAGCTCGCGTCTCGGCCGAGCAACTCGCCGAGATCGCTCTCGCTCTGGAATCTTCCGACCACCCTTTCGTCTGGGTGGTCGGGAAGCGGTCCGGCCCCGAACCCGATGGGGCCGAAAATTGGCTTCCGGACGGGTTCGAGGAGAGGGCGAGGGAGGCGAAGAGGGGGCTGATAATAAGAGGGTGGGCGCCCCAGCTGTTGATCCTGGGGCACGCCGCCGTGGGAGGGTTCGTGACGCACTGCGGTTGGAACTCGACGCTGGAGGGGCTCAGCGCGGGGGTGGCGATGGCCACGTGGCCGATGTCGGCGGAGCAGTTCGTCAACGAGAAGCTGGTGACGGGCGTGGCGGGGGCCGGGGTTCGGGTGGGGAGCGAGGAGTGGGCGTCGTGGGACGGGGAGAGGAGGGAGGTGGTGGGGAGGGAGAAGGTTGCGGCCGCGCTGAGGAGGCTGATGGGACGGGACGAGGCGGCGGAGAAGAAGAGGAGGAGGGCGGCGGAGATCGGGGAGATGGCGAGGAGGGCGGTGGAGGAAGGCGGGTCGTCGTGGAAGGCTGCTGAGGCCTTGATCTCGGAGCTCCGAGCTTGTAGATTAGCCAAGAAGTAGAGAGTGATTAATAGTTTTAACTATTATCGGTTTGGACTTGATTGCAATGTTTTAGTTTCAATTGAGGCGGTTTTTTTTTTTGTAATTTAATGTTTCATTTTTAAAAGCTAATTTGCATAATGTTGA
The DNA here is from genome assembly GCA_018132145.1 of Boehmeria nivea var. tenacissima. Lineage (NCBI taxonomy): Eukaryota > Viridiplantae > Streptophyta > Magnoliopsida > Rosales > Urticaceae > Boehmeria > Boehmeria nivea. The sequence continues at coordinate 15,884,944 of CM030878.1, read as the reverse complement.
TTGAAGTTTCCATGCAGCGAGAAGTATAAAAGCTACGTGAGCAATATCGATTATTATCATAAACTGTTGTTTTATTACGCTGACTAACAATTTTGGGAATTGTTAATATATAGTATTATAATTTGGATGATGTTACGCAAACTGGTGTTTAAAGTGTATTTATTTGACTATCTCGCATTTTTGTTACGTTTAGTAACACAAAATGTTAAAAATTTAGTGTTCAAAATTTCCAAAAGCCTCCGTTAATGGGATCAATTAAGACGGTTCACAAACCTAAATTTAACTCCGAATACTACGTCCGTTGTCTTTTAATCCAAATTGTGTACCAAATAGTTGTTTCAGACACAGAACAGAGGTTTTGTTCAAAGGAAAAGAAAAGGGACATTAAACAGAGGAAAGCACATAAAGGAGTTTTAGGTGTGAGAATGGGAGTGAATTCTGTATAATTGTTGAGTAATTCGCAAAGGGGTGTGTGTGTTTTGTTTGGCTTTTCTCTATGAGAGGATTGAGGATTCTATTAACGTAAGAGAAGCCAATTTTTTTAGCGTACGAGGGAAAAGAAAGATGAATCTCTGTTTCAAAGATAATGCTTTCAAAACGACAGAGTTTTCATAGAACAAACGTCGATAAGAAGCAGACGACATCCAAAAGATACTACGAAAATCGGCGTCAAGAGTGAGACGGTATCATCCGGAAAACGACAATGATTTGAAAAACGACAAGAAAATGAGAACAGCAATGCTGAAACATTCCAGAAACGATATCCACACAAACAACAATAACTACCTTCAGTAAACGGCTACTGGTAAGGAAAAATAAAATAAAAAAACACCAACCCTTCAGTAAACGACAGTAAAACAGAAAACGACAATTTTAATTATGGCATGATAATTAAACAATAATAGTCCTTTCATCTATAAAAACGACAATATCATGAAAAAAACCGTTAACTTAGAGAAACGACATTCTTGAAAACAATTATAACTCAACAAACGACATGACAAATAATAAACGACAAAAAAATTAGAAACGACAATGCACTAGAGTATCGCGAGTCTAAAAAGCCATTACTTCAAAACAAAGTAGTACTCGTGTGATCTTTTTCACTTTCGTTCTTCAATCCTTGATCACTCTAATCAGTTCAAAAATCTTCCCATAAATCATAATAATCACAAAAACCCCAAATGGAAAATCCTCCAAAACCATCTCGCAAGCTTCACATCTTCTTCTTCCCACTGATGGCCCAAGGCCACGTCATACCCGCCGTGGCCATGGCCAAGCTCTTCGCTTCTCGAGGCCTCAAAGCGACAATCATCACAACCCCTCCCAACGCACGCCTCCACTCCAACGCCATCCGTACAGCCCGCCAAAGCCTGGGCTTAGACCTGGGACTCCTCGAACTCGACTTGCCCGAAGGGTTCGGCCCCGAGGGTGCCGCCTCGGCCACAACGCCGGAGTCCGTACAGCGGTTCTTCGGAGCCTTGGCCACGCTCGACAAGCCTCTCGAGAAGCTTCTTCGCGAGCACAAGCCCGATTGCCTGGTCGCCGACATGTTCTTCCCCTGGGCGACGCGTGTCGCCGCCGGGTTGGGGATTCCGAGGGTCGTGTTCCACGGGACTGGTTTCTTCTCGATGTGCGCGTCGCTGAGCGTGATGATGTTCGAGCCCCACGAGAGTGTGGGGTCCGATTCGGAGGCTTTCGTGGTTCCGAATCTCCCGGACGAGGTTTACTTGACGGGGAAGCAACTCCCGCCTTATGTTCGACGAAATGCCCGAAAGGTTTCGGAGTTTGCGAAGGTTTACGGAGAAGGGAAGGAGTCTGAGGCGGAGTGCTTTGGCGTGGTGGTGAATAGCTTCTACGAGCTCGAACCGAGCTACGCGGATCATTACAGGCGGGTTCTTGGGAGGAGGGCTTGGCACATTGGCCCGCTTTCGCTGTTTGTTGATAAGGTTGAGGGGAAAAAGAGAAGGGTCGTTGGTCAAGAGTCTTGTGACGAGCATGAGTGCTTGAAGTGGCTTGATTTGAAGAAACCAGATTCGGTTGTTTACGTGTGTTTTGGAAGTATGGCGAACTTTAATGATGCGCAGCTTATGGAGATCGCGAAGGGACTCGAGGCATCGGGGCGGGAATTTGTTTGGGTTGTGAAGAGGGAAAGGCGGGACGGGGTGAGAGAGGAGTGGTTGCCCCAGGGATTCGAGGAGAGGATGGAAGGGAAGGGAGTGATCGTAAGAGGTTGGGCGCCGCAAGTGATGATCCTCGAACACGAGGCTGTTGGGGGGTTTGTGACGCACTGTGGTTGGAACTCGACGCTGGAAGGAGTGTGCGCTGGAGTGCCAATGGTGACGTGGCCGATGGGAGCAGAGCAGTTTTACAACGAGAAGTTGGTGACTCAAGTGCTTAGAATTGGGGTCGAGGTTGGTGCCAAGAAGTGGGAGAGATTGGTCGGGGATTTCGTGAAGAGCGAAGCGTTAGAGAAGGCGGTGAGACGGGTAATGGAGGGAGAAGAAGCGGAGGTAATGAGGGGAAGAGCGAGTGCGCTTGCAGAGATGGCAAGCAAGGCTGTAGAGGAAGGTGGGTCTTCGCACTCGGATTTGAATGCTTTCATTGAAGAATTGAGGCTGCATCGTACTAAATAGAAAGTCATGAAATTGGATACAATACTAACTTTGGGTTTTCAGGTATAGTTTCTCGTCCTAGTGTGAAAATTTTGTACATTATGGAAGTCATTAGTCACTAAAATAAAAGAAGAAAATTCACATACTTTCTTTTTCCTAATTCTTATTGCCTTTAAGCAATCAAGATTATGTTTAGGCAAATCATCCCATTTTATTTTTTGAATGGTCAAAATAATTTGAAAAATAGTTTGAAAAATAATTTGAAAAATGAGTAAAATAGGTTTACTTTGCGAATTTTGAGATAGTATAAATGATTGAGATTTAAAGATATTATATAGGGATTTGAAAAGTTGAAAAAAAAATTAAAAAAAATAAATAAAATGATTTGTAGGATTAAAAAAAAAATAAATTGGAATAGTATGGAATGAAATGGAATAGTTTGGGAAGGGTTGCCAAATATAGGGCAAATATAAACCAGACAAAGGAAATAAATTAGACAACCATAGTAACATTATTTTATCAGAGCAGAATAATACCAACATTACTTTAAGTTTGGCTTGCTGAGTAAGAAAACTAAAGAGATAGTAATCACATGATCTGTTCCATTTTTGCTCTATCCTTTTATTTTTTTGGTTTCTCAATCATAAAACACCATAACCAAAGAGATAGTAAGGAACCACATGAACAAATTTTCCTTTATGATTTTTAACTTTTTATCAAATTTTATTGAGTTGTTGATAGGTGAGTTTTCTTGATATACATATCTAGTGATGAGTATACTTAAGTATTAGAATGCATAGTTCTTGATAGTCAGAGATTGCATTTGAAAATGCCAAAAGAGAAAAAAAATACTGCAAAGGATGACTTCAAAAAAAGAAGAATACAGTGTACTTGTGGTTTAGACACCCCGTATTTTCAAGGTTGGTGAGTTGGTGTCTTGAACTTTAAAAGAACATTAATCAGTATCTTTTTGAATTGAAGAATATCATTTAAGTACTTCAATCACTTGTTTTGGGACTGAAATGACGATTTTCCCCTTTTCAATGATTTTATCATGCTTTCTTAATTAATTTTTGTAAAATATATCAAAGTATATAATATTTTCAGATTCAAAATTCTAGTATTTTAACGAATTATTATTAGAGAAATTACTTTATAGTAATAAAAAGCATAAACTGACTTTCTTAGTCCGAAAAAATGAATTTAGAATGCCTTAGCGACATTTTGGATACTAAATTATAATTTTTAAAAGCAAAATACTACCCTGCAAAGAAATATTTATTGTAATTTTTGTAGCTTTCAGGGGTGTGTCAATTTTTTGCTGGGAATATTCCTAAAACCTTTCCTTCTGGTTAAAAATAAAAAGAAACAACATTACAGAATTGAGCAGAAAAAAAAAAAAAAAAAACACAAGTAGTATCTTGTCATGATTATTTATAAATGAATAGACTGAAAGAATAATGTACTTGAACATTATTTTCCCTCTCCTAAAGTCAAACAATGTGCATTGTTGCAAGTGATTTCAGAGATTCTAATTGATTATTAACCAATTATAATATATCAGCTTCGTAAAAAAAAAAAATTAAAACATCTCAGCATTGTATGTCCCTTTTCTTAAAGCTTTGTTTCGGATCTCATCTTGGCCCTATTCAAATCCACTTATTATTATTATTTTATGATTCGATTACGTCCATAGATGAATAAATTAATAGAGCATATCACGTTAGACAATGGGATAAGCACTACCGCAAATGTTATTTTATCAAACTGACATGTTTCTCGCACCTTAACGTATGTTTGGTTAGTGGATGAAAAGTGAAAAAGAGAGAGTATTAGAAAGATAGAAAATGTAAAAGATAAAAAAGATTATAATAATTCTTCGAATTATTTGAGTAGAAGAAAATTAAAAATGAGTAGATTGATAATAATTATTTATAAAATAATTATATTGTTCATTTTAATATTTGTTATTAATTATATTAAATGGTAAAATAGATTTTTTACTAATAAAAAAAAAAAAGAGAAATTGCATTCTTCCATTTATAGAATAATACAATTTTTAAAATCCGAGTGAATTTGCTCTCCCTCCCTTCTCTTCTCTTCCCGACCAAACACATAAATTACACATCTTCCTTCTCTTCTCCTCTCCATCCTTCCACCTCCCCCTCCACCCAAACAAACACACCCTAATCATCTGCTTCCATAAAATAACTTTGCACTTTGTTTCTAACTCATCTCTTTGCACCGATTTTGACCGATCAGATCAATCTCCAAATTCAACCTTTCAATCATTTTGTTAGTTTGTGTGTAATCCATACCACAAGCTAGGCCTAATGATGAAAAGTTTGCAAGATCATCGGTTTCACATCTGCTTCCTCCCGATGACAGGTCAAGGCCACACAATACCAGCCATAGCCATGGCCAAACTCTTTTCCTCGCGAGGCCTGAAAACGACTATCATCACGACGCCTCTCAGTGCCAAGCTCCACTCAGAGACGCTTGAGAGAAGCCGAGCGCTTGGGCTGGACATTGGAGTTCTTCTCTTTGAGTTTCCTTGCTTGGATAGTGGACTGCCGAAAGGTTGTGAGAGTGCCGAATTTGCTACAGCACGGGACGAAATGCTTTCAAAGCTCCTCCGCGAGCACTGTCCTGATTGCCTTGTGGCTGATGTGTTCTTCCCTTGGGCTGTGGATGTTGCTGCTGAGTTCGGGATTCTAGCGCTTGTCTTCCATGGGACTGGCTTTTTCGCTCTCTGTGCTTCGTTGAACGTTCTTATGTATGAGCCTCATGAGAAGGTGGGGTCTGATTTGGAGCCTTTTGTCATTCCTAATCTTCCAGACGAGGTGAAGTTGATAAGGAAGCAAGTTCCACCTTTTGTTAGACGGGAATATGCAAAAACGTTAGAGTTTGCTGCGTTGTACAGGCGTGCAAAAGACGCTGAGTTGAGGTGCTTTGGCGTGCTGGTGAATAGCTTCCTCGAGCTTGAACCAGCTTATGCAGATCACTACAGGAGGGTACTTGGAAGGAAGGCTTGGCACGTTGGCCCACTTTCACTGTTGATTGATAAGATTGAAGGTAAAGGCAAAAGGGCAATCTATGGCCATGGCTCTGTCAGTGAGCATGAATGCCTGAAGTGGCTTGATTCCAAAGAACCTGATTCAGTTGTTTATGTATGTTTTGGGAGCACGACAAACTTCACTGACATGCAGCTTATGGAGATCGCGGTGGGTCTCGAGGCTTCTGAGCAGCAATTCGTTTGGGTTGTGAAGAGAGAAAAGCTAGAAGGCGTAAGAGAAGAGTGGGTGCCTGAAGGATTCGAAGAAAGGTTGGAAGGAAAAGGACTAATCGTAAGAGGTTGGGCACCGCAAGTGATGATCCTTGAGCACAAGGCTATCGGGGGATTTGTCACGCATTGTGGTTGGAACTCGACGCTGGAAGGAGTGTGTGCCGGGGTGCCAATGGTGACTTGGCCGGTGGGAGCGGAGCAGTTTTACAACGAGAAGTTGGTGACTCAAGTGCTTAAAATTGGGGTCGAGGTTGGTGCCAAGAAGTGGGAGAGATTGGTTGGGGATTTCATGAAGAGCGAAACGTTAGAGAAGGCGGTGAGACGGGTAATGGAGGGAGAGGAAGCGGAGGGAATGAGGGAAAGAGTGAGGGCGCTTGCGGAAATGGCAAGCAAGGCTGTGGAGGAAGGCGGGTCTTCGCACTCAGATTTGAATGCTTTCATTGAAGAATTGAGGCTGCATCGTAATAAATAGAAAGTCATGAAATTGGATACAAACTTTGCAGATTCAGGTATAGTTTCTCGTCCTGGTGTGAACTTTTGTACATTATGTAGGTCATTGGTTACTAGAAATAAAGTGCTCAGAATTGGGGTTGAGGTTGGTGCCAAGAATTGGAAAGGTTGGTAGGGGATTTCGTGAAGAGTGAAGCGTTAGAGAAGTTGATGAGATGGCTGATGGAGGGAGATGATGCAGATGAATTGAGGGGAAGAGCGAGGGTACTTGCACGAACGTCAAGCAAGGCCGTTCAGGAAGGCGGGTCTTCGCACTCGGATTTGAATGCTTTCGTTGAAGAATTTGAGGCTGGCATGCTGGATAAAGGCTCATGAAATTTTATGTTGTAAAAACTTTTCCCCTCGTTTCCAAATCGAACATTATTTTTTTTTAGTGGAATCTAAACTTGCTGTCGAATCTTATTTGTTGAGTTGTCAATTGTCGTAAAATATTTTTTAAGAGATGAGAAGAGTAAGCAAGAAGAATACTGGTGATCTTGATCCAAAGTAGGTATTCGACATCTTAGACGATTTAGGAAAGTTGATTGATAGTTAAAATCAAGTTTAAACAAGTCAAAATATTTGGAAAATGAAAGAAGCCAAATCAAGAAGAGTTGTCTCAAGTTTAAGCTAGATGTTGACATATTCACTTTCTGTTACTAGCCTCTCCAATATGATTTTACAAGAGCATATCATCAACATCTCAGCAACAACAAAATAATTGAAGCAACTTTAAAAAGCTTCCACTTTGATTATAAAATAAAATAAATTCTAAAGAAAGTGAAACCGACGAGACAATATTAAGTAATGGAGCAGAAAATTGACAATATCAAATTCCATATAATGATAAATCACTCTTTCTTGTATGGTTCAACAACTCCTCAATCATTCTGAGACCATCATATTAAATTATTCAACCAACTTTACCTCTTTTCTTCTAATTGCTTACTAGCTTTTACATACAGTCTGGGCACCTAGTTTGTATCAGCTTATCAATATTCTAACCTTCAATTCTCATCTGAGTCTCTCTCTGAAGTCAGAAATTTTAACATTACAAGCTCAGTATGGCAAATCCACATGATCATCACCTCAGTTTGGGAAAACCATTCTAGTCATTTTTTACCATTCCAAATGGTTTGAAAATGGTTTGGAAAATAGTTTGAAAAATGGTTTGGAAAATAGTTTGACTTTGTAAATTTTGAGATGGTATAAATGATTGAGATTTAAAGATATTGTATAGGGATTTGGAAAGTTGAAAAAAATGGTTGAAAAATTTGGAATGGAATGGAATGGTTTGGAGGATTGAAAAAAGTGAAAAAATGGTATAGAATGAAATAGTTAGAATGAGTGGAGCAAACGAGGGGTAAAAAAAAAATAGTTGAATAGAATAGGGAGAATGAACTCCCAGACAAGGGATACTTCTTGGAGAAGACAAGTAGAAATTGAGCATGGAAAATCGCTGGCAAGCTAGTTTTGTTGACTAATGAGACATGGTATCATTGATTAATCCTAATATTTTGAATAATTTGTAATCATGTTAGCCTTGAAAATAAAGTTGTTGCAATTTTTCTTTTTTAATTTCAATTTCTTAGTTCTAATTTTTTTATTTAATAAACTAAAGTCATAATTACATAACTAAAACATTAATTAAAAAATATCTTATTATATTTGTTTGGGGAATTTTAAGAAAATAACTATTTTTTGAATGATGATTTATAACAATAGCCAATGTTTGAAAATTTTAAGAGTCATTCAAGAAATTTCTTACAACAAATTTTATGTTAATTTTGTTATATATGGTAAAAAATTAATTACTTTTGTAAGAAATTTTTTATGACTATTTTTTAATTTTTTTAAATTGTGGCTATTTTTTTAACATACTCTCTAAAATGACTATTTACCTAAATGACCATATTTTTTATTGGTCACTATTTGTATTATTTAATATGAATATTGTCGATTTATTTCAAAAATTTGTTAAAATCATTATAAAAATTAAAAATCCTACTACTTTATTACAACTTTCATTTAAAAAAATTTACTAAAAATTTTTAGTGAAAAATGGAAAATAAAAAGAAGAGGAAAAGAAATGTGAAATTGGAAAAAAAAAAAAGGAAACAGAGTTATTGTTTTCGTTAAAAACGGTAATGGAATTCTGCTTTCGTTTTTAATGAAAATGAAATTTCCGTTTCTGTTTTGGATTCTAGTACTAGATGCGACCCTCTTTAAGAAAAGTCAATTTTAAAATTATGGAGGTTGATGCTAGAATTTCATCAGCAGGGAATCATATTATGAAATTAATGAAGGTCATCCAAAAAATGTGTCAATTCCGCTCTGTCCGACTTTCTTACAAAGGATAAATATAGCAAGAAATAGGTAAAAGTAAGATTTGGGGACCCTTTACTTACTCGGCCTCCCTTGTTTATTATACCCAGATGATTAGAGCTTCTCTTCTTTTGATTGGATCCGCCAAATCAAGAAAGTTACCTGATTTGGTGGACTGATCTGGCGGGGTCTGGATTTAATCCATAATCACGTGCTCATATATTAGGTAATATTCTTGGATTGATTTGAGTCCAGACTTATCTCTTTAAACGAGTCAACCCGAGATTCTCTCTAACTTTTGAGATTTAGATGCACGTAAATGCGCTAAATCATGAGAATAACATCTAGTCACGACTGACATCATCGGGATAAATATCCTCAGGCTTTTGGGGCCCTCATGATTTTTTGTTTTCTAGTGATTCGAACGTTTATCCTCTGCCTATGCGCTTACGAGGACTCCTTCAGTTAATGACATTCCTTCCGGATCAAGTTTTGTATATACTGATCGGGTAATTTAATACGATGATGATTGCTGGTTTTGGAACATCAACCCAGATGCCTTCTGCAGCCGGATGTTCAACCAAAGTATCAAGCGGCACATACGCTCAACGGCTTTCTGGAAGTGAGGGGGAGTTATTGCATCGTGAGGGCAATGCCCGATAACAAGCGAAAATTAAACTCTACTAGATAGAGACGTTCTACTCTGCACCTGCTTGGAAAGTTCTACTTTCCTTTTTCTTATGCAAGCAATGACCGTCGGGGGATCTTTGCACCTACTTGGAAAGTTCTACTTTCCTTTGGCTATGCGTCATTCTTGCTTACTTTTCATTCTGAGTAATTCTCTCTCTTTATTATTTTCTTTTTTAGAGCTGAGTGAACGTCGTTCTCTAGGGGAAAAAAAAAATAGGGATACACATTTATCTGGTGCAAGTGATTTCTGTAAAAGTCCTTGTATTTGAAGTCATAGACAGTGACAGATGTTTTTAACGTTATTTTAATAAGGTCTTGGAAAGAGTTTTAACCATGTTAACCTTGCTCTCCAAGTAACCAGGCTATATATTTATCTAACTATCATTACTAGTCTTTCACCTAAGCCTTATACTAACTAACCTTTCTGCTTCCTCAGAGTCTCTTATCTGCAGGGAAAAAAAAAGTTTTATTTTCCACAATATATAGAAATGAGCACCAAATCAAGCCAGCTTCACATTTTATTCTTCCCATTTTTGGCTCATGGCCACTTGATACCAACCATAGACATGGTCAAACTCTTCGCCTCTCGGGGCTGCAAAACAACCGTGGTCTTAACACCCGTCAACGCGTCCTATTTCGCCAAGGCGATCGAGAGAAGCAGAGGTCTCGGTTTGGATATCGAAGTTGCTCCTCTCAGATTCCCCACCGCAGAAGTGGGATTGCCCGAAGGATGCGAAAACGCCAACTTGCTAACATCACCAGACATGTTGCCTAAGTTCTTCGCTGCCGCCACCATGCTGGATCAACCTCTTGAACAAATACTAATGGAACACCGCCCCGATTGCCTCATCGCGAGCGCTTTCTTCCCGTGGGCTACAGATGTTGCAGCCAAATTCGGGATTCCGAGGCTTGTGTTCCACGGAACCAATTTTTTCTCGATGTCTGCTGCGACGTGTATGATGGAGTACGAGCCTCACAAGAAGGTGTCATCTGAATCGGAGTCTTTTGTCATTCCTAATTTGCCACACGAGATCACTCTCACAATGGATCAAGTACCATCTCATATGAGAGAAGGCTCAGAGTGGTATTCTTTTGCGAAAAAAGTCAATGAATCGGAGCTGACGAGCTATGGGGTTATTGTCAACAGCTTCAATGAACTCGAACCGGATTATTCAGATCACTACAGAAGGTTTCTTGGAAGGAAGGCATGGCACATCGGCCCAATTTGTTTGTTGAATAAGGACAGAGAAGACAAGGCACAGAGAGGACCAAAATCCTCCATTGGCGAGCACGAGTGCCTGAACTGGCTGAACTCGAAAGAGCCCAAGTCTGTTGTTTATGTAAGTTTCGGATCTGTCGCAAACTTCACGGACGAACAACTGATGGAGATTGCGAAGGGGCTTGAGGCTTCAGGGAAGCAATTCATTTGGGTGGTGAAGAAGGAGAAGCGAGAAGGCGTAAGAGAAGAGTGGTTGCCTGAAGGGTTCGAGGAGCGAGTGGAAGGAAAGGGACTAATAATAAGAGGCTGGGCACCGCAAGTGATGATCCTCGACCACGAAGCCGTCGGAGCGTTTGTGACGCACTGCGGTTGGAACTCCGTATCGGAAGGAATCTGCGCGGGGTTGCCTATGGTCACGTGGCCTGTGGCAGCGGAGCAATTCTACAACGAGAAGTTTGTGACGCATATACTCGGGACGGGTGTCGGGGTTGGTGCGGGAAAATGGGCAAGATTTGTGGGGGACAGCGTGAAGAGCGAAGCCGTAGAGAAGGCCGTGAGAAGGATCATGGCAGGAGAAGAGGCGGAGGAAATGAGAAGAAAGGCTAAAGCACTGGCGGAAATGGCAAGGAAGGCTTTTGAAGAAGGCGGATCGTCTTACTCGGATTTGGATTCATTGATTGAAGAGTTGAAGCTGCGCAGAACTGCTTGAGATCATGTTCAATTACTGCGTAGAACTACGAGGTCTGTCAAAAGTGGTGTCACAAAAGTGTGTTAGATCAAGCAAAAAATAAAAATTGTTGTTATGAAAAAAGCTACTAGTTTTTCAATGAATGATAACATCTAATGTAAGAGATGAATATCCGTTACACAACTCCAAGTCTCCCCCTAAAGCAGTATTGTTGATGTTTTAGCTTTAAAGTTTTTAAGTTTTAACTACTACTCATAATTTGATGTTCGTACCAAGCCTCCGAAGAATACACGGATTGAACGAATAAGATTCGTTGGTAAGTTTACTTCTTGGAGAAGACAAGTAGAACTTGAGTATGGAAAATCGTTGGCAAGCTGGTTTTGTTGACTAATGAGACTTTATATCAGTGATTAATCCTACTATTTTGATTTATTTGTAATCATTTTTGCATTGAAAATAAAGTTGTTGCAATTTTTTTTTATCTATTTTCCTTTTTTTTTTATGCAATTTTCCTTTTTTAATTTCAATGTTTTGGATCTATTTTTTATTTAGCAAACCAAATTCATAATTACATAACTAAAAAATTAATTCAAAAATATACCTTATTATATTTTTTATTGGTTACTATTTGGATTAATTAATATGAACATTTATGAATTATTAAAAGATTATTAAAATCATTATAAAAATTAAAAATCCTACAACTTTATTATAAATTTCATTTAAAATTTATACTAAATCTTCTAAGAATCTATCACCACGTGTCGACACGTGGCATGCTTTTTTTTTTTTTTTTTTTTTTATAAACTGTCTTTAAGGGCTTTTTTTTAAAGACTTTTGAAATTTTTTTAAAAATTACGTTTAAGGACCTCTTTAAAGAGTTTTTGAAAAATTTTAAAAATAAAAATTTACACGTGCTCTACACGCGCTTTGCGCGTTATAAAAACTAGTAATTACTAAGAAACTAAAAAAGCTTAAGCCAAAAATGAAAGATGAAAGGAAAAGGAAAAGAGAATAAAAATGAAAAAAAAAAGAAAATTATTGTTACCATTACCGTTATGGTAACAACATTTCTTATTCGTTTTGAATGAAAATGAAATTTTCACTTCCGTTTTTCGGATTTCAGAATTCCACTCTCTTTCAAGAGACAAATATAGCTAGAAAGAGGTAAAACTGAGATTCAAGGACCCCCTTACTTACTCGGCCTCCCTTGTTTATAATACTCTGAGGATGAGAGCTTATCTCCTCTTGATCAAATGCACCAAATCAGGAAAGTTACTTGATTTGGTAGGCTGATCTGGTGGGGTCTGGATTTAATCCGTAATTACCTCTCTAGATATTAGGTAATATTCCTTGATTGATTTCAAACGAGTCAACCTAAGATTCTCTCCTGTAACTTTCGATATTTGAATGCTCTTAGATGCGCTAAATCAGGAGAATGACATCTAGTGACGACTAACATCTTCGGGGTAAATATCCTCAGGAATTTGAGGCCCTCATGATTTTCTGTTTTGCAGTTATTGGAAGGTTTATCCTCGAGACCTATTGCGTCGTGCGAAGAACGCTTGATAACGAAGGGAAAAGGAAACTCTATTAGATAGAGACGTTCAACTTTGCATCTGCTTGGAAAGTTCTCTTTTCCTTTTTCTTATGCGAGCAATGGAAGTCAGGGGATTTTTGCATCTGCTTGGAAAGTTCTACTTTCTTTTGGCTATGTGTCATTCTTGCTTACTACTTTTCGTTCTGAGTAATTCTCTCTCTTGATTACTTTTTTTTTTTTTTTAGAGAAAAAAAAATAGAGATACACATTTATCTGGTGCAAGTGTTAAGAAAAGTCCTTGTATTTGGAGTCATGGACAAAAGGTCTTGGTAAGAGTTTTGACCATGTCAACCTTGCTCTCCAAGTAACTAGGCTATATATTTATCTAACTCTCATTACTAGTCTTTCACCTAAGCCTTATACTAACTAACCTTTCTGTTTCCTCAGAGTCTCTTATCTGCAGGGAAAAAAAAAAGGTTTTATTTTCCACAAAATATAGAAATGAGCACCAAATCAAGCCAGCTTCACATTTTGTTCTTCCCATTTTTGGCTCATGGCCACATGATACCCACCATGGACCTGGTCAAACTCTTTGCCTCTCGGGGTTGCAAAACAACCGTGGTCTTAACACCCGTCAACTTGTCCTATTTCTCCAAGGCAATCGAGAGAAGCAGAGGTCTCGGTTTGGATATCGAAGTTGCTCCTCTCAGATTCCCCACCGCAGAAGTAGGATTGCCTGAAGGATGCGAAAACGCCACCTTGCTAACGTCACCAGACATGTTTCCAAAGTTCATCGCCGCCACCACCATGCTGGTACAACCGCTTGAACAAATACTAGTGGAACACCGCCCCGATTGCCTCATCGCGGGCGCTTACTTCCCGTGGGCTACAGATGTCGCAGCCAAATTCGGGATTCCGAGGCTTGTGTTCCACGGAAAAAATTTTTTCTCGATGTCTGCTGGGAAGTGTATGATGGAGTACGAGCCTCACAAGAAGCTGTCATCTGAATCGGAGTCTTTTGTCATTCCTAATTTGCCACACGAGATCACTCTCACAATGGATCAAGTACCATCTCATTTGAGAGAAGGCTCAGAGTGGTATTCTTTTGCGAAAAAAGTAGATGAATCAGAGCTAACAAGCTATGGGGTTATTGTCAACAGCTTCTATGAACTCGAACCCGATTACGCTGATCACTACAGAAGGTTTCTTGGAAGGAAGGCATGGCACATCGGCCCAATTTGTTTGTTGAATAAGGACAGAGAAGACAAGGCACAGAGAGGACCAAAATCCTCCATTGGCGAGCACGAGTGCCTGAACTGGCTAAATTCGAAAGAGCCCAAGTCCGTTGTTTATGTAAGTTTCGGATCTGTAGCAAACTTCAGCGACAAACAACTGATGGAGATTGCGAAGGGGCTTGAGGCTTCAGGGAAGCAATTCATTTGGGTGGTGAAGAAGGAAAAGAGAGAAGGCGTAAGAGAAGAGTGGTTGCCCGAAGGGTTCGAGGAGCGAACGGAAGGAAAGGGACTAATAATAAGAGGCTGGGCACCGCAAGTGATGATTCTCGACCACGAAGCCATCGGAGCATTTGTGACGCATTGTGGTTGGAACTCCGTATCGGAAGGAATCTGCGCGGGGTTGCCAATGGTCACGTGGCCTGGTTCGGCGGAGCAATTCTACAACGAGAAGTTTTTGACACAAATACTTGGAACAGCAATCGGGGTTGGTGCGGTAAAATGGGCAAGATTTGTAGAGGACAGCGTGAAGAGCGAAGCCATAGCGAAAGCCGTAAACAGGATTATGGCAGGAGAAGAGGCAGAGGAGATGAGGGGAAAAGCCAAGGCACTGGCGGAGATGGCAAGGAAGGCTTTTGAAGAAGGCGGATCTTCTTACTCGGATTTGGAGTCGTTGATTGAAGAGTTGAAGCTACGTCAAACTGCTTGAGATCAAGTTCAATTACTGGGTAGAACTACGAGGTCTGTTAAAAGTGGTGTCATAGTAAGTGTGTTCAAGCAAGAAATAAAAATTGCTGTTATAAGATAAGTTACTAGTTTTTCAATGAATGATTACATTTAATGTAAGAGATGAATGTCCGTTACACAGCTCCAAGTCTCCCCCTAAAGGAGTATTATTGATGTTTTAGCTTCAAAGTTTTTAAAACATCAATAAGTGGTTAATTAAAATTTACATGCCTCCGAAAGATACGCGGATTGTAGGAGTAAGATCCGTTGGTGAGTTTACTTCTTAAAGAAGACAAGTCTAAATTGAGTATGGAAAATCGCTGGCAAGTTGGTTTTGTTGACTAATGAGTAATGAGACACGATATCAGTGTTTAATCCTACTTTTCTTTGAGTGGAAGTTGAATTATTTGTTATCATGTTAAGCATTTAAAAATAATGTTGTTGCAATTTTCCTTTCTTAATTTCAATTTATATAGTTCCAGATTTTTATTTAATAAACTACACATTCATATTTACATAATTAAAACATTAATACAAAAATATACCTTATTATATTTTTTTATTGGTTTCTATTTGGATTAATTAATACAAATTATTAATTTAGTTCAAAAAATTTATCTTTTTTTTTTTTCAGGATGCGACTCTCTTTAGGAAAAGTCAGTTTTAAAATTAGGGAAAAGAAAACTCTACGACCTAGATAGAGATGTGTCATTACCACACTTAGAAAATGCAAAATAACAATAATAATAATAAATTAGAGTGATAATCTGGCTCCTTTCCTCCATAACTTACAGAAGTGGAAATAAATTTTGCAATAAATGTACCATCGCCTCTAACACTACTACACAAGGTTTTCCACATTTCTTTAATTTAGAAAATAAAAATAAAAAAAAATTATAATTGTATAGCGTTACATAATAATCTCGTTGTCGACTTATCAAATCTCTTTTTCATTTGTCAAGGAAGGCTTTTGAAGAAGGCGGATCTTCTTACTCGGATTTGGTGTCGTTGATTGAGGATAGTTGAAGCTACGTAAAACTGCTTGAGATCATTTTCATTTTCAATAACTAATTACTTAAGCTATGTTTAAATTTAGAGTCTTGTTTTGTGGATTGAAGTGTAGAATAATACATTAGAATTTACCTCCATCTCCAAAGGTTTGGAGATTTATAGTTGTTAATATTTGTAGTTTTGGTGTGCTAATATTTATATTTTCTAGTTTCTATCTCTCAATCGTTTATAGTCAACAAATACATAAAGGTATCCCGGATGATGTCGGTCCGTCCAATACGAGATGTTTTTGTTAATAAGTACTGAAATGTGTCCTAATAAAGATGTAATAAATAAGAAAGAAGAACTGTCCTGCAAAAAAAAAAAAAAAAGAAAGAAAAAAAAGAAAGAAGAACTAAAATATTTTTTTTTATTTAAAAAAGGTCTTGCAACATAAAAAATTCAAGGGAACCCGGCTCCTAGTTGGAAAGCTCTATTTTTCTTTATGACTCAAATATATCCGAAATAAAGATGTAATAAATAAGAAAGAACTAAAAAAAAAAAAAAAAAAAAAGCTCTTGAAAATTCTATGGAATTCGGCACCTGCTTGGAAAGCTATTACTTTTCTTTCAGTAATTGTCAGTTCTTATTTACTTTTTTTCCTTTTTTACTTGTCTAACTAATATCGAATATTTAGCATTGATTATTTCTAAATTGGTACTGCTTTGTCAATTTGGCACTTTTGTTTTTGTCTTTTCTTAATAATTTTTCTTTCGAACTTAAAAATTTCTACAAATTAATCAACAAATTTAATTAAACGGAAAATGTTTTTTTTTTCTTTATGACCCATTACGTATATAAATTGATAATTTTATAATAAAAATTTATAGCCTTATGATTTACAAAATACGTATGTAATATTGCATGTTCTTCTTTGACATTGATATTGATGTTGCTTTAAATTTTTAATTAGCTAACAAATATGTGAAATTATAATAGTAGTTTGTAAAACAATTTAAATACAGAACAAATGGATAAATAAGGAAAAATACCTCAATAACATAAATACATTATGAGAAATTATAGTGAATACCAAATTTTTAAAACTTAACGTAAGTTATTACCCAATTTTTTAGAAAATGTAACCAACTACTAAAGTAATTCAATTACTTGCATAGTGATAAGTGGTGATAATTCACTTAGTTACCAAAAGCATGTGCAAGTAATTCACAAATTGACTAGAAATTCAATTACTTCAAAAGTTTGACTATTTATTTTTATTGTTATATAAATTCTGCCTACTTCACCCATAAATTATTAATTTATCCATAAATTAATGTTTTAATATTTTATCGATAAACTTATAATTTGATAAATTAATAAATTTTCTTAGTCTCTTTATTATTAATTTATAGAGATTTTACTACCTCCTCTCATGTTGGAATTTTTTTTCTTTGAAAATTTATTTTAGGGAATTAATCTCTGAATCATTCTAAGAATTCTTTAACAATTTTTATATTAGAGTTTATTATCAATATCTATTTGAAAACTATAATAAAAAATCTTATTTTTAACACTTCATTTTAATAAATACTCGATGGTTTGAAAATTATAATAAAAATAGAAAACATCTCAACTACCTGCATATTGGTACGTAATTAATCAACCGCCATATTAATGAGCAAGTAATTAATAAATCAACTAGTATCTTCAAATTCCCTAAAATAGGATGAAGTAGGCAAATACCCAAAATTTATATAACAATAAAAATAAATACCCAAATTTTTGAAGTAATTGAGTTTTTAGTCAATTTATGAATTACTTTTGGTAACAAAGTGAATTACCACCACTTATCACTGTGTAAGTAATTGAATCATTTGGGTGGTTGGTTATATTTTTCAAAAGATTGGGTAATAACTTACATTAAGTTTTAAAAATTGGGTATTCACTGTAATATCTCAAAAAAAAAAACTAGTTTCTTCAATTACTAAAAATATCAGGTATATATTTTTATTGTAGCATCCAATTTAAATAGTTTATTCTACTTCACCCTTACTTAATTAAGTTATCAAGAACAAAATGTAAAGAAAAATGTAAAGAAAAATTACCAAAATGCGATAAGTCAAGAGCCAATAGTGCCAATTAGACTATTTCAACCTTGCCTCCCAAGTAACAAGTCCGTCAACATATCTGTAATTCTCTCTCTAATCTTTTAATAAGCTTCAGAAGAGAATTTTCAGCTTCCTAATATACATCCGTTTGAAGAAGCCTCTTTTTTTTTTTTCCCCTTTCAGACTATGATCAACATGAGCACCAAATCAAGCCAGCTTCACATTTTGTTCTTCCCACTGATGGCTCATGGCCACATGATACCCACCATAGACATGGCCAAACTGTTCGCCTCTCGGGGCTGCAAAACAACCGTAGTCTTAACACCTGTCAACGCATCCTCTTTTGCCAAAGCAATTGAGAGAAGCAGAGATCTCGGTTTGGAAATCGATATCGCTCTTCTTAGATTCCCTGCCTCAGAAGTAGGACTGCCCGAAGGATGCGAAAACTTTCAATTGGCGACGACACAAGAAATGGTGCACAAGTTTTTTGCTGCGACGGCCTTGTTTGAACAACCACTTGAGCAGCTCCTAATGGAATACCGCCCTGACTGCCTCATCGCCGACGTAAGCTTCCCGTGGTCTACAGAAGTTGCAGCCAAATTCGGGATTCCAAGGCTTGTATTCCACGGAACCAATTTTTTGGCGTTGTGTGCTAATACATGTTTGAGGAAGCACGAGCCTCACAAGAAGGCGTCATCTGAATCGGAGCCTTTTGTCATTCCTAATTTGCCGCATGAGATCAAGCTCACTAGGGATCAGGTACCTACCTACTTGAAAGAAGAATCAGAGAAATCTTCTTTAGCAAGAAAAGCCCATGAATCAGAGCTGACGAGCTACGGAGTTGTTGTCAACAGCTACTATGAACTTGAACCCAATTACGCGGACCACTACAGACAGTTTCTTGGAAGAAAGGCATGGCATATTGGCCCGATTTGTTTGTTGAATAAGGACGGAGAAGATAAGGCACAGAGAGGACCACAGTCCTCCATCGGCGAGCACGAGTGCCTGAAATGGCTAAATTCCAAGGAGCCAAAGTCGGTTGTTTATGTATGTTTTGGAACTATGGCACACTTCAACAACGAACAACTAAAGGAGATAGCGAAGGGGCTTGAGGCTTCAGGGAAGCAATTCATTTGGGTGGTGAAGAAGGAAATGCGAGAAGGCGTAAGAGAAGAGTGGTTGCCAGAAGGCTTCGAGGAGCGAGTGGAAGGAAAGGGACTAATAATAAGAGGCTGGGCACCGCAAGTGATGATTCTCGACCATGAAGCTGTCGGAGGATTTGTGACGCACTGTGGTTGGAACTCCATGTCGGAAGGAATTTGCGCGGGATTGCCTATGGTCACGTGGCCTATGGCAGCTGAGCAATTCTACAACGAGAAGCTTGTGACTCAAATACTAGGAATTGGAGTCGGGGTTGGTGTAGAAAAATGGGCTAGATTTGTAGGGGACAGTGTGAAGAGCAATGCCATAGCAAAGGCCGTGAATAGGATTATGTCAGGAGAAGAGGCGGAGGAAATGAGAAGAAAAGTCAAGGCACTCGCGGAAATGGCAAGGAAGGCTTTTGAAGAAGGCGGATCTTCGTACTCGGATTTGGATTCATTAATTGATGAGTTTAAGCTGCGTAGAACTGTTTGAGAACATCTTCAGTCACTATTTACTATGTACCATGTTTCCATTGAGAGTTTGGTATTTTGCAGTGAAAATATAATCATAATGTATTTATGCATTAATATGGTGTAAGACAAGCGTGTTCAAGCAAGAAATAATAAATATATAAATATTAACATAGAACATTCAGTTTTTAGGAGCTTTTGTTGTTTGAAAGATACTAGTTTTTTTCTGATTAATTAGCATCCGTGGTTACAGATGGATAATCTTACAACAGAGCTAGGAGTACCACAAAGGCATTGATGTTTAGATCAAAGTTCATACTTTCTACTACTATTGATAATTACCAAGCCATTTGCCGTTCCTTTTCTTTTTCTAAATTTTTTAACGAGTAATTAATGGTCAATGAGAGTTGGTTTTCTTAACTTGCAGCGAAGGACAAGTAGAATTTAGAGATCAAGAAATTAGATGGAAATTGCAGACTAAGTCAACATTGGCACGTTAAACATAAAGTAATTTGCACCAATAGTTGCTGAATTTTCGTCAAGTATTTTAAGAAATTATTCTTAGTAATTTATATCTTAAATTTACGAAACTTGAATAAATGATGCAAATTAATAACGGGATGTTCAAAATTAAATGTAATTAGACGGAACTGAGATGGCAAAATTGCTAAAAGAAAAAATGCAATGACCATTTGTCAAATCACGACAAATTTGAAAACCACCCAAAATAATCTTTCAAAAAAAAATTGATGTTGGTTATCAATTTAGATCATCTGCAAGTTTTTATAAGTTTACAGTGCCTTTGGTGGGTTGAATTAGATAGGACTGGAAATGATTATTATTTAAGATAAAATTAGATTGAATTGTATTTTAATAATGTCTATGTGTTTGTTATAGTGTTGGATTGTATTGGATTATTATATTTATTTTAAATAAAAATAATTAATTAATCTATTATAAATTATTATTTTTACTTTTATTATATTTTCTAACAATAAAATTATGTAAAATAACATATAAAAGGTGTGGGACCCATCCCTTTTGATTTTATTCCCTTTATCTTATCTTTTACATGGGATTGTTAATCCCATCTCCATATGATTATTTGAGAGAAAATCAAATTATCCTAGAATGCATTAAATATTGGACAAGAATTAATTAGTCCAATCACATCCATTATCATTACCACCAAACGCATCCTTAAAGTACAGTTTATCAAAAATAAATAATAATAAATAAATAATTAAAAAAAAAAAGCAACTTCTCAAATACTGACAAATTTAGAGACTATAGGTGAAATTTTCTGTTAAAAATAAGACCAAAACATCATGTGTAGCCCCAATCATACTTTATCGTTTCTTTTACTAAAACTAATATTAATTTTGTGCGAAATGTCATTTTTACAGCATGATTTTAAAAAATAATCATTATTTCAAATTTTTTTAAAAAATAAGCATTCATAAATTCTGTTGCATTAATGAATATTTAACTTTGAATTAGTTTTACTAAAAAAGTCATTGTACTTAGTATGTCGCGCATTGCCCGCATGACGTAATAGGTCCTAAAGATAAAAATCTCATTGGCTGAATAGGTAAAACTACGAATGCCTCAAAAGCCCGAGGATATTTATGCCGAAGACGTGATTATACGTTATTCTCCTTATTTAGAGCATCTAAGCGCGTTCGGATTCAAATTAATCGAGAGATATTTCTTAATATCTTGTTAAATAATTACGGATTAAATTCAGACCCCATCAAATTGTGTAACTTTCTTGATTTGGTGCATTCGATCTAAGAAGAGGAACCCTAATCCTCTGAATATTATAAATAAGGGATGTCACCTCTTATTGAGGCAGAGCGGTACTGACGATACTTTTTCGTAAGATCCGTATCAGTTTTACAAGTTGATAACGTGTTGACTAAGTTCTAGTACCGACACTTAGAAATTAAAGTTATCCATATTTTCCATACTCCATACTATTATGAGGGGAAAAAAAAACACATTGACTAAGAAAATTTTATTGGTGCACCGAACATGATATTTGTTATTGATGTTTAAACCTTCAAATTTTCATCTATTCGTAGAAAAAATATACGTGGTGCTTGACATTGACGAAGAGCTACATCCTTGAAAAAAAAAAAAAAAAAAGTTTACTAGTTGGTTTTTCTTACGCAAACTTTCCCCCAAAAATGTCTATATAACATATCAACACACTAAGAAGATCAGTCCCAAGTTAGTTGCGGACATCTCGTCGCAAACGAAAATGAGGTTTTTTGCGATCGAGAAGTCTATCGCAAATAGTGTCATTATTTCTAACTGATTTTTCAGTCATAGCTCATCGCCTTTTGTTGTGCTAGTGGGCACTATATAGGGTGAATCTAGTTAGAACGCACTCATATCACACCACACAATTGGAAACCATGGAAGTATGATGATCAAAGATAACTTTTTGGATTTGCCCGTGCACTTAAATGGTAGAAAATATCTACCGAAAAAGAACATTTTCTAGAATGTCAAATCTTCAGTCATAAATGTCATTGATATTTTTCCATTCAATAGTCAGAATGTAATGCTGACTGCTCTTCCTCATTAATTCTTGACAAATTGACTCCCATAGGCCATAGCAATATTTCACAATGGACAAACCAATAGACTTTTCTTTCTGGCTAAAAATTTAAACTGAACGCTTCGTGCCACTTGTCGTGTGACGTAAGAGATTATGTAACTATTCACTTTCGCAGGAATAGATGCTACTTGTTCATTGGCTAACGAGTAGACAAATGTTCTTTTTCTGTCCACCGTTAATGAATTTGTATTTTAAAGAATTTGCACTTTTTGTGGACACTTCTAAATGAATTAAATCCACAAAAAATTAAGAAATTTCCTTATCGAACTCATCAGCAGCGCATTGATAGGATCGACGTTAGTCGGCAAAGCCAAACTCTCTTGTTTTTTTCCTTTGTTTAATAAAGCTCACAAGAGCAAACCACAGTGTCCTATAGTGGCAGAGCAAGTCACAAGAGCAAAACTTATTTATTCCATTTGGTGCCTCAAAACCTGAGAAACCAATTCTGATTGATTCTTATCCTCAGAATGGGAAGCAACGAAAGCGAAGAGCAGCTTCACATAGCTTTTCTTCCCTTTCATGGCTCAAGGCCATCTCATACCAGCCATAGACATGGCCAAGCTCTTCGCTTCACGCGGCCACAGATCGACCATCATCACCACCTCCTACTTCGCCGCTTTCCTGTCGAAAACGGTCCTCAGCGCCGAAATCGACGTCGTAACGATAACAGGTCCCGGCTTCGGAGGCCGGGCTGTCCGAGGACGTCGACAGCGTGCACAAGTGCACGACGCCGGATATGCAGCAGCAGTTCTACGCGGCCTGCGGCCTGCTTGGGCCGCAGACCGCGGAGATCCTGCGGCGCTGCCGCCCCGACTGCCTTGTCGCCGACATGTTCTTCCCGTGGGTTGTGGACGTAGCAGATGAGCTCGGCGTCCCCACGCTCGCCTT
Organism: Boehmeria nivea var. tenacissima; assembly: GCA_018132145.1. NCBI lineage: Eukaryota > Viridiplantae > Streptophyta > Magnoliopsida > Rosales > Urticaceae > Boehmeria > Boehmeria nivea. The sequence goes on along the minus strand of CM030878.1, from coordinate 15,861,906 downwards.
CCACGGCACGTCGTGTTTCTCGCAGTGCGTTTCGCTGTCGATATATCTCAACAAGCCACACGATAAGGTTTCGTCGGATTCCGAGGTCTTCTTAGTCCCCGATTTGCCGGACGAGATCGAGCTCACGAGAAGCCGACTGCCTGAATTCATCAAGGAAGACGACGGGAGCGTTCTCGCGAACTTGTTCAAGGAGATGAAGAAGATAGAGCCGAGATACTACGGGGTTCTGGTGAACAGCTTCCGCGAGCTCGAACCGGGCTATCCGGAGTGTTTCCGGGATGGCTTCGGGAGGAAGGCTTGGCACATCGGCCCGCTTTTCTTGTACGAAAAGGGGAAAGAGGGGAAGGCGGAGAGAGGAATGGACGCTTCTGTTGATGGAAACGTGTGCTTGAAGTGGCTCGACTCGAAGAATCCCAATTCTGTCATTTACGTCAATTTTGGGAGCGTGGCGAACTTCAACGACGAGCAGCTTATGGAGATCGCGGCTGGCCTTGAGGCCTCGGGGCAGCAGTTCGTTTGGGCCGTGAAGAGGGAGAAGCGAGAAGGGGTCAAAGAGGAGTGGTTGCCGGATGGATTCGAAGAGAGAGTGGAAGGAAAGGGGCTGATTGTAAGAGGTTGGGCGCCGCAAGTGCTAATCCTCGAGCACAAAGCGGTGGGGGGATTCGTGACGCATTGCGGTTGGAACTCGACTCTGGAGAGCGTGTGTGCCGGTGTGCCTATGGTGACTTGGCCGGTGTCGGCGGAGCAGTTCTACAACGAGAAGTTGGTGGCGAAAGTGCTTAGGATTGGGACCGAAGTTGGCGCGAAGAAGTGGAAGAGGTTGGTGGGGGACTTTGTGAGGAGGGAGGCTATAGAGAAGGCCGTGAGAAGGGTTATGGTAGGAGAAGAGGCAGAGGAAATGAGAAGCAGAGTTAGCAGATACGCGGAAATGGCGAAAAGAGCCGTCGAAGAAGGAGGATCGTCGGTGTCGGATTTGAATAAATTGTTTGAAGATCTTAGGTTGAAGCGCGAGGCTCGCAATTCAAGTTAGGAAGGTTTTTTGTTTTTTTGTTTTTTTTGTGGGGTACGAGTAGTAGAAATATGTGTTTTTGTTTTGCAAGTAGAAGAAATCTTCTTGTATGGATTTTTTTTTTTTTTTTTTTATGCTAGTGGGGGGGGGGGGGGGGGGGGGGGGGGGGGGATGGGGGCGTGTTTTGTTTTGCAATGCATGATTGAGTTTGCCAGTTCCATAAGGTGATATGAATGCTCATGGAGCTCAAAGAGATTACATTGTGCTGCGAAAGTTATCTGCTAAAACATAACAAATCAAAATACAGCTCCGGTGTTGTTAGAAGTTGGAACAAAAAAATCTCAAAAGACAAATTACTGACTAATTATGAAACTCTCAAAATTATTATTTAATATAATTTCTCATAATTAAACACACATATTACATATCACATACACGGTACACCACCATAATAAACACACGTACGAAAACAAACAAGAGCTCTTTCAACACACAAGAAGACCACTTTTTTCCCATACATATGACCACAATGACATCGCTTCAAACGTCTGTTTATTCAATCCCCTCATTTTTTACACGTTCACGATCAAGGCATCCTCAGAGATCAGTCTTAATAGCCCTGATATCCTCAGCAGAGGCATTATTAGTAGTACGCTCTTCCTCAATCCCAATGACCTTCGGTTGCCTCCTCTTTTCCTCGGCGAGCTTGGGCACAGTGATCCTCAGAACCCCATTCTCGAGGCGAGCTCTGATCCGGTCCAGATCGGCGTTCCCGGGCATCCTGAACTGCCTCCAGAACTTGCAGGCGATCCTCTCGGCGCGGTGCCACTTGTCGCCCTCGCCGTCGCTCTCGATCTCGCTTCTCCGCTCGCCGCTGATCCTGAGCACGCGGTTCTCCTCCACCTCCACCTTCACGTCCTCGCGCGACATCCCGGGCACGTCGAGCTCGATCACGTGCGCCTCCGGGGTCTCCTTCCAGTCGGCACGTGCCAGCGCCAGCGTGTTGTGGTGGTGGTCCGACGATGACGATCTGGGGATCGCCATGGGTGTCTGCTCCAGGATTCTGAAGGGGTCGTCGTAGGGGAAAATGTTGTCGTTTGTCATCATGTCCCATAGAGACCTTGTGTAGGGGACTAAGGCTGAGCTTTGGGTTGATAGGACTGAGATCAACACAAGAGGAACTATAACTAGTAGCTTAGAGTTGGCCATTTTTATTTTTATTTTTTTGTCGAGGGACGGTGTAGCAAAATTGTGAAGGGAAAATGTGTGTTTAAGAAGGTTGTTTTTATATCTATGACTATGTGACGAGGCTTTTCTTTTTGCTTTGCTTGCTTGCTTGCTTGATTGTGAGTGGTTTTAGTGTTTGCGGGGATGTGTTTATATATAAACACGGTGGACTGGTTTGTGGCATTTGGATTTTGTTTGTTTTTATTTATTTTTTTTTTTTCTCTTCTGGATTGTTCTTGTGTTTTCCCGTGGAAAAATCAGGACACTAACTCTGGTGGAATCTAGAGTTTGTAGGGGTACTTTATTTATTATTATTATTATTGTAATTTCAATTTTATTTGGTATATATCAATTCTCTATATCAAACTTACATGAATGTTCGAGAGTTGGATCTGTAAACTAAATTCATGGACACATGGATGGAACGTTCCACATGGAGGACGAGTAATATAACAGTTTTAACTTTTTAGTGTGTTTGATATCACTTTAATATTTTTATTTTAAACAAAAAAAAGTGTAATTTTACGTTTTCTATTGTTTTTTTTTAATTGAAAATATATTTTCAAAAAATAGAGGAAATAAAAATTCTTGTTCTCAAATTTTTTTTAAACAAAACATTGAATCTTAAAAACTTTTTTTTTGGTATATTTTCTCAATTCTACACACTCACCATACTTCGTCTTTATGTTATTTTATCTTTTCACTCCTTCTCTATCGGTTACAAACTATCATTTTGTGCGTTTTATTTTTAACAACAAATAACAAATAGTGATTACTGAACATATTTTGTGTTTTTAAAAATTTTGTAAACAAAATATCAAAAATACTTCTAAAATTTTGTTTTTAAAAACAAGAAGCAAAAATATTATCAAACATAGTAGTTTTTTAACCAATTTTTAAGTTATGCTATGTAAATTTTTTAGGCATCGGATACGTTTTTAATTAAAATTTTAATGAAATTTAATAAATTTATGTAAAAAATAATAATTCAAAAAAGAAAAGAAATTGAATAAAATTTTGAAATGAGGGTGATTTGTCAATTTTTAAACGAAAATTGTCAATTTATAGTGATTTGTCTAAAATAAGAGTACGAAATGCAAAAAATAAAAAGTGTAGGGGCAAATTGTCATATCTCATGTAAGTTAGTTGCCACTAGTGCAAAAACTCTTGTTTTTATTTTTATTTTTATTTTTATTCTTGGGGTTCAAGCTCGCACACAAAAGCAAACTACAGTTTCATAGTAAAAGACAAAAGCAGTGTCATAGTAGAAGACAAAAGCAAAACTTGTTTTTTTGCCAACTAGCCTCCCACAATTTTGATTGTTCCTTCACACACACAACTCAGTTGGAGTCTTATCCCATCTTCAGTCCGAATGGGAAGCAACAAAACCCATGAAGACGAGCTTCACTTCTTCTTCTTCCCTTTCATGGCACAAGGCCACCTCATACCAGCCATAGACATGGCCAAGCTCTTCGCTTCTCGCGGCCACAGATCCACCATCGTCACCACCTCTCACTACTCGCACTTCTTGTCCAAAACGCTCCCAAAAAGCGGAGACTTCGCGGCCCGAATCGACGTCGTCGCCGTCAGAATCCCTTGCTCGGACGTCGGGTTGCGGGAAGGGATCGAGAGCCTCCACATGGCCGAGACCTTCGAAGAGCAGCTGGGGTTCTTCAAAGCCACGGGGCTGCTCGGCCCGCAGCTCGACGAGCTGCTGAGAAGGCACCGCCCCGACTGCCTCGTCGCCGACACGTTCTTCCCGTGGGCCACGGGCGTAGCCGCGGGGCTCGGCGTCCCGCGGCTCGTCTTCCACGGCACATCTTACTTCGCTCTCTGCGCCACTCTCTCCGTGTTCCTTCACAGGCCGCACGAGAAGGCCGCGTCAGATTCGGAGCCTTTTGCGATCCCGCAACTGCCAGACGAGATATTGTTCACGCGGGACAAGATTCCGGATTTCGTGAAAGACGACGGAGATCGTCCAGAGAGCGAGTTCGCGAAGATTTACAAGGCCACGAAGGAAGCGGACCTGACGAGCTATGGGGTTCTAGTGAATAGCTTTTACGAGCTCGAACCGGCTTACGCCGAGTGCTACACCGGGGTTCTGGGGGTCAACAAAGCGTGGCATATTGGCCCGCTTTTCTTGTACGGTGAAGAGAGAGCGGGGAGAGGAATGGAGGCCTCCATTGACGAGCACGAGTGCTTGAAGTGGCTCGACTCGAAGGACGCTGATTCCGTAGTTTATGTTTGCTTCGGGAGCTTGTCGAACTTCAGCGACGCACAACTGATGGAGATCGCGGCGGGGCTCGAGGCCTCGGGGAAGGACTTCGTGTGGGTTGTGAAGAAGGAGAAGGAGGAGCGAGAAGGGAGCGAGGGAGGAGAGTGGCTGCCGGAGGGATTCGAGGAGAGAGTGGAAGGGAAGGGGCTAATCATCAGGGGCTGGGCGCCGCAAGTGATGATTCTGGAGCACAAGGCGGTGGGAGGGTTCGTGACGCACTGCGGTTGGAACTCGACTCTCGAAGGGGTGTGCGCGGGGGTGCCGATGGCGACGTGGCCGGTGTTTGCGGAGCAATTCTACAACGAGAAGTTGGTGGCTCAAGTGCTGGGGATTGGGGTGGAGGTTGGTGTCACGAAATGGTCGAGAGATTCGGGGGATTTCGTGACAAGGGAAGTTGTGGAGAGAGTGGTGAGGAGGGTTATGGAGGGAGAGGAGGCAGAGGAAATGAGGAGCAAGGCGAAGAGGCTTGCGGGAATGGCGAGAAGGGCTATCGAGGAAGGCGGGTCGTCTTACTTGGACTTGAATGACTTGTTTGAAGATTTGATATCGTTTCGAAAAACTCGTAACTAATTTTACTCTTTTTTTTTTTTTTGTTTTTTAAATTATGTTCGTCGATAGTCAAAAAATGTTTTGATCATAGTGTATGATGATGTGATAATTTTGTTACACTTATGAATGTATCCGGTGATGTGCTATGGATAGTAATAAATATGCAATTTTTATTTAGTTTTAGTCAAATAAGATCATTTATTATCTAAAATGAAACATCATCAATTTTTTTACATACTCTATTTTATGAGAGAGAAATTTTAGAAAAATCTTCAATAACATTGAGCATGAAAATCTGATTAGGGTATCAAACATGATACGTAGGAACCCGATCTATTATTCTCAGATTGATCTTATATTGCTGTGTTTTATAATAAGATTTTGTTCCCTATTATTTTGGTAATCATATTTATACATTATCTTCCTTAGCTTAATGTCAGATTCTTGTTGTTTGCATAACAATGAGAAAACCAATTTAGAAACAGCAGATCTTGATTAGTTTTTAATTTGACCATCTAATTTTCTTCAAATCAGTGAAAATTTCACAGGATTCGATGTTAACAGAGATTTACTTCTAAAAGAAAGAAAACCTCAGTCTATTGATTTTCCCTGCACAAAAGAATGTCTATATATAATATGTCAACCGGGGGCGAATCTAGTAGAACTTACCACTAATATACGTTCCAAACAATTAATTGTATCACACTATACTATTGGAAAATGTGAAATATGGTAAAATCATACGTGATTGTATAAGAATTTTTTTTTTTTTTGGGATATGCATGTGTACTAAGATGGTAAAAAATATCTACCGGTAAAGAACATTTTAAATTTTAGATCCTTACAAAATGTGAAATGTTAGAATTACATTATTGTTTCGGGCTTTTGGAGATAAAAATCATAATTCGTTTCCGTTAAATTGTTCAAGTGTAACGCTTACTGTTACGACTCTTCCAACTTTTGTCAATTGACTCTCGTAACACTCTACATTGGAGATATAATAGTTTTTTTTTTTTTTTCCGGCTTAAGATTCATTTTTGCCCTATAAAGCGAAAGCTTTAGCCCATTAATCTTGTGACGTAAGAGACTATGTTTTTTGCAAACATACGTAAGAGATTATGTAAAATAAGAAGAGAGCAAGATGTCTTTTGTACATTAAAGGTGCTTTTTGTTCATTGGCTTACAAGGAGACACCAATGTTATTTACGGTCCATTCAAACACAACTGAAAAATAATAAAACATATTCTTTTATCGACTAAAAAAAAAAAAAGCTTCTCGAAATCCGCCTTGAATAACAAGAAGACAATTCCGAATTGGTCTCGTCAAGTAGCGTGAGAATAGGATCGATATTAAGTCAGCAAAGCAATAATACTTTTTAGTTTCTTTTTTTCCTTGTCCAAGCCACAAAAGCAAACAGTATATATAGTGTCTCAGTGGAAGAGAGTTAGGGACAGAACTTATTTATTCCCCAAGAAGCCTCAAAACCTGAGAAATCCCATTTCGATCAGAGTCTAAACACATATTCACCAATTTCTCAGAATGGGAAACGAAAGCGAAGAGCAGCTTCACATAGCTTTCTTCCCTTTCATGGCTCAAGGCCATCTCATACCAGCCATAGACATGGCCAAGCTCTTCGCCTCACGCGGCCACAGATCAACCATCATCACCACCTCCTACTTCGCCCCTTTCTTGTCGAAAACGGTCCGTAACGGCTCGGCTTTCGGCGCCCAAATCGACGTCCTCACGGTGAAAGTCCCGGCCGTGGAGGCCGGGCTGCCCGAGGACGTCGACAGCGTGCACAAATGCACGACACCCGACATGCAGCAGAAGTTCTTCGTGGCCTGCGGACTGCTCGGCCCGCAGACCGCGGATATCCTGCAGCGCTGCCGCCCGGACTGCCTCGTCGCCGACATGTTTTTTCCCTGGGCTGCAGACGCCACGGCCGGGCTCGGCGTTCCCACACTCATCTTCCATGGCACGTCGTGCTTCTCGCTGTGCGCGGCGCTGTCCGTGTTTCTCTACCAGCCCCACGCGAAGGTTTCGTCAGATTCCGAGGTCTTTGTTATCCCTAACTTGCCGGACGAGATCGAGTTCACGAGGAGCCGAGTCCCGGACTTCGTTAAGGAAGATGACGGGAGCGAGATCGTGAAGCTGTTCAAGGAGTTGAGGAAGATGGAGTCGAGATACTACGGGGTTCTGGTGAACAGCTTCCGCGAGCTCGAACCGGGCTACCCGGAGTGTTACCGGGATGGTTTCGGGAGGAAGGCTTGGCACATCGGCCCGCTTCTCTTGCACGAAAAGGGGAAAGAGGGGAAGGCGGAGAGAGGAATGGACGCTTCTGTCGATGGCAACGAGTGCTTGAAGTGGCTCGACTCGAAGAAACCCGACTCGGTCATTTATGTTAGCTTCGGGAGCATTGCGAGCTTCAACGACGAGCAGCTTAAGGAAATCGCGGCCGGCCTTGAGGCCTCGGGGAAGCAATTTGTCTGGGTCGTAAAGAGGGAGAGGCGAGAAGGGGTCAAAGAGGAGTGGTTGCCGGATGGATTTGAAGAGAGAGTGGAAGGAAAGGGGCTAATTGTAAGAGGTTGGGCACCGCAAGTGCTAGTCCTAGAGCACAAAGCGGTGGGGGGGTTCGTGACGCATTGTGGTTGGAACTCAACTCTGGAAAGCGTGTGTGCCGGTGTGCCTATGGTGACTTGGCCGGTGTCGGCGGAGCAGTTCTACAACGAGAAGTTGGTGGCGAAAGTGCTTAGGATTGGGACCGAAGTTGGCGCGAAGAAGTGGAAGAGGTTGGTGGGGGACTTTGTGAGGAGAGAGGCTATAGACAAGGCTGTGAGAAGGGTAATGGAAGGAGAAGAGGCAGAGGAAATGAGAAGCAGAGTCAGGAAATTGGCACAAATGGCGAAGAGTGCCATTGCTGAAGGAGGATCGTCTGTGTCGGATTTGAATGAATTGTTTGAAGATCTGAGGTTGAAGCGCATAGCTCGTAATTCAAGTTAGATGAATATTTGTAGTGTTTGGAAATTCCGGTTGTTTTTAGGTCTAGATTTTTTTTTCTCTTATGGTTGTAATACATGTGTTTGCCAAGATCTTTAGGTGATCACGAATGTGATAGTGAAACTACATTAATGCAATGGGAAAAGAAATCTGCTTGCTCCATTGGTTGTCCTTACGGTTTCCTTTCAATCACGAAGTTACGGTTGGTCGTTCCAATCGTGACAATTTACCCACTTTTATTTAAAAAATAAATGAGAGACAGTTAAGTAGGACAGTAGATTTCTTTTCATGTAATGGTAATTGAAGCTCACATCCTCTATTCCTTTTTTCTATCTCATTCTCTATTCCTCTAAATGATATTACAACAACTCATCAAAATTAGATGATTATAAAAATCTTATGATGATTCTGAATATTTTATTACAAAATTATAACAAAATTAGATGATTATAAAAATCTTATGATGATTCTGAATATTTTATTACAAAATTATAATGTAAATCCATAAATATTTAATTAATTTTTTTAATATCCTATTTGGATTTGGTTCTCATATTACAAATTTGAAGTGTTTTCATTGCAAAATAAATAATTATGAATATCTAATTACAAAATTATAACTTAAATTCGTAGTCTGATATATTTGATTAATTTTTTAATATAATATTCAGATTTGATTATCATATTACATATTGGATTGCTTATATTTTACGTGAAAATTGAATTACAAGTATATATAGATACAAAATAAACCCAAACTCGGATGGGTGATCCAAAACTGATAAAGAATAGTATAATAGTCTAATAAAAAATACCACATAAGTTTAATGAATTATTGTGATAATATTTGTTTGTTGTAGTATATAATAATATAATATGGTGTTGTAATGCGATGTAATTTTTTCATTCAAGTCTAACTTGGTATTGGATTATGGTACAAGTGTAAGCTGTACTGGTCGGGCGGATCGAGTTTGCCCACAAACAAAGAGGGCCGTATGATCTTAGAGCCTGGGCTAGCCCTACCATTAGGTTAGCAGGCTGGGTCAAAACATCACAGTTGCCCAACATACTATTCTTCTTACTTTACGCTTCAATATGGGTAGATTAGTGAAATAGGTCATTTTGAAAACTACTTATTAAATTTTATCTAGTGTTTTAAAAAAAATTTAAAAAAATATGAATAGTCTAAGTATAAGATGTATAGATTTTCTATCACGTTAGGCAAATGGCTATTTTTTTAATTTCTCTTGTACCATATGTGTATATTGTGTAAATTAGTTTGTAAACGTATAAGATTTTATAACTATTTGATTGATGATTGGGGACAACAAAGCCTAGCGGAAATTACACGACCTATATTTTATCAAACAAGTCAAATTATTCTTGATGGACATGGTTATTTACTTATAGTTTAATAAACTATTTTGTTTAATAGCCAATAAAAATCAGGTGATAAAGTCGTGTTTTTCATGGAAGAAGTGAATAGAAACGCAGATGAGACATAATTGAGATGGCGCTGGCTGGTTTATGGTCCCAGTTCTGACTATGCTGGCGAATACATGACACCTAAGTCCTTTTTTTCCCCCCTTGAAAATTTCAATTAATATATGTAATGAATGTCCTATATACATCACCAGACTCTCATAAAAAAATTTATTAAAAAAAAAAAAGAACAAAACTAATAAGAAATATACTAAGGACATAGGCGTGAACACTCCTCAACTAATAAATATCAAGAGCTATCCTCACTGAATCACCGTCCAACAAACCTAACAGCCTATAGTATCCGAACTAAAAAAAGAAAAAAGAAATTACCAATTGGGGTTTTCTCTTTCTGTAGCTAGAAATCACAAGTTGCTTATAATTAATGTATGGGCGTTATTTGGTACATATATAATTTCCTATTACGATGAACGTCAGCCAAATCCATTCGATCGATTTCTTTCGCGGATGCAACATGGGGCCAATGTCGGCGGAGCAATTTCATAGTTTCTCACTTTTTTCTGATGTAAAAAGTTAATATTTGCAGATGTTTTATCAGAATTTGAAAAGTTTAATTCTAACAGAGTTAATGTAGGTTAACATTAAATTTAGAATTAAAAACGAGTTGATGACGTGCCAAAAAATATTGAGGGGACAGAGGAGAGGAATCTAGGAGGTGTAATTGAGTTAAGCTTTAAAAAGTTTAACTTGGCTCATCAAGAAATTTTTTAGCTTGAGTTTAACAAGAGACATGGGAATCAAGTTTTGAAAAACTTAAATTTGGCTCGTTATGAAATTTTTCGATAAGAATTAACTTTTTGAAAAAATTTGAGCTTGTTCGAAGACATGACTCGATTAAGAAACTCAATCAAGTTTGAGAGCTCAAACTCGATTTGAGGTCGGACTCAAATTGAGGCCAATTAGAAGTTGATTTGAGTTTGAGCTCGTTTCAACCTCGAAGTTTGACTCGCCTCTATGACAGAGTGGAACAAAAAACGAATCTTTATCTCCGAATAACTTGTGAGCTGGCGGGGTTCGTTTGCACTACCAAAGAAGATCTGAAGATGATGATAAATCATAAATCCCGATATGTGAAAAAAACAAAAAAACAAAACACCTGGCAAGACAACATGAGGTCATTCCGAGTCCATTAGTCCTGTTTCCCAAGCACAAGTCGTCATTGATGAGCTCATCAATCGGTCGATACTGTGATCAAAGTCAATTCCCCCTTCCCATTCTCATCTCAGTTCTCAACTTACCCAATTTATATCTTCTTCTCCCTTTTGGCTCTGCCTTTAGATTCCAAAACCCATTAATCTCAAGTCTCAACCTATCGTTCTTCCCCAACGAGAAAAAACCACGATGAGCTCCGATCTCCACATCCTCTTCGTCCCTCTAATGGCACAAGGCCACATGATACCAACTCTAGACATTGCCAGGCTCTTCTCAGCCAGAGGCGTCAAAGCCACCATCGTCACGACCCCTCTCAACGCCCCTCTCTTCTCCAAGGCGCTGAATTCCGCCGCCAACATCGCCCTCCGAGTCCTCGACTTCCCCGCCAAGCAAGCCGGCCTGCCCGAGGGCTTCGAGAACCTCGACATGGTGTCGGAGCCCGATCACCCCCGCAAGTTCTTCCACGCCGCGTCGCTTCTGCGCGGGCAGCTCGACGAGGCCCTGCGCGAGCTGCGGCCCCACGCGCTCGTCGCCGACGTCTTCTTCACGTGGGCGACGGATCTCGCCGCGAAGCACGCCATTCCCGGAATCCTGTTTCACGGCACTAGCTTCATCTCCATGTGTTGCATACACAGCTTGTCGGCCCACAAGCCTTACGAGAGCGTAGCCTCCGACGACGAGCAATTCGTCCTCCCCGGCTTGCCCGATCAGATCAAGCTGACCCGGATGCAGATTCCGGACAACTTGAGGCTCGGCTTCGAGAACGATTTCACGAAAATGATTGACGCGGCGATAGCGGGAGAGGCGAGAAGCTACGGCATGATTGTCAACAGCTTCTACGAGCTCGAGCCGGCCTACGCCGATCATTACCGGAAGGTCATGGGGCGAAAGGCGTGGCACGTCGGCCCGGTCTCTCTCTGCAACAAGGACAACGAAGAGAAAGCCCGGCGGGGCAAAGAAGCCGCGATCGACGAGCACGAGTGCTTGAAATGGCTCGATTCGAAGAAGCCGGACTCGGTTGTTTACATGTGCTTCGGGACAAACGCGAGCTTCTCGGCTTCTCAATTGCGCGAAATTGCGACCGGCCTCGAGGCCTCGGGTCAGGACTTCATCTGGGTAGTGAGGAAGGGGAAGAATAAGGAGAGCCAGGGCGATGGAGAAGAGTGGTTGCCTGAAGGGTTTGAGGAGAGAATTCAAGGGAAGGGACTAATCATAAGAGGTTGGGCTCCGCAAGTGCTCATACTCGACCACAAGGCCGTGGGAGGGTTCGTGACGCACTGCGGGTGGAACTCGATGCTGGAAGGGGTCAGCGCGGGGCTCCCGATGGTTACGTGGCCGATATTCGCAGAGCAATTCTACAACGAGAAGCTGATTACAGAGGTCGTGAGGACGGGGGTCGGCGTTGGCGCCCGAAAGTGGGCTAGGTTGGTGGGAGACTATGTGAAGAGCGAGCAGGTTGCGCGTGCGCTGAAGGAGGTGATGGCCGGGGAGAGGTCGGAGGAAATGAGGGCCCGAGCGAGGGCGCTCGGGGAAACGGCGCGGAGGGCTTTGGAAGAGGGGGGATCGTCGTATACGGATTTGGGAAATTTGATAGAAGATTTGAAGTCGCGTTCGAACAAACATGGTTGATATTTTTCTGTTGTTCTAGGTGAATTTGAATTGTAGGTCGAAAGCAAAGCATTGTATTGTGTCATTGTGTGTAGACTATTATACGTTCATCTCTTGTTGTAATATGAATATTGTATTCTAAATCCATAATATTCACTGTACGAGTGAGTACAGTGAGAAACTTTATGGTTTCTACTAATATCTTTCACATTTTATACTTAAAAACAGAGTAAAATTCAAAAAGAGGAAGAAGAACAATGTTCATCAAAACACACTGTTTAGCAGAGTCCTTAAGATAGTTTAAACATGTGAACCCACATCTAATTTTATGAAAATACAGAGGTATAAAACTTCTCTAGTCAATGTTCATGACCCAAGTAGGCTCTATATAGTGAAATTTTTCGACAAAGGATTTGTATGCAATAAACCCAGCGAGGTCCAAGCAAACACCATGGAATATATGCCCACAGAGCAAGCTTGTAAAACCTCTCTCTCCACGCTTGTAACTCTGCAGGCAAAAAATTTGAAACTTTAGGCCCCTTTTCTTGTATGAAATACATGTCGAATCGAAGCTTCAGTTACTAACTACCACGCGCTGTTGTTTAGCTCGTATATCCAAACTGATAATTTACAGTCCATATTGATGATTTCCATATACTAAATAAAAGTTTGTGGTCAATTTGGCAAGGTGTCTCATATTGCAAAATACCGTGTGAAAAAGCCGAGTTATTTTGAGTGGAATGCTAGGACTGATACAACACTAGTTTGGCGAAGATTCGAAAGGAGCAACACTATTTTGCTGATACGTTAATATGAAAAGCAAAGTATACCTATACTCATTATGTATAGCTCAGTTATGCCGTTTAGAATTGCCCTTCAATTCACAATAGTATGATCATTCGCGCAGATGCATAGGAACAACATGCTAATTCTATTTATAAGAAGCAAGTAAAGCGGAATTAGTAGGTTAAAGAAAGTTAAAAAGAAAGCCTCGGAAATAGATTTACGACGCATCAAGGTTGAAAAAGCAACATGATCATAGTGATCCAAGACTTCTATACCCCAAAACCCTTGTGAGGACCTGAAAATGCATCCTAAATGAGACAAGTCAGTCTAGTCTAAGTACTCTTTTTGCTCGGGACGACGATGATGTTCCGCGATAAAAGGGCAGTTCAAAGGAGTTCGAAGTCAAGGGAACGCCAATAGTTTAACAAGAAAGTGTTGCTAATATTGTTAAGATCTTTCATGCATTTAAGTTAGACGGTTTTGTTTGCTCAAGTAGTAATCTGGCTAGCTAGGAACTATGGTGTGCAAAAGTTAAGGGAAAAGGATTAAAGAAGTATTCAGTCTTGGGTTTTTTTTTTTTTTTTTTTTGACTTTAACCAATTGAATTTTGGAGCTTTATGTTCTTGATTATCAATAGATTTAAATCTCAAAACCTTCTAATCTGTATCGTGGTTGTTCTGAATGTGCTTAATACCCTGAAACTTGATTTGTTTCGTACCATTATTGTTCTGTGAGAGGTTGGCTGTTTCTCTAATTGATGTGTGTAATGTAACATATAGCAGCAAAACCACTCTCATATATAAGAAAATGTTTTCAGAAAATGATAACAATATTTGTAGAGGAAGAATCCTTACTATATAGATTGCGAATAAGGGTGCTGAAACAGTGCTTTCATGTGTTTTGGTCGAAACGCACGTTTAACCTTGTTTTATAATTTTTCCTGGTACACAACGGTCTCTTTTAGGGTTTTTGTGTAATTTTTTTGGAGATTTTCCGTAAATTCTCAAATACTATTGCAATTTCTTATTTTCTCTCATATTTTTTAAAATTTTTTGTTTCAATCATTTAAAAATTCATTTTTTTAAAAAGATTAAATTGTAGAGTTACTATGTGCATGTTAGATTTAGTGTTTCTGGATTTGCAGGCAAAAAATCTCATGGTTATTTGAGCTAGTTTTCATGTTATGAGAAGTGGATCTTAATTTATTCTCGCACAGTCAATAGTTTATTCTAAACATAATTGCTCACAGTAATTAATGTTTAATGTATAAGCCTAAACACAAAACAAAACCTTCTAATCCACATGCGTTACAATTGGCTCCATTATGTTTAGAATATTGTGATTAAAAAAAAATGAGATACCACATTACTGTCTTACCTAAGCGAAGAAATGCCTCATTATTGGATTCTAATTTAAGAACATTTTAGATGGAGAAAACTAAACGTAGCAGATTAATGGGGAAGAAATACCAATACATTATTTTTTTTTTCCTCTTTTTCTAGGGACTCTAAAATATGTTACCCTAGAGTAAAATTAGTTTGGACATTTGAATGCAAGCATAGTTAGGCAAACTTTTGCATGTGACCACATTATGAAATTTAACTAATCATGTTAAATTATGAAAATTTAAAGGTGCTTGTCTCTAAACCCACTAAAGTTGCTACAGATGATGTGGGCCTAATAAAAGAACTAAGAAGCACTATAATGACTTACTTTGTTATAATTATTTTTCAAATTAATCAATTAGCAGAGGTTGAGACTTGAGATTCCCATCGCATTGTAAAGCATTCCAGGCTTTGTATATAATGTCTCATTAAAAAGAAAAGAAAAACATAGTGCTTGGGAAAAGTATGTTCTTTTAACTAATCTCAAAGATAATGCTCTTGAGAAAAATAAAAATAAAAAAGAGAGAAACACTCTAAAAGTCTAAACAGGTACAACAAGGCATATATGCTTATAATGACTTTCTTTAAAGTTTTCTAATTTCTATGGATGTGAAGCGCACTCTAACCTACCAAGTAATCATTCAAAATTTTATAATTGCCCTCTCATAATATTAATATATATACATATACATATACACATATTATATTATATTTTACAAGATAGCATGGATCTCTCTCTTGTCCGGCCCAAGTAGATTCACATATTGTTCTTTTGAAAGAATAGAAAATTTCAAAAAAAAAAAATTTTTTTGAATGGAAATACACAACGTGTGTTGCTGATTATAAGTTGTTGTCCTTGGTTGGTGTCTTGTGGAGAGTGTTGAAACTGAAATTCTTAAAGAGATCAGAGCTGTAGCTATAACTATAAAATCAAGTAGTGGATTTTCTTTGTATTGGAAGTACTTATAAGCCTAAATAAATTCCTAATAGCCTACAGAGCACGATGTGATATATTAATATGACCTGATCGGTTGCTGGGTAGGGGTCTATCTGTAACTTGAATGTATGTGTTTGTATGAATGTATTTATAATGCCAATCAAAACATCGATGAAGATATGACTTATTTATATACCCATTTTAAACACTCAAAAGTTCTCACAAAAATTGTTACCAAGAATGAAACTTAGCGGTCAAAAGTAATTTTAGAATTTACGTCTATTTAAATGTTATTTTAGTCACAAAATATTTATTTTTCCAAAATTGAAAAAAAAAATTCATAACAAATTATATTACTAAAAAATGAAATAATAATAATATATATATTAGCGACGCGCTATTATGTATTATAACAAAGAATTCTGTTGTCGCAAATATTCTATTGTTTTAAGTATCACCAAATTTTTTACACTAGAAAGTGAAAAGCCCAAGGCTACAGACTTGCAAATGAAAATGAAATTGAATCCATTTTTTAAATATAAGTTGTGGGGTTGGCCGTCAAATTAATTTGCTTTCATTTTTTTTCTTTTATTTTTTGTTTTTGTACAAACCTTCCCTAACAATAATAATTACATGGGGGTGGTCTACTAGCTATTAACACAATTATGACATGATTGAAGCAAATCATGCCTTAATGATATACTTCATTATGAAATCCAATATATTTTCGTATAATGCAACTGAATTCGTATCTTTGCCATGATTATTGTGAAGCGTCTCCATTTTTTTTTAAACTCTTATGATAGTGTCTACCTTTTCCATAACTCTATTTAACATTCTTTAAATTAAATATACGAAGATACATATTCAATCTTTTTTACCTTTGAAGAAATAAACTAAACGCATCCCTTCTATAGTTCTACGGGAAAAGTAATTATAAAACAAGAAGATTGTTCATTGGATCTAGTTAGAAAAAAAAAATTTAAAAAAATCCTACAAAATAACTTTTGCTTTTTTTTTCAATTAATCTTGCACATCTTTAGCTCTTGTATTAACAACATCTATGTAGTAATAAACCATTTTCGCTTTACCATATTTGGAAACCAAAGTGTGCATTAAAGTACCAACTACCTCATTAAATTATCAAATCAATGCATTAATATAAACACAAGATATAGCGATGGCAAATTAATTGTAACTTGATTCAACAACCTAAAAAATAATTACATTCACAAAAATCCCACCGCTCAGTTATCTTTCAAGATGACCAAATTATTTCCAAACCTAATACAAATTTATCACGTCATAATCAATATTTCCACGGAGTGATATTACATTTAACCTACAGTAATTTGTTTCAACTTTAACACTTTATCCTTTTGACCTTTTTCGGAATATCACGTCGAATATGGAACCAATAAAATTGGATTAAAATGGTAAAGCTTTATCTTCAAATCATGCGAGCCAAAATTCCACGTTTAAATCAAATAAGAACTAAAGTTTTTTACTTTATATATTTTTTTTCATCTTTTTCGTTTATTCAACGTATATAAGTTTCCACTTCTAAATTGTCGACCTATTTGGAAACAGCAACAAATACTATAACCGATGAATGCGGAGTAGATAGAGATAGTTTCTTTGACCATATATCTCCACTTGTAATTTTGCTACAAAATCATGTGTCACTCCATTTTACGTTTGTGTTAGAAACAAGATTAATCATGATATTTTTTGGGAGGCGAGGGAAAAAAAAAACCCTAAAAATTTATTTAGTCTAGAATTAAGGATAACCATCCTTATCCTTCTAACTAATAAGATAGGATTTCCATCATTTTCAATAATGACTTGCGAGAATCAAAACAACATTCACCTACTTTAAGACAGTGGTATTCAAATTCCCAAGTTATATAGTTCTTTTATAATGTAAAGTTGAAGTTCTTATGTCATTTAACTAATTGAGACCCAACACTCTTCTCACTCTCTCATTTTCGTAAATACCAAAAAAAAAAAAAAACAATAATAATAAAGATGGGGCAATCGTATATGCTGCAACTTTAATGACCAAACTATGAAATAAATTCAAAATCAGCATTTTTTCGTGTCGCGTAATTAATTTCCACCTAATGAGTGTGTCCCTGTATTTGTTTATTTATTTTGGTATTCCAATCTGTCTAATGTCTGCTATGTTTCTCGGCGTGTTCTTGGCCCTAAACATAATAAATACTGTATACATATAAATATCCTCTGTTTCAGCCTCATTTTCCGTGGACTGCCTTAACTTGTGGTTAAACTCATGTCTTATCTTTTAAATTACTTTTATGAATATAAACATTTTCACACTACTTAAATTTCAAAAATTTACCAAAATCAAGTATATCAAGTAGATTACAGTGTTCGTTTGGCTTATTGCGCATGTGCACCTTCAATTGTTTTAGTAATGATCTTACAAAGAAACGCTTAATTCAAAAAGATTATCATTTTAGTTATTTTACGCTTAAATTTAGATATAACATATGATAAATATAGGTTGTTTGTGGTAAATATTTAAACTATTTTATTTTAAAATAATTTGACTTTATCAATTTCGATATAATATAAATAATTGAGATTTAACGATATTACATTAAGATTATAAAAATTCAAAAAAAATAGAATGTAATAAAGAATATGTTGTCCCCAAACAACGCATAAAATATACTTTCAGAAAGATTTTGCAACCTTAAAAAGATGCATTTCTATATTTTAGAACTCGTAGCATAAACATATGATCCGAAATAAAATTAAAAATATATTTTTGGTATTTTCTAAAAAATTAATACTAAATTTTGATACATTTTTATCCCATTAAAAAAAAGGCATTAATAAGAAAGAAGAAAAGCAACGACGTCGTAGTGGAGCACAAATATTGAGTCGGCACACCTTCCAATTTCCCTACACACATCAAATGGGTCCCACAGCCTCAAGTCTCAACTCAACCATCCCACACGTCGACAATTCCACCCACTAGCTCACTCAATGTTCACTAGTCCCTACTCCCTACACTGCTAGTAATACCTCTTTTTCTTTTTCTTTTTTTTTTTTAATTTGTTATTCCTCTCTTTTTTCCTATGAAAATAGGGTTATTTGATTCCACCATTCAAATAGATTCCACTGTTCAAAATTATTTTATTTTTTAATAATAAATTATTGTTAAAATTGTTTTAGATAGTATTAAACTATTTAAATTATTTATTCAAACAACTTATTATAATTATTAATAATATTAGGATCTAAAAAAAATTGTCAAAATTCTAATATATTGATATGTGATTTATCAATTTATAACTAATTATATAGATTCAAATTAAATTTTAGGTGCAAGTAAACTATTTTCTTCCCAACAATGAAATTGTTTGAATTACAATTTAAATAAAAAAATTAGTCTAAATTATATTGTTACAATAATTACACTAACAAAGAGGTAAATTTAAATCATATTACTACAGTAAAAAGTAGTTAGGATTTAGATTCAAACGAACAGTAAGTTAACTTTCCAAAATTTTAATAGTTGAAGATGATCAACTCAAATTTTATACTATTTAGTAAAATTTAGTGTAAAAATATCATTGGTAGCTTATGTCTCAACAGTAATTGATAATAGAGTTTAATTTAACAAAGCCAATTCATTAATGCTATATTTTATTTTTGTCTTAATTAACATTAATATTATTTTTGATACATAAACAATATCAACACATTTGATTTGTTTTATTAATATTTAAATAGCGATTGTAATTATAAAACTGTTTTTATAAATCTAACGAGATACTTTATTAGCTTTTTAGGACAATTAATATGATCCTTAATTATTATCATTATTTCTAGGAAATTATATTTTATTTACAAAAAGTTGAATATTTTAACACGTCTATAACATTATATTATCATTAACTACTACACTAACCAAAAAAAAAGCGTTTAAATTCATTATGCAGAAAATACCGAACCTTCCTTACACACAAGTATAAGTACGATAACAAATTCTTATAATACTTTGGAGATACCTTATTAGCTTTTTAGGACAATTTATATGATAAACTAATTCTTAATTTGTCGTTATACCAATAAAATTATGTTTTATTTTTGAAAGTATAATATTTTAGTAACGTACAAATAACATGCAATATGAGCCTTAAATACTGCATTAACCAAATAAAGTATTTAAATTCAGTTATGGAGTAAAATCTGAACCTTCCTTACACTCAACTCAAGTCTCTCAGCATTACTCAGGTAAACCAAATAAAACCAAAATCCAAAATTTAAAAAACAACAACAAAAGAGAGGGACAGAGAGAGAGAGACCATAACCCCTCAACTTCCAAAGTCCCCAACTTTAATACAAAGTTGAATCCACAATCTCTCACCTCTACCACTGGACTCTATTCTCTCTCTCTCTCTTTCACTCTGACACTCTATTCAGTCTTCGCCAACAAGAGAGAGAGAGAGAGAGATCAACGATGAAGCCAAACGGAAACACAAACACAAAGCTCATTTTGTTCCACCCAACCTCCATCGCCGCCGCCGCCAAGCACACCTCCGTCTCCCCCGCCTCTCACCGCCTCTGGTTCATCTTCCTCCTCAGCTTCTTCACCCTCGCCTTCACCTTCACACTCATCAACTCAACCCTCCCCAACCACCACCACCACCGCTCCGCCGCCGCCGCGGCTTTCTCCGTCGCGCCGCTGCCGCCGTCCGTGGCCGACGCGCTGCTGCACTACGCGGCGCAGTCCAACTCCTCGTCCTTCACCGCCGCGGAGGTCGGCTCCGTCGCCGCCGCGCTGCGGCGCTGCGCGCCGCAGTGCAACATCCTGGCCTTCGGCCTGACGCACGAGTCGCTCCTCTGGCGCGCGCTCAACTACCGCGGCCGCTCCGTCTTCCTCGACGAGAGCGAGTTCCTCGTCTCGCGATTCGAGCAGGCCCACCCCGGCGCCGAGGCCTACGACGTCCAGTTCACCACCAAGGTCAAGGACGCAGCGCCGCTCCTCGCCGCCGCGCGCGCGCAGTCCGCCGCCGACTGCCGCCCCGTCCAGAACCTCCTCTTCTCCGACTGCAAGCTCGCCATCAACGACCTCCCCAACCACATCTATCAGCTGGCCTGGGACGTCATCCTCGTCGACGGTCCCCGCGGCTACTTTCCGGCCGCGCCGGGGAGGATGTCGGCGATCTTCACTGCCGCCGTCCTCGCGCGCAGCAAGAGGTCGCTCGCCGCCGGCGCCGCCGCGCCGAAGACGCACGTGTTCGTGCACGACTTCGGCAGAGAGGTCGAGAGGCTCTTCAGCGACGAGTTTCTCTGCGAGGAGAATTTGGTTGAGACCGTCGATTCGTTGGGACACTATGTTATCGAATCCATGGAGCCTCATAGCTCCGAGTTCTGCGTCAAGTCTTCGAGGACGTCGAAATCTCTGGATCTCTCGTCGGAGAACCAACTCGACGACGACGACGACGATGTTGAGAAGTGAAATTAATTAGGATCCTAATTGTAATTATGGTTTTTGTATCGTTAAATTATAGTGTTTATTTTTTTTCAATTTTAAATTTTATATTGTGAATTATATGGTAAGAGAGGTGTAAGTTTGAATGGGAACGTGGAAAGTGGAATTCCCCAATTAGTGTTTCATTCGTACACATGATCTGGAGAGCTTTTTTTTCTTTCTCTTCGATTTTGGTCTGTTCTGTTTGGCTAGTGGGAAACGGTGAGAAAAGGGAATAGAAAAATTTAAACGTCGTTTTTGAGGTAGGCAAAGTCTGATAATAAATTAGGCTTTATCATGTGTTTGACTTGGTTTTGAGCAAATAAATCAAAGTTAGCTTAGGTGAGCTTTTCATCGTACTAACTACTAAACATCTACCGGCCTAACAAATCTCCTTATTCAACAAAACAAAACAAAATCCAAATATAAACATAACATTTCAATTGAAAAATAAAATAAAAAATTCCAATTTATTTTCTGTCCGGTTTCTCGGCAACCAAACGGGTAAAAAAGAAGAAGAAGAAGGTGTCGGTGGTGACGATTGTTACAGGGCCTTTTTGATTTTGCATTAGGCGGTGTGTGAAGAATCTACCACAGAATGAGTTTTCAAATATTTGTTCGTGGGACATTACTCCACGCGCTGCTCCGACACGTGGTGGTCACGGGCTGGCAATCATTGGCCGAGAAGCGCGTGGGCTTGGTCGGGGCTGTGTACGGTTCGTGCGGTGGGATTGGAGAGAATGATATAATTGGTTTACTTTTTGAGAGAACTTTGGCTCGACAGTAATTTTTGTTTGTTTTTTTTTTTTTTTGGTCACGTGAATCACGTGACAAAAGCGTACGTTACGCAGTTTGATGGGTATTTGTCGGTGCGTGTGTAAATAATTGTTCGTATTCGTACTGAGATTTATTATAATCAATGACGTGTTTTTTGCTCGGAAATAATTTAGAGCGCATTACTGTTAGTAGTGCGAAGAGTTCAACACGTATATGGTCTATTGTCATGACTCGTGGGAAAGAATTTATTAGTGTTACATTTTTTTTTAGTATATATATTTTCATGTTTTAATTTAGCCACTAAAATATTTTGGTGCCAAAATGGTCCGTGAGGATTAAACTGAGGCCTTACTTTCAAACCAAAGTTTTTTTTTTCTTTTTTTTTTTTCATAATCATAAGAAAAAGTACTTAGAAAAAAAATAGTAAGAAGGATAAAGGATTGATTTTTGTTATAAAAATGTCGGTGTAATCTGTAGTGTCCAACAATGAGTATTATTTATGTGTTGATTTAATTTACTTAAGATGAGTGATCCCAAAAAAAAAAAAAAGACAAAATAAGGTACAAGGTACAAAATCGTTGGAGGAAAAAAAAAATCTCAATAAGAGGTGACTTTATAGTAAAGGCCACTTTCATTATTTCATATAGGGGTCCATTTCAGGGTCCATCCATGAAAAATGTTTCATGTGATTAAAAAAAATAAAGTCTCATGTAATTACAAGAAATGTCACCATTGAAATTCTCTCTCTTTCTACTCGGTTATAACACAAAATGGAAAATCCTACGAAAATGCCTATGTATATCAATTAAGTACAATTATTTTTTTTTACCAGATAACTTTTAGCAATCAAAACTGTTAATTTAATTTCATTGTTTTATCGCAGGTCTTAATAGCTTGGGATTCTTTGCTGTATTTGTGCTCAAATGTTTAATTTATTACCCCCTGGTTTGTTAGGAAATCTAAATAGAGATTAGAGAATAATGAATCTTGATAAGGAGGTAGTGAAATTTTGTCGTATACGTGTTTGTGACACACAAGTGTTTGATCACCAAAACCCAATCTATTAGTTTTTTCCCCTAATTATTTTTTTCATTTTACTATTTGGACTGCTGAATCATGGGAAAATAAAATACAACGAACAAGGATTTCAAATATAAAAAATTACAACGAATAAGTTCGTCATAGAAACAACAATTTTTTTAAGGAGACAAAAATAAATGCAAGAAAAAAACCAATTGAGACAACCAACCTAACAATAACAAAGGAAAATCAGGAGTGAAAACTAGGATATTTTTCCCACGGGGTGGACAAAAAAAATATTAATAACAATTAACAAGGACCTTCTAAGTTCTAACAGAAAAATATACCTTTTAATATTTAAAAAAAAAATTATACCTTCTAACAGAAATATAAAATCAGATATTTTTCCTATTGAAAATGAATATAAAGTGAAAAATAAAAGAACCTTCCTATTTTGTGTACCATTAAAGATCCTTATCTTATGTAAACACAAATAAAGAATGAATATTGTTACTTTCTATAATTTTTGACAAAGACGTAAAAATCTATGCAACAAGCCAACAACAAACAACTGTATTATTTATTATTTTTTTCAACATAAATGTGTGATCTGTCATATTCTTTGTGTAATTTGATATCAGGGTTTCATTTCTCTGAGAAAATTCTGATTGATATCCTTGATATCCTCTTTAAAAAATTATTTTGATAATGTCACTTACATTTATGTTACCATTCAAACTTGAAAGGCACTTTTTCATATAAGATGAAAAATAAATATAAGTGATATCATGTATTCTAAAGAGGTATTTTTCTATATATTTTTTAATATATATTTAGCCTGATTTATTATTAAAACAATAAAAAAAATTTAAAAAGTTACTGTTCCAATTGGGCTCAATTATAGGCCTTCCATCAACTCCGCCAGGGGCGTATTTACACCAATTCTGAAAGTTTAAAGCCCATTAAATTTCTTACATCATAAATATAAGAGATTTTGAAAATTTTCTCTTGATGAAAATCTATAGTTGTCCATGTTGCTTAATACTTGGATATTATCTTTTTTTTTTAAATATTAACTTTGTTAACAATTATTACATATTATATGAGTTGTCAAAATATGATTTGAATAACAGTTTAAGGACAATCTTGGGACATGAGACTTTCATTCATCTTTTTTCTTGACACGTAATAATTTAAATTATTTAATGTTGTGCATATAACTTATATCCACAGTTCCACACTTTATTATATTATAAACATTGAGTAAAATTCGGAACATAAATTATTAACGGAGTATCATTAATAAGTAACAATTCTTTTAAGGGTGAAGTAGGCAAATACCCAGAATTTATATAACAATAAAAATAAATAGCCAAACTTTTGAAGTAATTGAGTTTCTAGTCAATTTGTGAATTACTTGCACATGCTTTTGGTAACAAAGTGAATTACCACCACTTACCACTGTGTAAGTAATTGCATTTTTGGGTAGTTGATCACATTTTTCAAAAGATTGGGTAACAACTTACATTAAGTTTTAAAAATTGGGTATTCACTATAATTTCTCTAAATGTCTCAATAACAAGAAAAATAGATCTTTCCATAAATATCATTCACATAGAAATTGTTGTTAGTAGCCGTAGTTTAGAAGATAAGTAGCACGTTTTTAGGGGAAAAAAACAAAAAACAAAATGTGTGTCTGTTTATCATAATATTTATTACAAGTATGGGGTGTATTTTAATTTTGAGAAATTATAGTGAATACTCAATTTTTAACGCCTAATTTAAATTATTACCCAATCTTTTAGTTACCAAAAACATGTGAAAGTATTAACAAATTGGCTAGAAACTCAATTACTTCAAAAATTTGAGTATTTATTTTTATTGTTATATAAATTTTAGATATTTGCCTACTTCACCCTTTTATATTTTGCCAGAATAGGTGATAGTTACTTGTTAAGCTTATAGTTGCTTAATTTTCTATCAAATGTGGCGTGGACAGCACTTGAGCTGAATATTGCTCAACTGGGTCAATGATATACGCAAACGTAATTACTACTTCTCTAGTCTCTGCTCTCTCCACATAGCAGGCTTTCATTTTCCATCCCATAAAACTATTAAATTTATATTGTAAAGAAATTTGCTTTTTTGGTTATCAATAATGTTGAATGATCACACATGAAGTAAATCAATAAAGTATTTTTGTTTTGAAAGAGAATTAATACTTAATAGACCAAATTATCGTATTAAACGAAGAATATGTAGTTTTAATATTAATTTCCGTAACGAAAAGTACATTAACATTACCGTTCCGTGTGTACTATTTTTGGAGCTTATTAACAAAAATATGAAAAAACCTAAAAAACAGACAGTTTAATCAAAATACGGAAGTTATAAATATATATATATTTTTTAAATAAAACCTAATATATTAGATCAATATTTAGCAACGTTATATACGCCGCATTGTTTATAGCACATGAAATACGGTTGTTGTATATCCCATAAAAAGCATGCACGCATATTATTTATAGTTCTCCGACGTTGCTTTCTCTGTTTCTCACACAACTCTGATAAAAAAGCCAGCTATAAAAAGGATCTCCAAAATTCAACATCAAGCGCAATAACATCAACTATATATATAAATCAAACATAAATCATACACATATATGGTACGAGTCATTAGTGATCAAATTGATCATCAACAATCATGAGTCTACGCTTGGACAGCGCAGCGTAAGAGACCAACTTCCTCCCGGGACGACGTCGCTTCTGCGGACCTGATCTCTCCTCACACGGAACCAGTGTGAACCAAGAAGGATGACCACAGCTCCGAGGCGTCACAAAGAAGAGAGCACATTCGGCGACCGATCTCTGCTCGGGAAGTCCGCGAATACAGTTCTTCCTCACGTCCAGAACACCGTCTCTGATCAGCCTCCGGCACGCCGGGCCCACCGAGGTGAAGTAGTTGCCGGCGAGGGAGAAGTTCGCCAGGTTCCCGAGCCCGTGGCAGACCGAGTCCGGGACGTTCCCGTAGAGCAAGTTCCCGGCGAAGCTCAGGACCTCGACGCTTTCGAGGCACCTGAGGGAGTAGGGGAGGGGCCCGGTGAGGAGGTTTTGGCTGGCGTCGATGAGCACCGCCTTTTTTAGAAGCCCTAGCTCGTAGGGCAGGCAGCCGGTGAGCAAGTTGTTGAGCAGCAGGAGCTCACGGAGCGTCCCCGCCGCGTCGCCGATGCTGCGCGGGATCGGCCCGGCGATCATGTTGTTGGCTAGGGTTAGGTAGGCCGCCGTGGTGGAGCCTAAGGCGTCCGGGAGTATCTGGATGAAATGATCATGAAATTTGTGTAATTAGAAATTATATAGTTATTTTAATGTTTGATTCTAAGGGATAATTGTTATTTAAATATATAGAAAATAGAGTTAGTAATTGATTTAAGTAAGTGTTAATTGTATTTTTTTTTCTAATCAATTTTTTAAACCTCCGCACTTGATGAATAGGTGATCTGTAATGTACTGTAACCAGTTGATGCTTAACTTCTAATTCTTTTTTTGTAAATGAAATAAATATGTGACACATTCACACACTATTATCAATCTCTTTTATATTTTTAGGGAAAAAAAAAATCTGTTATATATAGTGATTAATTTGTGGCTATTTCAAAATCAAAATTTGAAATTCAGTATTTTCTCAAAAATCTGATAAATTACTTACAATAATTAACCATTAATTATCAAATAATAATATATGTTGGCTATCTATATAAATTTAAAATACAGGGAAAAAATTCAACTATCTTCTTAGGTCACCTGAATGAAATTGTTGTCGTTGAGGAAGAGGAAGTCTAGGGTTTGGGTGAAGATCTGGGGCGGGACGATCCCGGCGAAGGCGTTGAAGCGGATGTCGAGGAAGGAGAGGGATTTCATGGCGAGGACGGCGAGCGGGAAGGTTCCGAGGAAGTTGTTGTTGCTGATGTCGAGCTCGAAAAGGTGCGGCAGTGCCGCGATCTTCGGCGAGATCGTCCCCGTGAAGTTGTTGGAGTTGGCGTGGAAGATGGCGAGGTCGAGCAGCCCGTCGAGGAAGCCGTCGAGCGACGGGGCGGAGAGGCCGAAGCCGTTGAAGTCGATGGAGGCGACGGCGGTGGCGGAGGCGTTCTCGGGCGTGGCGCCGCAGTAGAAGCCGGTGTAGCTGCAGACGTCGGCGCCGACCCACGTCTTGGTGACGCCCAAGGGGTCGGAGGTTATGGTGCTCTTGAAGGCTTGGATGATTGGGTACACCACGGCGAGCCTTTGGTCCACGAAGTTCAAGAGGTCAGGGATCAAGGAGGGTGGTGAGGAGGTTGGTGCCTCTAGGGTTTCGGTGTCACCGTCGATATGGTCTTGGCAATTTACTAGGCTATTAGGAGAGGAGATTAGGAAGAGGATTATGGTGATTTTGATCAAGGTTTTTAGTGGTCTGATTAGGTGGAAAATGCTGTTGTTGTGTTCCATTTGGTTTTTGGGAGAAAGAGAAGAATATGAGTTGATATGTATATGATCTTGGTGGTGATAAGTGAAAAGGCAATTAAAGGTTTCTAGTGTTTTATAGTGGTTTGTAGTTAGTCTCACTCTATGTAGTGAAGACATTTGCACATGGTTCTCGTTTTGTTAGTGGAATGAAACTGGTAAGCTTGTATATATAATTATTCAGCAAAATAAAAAATAAAAAAAAAGCTTGCATATATAATTTGTAATAATATTTTTTTTATGACTATTCGGCCTTTCATTGACAAAAAAAAAAAAAAAAAACCTATGGCATTATTATATATTTTAGTTGTATTTTAATTTGAATTGATCATTTCATTTAAATAAGTAACTTTACATATATATTCTCTAATGAAAATCAGATAGAGCTAACACAACTACTTCTATTATGAATCTAGCTTCAAGTTTTGATACGTTTGTTTGATTTCACATTTTCCACATTTAATGATGATTTGAATTTGTTTACACTTGGAAGACTCTACTTATACTCATTGAACAACGTGTTTAAATTTAAAACAAATAATTAATTGACCTGCAGGAATTTCTTGTTGGTGACATCAAGTTTAGTGGAATTCACTGCATATGTACAAATATATATAATGCTTGGTAAATGGCCGGTCAATATTTGTGCTTATTAGTGGGATTTTCTTTTGATAGGGTTTGAATCTTTCTATCATGAGTATCATTAAGTTATTGCTCATTACATTTGTCAAGCTCCGAAAGGTTGATGGCACTTGGAATTTGTAAAGCTTTAATAGAAGCTAAGGTCAATCGCACTAAGAAGTGGCATAAATAATACTAGTTCATGTTTCTCAGCCACATGATATTAATCATGAGATTGAGCAGATGGTCTACAACTAATACACACACACACACACACACATATATATATATATATAGCTTTTGGTTCCAACTTCCAAGTGTTTGCACGAAAGCTCAGAGAGGTTTCCACACTAAAAATAAACTTTAATAAAAATAAATAAATAAAGCAATGGGAAACCACTAAAGATAAATGAGATTGCCAACCAAACATGTAATGGAGGACCTTCATGTATAAACCTATACAATATATATATGATGTGCTCAGCATGATATCATGGCCATTATAAAGCGCCCTAATTATTATCACAACTTCGAGGACTATTCTAAATAATAATCATGAAATGACATTAGAGGATAATTTGTAAACATACATTACATGATTTTATTGATGTAAACTGTGATTTGTGCATTCGGGTTGTGAAATAGTTCAACCGTTGGCGGATGGTTTTGCTGTACCTAACCGGCCCACTGCGATCATATCTATGTCGGGCCAATGCTAAAATGGGCCCAATAATAGACAATTGACTAGATGGATTTTGAGGAATGCACCTATTAATTCCCTTAATAAATAGGATTTTGAGGAATGCCCTCCTTCACCACATTATAATCTATACCGCTCTTATATTACATTTTTAATTTATGCATCAAAGTTTACAATACAAATATAAAGTAAAAATAAAGAGAACACACAACTTAGTGCATAAATTAGTAAGTGGTACTTAGAATGACCTTATTTTGCAATTCTCTCTATTAATAATTAGTAGGGAATTGAGTTATTCTAAGCACCACTTAATAATCTATGCCTCAAGTAGTGAGTTCTTTAATTTTTACTATATGCTTATAGTGTAAGTTTTGGGCATAAATTAAAAGTGCAATATAAAAAAGCATTAATTATCAATGTTTCTACTTTATGTTTGTAGTGCATCAATTATTCTAAGTGCTATGTTTGCCCTTTTATACGCCTTTAATTTATACCTCAACTTTTATATTATAAATATATAGTAAAATTAAGAGAGCTCATTTGGAGTATGAATTATTTAGTAACACTTTCTAACATTATTTTTTCTTATAATTCCTCCAATTGACTACAATACAAGTACTCAATTTTTAAAATTAAATTTATGTTAAAATTGATTGACCATCTGATAAATAATTGATGAATTAACTATTTTCTACGATAAATCAGAGTTTATATATATTTATTTAGTTGTAGTATTCAAATTTTTGCATTTTTCTCACTTCATCTGTTTGTCTCAAGTACATTCATACTTTATTTGCCATACTAACATATCATATAAACCAGATAAAATGGCATGTAAGCTATAAATTTTTAATAATATGTACTACAATTTGATACGTTTCCTAAATTTTTTTCATATAAGATGATATATATATTTAAATTTTCACCTCATACTTATAAAATGTAAAAAGTGGGAGTAGATCCATCAAAAAAATGGGGTAAAATGGGAACCCCAAAAGATGAGTTTTTAAGAAAATGCAAACTATATTGACTAAGAAGAAGACCTCATGCCCCAAGCAGAAAATAAATCAAGCAAGAACAAAAATTGACTATATTGTTAACAGCAGTGTCCTATACTCCTATTTAGAATTGCTGCTCAATATAGTACAACACACGCAAAGATATGTTCGATTAATGCCTTCAAAACACACCCCTGAAACACAATATATTTTATTGTAATTTTTACATGTATAAGGTATAATTACGACACAATATTATAAATTAGAGCAATGATTTGATAGATAAAAATTTTGACCGGAAAAAATAATCAAAATTATAAAACACAATCATCAATATATATATATATATATATATTTAGTTATTTACTCAATAAACATTCTTTTTTTTTTAACAAAATATCATGGACAAGCATCAATTCTCTATAAATTATCTATTAGCTAGCAGGCAATGGATAAGAAATATCACGTATTTTTATCTTCCAGTTCAAATCATAAGAGAATATATTTTCTTCGGTGGTCCTATGAAAAACCAATAAAATCGTCATTTTTAACTGAAATATACAGAAAAAGAGGCATCTTACTTTTTTCATAATTCAAGCATTGATCAAAATAATGTAAAAAAAACTACTCAAAATAATGTCTGCGGGTATAGTAGGTGGTGCATTTGTTTCTCTCTTCGTTTTCTTCAATATATTTTGAAATGAGAAAAGTATTTACCAACTATTTCCAGCTAAGAATTGGACCCCAAATCCTTATGGGCCAGTTATTTTCCGCGACAAGATAAATACTTTAATTGTCATCTTTATAGCAGAGAGACAACAAGGAAAAAAAAAAATTTGAACTAGCTATCTCCCAAAATACTTGGGAATTAAAATACTCCAATTGGTACTTGCAGTTGCAGTGTTAATCAGGCGTATATATATACACACAAAAATTGTCGGTGTATGTATAACACTCAAATAAAAAGTTCAGACTACTTTTTCCATTTAAAAAAAGGGACTAATTTCCATATAGAATTGATGATTGACATGTAATTCTTCACGAGAGACTTTGCTTTTTGTCACTTGTCAGCATCGTCAAAACCACAACTCTTTTGAATAGCGTCCAAAAATATAAAATCTATTGGACAAAAATTAGAGAAATAATTGAAGTGGAAAAACGTAAAAGGAGGGCAAGATAAAATAGGGCTCATATTATGGGTTAGTGGGTATTCCATAATCCACTTTTAGTGGTCCCAATTTGTCAAAAGTTAATTGTTTTTCTCTTATCCCTCATTACACATAATCATATACGCACAATTCAAGTAATTGGGAATAATTCATTCGAATCTTCAATTGTAGCCGGAAAAATTATTATTTAATGGGGTATTGCTGAGAAAAATAAATTTTTTAAAAAACACATAAATTCTCAAAATTTATCACTTAAAATTGACGAAAATTCTACAAATATTTATAACTGGCTACATCATTATCTAAAGAATATCCTAATTAAAGCATGACCATGTAATCATGATTTAACATCATTTTCAATCCAATTTTAGGTTATCATTATTGCACACGAGCCTACAAAATTCCCATGAGGAACACAGGTGTACTAAATAAAAAGACTTAATATAAATTTGTACAAACAAGAATATAAATTAATAGATCAAATTATTTGAGATATAAATTAATAAGTAGTATTTATAAGGCTTTATTTTTTATTTTTACAATTCCCCCAACTATATATATTCCAATTAAAAAAAACACACACACACAAAGATTAAAAACGCAAAATTTGCATCAACAAGCTTTGCGTTATTTTATTCTTCTATATTTTTTCCCCTATATTAACTTCGCATCAATATTATGCCTTAAATCACCATAACAACAGAATATTTCAGAAGAAATATTTCATCAAGCATTAATCACAGACCACAAATAAATATATTTAAAAAAAAAAAAAACACATGGTCACATGAACATCAATCAACAAGTCACAGTCACAGTCCCTCCGCCGTCAGAGAACCGTACGTGACCCGCGAAGAAGAACCGCGACGACCGCCGATACGACCATCGTCCACGGAAACATCCACCGCCGGCGCCAAGGACAGCAGTTTCCGGCCCTCGGCCGGCGGCAACTCGTCGCCGCGGTACCACTGTTTCCGGCAGGGAATGTAGTTCATCCACTTCTCTTCCGGACACCTCAGCTTCTTGGAGAAGAACCTCTCGCACTCGTCCTTGGAGCGCTGGTTCGGGAGGTCCAGAATGCAGTTCTTGTTCACGTCCAGGTACTTCTTCTGGATCATTGTCCGGCACTCGGGCCCCACCTGCGTGAAGTAGTTCTCCGACAGCGACAGGTTCTGGAGTTTTCCGGCGAACCCCAGCCTGCAGAGCGACTCCGGGATGGCGCCGTAGAGCCTGTTCCGGGCCAGGTTGAGGACCTCGATCTTGTCGAGGCACGCGAAGGACTGCGGGATCGGGCCGGTGATACAGTTTCCGCTGGCGTCGAAGAGCGTGGTCTTCTTCAGCATCCCGATCTCGTAGGGGAGGCAGCCGGAGAGCTTGTTGTTGAGGAAGAGGACCTCGATGAGGTTCTCCGAGCTGTTCCCGAGTCCTATGGACCGCGGGATCTGCCCCGTGAACTGGTTGTTCGCGAAGGTGAGGTATAGCGCCGGAGTGTTGCCGAGGTTCATGGGGAGAGGGTTCTGTAATTTGTTGTTGTTGATGAAGATGACCTGCGCGGGGGTCGGGTGTTATTAAAGGCGACAGAACAAAACACATCTCATTTAAGCTTTTTTTTTTTTTTTTTTCTCACAGAACATAGCGCGTTTCTATTTTTGGGAAAGATTGATAACCTGCACGTCGAGAGTGAAGATGCCCATTGGTACTTTGCCGGTGAGGCTGTTGAAGCGGAGGTCGAGGAATGTTAGGTTTGTGGCTAGGAGGACTTGCGGAGGGAACTCTCCGGTGAGCTTGTTGTTGCTGAGGTCGAGCTCGTAGAGGAAGCGGATTTTTTGAGTGTCGATGATAGGGACGGTGCCGGTGAAGTTGTTGGAGTTGGCGTGGAAGAAGGCCAAGTCCTCGAGCTCGTTGATGAAGCCGTCGAGTTCGAGCTTGCTTTTGTTGTTGGCAAAGCCGAAGCCGTTGAAGTCGACTCCGGAGACGGCGAGTAACCTGTCACTGTCGGGGATGTGGTCGCAGGTGAAGCCGTTGTACTTGCACGCGTTGTCTCCGTTCCAGTTAGCTGTCTTGCCTAGCGGGTCGATGTCGATCAGCTTCCTGAACCTTCGGATCACCCGGGCCGCCTTCACCACTCGCGGGCTAATCTTTGGCGGCGGAGGTGGTGGCGGCGGAGGAGGAGGAGGTGGTGGTGGTGACGGCGGCGGGGGCGAAGGCGGAGGAGGTGATGGCGGCGGCGGCGACGGCGGAGGAGGTGATGGGGGTGGCGGCGGAGGAGATGGCTCCGGACACACCTCCGGCGGCGGAGGAGGAGGGGGCGGCGGAGCACATTCGTAATCCGGGGGGAGGGAAGGGGCGGGAGTGTCGCCGCCGCCGCCTATGATTATCTCTAGGGCTGCCCTATGATCAATGTGATCATCATGGCTGGCCGCTTGATTGATGAAACATAGGACAAGGAAAACAATTAATACTATTGATCTATTTCTCATGATGATGATCATGCAATTTTTGTGGTGATATTCTTCTCTCTCTTTATCATATGCCAAATTAAGGATTTGCTTGAGATTAAGAATAAGGGAAAATGTGGGATACTAGATATTATATAGAAAGTTAGGGACAAGAGTAAAGATGGACTTGTGTATTGAATGAGGGACGAAGAATAGTCAACTACAATCACAGGATTCAGCCAAAAAAAAAATAAAATAAAATACATTCACAGGCAAAACAGATAGAATAGCCTAAACATGTCTCTGATCTAGAGGTGGATAAATGATTGCCCTTCACTATCAAGAAGATGAAGATTTTTTTTTCTTCAGATTTTTAAACAAATAATTATTTTTTAAATGATATTATTTTCTTATTTATATAGTATCGTGATGTTATCTTTATACACTTAGTTTTTTAAGATATTAATAACTAGTTTTTTAAATTTTAACTACGTTAATTATTTTTTTAAAATATAAGTTAAAAAATGATTAAATACCAAATAGACTTATTTTTTTCCTTTTTCATTTTGTCTTTTATTATTTTTATAATCTAATATACCTTGGTAGTTTAAAAGTCATTGTAATTGCTAAAGTCTTTGTAAACCACTTTGCCCCACATGGATGTAGGTCTCAATATTAATATAGTGTTTGTACGTGAATAAGGTTCGATAACTACAGTATTTTATTAACAAAAGCAGTTTATAGTAAAGTAGGAAGCTATTGAGCAACCGAGAATAATATAATAAGTGTGTCTACTTAGGTCAGTACTATTTAAACCTCCAGCTACAAGTCTACAACTACAACTTGTTGCATACATGCAAAAGACAAACAAGCCCATATTGTAGCAACACAAAATGACGTACGTACTTCAATAATTTGAGAATACTAATTACGTAGACAGTAGGGTTATATTTATATATCACACGCATGATTTTTTTCCCTCTGAAAATTACTCTTTATCTTAGAGTAATGAGCAACCGAACTATACTAAGATGCTAAAGAAAGGCAATTTGACAATATCTAACGAGGAAAAAAATATATTTTTTTATTTTTTAAAGCAAGAATCGTACCATAAGATAATTGAAATCCCCACTTGTTTCACATCCCCACAGAAGGCAAGGCACTAAATGTCATGCTAGCTAGCTATTTCACATCATCACATGCAAGTGCCCAAAGGTTGAGAGAAAATACAAAGATAAAACCTTGACTAGCACTATTGCCCGGTAATGTCACAATAATAGTGAACATCGTTTTCATGGCTACTAAAATTTGTTTAAAAGCATAAACTTTGGCCCTTCCAATTAAATTTTTTTTGGGTGTTCAAGAAACTAATATATTGTCTTTTTAGTTTTTAGCCCTACAGTTCTCCATTTAATTTTGTGACCTACTTTCGGAGAAGAAGATCTATACTATTTAATGCCCAGCATTAAGTCCAGTGGTTGCTTGGGAAATATAGTTAGATTGTTAGATACATGGTCAAATAATTGCCCTAAAAGCTGAGTCAGTTTTGCTACGGTTATAATATCGACGTAGTTCAACTATTTACTCTATTTCGTACTTAAGAAATATAAATGAATAATTCCCTTTTTTTTTTTTATAGAGAATCTGTACGTTGACGTAGTAAAGGATCACAGTTATAGAAAAAGCAATAAATTCGCAACATAAAAATGACTCTTAAAAATATTAAGAATGAGAATACATCACCTGGTAAAATAAGATCACATTTTGGCAAATAGCCAGTGTTGGGTAATATAAAAGAATAAAACACATTAGATAGTTTGATGAGATTATTATATCTTTTCTCTTAATTTTTTTTTCTTCCCCTTTGAGCTCTTGTCTTTCTTTTTTCTACGATAAGACTGCTATATTATTATATACTTTTACTTTTGCCTTGAAAATGAGATGCTGTGTCTTTATCTATAGTGCAAGTACTACTAAAGGAAAAACAATAATTAACTTACGGTGTATTTGATAACACTTTTATTTTTTATTTTTTTAAATAAAATAGTATAATTTTATTTTTAAAAATGCGTTTGGTAAATCTGTTTTCGTTTTTTATATATATTTTTTTAATTTGAAACATATTTTCAAAAATAGAAGAAATAAATATTTATTGTTTTCAAAATTTTTTTAAATAAAAAAATCAAATATTAAGAACTTTTTGTGTGTTTTTTCAATTTTACACTCTCATCATACTCATCTTTACGTTTTTGATATTTTCACTCCCTCTTTATCAATTACAAATTATCAATTTGTATTTTTCGTTTTTAAAAATAAGTAACAAATAGTAGTTACCAAACATATTTTGTGTTTTTTAAAAATTTAAAAACAAAATAGCAAAAACACTTTCAAATTTTTATTTTTAAAAATAAAAAATAAAAATGTTATAATGTTCAATTATTTGAATGAGTTATTTTAAAAAGAATCCAAACAATGACCCAAACAACGCATAAATCAATTAATTGTATAAATTCGGACACATAATTATAATCTTCTATTCACAAAATGTCATCGCATTCAGTTTGTGGTTGAGAAGACATAATAAACCAAATTTCACATACCACGACTATATATGTAACACCATTTTTGTGATTTACAATATATATCTTTTAATTATTGACATGACATTATCACGGTTTGGTGCTTTTTGCTTCGTTTGATTCTAGGACTTTTTATTCTCATAATATATAACTGAGCATATGTCCTACCTACGTTGTGAGAAAGCAACGGGTTATTAAAAGAAGCATAGGAACGAAGAAAAGTAACAAAATACATTCATGGGCCTTGATAAAAAAAATAATAATAATAAAATCATGGGTAATCTATATATGAAATGAACTTTATTAATTAGTTGATAACTTTTCCCCCTGGGTTAAGTACAATTGCATTTACTGTGTGAAAATGAAGTTCTCACCTACGACACAAGTCATTTACAATACAAAATAGAGACAATATTTTTATGGTGGATTGTATAATTCATTATTTTTAATAATAGAATCGCTATACATACCTGGGCAGATGAGTATTTGAGATGCCACATGTAATGCGAAACCTAACGCTTCATTTGGTGATAATTAAAATCTATAGATACTTATAGAGATGAAAGAGAAAAACTGAAAAGTGTGAGAAAAATAAAGAGAGATAAAATTAGATAATAAATATCCTTTCATCTATACTCTTTTAAATGTGTATATAAGTGATATCAATATACTCTATAATATGCTTTTTAAAAATAATAATAATAATAAATAAAGGCATTGATTTTTCCCACGTTTTGGTTTCTTTTTTTTTTGTTTGTTTTTTTTCTAGTTATGTTTATGTTTTATAATAATTGAGTTTCTCTCCCACTCTCACTCTCTGATCTACTTTATATGTCCATCTCATTGGAATTAGTGTCATATACATTTTATTTGTGTGGCCTTTGTATGTCTTTTAGTCTCTATCGATTGAAAGTTTCCATTGATCATAGCAGAACTTGGTGCACATTTGATCCCTAAAGCGTTTTCATTAGAATTCATTGCTGAAATCGATCTATAATCGAGATTAATTGTTCTTATGTCAAGTTTAAACTAGTGTGCGTATTTCTTAAATTTGAAATAATATCTTCCCATTTTTTTGAATAAAATTAGATTCACTATATACACTTGGACCAATGAGTATTTAAAATGTCATATATGAACCCTAATGCTCCTCTTATAAAGAGAAGAGAGAAAATTATATTGGAGAGAAAAAGGAAAGTGTTTAAACAAGGCGAGAAAATATACCACAAACTAATTAAATTTTGTTGACTTTAACTTTAAAATTCCAATCATACCCCCTTCGTTAGAGGTGGCAAAACATGCAGGCGGGTATACACTGTCTGTTTTGATTTTATCCATTTTTTTAAAAGGGTAGAAAATACCCGTGTTTACCCCAAGGGAACGAGGGTAATTATCCTTACCTCGTGCTTTGGCAACTTCAGCCTTTTATTGTCTTGCTTTAATTTGAAGATAAAATTTAATCTAATGCCACATTTGAAATTCAAGTATATAATCTATATCATTGTTACAAACAATGTCATTTTTTTATCATTAAATTACTATTACAAACTTTTATCTTTCTCATTTGTTAAAGAAATGGGCAATTTGGTCAATTTAGCTGCTAAAAAGCAGAATAGACTGTAAGACCATTTTCAATGTAAATGGCAATGCTAATGCTAAATTTGGTACTCGAAAAGGTAAAAATGATACATTTGACATTTGATACTCTAGTGTATTAATGTTATTTTATTATTTTTGTAGTAGTAAAACTTAATAAAAGTAGTTAATGCCAACCAATAATAAAAAATACTACAAATAGTCATAATAACTTATTCGTAAGGGAAATTTTTTTTGAATATAATATTAATTTTTAATTAAATACTCAAAAATTGACCAATTAATATTTTTCGTAAAATGCCACATTTTTTGCTTTTGGTGTTAAATTAACACCAAATATAGTATTTGTCAAATTTAATATCAAATTTGGTATTAGATTAGAGAATTCTTTTATGTCAAAATGTTAAATTTTAGCTTTGACACACAAATTTAATACTGCATTGGAAATGCTTTTGACTTTTTTTTTTTTTTTTTGAGGTGGCTTTTTTCAAATATGTCGTCTAGAATTAACATTTTTCAAAATTTCTACGGTCCCGTTGGAATGGGCTTTTGCAACTCCAGCTTTTAATGGATCATATAGTTTGGAAGCCTGTTGGAATAAGTTCATGTGGGCCTAACACATCTCAAGGCTCCGCTGAAGCTGGATCTTTTTTTCTTTTTCTGACGGAATTTTGAGGAATGCCCATTTATTGACACAATTATAATCTATGCCCATATATATTGTACTTTTAATTTATACCTTAAAATTAATACTATAAACATAAATAGAAATAAATTGAGCACACTAGTGTGTTTGGTGCATTGGATTAAGAGGGATTGGCTTGGATTTGACTAATATTAGTCATAGTCCCATATTTGGTGGATGGTAGGACTGGATAATTGAAAGTGAGACCCACAAAAATAATCCTTCCTATGTGAGATAAATAATTCTATAGAAAATCATGGGATTATTAATCCCATTCAAAAAAATGTGGGTCTCACAAATTTTTTTTTTACTTTTTAATTAAATTTAAATGTAAATTATATATGTCTTATTATTTTAATAGTTTTATATTTCTTGTCATTTACTTTTATAATTTTAAAAAAATATTATCATAATTCAATCCAATACCATAATAAAATGCCATAGTATTAACTACAATCCAATCCAATTCAATCAAATCCAATCTAGTCTAACAAAATTTATCTTATTCATATCCAATCAAGAATACCAAACGCATAGATTATTAAGTGGCATCAATAATCGCTTTATTTTAAAATTATCTTTTTTTTTTTGTTTTCCCGCTAAGAGATGTTTGGAGTAATATCTATTTGTTCAAGTTTATAAAGCTCCTTAGTAACTCTCACTGATAAGTAGTTTTACTTCTTTTTTTTTTTTTTTTTTTGTCCCCTTTGAATTGAAAAATAAAAAAAGGCTATTAACTTTCTGATTATTATATGGATTTATATACATGTCATAGATTTATATATATGTAATATTGTTTTAACTTTCTATCCCACCTTCATATGTAATGAGTCTTAAGAATGGATGAAAAATCCTAGTTTGGAGTAACCATTTATGTTTTTATTTCCATATTTTTTTACTTTTCTAATTCCAAAATAAGATGTTAAAATTTTAATCATTTAAATCACTTAAAATTTAAAAAGTCAACGATCATTAAAATACACATTTGAATGATTTCTCCAACAAAGGTAAAAGTGTAAAGTTAAGGTTTATGGCATTATTATTCATATAAAAACTCGTATATTTTAATTAGCATTCGATATTCAGAAGTAAAAATTAATTTATAAGAACTATGAATGCGTAAAAGATAACACTATTGATCTCAGTACTTATAGTGTACCATATATTGTTGCAAAAAGTCAAAGTGATAAAACTGAGAGGTTTTGTAAGCATTTTTTAGTTGTCATTTGTGAAACACTCAAACTGAGTTATTTAAATGAAGTCATAGTATGAGATAAATGCTTAAATTAAATGTATACATTTAAACGCTGATACATCACGCTATGAAAGTACTTAGAAAGGCTACTTATTTTTTCTTCTTAGTTTACCAAGAAATTACATAAAAACACACATATATAATATATATATACGACATTAATGATCATAAATTCATGATTCAATATCCCTTATTTTGTTTCTTCAATTATAATTAGGATTTTTTACTTATCCTAATGAAACGTGTTAAGTGCAAAAGGAACAGTGAACGCAATCTGGTCCTCTGAATGAGTACTAGAAGGGAAAAATAACTTTAATTTGATTTTGTATAATAAATTTTGGAATCAATCTGATAAATCTTTCTCAAACAAAAAGTATAACATTTCGGTGAATAAAAACCACATGGTATTGCGTATGAAACATGTAAGTTAGGCACTAGGCCGCTACGTTTTGACTTTTTTCGATTATTTAGTTCAGTATTCAATTTTCTAATAAAATGAAAAAATAATGATAATATTTGATGATCATTTGACCTCAATTAGGAAACAGAAACGTGTGCAGAAAAAATATACCACTAATATGTCACTTTGTGATA
Source organism: Boehmeria nivea var. tenacissima (assembly GCA_018132145.1). NCBI lineage: Eukaryota > Viridiplantae > Streptophyta > Magnoliopsida > Rosales > Urticaceae > Boehmeria > Boehmeria nivea. The sequence goes on along the minus strand of CM030878.1, from coordinate 15,822,036 downwards.
AGAGAAAAAACAAAATCCAAAAAATACCCCTCTACATGTAGCATTCAATGATTAGTTAGAACTTGTATTTCTTTTTGCTCATGTGATGATTTCTTTAATCAAGTTGTTATGAAGCACGCAAACATGATCTGTCATTGCCTAATTGATATTTACAATGCATTTTTTCTTTCTTTTTATTGGAAATAGTGATGATAATCACAATTTTGGTGTGAACGAACGGCAATTTAATTTTGTTATTTTGTGTCTATCCATTACTCAAATCCTATAATCACATCCATCTATCATAATTAAGTAATAAATTTTCACAATCCCGAAATTATACCTAAGAAAAAAAATGAGGAGTAAAGTATAACAAAAAAACTATTCCAAAAATTTACAGCCATTTATAAATGTTAATGTCAACGCCGAAATTAGATTTTTTTTTTAAGGGGCATATACATAAAAGTTTATAATTTTTTTTTTTTTGTTGTATGAGTAAGACTTTCAGAATTGAAAGGGGTTTAAATGAAATTTTTACAAATATACATGTGAAAAGTAGAGTTTTCAAAAATTTAGGGGATCGTAAATGAAAAATATCATGAGTTTCCTAAACCCCTGGTCAACATCCTTTTTTTTTATTATTATTATTTTTTATGAGAATATCGATTGTGTGATATCTTAATTATCAAACCAGTTGTACATAAGATCCCACCCCTGGTCACAAAACAAATTGTTCAATATATAAATATTATATCAAATATTATTTTATTATTTTATAGTAGTAAAAATTAATAAAAGTAATTAATATAAATCAATAATATAAAAAATTACAAATAGTCATAATGACTCATTGGTAAGGATAATTTTATTTTTTAATATAATATTAATTTTTTATTAAATACCTAAAATTTGACCAAATAATATTCTACTTTAAATGTCAAATTTTTAACATTTTGCTTTACTTGTGCCAAATTTAGTACAATGAATCATCCTCACAATACGGAAAATGGTAATGGTTAAACCGTTTTCGTTATTAGCAGTAACGGTTAAACGTTATCACAAAGAAATGGTTAATGGTTTAATACTATTACAAATTACTTTGAATAATGTTAAACCATCAAAATAGTTACCTAAACAATCCATAACCATAATTTATCGAACATCTTCATCAAAATTCGAATCTTTGCCTTTTCAAATTATAGAAAAAAAAACTTAGTCTAATGAAAAAACAATTTCGTAACCTTTTTAATATATATATAAGTCATATTAAAAATTATCACTATTATGTGTTGATCTTGTGATAACTTTTTACAATAAATTTTGTTATAACTTGTCTACAAAAATTTATATGGTTAGTTTTTAAATTTTTTAAAATTGTAGCTATTTTTTTAAAATACACAATTAAAAATGATTATTTACCTAACTGAATTTTAACATATGTTGTGTGGATGGAAGAGGGATTGAAACATAACAATTTTTAAAACTCGGCAACCTAAATGAGATTTGGTTGTGATAAAAATATATTTATCCATTCTATTTTTTTTATTTTTTTCAACTTTCATAATCTTCCAAACTATTTTATTTTTTTTCAACTTTTCAAATCCCTATATAATATCTTTATATTTCAGCCATTTATAACACCTCAAAATTGGCAAAGTCAACTTGAATAATTTGCATTAATAGCTCTTGAATTTATCATAATATGACAAGATGCCCATAAAAGTTTTTGTAGACAATTTACACTTCAAAATTCTGTCCAACTTTCAACACTCAGTGTCTCGTTATTCGATTTGCAAGATTTATCATAAATTCAAGGGGCAAATAAATTGCTAATAATAAAACCTAAAGGGCAACTTGCCAAACTTTGGCGAACTATAAGGCAACAAATGCAAGTTACTTTTGTAGGTAGAAATTTACATAATCCACACGTGTCTAAGACGTATTGGTTCAACCGGCACACGTGTGAAGGAGAGATTCCTTAAGCCAATCCCAAACCCACCCTATATGGCCTGTCTCCTTCGTTTGGATTCTCCTCCTCTCACCAATCCAGCCTGTTCTGCGAAATAACAAACATCCCTATCAAAACTCTCTCTATTCCTTTCATATAAATATAAAGTATTTTCACACACAAACATAAAAACAACATTATATTCCCAAAAAAAAAAAAAAAGTCCACCCATTCTCTCTCTTCTCTGCTCTGCGAAAAGCCGAAAACCATGGCGACGATTCTTCTCCGATCGTGTCTCGCTCTGTGCTGTTTCCTCGTCCTCTCTCTGGCTCTCTCCTCGGCCTCGGCCTCGGAGTCGGACATGTCGATCATCGAATACAATGCCGAGCACGGCATGGGCGTGCCGTGGGCGAGGACCGAGGCGGAGATGCGAGCGATGTACGAGACGTGGCTCGTCAAGCACGGCAAGGCCTACAACGCGCTCGGCGAGAAGGAGCGGCGCTTCGAGGTCTTCAAGGACAACCTGAGGTTCGTCGACGACCACAACCGCGCCAACCGGACCTTCAAGCTCGGCCTCAACCGCTTCGCCGATCTGACCAACGACGAGTTCAGGGCTCAGTACTTGGGCCACAGGGGCGGCGATCGGAAGGCGCGGCTCTCGGCGCCGAGAAAGAGCGACCGCTACGCGGTCCGTGCCGGCGACGAGTTGCCGGATTCCGTCGATTGGAGGGCCAAAGGCGCTGTTGCTCCGGTCAAAGATCAAGGCCAGTGCGGTGAGGTGTTTTTTTTTTTTTTTTTTTTTCAAGATTGACTTTTTTTAGGGATTTGATATCTTGTTGAGTAATTTATTTTTCTTTTTCCTCGTAGAAATCGGCCCATGTTCGGTTTTAGGTTATTGATTTCGTTATTTTGGAGACTTTGACCTAAAAAACAATCGTTGCAGTTACACTTTTACCCGTTTGTTTGTTCTTTTTTTCGGAAAATTTCGTTTTTTTTTTTTCTTTTTTGTTTGCCATGGTATTAACAGGTTTTGAAGATTTTTATTTTCAGACCAAATAAAAAATATTTTTTTTTGGAAGTGATTAATTGAATTTGGTTAGTTTGTTCTGTAAGTAGTCCTTACCTGATGTTGGCCATACTTTTTTTCTTTTTCTTTTTCTATAACTGGTGAATTTTGTCAACGTTGATGAAGATGCTCGGACTAATAAGTTTTAAAGCCATTACCTTTTTGATCAATCATTAGGTTGAATTAGGCAAGACATCTTTGTTTTTTGGTGTTTTATTCCCTAAACTAACACAATAATTTGTTTGCAATCGAAGGGAGTTGCTGGGCTTTCTCAACTATTGCGGCAGTTGAAGGGATTAATCAGATTGTGACAGGCAATCTAGTCTCTTTGTCGGAGCAAGAACTCGTTGATTGCGACACGTCTTACAACGCGGGCTGCAATGGCGGTCTTATGGACTACGGGTTCCAATTTATCATCAACAACGGTGGCATTGACACCGAAGAGGATTACCCTTACACGGCTCGCGATGGTCAATGCGATCAATTCAGGGTATGTGTGAAAATATAAGCACATTCTTATGCATCAATAATGATTGAGTATTGTTTTGGGGAGTCAAGTTTGATTAATTTGTTAACTGCTTTTTCTGCAGAAAAATGCTCATGTTGTAACTATTGACAAATATGAAGATGTGCCTGAAAACGATGAGAAAGCCTTGAAGAAGGCTGTCGCAAATCAGCCTGTTAGTGTTGCCATTGAAGCTGGTGGCAGGGAATTTCAGCTCTACCAATCGGTAATGGATCTATATTAAGAAAGCTTTTCCTACCTCTTGACAGATTTAATTATACCAATATATTGCGAAAATAACAAGATTATCAAGAACATCAGAGTTAATCCAACTTTATATTTTCTCGAATTTATTAGATAATAAAAGCATAGTCCGCCTCTATCAACTTTAGTTTTGGAAAGACTCAGCGGGGATGAACATGACGTCAAAACTCTGGTGTCAAGTTTCATACATGTGTTGACTTAGCTCCAATTTGAAATTTATGCTCCGTTGGCTTTCTTTCTAGTTTTAGTTAGCATTCCTCTTTGTTCTCCAATATTGGTTAGCTCGTATTAGCTTAATCTTTTCAAGAAATTGATAAACCAATGTTGATTTCCTTTTGTCCATTCAGGGTGTTTTCACTGGACGCTGTGGAACACAACTAGATCACGGCGTGGTCGCCGTTGGTTACGGCACAGAGGACGGTAAGGACTACTGGATTGTGAGGAACTCTTGGGGATCAAGCTGGGGAGAGAGTGGCTACATCAGGATGGAGCGGAATTTGGCTGCTTCATCCTCGAGTGGCAAGTGTGGAATTGCCATTGAAGCCTCGTACCCCATCAAGACGGGTCAGAACCCTCCCAAACCCGGGCCATCCCCACCATCTCCTCCCGTAAGGCCCCCAACCCAGTGCGATGACTACTACTCGTGCGCTGCGGGCAGCACTTGCTGCTGCATCTACGAGTACGGCAAGTACTGCTTTGGGTGGGGATGTTGCCCCCTTGAGTCCGCAACCTGCTGCGATGATCGCTACAGCTGCTGCCCTCACGACTATCCCGTCTGTGATCTGGATGCCGGAACTTGCCGAGTGGTAATCACCAACCTTTCATGGCACTCTAGCTTTTTGAATAGTTGTTTGCTAGAACTATTTAACTTGACAGAGACTGAAAATATTTCGCTTTTGAGACTCATATTGATCTGTTTGGCTTATCTTCATGTGACGGAACAGAGCAAGGGCAATCCATTTGGAGTGAAAGCCTTGAAGCGAGCTCCTGCGACCGGAACTTGGTTTCACACGCGCTCTAAAATAGTTGCCTGAGCGCTCGGATTCGGAGAATCCAATTGGGGTGGTGCGAAAGAGAAGATTAAGAATCAAGTTTCTTGTTAAGCAATTGATCGTTTCTCTGTTGATCCTCACCCCAGCCATGGAAAGAAGTGGTTCGGTTGTCTTTAAGATTTATGGTGATTTGCTGTGGATAAATTTAAGTTATTTTCACCAAACAGAAGACATTTTAAGTACTGTTTTTAACCTATTCAATATCACCATGACTATGATAATGTATATAAACATCTTTTATTTGGCTTCTCTGTTTTTTTTTTTTTTATCACTAGTGTTGGCTAAATTTGTTTACGGCAGGTGAATTGCATATTCATGAAACTGCAATAAATTTTCAAATTGTGTCGTTTGAGAATCTACTAATAGATGATCAATTGGATAAGGATGTGACCTGAACGACGGTGCAATGAATTTGAATCGTAGTACCCAAGTCAATATTATTGCTTTAATGCAATATACTATATATTATGACTGTATTTAATATTATTTAAGTTTTTGAACCAACCGAAACTAATTAAACGATTATTGTTGAATCTGGTCTAGGTACAATGAATTGGATGGGAAATAATGTTATTAACAAAAAGAATATATTAACAGTAAACACGTATATCAATTATTATCGAATGCAATTTATATTAATAGAAAAAGCAAATAATTTCTCAAGAAGTGTGCCACAATTGGAATGGAAGTACGTAAATAAAAATAATAAAATTGGAAGCTTCATAATCATTCAATCAAGGTTTACTATTCAATAGAGTTTGAAATTTGAATTTATTGGGGGATTAGGTTTTCTCAATATAGTTCACCCTACAAGTTAATTGTATTATATTAGATAGTATATACAGTTGTGATTTGTTCAAAGTATTTTAATATATAACACGTAAATAAATTTAACAATATATGAATTGTGTTATATAATAGAAACAATCATTCATATAATGTCTGGTAGAGAAAAATACACTCAAACCAAACTTGTCCTAAGTCATTGGGTTGCTTTGCTTTAAGAACAATTGCCATATCTTAATCAAATTACTAATTACATTGATTTTCTTTATTGGTTGTTATTTTCTTTTTAAGAACTGATCTTTATGTTGATTGTCTACTACAATAGTTATAATTCAGTGGAAAAAAAAAAAATACTACAATAGTTGTATGAAATTGTTAACTTCCTCTAGATACAATCACAACCTTTTAAACGATACCTTTTTGCATTTATGGATTGAGGTGTGAAAAATAAGAGTAAAAATTGTAGACATACTTGAGTTATAATGATGTCTATTTATCTTCATATATATAATTTCCTTATATATTAATGAATAATAACTTAATTTTTAAAAGGGTTTTTTCACCTATGGCCCCTAAACTTGTCGCGTTTGACATTTTGGCACCTCATCTTTTTTTTTTTTTGGCATTTACCCTATCGAATTTGAAAATTGTTGCATTTTATCCCAAATCAAAAACTTCCGTCTAAAATGAGATGGAAACTCACTTGTGCCTATCACGTGACCCTCTAAACAAGGGCATTTTTGTTATTTCCCTCCAATCTAACCGCAAGTCCATAATCCTTCTCCTTCCTTCAAATTTCTTGGCCTTTGGTTTTATGTACAATATTTAGCAAATAATACTGAGAATTGTATTCAATTTCAGTTTGATCATCGTAGATGAATTCAAATTCTTAGCTTCATTCCTATTTTACTCTAGTGTTTTTCTTAAGCTTTGATATCATAGTCTAGCAATATTCACTCTAAAATAAAACCCATCATGAATTTTGACCACACTTTGTTTCTGCTCAAACCCATCATAAATTGAACATAAAGAATTGTCTGTATTTTCGAATTGAGCAAAAGCCAGATTAAACTACAATTGCATTATCATTATCATTCTTTAGTTTCCTGATCTCTAAAAATCTAAAACCCCAAATTCGAACCACAGATTCAGACCCCAATTTCAAACCATAACATCACCGCCACCGTTATCGAGCTTCTCGCCGAGTCCGTTCTATCTCATGTGCGCCGCCGCTGCTGCCAAGCTTCTCGCCGAGTCCAGTCCAGCTCAAGTGCTCCGTCGAGACTTTACCTCCATCACCATTGCCGAGGAGGACGAGGAAGCGTTGCGGCGGTTGAGGAAGCACAGGGCGCCGGAGGAGAACGGCTCTTCCCCGTGCTTGACTCTGGCGAGGACTCCCCCACGCCGTTGCCGCCGCTCTGCCGTGCACTCCGCGCCGCTCGCAGCACACGGCTCAGGCGAGGTCCGCGCCTCACGCCGCTTAGGTCTCCCCGACACCGCTCGCCTTTAGCCGCTCCTCGCTCCGATTGTGGGTCACGAAGGTTTGAGTTTCGTGTCGTCGTGGGGCTTCCTTTAGTGCCGCCGAGGGACTTCCCCGTCGCTGCAACCGAGGCATCCGACAGAGCTAATCAGCTAAGGATGACGGCCACATCAACGGAGATGGCGTTGATTTCAAACTCTCATGAGCTCCGTTGCTGCCGATTTGTAGAAGCCCACATCAACGGAGATGGCGTTGAGGCGATCGAGGTTGAGGCCAGCTGCGCTACATCGGAGAAGGAAGCGGCGGGACTCCGTGGGTTAATTGGTGGAATGGCGTGGGTTTTTAACATATTATTGTTGGTTTTTTTTTCTTTCTGTAAGTAAATGACAAATATGCCCCCAACTAGATGACCATGTGAGAAGCACACATAAATTTCTGTTAAAAATTGAACGGACGTTTCTAATTTGAGGCTAAGTGCAACGATTTTCAAATTCGAGGGGGTAAATGCCAAAAAAAAAGAGATGAGGTACAAAGTGTCAAACACGATAAGTTCAGGGGCCATAGGTGCAAAAAACCCTTTTTAAAAATATTAATCATTTTTTAAAATATAGACTAAAAATAGGACAAATACCGAATAAACCCTTAAATCTAATCATAAAAACAAAGGACCCACAAAAATATCAATCCAGAAGAATGTCGACGGATCTGATGGAATCTGAACCGTCCAATATGCTGACCAAACTAGTCACGTGAAAATGACGGTATCACAACCAACACCTGGAAACTCTTGCCGGTTAACAAACCTTCAATCTCTCTCTCTCTCTCTCTCTCTCTCTCTTCCACTTCGTCTGAAACCCTAGACAGGCCTTAGTTCACTCCGCGATATCCTCTCTCTCTCCGGCGACTCGTATGGCTTTTTCACGGCCGTGATTTCCATCTAGGTATGCTTCAATTCTGGCCATAGATCTGTATTCGCTCGAGCTTCGTCGACTGTTTTTTTTTCTTCTTTAAATTGACATTTTTGTGGATTGCGTTGAATTTGTGTTGCTCGATCGTCCATTTCGGTGATGTGTTTGGTTATTATCAGATTTGGGTATGGATTTATGCTTTTACATTTGTGATGTGTAATTAATCGTTGTTTGAGCTAGTTTAGGGTTGGTATTAAGCACTTCGACCATTGGCTGGGCCAAGAAAGTGCATTGTGAGGTTAACATCGTGGAAATGCTTCCATTTCTTGAGCAGAAATGGCAATTCAATGGTTTGCGTTGATAATCTCAAATGGCTTGCACTAGTTTACTGGCATTAGTGGCCAAAATATCTCTTAATGAATCGATAAGTTTTTTTTTTTTTACTTGATACTGAATTTTCTTGCCTATGGAACTGATTTTCCTTTATATTTCATTACAATTTTTGGGAAGTATCTGTATTAATTTAATCAACTGTATCATAGGATTTCATTTTGTGTTGCTAATCACCTTTATCAATTTGGTTGATTTGTTAGTAGCAATAATTGCCTTATTTTCTTGCAAATTTTGTGGCCTAGATCGAGCCAAGAAAAACTGAAAACCCTATCACCGACTTCATTGTTTTAATTGTTGTTTGTTGGGGAAAGGTGTGACTTTATGTAATAGGGATGGGAAAGCTAAAATCATTTGTGTTTTATGGAGTATTTGTGAATCATATTTTTTATTTTTCATTTTTGTGTTTGCGTTTGCAGGTGCCAATTTTTAGGGGAAACTTTAGGATTGACTTTTATGCTGAGTTTGTGAATATTTTCTGTTTTACTATTCTGGGGTTGTGTAATGGATAAGGAATCTTCTGATTCATCAACTTCACCTCCTGCTAAAGCACCTGAGGTACAACCTCCTGCCAGTGCTGTGCGTGCTACAGAATCTGGGTCCGATAGCTCTTCCAGTGATGCCCCATCTAAGCTATCGTCATGGGCCAAGAGTTTGAAAATTCCTCAGCCATTGTTGGGCACACAAGATGGTTCACCAACTGGAAGTTCTGGAAAATCAACCTTTGCACGCTTTACAAGTGGGATAGGACTCCGCTTGTCTCCTAAAGCTCCTGCTCAAGCTGAGGTTTCTGATGGATCTATAACTGATCCACAACCAAGTTTATTTGGAACAATTACGAAAGGATTAGTTGACTCTTCGAAGACTGCAGTGAAAGCTGTACAGGTTAAGGCTCGTCATGTTGTGTCTCAAAATAAGAGAAGATACCAGGTAAGGTTGTCCCTTTTTGTTGTATTTCTCCCTTTTTACCTTAGATTGGTACAACTGCTTTATGTTTTGTGTCTTGTAGACATTGATTCCAATTTTTACCTTCTCCAGCTAGTTTGAGGGTTCTTCCAATCAAATTTGGCTTTGATGGGAAGATTTATTAAGCATAGAACATATAGCTTGTGGTGTGGAAGAAGTATTAAATCTGTCAATAATCAATGTGTGTGTTATCTAAAGTCTATATCTCTTTTCCACCTATCTTGAACCATAATTCTAATCTGCTGTTGTCCTGGAATTATAACTTCACATGAGGTGCAACTATAGTCTGCACAAATAGCATTAAATTTTAGCTTATGGTGCACCGACTTGTTCTCATTCATCTTTATCTTTAGTTTAACGTAGTACACCTTGATTTTTTTCCCCACAGCTGATGTGCTTCTTTTGATATGTATTCCCTTGAGTGTTTAGGAAGGAGGATTTGATTTGGATATGACATATATCACCGAGAATATAATTGCTATGGGCTTCCCTGCTGGTGATATGAGCTCTGGATTTTTTGGATATGTTGAGGTTAGCAAGAAATTTTCTTTTCCATTTAGTTATTTGTTGATTACCCATTCTTTTCAATAAAGAAAAGGTCTCATTTGTGGCAGGGGTTCTACAGAAATCATATGGAAGAAGTTATTAAGTTTTTTGAAACTCATCACAAGGTAATGAGAGCCTTTTTTGTTGCTTTGTGCTAATGCATGTATCATTACATCTATAGCTTACATTGTTCTAAATTTTCGTCTTGTATTTTATTCCAAATATCCTATGTTTTCTTATTATGAATCTACTTTAGTTGATTTGTGAAATATTTACAATTATATTCAGCCTTATTTTCTTTTTTGTTTGTTTGGGTTTTGGTATGGAAGTATGTTCATCTCAATTTATTAGTAGTCCATCTACAAGGGTACAAACCTTTGCCTAAATAACAAATTTTTATACCCAAACTTTTACTTTGCTTTTTTCATTCCCTCTATTTTTATGTATAAATTTCAACATAAAGTGTTATCTCTCTGATACAAACTAAGTTGTTGAACTGATAATATTAGGGTAGTACACTACTATTTTATGAAGCCAGAGTTGCTCATCTGCTTATTTGGCTACAATTCGTGCTGATTTCTTTTAATATTGATATCTATATGTCTACAATTCGTGCTGATTTCCTTTAATGTTGATATCTATATGGTTATTTGGGTGCCAAAACTCCATGTACCCAACGTGCTTTAGATAGTTTTAATGTTGTAAGATTTATGTTCTTTTTAACATAAAACTATCATGATGTATTTTGTTTCATGTATGGATGTGTTCTTAGCTTTTCTTTCTTATACATGCAGGGCAAGTACAAAGTATACAATCTTTGTTCTGAGAGGTTGTATGATGCATCATTGTTTGAAGGAAAGGTGAGTTGTGATTTGTCATTAAGTAACATGAGGCTGAGATAGGTCTCATCACTTTTTTTTTTTTTTTTTTTTTGGGGTTTATTAATAGATATCAAAGTGCATTTGGGTTTATGCTTGTGCTTCCAAAGTCTATTCTTTAATCAATCTATCCTTTAGATAAGCAATGAATTTTCATCACTTTGCCATACGCCCTGATTAAAGTCCATCCTTTTGACTCAACGTTGAAAACAGGGAGGAAATAGAAATTATTTAGTCATTTTGCAGTATCATATCTATTGATCTATTCTTTTCGAAGATGGTCCAAAAAGTGTGGAAATAGAAGAGGTTGATTCTCTTTGGACTACATATGAAAATTCACTTTATAATTTGTACAGTCATTGCTGTACAAAAGCAATGGTAAAGAAAAGCATTGCAATCACAAAAGGTTAGACAAGGATTTCATCTAAGTATAACTACACTACTTGTGTGTAGTTCGGGTGTCAGTGCATAAACAAACGGAAGAATAGACGTTAAAAATCTAGATAGTTTGAGTAATGAGAGAAGCAAAAGCGCCTTTTGTTTTGTCGCTTCTTCAGACCCTCCTTGATTTAATAAAATTAACAATAACACCTACTCTCACGATTATGTTCGCCTTGTATTTCTAAATCCAACGCCTAAGACATAATCTGTAGCAAAAGCTTTGTTGTGATTATGTGATTCTGAATCTGACTATATTAGAATTTCATTCTAGAAACTTCATGCGCTTGTAAACAAATATTAATATGAAAATTGATGAGCTATATGGAAACATATTGTCGTATAAGTCGGAGCAATTCCCATGTAATATATGTTATTTTCAACTTGCATAATTCATTCTAAAAATTTCTCGTTTTATTCTCCTTTTAGCCATGTCTGTTTTGATATGTCCTGAATTTAAAATGAAACCTGATGCCTTTTGGTGTTATGAATTTTTGTCAGCTTGCTAGTTTCCCATTTGATGATCACAATTGCCCCCCCATTCAACTAGTAATATCATTTTGTCAAAGTGCCTATTCATGGTTGAAAGAAGATATCGAGAATGTCGTGGTAGTGCATTGCAAGGCAGGGATGGCTAGGACGGGGTTGATGATTTCTAGTCTTCTTCTATATTTGAAGGTAAAGTTCTTGATTGTGGAATTGTTTTCTTGTCGTCTTTCTTGCTATGTTCTTATCAAGCATGCACTTTTTTTTCATGTCCATGCAGTTCTTTCCAACTGCTGAGGAGTCTATGGACTACTACAACCAGAAAAGATGTTTTGACGGAAAAGGGCTTGTTCTTCCAAGCCAGATTGTTAGTATAGCTATATGGCTATAATTCCAAGGAATTGTGTTTCTTTTACATGTCTTGACTTCCTATCCTAGTACCTACCTGATTAATGCATTTCTTTCTTTTGGTCTTGTAGAGATATGTTAAATACTTTGAACGCATCTTAACATACTTCAATGGGGAAATTCCACCTCCACGCAGGTATTGACTTTGTGCTTTTCATTATAAATCCTATTATGGATTTCTTTCAGGTGGACACTGTCATCAGTTTTTTCTTAAATTTTTGTGTAGGTGCATGCTTAGGGGTTTCCGGCTTCATAGATGCCCTTATTGGATTAGACCCTCCATTACAATTTCTGATCATAATGGTATGTCACCACATCTCTGCTGTGGCTGATCCCCCAGTTTTTATTGCTGTCTTGTTAAATTCTGATCTCCATTATCAGAAACTTTTTTCAGCTCTCTCTCCATGTCTGGTGGTCCTTTCTGCAATATGTACTTTTCTATTAACCCCATTGTGTGAGCCGATATAAAGAAGCTTTCAGTATAGTATTAAGACTATGAAAGAGATTCGAGCATTTCTTGATGTGTTGAGTGTTGACAATAAGAAGCTTTACAAATGAGAAACTGATGAAATTACAGAAGTTGGACCATAACACGACTTAGAGGGCCTTAACATAACCGAAGAAGTTGATTTAAATTCTTTCTTTTGCTAAATGTCTAGGTGTTCTTTTCTCCACGAAAATTCATCCACGGACCAAAGATCTCTCGGTATGTCTTATTATTAAGCAATTGTTTTTAGGAGTTTAAGAGTGGTCTGTCAATATTCCTTCAGCTACTTTTATGGTTCTGAAATGTCCTTTTTTGTTGTTTTGGTTTTTGGGCGTGCCCATATACGCAGCCAGAAGATTATTGGTTTAGTGCCCCAAAGAAGGGGGTGATGGTCTTTGCTCTGCCTGGGGAACCTGGTTTAGCCGAATTGAATGGCGACTTTAAAATTCACTTTCATGACCGTCAAGGAGATTTCTACTGGTATATAACCAGAGCCTCATGCTAGTGCTTAAAAAATGTATGTTACGCTTTGCCATTTACCGACTGAAAGTTTGTCACTTTTTTCTTTGTTGTGTATTCTCAGCTGGCTAAACACAACAATGACAGAAAACAGAAAACTTCTAAATACTGCTGACCTTGATGGGTTTGACAAGGTAAATATTTTTTGTTTATCTTTTGACTTTTTTTAGTTTGTCTTATTTTCGTTAATAACACCCCTTTTTCCTTTGGTTGGGCATTGCATCTCTACAGAGAAAATTGCCTTCCCCAGGATTTCAGGTTGAGGTTGTTCTAGTAGATTATAATGTCAATGTTGCCACAACGCCTACTGCCGAATCTACCTCAAAGAAATCAGATGAAGGCTCACAATCTGCTCCTGCCGCCTCTGGAGGAGTCACTGCAGCTCCAAAGCAAACTAAAGACTCTGGAAATCAAGATAAGGACGACGTTTTTTCAGATAGCGAGGCTGAGGAAACGGGCTCTTCTAAGAGCCAACGGGCAGAAGCAGCTTCTTCGGCAGCAGGCAGAAGCGTCACCAACACCACTACCTCCAGTTCTGAAGCTAAGTCCAAGCCTGATCAGATAGCAAGCTTGACAGAAGCCACGAAGCAAGTTTCTATAGGAAACACGGGTTCCACACAGGTTCATGCTGCTAGTGAGCCCAAGACTGCTGTCGCGGGGGGAACCGTCCCTAGCTCGGAAAGCGAGTTCAAGGCAATGGCTGCTGATGCCTCTGTTTTCTCATTCGGGGATGACGAAGATTACGAAAGTGAGTAAATCAAAGGGAGGCCTGAATTTGTTACATCGGCAAAATCTCTCTGTATATAAAAATGGGTCGTGTTCAGGTCAGTTCAGTTCGTTCCTTCTATTTGTAATTCTAAAGGTTCTGGTTATTAGATTTGGTCAAAGTGAAGATCATTTGAAGGTGCAAAATAAGTTTACATGAATTTATGACTGGACTTGATGGAATTCCTTTTATTGATTCCAAAGAAAAAAAAAAAGAAAAGAAACTGTATCTTATGATTCGGTGATCTTTTATTTATTTGTTTAATTTTTTGGTGTAATTGGTAATTTCCTTTCTTTGTTTGTTTGTTTGTTGTTGTTGTTGTTGGTTTGTTTGTTTGTTTTTTTTTTCTGAATTAGTAATTTCTTCGTTAATGCATGTTAACGAGTCATCGTTTATATACATGTTTTACAATTCCAACACGGCTAGGCCATGACTTGACTTGTAGTGCTAATGTGCTATAAGTTAGGCTATCAGCTGTTGGATTTGGAAACGTGCAACCACATAATGTGGAAAGTCTCTCGGATAATACATGCACATTTGCACTTAATTTTTATAAGTGTTGTTCTTGTCAATGGCTCTATGCGACTTTTGTTATTTATTTTTATTATTTTTTTGAGATGCAATGTCAACTATTTTCGGGGAAACTGGCTTGACCAAATGAAGTTCCAAGCTATCATAAACCAATGAGGAAAATGCCTGTTGTGTCTTTTTATTAGTAAATTATTGGATGACTTATGCACTGATGCTGAATATTCAATCTTGTATCATCTAAAAGATTACTTCATTCTTCTACCAATCTCACCTGAGCAAAGCGTGCCCAAGGAAATACTTGATCAAATTGATTCCTATCCTAAAAAAGAAAACACGAAAACCCGTAAATAAAAAAAAAATGAAAATCAATACTCGGTCAAATTCTTGTAACATTGTAAGAGTCAATTTCTGACGCTCAATCCTAAATAAATACCCAATACTTTGAAAATTATAACAAAATACTTTGGTAATTTGATTACTTTTATAATAGTAATTGATTATTATTTTACTATTCAAGTGATTAATAATTTGGCTATAATTAATGGAAAACATTGAATATATATTTCAGGTTGTGTTTGATTGGGTGGATGCAGAAGTAAATGGAGAAATTAAATTCTTTTATATGGTTGGAGGAAGGAGGAGAGGGAAGGGAAGGGAGAGGTGGAGGGAGAGCATCTCCCGTCGGGGCCCACCAAATTAACTTCTCACCTTTTAGAGTGTGTTTAATTGGGTGAATTAAGAGCAGAAAGAATAAAGAATATTGAAAGGATTGAGAGTGTAAATAATGTAAATGATTATAATAATCTTTAAAGTTATTTGGTTAAAAAGAATGAGAGATCCTTTAAAAAGAAAAAAGAAAAAAAAGAGAGGAATGAGAGATAAGTATATTAATAGTAATTATTTCTACAATAGCTATATCGTTCATTTTATTATTTGTTATTAATTACTTTAGAAAGTAAAATAGACTTTTTGCTAATTAAAGAGAATGAAGAAGTTGCATCTTTTTATAATATGCAATTTAGTGGTTCCGTGTGCATGTACTCTTCCTCCACCCCTCTCATTCCCCGAATCAAAGGAGTGAATTTGAACTCTCATTCGTCTCCTCCATCCACCAACCAAACACATCCTTAAATCATAAGTTTAAATTATGTTTTTTCTCAATTCTCCATATTGTAATATCTTTTTTATTTTTTTTGCCGCACAGAGATTTTGTTTGAATTGTTTGTGGAGAATAAACCGAGTCCATAGGTTGAATAAAAAAGATAGTAAGCGTAAGCATAAGATAAAAATAGATAAGCGCAAGTTTGTATTGTTTCTCTCCCACCAGCTTTTGCTTAACGCGCACATATATCTTACCTTAAATTATTATAAATAAAAAAATATATAATCCTCATATTTGTGGGCTTGAGTGAGTAGCGCTATTAGAAATTTTGAGTTGAAAAAATATGAGTATAACATGATAACAGGCTATTAGATATACGATACAACTGATTCAATGCATAATAATCACATCATTTTGACTATGCCTTTAATTAAAATTTCTTTGTCATAGATCATTTTTCTGTGAAGTTTAGTATATTATATTATCGAAGATTAAGATTAAGATGAGAAACTGAATTTATACTGACCATTGAAGTCGGTCCGAAATTACAAGCTAATTAGGCTTTAACCACGTTTCCTTGTATTTTATTATTATTTTTTGGACCTAACATTTCCTTGTATTTTATTAGTTGTAATAAACGTGGTAAAAACCCGAAACAACCTTTGCTCTGTTGTTATTGTTTCTTTTTAAAAAGAAAAGGGAAAAAAAGAGAGAACTTTTAAACAAGTAATGAAATTTTTTTTTATTTTCCCTTTCATTTTGCCAAAAAAGTTCTCAAAACAGTAAACAAATAGAAAAGAAGTGAACATGGTCAAATTACTTACACTAATCTTTGTTTTGGTTACAAAACTTTCGGATATCTTAAAGGGACACTGGATATACTATCTTATTCTAAAATTGTCCAACTTAAAAAACTAATAATCCGGTTAACATGTCGTGCCAGTTTGACATTGTTGTGCTTATAAAAAAAGTGCTTCAAACTATACCGATGAAAGAATCAACTGAAGTTATAAACATGTAGGGTGTTTGGTTATTTTATTTTTGAAACTGCTATTAAAATAGTGTCTGTGTAAAATTATCAAAAAATAATTTTAGAAAATTAGTT
This sequence comes from Boehmeria nivea var. tenacissima, assembly GCA_018132145.1. Taxonomy (NCBI): domain Eukaryota; kingdom Viridiplantae; phylum Streptophyta; class Magnoliopsida; order Rosales; family Urticaceae; genus Boehmeria; species Boehmeria nivea. The sequence continues at coordinate 15,805,426 of CM030878.1, read as the reverse complement.
AATAGAATATGGATAGTTAATTAAGGATATTTTAGTAATTTAACATAGAGAATTCGGTTACAGAAAAGCAGCATTTAACATGCTTGTCAAATTACACTACGTAAAAGCAAAAACGATTACATGCTTTTTTAAGAAACAGGTTTACCAAACGCCTATAATTGTTTTAGATTCTTTTATAATCTAAAAACAGCCTCTAAAAACAATACCAAACTTGCATCATTCACTAAAATACCCTTATTATATTCGTGATCTTAAGCCAGATATAAAACAGTAAAACTTAATCCGGTTAACATGACTCGTAATTACTGTTGAAATTAAACCAACGACGACCGTCTTTATTATCAGATATTCAGATTCACGAGAGACAGTTGATTTCTTAGCGAAAAGTCGTCCATTTATAATTAGAAATTTTCTTTTCTGAAATAATCATAATTGTGAAACTCAAAAAGGCAATAAATAAATAGACGAGAAAAAAAAAATGGGACACGCGTTTGAGAGTAGCGCGTTAAGCTTTGAGACGTATATATTGGAGCGATTCTCATTTCCACTTTCCAGCAAATATATATCTCTTCTTCATTCGGTTATAAATATCACCTTTATTATATACAATAATATATATTTTTTTTTTTCACTGGAACTTTATTCTGGTATACATATCTTTATATAAGTGTACAAAAGTCAATCGTTTATTGCGAAGACTTTGAGCTTGTGAATATTATCCATGTCGGTTTCGGGTATTCAAGGCCATCTTCTTGAACTCACCGGTAAAGTTCATCGCCTCTATTGTCTCCATTAATTCATATCAATATTCAATTGACAAAAAAAAAAAGAAGAAGAAGAAGAAGAAGAAGATTGTTTTTCTCTGTGCTTATTATATCTGTCTTTGTTTTTGTGTTAAAATTTAATTATTATTATTATTATTTTCAATCAGTTGTTGGGTGTAACAAATTGAAGGACACAGAATGGTTCTCTCGCCAAGATCCTTATGTTTGCGTTGAATATGGAAGTACTAGATGCCGTACAAGAACTTGCACAGGTTTGGGTTCTTTTATTTATTTATCTTTTTCAGTTTCCTTTTTTGGCCCAGTTTCTTGTTCTTCAGATCTGAAATTTTTGGCCAAAGATTTTGTTTTTCTTGGTTTTTTTTTTTCCCCACTAATTAGTGACTTGTGTTGAGAATTTTGTTGGGTATGTTATATTTGTAGATGGTGGTAAAACTCCTACATTTCAAGAGAAGTTCACTTTCACATTGATTGAAGGGCTTAGGGAAGTGAATGTTGTGGTTTGGAACAGCAATACCATCAATACTGACGACTTCATTGGGAGTGGAAAGTAATTATACTTTTTACTTGGGTTTTGAGGGTTTTTTTTTTTCAATTTTGGACTCAACCATCACAAAAGGCATAAAGTTGATTAGATTTGGTTTGTTGGTGTTTGTTTTGCTTTTCAGGGTTCAACTTCAAAAGGTTCTTTCACAGGGTTATGATGACAGTGCTTGGACACTTCAGACTAAAACTGGCAGGTAAATCATACAGTGTGAAACTAGCTGTTTCAAAGGCTTTGAATCTGTAGTTAGAACTGCTCAAATTTCAAACCCTTGAAAATGGTTGGTAATGGCGTGTCTCTAACATTTCAAAATATAAAATTAAAAAAAAAATGTTTTAGGCATGTCATACTCATACTTAGCTGTTTTTGACATTTTCTAGTTTAGTTACTTTGTTTCTTCGATAGGGGTTGCGGTAGAGGGAAATTAGCTAATACAGTCTTATTTCATTAGCGAAAAAAAAAAGAAGAAGAAAAAAATGTTATTTTTTACCATGAGTATCGAGTGTATACTTTAGAACTTTTTTATCACACACTACTAACTTTACCATGTAGATCATAGAATTCTCTCCTCTGCCACATTATGTCCTGATTTCTAATAATTTCCTAAAGATTGGTTGTCTACCCATGAAGTAGGAAAATTTTAAGAGCTCTATTATGTCAATTGAACTTGCAAGAGTGAGATATTGAAAGCGATACGAGTAAAAAATGGTATATGCATTTGAAAATTCTGTCACGTATCGAGGAAAAAGAATTTCAATTGTTCTTTAACAAAATTCTGTCAAGGAACGTGGTGTTTTTTCATATTGTTGTTGCATATGCTTAATTGTTTTGACAATTTAAAATGCCCTGTTCAGTGCTGATGAAGTGGATGACTCTACTTGTAACTTATTATTGCTTGTTCTGTCACACCATTTCCCTTCTTTGGATTTCAACCTTTTGCATATTCATACAATGTAGTTTGTTTGTGCTTAAATTCGATCAAGTTTACCATTACTTCTTAAAATTTCAAGTTGCACATAACTTTTTCTCGAACTCTTTACGGAATGAAGAGGCATATAAATAGTGTACGTTATCTTTGAATAAACCAATTTCTGATTTAAACTTTTTCTCGCCCGTAGATATGCCGGAGAAGTACGTCTAATATTGCACTACAGCAACGCCCACGTAAGTTTTAAGATTTTTTGAACTTTATAGCTGTTGTTATTGGAAACTTTGTTCAATTGAATGATTTAGTCCGAATCAACTAACTCCTATTTTGACTCACCGCAGAAACCCGCAATGAGCTACTCTCCATCAGCGCCACCGTATGCAATGCCACCTGTGTCACAACAACCTTCCTTGTACTCCACTCCCCCACCAATTTCAGCTCCTTACCAACACCATTCCACTGTCCAACCGGTGCCATCTTCGTACCGTCCACCAGCTTCATACAATCCTCCCCCGCCTACTGCCTATCCTCCGCCACCATACCCGCCACCATCAGCATATACATCATCACTTTATCCGCCACCACCCCAATACCCCCCTCCGCCACAAGCCGCTCCCTACTATCCACCGCCACCCAGTAACTTGCCTTCCTAATTTTTTTTTTCCCATTGCTATTATTATGTCATTTGTTATCTGTTACTTATACCGGAACTCTGCTGTCTGCTGAATTGTAGGTCCTTTCCCTGGATTGTATCCTCCACCGCCGTACTGAGATAATCCGCTTCGCATCCAAGTTTAAAAAGTTACAGAAATATCTGTATCGTTTTAGCCATAATCATGTACAGTAGTTTTGTAACAGAGAGTGTGCTCGTGTCTTTGTCGTTTGTACAAGTACATAGCCTTCTCTTTCAGCAAACTGTTCATAACTGTTTAAAGTGTGTTTTTTTTTTTTCCCTACCCCAATCATATGGCTCGAATGTTTCTGTGTCTTTTTTCTAGGATTGGTAATGCTTTTCTGAGAATAGACTCTTATTAGATTGCTCCGACACTGAGACCATGACAACCCTTTACCGTCGTATCTCAATGTCTATTTCCGTGCTTGCTACTTAAATTTACGATGTCGTTTCGAAATGCAAAGCAGTACTAGAGTAGATGGAAAAAATAGATACAAACTACAAAGGGAAGTTTGCATTAGAAAATAGAAGCATTCTGTTGGTTTGAAACTCTGAATAAAAGGCTTTTAATTTCCATGCTGTTTATTGTGCCTCGTCATTTGCTTTATTTATATTATAGAGTCAAGAGCCATTTTAAGCTGGCTGACTTTATTTAAAATAAACAGAGAAAAAAATATATCACATTTGTTATCGATGTGTATATTATTATTGTGCAAGTGGAGTAAGATCCAGAAGAATCAGTCATTTTATAACTATTGATGAAATATTCCTTCAAAAGTATTATACATATGCAGGGAAGGTAGTATAAACACGAAAAAACAAAAGTTTTTCTTTTATTGCTGAAACAAAGTTGTGTGGGATGAATTGGAGTGGCATGATACTCCAAATTGTAAGTTGTAACTATTCCACGGTATTTGACCATACGTTGGAGTTGCTCTTAGTGGAGCCTACAGTTGCTAAAATGGAAATTTGTAACATGTCAAGAATATGACAACCAGGCTACATTATTATAGGTCAATTCCTGTTATGATGATAACTCACCGCACCGTCCCATTAATCATATTTCAAATTTGACCGAAAATTCACAAAATCAACACGTGATGGGGTAACTAGGATATATTTTCTCTTATATTTCATTGATTATGTCGTATTGAATCATAATATCACATTTTAATTTCGTGATTTTTCTGTCAAAATTTTAATAGATTGTTGAGAGAGTAATAAAACCGAATAAAATTATAGACCGTTACCGATTTAGAGACGCTTTACAAGTTATGAACTCAAATGAGATTTCATAGCTTCACTAATTTGTAAGCATTTTAGAAGTCATTGACTAAAATGAGATTTCAAAGATTTGAGGCAAAAATGCGATTGTCAAAATGTTTGACTAGATCTCGAGAATTTGAATCTAACTGGATTTGAGGATAGTCAAAGGAGACATTAAGCAATGATTCATACTGGCTTTTCAACCTTGTTATGATATTGGATTTGAAATCCTAGCTACCCGTTGCAGCTAAATTCTTGCCATGCCATGCAAAATACAAATAAGGAGCAAATATTGTACTATATATATACTATTAATAGCCTGCAACATTTGCAAGGACTATTATTTTTTGTTAGTTTGAACGATTCAATCAATCTGCACATAAAATCTCTTCTCTGCACCGGAGAATCTTGTCTTTTCATTAGAGCCATAACCTTTTTCACCTCAGGAACATGCAAATTTTTGTCTCCTTTTTCCAAGATGAATGAACAATATTAGATTTTAGAACCATAAAACATCATGAATTTCATCTTTATTTTCTCTCTCTAATTAGTATTTTATCTGAGCCTTAACTATTTCTTTTCTTCTTCACGTTAATACATGCAAGAGGGCATAATTTTCTTTTCTTTTTTAAAGGGTATAAGGGTGAATTAAGGCCCAATTAATTAATTTTTTTTATCAAATTAAATAACGAGCAACTGTAAATATTAATTATAATATATTTTGATATATAACCGCTTTAATTTATTGGTTGTTTGGTACACTAATTTACAGAAACACATTGTCAACTCGTGTCAGCTAAATGAAAATTTATCATTATGTTCAAGTATGTATAAAGCTACTGTAGTAATGTCTCAGGAATTTCGCTCTCTCTCTGTGCTTTGAGACAAATTATTGACGAATTACAATACAATTATAAAACTAAAGTGATTCTATTGGATGTATATATATATATATATATATATATTGTGGGGATTTTCCCAAAACAAAATGCTATGATTGTGACAGAAGAAAACAAGCCATTTCAATTACCACAGGATTTTTCTCTTTCCTTTTTTTTTCCCAATGAATCTTGTATAAGACATATACAAGATTCATTGAGGGCTTCAAAATCCAAGTTTATATATGTGGTAGAGCAATAGATTTGTCGGTAATGTGAAATTGACACATATACAAAGTTAAAAAAAAAAATCAATTATCTTAAGCAGTTTTTTAATTTTACTTTTTAAGGTATACATGCTAACATGTAAAACAACCAAGAGAACGTCTTTTTGAGACAATAGACATACATTTGTGGTATAACATATATTATTTATCTTTTCTACTTGATAAGAGTTACTTTTTTATTTGCTTTGAGCCTTTGACATATAATACAAGCACATTTTCTTTTTTTAAATAACAAAACCAATCATATTTTCTCACTGGGTGATCTTGATGATTTTGCAGAAACAGTTATATGTCTGTTGTTATGGCGTTCAATATTGGGTGAATGTTTTTCACTTGCTGGTTAATTATGGTACTTTGCAGTTGCATGCATGCATTGCATTTGCATGCACTAGTCACATTAGTACTATGTATAGGTAAAATCTTTTCATAAATAAATTGCTCTCGTTTTTAAGGTTGTCCATAATGAAAGTGATGATGAAAAATAATAATAATAAGCAGCGCCATTGATACAGGTGGTTTTCACATCTAATCAACCCGTTTGGTCAATCCCTATAAAAACACATAATATCATGATTCATGACTTATTAGCTTTTTTTTTTTTTAGTATACTTTGATATCATGACTTTTCTTTTCTTCTGGTTATTTATTATCTATTTATTTGTAGTCTTGAATCATGACATTATTGGTTGTGGTAATAAGTGGAAGATCCACTCTCACCACCTCTTTTTTTTTTTTTTTTGGGTGTTCACTGTAGCTTTAGAAAATAGTGATTGAGCCAAGTATTCGTGAGTCAAAGGGGGTTCAAGCTCAGCTTGTCATCTCACTTTATTTTTTTCTTTTTATGTTTTCAAAATTTTGTTTTTTCTTGATCAAGCCCTGTAGTCCATATATGCATATACACTAGCCAATTTGAAAAGGTTTTCATGCCAAATGATAAATATGGTTAGTGGATGACAGAAGTGAGAGAGACACTCTCAAGTGCCTCATGTTTCTGACTTCTGAGTCCTTAAAGCACAAATTTTGAATAGTACTAACACAATCAAATACAATCCTTGTCTACTTGACAAGTCTTTGGAGAGAGCTATGAAGAGCTTTTGAATTTCCACCCTTATCTATCATTGTTGATTGAGTAATAACAAGACTTTTTCTCTCCAAAATTGTGAACACAAACCTATCTACTAAGTACTAATACTTCAGATAAAGCTGACCTGATAGATAAAAATTCCATTATTCATACGATATTGGATATTTTGAAAGTGTGGCATATGATATAATCATCCAATTCATCAACTGCTATAGCTAGCTAGCGTCTTCTAATTTCTAATTCATGATGTTGTGTCAATGGAGTTCTTCTTTTATTTTATTTTTTTGGCTTAAAAATTATGAGTTTGAGTCTACAATCCTTTCTGATCTATGATGGGCGTAATAATGGCATCATTAGCTCTATTCTATAATAGTTTTCCATAAGCTGAAAAGAATTGCCATATAAATGATAATTATGACTTTTGATTTTCAATTTAGATTCTATATTAGCACGCAGATACTAGGTAAGTGAATCAAACTAAAACGAGCAAAGCAATTGAATAACAGGATTAAAAATTAAAAAGTAGAGATGCTATGAGTATTGAATACTCCAAAATATACATAGTTCAAAGCTATAACATCAAATATTTCATGGGACACAGATAAAATTGACTTGTTGAGTATCACTGGCCAATTATCCTTTGCCGTAGATGGCTCACAAAACGAGCTAATTTTTTTTGCCCACTAATGGACACTTCAAATTGTGTCCCAAATCAGTGGTTAAAGTCATTCAGTGGAAGAAGATACACTTGGGGGACACATATATAATAACTTTTTATATAAAGCTGATCTGCTTATTCTAAAGAATGAGCAATTCGTTATAAAATAATTTTGGGGTTAGATATGGGGTCACATGACAGAAAGCATGACTAATAGAAACAGATTAATTAGGTCATAATAGATGTTTTGTTGTTTGTGGTTAGGATGTCATTATAAGGTGATGTATTGTTTTGCCATTGACTTAATCAACTGTAGCAAGACCAAATTAATCCTCTTGTTATTTTCTTTTTTTTTTTTTGGGATGTCTTTAATTCGCTGGCTATCACTATACATTACTACCACCAACACCCAAAACAAGAAAAAAAAAAAAAAAAAGGCTCTGTTTTGACATAATTACCAAGTCTTTTTTTTTTTTTTTCTTTTTGTGACATATTATCCATATCATGTATGTATCTTGTTGTAGTCCAAGCTTTAAAGCTAATGTTCCTAACTAGTTTCACCTCTCACCAATCTGCTATATTAGACTATTACGGATTTTTTTTATTATGTCACACATTGTGATTCTATTAAGAAAAATAAATGCATGCATTAGTGAACCACAGTTGTAATTAACATTTGTGGAACTCAATTCACTCCCCTTTTTGTTTTTCTGTTTTTTGTTTTTTTGTCTTTTAGTTGTGACTATTGAGTTTAAATAATAAATACATACATATGATTTTGTAATGCTTGACCAATAGGCAATAGTATATAAATAGCAGAGAGGCAGGAAACTGGAAGATGGCAATCCCAATTTTTAATTAATTTTTCCTCTGAAATATGATTATGTGGTAATCTTTTTTTAGGCATATTATTATCATGAGAACAGCAAAATAGGAATAATAAGCAGATCTTGATTCATATGTGTGTATATAATATATTTATATATATATATATATATATATATAAATTAGGCTCCACATTCTTTTGTGCACGTCAAATGAAAGAAAAAGAATAGTGCTATCACTACTGCTACTACAACTACAAATATATGATATATATATACACACACACACTCTATCTATGCCTTTCAGTGAGTCTCACTGCAATAACTGGCCTGCCTTTCTCAGTCTCACTCAGACAATATTAGCAAGACACGCTATCATTTATCACTTTTCCACTCACTCCTAGAGTATCTGCCCGCAGCCCGCGCACAAGAAAGTCAGCCTTTCTATTTTTCTTTATTTTGGTTTTTTATAAAAAAATCTATCTAACCTCAACTCCTCAAGACTCAAGTCCTCAAGAACAATCTCTCTCTCTCTTTTAGGTTTATGACCATTTTTTTTTCCTCTCTCGTATATGTTTTGATTATGACTTGTAAACGATATTTAAATTACTCATCTATTTGCAAAATTTCCCATTTTATACTTAGCATCTCTAATTCAATGCTATTTTAGTGTGTCAATGTTAAAATTTGGTATTCTATACAAAAAGTGTTCTCTCTAATTCAATGTCATATTTAGAGCAAAATTGACAAATGCTATTCTTAATGTCAAATTTGACATCAAGTATAATATTATGCCAAAATTTTGATATTTTGACCTTGAACATTAATTGGTTAGTTTTTCTAACTTTTTTTTTATAATAATGACTATTATTTTATATTAAAAAGTGCTTGTACCAAAATGTAATTATTATACTTACATTTTGATTTATTTACTGTTGACTATAATATTTATCTTTTATGAATCTTATTACTAAAAATATAATAAAGCAATAAACGGTATTAATTTAAAATAGTAAAAATGCACTGTAATATTAGTCAAATATAATATTTTATTTTTTTATATACTAATTTTAGCATTAATATTGGTATTGGAGATGGTCTCTTAGTAATTTGTCAAAATTTGAACAAAGAACGTAATTAATGAAATATGCTAAACATCTATACCGATATACCATCATGTATTAATATCATAACTCTTTTGCTACGATTTAGTAGGATCACTGGCAAATAATCATAATATTAGATAATTTCTTAGATAGGGATCAATTTATAGGCGTTTCGAAAGTCGACCTATAATTCTTGATTAAAAAAAATGTAATTAACACGTTCTTTTTCCCATGGAGTAGTTTATATACTCCTATAGTCCTATAATAATATTAGTATAATAATAATTAATTACTCATTTATCCGAATCTATTCTTTTTTCTATCTCATTCTCTATCCCTCTAATAATTTACATTAAATTCTACGTGTGTGATTAATACTTATATATTTTTTTAAAAATATTTTAATGAGTTATTATGATATCATTGGGAGGGATAAATAATGGAGATAGGTAAGAGGATAGACGATATGGGCTCCAATATTCGCACATTATAGCTACATATACATATTTATTCTCTCTCTCTCAATACTTCTACCAATTTCCGCTAATAATAATAATAAAATGTCATTAGACAAACGAAAAAAGCTTATAAGCTAAATGTTTACGTTCCATAATGTGACAATAGTTGATAATTGCAATTTGCAATAAAGTAATATTTAGATATGGTGATATATACGATAGCTTATTTATTATAAATTAGCACGGACAAGCTGCCCCAAAAGCAGCACCAAAAGCATCGGTTATAATGTCGCTTCCAATTTGAACATGAAAAGTACTGAATATGCAAAAATAGCTGGTTTTTGTATTGGTGTTGGACCGTACAACCCATGGAGAGACCATATTAGTAATTAGTGTTTAATCACTATGGTCTTGAGAGAAGGTACTTTCATAGTACATTTCAATAATATTGATTACAAAAACTTTAAGCGTAGAAAATCATTTATTAATAAGAGCATGGCGTGGGGTTTATTACACAATATTAATGCTACTACAACGAATTAACACGATAATAGTGATAATTCATTTATAGTTTTGCTAATGAATGTCTTTTAACTTAAATGTAAAAACTAGAGATTATTGAACTATGGGGTAAAAGATTCGAGGTAACAAATTATACATTCACCCAAAAAAAGAAAAAGAAAAAGAACGTTGTAACTAGTAACATTACAGTAAGTCCAACGTACGACATATACAAATATAGTGTCAAATCACACAAGAAAATGCCAATAAAACAATAATAATTATGCTTTGTACGGTTACAAATTTAGCAAAATGTTATTATTGGTTACGATGCATAAAGAGCTAGCATTGGCCATTGGCCAACATCAAGTTGTATAACTAATAAGCTTTCTTGCAAAATAAAAAATAAAAAAACTTATATAACTTAGCAAGAAAATACATGTCTGAAAAAAACAAAGTAACCAAATACACATGAAAAGAGTACGTAATGTATAAATTTTGTAGGAAAATATCTTTTCATGTTAGCTAGTTGGGTTCTTTAGGCGGGAAAAAGAGTGCAGTTGTTGGGCCTTTATAATTGGGGTGTAATTCAAACGTATCTCTCTCATTCAATTCACATCAATTTTGATAAAATTCCTCAAAAAATAAAACAAAAAGAATACTAAAACTTTGAAGGTATGCGAGGAATAAAAGTTGTATTTAAAGCTTCTCTATAACCCAACTCATGAAATCAATAGCACCGATATCATTAGAGTAGACTAGTGCCATATACAGCTTTAATATTTAATACCACCTTAAGCAGGCGGTCAAGTTTCGGCGTTTCGATTACTGAATATAATGGCATTTAATTTTAACGAGATTATATTGCACTAATTTTATATGATATTATTTAATTAATCCCGTGGATGGTATAAAAAAATTGATTAGAAATAGTATATTTATTATGCAGTTTAGCGTTATTCTGTATTATTTGATTAAGAGTTTGGGATTCTTCAAAAATCATATATAGTAAGGATACACTGTTCTATGAATTTAAAGTTAATATTTAACAATTAAAACAAGCGATTATTTCAGAATTTAAGGGCACTTTAGGCGGTGGAGGTTCTATTACGTAGAAATAGAGCATTAGGAGTCTCCATTTCAACGCCAAACTTTATATATGGCGTATTTTCTTCACCTACCAACGTTATTTTCAAACGGTATAAATGAAGCAATGAACAGTGGTACTCTAAACTGTTCATCTTTATTTATATTTTTTAATTTTTTTAAATATTTTTCATATTACAAAATGGTCTCTATTATTTATATATATATAATATTTAACCTATTATATTATATAATTTACTCTTAATTAATTAACTTTTATTAAAAAATTTATTGTAAAGTCATATTCTAAATTTGGCAACAAATATAATCAATACAACTAATTTAATTTCAAATAAACATACATATTAAATTCGTGTGAAAATGTCAGAAAAAATTCATGTGGGATGTAATATATAAATAGATAGAAATTACTTAAAAGTAATTAAAAAAATAGAGGTAAAAAGAATATAGAGAGAATAGGGGTGTCCAACTAAACCAAACCACAACTTTTTACTAAAATCAAATCAAACCAACTTCTAATTGGTTTAGTGATTTTTCAAAGCAAACCAAACCAATTAAACAATCAAAATCAAACCAATTATAGTTGGTTTGGTTTGTTTTTTTAATCAGTTTGAGCTTTTTTTCAAATAGGCTCATACAAGTTGAGGACTTGATAAAATAATATAATTCAAAGTTCAACATCATAATCTAACCTAATTAGATAAGGGCTAAATTCAAAATATTTTAAATATCATAAACAAATTATATTAAATATTAAATGGTTTTAAGATGATGCAATGGTATTCACGCCTGAACAACTAATGACTTCCTAATAAAGTTGATCCGTACTAGAAGTTCCATCAAAATCATCCCCAAAATATCCAACACTTGATTAATAAATAACAAAGTTGTTAACTTCAAGTTCTCATAACTTCTTAACAAAAAAAGGAAAAAAAAAAAGCCATCTATATATATAATATAATTTTAAATACATGTGTATATATAAGTATTGGTTTGGTTTGGTTTTTTAACAAGGTCAAACACGAACCAAACTAAACCAATTAAAATTTAAAAAATTCCAAACCAATTCAAACCAATTATAATCGGTTTGAAATTGGTTTGTATTGATTTTGCCGATTTAGTTTGGTCCCATCGATTTTTTGAACACCTCCAAGAGAGAATATTCATTTTTTGAGTTAAAAATAGAGTTTGTGGTTGGAGATGATGTTAGAGTTAATATTTATGTGAAAATAAAGACTGATCATTAAGTGGTTATTGTACTTTATGTTTGGACAAACCATTCAAATCATCCAATTTCATTCTATACTATTCCAAAACCATTCAATTTTCTAATTCTACAAATCATTCCATTCAATTCTATTTTTTTTTCAACTTTCCAAATCTCTATATAATATATTTAAATCTCAGCCATTTACATCACCTCGAAATTCATAAAGTCAAATCATTATACTCATTTTTCTAATTATTTTTCAAACTATTTTCAAATCATTTTTACTATCTTAAAAAAGGCCCCTTAAAAAATGAGATGAGATGGGCAAAATAGTTTGTCCAAACATAAGCGTAATCATTTTTTTGCAAGTACAAGATACCTATGTTTGCCCCACTCATTCTACTCATTCCATTCCATTCCATTTTTTCACCTTTTTCAATCTTCCAAACCATTCCATTCCATTACACTTTTTTCAACCATTTTTTTCAACTTTCCAAATCCCTATACAATATCTTTAAATCTCAACCATTTATACCACTTCGAAATTTGTAAAGTCAAACCATTTTCCAAACTATTTTTCAAACTATTTTCCAAACCATTTTCAAACCATTTAGAATGGTCAAAAATGGTTGGAATGGTTTTCCCAAACACCATGATTTTAGTAAAAAAAAAAAAAGTTTCTTTCTTATCTCCAAATATTGATATTTGATATTTCCCGTTCAAATTTATAGAAAGACAAAGCAAAAGATAAAATATATAAAAATTCAAGTACATGAAGATGAGTAAAAATTTAATTTACAACCAATGAAGAACAGCAAGCCTCAGCCTTTTTTTTTTAGGCGCTCAAGCACAGTGACTTTATTTTGGCTTCTATAAGAGGTTGTTTTCGTGGGCCCAGATTGGTTTGTGTGCCCTTTGTAATTTTTGCCCGCCAACCAAACACACCGAAAGCACAAAAGAAAACCACACAATACACATACAAATCCAAATCCAAATCCAAATCCATTTTTTTTTTAATTTTTCACATTTACCACCAATAGATTGTTATAGGTGTAATGATATATATTTTCTTTTTCCTACGTACACACAAATAAAATTCATGATTTTTAGAATTCTACTTTAAAATTTATATCCGAATAATCAACTGTATGGTGGTAATTGAATTTGTAACGACAAAAGTAAAAATAGACTCATTTTTTGAACAGAATTGGGTTTAGTCTTTTCAAGCCTAATAATGCGCTTCGATATTTCTAAATGACAATAAAAATATATTCCCAGCCAATCCATGTCTTCTTTATTTTATTTTTAACCCAAAAACAAATACCCAACATTTTACCCAAAACAAAAGGAGAAAATAAAAAAAAGAAAAAGAAAAAAGCTTCCAAAATGCCACGTAGCAGGACAAGACCATTCTAATCGAACGGTGTTTTCAACACAACTTGGCATTTAAAAAAAGAAAATTAAAAAAACAAACCCTAAAAAAGGACAAGCGTGAAACCCACTCTGCTCTCTCTCTCTCTCTCTCTTCTTTAACCTTCTCTCTTTAGTCACTCCACGCTCAGTAGAAAAGCCATACAGAGAGAGAGACACACACAGACACAGTCTCACACTCACACACACATAGAAAGCCAAAAAAAAAAAAAAAAAAGAAGAAGAAGAAGAAGAAACAAAGAAGATTATGGGTGTTTGAGAATTTGAGCTTTTCCTCTGTATAACTAAAGCAGAGAGAGAAGCAAACAAAAAAAATGGCAATATCGCAACAAAGCGAACAAGTCTTGTTCGACGCTCTGTACTGCGAGGAAGAGAAATGGGAAGACGAAGAAGAGGACGAAGAAGCGACGAGCGAGATATGCGACATTAATGACGAAAACACCCCTTCCCTCTTCCCTCTCCTCTTGCTTGAGCAAGACCTATTTTGGGAAGACCAAGAGCTTCTCTCTCTCTTCTCCAAAGAGGAAGACCAAAACGCACCGTCGTCGTTCGGCCCCGCCGACGGCCGCCGCGACGCCGTCGAGTGGATCCTCAAGGTCAACGCGCATTACTCGTTCACGGCCCTGACGGCGGTCCTCGCCGTCAACTACCTGGACCGGTTCCTCTCGAGCCTCCGGTTCCAGAGCGACAACGGCAACAACAACAAGCCGTGGATGGTCCAGCTCGTGGCCGTCACGTGCCTCTCTCTCGCCGCCAAGGTCGAAGAGACCCAAGTCCCTCTTCTTCTCGATCTCCAAGTACGTGACATTCGTTGTAATAATACATTACGTCCATTGTAATCGTAAAAATATTTCCTTTAGCAAAATCTGATTGTGTTTATGGGTTATTGTTAATATAAGGTTAAGGACACAAAGTATGTATTTGAGGCCAAGACGATACAAAGAATGGAGCTTTTGGTGCTCTCAACTCTGCAATGGAAAATGCACCCAGTTACACCACTCTCTTTCCTTGACCACATCATAAGAAGGCTTGGCTTGAAGACGAATCTCCACTGGGAGTTTCTCAAGCGCTGTGAGACTTTTCTACTCTCTCTTATCTCTGGTGAGTTTTTTTTTAGCTTTTTAAACTTTTCGATAACTACAAGTTAACTAACATTACTGGTCTTCTAATAATAACGATGATGATTATTATTATTATTATTTTTTAGATTCGAGATTCATGGGTTATTACCCATCAGTTTTGGCCACTGCGACAATGATGAAAGTCATAGAAAATGTTGAGCCTTGCAATGCCATTGAGTACAAAACCCAGCTTCTAAACGTTCTCAAACTAAGCAAGGTACTATATAATATTTATACATATTCATATTTTTTCTCTCTCTAAAGTCAAACCGGTTTTTTCATTAATTTGTACAAACTTTTATTAAACCATCATTACAATGTGGTCCTCTGTTATACTTATTATTATTATTTTGCACTAATCAACAGGAAAAAGTGGATAACTGTTACGGTCTCATTTCTGAGATATCATCGAGTAGCATTAGCGGTGATAATAATCCACTGAAACGCAAGTTCAACGAGCTATTAGAGCCCACTAGTCCTAGTGGTGTGATTGACGCTATTTTTAGCTCGGACAGCTCAAACGAATCCTGGGCCGTTGGATCATCATCATCATCAGTGTGTTCATCGCCGCAAGAGAGGGTGTTCAAGAAGAGCAGAGCAGAGGATCAGAAGAAGCAGATGTGTTTGGCTTCTTCGCTGAGCCGTTCGGTCTTTGTTGAAGCTATTGGAAGCCCACATTATTAAGTCCCTTTATTTTTAATTTTCCTTCTCTATTAAATCATAATATTATTATATAAAAAATTGGAAAAGGAAAAAAAAAAAGAAAGAAAGAAGAGAGAGAGAGGATCATTCCATATTTGTTTATGGTAATATGTCATCAATGCGGACGCAAAATTTGGGTTTGAATTTCCAACAATGCCCCTCGAGGGAAAGGAAGGAGATGATGAGTTAAAGGATGGCAATTTGGACATTTCACGAGGAGAGAGAAGGGGCAAGAGAGGCAATGGAGAAAGAGCTACATTTTATTATTATTATTATTGTGTATAAAAACTAAAAAGTCGACTTTATTCTCCTTCATATCTCTCCTTTGGACCATCCATACCTTTCTTTATTTGGACAAGATATCTTATATATATATCATAAATAAATTCAAAAACAAATTTTGTTCATTGTGACTTTGTGTACGTAAATGCATACATGTTTTAATCTTTGCTTATTAAATTCCACGTATTAGTTAGGCTACTTGATTTCCATTTTCAGGCCAAACAAAATAAGTATAAAAGAAATGGGGATTTCTCCTTAATCTAGATAAATGAGATGGGTTTTTGTTTTTTGTTGGCATGTGAGGAGAGAAAAAAAAAAAGTTGTCGGGGAGTGGGGTTTATGGAGGGATTTGGTTTGAACTTTGAACTTTGAAGAAGACTTTTTTTTTTTTTTTGATTTGGGTGTTTTGACCTCGTTCCAAGAGCCAACTCTCACTCTTTAATCTATATTATATCATCCATATCTTCTCCTTTGTTGGAAGTGACCATATAATCCCTTTGTATCTATAAGACTATAACCTAATCCCTCTCTCTCTCCCTCTCTCTCTTACCTAAAAAAACACTATCTATTGTCCTTGTAGATATTCTAGACCACACCTTTTTGCTTTATTTTAAATGTAGAGCCCTATATATCAATATCATATTGCATGTACATATAGGAATAGGAGGCTATATGTGTGTGTGTGTGTGTGTTTATAGGTCTGCTATTTTCAGGAGATGAGAGAGCGAGGCGTGATCAACCCTCTTATCCTCTTGCTCTCTGCTCAAATCTCAATAATCTGCCTTTAATTGATTGTGTTTGCTTATTTGGTTTAACGTGGGATTTGAGTTCCTCAAACCTAGGAATACATATATATGATCATTATTCGTTTTTTATATCAAGTGATATCGTTTTGTTGGTTATAATATGTTGTATTGTAAAGCTATTGTGTTTAAGACAAATAAAGAACTGAAGTACATTTTCCAGGTTATACTTTTACTTGAATTATTCATACTTAGATGATGGATTTAATAAATTTTTATGGAACTTTACATTCAAAAGATATACGGTCTTATATATACTTGCATGGCATGGTTCACTAATTTTTAATGCATGTGGTTTCACACGGCGTTAACTTAAAAAAAAAAAGTAAATATTATAACATTTTTACGAGGCAAGCTTGTTCTACTGTGATTCTTCCAAAGTCTTTTGTACTTCCCGCTGTAAAGCATTCTAATATTATGATAAGAAATAAATAGATAAATAAATATTCATCGTTACAAGAGTGCGTCTGAAAACCGTTTGTGTTAGTGTGTTACTCTATAAATTTTTTATAGTTAATTGGAAGGCTTTTTTTTTTTTTTGTTAATGATTTTAAGTAAAAGACAAGTTGGGAGGTCAAACATGTCTTTATCCAAATCTTCCTACTCCAAGTTCTTTTATTTTTTTTCTAGTGGGTTAGCAACTTAGCATGTCGACTCTATCAAAGATTTATTTTTTAAAATAATATTTTTAAAACATCACAACAACCCATAATAACCTTCTATATAATTGTCATCTCATTGCTCAAAAACGATGCGTCATATTAACTTGAATATCATATTCAAACTAATTAGGGTATAAAATGTTGTTACAAATATAAAAACATGTCAACTTTGAAACTAATTAGGATATGAACTGATATATTCTCTTTATTTAAAAATATTAATACATTATATATATTCATATAACTTAGTTTGGAGTTATAGTTTTGGATTAAGTGATCATGCTAGTTTAAGCAAGAAAGGTTCTAGCTCCAAGTAGAGAATTTGTGATTGATCTATACGTAGCTTAATTCTAAGCTTTTGAAATACATTGCGTTTGCGTGTCTTTATCAAATTGTAATTATTTTTGCTAAACAGCTTCCACTTGTGTTGCTTATCCGATTATAGACTATATCAAGGACAAATGAAGACCCATAATCTTTTGGAGGTAAAGTGATGTGAAAGTTGGTGATACCCCATTAGTACTAGCATATAAAGTTTACATTCTCTTGGGCATTGCTTTGCTTGGAGATTCATTATGCTTCTTTTAGTGGTTTTATAAATAGTGCATGCTTCGCCCTTTTCCTTGTTCTCTTTGCTTTTCATTTCTTTTTTTTTTTTTTGGTAGCAATGAAAAGAAAAGTTAATTTATTTTGCTTTTTTCACGTGTTATACGCTTATATATAGTCTTTTGAAACCGATGAAATAAACACTTTATTAACAAAGGTTAAAAAAAAATCACTGAGCAAAATATATACCTCTATTTCTACGCATTTAGATGTGACTAAAGCCATATTGTTTTGGAATTGGGATAGTGATTGATGAAAAACAATTTACATTGTCAAAACTTGTACTTTTTAGTTAATAAATGAATTTTTCATTAATTCTCTTAAATTTGTTTGTCATTTTTCATAAGACGAAACCCCTCACAAGCCCTTGTGTAGTTGTATAATGTATATGTAATGTCATTTGTTGACAAACAAAGGTAAAAGTCTTCCCACAAAAGAAAAGAAAGAGGAGAGAGATCTTAATAAATTTGGTTTTTTTTTTTTTTGTGGTTTTGGTTGTAATTAATTTGATAGAGCACTCACACTCAACCGATAAAAAAGGCAAAAGGTGGGGTGATTTTGAATTTGGGAGACAAAATCTTTGATTTTGGGAAGATTGTCTTCGGTCATTTTTTATTTATATTTCTCTTTAATTTGGTTTTGTTTCTCTACTTTAAGGTTGGTAGAGTACAGATGGTAGTCGATGCATGCTATTGATCATGGTTATTGATTCGTGAGAGAGAGAGAGAGAGAGAGAGAGAGGTTGTTTTTTCAAAGGGAAACAGCTTGCTACCAAAGACCAAAAGTGCCATGAGGTAATTTTGTCCCCACACCAATAATTGTAGAATAATATGATGGCTTGGCTTGGGGGCTTTAGCTAGGTGACCCTCAAAAAAAAAAAAAGAAAAGACTTTCTTTTTTGACCTAGTCCTTCTTCTTCTTTTCTCTCCTTCTTTAATCTCCTATTCATATTGCTCTTCATTAAATAAAATCACATGAATTTTTCATATCATATTTGGACCAAAACCCACCTTTGAGTTAATTTTCTTCTTCTCTTTTCTTGCTTACAGCTGTAAAGTTCAAAGGACAACAAAAGAGAGAGAGAGAGAGAGAGAGAGAGAGAGAGAGAGAGAGAGATGTGTGGGTCCACTCGCTCTCTCTAGCTAAAGATTTGCTCTTTGTAGAAATTGGAAACAATTTCCACAAGCAGTAGGCAGCAATATTGAAGCATGAATTTTTATTACTTTTTTTTTTTAAAGCATGAAATGGATACTTTTATAGTTTATATAGCTATAAATGTAGACACTATTATCTTTTATCTCTTGAGTAGTTGGTTCTTTTGACTCAAGGCACTCCAATATGTATATATATCACAAGAGTATTAATGTCATAACCTAAATAGGAACATTAAGTCATGATAAAAAGGTAATATGTATCATTACCACATAGTTCCCCACATGGTTATATACTTGAAATAAAGTTCACTAATACCATGATATGCTAGTTAACACAATTATAATCTAACATGAATTGCCTCAAACATGTTGTTATAGGGTTTGGAATGAAAATGTAAATTCTTTTGCAAACTTCCCATGTTATGTCAAACTAGCTAGTTAGTGGTAACTAGTTACTAGACCTTTTAATTCTTCAGGAGTTTAATCTGAAAAACATAATGAAATTATTAAAAACAGAAAAAATATAGTAATAAGTTTAGAATTAGAGGATGTAAAATGTTGACCCGTTAGTTAAGAAAAGAGTTCATGTAAATCTAATAGATTCTTTGATACTAATGACAACGAGATTCTACAACTATTACTACTACATTAACTATTTAATAGGTCCTGTGCAAAATAATAATAATAATAATAATAATAATAAGAGCTGTATGCTTTAATAATAGTAGGTAGTTCTTATGTTTTTTTGCGTAACTTTTCATATAGTGAGAAGATATTTATTGGGAATCTCAAGATCATACATAACGTGATTATCAGTTATCACTTATCACTAGCTACAATGATATTCCTGTTCGTCAGTAGCAAAAAAAAAAAAACAAAAAAACAAAAAACAAAAGAGCTAGAACGACAAAGACATTTTTTGTATTACCGACCTCAATATTGGAAACAACCTATGCAAAAAAAAAAAAAAAAAAAAAAAAAACCGTGTGATTATCACTTGAATAATAATAATAATGATATTAATAAATCCCCCATTAATTACTACTATGTTATTGTCACTTGAATATATATCTTCTGTTAGAACAGAACTCTGAATATATAAATGCTCTCAGTAAATATCGAATGTTCGAAAACAGAAGATGGTTTTTCTTTTAATTTCTACTTATTTATTTATTTCACAAACTTGACAAATAAAAAAAGTTGTTCTAACTCCATCACATTCACACAATTATACCCTACTAGGTAACAAGCACATTAATAACTCTTCAAGAGCCCATAAAATATAAATGGTATTGATTATATATATGTATATATATCTATATGGTCCCCCAGAGACCCAAGGAAAGCAGTGAGTGTGTTTGTGTGTCATATAGCCTGCAATGCATATTTGCACATCCAAAGCGTGAACCATATAATTGTCCCAATATATAATGTATATTTATGTATAAATACACACTCTCATATATATATATATATATATATATATCTTCTGTTAGAACAGTAAATATTGACATTACCCAATTGGCATCCAATGTGTTTTTCTGTGCATTGGTGGATCCGTCTTCTTCCCACTCGTCACAATCTCATGAAAATGCCAAATACACAAACTCATCAACCCAACCCGGTCCCAACATATTATATATACTTGTATACACACACAGATATGTGTATTTATAAATTCTCATTTATATACAAGTTATCTTGGAACGTGTACAAATCAAATTCACGCAAATTGGGAACATATCTATGCAGTACAAAACATGTATTTATTTCATACATTATCACAAGCCACCGAGTGAGAAATAATGTGTATGTGATTGTGTGAGCGTCTGTGACTATGTGGGCCAAAATGTTTTGCCAATGCAATCTAATAACCAAATTTCTTCCATAGCCATTGATCATTATAAAAAATAGTATATTATACATATATATATATATATATATATTAATGCATGTCTATTTAGCTAAATCACTGTTAGGGAAATTACAGGGCAAGAAAGTTATCCACAAGTACCTTGTTGTATATGTATATTTACAACTATACTATCATTTCTTCAATTGTCCAAACCACAAATCTGAAGAAGAAGATAGTCGGGTCCCCAAAAAAAAAAAAAAATCAGATGGATAGAGCCAGCTGGTGATAAATATAAAATATATATAGATAAATAAGAGCAACCAAACCTCAACAAACACACTAAATGAACTGAGCTCAAGTTGTTGATGAGACCACTGTCTTTGTAACATTTGTAAACTTGCTATAAATAACCGTGTTCTGGAAGCAATAAATAATTGAAGTTCATAAAAGCTTATAACTTTATTAATAACATAAATATATTTACACATACACTCAAGTGGAACCATTAATATTCCCCTTCAGTGATAGCTCCGAAATAACTCTTTTATCCAACCCCTTATGTCCATGCATTACATACACACTGAGACATAAACAGAAAGAGAGATTTTATTTATTTATTTTTTAAGTGGCATTCATTATATAGATATAGGGAATTTATGGCAATGGCACATTGCTACACTGGTGGTCCTCAAGTGGGTTAATTGAAGGTGTAAATTGGGCCTCTAACTAAATTTAATGTTTTATCTTGTATGTATATGTATACGTGTATATATTTTTTATTTAAGGATAAATAAATAAATTTATTGGTAAGAAGCCAAATGGGGTCAACTTTTTTGGGCTCAAGAGTCCCTTTTGGAGGGTCAGAAAGAAAAGGACAAGAGCAGTTTGAGGTGCTCTCAGGGAGGGTCAGCCATGGTATGTCCCAAATCTGAGAGACTTGGCTGCCATAACTGCAAGCATGTCTGGCTTCGCAGACAAAGATTTGGGTATCTTTAGACAGGACTAGAGACTCCCAATCCCTATTTTTGGAGAGAATTCTTTTTTCCCCCACTGCAATATTAGGCTGTTAGAATAGATTAGGTCCATAATTCTTATTATCTAATAGGAAAAAATCATAAATATTTCTCAAAAATTTCAGTTTCATCTGTACGTTTTTTAGAATTCCAAAATTAGACCTCAATTTGTTAAAAAGCTCTTATATATTACCCAATTTGTTAAAAATCTCTTAAAATATACCCAATTTTTTTAAAAGCTCTTAATATAAAAACCTCATTAATTCACTTAAAAACTAAAAAAAGTACTTTCATATATTTGCTAAAAAACTGCAAAAGTCTTTTACATATTGACTTATTCAAGCGAGAGTTCATGACCAACTTTTGTTATTTTTAAGTTAATATGTGAGCAGTTTTTACAAATTTTAATTGAATTTATGAGATTTTTAATATTTTTGTACTACATTTCATATTGAAAAATATTGTGTGGTATATATTTGAGAGTTTTTAATAAACTATGGAAACAGAGAAACTAAACTAAGATTTTTATAAATCACATGGATTATTTTGACGTATTTCCTATTTAATAAATCGTCACGACAAGCAAATTTAATGTGTAATATTTTTATAGCTAATAAAAGATTGTTCATATAAGTATTATATATATTAGCTATTTTTTAAAGTATTATATATATGTTCTCAATCTTTTTCTTAAGTCATTCAAATATGACCATTTCAAAAAAAAAAAAAAAAAACTATAACTAAACGAAACCTTGTTCTATACAATTTCTTTTTATTTTTCATCTTAAGGGAAAAATTGCAAGAAACGACCATTTTAAATGTTACTTTACAATTTATGCTCTAAGTGCTGTGCACTTTTAATTTTTATCTCATATTTACAATATAATAAATAAAAATATAAATTAAAAGTATAACATAAATTGAGTACAAATTATTAACGTATCAAAAAATTTGGCAATTATCAAAATCTTCTTGTTTAGGAAGGAAGAGAAGAAGGGAAGGAAAAGAAGAGGGAAAAAAATACATGTAGGGCCCATTATTTTCTATCCTTTTAATATTGGGTGAAAAATCTTTTTCACCAATTTAAGTGTAAAATTACCATATTATCCATATTTTTAAATTAAATAATAAAATTAATGGATAAGATAGTAATTGTCTAATCAAATGTTTTCTTTATTTCCTAATATACTAAACACTATAAAAGAAAATTATTATTGTTTCTTTCTCTACTATTTGCTATCACTTCCTATTTTATTTTCCATCAACTTTTCTTTCTTTCATACCAAACGGAGCCTTAATGTCATGAGCAAATTGTGGTCCCAAATGGAATAAATTGATAACCAAAAAACTACATACAAACTTTATATTTCATTTTATATTTCATACAACACCCAATATCTCTTTAGATGAACGTCAAGGAAAACATTATAAAAAAAAAATAAAAATAATTACTAATTAATTAGACTAAACTATGAATAAGTTGTGGCCATAGGAAATGCAGGTAAAATTACAACATCATGTAAGCATCATGTAGTTAAAGAAATAGAAATGACTATTTTCTTAACTAATAAAAATGTTGATTATTTTCTTAAAATATTATTAAAAAAATAGTTATTTACTTAATAATGCTTTTATAATTAATTATTTTTTATATGTTTATAATTCTTTATCTAGTACTTATTTGTATTAGAGTCTAATGAAATAATTACTTACATAATAAGAAGTTTTGGATGGGACAATTTCTTAGCCATAGAAACAGGATAAAAGATAGGAATAACAAAAGAAAATAATGAAAAGCACCAAGTACATGTTATGGGATTCCAAGCAAGATATACCCAATATTAAAGATCATAATATTGCGTTAGGCAGAGAAACATTCATGTCCTGGTAAATTAGAGAAATAGCTTCGCTAGCCATGCGACGGTTGTCACGTCTGCGCTTAGCATTTCTGATTAGAGAACATGTGTATATGTATAGAATGATGATTAGCCAATCAATATGGCAACACACATTCAATAATGAGAAGCAAAAAAATACGAAAGTTCATCATATTAAGAAGGCTGGTAAGGTAAAAATGACACCTCCGACATTATAGATGAGGGTAATTAATGTTTTATTGTTGAGTTGTGTTTATTGGAAGAGAATACTTTTCATATGGATTTAGTTTTTTAAAATTATTTTGCTAAGCCTTCAATTAAATCAGGTCAATCATATAAATCATAGTTATGTTTTTTTTTTGGAGTAAAATCATATAAATCATAGTTTTTTTGGAGTAAAATCATATAAATCATAGTTATACCATGTATATAATATGTTGGAGCAGAAAGTTGGCATCTTTTAACATATTGCGTACGTTAATAAGCCATCAAAAGAAATTAGCCTTAAAAAAAAAAAGAAAATGAAAACCAACTATCATTTTAGTTTTTAGGTTTTTTTTTTTTTTTTTCCTCTTGTTCTTATAAGATTTTGCAAGTGTAAATCGTAACCTATAGGTTGTACAATATGGCATGTAAAATTCAAATAACACAATGCAAAATGAATTACGTTATTAGTTGTCTAGAACCTTTTTTTTTCTTTCTATTTCACATTTTCACTGTTGGAATTATCTGTTTGTTCTCTGGAATCTAGATAGAGCTCGTTTCTCATTCCAGAAAAAATTGTATAGGCAAAACAAATGAAAGATAATGAGGATAGTGACAATACAAACTATAATGTTTCCTCCTAGCAAAAAAACTATAATGTTTCCAAACATTCTAAAGCCACGTGTAATTTTTAAGAATGGTAAAAACCCAGATATTTGTTTGGTATTGATGTGAGATATGAGATTCATAGGAATTTCTTGGGAGTGAAAACTTTCTAAATACCAATCTTATGAAAGCAATCAGGTAAACAAAAACAAAATGTGTTTTTGCTTTTGTTTTTATTTATTTTTTTATTTTTTTGTGTTGACATCTATCTTAAATGATTTATGGCCTACTTATAAGGACCTACAAAGAAAAGGGAACCCGTGACTATATTCATAGTACACCATTGACCCAAACATATGTCCTTGATGATTTTAAAGTCATAAGTGTGATCCAAAAAGAGGTAAATTGTAAGGAAGTCTTGCATTTTTTTTTTAATATAGCATGAACACCATAAAATAAAAATAATATAATCAAAGGTAATTATAACACATTAAAACATATTTTATATATCTTATTACAATATCTTGTCCCTTTGTTACTTTTTTTTTAATTCATTATTTTAATGTACAAATACAGTTAGTGTATTGAATAAAAAATCCATGATTTCATTTATATTATTCACATCTTTTTAGTACCTATCTTGGTACAAGTTATTATATTTTTATCAGCGACATACAATAATTTTTGTAATTGATTTTTTATCTAACTAATAATTGATGTCGTTGCTTTAACATTTTTTGTATCCCTAAAAGAATTCAATTTCTCCTTTACCCCATTTTTTTTTCGTTTGTGTGAAAAAAAAAATGTCTTTAATTTGCTTGCATTAGTTGATACTCTTTTTGTCTCTGGAGGGTAATTCCTTATTATAATAATACATACACGAAATCTAATAAATCATCACACAATGACAATAAAAAAATCATGTAAATGAATTTGTTAGGTCCTCATGGACGACTCACAGATCAACGGCGACGAGGACGATGACAACAAGAGGCGCTAGCCGATTCGTTCTGAGACAAGATGATGACAACGATAATGCTAAATGCTGAGCAGAGGCTGATTCGGACTGGTCAGAAACCACGTTTGCGCTCTTTGGGAGAATGGAGAACTAGGATTTGGTGTCGTGGAACCAATGACTTTGGGCAAATGTGTTTGTTTGTTCGGAAGGTTAGAGGACGAGTGAAACGACCTGTCTTTTTTGCTTAAATACAGCATTGCTTGAAACGACCTGCCTCTTTTGCTTTAACACGGCATCCACAAAAACTCTATTGTTACTTCTAGTTCTCTTCTACCACCCAAACGGTAACAATTTGTTGTCAAATTTTGTACTCAGAATTTGCCACTTGTACTAAAATTTCCATCGCTTATAGCAATTTAAAATTAAACGGAAATTATGATCAATTACTATTTACTACATAAAATTAAAATATTTCTAAAGTTTCACTGACTGATCCTCAATAGATTTTTACCCACCTGTTGCCCGGGTTCACTCTTGTGTGTGTGCGGTTTTGTTTTGTTTGGCAAAACCCTCATAGATACTTTTGGTATGAGTTGATAGAAAAAGAATGGTACATTAAGTTACAATTAACTCTCTGGCTGTTTAGCGGCTTGTTATCTATAATCATCATTTTTAGAGAAGAATAAAGATCTAAAATAGCTAAGTTGGAAAGCCAACAAGGAAGCAATTTAACCGCAAAACAAGAACAATAGAAATTATGACAGAATTTTTAGGCAAGGAGGAGCAAAGACAATTCTTGGCGTCCCAGTCTAGAAGGAAAATGGATTATTCTCAAAGATCCAAAGAAAAACGAAGCTTGAGACTGATTTCTATTTCCAAACCTGAAAAATAAGAATACAATACCAATCTATCTCCAATATTGGATACTAGCATATATATCAACATAAACTCTAAATTGACGACAACTAAAACAGCAATGTAGCTCAAGGATATACTCCATCGACACGCCATATGAACCAATTACTCTCAACTCAAAATGTGTTGTTTCAAAGCTCCAACAGGAGGAGCGACTCATGAGGTAAATCCATCTTGAGGTGGAGCACTACTTACCTGACACTAAAATTTAGAAAGTAAAGTCATCGCATGTTTTTCATCATACATAACATTTTGCCAAACAATTGAACTCTAGTTATTTGTTTCACTAAGATCCGCATCCGTTCTACCATGCATCCCCTGTCACCCTACGTACTTCCATGCATTGTGCTCTGCAAAGTTCAATGCAACATTACAACCAAGAACCTATATGTTTTCAAGGAATGTAATTGAAGCAAGAGATTGATAGTAGATTTAAGGAGAAATTACAAATTGGAACAGCAATTATCAAGAACTAATCTCATTTTTTGTATCCGTTGTTGTACATACCATTAGCGCTCTAAAGGTCCTTCCATGTTTCATGCTCTGCAAAGTTAAGCACAATGTTACAACCAAGAACCCATATGTTTTCAAGATTGTAACTGAAGCAAGAGCTTGAAAATAAATTTGAGATAACAACAAAATAAAACAGGAATTATTAATAACTATCACATATGCTCAAAGTTTAGTCCATAACAAAATGCAACTTCAAATTGCAATACAAGTTGTTTAAAAAAAAATTACAATACAAGTGAGTTTCAATATGTCATTGATAAAGTGTTTAGAACAATCAGGACAGCTGGTTTCAATTTGTACAGATTTTTACCCATTTAGTTTCGATTTGCATAAGTGTCATATATAACTATTCTTTTTTGGATGAACGAAGAGATTGATAATAGATCCAATAACTAATAACAAAATAGAGCCACAGAGCAGAAACTATTAGGCAAAAATCACATATGCGCCAAAATGAACTAAACCTATAACT
Organism: Boehmeria nivea var. tenacissima; assembly: GCA_018132145.1. Taxonomy (NCBI): domain Eukaryota; kingdom Viridiplantae; phylum Streptophyta; class Magnoliopsida; order Rosales; family Urticaceae; genus Boehmeria; species Boehmeria nivea. The sequence continues at coordinate 15,777,946 of CM030878.1, read as the reverse complement.
TCAGAGTTCCAACGTGTCAGTGTTACAATGTTCAAAACAATCAGGGCAAACTGTTAATGAAGGTAACTAGGACCACACAGCAGATCATTTAACTAAATTTCAACAGTCAATATTCTTTCTTTCTTTTAAGTTTCAACTCGAAACTATTGATATAATAAAATGGAATGAATTCAGTCATTAACAAGTCATACGAAACTGATGTTTCTAAAATGAAAATAATGAATGTCCGAGAGTAGAGAGATACCAATGATCTTGCGCATGATAAATAGGTCATCGCGGGCCTGTTCGATGATCTCTTCGACCTGTACGCCGAAGTGCTTCTCGATGTCCTCCCACTCCTGCACCTCCTGGCAGATCTTGAGACGGGCTTTCGCCATGGCCTCCGCGGACGATCGATATTCGTCCTCGTCGCTGTGCTGTTGGACGGCCTTGACATCCCTTAGCATTTGGCTGTATAGATCGATCAGAACCTCCCTCGCATTTGGAACCACCTTCAATCCCCGGATCCCGGTCGACAGCTTCACCTTCGCCAGCAATGGCCGCGCCACCGCGAACACAAACATCCCTTCTTTTTTCTCTCTCTCTCTTTTTTTTTTTCCCCTCCTTTCTGTGTTTGTCTCACGAATGTGATTTCCCCTACTTTACCTTTCCAAACCTGCAAGCCGCAGTCGGTTTTCGTTTGTGAAAAAAGAAAAAATTTCATATAAAACGTAAAAATTTAAATCCTTTTTATTTTTTTAGATAAACCCCAAAAATTTTCAAAAGTTTACTTTATGCCCCACAAGACCAAAAGCACACTGGAAAATATATATATATATATATATATATATATTATATTCTCATACTCTGTCTTTCTCTCTAAAAAATCACAGTTATTCACAAACATTTACTTTCACCAACTTTCTCTCATCATATTATAATATATATATATATATTATATTCTCATTTACTTTCACCAATTTTAACTCTAACCATTATATTATCTAAATATACTAAGGATGGATCGGTTTCTTTCCCATTACCAAAAGAAACAGATCACAAGGAGATGACACGTGGCGTCTCCTACGGATGACACGTGACGTGATGCGAACGTCGGTAAGAGTAAAGAGACCCGGAATAAAAAAAGAAGCCAAGATCGTTCTACGATCAGATTTACGGTGGAAACCTCGACCCAATGCTTAGCAAACACGAATCTGTGTATGTCGAAGACGCCACAAACGGGAATGGATGAACCGTTTGATAAGTCAAAAGGATGAACGCCACAAGAAAAACCTTGATAAGTTCAAATAAGTTCACAAAGAACCAAAGAGAAATACTCTCATTTTCTAAATAATAATGGTCTGCTTATTTCATTAACACTTAAGCCTTTAAATAGGCTGAAAATACATCATAAATGTCTAATATTAACTATTATGGACGTTCATAACCCTTAAGGAAAGTATCATGACTGATCACATAGCCTTACATACCAAAAATAGAAAAAGAAAGTTGACTAGTGCTGGAACAAACAAGGAAACTGAAATCTACCTAACAAAACTAGCTTATTTGAGCAACAAATAGAAGGAAACTAATTAAAACATAATATGAACGAATTTACTAAATGAAAATAACATAATTAATCAGTAATTGACTTGCTCCACGTTCATATTGGCTGGCCATTCATATGAACTTTCTTTCGGGTCGAGTCTAAGCTAACTTTGACACAACGGGCCAATTCTTGTTAAAATCCAACTTGTCTTCTTCAGCCTTTATCATTAAGATCATAAGTTCCTCAAAAACTTTTTGAAGCTCCGCCGTGCTCATATCATGACATCCCATGTTTTTTTTTTTTTAAATTTCTTAAAAAAAATTCATTTAAGAGCCTCTTTTAGGGGTTTTTAAGAGCCTATTTTTAGGGGTTTTTAAAAAAATTGTAGGGGCCTTTGGCAAAATCCTCACAGATACTTTTGGTATGAGTTAATAGAAAAAGAATGGTACACTAAGTTACAATTAACTCTCTGGCTGTTTAGCGGCTTGCTATCAGTAATCATTATTTTTAGAGAAGAATGAAGATCTAAAATAGCTAAGTTGGAAAGCCAACAAGGAAGCAATTTAACCGCAAAACAAAAATAATAGAAATTATGACGGAATTTTTAGGCAAGGAGGAGCAAAGACAATTCTTGGCGTCCCAGTCTAGAAGGAAAAATGGATTATTCTCAAAGATACAAAGAAAAACGAAGCTTGAGACTGATTTCTATTTCCAAACCTGAAAAATAAGAATACAATACCAATCTATCTCCAATGTTGGATACTAGCATATACATCAACATAAACTCTAAATTGACGACAACTAAAACAGTAATGTAGCTCAAGGATATACTCCAACGACACCCCATATGAACCAATTACTCTCGACTCAATTTGTGTTGTTTCAAAGCTCCAACAGGAGGAGCGACTCATGAGGTAAACGGAACGATTCCATCTTGAGGTGGAGCATTAATTACCTGACACTAAGAAAATTTAGAAAGTAAAGTCATCGCATATTCTACCAAGACCTCTGGAGATTTTCAAAACCTCAAGCACGGCTGAATCACTGTTCTCCATATAGCCAAGATGGTAAACATAACAATTGCAAATCCTGGATAGAGAAATCTATGAAGATACGCATAGAAAGCCCGATAGAAAAAAATGCATCCACAACCTCATAGCAGTCGTGCAAATTCATTTAGCACAAAGACTATCCTCAAAAACAACACCACAAAAAGGCAGGAAGGGCTATCAACTATTAAATGTTTGATAAATAAGTAGGCAAATAAATAGTCTCATTAATAATCTACAGAGTAGTTAATTTACATATGTCTCATTAATAATCCCCAGAGTGGTTATAATTTAAATGTTTTTCATCATACATAGCATTTTACCAAACAACTGAACTCTAGTTATTTGTTTCACTAAGATCCGGATCCGTTCTACTATGCATCTCGTCACCACCAGTTGTCGATCCACCCTACGTACTTCCATGCATTGTGCTGTGCAAAGTCCAATGCAACATTACAACCAAGAACCTATATGTTTTCAAGGAATGTAATTGAAGCAAGAGATTGATAGCAGATTTAAGGAGAAATTACAAATTGGAACAGCAATTATTAAGAACTAATCTCATGTTTTGTATCCGTTGTTGTAGGGCGGTTAGGGCTTCCATTATTCATGCTCTGCAAAGTTAAGCACAATGTTACAACCAAGAACCCATATGCTTTCAAGATTGTAATTTAAGAAAGAGCTTGAAAATAAATTTGTGATAACAACAAAATAAAACAGGAATTATTAATAACTATCACATATGCTCAAAGTTTAGACCATAACAAAAGCAACTTCAAATTGCAATACAAGTGAGTTTCAATATGTCATTGATAAAATGTTTAAAACAATCAGGACAACTGGTTTCAATTTGTACAGATTTTTACCCATTTAGTTTCGATTTGCATAAGTCTCATATATAACTATTCTTTTTTCTCACGATTCTTAGCGACCCAAGCCTAACTAATGTTACAACCAAGAATATTTCAGCGCAATTTTGTGGATGATAATAGAAGGAAGAGATTGATAATAGATCCAATAACTAATAACAAAACAGAGCTACAGAGCAGAAACTATTAAGCAAAAATCACATATGCGCCAATATGAACTAAACCCATGTATACTAATCTTTGTCCATAAAAGAATATAACTTCAGAATTCCAACCTGTCAGTGTTACAATGCTCAAAACAATCAGGACAAACTGTTAATGAAGGTAACTAGGACCACACAGCAGATCATTTAACTAGATTTCAACAGTCAATATTCTTTCTGGTATGTTTTCAGTCATTAACAAGTCAGTTTCTAAATTGAAAATAATGAATGTCCGAGAGTAGAGAGATACAATGATGTTGCGCATGAGAAGTAGGTCATCGCGGGCCAGTTCGATGATCTCTTCGACCTGTACGCCGCCGAAGCGCTTCTCGATGTCCTCCCACTCCCCCTCCTGCACCTCCTGGCAGATCTTGAGACGGGCTTTCGCCATGGCCTCAACGGACGATCGATATTTGTCCTCGTCGCTTTGCGGTTGGAGGGCCTTGGCCTCCCTTAGCATTTGGGTGTATAGATCGATCAGAACCTTCCTCGCATTTGGAACCACCTTCAATCCGGGGATCCCGGTCGACAGCTTCACCTTCGCCAGCAATGGCCGCGCCACCGCGAACACAAACATCCCTTCTTTTTTTTTTTTCTCTCTCTCTTTTTCCACCTCTTTTCTGTGTTGTCTCACGAATCCCCTACTTTACCTTCCCAAACCTGCAGGCCCCACAGTAGAATTTTAGTTCAATAGATCTCCGAAAATACGGTAAATACTACTATAAAATTATAGTTCTAGGGAAAAAAAAAAAAAAAAAAAAACAGAAACGTTGTAAAAAAGTAAGCTTTCATGCCCTAGGCGGTGACTCTCAACCTAAAAACTCCTTCGCAGCTTCTCCTTCCAGCGCGCCGTCGGTAAGTTGGATGGATGTGTATACATATATGTGTATTTGTGTGTGTGAATTATACGATTCTTCTAAATTATATAGATATATACCATTTTCTTCTTAGCGTTCTCCCAATTACTCTCTGTTCTGTTATTTTGTGCTGTATATCTTTTGTTTTTTGTTTTCCCTGCAATACCTGCCTGCCTTATATTTTGAAAGTTTCTTTTTCCAGCAAGATAGATTTAAGGCGTTTTGATTTTCAGAATGAGTCGTCTAAATCCCACGCTTTTTGTTCTTATGTTATACTCTGCATCAGTTTTAAGAGATCTAGGCTTTTAGCAGTGGCCGTTGAGGATGTGGGACGTTTAGGCTATTTGAAAACCAAAAAAAGAAACAAACTTTATTGACTTGGTCACTGCAACACAATTTTGCCGATGCGTATTTTAAAGTTGAGCGAACTTGTGTAGCGTTGAATACTAATCATGGTGGTTTTTCAGTTTAAGGAACATGATGTTTTGGAGACGTAGTATCAATATGTTGCAGAATTATGCTCAAAAGAATGTGAGTGCTATTGGGCTCAAAAGATTGGTAAGTGAATTCGCTATGTATCACTTACCGATCTTGTTATTATACGGTTTCATTGAAATTCCTATTGATGGTTTCTCGTGATCATCAGATTCAGATTGATCACCCATTGACCGGCAGATCTGTTGTTGCTCGGTCCTCCATTAACAGGATGTTTAGCGGATCTACTGCCTCTGCCAGTGCCCTCCAAGATGTATCACAGACCTCATTCATCTGTAACTTAGCTACTATTCTATTTTCACTTTTGAAATCTATAATTATATTTTATAATTCTTTGATTAATATTGCTTTCTTTTTCGTTTGGGCAAATGTCATCAAAGGAGAACAGACCTTGTCAGATGGTTCTTTAATTTTTGTTGATCAATTTGTTTTATTCATTTCCTTTGGTGATGTAGTAGGTAAAAGGTTTTTAGTTATTTCAACCATTGTCTTTCTTCATTCTTTTAGATCATCTATTTTCTTTTCCCTTTACTTCAACCTTGGGGCTATAGATGCAACCTCACCACGGGCTTGGTTTCAGTTGGCACTTTGAATTAGTATTTTCTTGCATACGCCACCCAACTCGAGCTGTGCTATTAGAGAAGCCAAGCTAGCCAATTTTAATTTGCCCTACACCTTTTTAATTTATTGCCTTTCTTAATTCAATTCTCCAGTCAGTCTATGTTACTCTACTTTTCTTCTTTACCCACTAATATTGTTTGCTTTTTTACGATTAAATATGTTGCCTTTATTCCTATTGTAGCTTTTCTTTGCACAAAATAATGATGATTGTTAATCACATAGAGATAAGGTGCTACGAGGAATCTTATTACGTTGGCTGACTGTAAAGTCAGTTCAAAAGTGATTGATCTTTTCTTATTACTCAGTTTATTCCGAGATTTCAGTTTTTGTATGGATTTTTAATTTATCATATTGTAGCTTATCACTATGTGGCCATTTATGAAGGAAAGTTTGTGTCTGGTCAATATGAAATGAAAACACCGAGCTTTAACTTAATTTGAATGTTCTTATGCCACAAGATTATTATATTAAGAAATATTTTTTGTTTTCATCAGTATACGGGCAACTCGGACGATCGTATTCGTATGAATTCTCTTCAAGATATGGTACTTGAAAACTTTCATAAGATGGAAGCAGATGACTTTCTAAATTTGATTAGAGAAACCTTGAGGTTTGTCAGAATTTTGTTCAATCAAATGATTATATGATTCTATATGATTTTCTATAACAACAGTCGTTGGCTATTTAACTTGGATTGTCTTGCTACTAATTCTTGTTCATGGTCATATGCTTGATGTTTTCTATTGCATAGTATATTGGTTGACAAACTTTGGGGATTTCATTATCGTGGAATAATTCATGGAAACTTGAAGCCGCAAAATGTGTTGATGCATAATGGAGAATGTACTTTTACAAGTCTTGTTAATGATGGTGAGTACACTTGTCATTATTATTTTTGATTGCTTTTATTGGTTGAGTAGTTTATGATACAAGTCTTCCCTAGGTAATGCACCAATCTCATAGCAGTTAAGCATTTGATTGATGTGTAGTTCATAAAATGTATATGTGGCAAGATCCTAAATTAATTAGGGGAAAGGTTATAATTAGTTAATAGTTGAGGGTGAAAAGTAGATTTGTTAATGTTGAATTTCTATAAATTAGGAATTTGGATTAGTTGTGGGTTGGGAGTCATTTGGACACATTGGTAGTCATTTGGACGTGGAAAAACAATAACTGAACACAACCAGCAAAAATAATAATCACTGAGCGCAAAAGGATTCAAATGGATTAAATCAACATAGATAAGCAAAGAACAAGCTAATCAAGCTTTCGAGAGGCTTGGATCTCTCCCACAAGAGCTGAGCTTTGCAATTAACAAAATTCCAGATAACCCAACTCACATTCTCAGCGTGTGTCTTATATTCCCTACAACCAATAATCAGACTGACCAATTACATCATATGACAATTACATCAAAAACTGACCAATCCCATATGTGGCATTTTTTTTTACCTCATCATTATTTTTCTTCCTTCATACATATATATATATATATATATAAATATATATATATATATTTGTGTGTGTGTTCGTATTATATATATATGTATATGTAAATGTGTATTTCTATACACGTTAATGGTAACATGTTTGATTGTAGATGTAGGTTTATGTTTGAATAGACAGATTTTAGATTTTGTCATTTAAGATAATATTCGTAATTTTTGCTTTATAAGTAATTTTTTTATTAGTAGTTTACCAATATTTATTAAGTTGTGAACTACTCAATCAAAATGATTGACTAATAAAAATTTAAAAATTATAATAGTACTACTATATCAATAATTACTTTGTTAAATATGTAGGGGTTTAAAGTTTTTTTTTTCCTTTTCTCAGAATATCGGGGTTTATATATAGTTAAATAGTCTAATTTGGATTTCGTATAAGAAAATGTCTACAACTTTGGTTTTTAGGTAAATTGTCTGTTTTTTTATTGATAGAGAATATATCATGGTTGGTAAACAATACATCAATAAAACATACATGGTATATTATCCACTAATCATGGTAAATAGTCAACTAGTTAAAAACAACAAATAAACCATTTGATAAAAAAAAGTCGTAGACATTTTCTTAAATATAATTTTAAAAATAGACTATCTATCAAAATTTCTTATTAATTATACACGGTACATGGTATGATATGGAATAAGCTTTTTTAATAAGAAAATTAAAAGATAGTTTAGCTTCATTCGAACCAAGGAACTCAAACTTATAACCATATATATTTAGAAAATTTAATCAGCAGTGTATATAGAAGCGGGCAATTACATCATATGACTGACCAATGACAGACTGACCAATAATTGTTTTTAGTCGGAACCAATAATCAGACTGACCAATTACATCATATGACTATTATACCGTCAATGAAAAAAGAAAAACATGCCACCTAATTTCTTTTGATTAGGATTTCTAATCACACGTCAGCACTTATATTCTCATTAGGGCGTCCAATTACACATCAGCAATTTTATTTCACGTTTCCTCTACGCCTAGCATATGTGAAAACAAGAGGTCTCTCAAATACCTCAATGTCATGGGAGGTTGTATTTCTTTCTGTGTTGGGGTCCCTTACTAGCATGATTCACTTTCGTTTGCCTCGTTTGTGTCATTTAAATGACAGGTTCTGACTCTTTGTGTTGGAAAGCACCTGAACAACTTCTTTATAACACCCAAACAACAAAGGCATCTGACATGTTTAGTCTCGGTTGTGTTCTCTATTTTTGCATTACTGGGGGATGCCACCCGTTTGGTGATGATCCTAATCAACGTAGCGAGAGTATTTTGAAGAATAAGGTGAATTTATCCCAGGTTGAGGATATGCCAGAGGCGTTTGACCTCATTTCTCTTTTATTAACCCCCAAACCTGAACTCAGGTAAAACTGTACTATTTCTTAGTGATTTGTATATTTGTGTTAATATGGTAGTTTGACATGGGAGATCCATTGTGTTGTATTTGAGTTTTGTTTTTTCTATTATAGTATTTAGGATAAATACTGTTACCATAAATGCATGAGTATGGTTCTTAACAAGATTTGATTGCAACCTTAAGCTACAAAAGGCGTAGCTAAGATAAATTCAGAGCAAATTATGAAGTCAATCTCGCTGGAAACCTGAATGCAATATTTGACTAATAAATTAGTTTTGATTGTTAGGAACTTTAGGATGACAATTATACAGAGATTTAGAGACTTTTCCTTGAAGCTTTAATGTAATTAAAATCATAAACCAAATAGATTTCCTAATAAATAATAAATGAAATAAACTTGACAACCATAGTTGTGCTTTGTTCTAAATATTTTTCGATTTCTTATGGATTAACTGATTTGTTTCTTGAAAAATCTTCTTTATCTTGTCAGGCCAAAAGTAAATGAGGTGGCAAGCCATCCCTTCTTCCAAGATCTGTATTGGAAGGTCTATTTCCTCGAGCTTGTTTGCTCATCGATAGATGAGAATCTTCTTGAAGGAGTAACGAGCACAGTACCGACACTTGCGGATCCAATATGGCGCAAGAGTTTTATTGATTCTTCATACCATACAAGGCGCGTGCTTTTCAATAACGATTTAAAGGTATGAGTAGGCCATCAAAATTTTATATAAACATGGATTTGAAGCAATCAATGGATTTTTTTTTTTATCATTTATTAAAATAAGTCAAGCAGCTTTATTTACATGGCTTATTCTCAAAGCAAGCTGTAGATGATCTTTTATTTCAACACGTCTTTACAAAATACATATCTATTTCATGTACCTTTTTAAGCTTCCAATTCAGGTGGAACTAGAGAGTTTTACGAGGGAGCTGCGGTGGGAAATTTAAGCCCATCTTGTCCTGTGGAGGGAACTGATTATGGATAATCCCGAGAGAACAAAGTTCATCAGGGATGCATGTCCATATCTTACTGTTCTAACCCTTGGAAATTTGGCTTTTTCATCCTTTTCGTCTTTCAGGGTAGGTAGGGGTAATTTTGTCAGGTTTTGGGAAGACTGTTGGGTGGGAAATCAACCCCTGGAATATTTTTTTTCCAAGGTTATGTAGTCTCTCATTGGTAGAGTGCTTTTGTAGCTTATGTGTTCCACTTCGATGTAGGTCTAGGTCGGGCGTGAAATTTCAATCTTAGAAGGGACATTTCTGACAAAAGAATCTTGGTGTAGGACTAAATTTTTTCCAAACTACTTTTTTGATCTGCTTGAAAGCTAATTTTGTCGGCTTTCATTTAGTCTGGAAAACTTGTTGCCTTGAAGAGTCTCAAGTATTTGGCTGGTTTGTTTCTATAGCAAGATTACTATGTGCGGTGATGTTACATGCATGGCTGCAAAAGACGCTCATTCATTGTGAAACAGCTAGCAGGTTTTGTAAAACTCAGTCCTTGTAGATTTAAATTTGCAGTTGGATGTTCCGAGAGTTGATGGTGCTTCAGGGAAACAAAATGGTTGGTGTAATATAGTGATATGTGACTCTCGTGGTGTACAAGTCCTGTAGTATTAAAGAAACCGTACAACCTTTGAGGGTAGAACGGGGCGATTGTGGAACTGTTCAATGAAGCAACGGATATTTAGCTTCTTTATGGGCTTCACGCAATCTGTTCATTGAAACTTAACCTAATAGTAGACAGAGAACCTGAGAGAGAGAGAGAAAAAAAAAAAAAAAACGAAACATTAGAATGACAATTGAACTGAGGAGAGGATGATAGTTGTAATTAAGGATCTTAATAAACACAATAACTTACAATAATAATCCTTTACGAGTCTGGATGTTTAAGTAACTGGTGCTCATGATATGATTATGATCGTAATAATGATCTTTTTTTTTTTTTTTCTTCCCGAGCTGGTCTTTTATAGTGAAAATTTAGTTACGTTGACTGTGTTATCGTTTGCATGTCTCTGCATTATTTCACATCATATATAACGTTTTTCCTTTTACCGCCTCTTGCAGTGGCTTTTTGGATCACCACGCTTTCCTGGATCCTTATCATATATAATGTTTTTCCTTTTACCGCTTCTTGCAGTGGGTTCTTGGATCACCGCGCTTTTTTAGTTCCTACTCGAGGACTATACTGCGCTTATACCGACATCATAAAGATGACGAATGGTTTGAAGATTTTATTTCTCCTGAAGGTGACATTCTGCAGTTTGAACGTTCTCGAAATTAGTGAAATTGATTTGTTCTGGCTATGGCGGTAATGACGTATCTGCAGAAGAAAGACGCATTGCATACGTCTGTAGAAAAAGATCTAACGTGCTATGAGTATGTTTAATTTGTTAGGAATGTATGAATGATGTGGTATATTTTGTTAGGCTTCTTGTCTTCAGATATTTTAACTTAACTAGACTTGTGCAAGTGTTTTATTATGAAATGTTTAAACATGCAAGTGTCAAAAGATTTTAAGCATTATTTACACCCTTTCAAAATGCTTTGAAGTAAGAATGCAAATACGTCGCAGAATATAGTAAGCCTATAATTAAATCCGCACCCAAGCAGTAGTGAGAGTTTGATTGTAGACAAGAAGTGTTTATGAAAGTGTTTCTAATGTTATAAAACGTCCATAGTGTTTTTGTGCAGAGGAAATGATGTTTTTTTGGATGAAGAGTCGCAACTTTTCACTAAAGATTCGTTGCATAACTGTCATAACCGTTGGGCGTTGCGGCGCTATCACTCTACGGACTTGCGATGCTGTGGGTGTTGCTGCTTACCGCGGCGGCGCTATCGCGACCCGGACGATGCATAGGTTTTGGGCGCCGCAGCGCAAGCGAGAATCGCCGCAAACTCTTGCTCGAGCCACGTGCCACAAGAGCGCCTAAAAGTGCCAATAGCGCTTTTACATCTTCATTGTCCACCATCACGATCACGACCCGTCCCGTTGCGCGCCACGACGTGCCAGGGGTTTGTGATCTCTAGCACGAACGCTCGTCATGCGGGCAAGAGTGTGCGAGTGTGCCAAGTGGTACACTCTTAACTAGCACTTTGCACAAACTTAACTAGACTTGTGCAAGTGTTTTATTATGAAATGTTTAAACATGCAAGTGTCAAAAGATTTTAAGCATTATTTACACCCTTTCAAAATGCTTTGAAGTAAGAATGCAAATACGTCGCAGAATATAGTAAGCCTATAATTAAATCCGCACCCAAGCAGTAGTGAGAGTTTGATTGTAGACAAGAAGTGTTTATGAAAGTGTTTCTAATGTTATAAAACGTCCATAGTGTTTTTGTGCAGAGGAAATGATGTTTTTTTGGATGAAGAGTCGCAACTTTTCACTAAAGATTCGTTGCATAACTGTCATAACCGTTGGGCGTTGCGGCGCTATCACTCTACGGACTTGCGATGCTGTGGGTGTTGCTGCTTACCGCGGCGGCGCTATCGCGACCCGGACGATGCATAGGTTTTGGGCGCCGCAGCGCAAGCGAGAATCGCCGCAAACTCTTGCTCGAGCCACGTGCCACAAGAGCGCCTAAAAGTGCCAATAGCGCTTTTACATCTTCATTGTCCACCATCACGATCACGACCCGTCCCGTTGCGCGCCACGACGTGCCAGGGGTTTGTGATCTCTAGCACGAACGCTCGTCATGCGGGCAAGAGTGTGCGAGTGTGCCAAGTGGTACACTCTTAACTAGCACTTTGCACAAACCCACTAGAGCGCCATTTACTTATAAACAATACTCTTAACTAGCACTTTACACAAACCCACTAGAGAGCCATTATTTCTATACATAATTTATGTTCTCTCTCATAATATAAGTTGTTAAGAACAAAAAAACTGCATGAATTGAATATTTAAAGGAAAAAAAAAATGTTACAACCAAGTCCCATGTTCATAGCAAATTTTTTTCAAACAAAAAAATTCAAATATGATATAATATAATTTATATTTCGGGATATAATTTATATCGTATTAGAATATAGTTTATATTCCTGGTTATAATTTATATTTCGTAATAAGAGAAGGGGTTAGTTAGATATTTTATATTTATATATAGTAATTATAATTATATATATTCTACTGCTAAATGAACAATATTATTTTCCATTACAGTGTCGATCGAACCGCGAACCAAACGTTACCAATGTGCATGGTTATTAATAAAAAACAAATAAATAAAAGTGTGAATATAAATATTATAAGTATAATTTATCTGTATCATATCTTTTAGTAACTTGGACTACATTTGTCCTTTTGTATGTTGTGAGCATATGAAATTTCTAAGTGGTCGATTATTACTTCTAGAAGAATGATATAAAATATCTTTATTATTAATAAGTAGAAGTACATATAGATAGGAATTAGAAGTGTACCAAAGAAAAATTTTAAGTCGGTTATCTATATACAATAATATTATAATAAGTAGTCCTTCTAACTCATTCATCAGCCCATCTCCTAAGATTTCTTATCGTACCTTAAAAAAAAACTCTTCTATTTTCTTTACACTTTTAACCATCTTGGAGAAAGACTTGAAGATGTTCATCTATAAATCCTGGTATTTATGTGTTAACTAAGCAATGATAACTTAATGCTTGAAAAATATGCTAAACATTTTTTTTTTCTGAAAACTTATTCATGGTACAAGAAAAGATAAGCATACCGGTGAAGTTTGGACCTCGTCGCGATCGTATATAATTTTATTAGTGAACGAAAATCTCGCTTATAATATTCTATTACTATTTAACTGCATTACAAGAATTAGATTACATGCTTTTGTGCTACGTGTATAGATATCTAGTCTGATCTTGTAATATACTATCATGTGCATTCATAAAAATTATTTTTTTTATAAGTGAGTTTTGTAATAATAAGCAAAGATTAATAACCCTCTCTTGGTATGTGTGTAGTGATGTGTTCTTAAATTATGATACCCCGCTAGGTGGGTCACTAAGATACGATCAGACAAGAATCGACACAACCAAGAGCTAAGTTAAGAAGTGGTCACATTAATGAAAAATACAAAATAATTTTGAAATAAGTTTTACACATGACTATATCAAAATGTGTAGCATTTAAATCCATATCTTTACATGACAATTTTGAGAGGCTTTTAGACGAGAAAATAGTGGTGAATGTGAGGATAATTTTGGCTCGATGTAAACCAATTTGAATGCTCTAGAAACTGAGACCACAACTTGGATTCAGAAAATCTAAATTGAGTAGAAGAATAAAGAGCTAAAACTAAAAGCCAATGGAAGCTCCAAAGTTGAGGGAATGACACCGCACTTTAAAGCCGTCCGAGGCTCATATTTATTTGTTTTTACCCTTTATCTAATGAGACAGATAACTTATTTGAAAAAAAAATGAAAAAAAAAAACTGTTGGCCCTTTGATTAAAAAATTAAATCTGACGGTCCAGAATTCGTTTTCCAGCACAACTTTCCCACTAGTGAGTTGGCCCTTTGATTTTCAAATAAACTTTTTTAAAAAATATTTTTGTTTATTATTATTTTTCTATAATACACTAATTTTTCGCCAAACATAATGAGTATTCCCTTAAGTTTTACTAATTAACGCAATTATACTCCGTATTTATAAAATGCAACAAAACATCCCATGTTAATAAGGGTGCTTCTGTGATGGGAAACGGTCTGAAAAATAGACTGATGAGAAATAAATTTAAAGAAGATTATTGGCTCTCCATAGTTACTAGCATGGTCTTTGTCTCATTCAATAATATCATTTTTTTAGTCTGGAACGCACTTGCACTTCCTCTTGCTTTTTCTTTTCATCTTCAAGCTTAAAAGAAAATACTGAAGTCTCAACATTATATCCAATTGCTGTAAGAAGCAAGTATGTGTGACCATCAATCGTATTCTCAAAAGAAAGTTTCAAAATTTGCAACAAAACCCATAGACTCCATTAAAATGCAATTATACAGTTCTTGTTTCCATCGTCAGCAAAATTTCACCAACCAGGGAAAAACCCATGCACTCTCTTCAAAAAAAAAAATTATGGTTAAATCCGAAGCCGATCTGAACAAGTTAAGAGCAAAAATGATTATAATTTGATGGGATATTAAAAACATTATCATGAAGTAAAGGAATATCTTAACAAAAATGGTGGGGTTTCCGATACTATCGAGGTCAAGAACGATTGAGCAAAAGCCCGAGCATCTTTTGTTATCGAGATGCAAAAGGAATATCAAACTGCACAACATCCATTGTGAATGAATTTCGCAGAGCATTACTTTTTCAGATAAAAATTTGAGATTGAGTATTGGGTGTAGAGCAGCAAAACCATTACAAACATCAAATAGAGATTACCCAGAGACTTGGGTTTGTTCGTGAAAATTTGTCACCGGGAAAAAGCCATTGCCGCCACACGACGTGTCGGAGACGAGGAAGACGACCGGCATTGAGATTATGCTCGATGAGAAAAGATCTCATCACCGGCATTGAGAGTGTTCCCCTCTCGTTTTCACGCCCAAAAAAGAAGAGAGAGAAAAGAATTGAGTGGGCTTTGATGCACATTACTTATCATGAAATTCTATTAATATTCAATCGTCACCGTTAAAACGTATTCCATCAGTCTGTTTTTATTTTGTTTCCCATTACAGAAGTCTTCATTAACTTTTAAACTTTTTTTTGTTCGAAATATTTTTTTTACTTATAAATTTTTTTAATAGTTTTTATAGATATAAAATATTATTTTGAAAAAAAAATACAAAATTTGATAATAGGTGATATATTTGTCACGACTTGATAACTTTGGTATACACTTAAAATGGGAAATTCTGTAGTGGTTTTTTTTTTTTGTGGAAAATAATTTTGAATGGTAAGATTCACATTTTTAAAATGGGAGACCTACAAAAAAGTGAATCCGACGGTCCAGAATTGTTTCCCACCACAAAAAAACTCCATTACAGAAATACCCCTTAAGACCTCATGGTATAATCATTACATTTTGTAAAAACTGGAGAGATATTTATGATATTTAACCATTTTCTCGATCAAAGAAAAAAAAAAATCCATGGAACGTCATTTTGAATTCCTGTTTTGATTAATACCATTTGAAATTTATATTTACATCAAATGTCACTTTTTGATTTTTTTCAAGACATGATACAACTTACAAAAGTAAAAATAAAAACATGTTTCAAATCTCTATACCACTGATGTATCATCCTATTTTCAAACCTTCCCCCACCCAAAAAATGAGGGCAAATCCTACCAAGGCCAACACCTTAATGGGCATACCGACCCAATTTTGTAAGAAATAAAAAATAATAAAAAACACCCTTAAAATCTATTTGGAAAATTCTGTAGCGGGTTTTTTTTTTTGTAGAATATAATTTTGAATAGTAAGATTCATATTTTTAAAATGCAGAATCCACCAAAAAAATAAATCTAACGCTCCAGAATTGTCTCTCATCACAAAAAAAAAAAAAAAAAAACCATCTATTTCATCCTATGAGCTCTTTGTTGTCGAGGATTCTTCAAGTGGAAAACACTCCAAAAAACAGATCGGTCGGACATGAATAAAGAATTATTATTGGATGAAATGAGGGTGCATATTAATTATTGTGTTCTTTCTCTATAATATATTTGTCCTTTTTATGTTTCGGTTGCACCGGACTTCATCGAGAAATTCAATTGGACTTCATCCATGAACATTGAGATTGATGATAAACATAAAATCATTTTGAGAAAGAAAGGGCAAATACAACAAAGTTAGATATATGGGTAAGATTAAAAAGATTAAAAAAAAAAAAAAAAAGGCCAGCAGGACCTCGTCAAAGCTTTAGGAATGTGAGAAATAAATATAGGCAATTACATGGCATCTCAAGTTTCACTCTAGGGGTGGGTCGTGGGCAACATCGGCGTCGATGCGGGCTGTAGCAGCCTATGATTGGGTCAGAGAGAACGCCTTTAGGATGACCGATAACAACTAGATCTTAAGTTTCAAACTCGCACCGATTGGTCACCGCAAGGAGGACGACGATGCCGATCAAAACGATGTCGTCGCAGCGCAACATCTAGCGTGGATCTTGACGGTGATGGCCGAGAGGACTCGCCGACGTGAAATTTACGGTTGATGCGAAATATGACCATATCCGAATCGGCAAGCTTGCCGGACGAGGGTGGCGAAGTCGGCGGCGACGGTGGATGGGGAAGGTAGTCTCAGAAGATAAAGTTGGGCTTTAAAACTTAAAATTGAATGTGACAAGAAGTATGTTATCAATGATGCACTCTTACAAGTTTCCAATAAAAACTCTTAAAATTCATTCCCCACCGGTCTATTTATTTTTGTTTCCCATTTAAGAATCTCCCCTTTGTTGTAGTCTTCATCATAATTTCCTTTTTTAAAAAGGCATAGTCTGCAAGGAAATTACCTAAGACAGAGTCTAAACATGAATGCATTTCAAAACTCAATTGCAAATAAAGCCTTGTGAATATTCTCGTATGTATATAACAATATATTTAACTTTGTGAAAAGAGGTCTGAATAGATCTAATTTAGGACATAGAGGTAAATAAATTAGTATGTAGAAGAGAAAAGTCGCCTCAGCTTGAAACATCCGAGTCTTGATATCCATTACAACTAGATTATCAGAAAAAGCAAGCCATAAACCATCTTTGATTCAACGCCCTCTATGGGGCAAAAAACCGAGATGACAAATGCCGTAGAGAAACACAATAGACTCGCAGAAAATGCATAAACATCCACAACGCCATGAAATTAGTAAAACTTCAGTTGATGGAGAGCATATTAACAAGTCCCACAGAAACCAAAGGGAAGTTAGTTGATTTTCTGGGAAGCTACACAGGCGATTTAACTACTGAGATCATCCTCCACGCATATGTGCGCCTAATTCACCAAACTGATCATCAGCCTCAACGGTATCATCAGAGAGGCGCACCGCATCAAGCTTTTGTTTCAGGATCTCAATGGCATTGAGCACCATTTGAGAAGCTTTGATTGCACCTGTAGACTCAACTGTGAAAATGAAGCTATCTTCCTTGGCAGTGATGTCAATGAGCCCTGGCTTCCCCATAGCTTCTGCTTTCTTAAGCACTTCATCGTCGTAGGTGTATGCCTCAGGATCACACACATAAACCTGCAAAAAGTTGCAGGGCATAACACATGACGATTATAACTGCAGAATTTCTTCTTCCTTTACTTTCAATAGTTGAATAGCCGGACTTGATATGTTAAATCATTATAAATGCATTTCATAATCATTTTCCTTTTCCTAACAAAATGTGACAAGTAAAGCACCAGATTAAAAGTCTTTCAAAGAAGTAAAAGATCAAAAAATGTGATACATACTTAAGGCCCTGTTAAAAAAAAATCTTTTTGGCTTATAAAGGACGAGAAGTACAAAAACTGGCAGCACTACATAATGGAACGTGTGTCATCTCCATCAATTTCTGTGGTAATAAACTTCCCGTTTGGAAGCCTATAATGTCATTACTGCCCTTTGATACTCAGTTCAGACATTACTAGTCACATAAAATTTATATAATCCTTTCCGAGCTCCAGCAGATAAGCCATAAAAGATTACACTACTGTAACCTGATTAGTTTTACTGATATGTAGCTATCCAGTGTCCCAACCTTTAAAAATAGCCACTGGAAGATATTTATGTAATAGAGCTGATTGCACAACCACACAAAAATAGTAACTTTAACACGTTGAAAGGCCTCTAGGGGCTATTGCCTAGTTCCACATAAAAAATCACTATCATGAGTTTTTTCGTCTAAATTCTAGTACCCCTTTTGCTAGGCCATAAAAGACGGATGATCATCCAAGACCTAAGTAAATGTACAATCTTTAGGAAGAAAAAAGGAGGTATTTTCAATAAGGCAGACGGCAAAATACCATCTTTAGTTTTCACAAGAACAGCTGAAGATTAGGGACATTATAACACAGTCTAGCTGGTTTCCATAATGTCACAACTATTGATAACATAGTCAATCTGACAGAAAATATCATATCCGCGAAAATAAACAAAACTGAAAAATAAAAAGAACAGGGAACAAAGAGTAAAGAACCTGATGGGTATCAGGATCAATGTCGAACACTTTCGTCGGACTACTTTCCACCAAACTTTTCTTCTCCTCAAGTGTCAAAGTCCCCATCAGCTCTTCATTGATTCGAATGTCTGGCTCGTACATAAAAGTG
Organism: Boehmeria nivea var. tenacissima; assembly: GCA_018132145.1. Lineage (NCBI taxonomy): Eukaryota > Viridiplantae > Streptophyta > Magnoliopsida > Rosales > Urticaceae > Boehmeria > Boehmeria nivea. Next base: position 15,759,219 of record CM030878.1, on the reverse strand, counting down.
ACAGTTGCTGCAGGCGACCACTTGGCGTGATCCTTGCCAATCCCTTTCCTGGCTATGGCTCGTAGCCTCAGCTCTTGTCCACGCCGTAACTTCACAATGATAATCCCCCTTTTATTGCAATCAAATATATGAACAGTAATTGTAAGTCCAAATATAACTAATGAGATCTCTACACGGACACCTCTCTGTGTGCAAGTCCAAATGTAAGTACTCAGAATTCAAGCTTGTTTCATTTTTTTCTTCTTTGCAACACAAAATAACACAGACGTTTCTCAACTACCACATAGGAAAAAACATCCGCGTTGTATTTCCAGACCATTAGAGCTATAGTTTGCTTCGACAACCACGAATAGGATTTTAGCCAAAGCCATTCAATCCAAGCACAGATACATAGACAAAATCCTCAAAACATTATTTAAATCACTACTTCTAAGCCAACATTAAAATGCTAACTAAGAACTCGTTTCGTGCCCCGTACAACTGTACAAGCTACTCGTTGAATCGTTTGGGAGAATATAGTATGGCACTTTACATGCTTAAAACTAGAGTGTTGTATTACACCAAAAACACAGTTTATACAGCCCAAATTGTATTATCTACTCTTCGTCTATGATCACATTCTCAATCCATTTTATATAATCTCTTCACACTTACGACATCTCTAATTCCGTATCTCCAACGCCCAATCTCAATCCCAATCCAAAACCCTAATTTAAGCATGAAGCGATTAAAAAAACTCAAGTGAAACGAAACGAAACTCGCGCAATCAATAAGAGAGAGAATGGAAAGACCTCTGGTCGGAGGAGTCGTCGGAGGAGGGGGAGGAGAAGTCGACGGGGACGACGGTGTGGTCGGGGGTGTAGAGGTCCTTGCTGGTGACGTCGAGGGTGGAGTCGGAGATGCACTTGGCGAGGAGGTGGAACTCGACAGAGCAGAACTCGCACTGGCCGTCGCCGTCGCAGGCGTCGCAGTCGCGGGAGAAGCGCATGGACATGGCGCGCTCGCTGGTGAGCGGGATGAGGCCGAGGCGGTGGGCGATGAACTCGTCGTTGAGCACCGACGAGTTCACCTCGATCTCGACCAGGTCGATGGCCATCGTCGGCACCTCCGCGATCATCACGCGCCGCAGCGCGTTCGCCATGCTTGCGTCCGTGTCCCGCAGCTCGAACTTCAGGAAGTCGTCCTTCATCTCCCTGATCTTAACCTTCGGGAACCTCTGGTACGATTTCCCCTCCATTGCTCTCTCCTCCTTCTAGGGTTGGGGTTAGGGTTTCTCTTCTTCCCCAAATCAAATCCACACTGTTTCTCTATCTCTGCAATACTGTGCTTGAAGAGAGGCGTGAAGTGAATGACCAAATGGTACAATACAAGAGTTTGCTGACATTATAATGGGTTTTAAACCCAAATTAGGGGTTTTGGCTTTTTTTTTTTATATTATTATTTTTAATAATTTTGGTCCTTAAATAAATTGTAAGAAATGATCATTTCGACTATTAATTTTAGTAGATAATTAAGGTTTAATTTTTTTTTTTTAGTTTTACTATTTAATATTTGGAATGTTGATTATAAATTGTTGTTTGCAGTAGTATTTGTATGTGATTTTAAGTTGTTTGGATTCCCATGTTTGTAAACACAATTGACTGCAAAAGTAGTTTTTTTGCTTGGTATACTATATATGTATATGTGTCCGGATATGAAGACAAGGAAATAGGAAAATAAAACTATTCTTAGTGAGAAAATAAGAAACGACATATTTTAAAAAACGACATAGTTAGTGAACAACGACAATAACTTGTAAAACGACAGAAAAATTAAAAACGACATCAAACTGCTGTAACGATAGAAAAATGAAAAACGACAATTAAACTGGTAAAAATAAATATGAATAGTATAATCATTAATTTTTAATTAAAATACTCATGAAATATGATAAGAAGCGACAAGGAAACAGAAAAACGACACTTTTCTTAGTAAGAAAATAAGAAAACGACATTTTAAAAAAACGACACAGTTAGTGAGAAACGACATAAACACGAAAATGGCAGTAATGAAAAACGACAATAAACGGTAAACAGATAGAAAAACTAAAAAATGATATCAAGCTGCTGCAACAACAGAAAAATGAAAACGATAATTAAACTGGTAAAAAATGAATAATTTAATCATTATTTTTGTAATTAAAATACCCATGAAATACGATAAGAAACGACAAGGAAGCAGAAAAACGACACTTTTCTAAGTGAGAAAATAAGAAAGCGACTTTTTTTAAAAACGACACAGTTAGTGAGAAACGACATTAACCCGCAAATGGCAGTGTTGAAAAACGACAATAAATGGTAAAACGGCAGAAAAACTAAAAACGACATCAAACTACTGCAACGACAGAAAAATGAAAAATGACAATTAAACTGGCAAAAAAAATGAATATTTAATCATTAATTTTTTAATACTAATGAAATAGATAAGAAATAACAATGAAACAGGAAAACGACACTATTCTAAGTGAGATAAAACGACATGTTTTTTAAAACGACACAGTTAGTGAGAAACGACAGTAACCCGAAAACGGCAGTCAATTAAAAACAACAATAAATGTTAAGACGACAGAAAAATTGAAAAACGACAATTAAACTAGTAGAAAAAGAATAATTAATCATTAATTTTTTAATTAAAATACTAATGAAATAGATAAGAAACGACAAGGAAACTGGAAAACGACACTTTTCTAAGTGAAAAAATAAGAAAACGACATGCTTTTAGAAACGACACAGTTAGTGAGAAACGACAGTGACCCAAAAAGGGCAGTAAATGAAAAACGACTATAAATGTTAAACGAAAGAAAAAAATAAAAACGACAATATATTGCTGCAACGACAGAAAAATGAAAAACGACACTAAGGCCATAAAACGACAATGAAACAGGTAAAAATATATGAATAATATAGTCATTAGATTTTAAATTAAAATACGAATGAAAAATGGGTGAAGTTGGCAAATACCCATAATTTATATAACAATAAAAATAAATACCCAAACTTTTGAAGTAATTGAGTTTCTAGTCAATTTGTGAATTACTTGCACATGCTTTTGGTAACAAAGTGAATTACCACCACTTACCACTGTGTAAGTAATTACATCTTTTGGGTAGTTGGTTACATTTTTCAAAAGATTGGGTAATAACTTACATTAAGTTTTAAAAATTGGGTATTCACTATAATTTCTCATGAAAAATAGCACAATTATTTATTGGAAAGAAATTGACAAATTACTAATGTAATAAATAAGTATGAATTAGTTATTTTATAACTCATAAGTCATAATTGAATTAATAAATAACTAACACATTATTAGTTAAATAGTTTAACTTCTAAATTTTTATTGTGCACAGCTGGAGCCAATGTTCCAAAGTAAGAAAAAAATACAAAAATTAATTTGAGCTTTCGCCTACCCTTCCTAAAAGAAAAACTATTAAACTTTTATTACTACGCTTTTTTAGGGATTTATTATTTTGCTTGTATTGTAGACTTGGAAAAAAATTGAATATCATCTTCTGATCAGTTGAAATACTGCCACTCTAAAAATAGTGAATTATTGTAATTTCATGGGACTGAAAGTGAGATATATTTATTTTCTTTCACACGAACAACATAATGTAGTTTTATGAGGAAATTACACTGGAGAAAGTCTACTTCCTTAGACCTCCAATAATGTCTTGCAATATTTATTTATTCATAAAAACATTAAAAAAAACGAGAGAAAAACCAAATTCTCTCATTTCTTGCAAACAACCCCTCGGCCGTCCAAGCCACTCCTGCAGCTCAAGCTCGGAAGCTCCGAACTCTCCACGCCGACATACTCTATCCCTTCAAACCTCGCAACGGCACAGTCCGACGCAAACAGACTCGAAGCCCTGAACTCTCTGTCGCCGCCCATGACCGGCATTTTAGCCGCCACGTTCACGCGGCTCGCGTAATCCGGCCTGTAGGTCTGTCCCAACACGCCGCTCACTCGGTCGCTCAGCGAGAAGAACTCGAAGCGAAGGTCGAGGTGAGCGAGGGCGTCGTCGTCGGTGACGCCGTAGTTGTGGATCCGAGAGTCCTCTTTGGTTATCGGAACCACCTTTGCCGTGATCCTGAAGCTTCCTTTTGCCTCGACTGTGACCGCGTTGGCGATGGCGGTTCGGACAGCGCGGACGCCTGGGACGCTCTCGGGCTGCCAATCGGCACCTTCGGTTTCGGCCAGGGCGACGGGCTCGCCGTCGAAGGAGAGGGCGAGGCGGTCGAAGGAGTCGTCCCACGTGGCTGTTTTGCGGGCGCCGAGGAAGAGCTTGTGGCTTCCGAAGAGGATTCCGATGGACTGGACCCAGGTGAAGTCTCGCCTCATGCCCGGGTTTCGCTTGCCGATGAAGTGAGCGTTGATGTGGAGGTTGCGGTCCGAGAGGAGGCAGAAATCGCGGTCTTTCTTGCCGTGGAAGTAAAAGGTTATGCCGTCTCCGCCGATGAAGCGCGGGTCTTGGCACACTGCTCCGGGCTGGTCACACTCTGCGTTTCGTCAAGTGTCAAACAAATTAGGCAAAAATAGTCCTAAATACGCTTGAGTTGTGACAATTGTTGGTTAGAGGGAATGAAACAAATTGTATAGTGACTTACTACAGACTGGCTTGCAAGTGACACAATTAACCTCACATCCATCAGGGCAAGCGCTTGGACACACGTGCTCGGAGTCGTAACACTGGGGATAGCTCCTGTTCCTGCACCTGGCCCTCCTACGCCCGGCAGCCTCGGATTGATCGGGAGGAGGAGAGGAAGTAGGCGTGGTGCTCGGGGGCGTTGGAGAGGGAGGAGACTCAGGGGTAGTGCTGGGAGGCGGCAGTGGAGAAGGCGTTGGAGGCGACGGTGTAGAAGGTGTCGGGTAAGGCGTTGATGGTGTTGAAGGGGTAGGTGGTGTTGGGGTAGTGCTAGGAGGCGGTGAGGACGGCGGAGTAGGGCTAGGAGTTGTCGGTGAAGGATATGTCTTCTCTTTTTTCGAATCGTCTTTCTTCTCCTTTTCCGAATTGCCTTTCTTTTCTTTTTTGGAGTTGTCTTTTTCCGAATCGTCTTTCTTTTCGTTTTCGGAGTTGTCTTTCGCCTCCGCTACTTGATGTAGCACTAGGAGGAAAAGAAGGATCAGGGCCAGAAAGCGTATTTTGGTTTGAGCCATTTGGAACAGATTGTTTTCTTTGCTCTTTTGTTGTTGCTATTGTAAGAGTGAGTTTTCTCGATGCCAATATCTCTCTTATTTATAATGCTCAAGAAAAAAAGGCATTAAGAGAACTGTGTGCCCACTATTTCGGATCACATACATTTTTTGTTATAGCAACATTTTGCCTCCTTTTCTAAGCTATTTCTTTCACGTTGAGCCGTTGACCCACAACTATGATTATTCATTCTTTCGTTTTGCTTATGATTTTACTTTTTGGAGGCTACGTTGCTTTGCCGCGGAAAAAACTAGCCTCACTTGGTTACCAAGTCAACGAGCGAAACACTTTTAGCAAATACCAAGCAAGAACGTCCAAGTACAATGCCATATTCTTATGCTAATGTTAAAATTTGACATTTAATTTTAAATACTCTCACAAATGTAGATATCAAAACACGTACTAAATTTGAATTGCTGTGTTTCAATAATTCAGACTGGAAATCAAGGCCTCGGCAATCCCCACAGCAGGGCAACAAGTAAAATACCATTTTAAATTTGACACCTAATATAGCAATTTATTAAAATTTTGACATTTGCACTTTGTAATTCTTCACTAATTACAAAAATAAATAGGAAAAATTTTAAAAATACCCCCTCTACTTAAGGTGTTGTGCCAATATGTCCCCTATACTTCAAAACGTCTCAACCGACACCTTAAACATTGAAAAAATTTTAGTTACCCCCCTATACTTCAAATATGCCCCCTCTACTTAAGTTATTGTGTCAGTATGCCGTATATACTTTAAAAATATATCAATCGACACCCTAAAAAGAGCATATAATACTTAAAACTTCATTGTAATATATATATATATATATATATGTATATGTGTGTATGTTGTTTTAGTGTATTTTCTTTTTGGAATATAATGAAGGTTCAAACTTATCTTTGTTATTAAGTGACGTTTTAAGTGTTACATGCTCTTTTTAGGGTGTTAATTGAGACATTTTTTTAGTACATGAGGCATATTGATACAACACCTTACGTAGAGTGGGCATATTTGAACTATAAGGCGGTAACTGAAACTTTTTTAATGTTTGTGGTATTGGTTGAGACGTTTTTAAATATAAAGGGCACATTGACACAACACCCTAAGTAAGGAGGGTATTTTTAAAATTTTTCCAAATAAATAACGATGAAAAATTATATAACATTTATATTAACGTACAAGCGTAAAGATGATGTTCTATTATTTTGTTTATATTAAATATGGCATAAAAACAGCATTTAGGATGCAAGAGCGAATCTTGTCCATTGCATCCGGATAATATAATAAAGAAAATAGGCATATAAGCAAAAAATATTGTATGCTACCATTTTCTGCGGATTTATGAAACTTGACTGACTACACAGGACCTTAATAAGACCTGCCGTACAGCACAATACTGGTAAATATTATAATGGTTTGAACTTTAAAGCCCATTTCTCAATGAACGTAGCTTGTAATGAAAGATTTTCTGAGCACACTTTTCTTCTTTTGCTGAGCTTGAATTTGTTACGCGATGTGTTTGCCTTTACAACTGTTAATCGTCGTTTTCGGATTGAAACGCCCATTAATTAGAGATATCACAGAACACTAGAAACCCTATGTAAGATTATATAATGTGACTCTAGTGGTACATAACATTACATGACCAGGTTCAAGTTCCACTTCCATTCGAAGCTCCTCGCTGACATAATAATATTTAAGAATTATAATACCGAGTACTCTCTAATATGACTGAGACGGCCACGAATTACTAGATATTATAGATTATTTTCTCAAACTAGCTTATATCACCCGGATCCATGACTGTAATGTATCTACTGGAGCTTCTTTGAGGAATTTAGAGGCTCGTGGTTTTTAGACAAACACAAGATAATTTTATTCCGAGAGTTGGTTTTTTTATGTAAACTAAAGAGCAAAAGGGGTGTTCCAATCACACACAAGGATAGTAGATTATAGATAAGATAATATCTACTACAACAGATAGGTTTAGGTATCGGCGGAGTACGAATCTTATCACGAAGGAATCTTTACTTGTGGATAGGCTCGTGGTCCATGTATCTCTTCTGGAATGCATTTGTTTCTGAGAAATAATTCCTTTTGGATATCCCAATAGATCTAACTAAGGCGGCTGTCAAGAGGGTATCTTGATGACCCGTGAATTTCAACTTGAGGATTAAGGATTTAGAGAAACCGAATTTTTTTTTTTTCGGTCACAGGCTGTTTTGAGGCTAAGGAAGAGTATGGTAAAGCACTCGTGAGCCATTATAACACTTTCATCTTCTTGATCATGTACAAGAAAGTAGATTAGTTTGTTCAGTGTTCCTTCATAGATACAACTTGTGTGTGTTTATGATTCATGTTACGTTGTTCATACTTCTTTCTTTTCTTTTTTGTTTTGCTGAAAATGTTACATTCATTCATATATACTTTTGAAAATGGTACATTCATAAAATAGTTTGATCCAAAATTAGAGTGGCTTGCTTATGGAAGTCCTGCCATCACTAATTTCTTCAATGGAATTTCCAAACAAAATTTCACCAAATAGCTTATGCTACTTGCTTGCTTCACTCAACAAATATGACCCTCTCTATACAAATCACTAATTCCTTCCTTTTCTCTTCCCCCTTTTTCTTCCTTTTTTTTTTTTTCTGTCTTTACACATCACTCAAAACATAAATCCAGATCACTCAAACCAGACTCCGTTCTACAGTGTAAAAGCTAATTGGCTTGTTTGAAATATTGTGTATGTTACTATTATCTCAAGTAACACGTTATAAAAGCGTTCTTATGGTAGTGAGCAATTCCCATACAATGTTCAAAAAAAAAATCTGAAGCAACTGTCGAGCAATTTAGCCGATTGCGTTTCATTATTCTACATTATTGATAGGACATACCCAACCTTGTTATAAGAAAAACATAGGCCCTTATGTGTTGCTGAAGATACTATAATTGTTTACATAAATTAACCATATGGAGTCCAAATTTCCAAATGTGTTCCACTCCATCTCTTTCTCAATTCACGTAGACTCAGATTCCTGCAACAAATGTAATCATTTAGCAAGGCGAAGAACACAAGGAACGAAATGATTGTGTTGTCGAACATATGACATACCAGGAAAAGAACATCATTTGATGAGGATGCATCTTATTGGCGAACCCTCTGAGCCGAGCAACCTTAGATGCAAGCAATGGATGTCATAGATTCCCAGTTGGATGTCGTCAAGTTTTAGCCCTTCCACAAGAATGATTTCCTGAATGATTTAAGTAGCGTTACTGTCCTAACTACATGAATAGTTGTGTAAGGAAGTGTGGCTCTTTGCAAGAAAAGCGTGCAACATCGTGATGAATGATACAATTATAAATGAAAAGTAAAAGGATTCTTCGAATTGAATACATCATGCCAATCATCTCACAAGGAACCACTCTGAGAGGACTGGCAGAGCCAAACCTAACAGCTATCCATTTGAAAAATTATGATAATTTTTTAGGCTAGATTATCGTGATAGGTGATAATCAATCAATTAACACCAAAGCGTCGCAGATTATCATGATAGGTGATAATTGATTGTTGGGCCAAAGTCGAGTATAATCTAACCGTCATGCTTTCATTATCTGAAGCAATCATAATCAACAGAAAACTTCAGTTGAGAGTTTAATTCTAAAAAATCCACAATCTATCAAAGCTCTTACCCTGCTTGCTAGGAAAACATGATGAGATGGAAGCAAGTCATCAAAGGCAGCAACAGACAAGTAATCAATTCCTGCATATAAAGGCAGACTTGTTAGTCTCAATTGGTCCATACCAAAAAATGACAGACTGAGCAAAACATGTTTGTTTCATGAAACTACGGCTGGTTCCGAGTTCCCGACAAATACGCTCAAGATGCTAAAAACATTCAACAATACGAGTCTCATTTCCATGTAACACCGAGAGAATAAGGGCATTCATATCTTACCAACGAGTTTGATATCTGTGTTGTCCACCAGCCATTTAGCTCCGTCCCTCATGAATCCCACGTAACTTGTGTCGAACTCCTTTTTGAACATAAGCCGCCTGAAATAGCAATAAAGTTGTACGAGTCATCTCCGAAGAGCATTCATCTTTCTCTTCTCCCACAGAGTTGATTTTCAAGTAAAAACAAACTATTCGCAGTAAAGAAATCTCTATTGAACATTAAAGAAAAGTTGCAATCAAGGAACTGGATTTAGAGGTCCGTCGGTATCATAGTTTACGTCCCAATTGTGATCCCTTAAATGGCTCACACAGTCACACACGAATCATAATTCAATTTTGTAATGGTATTGATAAATACAGCTAAACAAAATTACCTGTCGGTATTTAATGTTCTAAAGAGAACGCGGCGAACGCCCTTAGGAATATTTAAGGACTCCATAACTTCAGCTGAAAGACATTTAATTTCCAAACATTATATTGAATTAAAACAAAGATAATGTTTAAATAGTTAATCAGATTACGCTCATACACACCAGTAATATTCTTGTCCCTTGGAACATCAACCAACAACCCAGGACCTATTGAAACCAACAAAACCGATCATTAACCAAAAAAAAAAAACCATCAAGGCAAAGAAACTATTTAGTAAGTGCAAAAGGAAAAGTAATGAATGAACTATTTATTTTCCTTAGTCAATTTGTCATATCGATCCTATCGAAATATATATCCATACAAATTCAAACAAACAAAAAAGAAAAAATAAAACAAGAAATGAAATTGACCATTGAGAATGTCCAAATCGAGGGTGTCGACGTCGAAGCCGGCGTCGAAGTAGTGGTCGAAGACGTGGCCGGGAGCGTCGACGTGGGTGCCGGTGTGGGCGGGGAGCTTCATCTCGGAGTTGTTGGCGAGAGAGCCGTTCTTCATGCTCTTCGGCAGCCACAGGAACTGGCCAACCCCATCGCCGGATTCCCACGCCGGCATGTCCGCCGTGTACCGGTGGCTTATGTCGAAGATTCGCCCCTCTCCGTAAACCTCCCGCCGCACCGGCACAGGCACCGGCACCTGAGCGCCGCCGAGGGAGCACTCGGGGCCGCCGCCGGGGATCGACGGATAGGCGGGATCGGCGGCGAGGGAGAGGGAGAGGGCGAGGATCGCGTGCGCGGCGGCGCAGAGTAGCGGGAGGAGGAGGAGTTGGGGTTTCATGGTTATCGTAGTGATGATTTGCGAGTGACTAGAGAAGATTTTTTTTTTTTTCTCGGCTGCGACTCTGAAACGGAACCTGATGAGTAAACTGTAAATGTGAATCCTTCTTGTTAGGACTTTCAGGTTTCAGCTGCGCCTGATTTCGGATTTTGTGGAAATATTTTGTTGACATTTATTATTATTATTATTATTATTATTATTATTATTATTATTATTATCGAATTTTAAAAACTAAATTATGTGTTTTGTGAGTTAAGAATTAAGATGGGTTTAATATCTGAGATAATTTTGAATTGTAAATTTTTCAAGATTGGGTTTATGACAAAATAGTCCCTTTTTTTTCCTCTTAAAAAAAGTAGGTGGTGGCCTAAATTAATTTTATTTTTCTCCAACATGTGTTACTCATAGTTTGAGCTACGTTTCCTTAGACTACTAAAAATAGTTCAATTTTAAATTAATTTAAGAAAATATCCATGTTTTTATTTTTTGGTTAAAATAATTATTTCTTGTATACAAAAGATATACCTAGTAGGACATCTGGACATCTAAGCTAAAAGTAGATGTTATGTTTTGTTTTATCATGATATACCCTAAACAAATTATTTACCACTAGTAAAAAAAAGTGATACTTTATTAAATATGTTAAAATAAACTAGCTGGCACAATTTCTTAAAAAATTGAGACAATTTTAGGATCTGAAATTCTGTCTTGAGTACTAATATAATAAGGTTTGTTTTCTTCTCCCGAGAAAGATTGTAGTATTTCTTTTTTGGAGTATTAACTATAAAAGGAGTCTTATTATCATATTGGAAGAGTCTTTGGTAAAGTATTTTTATGATAGGAAACAATATTAAACTGCCAGATTAATATTTTTAAGAGTTTTTAGCACTGGTGCCCCCTGACCTTTGCGGGGTATGGCAAGTTACCCCTTAACTTTTATTTGTGGCCTTTAACTCCCTGTGTTCGAAATTCTTGGCATCTCGTTACAAATTGATAACGCCCGTTCTATTTTGGACGGAATTTCAAGTCCATGTGCCCCACACGTGATATTAGAAGGGCATTTAAGTCTTCACCAAAAATAAAAAAAACTCAAGTGACTTCTCTTTTTTTGCACTAATCAGACCTTTTTTTTCAGTTTTTTTGTTCAGTTTTTTTGTTCAATCTTCTTCTCAGATCTTCTTCTTCTCAAGAGAATATGAATACAGATTAAAAAAAATCTCTCTTTATCCCTTTACACCAACAAAAATGCAAATCTAGAAAAGAAAAGGAAAAAAAAAAAGCAAATTTACAAAAACTAAAACTGCAAAAAAAAAAAAAAAAAAATCCTTTACTAAAGGCCCTTCGCTCATTCCTCCCGTTCTATTGTCACTGGAATATGCTCATATATAATGCTGTTGAGACCTACCCAGTATTTTCTCTTCTCTTCCCTCCCATTTCCTCTTCTTCAGCAATTCTTCTTCTTCTTCTTCTTCTTCTTCTTCTCATCAATCCCATTCTCTCTCTAACCCAAAACCCTAACCCTACCCCCAAAATCCAAAACCAGAAGGCGAAAATGGAGTAGCAACTGGCACGGAATCGAGGCGAGAGAGAAGAGAAGAGAAGAGCATGTCGAGGAAAGCGAAGCCCTGCGTTGGCCTCCTCTCTCGCCTCTTCTCCCACTCGTCCCCTCCTCTGCCGTCACCGTCGCCGCCGCAGATCGTCCTCTTCCGCTTCTCCGACCACTCTCCGAACGCCGTGTCGTTTCCTTCTCCTCCTCCTCCTCCTCCGTCGTCGTCGCGAAATGGCGCGCCGTTTGACTCTCCTGCTTCTTCTTCTTCTTCGAGCATGTTCGCCGCTGCGGATTGTTCAAGAGGCTTCGTCTTGCCCGGCCTGGTTAACGCGAATCGCCGCGATAGCCACCAGCATCTTCAGCTCTCTTTCCATCGCATGTGTTATTAAAGGACAGCCCACGCCGCCCATGGCTTCTCACTATCCCGCTAACAAGAATGCTCCACTAGCCTCGGAATGGAATCAGTCTCCGCCCCCTGCTCAGCAGCCCATGGGATCATCAAGTATAAGTGAAAGGTCCATTGCTGAGGCAGCAGATGAGCTTGGGCCACTGGACGATGAAGGTGGAATTTCAAACCCCTGTTGTACCAATTATGTATCATTTGGCTTATTGGTTAAGGACCGGACATATTCGGGAAATACCTTTTTTGCATATTATTTTTCCATAAATCACATCAATATATGTAGATCATGAGAATTCTTAAGATCCTGTCATATTTACTACGAATTTGATAGCTTTATTCAATATGTTTTCTTTTTATGATAGGTGTGTTTGGTAATTTTTAGGTGCATTTATTAGGCAATATCTTACTTGTTTGTGTGGGTGTATTTATAGGTGAAATCAAATCTGTTTATGTGAGAAACCTACCGCCTACCGTTTTTTTTTTTCCTTTTGGATCGTAGTTAGGTTTTGTACGTATTTTCTATGTGTATTTGTTTGGTGATAAGATAAAATTATTGGATTGTGACAGATTTTTTCACCAGAGCTAAGCATGTCAAGGACGGCGTCGCAGGGTCACAGCGGCAGAGTTCGAGCTAGGACGGCGTCGTGGGGCCGCGGGGTCTCAGGGGATCACGGGGTCGCCGAGGTTATGGGTCTTGCCAAGGGTTGCTGGGTTGCAAATGACATCAGAGAAAAAAAAAAGAAGAAAAGATCGTGGAAGAGGAAGAAGAAGGGAATAAGAAGTAAAAGTAAAGGGAGGAAGAAGATGATTAATAAAATGACTAAAATACCCTTAATATTAAGTCACGTGATCAGCACATAGCAAATTCCGTCTAATTTTTTAACAGAAGTTATCAATTTGTAGTAATTTGTCAAGATTTTCGAAGTCAGGGTGTAAAAGGCCACAAATAAAAGGTTAGGGGGCAACTTGCCATACCCCGCAAAGGTCAGGGGGCACCAGTGCTAAAAACTCTATTTTTAAGAAGGAATCTAAAATTGTTTCCTACCATAAACATACCCTACCAATGTTGTGTCTCCTAGAATTGAGTTTGCAAGTAAAAGGACAATCATGTTTGCAAAAAAAAAAAAGTAAAAGGACAATCAAGCCTTCGATAGTTTGATTTTGTTATTTGGTTTGACATCCAAATTCCAACCCATGGAGAGTAAATTGCAAAGTCTGATCAAGTTAAGTAGCATAGGAACGGTCAGAATGGACGTGCTAATCTCATGTTTAGATGCATTATATTCTTGAGGCCATCAATTGATTGTTGACGTGGTTTTACATACATATATATATATATATTTTTTTTTTTTTCATTTACGCTCACTTCGCCAATGACGCTATGGCTTCTTCAGTTCTGTACCCTAATCACTTTATCTAGAAAATTTGTAAAAATTATCCATTTATTATGGAAGCATTCGTCTAATTGGTGGGAATGTTTTTCGTCCCCAATCTCACCCAATTTTGAAAATACAGTCCCCGCGTCCGTCTTATTAAGTGTGGGTCCTTGTAACTAACGGGTAATGGGAGATTTTCTGCGTTTCTAATGATTAAGCAGCTGGCTAATGGCTAGCTCCAAGCAAAACGACGCACAAAGACAAGTTGGGAATTAAAAATATAAAGAAAATCGGACACAAAATCTGGTCTCTACCAACCCCTAACTCAAAAAATGTGAATAACTTTGGATAATTAAAAATATTAAAGATGCTGCATATGCGTCACCCGGAGTTTCTTCTTTATGCTAGTGCTTGACTGACCATTTATTAAATAAAAAGACCATAAAAAAAGGACTCACTAACGCTTATTAAAATGTGTCACACATAAGAAGACTCACTAACACTTGCAATACAATGCTAAAGTTTTACAAAGTTCAGAGTAAAGAAAAAACACCTGCTTAAGTCTTGGTCTGACCATGACGATGAATCATCCAACAGTTTATCACATTGCAGAGTGTTTTATCAAACCTCATTCCCTTCCAAGAGATTGGACTCAGCCTTTGCACTTGACTCCATGGGATTTGGCTATGCTTTCTGCCAATTATATCCAAAAGGGGCTTCTCTTTGCCAAGCCTCAGTCTCAGGGTCACAACCATGAGAAGAAGGACGATCATTTCATGGAAACTCTGCTGGAGAGGCTCAAGAGCTCCCTCTCGCTCGCTCTTGTCCACTAATACCCGCTCGCGGGCCGTCTCAAGACGATCAAAGGTGAAAACCCACCAACATACTTGGTTTATGTGGATTGCAATGATAGCCCCGGAGCGAGATTCATCTATGCAACTCTGGAAATGACTGTGTCTGACATACTGTCTGAGACTTATGTGCCTCCGGTTGTTCAGTCCTTCTTTGACCATCACAAGGCTGTCAACCACGACGGTCATGCCATGAGTTTACTTTCTGTTCAGGTGACTCAGCTGGTTGACGGCGTCTTCATTGGCTGCTCCATGAACCACTGCTTAGCTGATGGGACTTCCTATTGGAATTTCTTTAACTCTTGGTCGGAGATATTTCGAGCAAAAGGCCTGGATAGTGGTGGTGGTGGTGGTGGTGGTAGTTCTAGTACCTCAATCACCGACCCACCAATCTTGAAACGCTGGTTTCCCGAGGGGTCATGGCCCAATGATCAGTCTTCCTTACACCCGGCCTGAGGAGTTCATCTGCCGATTTGAGGCTCCCAAACTCAGGGAAAGAATCTTCCAATTCTCGGCGGATTCTATTGCAAACCTCAAAGAAAGGGCCAATGCGGAGTGCAATGTAAACACCAAGGAAATCTCTTCCTTCCAGTCCTTATCTGCACTTGTGTGGAGGTGCATGACACGGGCACGCAAAGGTTCACCTGATCAGACGTTCAATTGCATCCTGTCTGCCAGTAACAGAACAAGACTGAATCCACCAATTACCCCAAAATTACTTTGGGACCTCAATCTGCGTGGTGAGAGCGTCGGCCACAGCAGGGGATTTGCTCAAGCATGGTCTAGGATGGGCAGCATCGAAGGTGCACGAGGCTGTGGCTAACTATGATGACAAGGCTGTGCGAGAGTTTATCGGCGTCTTGCTTCGGTCTCCTTGTGTGTTCCAAATGAGTCAGCTTGATGATTCTTACAGTGTGATGATGGGGAGTTCACCTAGGTTCAACAAGTACGGGAGCGAATTTGGGATGGGAAAAGCGCTAGCACTTTGCAGCGGCTATGCGAACAAGTTCGACGGTAAAGTATCTTGCTACCCGGGACGGGAAGGAGGGAGAAGCATAGATCTGGAGGTGTGCCTGCAGCCGAGCACAATGAGTGCTCTTGAATCAGACAAGGATTTCATGAAAGCTGGTGGCTTACAAAGCAATTGAACAGCTCCCTTGAAGATCTGCTGCAAAATGAAGTGAGATTTGACGAGTTCATCATGTAAGAAAAAAGTGTAAGCAAGAACTTAACCCCGCTCGGTTTGTAATGATTTTCATATTCCATAAACTGATATTCTGTGTGATGAAATAAGAAGCACGGTTTTATAATTATGGGCATCTATGCTAGAATCTCTGGATTATGGCTCAGACTGAATTAAAAGCAGATACATTGTGATGACTTTTTAATTACAAAGCCAAAAGGGCTAAGTTGGATTATAGATTAATAAATCACGGAGGAAATTATGAATCATATTATAAATATATTTTCCTAAATAGACAGATTTAATGTAGATTAATGATAAATTCCATAATCTTAGAATATTCAATGTAAATATGTACAGCCAAAATTTTCAAATTTATGGGGCGTAACAATTTTGAGAAAAGTATGTAATTGTAACATTATCCAAATTAGGTGGAAGAATGAACTTCTTAGAATATTCAATGTAATGGTATAATTTAAAAAAAGAAAAGAAAACATTAGGAGGGGCACAAAAAAAAAACAAAACAAAAACAAAAAAACAAAAAAAAAACATGATACAAAAATAGAATTTTCAAAGTTTGAGGGAATACACATTTGTCCTTGGGCGTGAGCTGGGTCGGCTGTGATTAAGCAGTCGGTGACTTTTCAAAAATGTTATAAGCTACAAAGACAAGTTGAAATTTAAAAAATATAATAATAAAACAAAATTCTGACTAAAGACCAGAATCTTCGCAAAATGGTATAAATCTGCAACACAATTACTTTAACTATTTTGTTTTTAATGATAAATAAATCAACAAAAAGAAAAAGTGCCTAAGAAGGGACTCACCACGGCCCAAAGAAAAGAAGAATCATCTGCTAGAAAAGCCGATACCATGATGAATTCCCCTAGGGTTCATCACGTCTCAGAGTGTTTCATCAAACCCCAAACCCTTCCAGAAGAATGGACTCAGCCCTTGCACTTGCCTCCATGGGATTTGGTTGTGCTCTCTATCCACTACATCCAAAAGGGCCTTCTCTATGCCAAGCCTCATCCTCACTCTCAGCCAACAACAGAGGAACATCACAACCATGAGAAGAAGGACGATCATTTCATGAAAACTCTGTTGGAGAGGCTCAAGAGCTCCCTCTCGCACGCTCTCGTCCACTTCTACCCGCTCGCAGGCCGTCTCAAGACGATCAAAGGCGAAAACCCGCCTTCATGCTCAGTTTATGTGGATTGCAACGATAGCCCTGGAGCCAGATTCGTCTACGCAACTCTGGACATGACTGTGTCCGATATCTTGTCCGAGACTTACGTGCCTCCGGTTGTTCAGTCCTTCTTCGACCACCACAAGGCTGTCAACCACGACGGCCACGCCATGAGTTTGCTTTCTGTTCAGGTGACTGAGCTGGTTGACGGTGTCTTCATTGGCTGCTCCATGAACCACTGCTTAGGTGATGGGACTTCCTACTGGAATTTCTTGAACTCCTGGTCAGAGATCTTTCGGTCAGAAGGCCGGGATGGCGGTACTAGTAGTACCTCAATCTTGCACCCGCCAATCTTGAAACGCTGGTTTCCCGAAGGTCACGGCCCAATCGTCAAACTTCCTTACAGCCTGCCTGAGGAGTTTATCTGCCGGTTTGAGGCTCCTGAACTCAGGGAAAGATTCTTCCACTTCTCGGCGGATTCAATAGCAAAGCTCAAAGCAAGGGCCAATGCAGAGTGCAATTCAAACACCAAGGAAATCTCTTCCTTCCAGTCCTTGTCCGCGCTTGTGTGGAGGTGCGTGATGCGGGCGCGCAATTTGCCACCCAATGAGACGACCAATTGCTGCCTGACTGTTAATAACAGAACAAGGATGAATCGGCCTTTACCTCAGAACTACTTTGGGAACTTGGTCTACGCACTGAGAGCATCGGCCACAGCGGGGGAATTGCTCGAGCATGATCTAGGGTGGGCAGCATTGAAGGTACATCAGGCGGTGGCTAACTATGACGAGAAGGCAGTGTTCGAGTTTCTTGATGCCTGGACTCAATCTCCATACATACTCCACATGAGCCATATTGCCAACACTTGCAATGTGACGATGGGGAGTTCACCCAGGTTCAACAAGTATGGGAGCGAATTTGGGATGGGAAAAGCGCTGGCATTGCGCAGTGGCTATGCAAACAAGTTTGACGGAAAAGTATCTGGCTACCCAGGACGGGACGGAGGGGGAAGCATAGATTTGGAGGTTTGTCTGCCGCCGAGCACGATGAGTGCTCTTGAATCAGACAAGGATTTCATGGAAGCTGCCGGTTTACTCAGCAATTGATCAATTGCTCTGAAGATCAGCTGCATAATGAAGACCGAAGTGAGATCTCACAGATTCATCAATTAGTAAGGAAAATTATGAGCAGAACTAAACCGTGCTCTGTCTGTAATGATTTTCATATTCCATAAGCTGATATTCAGTGTGTTTAAAGTGAAATAAGAAGCATGGTTTCATATTCATGGATCTCTAGACCACAATTTCTGAATTATGGCTTAGAGTGGATTAAGTGGATAGATTTTTCTTGATATTTCAATGTACGAAACAATAAGGGCTAAGTTGGAATGTAGGTAAATAAATCATTGAAGAAATATTTGGAAGAACAATGGTCAGTATAGTATAGGTGTGTACAAAAACTTGATCAACCCAAAGACCCGACCGATCCGCTATATCAAGTGGAAAAAGTTCATTCGAAGTTCTTAGCTTTTTGAACCCGAGCAACCCAATCCGAATATTTTTAATTCTTTATTTAAAATTTATATATATGTTAATATAGAACGAATATTTTTAATTCTTTATTTAAAATTTATATATATGTTAATATAGAATAAAGGATATGAATAAGTTTAGCTGAAGGGTTGTTTGGATAAAAATTTGAATAAAAGAAATTTGAATCACATCAACGCTAACAAAAAGTCAAACCTAAATCCTCCTACTGCACTAAAATGTGGTTTGGATGTTTATTCAGACAGACCCTAAAAAAAGTCATAACTTATTAATATCACTATTCGTCCGTCGACTCGCTCTTCTTTTTAACTTTTTTCTCATTCTTTTTATTTAAATCGCTCATCTATATTTTTAATTTCGAATCTAATGTGTAAATCAGGTGAATACAAATAAATATCATAGAAAATCTAATAGTAATACAATATCCTTTTGTTACGGAGTAATTTGCATATGTGAGTTTTTAAGAAGGAAAACTGAGAAAAATAAATTTCGAAAATAGTGATTTCATAGAGAAAATAGAGAACTAAGAAGAAGAATGATAAGTGGAAGTAATTTGAGAAAAGTTGAAAAAGATGAGTAAGAAGAAATTTTACTGACTACATGTTTGCATAATTGATTGACTTTTTATTACTGTGGCATAAGTCAATATTTATAATACAAGCCTAAGACTACAAGCTGCAAACATGAAAGACTTAAACTTCCCAACTCTACTAAATCTGAAAATCATAACAAACCTAACATGATAACTCTACAATTCAAATAAATATACAACTTATCCCATACTTAATTGGATAACTCTACACTTAAATAAATTAATAACATAACTAAAAATCTAAAATACATTTTCCCATAAGATCTAATTCTATTTGTTAAAATCTCTTACATAAATTCCAAACTCACTCTTAATGAACCTTTTTCTTTTTTCTGCCAAGATTACTCAGTAAATTTGGAATATCATTGAACCAATAGCCCGTGTGTTTAAAATATTAGGCCAATTAAGAAATTAGTCATTTTAAAAATAAAGTTTGAAGAATTTAGTCATAGAATGTCAAAATTAAGGAAATAGCCATTAAATACCTTAATAGACATAAGTATCCATGATAATTACTTCAAAAAATCCAAATCAAATAAAAAAAATCTCCTAAAATTCAGCCAATTCAACTTAAAATGGTAAACCAAACCTACCATTACTAAAATTTTCATTGAATGCAATAAAATAAAAAATAAAAATAGCTAATTTCTTAAATTTCTAAAACTATGTAAAAAAATTAGTCTAAAGTTTGGTTAAATTCTTAAAAATCTCTAAAATATTTTAATGATTTGTAATTGTTCAAAACTATTTTAACTATATAATAGTGGTAAATAAATCAAACTATTATATAACGAAAATAATTTTGAACAATTTCAAATCTTTCAAATGTTTTAAACAAACAAAGCATAAGTGTTGCTCAAAAAAAAAAAAAAAAAAAGAGCTCACAAGTGTAAAGCTGATAACAAGAAAACGAGAAAGTCAGATGTAACCTTGTTTTGATGCTTCGTCTCGATGCTTCTTTTTGTAAATATCATAATGAGGAAAAATATATTTTGGTGCAAACTGTATTATAGCCAATAGTCATCCGTCTGGCATGAAGAAATGGGATTAAGATAAGAACGTTTATTTCCAAAGCCAATAGAATGGCCCATAATACAATTTATCGTCTACAGAAAATTCTAAAACAAACAGCTTTCGGTGAACATCAACTTCAAGGCAGAAGTGGACAAAAAATTTCAAAAGTTCATTCCATTTTTTCATTTTTTTCAACTTTCTTAATCTTCCAAACCATTCCGTTCCATTCTATTTTTTTTCAACTATTTTTTTTAACTTTTTAAATCTTTATACAATATTTTTAAATATCAACTATTCATACCACTTCAAAATTAACAAAGTCAAATAATTTTTACATCATTTTTTCAAATTATTTTCAAATTATTTAAAACTATTTTCAAACCTTTCAAAACTATTTTCAAACCATTTATTTTATCCCAATAAATAAGATGCAATGGGCAAAATGCACACCCGGGTAGAAAAATTAGCAGACGTAACATTTACGAAAACAAGCCAGAGCAATGGCAATGATCTAGGGCCGGCAAGAAGAGAGCCAAAGAAAGTCTAATTGAACCCTATCATGAATTCTTCCAAAGTTCAACGTATCTCAGAGTGTTTCATCAAACCTCAATACTTTCCAGAAGAATCATATCAGCCCTTAAACTTGACACCATGGGATTTGGCTATGCTCTCTGTCCACTATATCCAAAAGGGTCTTCTCTTTGCCAAACCACCTCAAGCAACAAATGAAGATCATGGTAATGGGAATCATCAATTCATGGAAGCTCTGCTGGAGAGGCTCAAGAGCTCTCTGTCCCTCACTCTCGTTCACTTTTACCCGCTCGCAGGCCGGCTCAAGACTGTCCAAGGCGAAAACCTGAACTATTGCTTGGTGTATGTGGATTGCCGTGACAGCCCTGGTGCCAAATTCATCCACGCAGCTCTGGATTTGAGTGTGTCAGACATCCTCTCGCCCGTCGATGTGCCTCCGGTCGTTCAATCATTCTTTGATCATGATAGAGCCGTCAACTATGACGGCCATACCATGAGCTTGCTCTCCATTCAGGTGACTGAGCTCGTTGATGGCGTCTTCATTGGCTGTTCAATGAATCACTGCTTAGGTGATGGGACTTCTTATTGGAATTTCTTCAACTCTTGGTCTGAGATCTTTCGAGCAAATGGGGACGGAATTGGTACTACTACTACTACTGATACCTCACTCTCACGCCCACCCATCTTCAAGCGCTGGATTCCTGACGGTCATGGTCCGATTTTCAATCTTCCTTTCAGAAAACCAGAAGAGTTTATCAGCCGGTTTGAAGCTCCTGAACTGAGAGAGAGAGTCTTTCACTTCTCAGCGGAATCAGTGGTAAAGCTAAAAGCAAAGGCCAATGCGGAGTGTCATAGTGCTGCCAATGAAATCTCTTCTCTCCAGTCCTTGTCTGCACTTGTGTGGAGGTGCACAACCCGCGCACGAAATCTACCACCCAATCAGACGACCAGCTGCATGCTGGCTGCCAGTAATAGATCGAGATTGGCTCCACCCGTATCTGAGAATTACTTTGGGAACTCAATTCATGCGCTAAAGGCATCCACCTCAGTGCAGGAGTTGCTCAAACATGATCTACGATGGGCCGCGTGGAAGGTGCATCAGGCAGTAGTTAACCATAACGACAAGGTTGTGCACGAATTTCTGAATGCCTGGCTCCAGTCTCCTTATGTCTATCAAATCGGTCGGTTTTTTGACCCTTGCAGCATTATGATGGGGAGTTCGCCCAGATTCAATAAGTACGGGAGTGAATTCGGGATGGGAAAAGCTCTAGCACTTCGCAGTGGCTATGCAAACAAGTTTAGCGGGAAAGTATCTTGCTACCCGGGACGCGAAGGAGGAGGAAGCATTGATTTGGAGATGTGCCTTCCACCAGACACTATGTGCGCCCTCGAGTCCGACAATGAGTTTATAGAAGCTGCTGGTGTGTCCATCATCTGAAAGGTTACTATGAAGATAGGCTGCTAAATGAAATGAAATGAAACGCCATGAGTACACCAAGTAATGACAGTTAAATGCAATAAATTACTCTGTTTTTAGTTTGTAATTTTCATGTTTTGAAAACAAATAATTAATTGATGCTCTTCCTGCTTTTGATGAAATTAAGAGTCTAGTTGCAATGTGAGTCTAGTTACCATGTTGAATGACAAATCACATTAAAGGGTCCAACCTGTAGTGACTGAAAATTTGAGATCAATGGCCAAATAAAAATAGTAATATCAAGCAGATCATTGGGGAAATTCAAGGAGGAAAAACTATCAATATAGGATTGTAACAACAGTAAGGTCTAACGATCTCAATGAAATAAAGAACACAAACGACACACAGTTTAAGAGGTTCAGAGCAAATCCTCCTACTTCCCTGTTGAAAGGCTGTCTGTCTGCAGATTTCTTCTTAGCTTCTTGAATCAGATTACACCCCCGTCTCTATCTCTCTCTTAATATCTATTACAAGAAGATCACACAAGCACGGAGAAACTCTCTCTCTCTCTCGAACTTACACTAATCTCACTCTCTCTCTCTCTCTAGCTTGTACTATACTCTCTGTATTCCAATGTAACAGTCACTAATATACAATACTCCTGACCGTTAGAAGTCAAAACAGAAAGTACATAATTGCCAGCTAAACCAAATAACTTCTAAAGAGGATCCTAATCATCAATGCCACGTCATAAGCTAATGTTTACGTATAATTATTGACCAGTGACCACATATCAAAACTTGCATCGC
The DNA here is from genome assembly GCA_018132145.1 of Boehmeria nivea var. tenacissima. Taxonomy (NCBI): domain Eukaryota; kingdom Viridiplantae; phylum Streptophyta; class Magnoliopsida; order Rosales; family Urticaceae; genus Boehmeria; species Boehmeria nivea. The sequence continues at coordinate 15,736,365 of CM030878.1, read as the reverse complement.
CACATAAATGGTAAAATTCACACACAAACACATACTTTGAAGCTTAGAGGGCTGATAAAATGTAATGCGATGAGATCAGCATGTAATGAAAGTAAGCAATTGAGCAGCAATAGAATATAAGCCATTCCCTTCTCAGTGTGTGTCAAGATACATCACCGTAAGACGGGCAAATTGAACTTTTAGCAGATAAACCATTGATAAATTTGAAGAAGAAAAATTATTGATATGGGCTTTTTTGATTATGATTCTTTCCTTTTGCTAAATAGTTCTTCGAAATCTGGCAAAGCTTCTGATAAATTCGGCTAAAAATTCCTAATTCCACTCGTATTGCTACTATAGAAACTTAGTATTTCCGTTAAAAACTCAACAAAATTGTAGGAAGATAGTAAATGAGCGACGATCGATTAATCCAAAGTTGACTAATCACTCAAATTCAAACAACAACTCAACCAAAGTCAAAACAGCGATTACTCGTAAACCCACCTTCTACGAGAAATAGAAAAGGCCGTGAAAATAGCTAAAATCGAAATGCAATGCAACGAGAAATCTGATCGAGATTTTTTAAATTTTCTCTTCCAGTTTAAGTGCGTGCAAGATAAAAAAAAAAACATATATATATATATATATATATATGCCTGGTTTATTCCGGCGAGTCCATACGCCGGTGAAGGGTAACAATACAGTGACTTTGCGAAATCGAAAACCGCCATGAGAGTCGATTAGGGTTATTGATGAAGCCAGAAATACAGAGCGCAAGAAAAGAGAGAGAGAGGGAGTAATACAGAGCTTGAGCCTTGAGGAATCGGAATCTGAAGCTTTCCCGCTAAAAGCCAAGCTAAATTAGCCTTCAGATTGGGACGTGACTTGTGGGCCTAGAACGTGAGATTCAGGTTGATTTTGGGCCCGTTTCCCTTGAGAGCCCAAAATTGGTTTATATACTTTATAATGTGAACTTGTGAAGGAGAGGGCACAAACCGTAATTTTGGAAGCGTTTGGGGTTCGTTTTGACTTTTGATAATGGTGGAATGGGAGTTTTGATATTTTTCTTCAATGGCATAGTTCAAAGATTATTTTTTTTTGTTAAAATTAGATAGAATTTATGCTTGATAGTGCAATCCTAAAATCATGGGCGCTGAAATTCCAGGTGTTTTTAGATATGTATACATTATGGGTATTATGTGTCAACTTATCTTCTTAATTAAGCTAATGGGAAGGACCTAAAAAAACATGTGAATAAATCTGGCTATACTTTAATTGCTAGTTGTTTCAAGATCCAAACTAAGCTTAATTAGTATATGTTTATCTATTGATAGCATTGCCGGTACATTCAGTATTTATGTGATCTTGTGAATCTCAAAAAAATATATTATTAATTTTCATCACAACAAAACATAACTTTGGTTTTGAAATTTCATATTTCTGTAATTTATCTTTGTTTTAATGGGATTTTTAATAACATTGTACGAGCAATGTAAGCATTTGATTATACCTCTTTCGCAGAAGTACGTTTAGCAATTGGTTTATCTTTTCAATCTCGTAACACTTTTCTTAACTCCCTTAACATTGTACTGAACATAATCCAACAACATAAAGATCTCAATCATGTTTTAGTGATCACTAATTCCTCTCATGCTAAACAAAAACATCGAGCACTATTTGGTATCTCATCTAAAAGACTAAAACACTCAATTAACTAGGATTCTAAAATTTTCAAACACACACGAGTTAGGTATCCTCTTAAAGTAATATAGATATATACGTGTAATAGGTAAGGCCAACAGCAGCAGCCGAAAAAAAAACAAGTGCTGTCCAGCCAGAGACCAGAGAGTAAGAGCGAATCCTGTTGACATTACATGACTAATTGACTGCCCCACCTGGTCCACCACCTCCATTTCACATCACATCACATATATAGCCTCACCATTACAATTTACAAATACAATACTCCCACACACATTCATATATCTCCTCTCTCCCTCTCACAAACACTGTAACCCCAAAAAAAAAAATGTCCTCAACAATAATCATCTTCCTTCTATGTGTTCTCTCATTCACAGCCCAGAGCGCCCAAGGCCTGACATTGGCCTCCGACGTGGCGGCCCTGAAGGCCTTCAAGGCCGCCATAGACCCCGCCTCCATCGCGCCCTGGTCCTGCCTGGCCTCCTGGGACTTCGCCGCCGCTGACCCCTGCGCCATCCCGCGCCGCGACCACTTCATCTGCGGCGTCGCCTGCACAGCCGACGCCGCCGCCGCCCCCGCGCGCGTCGCGCAGATCACCCTCGACCCCGCCGCCTACTCCGGCACCCTCACGCCCCTCCTGTCCCACCTCTCCCGCCTCGCCGTCCTCGACCTCGCCGACAACTCCTTCCGCGGCCAAATCCCCGCCTCCTTCGCCGCCCTCACCGGCCTCCAGTCCCTCACCCTCCGCGCCAACAAACTCTCCGGCCCAGTCCCCGACTCCCTAACCGCCCTCAAGTCCCTCGAGACTCTTGACCTCTCCCGCAACGCCCTCTCCGGGCCTCTCCCGAGCTCCCTGAGCTCAATGCCCGCGCTGACGCGCCTCGATCTGAGCTTCAACAAGCTCACCGGCTCGCTCCCGAAGCTCCCGCCCAACCTTCTCGAGCTAGCAATGAAGGGAAATTCCCTCTCGGGCTCCATAAACAAAGCGTCTTTCGCCGGGTTGGCGCGTCTCGAGGTCGTCGAGCTCAGCGAGAACGCCTTCTCGGGGACGCTAGGAAGCTGGTTCTTCCAGCTCCCATCGGTCCAGCAAGTCAACCTGGCAAACAACAGCCTGACCGGCGTCGAAATACCGAGCCCAGCTCGGTCCGGCAGCGACCTCGTGGCCGTAGATTTGGGCTTCAACAGGATCGAGGGCCAAGCGCCAGCGAAGTTCGCGGACTTCCCGATCCTCTCGTCTCTCTCGCTCCGCTACAACCGCTTGCGTGGCAAGATTCCGCCGGAGTACGGGAAGAAGAAGTCGCTGAGACGGCTCTACCTGGACGGAAACTTCCTGACGGGGCAACCGCCGGCGGGGTTCTTCGCCGGAGAGTCTGACGTGTCCGGCAGCCTGGGCGATAATTGCCTGTGGGGGTGTCCGGCGTCGTCGCGGCTGTGCCTGCCGTCGCAGAAGCCCACGGCAATATGCAAGCAGGCCTACGGTGGTGGCAGAGGGAAACCGAGGTCTCGTTAGTCAAAATTGTTTATATATATAATATATAATTATATATATGTATGTATGTATATTTTTTTGGTATCGATAATAAAATTAATAAAAAAAGATAGATGTAAAATGCTTTTTACAATGCAAGTGATTCGGGGTTTACAAAAATTATATTTGCTACACGCTTAATGATAAGCATAAGACGTGGGTTTGGGACCACCTAGTGTGGATTACTGATCTGTAGTTAAAAGTTGGACTACTGTGTGGCTTTTTTGATAGTCTTATATGTATGTATGTACATACTACACTAATCAAGTTTTATATGAAGATTGAAGATTGAAGAGTGTTGGGATTATGCTCGCATAATTTTTGGAACAGTTGTTTTGATAAGTCTCAGAGAAAAGTGCATTAATGTCCGTAGTCTTTGTTTTGGATTTTAATTTAAATGAAACAAATTCTAAAATGTAGTGTGCTACGTGGTATGGAATGATTTTCGCTTATTGGAGTTATTTTTTTGGGAGATTTTGGCTAATGTTTTTGACACATTATTAATTTATCTTTTTTTGTGTTGTATTAATAATTTTATTTCACTTTTACACTATAAAATATAGAGTGTGAATGCAATTAGCACAATAAATATAAATTATTAAATGACACTTAAAATGTATTTTTTTCTTTCAATTATCCCTTTTTTTAATCATTTTTTATATCGTAAAACGCATTGAAGCATCTTTACTCAAAAAAAGAAAAAGAAAAAGATGTAACCTGTAGAATATAGTATATAATATTTTGATTCTCTGAATATGGATATAGGTATATGGTAATTTGGATTCATATGTTGGTGTTCTGGTCACTTGAGATTGAAGTTTAGTGCCAGAACTTACTTTTCAATGAGCTATAATATAATATAGGCATTTCTCACACCAAAACTATAGATCCGGGTATTTTATATTGAGTCTTTTAATTATTTTTTCTTGTTGCATATTTTAATAAATACCCGTGATGGTATAGTGTCAAAATCATAAGGTATTTGGTGAGACTCTTAGAGGGTCTCAAATACATTTAATATTGTGGACCAAATACGATAAACTTGGATGGCTCAAGCAAAACATGTTGGCAAAAATTGACATCAAAGAGAAAAGTGACACAAGAGAGAGATTCACCATGAAATACAATATTGTGACTCTCTTATATTTTGTGGCTTAAATACATATTGTGACATTTATTAGCTAGCTTCGGAGGTATTCATAAAGACTAGAGAAATTCATTGAGAATTGGGTTAAAAGTCAGAAACTATGACTGACACATTCAGGGATAATTGCTTTCTTACTGGAGAGACGGCAAAAAACCAAAAGAAAAAAGCCAAAAAATAAATAAATAAACGGACGAAAGCAAAAGCCAACGAAACATGAAAAAAGATACTTTAGTTTTGGGAAATGTGTTGTCGACCAAAAGCAGATTTCTTTTTTTGTGTTGCCAAGATACCGAAAAGCACAAACTATGAGCTGTAAATATCAGAGTACTCAAGATGATTATTCTGAAACTCTGAGCTCTAATTCGGTGTTCCATTGGTCCAATCCTCAGTTGACTTTCAAACAGCTTGCAATATTGATGACATGATTTTAACAATTTTGTTCCTTTTTTTTTCTAAATAAAATTTATTTTGCAAGTATTGGTGTCTGCCGACTGGGATTTTCTTCGCGTTGTGAAGATTTCACATGCAGACGTTGATTGAGCAATAATGCTATTAATGATGGTAAATAATGCAATATTGATTGTATGTAATGTAAAACAACTAAGAAGATTTCTTATTTAGGCATTATAATTATGCACGATTTTATGAATTGTTCAATTTATATATTTAATGATGTAATTTTTTAAAATAAAATGACGTATTAAAATCATTTCCAAGGGTGCACCATGTGTTATTTAAGAATTAAAAAAATTATGTCACACTGCAAGAAATGAATTTTGTTTACATTTTTGAGTTTTAGGATTGTTTCCCGATAAATGATTGCCACATAAGTTCTTTTAATCATATTGTAATTTTTATTTTCTCAATTCTTGATTGATTTCCTATGGTTGAAATAGAGAGCAAGATATTTTTTTTTTAACAAAAAACAACCATTGAAACACAAAAAATAGAGCAACAAATTTAAATTGGCAAGAAACATAACAACTAAGTCTCGCTTATGTCTCAGTAAAAATCTATATCATATATTCTTATTACAATAAAAAAAAAATCAATTCTCAATTCTCAATTCAAATAATAAATTAAACTCTTATTTAAATATTTATTTGAGCTTAAGATTTTGCCAAATAATAAAACAATAACTCAAATCAAATTAACTCAAAAAATTTGTATTTGAGATCGCTATCCAAACGGCCCCTAACAAATTCTAAAACATACTCAAAGTTCATTATCAAATCAAAATTATCTGAGCTTATCTCTTTGGCACGTAACTCAACGCGCGCTTGTTCGAAATATGCGATCATGTAACCCACATGTGAGTTTGTGACGAAAAATTGCACCAACATCTATATGAGCTGTGACTTGTGATTGGAAAAATAAAAACAAGCATTTCCATTAGATAACGAAGAATCTTCCCTTTTGATTTCCTATCAAAAACAGTAAAAACCAATGATATAAAGAAGGTGAGAATTTAGTGCTTCAAGTGGGTTCTTCTCTTTTATATTTGATGCAATAATGATGCTTTTCTTTTCCTTCCATTCAAATGGGATTTCAGTGAATTACAATTTTACCATGATTGCACTTAGAAGAAAAGTGTGCATAGAGGTTAGAGAGTTGAATTCTACTCAACTACCAATTTGTTTGTCACCACATAAACATGGGACCCCATAGAGATAGAGGCAATTGGACCTCATAATCCAATATGTGTAGTTCATCTTTCACACTCGTGGTCGTGGTCGTGGTAAAGCAAAATAAAAAAGGAACCCATGAAGATAGAAAAAGGTGAAAAAGAGTGGTTTCAGGGAAAAGAGAGAATTTCAAAATGAAGCCATTCTTGAAGCTACTTAATAATCTATACCCCATGTAATATGCTTCCTTTGTTTGCACTCTATGTTTGTAGTGTAAATTTTAGGGTATAAATTAAAAGCGCAATACACATGGGGTATAGATTATCATTGGACCAAGAATGGGGCATTTCTCAAAATTTCCCTTCAGAAAATAATGCAGTTTTGTAGCTATCATTTGAAGATATTTTGAAGATCAATAATGCTCACAAAGGAAAAAAAAATTCTAGGAATTCAAATTTGATTGACATGGTGTTGTTTACTTGGATACAATCTTTAAAATAGCATAAATATTCTTCGAAGTTTCATCAAAATTTCAAGTACGTACACATTTGTTTTCTAAGTTTTTTGTGATGCAAAACTTATTTTAATTTTTTAATTAAATAAAATATAATTTTATTATAATTGGCTAATGTCTATTGATAAAAAAAAATACGTTTTACTCTAAATGTCCAAATATTTTAGTACTTCGTAAACTATTTGAGTAGAACATCTAGAATATGCAGTTGCACTATGAAAATTTTATATGCATTTTTTGATTTAAAGTCAATATAAAGTATATTTTTTGTTTATTTCAAAATATTAAAGGATAAAATAAAATACGAAGATACTTATAATATTTATCCTACAATCATTAATTATTTATGACCGGCTATTAGCTAGTTATTATCCGTGTTAGAATAAACATAAATAGCATTATATGTATATATATATATATATGTATGTATGTATATTATACATATATGTCATAATAAACGATATAATTTGATATTTGAGTATTACTGATTGACGTGAAAATTTTGATTGATAATCAAATATGTAGTAATATGCATAATTTATATTGATAAAAAAACATATATTTCAAGTCTCATGTTATAGTGGTGTGTGTATTAATTCAAAACAATAGCATTAATTATATATTTTTTACTTATTCACGGAAAACAAAAATAATAATACAAATACGTCAAACGTGGGAATATACTATTACAATATAATTGAATTATGATTACTGCTATTCAAAGTCTTCAAAGGACACAGCTGCCACTGTACAGCTTCAAACTTTGTTGCCATATCTCTCATGATTGTTGTATTAAGCTACAAATAATTGACTATTGCAGCAATTTATCAAGTATGGGAACTTGGTCCAAGGATTTTTGTTTGACATAGCAACAAGCTGGCAATAGCTTTCTGTTGCTCATAATTATAGTCTATGATATCATGAAATGTTTCAACGCCATTATCCACTCCTTACGTTATATAATAGATTATTGCACCACGATTGAAAAATTAACTAATCTTTGTGAAGAATAATAGGTAAAAAAAAAATTGTTTTAGGAAACAACTAATATTGTTCGTTTCTATATTTATATATACACGACGATTCGATGTTATATATCTCCCTAATGTGTTAGTCAATAAATAGACAAATTGTTCCCTAGTTGAATGTCGCTAAAAAAATGATAACAAATTCGTGCAATAATTCTCGTTTTTAGGTTTCATCTTGAACGTTTGGCTTTTAGTTGTGTTTAACTATATATTTATTACACACCAAACGATAGTTAACAGATTAGTTAACGCAATAATGCAAAATCGCTCAGCGACTATCAATCATGATTAACGATGGCACAAACGCGTGCATATAAAGTTTACATTTTGCACAAGAAAATGTTTTCATGGTCTATATTTTTCAATTGTCTTGCCAACAAATATTGTTTCCTCTTCTTCCATATTCCTTTTGTGAGTGCAGTAGTTAAATAGCATCTGGATATGTATACACAAACACACACAAATATATATATATATATATATAGCAAATTTTTTTATATGTTTGTTGGAGAAGCACCAAATTTAGGTTAGACTACCGAACATAGTGGTTGATTTGGTTGAGTTGGTTTAATTGCGAAATTGAGACAAGATATATGCTAATGGATTTTCATGCACATGGTCTATGGTTCTGGTTGCTACAAAGTACAAACAAATAAGTGTTTTGAAATAATTATTAGGGGGTTTATCGGTGGCGTGTACTTATATAAGTGGCAAAAATGCTTTCTAGTCCAAAAGGGAGGAGAAAAAAAAAAAAGTAAAATTATATTGTTAACTCCAATCTCATTAGGTCATTAAAAGATATTTCACTTTACTTTTTATAAACTGATAAAATCACCATCATCAATATCAGCGAAAAATGGCTCGAATATAAGTAACTCGAAAATAATAGCTGGACCGGCAACTCCAAAAGATGCACAATCCACTGTGCCCCAATTCAATGTCGAGCTTTCATATTTGGATTGGTAGAATGTCATAATATTTTTTAGTTAATAAGATTTTAAACAATGACTTATTATAGAATTTTTATGTTTAGCATTTTAAATTCAACGTACCACTACAATATAAACATCATAATAAAAATTAAAGTAGTATGTCTTGTAGGGTAAAATGATTATCTCTTAAATATTCAACTCCAGGTCGTTGAGTTGTCCAAAATTTTTTCGAACCGCTTCAATCTGTCCCACGATAAATAAAAACAAGAAAATTTCTTCCAATGTTTTTTTAAAATTTAAGTTTATAATTCATGCTACTATTACAATTTACAATCCATATCACTTCTTTTATTAGAAAATTACTATTCCGCCCGTCTTCTTATCTTTTTCATTTGTTAAAAGTGCAATTTGGTCACAATTTACCGTTAGAATATAATATGGAGGAGGACATTGTTTGTTAAAGGGGTATTCTGATGAATGCCTCGTTTTTAACACATTAATAATAAATACTCTGTTTGTGTTGCACTTTTAATTTGCACTCATATTTTTACACTTATAACATAGAGTAAAAATCAGCAAAACACATCACATTTGAACATAAATTATTAAACGGCACTATAATTCCCCCTTCTATTTTTTTCTTTAAAAAGTGGTAATTTCAAAACAATTGTCGAAGATTTTCCAAAATTTCCCAACTAACAAGCCTATAAGGCATCCGTACTTTTAACTCTAAAATAAAACAATTTTTGCTTTATTTTGAAGCAAATTATGCACCAAATTTATCAACTATTTCCATTCCATTACTCTAAATCTTACTCTATAGAGAGTATTATCTTCTCAAATTCTTTTTTTTTCTTATTATAATAATCAATTTATATTCTTAAAAAACTATTTTCATAATACAATTGAAATAAATGAATAAAAAAATACTTAAAAGAGTGCTCTATCCACTATTCTTTTGCACTAATTTAATGCAATACTATTCATTTGCTCCAAAATAGAGCAAAAATTTGAAGCTGGGGTGGAGTATCAAATTGCTCCAAAATAGAGCAAATTTAGTGCAATAAGCTGACTCAGGAAGACTTTGTCCAACTCAGCACCCGCTCAGCACAACACAGCTGGCAAGCTTGTTAAGTTGTTAAACAGTCTGATTAGTCTGTTGTAAAGTTAGTTAGAGGTTGTAATAACCTTCAATCACGTGTATTAGATTTACCTGAGTATATAAGACTAATCATGATGTAATTGTAAACTGATCAGAAATACAAATTCATTTTCTCTTTCTCTCGTCTCTTTCTCTGATTTTCTTTCATTTTCCTAGTTTCCAAACATCTTTTAACCAAAGAACAAAAAAAAAAAGTTCGATCTCATGCACATTTGACATATTACATGTCATGCTACTTTTTCAGCAATAAATTACTATATTATCCCTTTTTTCTTTTTTGTCTTCAATTGTTGTGAAAAAAAAAAAAGGACAATTCGGTAACATGGATCGTAAACTTTTTTTTAAGTGATATTTTCACTAGAGGTTGTATTTTTCAAAATTTCCGAAGAAAGTAGCGCAAGGGCCCAACTTCACTTTGTAGTGGGCCGAGCCTGGCGGCAAATCAAGCCCGCGAGCCTTAGGGTGCTCAAGCGCAGAGGAAACAGAAAACCTGCCAGACTCTTCACTGAGCTCGCTTCGAATTTAAAAAAAAAAAAAAAACACTAAACTCTGTTCGTCGTTTCCGATTTTTGCCGTTTCTTCTTCCTCTCGCTGAACCCTAATTCACTGGTTCAACGTTGCCTCTGCGAAATTCTTTTCCTGTCATGGCCAAGTCGAGTTCACGGTAAGCTTACTATGGAAACGCGTTTCTTTTTTGGCTCTGTTCTTCTGAATTTCAGTGATGGTTATTTGTAGTCCTAATTTGGTTCAGCTCAAAAGCGTCGGAAAAAGCTGATCGCAAGTTCGAAAAGAAGCTCGAGTTTTATTCCAGTGAGTCTCGTTCTTTTAACATTTTGCTTAATAATTTCCTAAGCGAGGAATTTTGCACTCACAGTTTTTTTCTCGCGCAAAATTTGGTCATGTTAGTTTTTTGATTATGTGTTTTGATGTGATCATTATTAGTTTAATCTTAAATTCGCACTGCAGAGATTAGAGAGCATGTTTCTGTTTTGACTGCCCAGAAGACCATTGCAAAGGTCCGAATCTTGTTTTAATTATTTGGCTTTGAATATGTTGATTTCTCTTAGTATTCCCAATTTGTTTACATGTAAGTTGGTGAGCTCGTAAACTTAATTTATAGGTTATTTGGTTAGTTTAGATTTGAAGTTGCAAGATTGTGATTCTATATCAATGAGCTCGATCATCTTGGTGTGTGATGTTTTGGGATTAACGAATTCGTGTATAGGAATATATTTTGATCTGGGAAAAAGTAATTTGATGTGTTTGGGAGTTCTTAGCGCTATTGTGAACTCAATCTTTCGTGAAGTTATCGTGGGTTGATGATTGTTGGAGTTGTGGTACTGTGTTTTTCATTTGTGGCAGTTTTGTTCTTGAGGTTTTGGTCTTGTTTCTGTATAACTACGACATGCTTAAAAACTCTCTATATTGAGAAGATTGATTTGCATTCCAACAGAAGAAGAGACTCCGAAGCCGACAGAGAAAGTTGAAAGCATATGATCTCGCTTCCCTTAAGGAGCATCTTCCAGAATTGAAGGCTTCCACAGAGACTCCGGCTCCTGTTGAGCTAAAGTTGAATTGCAAGTCAAGACGGAAGATAATGTAAGGTTTTAACTTAAGTAGTTTAACCCATTTGCGAGGTTTTCTTATTTAAGTTGGTATTCGAACTCTTGCTTAGTAGTCGGTTTCAATTTTGGGTCAGATTGAAAGAAGCAACGCAATTAAGATCAGTTCTCAACGCTCCTGCATTCCAGTCGGATCCCCTGGCTGCCATTCATCAACATTTGCAGATGACACAGCCAGTTGTCGAAGAAAAACCAAAGAGGAAGGACAAAAGTGGAGAAAAGACGACGAGGAAAAAGAAGGGCAAGAAATCAGAGGGTTCATCTGGGCCTCAATCTATGGATATGTAACCTGGCAAAAGGCTTTAATCCAACTACTTCGGTGAGCCAATTTTGTTTATATAAAAAACTTAACATTCAACAATCATATTTCGAGAATGCAATCAGTTTTGTCCGGCCAACGAATTCTTACATTGTTTTTACTAGCCAGTGAATGTTGAAGAACTAGATTTGGGTATAAACAGAGAAGCATATCTGCTTGCCATCTATTAACTGTTGTTCTCCTATAGGAATAGCTAGTCCGTAGTTGTCAATGAAAGCTATCATTTGGACTGTTGTGTAGGGTTTGTTGATAGAACTTTTACATTATTTCAAGTTCACTCATTTTGTACAAAATACTTTATTGGATTGCTGGTTAATCTTAGTCTAAGATCTGAGAGGGTCTAGTGCACTTTAGAAAGTGCTGTACAAGATCCTAAATCACCGATCCTTTGTAGAAATATTGTTAGATAGCCAATCCAGTCCTTCGTACAGTCCCTCCCCAGAAGTTGCAGAGGTATATTGGATGTACCTGCATAGGAAGATTTATAATTTATAAATAAATGTCAAATCTCCTTGCAAGTTCAATTTGTCTGCCTATGGCCTTTGTTTTTCGAACTTATCCCAAAACTCTAGTTAGGGAAAGGTAAATCATACCAGTGACGGTGACAGAGTGAGTGTAGACCGAGTTTCCCGGCCATCTCCGTGACTGGCATGGAGTTTGGGAGGTCCATTTTGTTGGCGAAAACGAGTAATGTTGCATTACTCAATTCAACATTCTGAGAAAAAGAAAAAAAAAAAAAAAGTAAAATAAACTATTCAGTTAAATAGAGAACTTGTGTAGGTAGTAACAAATATGCCAAGCTTACCTCATCCAGAATTCTATGCAACTCATTACGGGCTTCTGATATTCTTTCTTTGTCAGTGCTGTCTACCACAAAAACCAGACCTTGGGTGTTCTGGAAGTAGTGCTTCCACAATGGCCTTATCTGCCATTTCAATTATCTTTAGTTTTTGCGTTCTTACATATATCTTAGCAATTTACTCCAATAAGGGAAAGTTGTGTTACTTACACACGGGTTGTTCAAGAAAACAGATTTGAGACGCTTAATAACTTTTATGAAAATGGTTGATCTTAAACTGATTATATTTCTAAGACTATCCAGGTGTATATAGACATGCATGTGTGTATTAAATAGTTATAAGAGAAATACAACCTTGGTATTACCTTGTCTTGTCCTCCAACATCCCAAACTGTAAAGCTAACGTTTTTGTACTCTATTGTCTCCACGTTAAAACCTGTTCCATTACACAAAAAAGGCCGACATAACAACACCTATGTGAATTCCTCAAATTCTTGTATTTAGAATCATGAAATGAAAATTCAAATTCTTGTAGGCCATCAAATCGAAATCCCACTTGGTGTACTTTGGAGGTTGGTTAGATAAGCTTGTTGTATTCAATATTGACCCCCTTTTATTTTTCCACTTTGGTAATCTTGGTTGCTAATTGGCATCCGTGAAGAAACGTTTATGATCAGTTAAATATACCTATTGTTGGCACTGTCGTAACAATCTCCCCGAGTTTTAGCTTATAAAGAATGGTTGTTTTTCCTGAAGCATCAAGACCCACCATCACAATCCTCATCGCTTTCTTCGGTAGCAACCTCTTTGCAAGTCGAGAAACCATACTGCCCATTTCGCAAAACAAAAACTATTGAGGAAGGAAAGTATCCCCTTTGGCTAAAGGATAAAAAAACGAAGAGACTATGGTGAAAAAAAAAAGGAAATATGAGAGAGGTGATAAGTAGTTTTTGAGAAAAGTATTTAGACACCTCAGAAGAGATAACTTGAGGTCTAAGCAAACACCAGGTGGATTGTTAATCAATGGATGGGACAAAGGAAAAAGAATAGAATCAGTTCTCTTTATAAAGCAGTGAAGAAAAAGCTCGAGCAAGATGTTATTTCCTCTTTTAGAATCAGTGGAAAATTTGTTGTTACATCAACTTTCCAATCGATAAGATATTCCAAAGATATCAAACTGGTGCCTTTTTCATGGGTTAATCTTGTTAATGACTTTTCTCAAGTCATTTTCAAAAGTAAAGAAATATATTCTCTGTATGAGATAGCATTGCAACAAAAACACAAACCAATTTCACATTGCCAATTACAACAGGAAAATTCAAGCCAAAGGCAAGACAGGGACTACAGATTTTGATCACCAGCACATGAACTCAAGTTCTGCAGCCATTGTTAGCCCTCGGAAGATCTACCAATAATTCGACAAAAAACGTAATTTTCGAAAGTGACGGAACCATATAAATCTATACAAACTCCACGAAATCGATGACACCGAGTGTGATCAATTCTTTGCGGCAGATTGGAAGATGAAAAGTGCAATCAGGGCTCCTGCTAGTCCCGTGACAGCCAATGCAGCAATGGGCAGTGGAGCTGTGAGCCCGAAATTCTGCAAATTCCAAATCGACATTACGTCAAAGTTTACAATTGGCAACGCAAACTCTTCGACAAAAAACAAAATAGCCATCGAAATCGAAAGCGAGAAAAGCGAGGCTTTACCTCTAGAAGTCCCTTCCCTGTGGCTATCTCGACGCTGATGGCCACCGTGAAGCCAACCATCGCGAGCCGGCCAATCCATACATCCAAGCCGTTGCTCCCCTCAGAACTTTGCTCGCACCTTACCGAAAACGGCGTCGTTTTGCTCGCAGCTTTTGTCTGACAAGACGTCCTTCGCAATGCTGGGAACCAAAATGGTACAAAAGATATGAACCAAATGAATATCCGATTTATCGAGAAAGTACTTCGAAGCACTTCGACTTAGGCCTGCCTTTTTTTTTTTTTTCTTAAGAACTCTTGTTTACAACAAAACCAAATAGTAACCCTCAAATACCAGCGATTCAAGCCCGGTTAGCATTGAGACAAAGATTGTTAATTGTGAATCGAACAATGCTATGAAACTTGTAAATATGATTACTTAATGTTCCAAAGTAAAGAGAGTGAAAAAATGGGAATTACCGAGAGGAGAGCCGGTGGCGAAGGAGGTGGTGGAGCGAGCGAAGCTGGGAAGTGAAAGTCGAGAAGGGCTAATAGTACACACGTCTGCACATTTCGTTCATTTTTTTTACATTAATTAAATGTATATTTATTCCAAGAGAAAATTCAGTGAGAGTCGATATTGTTGTGTAAAGAGAATTTAGGTTATTACCTCGGATGGAGAGGGAGAGAGAGGCGGAGATTTGAGCTACGGCCATTTCTTCTTCTTCTTCACTGTTCTGAGAGAGAGAGTTGTTTCTCTTTCTCTATGGCGTGGCTGACTATTGGAAGTTGGAAGATGACCTTTCGTTTTGTGGAAAGATCGGATAACTGACACGTGTACACAGTGTAGCATAAATATGGAGCTTGTCTTTGTGGATAGAGTACCCACTTTGGAGTTTGTTTGTTTGTTTTTTTTTTTTTAATATAAGTCAGAGGCAGTCCAGTTCTCCTAAAAAAGAATAGTTGATTTTTTTTTAATCCCAACCATTAAATGACATTACAATCAGTTCTTATGTAAGAGAACGAAGGCTTCGAAGATAAACATTCTAAAAAATTGTCATTTTAGCACTAAAACGACAACAAACTTTTGCTGGTCAAAAGGTGAATCCATACGTCGTTTTCGAAAAAATATATTTCCTTATTTATCTCTAATAAAACATCTCCTAACACTTTCTTTCAACTACGATAATCCACATCACACTATAACCACAAAGAAAATGTTTTATGCTGAAACCATAATTAAAAAAAATTTAAAAAATTCCACGAACCCCACAAAGTAAAAAATTTCTATTTGACTCAACGTCTCAACCCAATCCTAAAATTATAATAAAAATTAATAAAACCAAAAAATAAAAAAAAATTATGAAAAAAATCTAAAGATATGATTATGAATCATCATGGCAAGTATCAAATGGTTTGAACGGTTGACATTTGTATTAGCAGTGACACAGTTAGTCTCAGTCCGTAGCTAAAGATCGTCCCTCACTCTTGACTCACTGAATGACTACGTAAAAGCCTTAACCCACCAAAAAATTCTTCTTCTTCTCTGTCTCGAGCTCCTCCAATGGCTTCCCTCTCGATTGGGACCAATTTGTCACCGTCGCACCACTTCAAGACACGCTCTTTTTGCTCCGTCTCTTCTCACTCTCCCGTTAAGACCCAATCCTTGTCTTCCTCGAAGCCTTGCTTTGGTTTGTCGTCGCCTTTGCGAGGAATGAGGACTCCGAGGTTGCTCGGCTCTGTCCTCTTGGCACGAGCTGAGGATAAGGCCAAGAGTTCTTCGATTCAAGAGCAGTTTCAGGTTGTTCTTTGCGCTTTGAATAGAAGTTTCCAATTTTTAAGGACAACGCATTATCTTTATTTTGGAGCTCATCGTTCTTGTTTTCTGGTTTTTTTATTTTGTTTTTGGGCAAAGTATGAGTCGATTGGAACTGGGTATATAGTAGAAGGTTCAAAGAGCTCGTTTTCAGTTCATATCGGACTTGAATATTTTTGGGATTGATTTAGCTGAACGAGCCTTTGGTTTTGCTTGAACCTGTGAAAGTTTGATTAGAAGTTCCAAAATCAAGCAAATAATTCTTTGAAGAAGTGTGTGTACTGTGTATACGTGTTGATGATCAGTTCTCACTTAAAAGAATGACCATTTGTAATGTGATCAGGATCCGGATTTTGGACCTTGCGACCCTTTATGTTCCGTTGATGAAACGAGCTCAAGCGATTACGAAGCAAATTACCAGCCAAAGACAGATTTGCTGAAAGCTCTTGCCGTATTTGCGGCAGCTATTACAGGGACTGTGGCTATTAACCATTCATGGGTTGCGGCTAATCAGGTAAATAGTAATCTTGTGCGGTTCTGCGTGTTCACTTATCCTTTGGAATCCCTGCAATGGCTTATATTTGTTTTGATCAGAAATATTGGCTTGTGTGGAAGAATGATCTATTACAATTGCGACCTCAAGTTAACATGACCAACTCTCACGGTACAGGATCTCGCAATGGCATTGTTGTTTGTAATAGGATATGCGGGCATTATTTTTGAAGAATCTCTTGCCTTCAATAAAAGTGGAGTTGGTTTGCTAATGGCTGTGAGCTTGTGGGTCATTCGAAGCATTGGGGTAAGATTTGAGCTTTTAATAAAACTAACTATGACATTATTGATCACTGACCAAACGAACATAGTATGGATTGGCTGGTTCGGGGAAAATTACTTCTCATCTTTTGATTTCTTTGTCTTGGTACATCCTAGATGGATGAAAAGTTAAAAGTTTTCATGCTTTTTGCTTGTGTTAGTTCTTAGTAGTAGTACTTAGCATTACATGCCTGTTGCTGAGGTTCTAATTCTTACACACATTGTCACGCTTTACTATGAGATTCTGGAGTTTAATACCTCTTATTGCTCTAATGCAACTACATCTGCTAAGACACAGTTGTGCTCATTTGCATTTTCATTATCGTGCACTTTGTGAGATGTTCTTTCTCTAATTTTTTTGAAGGCTCCTTCAACCGAAGTCGCTGTTTCAGAGCTAACACACGCATCTGCTGAAGTCAGTGAAATTGTGTTTTTCTTACTTGGTGCAATGACGATTGTAGAGATTATCGATGCCCATCAAGGGTTTAAGCTGGTTACAGATAATATAACCACCAGAAAACCAAGAACTCTCCTCTGGGTGGTGAGTGTTCTATTCTAGCTTCAAATTCGTATCATAATGTCCTTTCTGATGTACATTTCGTAATGTTGATCCATTGTTCACAAAAGGTCTTTTGGCTCGTGATTTGTGCACCTCGTAGCTATTTGTTTAGTTCTTTGAAAGTATTTCAATCACATATTATATCTCTATAATTTTGTTTGCTAGAGAAAGGGCACATATACATTTAAATCAGAACTTGTCGTTTGATGATGGTTATATTATGTCACATGGCATTTAACCAGTAATTTTTGGGATTGTAGGTTGGTTTTGTAACTTTTTTCCTTAGTTCCATCCTAGACAATCTGACATCGACAATCGTCATGGTTTCTCTACTTCGAAAACTCGTGCCTCCGTCAGAATACCGAAAGTATGTACAAAATGTTTAATAAGTTATCTTTGTTGCCCAAATATTTATTGAATTGTTAATTTTATATAACGAGACACAGAAAAAAAAAAATTGTGAAATATTGTTCCCCTATTCTAAAAATTCATGAGGCAATACAATTTTGTTTTCACATGCATTACAGCTATTGAAAGGAAAAACAATTCTTACATCTGTATCTAGAGATTAACTTCTAAGCTTTTATAAATCTCTAGAGATACATCTAGTGTTGTTCTCTATCTAAATAGATCTTATAGCTCACTGATAATTGGACACTGCCTTCAAAATATGCCCTACGAAAGTACTATAAGTAAAGCTGACAGCTTGACCGTAATTGGGCTATAAACATTGCAGATGAGCAGTATTCAACAGATTTGGTGAAGTGGTTAGATTTATTGTTATGATTTTTCCTCAAGTTCACTTTCTCTCAGTACAATAATTATGAAACTTGAATTTGATCAGGCTTTTAGGAGCTGTAATTGTCATAGCTGCGAATGCTGGAGGTGCATGGACACCAATCGGTGATGTCACCACTACTATGCTGTGGATACACGGTCAGATATCAACATTGGAGACAATGAAGGTCCTTTTTATCAAATTGCTAAACATACTATATATAATACATTTTTTCGTTTTTTATGACTCTACTATCTGAATATAACTTGTAAAGAGATTAATAAGTTACATTTGGTAAATGTTGAATTTAATATTACATTGGCTTGTGGATCAAGAAATAACAAGCCAGGCTTTGAAAAACTCGAAACATATGAATCTTCAGCAATTTTTCTTTTCTGATTGAAACACGAATCCTTCAGCTTTCAGAAACCTGCTCTATGATATTGTTGTTTTTTAGTAGTTCATAATCTTCTGATATTGGCTATTCATTCTTTGGTTACAGAATCTGGCTTTACCTTCAGTCGTTTCTCTAGCAGTCCCACTGGCACTTATGTCCCTCACCAGGTACTCCTCTTGTGGTATTGCAACAATGCTAGGCAACTCGATATTGCTAATATTTTTAGAACTCAACTCTATAAATATTATGCATTGACGATTTTATGAATTTATCTTATTTCAGTGAAGTCAGTGGGAAAGGGCAGGCCTCTCCAGTTTTGACATCCGAACAGATGGCTCCTCGGGGACAGCTTGTTTTCTCTGTAGGCATCGGAGCACTAATTTTTGTCCCAGTGTTCAAGGCCCTAACCGGGTTGCCTCCATACATGGGTATGCTGCTTGGCCTCGGAGTTCTTTGGATTCTCACCGATGCTATCCATTATGGTGAATCCGAAAGACAAAAGTTAAAAGTACCCCAGGCTTTGTCACGAATTGATACTCAAGGAGCCCTTTTCTTCCTTGGGATCCTTTTGTCTGTCAGCAGGTAAATAAGAAAATGGTTTGTGAGTTTTTGCTCGTACACTTTCAAAGCAGCTTATACTTGAGGTACAGGGTTTTAATCTATCTTGTTATTAATTCGAATTTCGAATTGTTGTTTTCTAGTCTGGAAGCTGCTGGGATTCTCCGAGAGTTAGCGAACTACTTGGATGCTCATATTCCAAATGTCGAACTGATTGCAAGTACAATAGGGGTTGTATCAGCAATAATAGACAATGTTCCACTAGTTGCTGCAACTATGGGCATGTATGATCTAACCTCGTTCCCCCAAGATTCTGAGTTATGGCAGCTAATTGCATTTTGTGCCGGCACCGGTGGATCGATGCTAGTTATTGGCTCTGCTGCCGGAGTCGCGTTTATGGGAATGGAAAAGGTTGATTTCTTCTGGTACTTGCGAAAGGTAATTGATTGACTGCCGCCTCATGTCGAATTTAAACAAATTGTTGTTGTTTTCTTGTTCAGCAACTGAATTACCTACCATCTTTTATCGCAGGTGAGCGGTTTCGCGTTCGCAGGCTATGCTGCTGGAATCGCTGCGTATTTAGCTGTTCACAATTTCCACTTCTCCTTACCAACTACTGTAGCTGAGGTTCCTTTCCTTTCTGGTTTCACACATTGAAGAACCAAAATGGTTTTTGGATGTTCACTTTGAATTGTTTCGGACCAAGCTCATCTTCACTTCAAACAAGGAGTCTAAAAGTAGGATTAGATTGGTGTACTGAAGATTTTCAATGAAGATGCTGTATAATGAGCCGAAGCGTCTTTGCGAACAACTAGATGAAATAAATGTTCTAGAGAAAGAGACTTGTAATTGATAAGACTAAGTTGTTCAGAGGCCAGACTGCAAAATTCGTGTTACAATGAACTTGGAAATGATAATGTACATGCTTGCAGTCCGATGTGCGTCTTTCGTTAGATAAATTTGTTCTGTTTCTATTACTTTTGAGGACACACTATTTATTGTCTAAAAGGTTTCTTCTTCTTCTTCTTCTTCTTCTTCTTCTTCTTCTTCGTCTTCGTTGTTTTGGGCCAGACCAGAAATCCAATGTTCTTCCAAAATTGAGTACTTTTCCATACCATAATTTAGCTCTTCTAAGCATCGAAGTAAAACATAAGCATTCTTTAGCCTTGTGATATACAGAGACTTTTTATACTCTTAATACCATCTGCAATTTTCTCCAAAAGACAAACTCTTTGATCTTTAGCAGATCACTCATTGAAAATTCATTAAGAATTTGAAACAGGGACTAGCAATACGAATCATCATAATAAGAAAAGGAAAAAAAAAAAAAGCACAATCTTTTCATTACAAGGATGAATTATTCTTTTTCCCTCACTCTAAAGTCTAGACTACCCCAAAAAAATATTAAAAGGAAAATAATCAAAATCCTGCTAATGATGTAGAAAGTAATCCTCATCACACAGGAGGAAAAGCGCAGATTTGTTGCAATAGTTTGATGCCAAACTACAACTTGAGGAAAACAAACTCTTCGATGGCCGGAACATCACCAATCTTTTTCAATGCTTCTTTGCTGGGCTGGTCGTCCACCCCGATTGCCATCACTGCCTGCTTTCTTGGAGCAATCCTTCCGACGCTCATGAAACTGACATTAACATTTTCCTCACCCAAAATGCTTCCGACTGTTCCAATCATACCAGGCTGATCTACCTGTCTGCAGAGAATGATGCTACCTTCCAAACTTACATCGACCTCGAACGATCCAACCCTTGTGAGATGAGGAATGCCGTCTTTAACACGTCCCTCGACTTTAATCTCCCCAGAATCAGACATGGCACTGGCAAACTTGGATTCCACATTGGCGATCTGGACCTGAATGAAATCAAGAGGGCTCTCAGGTGAACCATCCAAGAGGATTCTCTCTTCGGTTATTCTGAGCCCTCTCTGCTTGGCAGTGAAATCAGCATTAACCAAATTCACAAACACACTGGATATGGGCTCGATGAGACCCTTGGTGATCATGGCGCGGAGCAGTCTAGTGTCGAGGTCATCAGGTGCTCTAGCAGAAGCATAGGTAACTTTCACAGTTTTCACACCACTTCCTCCTGTCACTAATTGGACAGCAAGTCTTCCGAGTTTTTCAGCGAGTACAACAAAAGGCTTCAGTTCGGTCAGAACCTGTAAATGGCGAATACAATAACATTAGTCCAATAATAATCCAATACAATTTGAAGGTGCTATAGTTCAGAATGAAAATACCAGCTTGGCTTTTCGGAAACTGATTTCATAAGCAAAACTAGTAAACTCACACGTTGACAGTCGATAATACATGCACATAAAACATTCAGAATTTTCAATCTATGGCTATGTTGTCAGACAGAGAAAAAAAGAGTGAACGAGGCAAGTTATGGAAGCAGAGTGAGACCATATATATGTGACCGATTTCATACAAAAGCTATGAATGACAAGTTTTTTTATAATACCTCAGCAGGAACCATTGGCGCATTGACTGCAGTTGAAGCAAGCTCTCCTTTCAAGGCTCCAACAACAGCTTCTGCTATTTCAATTGCTACACCTTCCTGCATATCAAATCCAAGCATTATAAGATATTGCAAGATGACAGAGCAAACATGCATAAACAATCTAAACTCCAACCCTTAAAATACCTGAGCCTCCATGGTGCTGGCACCTAAATGAGGAGTTGCAGTGACTTTCTCGTGCAACACCAACTTGTTTTCCTTCGACGGAGGTTCTACAGTGAAAACGTCAAGGGCCGCCTACACAGGAAAAGGAAAGGGTCACATGATTAGCTCTACGTAGAGAATATTATATATTCACGTCTTGGTGAAAGCATGTATACCTGAGCAACAATTCCAGCATCAAGTGCCTTCACTAGAGCCTCTTCATCGATGACTCCACCTCGAGCAACATTCACAATGCGTACTCCTTTCTTCATCTTTGCAAATGTCTCGTCGTTGAGAATCTTTGATGTGGCAGGAGTCAGAGGCATGTGCAGCGAGATGAAATCAGCAGTGGATATGGCTTCATCGAAGCTAACAAGTTCCACACCTATTGCACGAGCACGATCTGCCGGCGCATAGGGATCGTGCGCAATAACGTGCATGCCAAGCCCCTTGGCTCTCCTGGCAACTTCAGAGCCAACTTTTCCGAATCCCATGACAGCAAGTGTCTTCCCAACAAGGGAAACACCTACATACTTGTTCCTCAGCCACTTGCCTGTATTGACAAAAAACACGAACAACGCATTGATTAATAGTCACGAACTTGAATAGCCACAGTACAACAAGGCAAGTCTGCATATTAATGTAATAACACAGGCATAGATATCATATCAATACCAATGAAAAATCAATCCAATATGCAAACCAAAAATAAATAAAAAAAAAAATCGGACAAGATTGCAATGGACAGTATACGTATATTTGATTGGGCCAGTTCTTCACTGTTCTATCACTCAAATATAAAGAATCCATTCAAAGACAAAACAACACAACAAAATTCAAACGGATCTCAATAAGCTTTCGTTTTTCTCATGCAAAATGTTTCATTATACTATATTTTAACTAATACACGTTTCATGCCATTCGAAAGCAAAAAAGACATCTTTCCATCACATTCCACAAATATAGGATCAAAATACCAACTTTTCTTTTACACTCCCACGAATACCCAGAAAAAAAAAATCAAATCAAATTCCAAACAATCCAGACATTAAACACAGAATTCACTCAAACAACAAACAAAAAACAAAACAAAACAAAAACAAAAACAAAAACAAAAAAAACAAAACAAAAACAAAACAAAAACAAAAACACGAAAATCTGACTCACCGGCCTTAACAGAGGCGTCAGCCTGAGCGACGTTCCTGGCCATGGCGGCCAAGAGCGCGATCCCGTGCTCGGCGGCGGCGACGGTGTTGGCCGTTGGCGCGTTGACGACCAAGCAGCCATGCTCGGTGGCGGCGGCCAGATCCACATTGTCGATCCCGACGCCGGCGCGGCCGACGACCTTGAGCCTCCCGCCGGAGGCCTCGAACACCTCGCGCGTGACCTTGGTCCCGCTGCGCACGATCAGCGCGTCACAGAGCGAGATCTTGGTGCAGAGCTCCTCGGGGCTGAGGTTGTAGGAGCAGTCGACGTTGGCGAAGTCCTTAAGCAGGCTCAGCCCGGCCTCGCCGAGCTTCTCCGCCACCAGCACCGTCGGTTTCGCGTCCAGCCCCGCCGAAACCACCAGCACCAGCCGCCGCGGCCTCGCCGAGTCGCGGCGCGGCCGGAGCGAGACCGACGAGAAGGCGGACGAGAGAGGCAGCTTCGAGGAGAGAGAAGCCGGAGCCGAGGGGCTTCGCAGGGACTGGAGGCGGAGGGTTTGCGAAGCTGCCATTGTTGCGGCGGCGAGGGAAATCTATAGAGAAAAGTGTAGAGAGAGAGAGAGAGTGTATATGTGTGTGACTGTGTTAAAAATGGTTCTTTATAGAGAGAAAAACTGTGTTTTTTTTTTTATTATTATTAAAATGATAGAGAAGCACGCGCGAGAGAGCGCGTGTCTCTCTAGAGAATTGGGGCAAAAGGACAGAGCGAAGGGCGTGGGGCTTTGTTTGGGCATTTGGTGACGCAGGGCAGGCCGTACAGTTGTTCGGCAACCAGCGAGTTCGCCGTTAATTGTTCCAATAGAGAAATCAACGAGGTTAATGGTCTTTTAATTCTTTTTTTCTTTTTTTATAGAAAATTTTTGCATAATCATCCAACGTTCACCCATTTCAGATAGAGATTTTTAAGGATTTAGTCAAATTTTTGATTTTTTTTAAGATTAGCCATAGTTTCATAAAATTAAGTAATTAATCACTTTCATTGTGTAACAATTTTTTTTACACGTATAACAATTTTCGTTATATGTATAACAAAAATTATTAGTGAGTATATCAAAATTTATTACACGTGTAACAAAATTTGTTATATATGTAATAAAATTTGTTACACAACGAAAATTGCTAATTCCTTAATTACGTAAAACTATGGCTAAATTCTTGAAACATGAGTTTAAAAATGACTATAACCTAAATCTTCCCTTTCAGATATCAATATCGTTTTAACGTTTGATTGCAAAAAAAAATTTTGTTTTAACACTTTCTTCTAAAAATATAATTGGTTAACGGATGGACTCGAATCTTAATTTTTTTTCCAACTAAATAATGGAGTGTAATTTGTAAGATTCGTTATTAGTCAATACTCAATTCTATTTCCATTTCAATTAGATGGTAATTCATTTTTAGACCATGTTTTAAGTTGGTTTAAATGTCATAAAAAGTTGCCCTTTAAATGTGAAGTGAGATTACAAACTCATCCCAAAACCCTAAACCCTCTCTATCATTAAAGGAAAAGGGAAAGAAATTGTGAAATTACAAGGGCACAAGTGGTAAATTTTTTTAGTTTGAATATTTAGCAATCTAGTAATTAAATAGATTCACTTTATTTTTCATTCACCATCAAATAGTCGCATGAACCACTAAGTATCCTTATAAGATTAGACTGCTCCATTAGATTTTTTTTTAGGGTTAGATTGAGATAATCAGTTGAAAAATACTATAATAAATAATTATTTTCAATGGTTGATTTTGAAAACTAAATAATGTTACGAATTATAAACAATTTTTTAGTCAATGATTTTTTTTATTCATTTAGTAATTAATTGAGTTACCACAAACTTTTCTTATGAACCAAATGATCAATGGCCAACTTTTTTTTTTCAATGAGAAATTTTAAACTACATACACTAAAAATCTAAAAAAGACAAATCTGCCATATATTTTTATTATAAATTATAATAACGTTGATTATTTTTTTTAAATATTAATTAAAAATGATTATTTGTTTAACATAGAGATTTTTAAGGATTTAGCCAAACTTTAGACTATTTTTTTAGGAATTAGCTATAGTTTTAGAAATTTAAGAAATTAACTATTTTTATTTTTTATTTTATCACATTTGATGTTAATTTTGATAATAATAGGTTTTGTTTGTTTTTTTAAGTTGAAGAAGTCGAATTTTTAAAGTTTTTTTTATTTGAACGATTTTTTAAGTTTAAGTAGTTATCATGATATTTATGTTTATTAAGGTATGTAATGACTATTTACTTAATTTTGACATTCTAAGACTATTTCAAACTTTACTTTAATAGCTAATTTCTTAACTGCTCTACATATTTTATTTAATCAATCTTAACAGAAATCGACGAAGTAAAATCATTCGTTAGGAAAATAATACCCTTCTACACGAGAAAGTATCTCATATTTCTCTCCTGAGTTAGGTGTGCTTTTTAGTATATTGGCCATTTTAAAAAAGCGAATACAAATATCTTGCACCAACCCCCTGGTCGCCACGTCAGACACCAACCCATATCGATGAATGCCGCTCCTAATGGCGCGTGTGAAGTTCACGTTCGACGTGCAAAGACCACAGCATGCATCAGCATTTTACGAGAGTATCTATCTATTGGTGCTGTGGGACCCACACACCATTGTCTTATTGGCTATTGCTTTGGGGCTCTGGCCTCCGGGACTGGGGGTGGGGCTGGGGGTTGGTGAGACTGAGAGAGACCATATTGTATATATGTATTGTTGAATGTTTAATAGTAATTCGACTTTTGCTTGGAATACAATTTACATGCACAAACCACTGTCATACTTTTAACTTTTGAGCTAAAAAACGATTTGTGTTACTTCATTGCTCATGTATTTGGATGATACATTTTCAGACAGAGAGTCAAAGACCAAACTATTATATCGCGCCAGTTTTTTTTTTTTTTCCCTATCTGTGTGAGTCAATTTTAGCTGAATCTTTCGGCATTTTTCTTAAAAGATTAGGACTGCTATTTTGTCTTGTGTTTTCTAATCAGGAGTTTAGGACAACACTAATTTGTTGCACTAGTCATAAAGATATAGTTATGACTTATGCGTATGTGATTTGCTAGGGTGTTTAATTGATTTTAGGCTAGGAGACAAAAATGTCCTAGACATTATTTAGAGATAGTTATATATATGCCACCTTAGGTTATTATCAAAAACCTCTGATTCAGTGCACATAGATCCGAGTGGGACAGAAATCAAAGCATGACTTTGGGGGGCTCGAGGAGGCTGATTAACAAACTTTTTTCTCTAATTTATCTTAGTACTCTTTGCTTAAATCTTTCCTCTAATTGAGGTATACGAAGTTGGAAATTTAAAGCTTTTTTTTTTTTTTTTGTTAACGCAATCAGTATGCCACTTGAAATTTTCATTGCAGAATAATAAAATATGCCACTTTCTTTCAGAATACTTAGACGATACAGGTACAAAGCCAACATAGTAGCAAAACAGTGTACAAAGCCAACACAAATTGGTAGCCAACCCAAAACTATGGTCCTCAAGGTGGCCTTTTTCCATAAGAGCCCCAGCATCGAAGTGGACATTCATTTCAAACAAGCCCATTAAATCACCCAACAAGGCTCATCTCTTTATTCATAAAAACCAAATGCACCAAAGTGAGAGACAATTGAGAGCAAGACAAGTAATGAATGACTGATGTGAGCAAGATCTCTTACCATTAGTCTATTTTCAAGCCTCGTGGGTGGTGGAGTGACACGTGGACGGCCCAGATGCAAAGTTGGAGAGGTAGGCCTGGGCGAGCATGAGGCCCAAGTGAACCTGGGCCTTGGTTGTTAGGTGAAGATTGTCATCTTTGAGCTGCAATCCTTTGGCGTCCACGCACACAACATTTTCCACATTCATCCTCAGCTGTGCCTCTCTCACTCTCTCCACAAACTTAACCCCTGATGTGATCGCCACCTGTCAAAAGTACACCAATTCGATTCTATTTCTTCTAAAATCGATGTATATATATATAGTCGTACTCGTGTAATTAGTAGGTGTATGGTTGAACTTTAGTTTTTATAATTTTTAGTTACCAATACGAGTCATGTTGACAAGTTCACACTTTGACATGAAAAATCTAGTTTCTACCGTTATGTTTCGTAACTACACAAACATTTTACCTTCAATAATTGAAAATTTGACACGTGAATTTATTATTTTATATCGTTTTGATCCTAATCTTTCAATTTCATTTCACCTTGTTTTTAACATTCAATTGGCATTTATTCTGCTACATCATCATGCCGGACGATGTCTATAGACAAATGTCTCACAATTCTTCCCCTCTATTTTCTTTGACAATTGTTACTTCTGCTTTAATTTCCTTAATGTAAGGTATGTAACACACAAGAGCAAGTTCTGTTCATTTTAACGAGGAAAACGAAACCTAATAGAGGATTTAATCCAAAATTTTCATAGCAAACAAACCTGGATGATGGGAAGAGAGGGCATGCAAAGATCCTCACGGACGTTGCGAATGAGGGTCTCCATGTTCCCCTGGTACGCATCAGCATCATGGACCGTATACGTGTCGCTCTCTCCTTGGTACCAAAGCAGAGCCACGATCTCCCCATCGCCGTCGCCCACGCTGGCCCTCGCGCGCCGCACCATGCTCTCGTACAGCTCCTCCCCTCGCGCCCACTCCCTGATGGCCGTGCCGCCCACCGCGCACGGCACCAGCCCCACGCGCGGCCCCGGCGCCGCGCGCGCTCGGATCACCGCGTTGGCGAACGCCATCCCGGGCCCCACGCCGCAAACCTTCTTGGCGTCGATGTCGGCGTGCAGCGGCGCGTGGGCCTCCTCCCACCGAAGCGCCGCGCTCAGGCGGAGGATCGACGGGGCGGGGCGGCACTCCGGCGGGACCACGCCGTCCCAGTGCTTGCGGTGGTGTCGGCGGTCGTAGTTCACGCCGCCGCGGCCCGCCATGTTGCTCTGCCCCGACAGGATGAAGATCTGCTTTTTGGGGGGTGGTGGGGGTGATTGGCTTTGTGGGCTGGTTTGGTCTGATGTGAGTGTGGTTTCCATGGAGATTGGAGATTCGGGATTTTGCAGTGTGGATTTGGTTGAAATTGTATTTTGTTCACTTCACTACCCTTCTTGGGGTTCTTGAGGATTTGATTCATTTCACTGAATTATGTGTGGAAGCGTCTTATATTATTTACTAGTTTGTAGGCCGCGCTATGCGCATGCGAACTCTGTGTAATTTTTTTTACGTAATAAATTATAAAAAAATAATATTATATGTTTTTTTGTTAAGATTCAAACTTGATAACGATTAAATTTGTTTAGAATTTAATTTTGAGATTTAAAATATAAAAAATAACAAAATTAACGTATAAAAATAGAACAAAAAATATATCAAATTATTATATATATATATATAAGAAATAATTATATGAACAACTTAGAAATCTAAAAGATTCAAATAATTTTGTAAAAGATGTAATAAATAAGTGTATTTTTGTCATTTTCACAAATTAAGCAATTAATTTATCATTCAACAAAAATCCACAGACACTCTTAAAAAAATTTCAAACACAACCGAAAAAAATACAACTAATTCACGCATTGTATTATAGATTTATTAAACTAAAATTCAAAATATTTTAAAATTATCTTTAATTTAGCATCAATTATATCTTTAAAATAAAGTAACTTAAATTTCTAAATAAAATTGTTTTTTAACAAAATATAAAAATAAGACACTATTAAAAGAATTTTAGAAATTGTTTAGTAAGGAAATTTTTTTTATACAAATTTAGAAATAAAAATAAAAATGCTATAAAAAATTAGAAGTGTAAAAAAGAAAAAATGAAAGGGGAAAAAAGAATAAGAGAATTTAAATTAAAAAAAAAAAAGGAGGGAGGCTGTGCGTCACGCGCCAGAAGAAGGGAGTGGGGGGACAGCCCTTACCACGCGAGCCCCACGCATTAGGGCTGTCCCCATCTTTTCAGGTTTTTTTTTTTTTTTTTTTACTTTTGCCCAAATTTTATTACTTTTCTGTCGTATGTTTTAACTAATTTACGTTATGGCCTAACTTTTAGAAATTTTTTCGTTTACGCCCAAAAAAAAAAAGAAAAAGTTACGGAGCGACACGTGTCGCTCCCTAGTTGATTTGGGCACAAAATTTTTGTCCAAATCGGCGTCGTTTTGGACAAAAATTTCATCCAACTTTCAACACTTATTATATAGTAGGACTATCATTAAGCACGCGCAAGGCGGGCATAAAACTTGCGCTTGTAAAATATATTTATAAAATTCATTTAATATGTATATGAAGTTGAAGTAAAAACACACATTTAATATGTATATGAAAAAAATACTTTAAACTATATAATCTCAAAATTTTGAAATTTAATTTTTAATTTTTTTTGGAAAAAGGTTTGAAACAATCTGGTTATTTTTTATTTTTTTACTTTTATAAGGGAATTTTTTAAATTATTTTTTATCTTTATTGAGTACAAATTTCTTTAAAATAAAACCAAAGAAAAAATGTCATATAGTTAGTGTGTATAAAATGATAAGAAAATTACAACACATGACGATGACAAAAAAATTTCTTAACTCTATAGGAGAAATATAATTAAAAATAAAGAAAAAGAGAAGAAAAAGAAAATAAAAGAAACGAAAAATGGATTTAGTAGGTGAGATATGGGATGAAAAATTGAGATTGTACAATATATAATCCTAATAAATGTTAATTAGTTATTGAATAAATATCGACAGAAATCATTATTCATTATTATTTTTTAAACGTTATTTAGATGAGATAAATTATCACGTAGAAAATATAACCAAAATTTTATTTTCATGACCCAATATTTATAAGGGTCGGTTAAGCAATTAGTCATTTTAAAGGTAAAATTCGAAGAATTTAGCAATAATTTCACGAAATTAAGGATTTAGCCATAACATGTAATATTTTATATTACATGTAATATATAGACTTATAAAAGTGTAACATTATATGTAATATTACATGTGTTACATTTTATGTTACATGTAATATTACACTTTTATAAGTATATATATATATTACATGTAATATAAAATATTACATGTTATGGTTAAATCCTTAAGTTCGACATTTTAGGGCTAAATCCTAAAAAATTACACAAAAGTTTGGTTAAATGCCTAAAAATCTGAATTCTAAAGATGAAATAGGATTCATTTAATAATAATAATAATAGTAATAATAATAAGAGCGCCACAAGCCACAACCGTGATATGTAACACAGTTTACTCTATAATTTTACTGTTATAGTCTTATAGATGATATGTTAATAGGCTTTCTTACTGATGATTTGAATCAACTGGCTCATGAACTTGTCGCAATTTGACAAGTTGGCACCTTAAACTTTTTATTTTCTTGGCAATAGAGTAATTTGCCAACATGACCGTTGAAATATAGAATTATTATTGGCTCATATCTTATCAGCTTAAATTTTAAAAGAATTGTTAAATTAACATGGTATCAGAGCATATAGTCCTAAAATTAAACCCAATCAATTATACTCTTTAATCCCGTTTAAAAACTATCCACGAATAAGGTTTTTCATTTCTTTTGGGCTTGTAATTTGTGTTGAGCTTTCTAATTGGTCCACTTTCCACAAGCTGAATTGATATACTAACAATGACACCTAAAATTTTGAAAAATGTCAATTTGAAAATTTATTTTGAAAAATACCACTTAAAAAAATATTTTCCTTTCATGTCACTTTTTATTAGTGAATTTGATTGAGTTGAAATTTTTTTTTTACAATGAAAAAAAGACAAAAAAGAAGAAGAATGACAATATAGTAATCTGCTTATGAAAAAAATAGAATGACATGTAATAATGATTGTAAACTTAAATGTCAAATGTGACATGAAATTAAACTTTTTCGAGTTTTTGGAATTTGACAAGTTATGTTATAACTGTTTTTAGTTACTTACACCCAACTCAAAAATCTTGACAAATCACACTCCAAATCAATAGCATAAATTAAAATTTGGAATAAATTTGTCTCTCACATGAATCTCATATGACGTAGGTGAGTGCGTTGAAGAGATTACATAATTTTATGCAGCCTTTTATTAGTGAAATTAATAAATAAATAAAAAACTAGAAAAAATTGGAAAAGAGAGAACCACAACGAATAACCAGACTCTCAATCCCTTCAAAATTTCACTACTACATCCAACTCTCTTTATTACCAACATTCACCACCACACAACTGAACTTTGATTAGCAATCAATCAGCAACAGTCAAACTACCCCATTGTATTGTATATGTTAATTTATTTGTTGGCCCATTGGAAATTCCTTTTACACTCTATCTATGCTGATCTAAGCATGTTTATATTGTTTAATACATTTTTAGCAAATGTGGAAACTTTTCCCTACACACATTATTATAAGCAATGCTGTTTTATCATAAAATTACGGTTTGAACATTTTACTTCCTCAAAGCACCACTCATCTTTTGGATAAAACTACATAGTGTCGGTGGACAAAATGCCAAACATGTAAAGAAACAAACTTTGTGTTGTGGCATTTTGTGTTGTCTGAGGTTTTGCTTTGGTTCATTTTGACTTTTCAAAATCACTTGCTAAGGACTCCATGATTGTAGGGCAAGAGATCTTTGTGGGCTTATATATGTTGATTCTGGCTTTGGCATTGTTTGTGGTGTTTTTGGAGTGGTTTAGGTTTTTCCTTTTTTTTTTTTTTTTTATTCTTTTTTGCTTTGGTGGGTTCATGTGCCCTTGGAGCAACTATATTCAAAAAACTCATTTTGGAATTGAAAAATCTCAAGAGGGCCAGAGATCTTTTGTGGGCATATTCTGATTCTGGCTTTTGTTGACACAAGACCACTTGTTTGGGAAATATAATTAAAAAGACAAAAACCATTTTTTTCTTTTTTTTTTATTATTTATAAATTACTATTTTGCTTCCCTTTAATCTTCCTTATTTGTAAAATAAAGAGACGATTTAATTATATTTGCAGTTAAAAAAGAGTTTTTTAGGCATTTAACCAAACTTTTGGGTAATTTTTTAAGATTTAACCTTAAAATGTCGAAATTAAGGATTTAGTCATAAAATATAATATTTTTTGTTACATGCAACATAAATACGTGTAAAAGTATAATATTTTATGTTACATGTTACATTTTTTACACGTATATATATTACATGTAACATAAAATGTTACATGTTATGGCTAAATCCTCAAGTTCGTGACACTATGACTAAATCTTTCAAACTAATTGCTTAACTGGCCCGTTAAAAAATAACATGAAATGCAACTTTTTCTTTTGAGACGACTCAAAGTCATTAAGGTCCATCATTATCAAAATATGTCAATGTTACTATAACAAATAAATACATTGAAAATAAAAATATCTGGCTCGATCAATCATGACTCAGACTATAAATAGTAAAAGCGTAGGCCCTAATTCCCTCATGTTCGAGTTCGACTTGATTATAAATGTTATTTTTCATCACAATCACATTACCATCACAATTCTCAGCTGTGAAAACTGAAAGGAGGCAAGCTAGGCCAAAAACAAACAAAAAAAAAATCTTAAAAAAAGAAGCCAAAGAATCTCAATACAGAACAAAAGAAGAGAGAGAGAGGGTTTTACATGTCTTGCTAACTATCAAGAAGAGACCTATATGAACCCAAGGCATTGAGCAATATAACCCATAAGAGTTTAGACTTCACTCAGCCTTGTCTTTGGATTCTTAAATACAAATATGGCTTGAATCTGAAACGCCAAATCACACCCAAGCAAGAATCAATATGTAGCTACAATGAATATATATATATATATATATATATATAGAGAGAGAGAGAGAGAGAGAGAGAGAGAGACTAAAAGAACAAAAATAAGACCTCAAGTTTAAACCTATAGCAAATGACAATACTTTTAACACCTATGGCATGTCAAAATGATCAATTTTTTTTATTATTATTTTTCTTTTTTTCTCTATTCCTATCAAGTTTCTCCAAATCAAATATGGGTGACAAGTAAATTCACTGAATTCTTGTAGCCTCCTTAAGTCCCAATTCATAAAGATTGTGAGAACTATTTTTATACAATAAATTAAAGATACCAAATAATGGGTTAACGGATAAATATGCTATATATTTACTTTACTTCAATACTTTACCCCATGTTTGCCCCCTTATTTCACTCATTCCATTCCATTATATTTTTTCATTTTTTTCAACTTTCCTAATCCTACAATCTATCCTATTTCATTCTTTTTTTTTTTTCAACTTTCCAAATCTCTATGCAATATCTTTAAATCTCAACAATTTATATCACCTCAAAATTTGTAAAGTCAAACTATTTTGAAACTATCACAAACCATTTTCAAACTATTTTTTCCATCCAAAGAATGTGATGGAATGGGTGAAATGTTTACCTCAAATAAGTGGTTAATACTTGATTTGGACCTTAACACATACTTATTACAAATATTCAACTTTTTGAATATTTTAAACGGCAAAACGATTTTTAGAATTTTAAGTGAACAACATTTAGAAAAGAAAATAATTATGTATTTTAAAATTTATAAAAAGATAATTATAATCAAATCTACAGCATTTTAAACCTCAAATATTATTGCATATAATTATTACTTTTATTTTTTCTCTTCCCACCACTCATTAACGAATATTTATAACATTTTTTTTGTTTCTAATAATATGTCTTTTTATGAAATTACATAGAAGCACATTGCACGCTCATAACTTTAAACAACAAATCCTCATATTTTTTCACAACTTTGTTGAGCATTATTTCAAGAACACATGCAGGTCCTAAAAATCTTGATCATATGCAAGGGGTTTTTTTTTTTTTTTAATGTAAATCCTCTTTTTTTTTTTTTGCACGTATGGTATAAACTTTTTTTTGTTATCACCGTCAACTTACTATTGAGAGCCTAAAAAAAAAAAAAACCACTATGCAACTTGCTTACATTTTTTTTTTTATAAAGATTTTAAGTCCAAAAAATAGACAAACTTCAATCTCTAAAAATATAAGCTTAATTATTACGAAGTAATCTACTATAGTTTCAATTTATTTTTTTCTACTACCTAATCATACTTGTAGAAATATATGTTTTTTAACCTTAACAATGATTTATTGTAAATGCTATTCGAGATTTGGAACACGTTTATACAACTCGTAACATCTATGGAATATTTAAAGAAATAAAATACAAACTTAAGTAACGAAATTAATGTTCCAAGCAAAAATTTTGAATGTGCACTAAAAAAAAGAATGTGGCACCTAAACTTTGAAGTCTATACACACTGAGATATATTGCATGTATAACACCAAGTGTCACATTAGACATGCCACTTAAACAAGATTCCCAACACGTATGCAACTTCCCGCAGCTGGAAATCTTCAATTTATATTTCTAGTTTTTCATATAAAAAATAAACACATGCTTCTCAACAAATTTTTTTTAAAAAATTATCAGCGTCTGGTTCTCGTTGCACGAAGAGGCTTATTTTGCTGCCGATGCCGATAGAATTTGCCGGGGCTTTTACTTGGAGACGGACTGCGGAAAAAAGTGAAACCTCTTCGAGCCGGTCTTTTTTTCACAGCCATATTCCACAATTTTTTGGGTGTTTTTTTAAAGGACTCCATTAGTGTTTTTCGATTGATGATCTTGTTTTTTTCTTAACACAGATATATTTAGTATGATTTTATTTATGAATTAGGAGAGAAAATTTGAAAGTCGAAGAAATTCATAAATAGAAGGTCTGGTTGCTAGTGCCGCTGCCGCCATAGAGAGAGGAGGAAGGTGACGCCGTTGATCTCTTCATAAATAATTTTTGTTTGGAAAATTAATTTCGTTGCTTAAGTTTGTATTTTATCGAAAGACCAAAATATTATGGGAGTATGGGACGGTAAAAAAAATAAAAAAATAAAAATGAAAGGGGCAAAGGCCAAAGGTCAGTATTGCTTTTTATGGTACCGATGTGTCAGAATTTTTTTTTTACTTTCCCTGCGTCCTTCCCTGAGCAGATAAAGAAATAAATTTAAAAAAAAAAAACTCTTTTAATGGCCGCTAAACGACGCCGTGTAGGACGAAAATTTTCGTCCTCAACGGCGTCGTTTTGGACGAAAAAGGGCCACACATCGCCACTTATTATTATGTAGGATTTATGTTTTGTAAACAATAATTAGTTAGTTGGAAACTTGGAATGGTTGAAAGTTGTAATATACTAATACCCAAAAAGAAAAATGCAGTTCACGTGTTAGAAGAGTAAGTCGAGAAAAGCGCTACTAATATCTCATTGGGTGATTTGTAAAAATAGACTAAAATTAAACGTATTTTTTAAATAATAGTTTATATTTTAAAAAATTAAAAAAATAGTTATTATAAAAAATTTTATAACAAAAAATGTCAAATAAATATTTACACATTTGTAAATATTTGTAAGATATTATTTAATATTTATAAAAATAAAGAATAAAAGTTGAAGTTTTACGAAGTAGCTTACAAATATTTACAATGTGTAATATTTTATGCAGCACTTTTTTTGTTATACAATTCGTAACATGATTATTTTTTTAATTTTTTAAAACATAGGCTATTGTTTAAAAACGTAAATTTTTTTTGACTATTTATTATAATTTCCCTATCTCATTTGATTTCTGAATTTTTACTCGGATGACAGCTTAACCCTCGAATATTTTATGATTTTTTATATAGGATCAAACTTTCATTCAAGTAAAAATTTAAAGACCAAATGAGCTATTAAATAAAAAGAAAACTATGATGTAGGACCTGATTATGATAATGTCTCGATTTTCCTCTAAATCAAACAAAATTTCATCTCATAATTTTTTTTTTTTGCTATTAGATTTCCAAAACTATCCTTATATGTATCGATGAAAATACATGGTTTGGTTGTAAAGAAGCCTCCGCTAACAAGAAATCATAGTTCCAAATCTCATCAAAGACATATTTTTGCAATCTTTTAAGCCTGCGAAATTTATTTTTGTGATTTTTTTTTCCTTTGGGTTTGAGTTTGAAGAAGTTATGAATAAAATTGGTTAGGCTAAAGAATATGAATGGAGGAGGGCTTTTAAGACTTAGAAGACTAATTTGAATCGATGACCCATGAACATATTGAGGCTTGCCAAGTTGTCTTTTATTATTATCATTATTATTTTGAAGTAATCAGCACTCTAAACATACAAAAACTTGACAAATAAGTTCAGATCGATAATAGATGTTAATTTTTTTTTCAAAATAATTTACAATAATAACCCCTAAACTTGACAGAATTTGGCAAACTATCTCCTAAATTTTATTATTTTTAGCAATTCGTACTCTAGGTTCCATGCGTTATCAAATTGAATTGATTTACCATCTTTATAACTTCAGGATGTTGATTGCTCCAAAAAAAAATCCTGAGGCCATTGAAGGGGACAGAAGATTTGGGCGTCAATTATATAACTCCTCGTTGCTACTTTCCTAATCTCATTCTCAGTCTCACCCACAGAATTTCTTTTGAAGGAAAACGGGTATAATGTTCACCAACTCAACAATCAATTTTTAAGACCTATATTCTATTTTCTACATGGTGCCAACAAATAAACACATAGGATAATCTAAAACCACAACCACTCTACTTTATGCTGCTCTTTTTTCTTTTTTTCTTTTTTCTTTTTTCTTTTGTCCCAAGGACAACTTTAAGCTTCTTCTTTACTCATAGCTTAAAAAGAAATTAATGCTTCTTGAAATTATTATATTATTTAGTTCTCATATAACATCTTTTCTAAAACATTCAGCTTGTTGCTTAAGCAAAATCGCAATCAATAGTTTCCACAAAAAAAAAAAAAAAAAAAGGCCCTACAATCATTGGCCACCATAGGCGTTGGTGTAAGTTGTAACTAACTGATACATATAACAATATGACAATTGATTAATCAGTCAAACATACAATGGCTTTCTGATCACATAGATTATATCAACATATTCCCTTCTTGCTTTTTATGCAACGTCTCAAGTCAACAAAAGATGAAAAGTGAAAAGGAAGATAGCGATTTTCGTACTCTAACAAACACTTTTTTCCTTTTTTATAAGACCCCATAAGTTACATTAATTTACTGTTGAAAATGATAAGTATTAAGTAGTGGTGGAAGGGATTTTGTCTAGCACTTGCAGAGCTTCTCTCATAGATGGTCTTTTTTGTGGGACAAAAGAGGCACAACTAAACCCTAACTTCAAACACGCCAGCACAGCATCCTCCTTGCTCTCCACCTCACCCCTTATCGCCATGTCGACCAATCGCAGAGCCCGGTTCTTGTCCTCGGCGGTCAACGAGCCGGGCCGGTCCACTGCCCTAGCTCCCGGTCCGAAAACACCCTCCCGGTCAAAAGCTCAAGCAAGATCACACCAAATGAGAACACATCCCACTTGGGGCTGGGCTTGAGGTTCTTGAACGACTCCGGGGCTTGGTAAGGCGACAAACCGCCCGAGGAGGGCCCCGCGGGGCTGCCGCCGATGTGCGCCTCGTGCGCTTCGCCGACGTCGCGGTTGTTGGTGGAGGAGGGGTTGGATCTTAGGCTTCCGAAATGCCTCGCGGAACCGCTCGGTTTGTGGCTGCTAGTGCTTATGCTGTTGCCCGAGGCGACGACGAGTCGTTCTTGGCCGAAATCACTGATTATTGGCTCCATATCGGACGTTAAGAGGATGTTGCTTGGCTTGATGTTGCCATGCACGTGCTTTTTCTCGTGGATGTAGCTTAGTCCTCTTGCAATGCCTCTTGCTATCTTGAGCCGGACTTCAAGAGGGTGATGTAGTGGTGACGAGCCTGCTCTTCCTACATGTATAAATATATGTGTGTAAATAATGGAACACACTTATTCAGAGAACTAATATTTGTGACTAGAATTTAAAAATAAAAAATAAAAATTGGAACTAACAAGGTTACTATATTTCAGTTGCTTTTGGAAGGGCAATAAGTAACATGAGAGGTAGAAATTTTTAAAAGAATTAGGATGATCAGTGAGTAAGAAGCGAAATTTGGAAGCGAAACAAATTAATTAACGGCTTTGTTGGTGATTTGGACATGAAAGTGACACACATGGTTTGTCATATGACAAGTAAATAAAGAGAAATTTCCACTAAATTGCAACTTATTGGCTTTCCTAGTTGTGTTCTGTTCTGGCTTGAATCCTAATATATATGAGATAATGATCATATATAGCGCTATACATAGTTTATTATGAAGTATATAGCTAATATAGATTGACATTTACTATGTAGTACAGTATGTTAATGTGACTTATCCAACTAGGCTACTTAGGCAATGGAGAAAATGTATTATTTAAGGTGCTTTGCTAACGTAAGACACGAGATAAGAACCACCTAAAATATTCAATCGTAGCAAAAGGGATCCTATGAACCTTAAATATAAGAGAGGAGTGATATGAAGGGAAAAAAAGAGGACTTGTCAGATATCATAGTTGCCATATGCAATCACAGAGCTTTATTATTACTTTGTTAATTTTTTTTATGATTCATTAAAAGAAAAAATACTTTGCTTATGTTTTATAATATTTTACGATCTATCAATTTTATTATATCAAGAAGAAGTAGATAGATCATATGATTTTTACTTGCATGCACCAAGAACTTAAAAAATAATAATATTCTCATTTCCCACTTACATCCTTACTCATAAGCTCATGTTACATTTTCTTTTTCCAATAACGAACAACCTAAAAAACCAAAAAGTGTTACTTATCACCTTTTTTTTTTTTTTTTTTTTATAGTTAATGATACAAAAGTTGGGATTCAGTGTTTTCACACAATATTATAAGATCCATTGTCATACTCTGTGTCTTTTTACTTTTTTTTTTTTTTTACCAAATGTAATGCCTAAGTCCTAACAATGTAACGGCTAACATTGTACAATTTTATTATAAGCCGCAGCACATAATAGTAAAGCCAAGCGCACGCCACTAACATGCACAGACAAAAAGCGGCATATTCTAGCACAAACGACACAACCCCACTATCATACGCCCCAAAACAGAGAAGAACCAGAGCCAGAAAAACAGAGAAAAACATAGAGACAAGAAGAAGAAGAAGAAGATGGCCAAAAGAAAAACTTACTGCTTCCGGCGGCGGCGAGGCTGCCATTGGAGACGAACTCATAGACAACAAGCTTCTCATCGTGTCCCCAGTAAAACCCTCTCAGCCTCACCAAATTCTGATGCCTCAGCTTCGCAATGAACCTCACATTCCCCTCGAAGTCCCTCATCTTCTCCTCCGTGCTCCGCCCGATCCTCCGCACCGCCAGCGCCGACCCGTCCTCCAGCAGCGCCTTGTACACAATGCTCTCGCTGCTCGCTCCCAGCACGTACGCCGACGCCTTCAACAAGCTCTCCAGCTCGAGCTCGGGCCTCTCTCCGTCGACTGTCACAATCACTCCTCCTTTGCTGTCGCGGGCGAGGTCGCTCCGCTCCTTGTCGCTTTCGGAGCCGGTCCCGTCTGAAGTAGTCTCTCCGCCTTTCGTCCTCAAACACGACCACCCCTTCAGGTGGCGGCTTTTATCGTCTTCGTCGCCATCGTCGTTGTCGTCTTCTCGGTATGGCTTCGCCACGTTTTTCTTCTCTATATCGGCTTTCTCTGCTTTCCTCTTTCGGACTCTGTAAACATACAGAATAACCGCCGCGAGGATCCCTATCCCGGCCAAGTCCGCCGCCGCGATTCCCACGATGGTGCCGGGTTTCAGTCCGCTCTGCGCTTGGCTGCCCTCGCTACTAGCCCCGTTCGCGGCCGAGGCGTTCGAGCCGAGTGTTTTCGGTATGGCCGCGATGGCCGGAGAAGAAGAAGTGACATTCGGCGGCGTCGACAGCGACGAAGGGACAGTGCAGAGGTTCCTGAGCGGTTTGCCACACAGCTCAGGGTTCCCAGCGAAGAAATCACTCCTCTGGCTGATCAGAGAAATCGACTCCGGGATCGCGCCGGTGAGGCTGTTGAACGAGAGATCAACCGTCGCGTTCGGCGGAATCAGCTTCGCAAACTCCACCGGAATCTTCCCGGAGATCTTGTTGTACGAGAGGTTCAAGTACCGCAAGCTCTTCCCTCCGAAATCCTCCCGCAACGAGCCATTCAACAAGTTGGAAGACAGATCCAAAACCTCGACCCTACCGAGCCCGAACGGCACGTCGCCGAAGAGGAAATTACTCTTCAAACAGACCACCGTGAGATTCTCCGCCGCAGAGAGATCCTCCGGGACGTTCCCGGTGAACGCATTGTCGGATAGGTTGAGCAACTGCAAGCTTCTGAGCCCCAAGACAGCCTCGGGAACTTGGCCGGATAGGACGTTGTTGGCGAGCGAGAGGACTTGGAGCTCGGAGGCGTTGAAGATGGCGGCGGGCAAAGAGCCGTTGAAGAAGTTGCCGGAGAGGTCGAGTCGGCGGAGGTGCTCGATCTTGCCGAGTTCGGCGGAGACCGAGCCGAGGAGGCCGGCGTTGGGGAGCACCAGGCTCGTCACCCTGTACATGTCCGCCGACCCCGGCGCCCCCAGCTCCGCGCACGTGACGCCCGTCCACGCGCACGGCGTGGCGTCGTTGTAGTTCCAGTTTTCCAGGGACGGGAGAGGGTCGCTGAGGATGGAGTACTTGAAGGAGAGCAAGAAGATTCCATCAGAGTTGAGAGCTAGTGAGTGGTTGAAGAGTTGTAGAAGAAGAAAAAGAGAGAAGAGATGAGATTTTGGTGTTAGAGTTGTCATTGTTTCTGTGTTCTTGGTTGTGTCTTGAGCTGAGAAAGCATGGCTTGGTTGGGCTTTTGAGCTCTCTCTTAGTACTCGTTTTTCATGGTGAGAGAGAGAGAGAGAGAGAGAGAGAGAGAGATGGTGACCAACTGTGAAGTGTTAAGTGTAGTTTGTTGCTTTGGGTGACCGAATCAACCAAGGAAGATTAGTGTAAGGTTTTGGTTATGTGCACTGTGAGTCTTTTTCTTTAGGTGATTTGTTTTGCGTTGTTGGAGTGGGAAGGCAATAATGTATGAATGGGACTTTTTAGTTTAGGTTTGGTCTTGGAGTTGCAAAAAAAAAAGTAGGACAGAGTGATATTGTTGTCCTTTTAGTCTAGATTGCTATGTTGGAAAAATAATGTCAATTAAGGGAAGTTACTGAACATGGGAAATGTGAATATAATAGCTGACTGGCAGTGGCTGTGCCAGTGTCAGTGAAACACTTTAATAGTAAAAAAAAAAAAAAAAACTTTGGTTGAATTTTGGGTTTTGAGGTAAATAAATAAGAGATAGGTAAAGGGTGAGAGAGAGAGAGAGAGAGAGAGAGAAGGAATCTAAATTGTGGGAGCTACAAGACATCCAAATGAGTTGGAGACGATGAGAAAGGAGCAGTAGGAGCCAAAGCCCGGCCTACTATGGAGTACATAAGAGGCCCTCGCCAATTTGGTCACATAACACTCTTGTTTCTTTGTCTGTTCTCTACTGGATTCCCCTTTTTTTTTCCCCTTTTTTTTTTTGTTCACTTGTGGGGATGCTAATTTTGGGTAATTGCCTACCATGATGTGTATATATGCAATGTGAGCAATATTGGGCATTAACGATGCCGAGATATGTATATATATATATATATATATTCACAGTTGAATTTGGGATAATATTGAGAATATTATAAGGAAAAACGTAAATTATTTAATGAGATTTATAATTCTAATTTTAAAACTTGTTTAAGAGAATTTTCACAAGATTTTGGGTGACTAGTCCATTTTTTTTTTGTATATAAGCCACAAATAATAGACAAGTTATCAAATTTTTTAATTGGTATTTTGTCTATATACGAAATTAGATCATTCAACTAATAAAAGAAATTATTAATATTTTTTAAATATAATCTAGAAAATGAATTAACAACCAAAATTTCACCTATTTAAATTGGATTGGGGCTCGAGTGACCTAAATTACATAATTGGAATTTCGCATAATGTTGAGAGCATCATTAGAGTCTACTTATTGATCAGATGAAAGAACTCATTCAAAAGATTTTCTTTAATGTTGAGCATTCATGTATAATACTTTTTTTGCTTGTGCAGTATTGACGGTAACAAATAAATGTCTTGCCATGGTAATTTCTATATATCGTACGATGTTATTACAATGATAGTTAAGTGGAAAAATATATAATTCATTACATATATACATAATATTTTGTATATAATATTCTTTAGTATATATCAACCATAAAAGATATGTAATGACATCAAATACACTGTGGCAATACAATGAAAATTTTACC
This sequence comes from Boehmeria nivea var. tenacissima, assembly GCA_018132145.1. Classification (NCBI taxonomy): domain Eukaryota; kingdom Viridiplantae; phylum Streptophyta; class Magnoliopsida; order Rosales; family Urticaceae; genus Boehmeria; species Boehmeria nivea. The sequence continues at coordinate 15,694,185 of CM030878.1, read as the reverse complement.
TGAACATTGAACTCTTTTTTTTTTTTTCGGTTTTCTTGGATTTTGTATTTTCTCTTTCGTAGTGTGCCCTACATTTACCAATAATAGCTCGATATATAGTGCTCATAATATTATTTATATTCGTCCACTTATCTACTCGATTTTTTTTTTACCTAACCCATACATTTGAGATCAATAATATCACCAACAACATATATCTATAATTTTTTTTTCCCTGGAAATATGATCTATCTACTCTTGTAGATTGCTTTTTTCACTCAATGAATCAGATTAGATTCTTTTTTCTGATTTTGGATGTATGTACTATCAAAGGGTCTCAGTTCATCTCTGCCTTGAATTATCAAACTCAAAAACCAGTACTACTTGAACAATAAATAATTTAGCATATGTACTATATAAATATATATTGAGTGGCCGGGATATATATAGGAAGAGAAATTCAGAAAATTAACTTGAAATAAGTAAAAAAGGAAAAAAAAAAAAAAAGAATATAAGAAAAGACAAACTATAGCTACAGAATTAGGCCTATCTTTTGTTGCAATAATTTGTGGTTAATTGGTTATAATTTGCCGTTAATATGAACTGCTCTAGTACTTTTCCATATTAAAGCCAAATAACAACACAAATAAGACGTTGCCAAAGCTAATCCACTTAGCTACTTCACTTTTTCTTTTGCCTTTTGACTAACGCACTCATTTTAATTGAATACTTTTCTAGTTTTCTTCTTCTTTTTTTTCCTACCTGATGTTCTCTTACATTTAGTTTGGTGGGCCATATCTATAATCTTAACCTTTTTTTTTTTTTGCTTCAACTCTTTTCTTTTGTTCATGTGTTAACTAATTGCCATCTCTTTTTGCTTATAGTTAATAATAAAAAGGACAAATTAGGTGCAGAACAAGTGTTAAATTATTATTAACTTGGTCACGAGTCTTTGTTTTTGTATATGATTTATATAGCATAAATCCAAGCTAGAATTGTGACCAACACACATCAATATCAATATAACTTGCTTAATTTCTCATGTCGGATATGATTGTACGAGCTAGAATCTTTTGAGTACTACGTGGACCATGTGACAATCAGCTAAGAAAAAGAAAGAAATCCAACAAAAAACGATCACATTAAAGAACACTCAATGTAAGTACACACAAAAATAAATACAAATAAGCACACATAAATTTGTACATGTACAATATAATTGGCCTTACGTACATTTGCCAACTTGCCTTCTGTTCATAAATTTCAATGCTTCGGAACTTCAAATTAGAGAATCAATGAAATTTAAAACGAAAAATCTCAATAAGAACTGTGTATATTGTCATTCCGACCCAATTTTTTTTACAAGTTACTATTTACAGGCAGTTTCGCATTTATTCGTATAATTCTAAGGTCCAATAACATCTTTGTACGTCACGTCACAATATTGCTCAATGTTCTTGCAATCTGCGGTCATTATTTTATTAATTAGTTAGATATATTCCGCTATGGCATTATAGTGTTGTGTCACTTTCTTAACAAATCACAATTCTTCTTACAATTTATAGGGTTCAATTCATGATTCCTCACAGAACACAGACAAATATTAATATACAGATCATATATATATATTTATATATATATGTACATATATATGTATATGTATATAGAGGCAAGCAAATTAGGATAAAGGGATCAATAATTCTCGCCACAAAACACATGTGTGTGCAAGAAAAAGAGAGGTGGAAATGCAAAATAAATATTGAGACAAACTGACACAACATATTGGTTTTGGCAGCCATGAAATCAACCAAATTATACGCACAACTTTCATTTTCATTTCTCTTTCGACGCTTCTACAACTGAGGTACCACATACACACATACAATACAGACTTTTATATATTTATATAGCGTGAGATTTGATTGAACATATATATACTCCTCGGTATATAGATATATATGTAGACAAAGAATAATAACCATAAATCTAATCAACCCTTTTCTGAGGGGACCTCTTGTGGTTATTAGCTATATATATATATGTTTCATATAAACTTGTATATACAAGAGACCTAATGTGATGTTGTTGTGACCAATCTCTATATATATTCCAATCTACAAAACAGGTTAGTGTCATGTTGTATGTGCCTCTTATACCAGGCAGTGCCATTGATGATAACTATTGGAATTTTTTGGAAAGTGAGTTTTAAGCAATATATCTGCTAAGTGCTAAATAACAAACTAGAAAGTGCCAAATTAATATTATCCTATACGCTATAGTAGTCACATCTATAACTGGTTATGGGAATGAAAAGTACTTCTCACATATATATATATATATATATATATATATATATAACTGCTAGTGCTACAGTCTGTGACAAAAATATTATGGCAAAAAAAAAAAAACACTTCTAGGCTAAATCTATTATATGAATTTATAATTGTTTTTCTAAATAACCACTTAGTTTTTTTTTTTTTCGTCACATGCTCTTGTCCTTCAAAGAACCATGATCACCGCTGGTTAGGGTCAAGAAAGAAGAACTGAATTAACTTGAAATTGGAACAATAGAACAGCTATATATTCTGATATAAAAATTCTGAATTAACTAATGCACTATTGATTAGCAGTAAATGCCACGTAAATAATTAGCTATACATGAGTTCATTTAGTGGCAAGAGAATGCAAATAAAGATAGCTTCAGTTTAAACCTTTTCATGATTCTTTTCCACTTAAACTAAAAGTAAGGTGAAGGCTAGCTTTCTATAAACCAGAAACAAAATTTTTCATTTGAAGCACAAGGAGTCATTATTCAAACCAATAGTACAATTTTATTTTTATTTTTGCCAAGCAACTAATAATATTTAGTGAGATTAGATTGACCCAATTTTGACTTGTTGTTAATCACATTCAACATATTGCCACTAAATTGACTTTCCCGCCGTTTTTTGTGTTTTCGGTGAGTCGCAAACTCGTAGTCGTATTTGAAGTATAACCTATATATCTATTTTTTATTAATATATTATTCGTGCAGTTTTTTTTTTTTTTAATTTTTCCGGAATACAAATTGTTTGTCATTTTCTCTGTCTTCTCAATTAGATTTTGACCAAAAAACAATGTCTTTATTTCTAGTCTTACTGCTACCTTTTTACTCTCTCTGATCTCTCTTCCTTTTTTTAATCTACCCCTAAGTTAAATTACTACATTTCTTCCATGTTGCACATGATTTTGTCTAGGTGAATCAAATAAATAGTACGAGTCAAAAATAGACGAGGAAAAATGTAAAATGTACAACAGCAAGGAAACAAATATATATCTTTGATTAAAAGCTACATATTTTTTTTGGTAAATTGAATCGACCAAGTACTGATGTCGTAGAAAACACGCTGTTATATTTTGTCCAGCCATAATGAATCCAAATTTTACGATACAAATTTACGTTATCTTTTTCTTCATATATATGTGTATTAGAATCGTCTGTAACGCTATAAAGCTCAATTGAAATCCTTATCATTTTTGTTGTTTCTGGTCTATAGTAATATTTTTTAGTTTTAACAGTCATTTTGTTCTGTCTTTTTCTCTTATTTTTCCTTTGGGACACATCGTTGTGTCCTTTCTTTATGCTGATCAATATGAGATATTAATACGGCCATGATCTGTGTCAGCTCTTTGTCTCGAATATATATTATCGACAAGCTAATTTAAAATACTTTAACGAGGCCAACTTGACATAATTCAATATCTATCAAATCTCACTGGGGTTCGGAGTCGGACCAATCAGATTCTTTTTACTTTTACTTTTTTTTTTTTTTTGTTGAAATCAACTCAAGAGTTTGGACACATATAACATGGGATATACTATTTTGATAATTGACAAACTCGTCAATTTGTTAAAGACTGTTACACACCAAGTCCGTGATTAGGCAAAGTTAAATTTTTGGGAGTCTCGTGAACTCTTCTACCACAGTCATGCTAGAATAGGCAAGTGATGATTTATAGACTTTTTCTTTCAAACAAATATTAGAGGGTTTGAGTCCGACTCAATCACAAACAAATTAATTAAACATTTGAATTATTTAAAATTGTCAAAATTATATAGTCAAAATAATTTTGAACGCTTTCAAACTATTCAGAGTCCAACTTATATTTAAAGTCAATCTCCACATAAGTGATGAATCAGACTCAACAAAACCAACCGCATCACTCTTTATCAAGAATTTCTTTTTATGTCATTTTACCACAAATAATTTGATTTATGCTACCGTAAGTGTAAAAAAAAGAAGAAGAGATAATTGAATAAATAATTATTTTTTAAATGGTGTTTTAAGAAAATAATTAACGTTTCGATTAATTAAGAAATTAACTATTTTTTTTAACTATATGGTGATGTGCATTACCACCATGTCCTTAGTTCTCTTATGTATTAGTGGCTAATAATTTAATTTTTTAAAACTTTGGACATTTTCTTAAAACATGAACTAAGAAATGATCAAATACCAAATAAAAATCAGCTTCGTCCCACTTTTGAAATTTGATAGTTATGCGAACAAATTATTTCACCCCTCTTTCATTTTTTTTTTCAAATTTAATCGATAAATGTTGATTTTATTGTTCTAATAAATCATGTATTGTTATAATAAAAAATATAAGCGAAAAGGACTTACAAAAAATCTATACAATTGCCATAAATCAAAAGAATAATATATACTAGTGACATTGAATCAAGAAATGATTATTGAAAGTAGCATAAGGTCGAATTTCCTATTCATATTTGTTTAAGTTATTCAATTTTTTAAAATGGTATTTTCCGAAGATGTGGGGAATTATTTTACACATAAGCTCTGTAGAGGAAATCTGCGGGCGGATTTCCTGAGATAAGATGGGCAATAAATATTCCACTCATGCATGATTGATGATTTGATGATTCTTTTCTCTTGACTCTTGAGAAAGATTTGTAGTCGCAAAGGTGTTTTGGGTAGGAGAACATAATGAAAAGATGGAATGAGATTAGTTGATTGATTATGATGTATATTTTTGTTTCCTTCTCTTAACAACCTTATCATAAAAAATACTGATTATAAATGATCAAATTTTCCTTTTTAATTGTCACGCTTCTTAAATTAATTGTTGTGTTGGTTCAGAAAAGTTACCATCCAACCCCCATTCTCTAATCTTCCAACAAGGAAAATTCTAAAAAATAACTCCTTTATTTTTATTGTTCGGGTATTTCTTTGGTAGGGGTATGGGTAATGGAAATTATAAATCATTAAATTTTTTATATTTAAAAAATAAATAAAAAGTAAATCTGGTGGCTTAAAGTACTTCCACTACCAGTAGGATCCTCTACCAAAGAAAAAGTCATTTTTATTTGTACACAATCAGATCTTTATACATATTTGTCCTTGCCACTAATGGATTATCTATTAGACACTTCATAATGTTGGATGTCTCATATGGCCTGGTCACTCTTCAAATATGCAACAACGTCAACTCTCTATTTTTGTGAAAGTAAAGACCTTTTCTTTTTGCTCCAAATTTAATTAATAGCCAATTTCAATGAATATTTCGTTTGGAGACTCAATAGCAATGACATATATAAGAATATAGAGACGGTGGACCACGTTTCAATTGAGCTGGCCGCTTTTTCCAAACGACCAATGCTACACACCACACAGACAAATATATATATATATATATATATATATACACACATACACGATAAAACAATAGTGATATTTATTTATTAGTTACAAATTATCAATGTATATGTTTTTATTTCGTTCAATAAATAATTATCACATGATTGCAGTAAAACTGATAAACGACAGTGATATTAGAAACGACACAAAACTAAAAAACGACAGTAAAATTGAACTGATAAACGACAGTAAAATTAAAAACGACACAAAACGAAAAAACGACACAAAACGTAAAAACGACATAAAACGTAAAAACGACATAAATCGAAAAAACGACACAAAAATGAAAAACGACATAAAGTGAACAAACGACACAAAACTGAAAACAGCACAAAACAGAAAAACGACACAAAGCTGAAAAACGACACAAAACGAAAAAATAAACAAAATTGAAAACGACAAAAACGAAAAAGACAAAAAAAAGAATAACGACACAAAACTCAAAAACTACATATAAAAATACGACACAATACTAAAAACGGCACAAAACCGAAAAACGACACAAAATTGAAAACGATGTAAAACGGAAAACGACAGAAAAACGGTAGTAAAACTGATAAACGATAGTAAAATTAAAAACGACACAGCAAAAAACGACAAAAACCTGAAAAACGACATTAAATGGAAAAACGACACAAAACTGATAAACGGCACAAAAATAAAAACGACACAAAACTAAAAAAAAGATACAAAACGGAAAACGACAGAAAAACTTAAAAAAGACATAAAATAAAACGGCAGCAAAATGAAAAACCTAGAGCAAAACGTTGAACGACGAAAATAGTAAAACAAAAAAGGGCAAAAATGAAAACGACAATGAAAGCATCACGGCAATAAGACAGCAAAACAACATAAAATGGAAAAAAATGACAAAACGTTACAAAAAATAAAAAATAAAAAAGTCAAGAATGAAAACGACAAGGAAACTGATAACAAATTAAAAAAGCGACAGGAAAAAGTAACGGTATTAAAAACAAAAAACCTCAACAAAGTTGGGAAAGGGCGGTAAAAACAGACAGTAACCTGAAAAACGACATAAAAGTTGAAAGCGACAGTAAAACCAAAACGACAGGGAAAAAAACAGTAAATAAGCCACCACAGTAATTTGCTGAGAACAACGACAAATAAAAAACAACATGAAAACTAAAACGACTGTAACTGGAATATGACATGAAAATGATAAAGAAAAAGGAAAATGATTAAAAATAAAATAATACAAATTAAAGCGCCAATAAATCTGAAAGAATAGGGAATAATGAAAAAAGAACAAAAAGTGCCACAAATGACAAACGACAATGCACCTGAGAAACAAAAGGGAAAAATAAAAAATAAAAAACAACACGAGTCTTAAAAAGGACACGAAGATGAAAAACCATGGTCACGGATAAGGCACAACATAAAAAGTATACGGTGATGTTTATAATATAAAATTAGAGTGAAAAATTACAACTGCAAAACAAAATTGGACTTAGAGTAATAGTTTGTACCCCGTTATGTTATTTTAATTTGTACCATTACTTTTACTAAAATGACACTTAAAATGACTTTTTTTTTTTTTTTGCAATTTTTTTTTAAATTTTTTAATAATATTTAAGATAATAAAGCCATCCAAGTATGGGCTTGCATAGGCCCAATTCATAACCTAACAGACCCAAATAGCCCAATCAACAAACAAGCCCATGAAATTCCTCAGCATCTTCAGACACAGGGCAGTGCAGACTGTGAAGCTCACTGCTCTCTCTCTCTCTCTCTCACCAAGCTTTGAGCTCTCTCTCTCTCCCTCTCTTCGCTATGCAAACGCTACTCTTGCCGACTGGGCGCGCCGTCTTCTACACGGCGGTGGCTCCGCCGCCTCCGAGCCTCCACAGCCTCTCGCCGTGGCCAATCTCCGCCGGCCACGTCACCAGCCCGAGGCTCTCTCGCTCCGAATTCAGAACCCTCCGGTGTTCGTATCTGTCTTTGCCTTCTCCGCCGCAGCCTCAGCTGCCTTACGGTGCTCCGGTGATCAGAGGAGCGGCGTTGTCGTTTTCCGGTACCAGGGCTTATTCCTCCTCGTCGTCTGCTCCGACCGCGTCCCAAAACGACGACGCTGAGAAGGCCAAGCTTGCTCAGGTAGGGCTTTGCTCTGTTCTTTGTTATTTTATCCTCATTGCCTGCTGTGCTGCTTGGTCTCCGAGAAAATTGTGTGGAAAACGATGAGAAAGCTCTCGATCTCACACCGTTTCGTTGCTGAATTGGACTTAGTTTTGTAATTCGGAGTTGTAGTTATTTTTTATTAGCTTTTAGATTCTATTTTATATGATTCTAGTGAGAGAAGAATCTAACTTTGGATTAGGAAGGTCCGAAATGGGAAAAAAAAATGCAACTTTTCATAATTTTTTCGGCGAAGTTGGAGAATGGCACGAATCATAGGTTTATAACTCAGACTCGTAATCACTGAAGAGAAGAGCTTTTAGAATTTTTGATATCTGATTGTGATTAGCAAAAGGTTGACTCTGAGCTTTGGAGAATTTTTGTGACTCAGACGTGGAATTACACATAGACAAGAAGGTACTCTCGTGAGTTTTGCGTCTTTATAGAGGTTTTAGATCTATGGTATTTGGCTGTGAATCTGTGATGAATAAGGTTAGACTGAGATTTTGGAAGTTTTAAAACGAATACGTGTTCAAGTGGAAAATTTTTGTGAATTAATGTGAAATTAGAGTTAGACATAAGAAGATATTGTGTGTTTTTTTTTATTCTTTCGTCAAATTTGAATGGCATTGTGTTTGTGTTTTCTTCGCGGTTGAATGTGCCATTAAAGCAATGTGCTTGGATGGTGTAGGTGGCTAAAAGACTAGAGAGCACTTCGAGGTATTTCAAGAGGTTGGGGAGTTTAGGATTTTGGGGGCAGCTAGTGTGCACTGTTGTGGCTGCTGTTATTCTTTCATTTTCGGTTGTCGTAACCGGGAAGGTCACGTCACCAACTACTTTCTACGCCACTGCCGGGGGGATTGCAGCTGCTTTCATTTCGGTGTTTTGGTCGTTTGGTTACATTAGGCTTTCAGAAAAGCTTCGAAAGACTGCAAGTGAGCCTTCTAAGGTACTGTGTTTAAATATTTCACAATCTTTTTGTTTAATTGGCTGGAGTTACAATGCTTTACAGTTCTGTATATGAGTGTTGAGATCGGTAGTGAATCAAAGATGATGAAAAATCAAGCATTTTTAATGGGTGGATTGGATTTTCCTTATTCAGATATGGCCAGTTTTTGTTGTTACTTTGGATGTCTAGTTGCTCATAATGTTTTGTTTTAGTTCTTTACATTCTTGATTGTGGCAAAGAGAAATTATAGTAAATAGTAGTTTTGTAGTGTTACCTCTAAATCGATACTAGTATATGTAAATTGAGTCATTCAACTTCAACTTTTCAGGCTCCTCCACGTGCTGACGTTGTGAAAAGCTTAAGAAATGGCATTGTGCTGAACCTATTGGGGATGGGGTCTGCAATTCTTGGCATGCAAGCCACTGTTGGACTATTGGTTGCTAAGGCCCTTACCTCCTCAGCAAATCCGTATTACCAAGGGATTTCTCCTGGTTACAACCCTGTCCTTGCGTTGGATGTATTCTTGGTGCAGGTACTGTTTCTTGGCCCGGTTCTAGACTCGTTTACATAAAATGTCTTTATTTTGAAATGGGTAGAAGTTCTCGCTGACACGTTCCAGTTCGTCATTCTGTTTGTATAATATATATATATATATATATTGTGCACTAATGGCATTCAGATATGCTTATGGGTTTCTCTGTCATGTAGGCATCGGCGAACACAATCCTCTCTCATTTCCTGGGCCTCGTTTTCTCATTGGAGCTATTACGCTCGGTGACATTACCAGCTCCAGAAAGCATTCCTATTCCCAAGCTGGCTTAAATCCTGCAACGCTGTTGTTGATGGTTTCTCCCAAGTTCAGCACATAAATGCTGGTTACCGTGGGATATAGATGACTTGTATCAGGGGTTATTTGACAATTGCAGAGTTGTATGTATTCTGTTAGCAAACCTCAAAAGAGTCCCGTCTTCAAAATGTAGCTTGCTTCTTGTTTTTAAACTGAAGTCGAATTCTTTAGGTGAGAGTGCCGGTTTTGTTATGGGCCGGGTGTTTAAAGGATGAAATTTGCGAATGGCTGAAGAGAGATAGGGTGCAAATTTTGGCCCCGAAGTGCAGTTTTTCGTGTTGTAATTTCTTTTTTCTGGGCAGAGGTCGTTTTGTTTATTAACTTCCATGAATATGCAAATAAGAAGACTGCACATTATGATCTTGGCAATTGGAAGAACTAGGAGAAACAAGGGCCAGCTGTTTCAAATCATGAGAAGTATTGTGAGACTTCTGTGCCAAGTCAATAACATTAACATTGACATTGTTTAAGAGCTCAAACGTGATCAATTATCAACTATAAATAGCCTACAAGGAAAAGCACACACCAAAGCTAAAATACTCTGGTAGATTCTAGATTCCATTATCGCAAATTAATACCCTCAATTATAGTTGATCGAGATGAACATGCAATGAATAACACCAAAAGGGTACAACAACCTCAGACCAAAATATCTATAGTGATGTGACTCAAAAAAAAAAAAAAACAACCAAAAAACAAAAAGAACCAATGTAGATGTCAATATTGTCGTCAACCGTGAGAGCTATAAACCCTCCTGCTGCATGGTAGCTTCACTTCAGTGAAAAGGGACCAGGAAAGACTTCATACATGTTGAATCCCATCTCTAAATTCCTACTATAACTTCACTTTGCCGGTCTTACTACCATCCTGCACCAAATGTACATGTGTTTCAGTATACTACACTTGTTACTGACGAGCGAACACGAGAAAAGGAAACAACATAACCAAGTTCAAATGACCCGTACCGGATATTTTAAAGCACAATGCAAACTATACATCTATACCTGCTGTTATATGTAGCAAATATAAAACATCTAAATCTTTATTTTATTATTATTATTTTTTTTTGTAATATCTTACAAACTTGAAGGCAAACATTTGCTTGTACGCACAAACGTCTTATGATTGCATCAGCATTGCATGTAGAAGTCAATTCTTTGCTAAATGTTCATGTTGATTCTACCAATGATTTAAAATAATAATAATAATAATAATAAAACATCCTTCACATATTTTGAGAAGTCAAGTCATGGAGGTGACATTCTAAAAACAACCATACAACATTCGTTGATCAAACTTGCTGAAAAAGCATCGTGCAGAACTTACCCAACTATACCACATTGAGTACACATGGCATTAAGTGCAGTAAATTATGTTTAGCTAAGTCATTAAGCATCTTCCGTAAACGATTAAGGTTAGGTGTATGAAGGGCACACATCAAATAGAACAGTAACAGCAGGTTTCTCTGAAAAGCGTTTTGTGAGATGGTTGTGGATAAAAACAAAGTTACATTACAAGAACTATTTAAATCTACTTGATACTGTTCTTAACAGATCAAGAATCCCACGAACCGTGAAGCCATAAAATTTCAATTAGCATCCATAAACGAGAGAAATTATGGGTTGCTTAGCCCCTAAACAACATAAAGAAGATTAACCTAGCAACCTAGAAAGGGTAAAAACAAAGCTAGGACACATGCAAGCAATATATTTGTGCATATGCAAAATTTCAGATAGAAAACAAAAGGGCAATCAGCATTGCTAGATGATAGTAGAGTGAGATCGTCCATCAAAACTTACCAAACCATCATGTTGTCTAAATAAATTGAATTTTGAACTGTACAACAAAAACTATGGTACTAAGAATACAAGCTAAAGAAAAATAACTCATCAAGGAGGAGAGATACTTACCTACTGCACTTTCTTCTCCTTATTTTGTGGCAATGGAATCTTCTTTAGAAGGTTTTCATCAAATTTTCGGTATTGAGTCTGTATTACTCTGTGTGTAACACATACCTTATCATCGATGTGATCCTGGTACTTGTCATACAAAAATGGAATTGAAAAACTAAGAAGAACCCCTGCATAAAAACGAGAGGGGGAAAAAGGAATGTAAACATATGTGACCTTTGGAAGATTAGAGATTGCAAAATTGTGTTGCAATTGAAAACCTTACCAATATAGGCAAGAGTGAGGAAATTGAAGAGACTTCCAACATAAGATGCTAACCATAAACCAAAACCAACCTGCAAATCCGCAGCAACAATTGGAGGTGATTCGCACAACGGACTTCTGTGTTATAAAAACCTAAATCAATTGTTTCTGGCGAAGAAAAATCCTAAGGCCACGGCGACACTAACCTGGAGAAAAAGCTTTAAATTTCTACCAATTGCAATGTCCCGTGCAATGGACAACACATGATTAACCCACACCCGCAATATATCAGCAGCCATCACTACTGTGTCCTCAGAGATTTCTAGATCAGGGAGGGGAGGCAAAGGTCTGTAATGCAGCATAAAACATTTAATCAGTCGACCAGCAAACAAAATCTCAAGCTCAGAACCGAATGAATCACCATTCGGTTGGAGAATAAATTCCTTAGCCGATCCAAAAATCCTCATTATTGGATGCTACTTTCTCTAAGGTTTCGAACGTTAATTAGCAGATCGTATTAATGTATATAATCTCTAACTTGCTAAAGCAAACTAATAATGGCCATGGATCAAGATATAACTATAGCAGACCCACTACCCATCTTTCGGTTCAAAACCATTAGGACAACTTTTCTTATGACACACTACGTTTTGCTCACCCTCGAAGCTTAATGGATATCACAAGCTTAAGCTAGTCCATTTCAGTCATACTCATTCTTAAACATTCTTATTCAATTAAATTCACAATCCGTTCCTGATGTGTCTCTTAATGACAAAACGGTATCATTTTTCCATTAGATCTTAACAAACTTATTCATCATACAACAACAATATCAGCACTTAAAGTCATTTGATTTGACAAAATACCTATTGAGAAGAGAAGCAGATTTTGCCCAGAAGAAGAGAATGACGACGAGAAGCAAGAGGACATTGGCCGCGAAAGACAAGGGATTGTAACCCGCTCGCTCGAAGAGCAACCACAACACCGTTGCTGAGATTAGCAATACAATTCCAACACTCCATTTCTTCCATAGAAGCACATCGGCGACTGAGAAAATCCCAAAAAAAGAAAAAATTGAAATCACACGATCAAGTGCAAATACCATATAATAGTTTCAGTTGAAACATTGCGAATAATGGACCCAACGGTTCACGATTCATTGATTTAAACTTGGAACTCATCGGCGAACAACATCGAACAGTGCATTACGTAGAATTGACAAACATTCGTTTAGTGATACGTACAAAGTGTATATATTTGCGCATAGATTCGAGAGAGAGAGAGAGGGAGTACCACAGCCGCCACCGAGAGCTTGGTGAACGGAGAAGCGACGAGGAGATGCAGAATCAGCCATGGCGATTAGGGTTTGCAGAGAGAGAGAGAGAGGAGAACGGAGAAGAAGAGAATCTGGAAATGCCAAAGCCCAAAACAGCAGTTGCAGAGGAAAAATTATTCTATTCAAAGGTTGCAATTAGCTTCATTTAATCTCGCTATTAATTGTCAACTATTATAACTTGCGTAAGAAATAAACCGATAGAGAGAAACTTGTCTCACCTTTTTTTTTTTTTTTTTCCTTTTTTAAATACATTTCACACATAATAATTTTTTATTTTTAAAGATTTGTTATTAATTCAATGATTTTAGAGTGTGTCTAAAATCTACAAATGACTACAAAATCCAAAAGAATTCTTGTGTTTTAACAAAATTCCAAATTTATTTTGAAATTCTTATCATTCTTAATTAATCCTTCAGTTTTTCCGCATCCTAAAAACAAAGCCAAAGAAAAATCAACACACAAAACAGGAGGCTTTTTTTTTTTTTAATAACAAAACACCGGAGGCTTTTTTGACTGCTAAATTGGTATCGTGACTGAAAGTTCTCTTTAATTAGACCATCTTAGCATCTCATATCACTCATAAATTCATAATTATGTCTTTTGGCATGAATACTACATCATAGGATCACAAGAACTGACAAATAATTCTGGTCACAGTATATAACCATTTTCCCCCTTAACAAACAACAAAAATAATGCCCACGTCACCAACTCTTTACAACAAATAATTTTTTATTGTTGCTCTTTGTGCAAGTGACGAGGTAATTCTTAAGGGGAAAACATAATGGCAGAAATGAATTTTACCCTATTCGTATAAATTTTTAACCTTTTACTTAACTGAATCATAAAAGGGTTATTTTGACATTCCTGTTTCCTCGAGACGCGACTCGGCAACATTGGTTAGCCTCTAATCTAATGATTTATTGATGATCCTCATGAAATTAGGCCTTGCAAATGTTAACATGAAAATGCAAACCTATAGAAGCAGAGAAAAAATTAGTTTAAGTGTACAAAATTTCATACCTAATGAATTTATGTGCTCTACTGCTAGGAAGCGGTCACATGTTATAAAATTGAGACAAAATTCAATAGGTAAAACACAATTTTGGATACACAGTATTGTTCATTTTGCTGCTTCGTCCCCATTATCGGAGTCGTCTTCATCTGAGGACTCTTCATTCTTCTTCGTTTCTCCATCTGCTGCGTTTGACATGCTCTTCTTCTCCCTTTTCCTCTGCTTTTTCTTTTGCCGTTTCAAGCGTTTCTTTGCTGTTCGCTCTTCAGCAGCTTTCAGTCTTTCCTCCCTCCGCATCTGGAATTCGGCCTCCTCCTTCCTTCGTTGAAAATCGGCATCCATGCGAGCTAGTCTGTCTTGCTCTTTCCGTCTCATTTGCCGGTACTGTTGCAAGAGCAGATTAAGCAGAGTAAATATGTATTGAGGAACCAATATAGTCAAAAGAATTTATTAAAAATATAATAATAATAATCAACTACGAATGTAGGGGAGAAATATCTCATTTAACGTCAAACTGATGGCATTAGTGAACACTTCGCTGAATTGCAGATGTATACATATAAAGACTTTCTTAAAAATATTTGTTCATAAAACTAGTAGTTTATCAAAGTATGAGTAACAAAAGTAATTCAGTTTATAAAGAGAGATCAAAGTGTTCACTAAAAAAAAAAATTCATAGAGTAAAACTTCTAACAGTTCCATACTAAAAGGATGCTTGATATCAACTTAACCAAAGTCTATATTCCAATGGTTCTTTTGCCCCGAGAACAGTGGTCTTGGTTCTCATCATAATTAGTTTGTGCGACAAAACTCTGTTAGTTCTGTACAAGTACCTCATTGTTTAGGCTTATAAGCCAAAATCATTTACTAGCATAAGATACGGGAAGGGCATGTCTGCACAATCCATTGACAGCCTCTAAACCACAGGAAGAAAAACGAAGGTTTTAAATCAAGCAATACAATACTCTTACTCGTAGTTTTTTTTTTTTTTTTTTTTATCAATAAACTTCACAAGTAAGAGTATACCATAACCATGAACACATTTAGCATCTTTTATATGTGTATATATATATCACATGAAAATAAAGTCTTGCGAAATCCTACAAGTCAGGGCAAAATTAAACTCATGCTTAACTGAACCATAGACCATGTGGAAACCAACCACAGGCTCGACCACTAAACCAACCTTAGCGTTGCATTCATTCTGCATATGATACATCATAAATCACTGACAATTGAACTACAGCTAGTACCATGACGGTCGGTTTCTGAAATGCTAATGATTATAGATAGTAAACCAACGTCGAAATATCAACGTGAACACCACACATACAAGTGTTTATCTAGTTGACCCATCTCCAATTCTGACACAAAAGCCACCACAGATCAGATGATGTGCCTCCAGAATCCAACCTTATTTTCTGTTTAAGTCTGCTAATATAAACTCGTGGTCAAATATGTTAGGAAAAATGGTATGCCTCCAAAAATTCCGAGAAGAGTACGGTTCAGGGTTCACTACTCGGTAACAAAAGTTTTCGATTTCGTCACATTCTCGAGAACCCAACTAAAAATCTATTTCAAAACGTTTTCAAAATTTGGCTAACACGACTGAGCTCCTCCAGTCTGATCGAAGCCGATTGCGCATCTCCAACTACCTCTCAATCGCACACTTGCAGTTAAGTTCTGCACATCCTTCCTCTTATAGAATTGCTTAGTCATTAGTAAATTACTTTCTAAAGCTCCAATAGCTAGTTGTTCTGTGAGTTGAATTCAGGGCACAACTATGAACCACACAATTAAGACACTATTTGATTACCAAAGAAAACCCGTTTCCAAACACAAATTGTTCTCCATTTTGTATCCAACCTCTGCAAGAAAAGCACAATCTCCAAATGATAAACCACTGACACCCAATTACACGGCTATATTCCAAACCCAATTCACTGGCAAAGCAACGAAACCTAGCAACAGATTGCAAAAATCACAACAAAACCCTAATCTCCACACAGGAACACAAGAGCCAAAATGCTACAACAATCGAATCGAAATAAAAACACAAAAAATCTCAATCCACCAAAATTCCAAGCTTCGGGAACCCTAACCTGATGGAAGTCGCCGGAGCCGGAACCGGCGGAGCTGCCGGAGGTGTTGCTGACGCGGACCGGGACGTTCTCGAGGATTCGCCGGAGCTTGATCTCCAGATCCTCCTCCTCCTCCTTGAACACCGGAGGCGTGTACTCGACCAGCGCCGTCGATCCGGAACTCGACGGCGGCTTCGGCGGGAGGGCGAGACCTCCCATCTCCGGCGCCGGAGCCAGCTGCAAGTCTCTGTCTTTGGGCCTTCCGGTCGACATTTGGGTTCGAAACCCTAGCTTCTCTGGTTCGAATCTCTTCGAAGTCGAGTGATTGACTGTGAAGAACGGCGTGTTATGAAGGAGACGAATTTAGCGCCACGGAGATTATATTCGAAAAATAGCCTCTTTTTGTTTTTTTCTCTGAAGCAATTCCTTTCTACGCTGGTTTTGTTTAGAGAGGTCTACAATCTACAAATTTTGGCCACTAATCGCAAACCATGGGCCCATAAATTTATGGCGTTTTTATAATTTTAGCCTTAAAACTTTTACTTTGTAATTTCATTATATCTTAAATAGAATCTTGATAATTAGCTCCTCCCAATTGTTCAATAGAAATTATTTGAGTATTTTACTATATTTTTTGAAAATTTGAGTATATATTTAAATTTTGTGTTAAAAATTTGGTATTAAATATAATTTTATGGATTAACGTGTTAAAATCCAACACACTTAGACATATGTGCCAAAAAAAAAAAAAAGCTTTTGTTTAAATTTAGATGTTCGTAATCATTTTAAGAAAAACTGTCAATATCTTAAAGTGTTGGAAATACAAAAATAACAATCTAAAGGCGAAATTGTCAATGCAGTCGTTACTGTTTCTGAATTTCTCTTCACTTTTTCCTCTTCTTAATTTTTTCCCCTTAACCTTATTGTAAAGTGGTCAAATTAAGAGATAATTAAGTAAATAGTTATATTTTGAATGATATTTTAAGAAAATAGTCAACGTTTTAATTAATTAAGAAATTAATTAATTTTTTAACTATGTGATGATGCGTATTTATCTCTATACTTTTAATTATATATATATATATATATTAGTGGTTAATAACTTAATTTTGAAAAACTTTGATCATTTATTTAAAAAATCGACTAAAAAATGACCAAATACCTAACATTTAAATTGAGGATTAGGGAATTCATACACCACCTCTTAATAGTACGAGATTACTATAATACTATGCTCGCAACCACCTTTTGAGATTACAGTCATTACACAAAGCTTTTTTAGCGAGAAAATAAAATATATACAAAGCTAAATGTTGTAGAAATTTCTCACTGATATCTTATTCTAATTAGGTTTCTAACTCATATCTTATCATATGGAATACTAATTATAAGATCAAATATTTATTAAAGCTACCAGCACACGTAATTATAGTTAGAAAAACTGTAACAAATATTTGTTTTTGACTTTTGATTTAAAAAATATATATACATATATATATATATAGTATAGAAATCTGGCATTAATAGGAAATGAGGGGAATGAAATTTATTGTACTCTTAGGTGTCCTCCAATCATAATGTGACTACTCATTTATTTTCAATTATCATATGAGATTCTCAAGAAAAATAATAAATGAAAATGTATGAGTTGTAAAAAGTGTGATTAAAAAAGACACTCAAATGGTCAAATTGTGATTTGAAAAGGGATTAGCTTTGCCCTTGAGTAAGTTTATTATGAAAATTTATATTCCAAAAGGGACTAAATTGATCGTTCTTAGAACATGAGTAAGTTTTATTATAATAATTACATTATGTATCATGAGCTAACTAGCTGCTTACCAAATAACAAAAGACCTTGACTATTTATTTGAATTACAATGAAATTTTTACACTTATATGAAATAATAATAAATTTGATAGTATAGTACTTTTCGCATACACATATATAAATATTTATATATGTACACAATATTAATTTCATCACATTATAAATATGATTTTACGGCAACATGTTTTTATTTTATTTTGCAACAAACCAAACAATGTGAATTTCATAAAACTTATAGCATTACCAAATAGGTCCCAAGTCTTGTAGGATGTTTTTGTTGGTATGAAAAGGCTGGCTTTTGATCCAAATGTTACATAAAATGGTTCTAGGAAAGCAAACGTTGAAAATGGGACCAGAAATTGGTTCAAAAGAGTACCATCTCCCCAAAAATTTTCCCAACAAAACTAATCAAGATTAAGATGATACCATAAATGTATGTTATGATGGAGGTGGTGGAGCCCAATGGCTATTTTATCTTAAAGTAAAAGTAGAGCCATAAACCTACTCTTAAAGTTTTGTCACTTCCATTCCATATGCTTGTTATCATACCGTTTGTGAATGTGATATATGGACCACACTTTTTAAGAGTTAGGTTTTTTTTGAAAATTTGGACCAATTAACTATTACAAAGATATCAAGCCTAGAATCTGTGTGATGCATTATTTTGTGTGTCTCATATGCTTCTCACTATATCAATCATATATATTAGTAGACCTAAATTCTTACTTTCTATCACATTGTTCATTTTTTTAAGGTCATGTCTACGTGTTACTCTAAGCTACACTGCTTTATGCATTTATCATAGCACAATCTCGAGGTTACATTGTAGTTGTTGGACTTGGTGTGACACTTTTCTTGAAGTGCTTGATTTTGAGTCAAACTAAACAAATTCTTTTTCAAAGACTAGTGTGGTTATTGTGTGATAGGGTTATACGGGAGAGATGATTTCTTATTTACCTACGAGGCACATGACGAAAATAAAACTAAATTACTCACTTTTTAAACTTATAACTTTTGCACGCACATGTTGATAAATCTTGTTTGAAATTTACCTTTGTTTGTCTTCAATTGCCTCCGGTCAATATTTGAATGACTTTTGGTTCATTTTATTATCTATGAAATTTCAGTTTTTCTCTTTGAATTATTTTTCTCAAACCTGTTAAACTAAATATTGGATTGTGCTACATTGTATATTAAAAAGAACTCTAATATTAATTATATTTATCATTATTATACACTGTATACAAATATATGTAAGCTAGCCACGTTTAATGAACAACACAACTTACTACACTGCAATTTTTGTTTATATATATTATAATAATTATTACCATTGGGTCCACTTGACACAAATATAAAATTTAAGGATGCAAGTCTTTTTATCCATCCTTCTGTCTATCTATCTATCCATTCTTAAACAAAAGTTCTATTTAGCATTTAGTCATTTTCTGGTCAACGTTTTAAGAAAACAACCGACGTTCTTAAAAATTAATAAATTAATTATTAGTCTTTTAAAGAACTAAGAGTATAAAGGTAAAATTACATCATAGAGTTAAAAAATTAGATATTTTTTAATTAATAAAAATATTAACTAATGTTGTCAGTGATTTTTCGTCAGCGAATGTGTCTTGGGGGGCGGAGTCTCTGAGGCACATTTGATGAAGGCACAAGCCCCCGATTCCACCTGCAGAGTAATGCCACCTCATCACAGGAGCTTCCCCCAGGCGAAGGACGGACGAAGATTGTCGAAGATGATCCTCGATCCTACACCCCCGAGTATAAACAAAAAGCATCGCCGGAGGTAGTGCCAAGTTTCTGGTAAGCCCCTCGAAGAGGAGTTGGCGGACAAAAAAGACCAAGGATCCCTGAAGGTGAACTAAGGATCTCCGAAGGTGATCCATCCCCGAAGAGGTTTCCATAGAGACGAAAGATCGCTCAAGACGAACTCGGCCCCCGAAGCCAGTGACCCTCGGTCATAGAGAGTCTATTCGCGGTAGTTTAGATCTCAATTATTTTCCCGTCTTTTTCAACCCAACACATGAGATTTACTGTAACAGCAGCTTTATCCTGCAAAGTTCAGGATAACTGCTCCCAACAGATGTGCAGCTTTATTAGGTGAACCAAACCCGTGAAATAGAGGATGAGATGTTTTGTTTCATTCTCCATGTAGCCTCCTTCTTCGATCTATAAGAGAAGAGGAAAAGAGGAGAAATGGATCATAATTTGAATAAGAGAACAAGGGGAAATCCAACTATACAGTGGACGTAGGCTATTACTCCGAAAGAGGGACGAACCACTCTAAAAACTCTCATCTCTTTTTACTTTTCGGTTCAACTTTTATTTTTATTGCCGCATCATATCCTAGATGCGCGGATTTCGTTGTTGGTTCAAATTTCACACCAACAACTTTCTTAAAACATCATTAAAAAATATAGCTATTTGCTTAATAATTTTTGTTTATAATTTAATATGTAGTATATTAAATATATAATAATACTATACACATATCAACTCTTTTACTAATATTTTAATACCAACTGATATGTCAATTGAAGTATTATATTTTCATTAATTGAATATCAAATCCTTCTAAAAATGTGATAAACACTCACAAATAATAATAAAACACAGAAGTTGCTATTAAAAAAATTGATAAAAGAATTAATTTGTCTAGCCCTATTTTTTTTTTTTTGGTTTGCTTAATTGTAGCCCTACTCTTAAATATAACATTAGCAATTTAGCATAACCTTTTGTATAAAGGAGCCACGTATGCTTTGTTTTCGCAATACTTCTCTTTTCTTATTTTCCACGCTCTATATGAGTATGACTATAATAGTTGGTTGAGTAAAGTATACTAATAAAAATTAGTGAAGGAAACATCCTCGAGTCTTCTCACCCACGTGCAAATCGTTGTTATAATGAATTTTATATTTCTTAGAGAAAAACATAAATAAATAATGATTTTATAATATTCCTTCTGCGACCTCCACAATATATCCGATGCAATTTTTAATTGACCATGTACCTAATTAAACTAACATGTTTCAAACTAAAGCTAGGACTGTTTGGCAGAACTTTCCCATAAACAAAAGAGACTTTGTGTTCAAAACGCTTGAAATAACCTTGTCTTATCATCATAAAATTGAAATTTAACCCCTCCTTCCGTTTTTTTAATAATTGCGTTCCTTGGATACGAGCAATTTGATTTTTTTTTAATATATATCAATTTGTAGTGAAAGCAAACATGTGCAATGCCTGGGAAAAGAAAAAAAATCATCATTTGTTTAATGTGCTAATTGTACCACAAATCGGCAGAGGAAACATCCTCACTCTTTTATTCTTTGTTATAGTGATTTAATATTAATCCACCACATGCAACGGTCTGATATCACTGTGATTTATTTATTTGTCTATTGCTTTAAAATAAAATCCTCTAATTTATTAATGTATGATACAACTATTTTAATATAGATATTTATTGATTTTTTATTTTTTAATAATAATAATAATAATTTTAATTATTTAAATCATTTTTAAATTAAAAAATAATAATTTAAATGATCATATTTATATTGTCAAACGAGAAAGATTTTAGATTGATAAAGGAAGTTAGGCTCGGCAAGTTATGATGTTTCATATGTGTTGCAAGATTTTTTTTCGTACTTCTAGCTCTAGGGAATATCTTGAACAGATCACAAATATTTTTGGGTGTTTCGTCACATATTTTATTGACTAAATAAAGTGACAAATTGGGATATAATCAATATTAAAGAAATAATCAATACTAATTAGTTTAAAAATATTTTTTTGAGATAATAACTTAAAAATATTCACCACTATGTTAGATTCTTTTCTCTTAATTTGTTTCAAAAAAATTACATATGTGAAATTAAATAGGCAAATCAAATATGGAGGAGGTAATAAACTCTTTAAGAAAAATGGAGAATCAACTATTAACATCTACTTTCTCTAAAAATAAAAGTAAATAAATAAAAAACCAGCCATTATTGCTACAACATAATCCGTCGCACTAATTTCTTTTAGATTCATTGAATTAAAAAGTGTTATACAATCATTTTTACCATTTTACACTTCAAACCCTTAAAAAAAAAGAAAGAAAGAAAGAAAGAAAGAAAAAATAACTCCTGAATTTCAGCTAGCTTTTTTTTTTTTTTTTTTTTTGATGGGAAATGCCTCCAGCTAGTTAGTCCTTTTCTTTTGTTTTTTGTTTTTTTGTTCTTAGAAACTAGTCGGTTGTATTTGGTCAAGAGTGAAACGGTAAGTCGTCGTTTGTCGTTACATATCCAAAAACGGCAGGCACAGCAAAGGTATATTTTACGTCGTACGTACCAGCCAAGCCAAAAATGGCTATTAGAAAAAAATTAGTTTAGATTTCAACAACCGACCACTTAATGCTTATCTTGTATCTTTTATTAACTTAAACAATTTGATTAAATTCCGTGATTATCCTCCAAGTATAGATTTATTGTTTTTAAAAGATAAAAAAATAATAAATGAAACTAGCAAACGACAAGTAAAGCACAAAACTGCGAGTGGGGATTTAGTTAACGGGTGTCGATGGTGTCGTTGTCTGTAACCTGACTGACGTGTTGGGAAAACTTAACGGTGACGTGTCTATTTCGTCTCTATAATTTTAATTAAAAAAATAAAATATAATAACTCTAGATTCCACATAATCCTCTTCGGCGAACATATATGGTAACTAACAACCACCGTGGCATATATATTCAACGAAAAACACCGACTCATCAGACATTATTCGTTATTAAATAAAAACAAATCTCTTTATTTCAAAAAAATTTTTTTTTTGAAAGCCCGTTGGGAGTGCGGTGACCGCCTCGTGTCGGTAGACATATGGCCGTTAGTGTGTCATCCGTGCGACAGGTTTACAGGCTGTACTGACAGCTTGCCAGTAATGATCCGTTTTTCCACCCCTCGACCAGTCTTGTCGTTTTGTCCACCTCAGCAACATATATATTTTTTCTTTCATTTCTAAAAGGAAACAAAAACCCCTCACGTAATGAATCCAGGCTGGCTCAGTCAAACTTATCCTCTAACAACTTCCCGCTTCGGTTTCTCGCGATATTTTCCGAGATATCGCTTTCGAGTAACTTCCATAACCGCACGGGTCAAAAAAACCGGGAAATCAACCGTTTTAGCCCGAGATGTTCCAAATTTGTATTTCTTAACCGCCGAGATTTTAGTGACGAATCGACTTTCCAGTTTCGCTTATTTTAAAAAGAAAATCTCTGCGCCTACGTGGCAAGGCAAGGCAAGGAGGTTATATTACAGTTGTATTACTATGTAATCGGAAACCGAGAAGTACCGGTTGCCGAAACGCTCACTACCTCATTCGGTGAACCTGCTGTATCAGTTACCCAAACCCTCTCTTTATAAACCACTCGCTTCGCTCTTTGGAGACCTCTATAACTAATAAGAGGACGAACCAACCTCCTCTCTCTCCACCGCCTATGTAATAAAAGAAAAACAAAAAACTTTCTCGTTTCTTCGTTTCGATTTGGCCTTTCGATTTTTCTAGGGTTTGGTTTGGCTTGGATCGAGATCGATCGGCAATGGAGGCTTCGACTGCGTCGTCGTTGCAGATGCAGAGAGAGGTGGACAAGGTGAAAGGGCCGTGGAGCCCGGAGGAGGACGAGCTGTTGCAGAGCCTGGTGCAGCGGCTTGGCGCTCGGAACTGGTCGGTGATAAGCAAGTCGATTCCGGGGCGGTCGGGGAAGTCGTGCCGGCTGCGGTGGTGCAACCAGCTCTCGCCGGAGGTGCAGCACCGCGCCTTCTCCGCCGAGGAGGACGACATCATCCTCGCGCGCACGCCAAGTACGGCAACAAGTGGGCCACCATCGCCAGGCTCCTCAGCGGCCGCACCGACAACGCCATCAAGAACCACTGGAACTCCACCTTGAAGAGGAAGTGCGCGTCGCCGTCGTCCTCGGCCGCCGCGGCGGAGGATTCGGCTCTCCGCCCGAGGAAGAGGCTGGCCAGCGCTCCACCGCCTCATCCTCCTGCCACGATCGCGGCATTTTCCGGCCTCTGCTACAGCTCCGACGGAAGCCTCTCCGGATCAGAGGCCAGCGACGGATCGCCTCTCCCTCCGACGCTCGTGTATCGCCCCGTAGCGGCGAGAGCCATCGAGAGCACGCAAAACGACACCAAAATCGACGCATACGACCGATACGACGAGGAAGAAGAAGAGCCGTCGACGAACCTCACTCTGTGTCTGCCCGGACTCGGATCCGCCGAGTGCCACAACCGTGACGCGGATCACCGCCGCGAGGGCTGCCAAAACGACGCCGTCGCGGGAGGAGAAGAGCGGCGTGAGCTTCGGGCCGGAGTTGTTGTCGCTGGTGCAAGAGATGATCAGGCGAGAAGTGAGGGATTACATGGCCTGCTTCGAGACGAACTGCGAGGTCTCGCGAAACGACGGCGTTCGGAACGTCGGCGTTAAGCGCATTGGGATTGCGAAGCTTGATTGAGGGAAAAGACAGCACACAGGATATAAACAGAGAATGAGAGAATGGAGATTCAGAAATAGGGACTGTTTTGATCAGAAGAGAGGCCATACAAGCAAAACTTTCTGTGTTTTCTTTGCTTTTCTTTTTGTTTTTGTTTTTTAAATAAATAATTTTGAGGCTGGATGTACATAAAATTAGAGAGACAACAGTTAAATTTAGCAAGAGAGAGACAAACAGAATATATGCTCCGGAAAATGGACGACTTTTCTTTCTGTGCCTTGTTGGTTTAAATTTGTTCGAATCTCGTTAAAACCAGAAATATCAAAGGAAAACTCAAACCTTTTGTTAATTTTTTTTTTCTTGGGGCGTGGTTCGAGTTTTTGACAGTGGGAATACTTGGGAATCGAAGAAGCTTATTATTGTGGATTAATTAATTTATTAATTGGGGCTAAAGAGGAAACGGCCAAAAATGTTAATGACATCATGAAGCATTATTAGTACGGTACATGTACCAGTACTAGGGCGGTTGGGGACAGTACAGTACAGACACAATTTTTGTGATTTGGCCAAAATTTATCGGCGAAGCATGGCTACTTTTCTGCCTAATATTCCCCTTGTCGCTTAGCAATATGGTAGATACTAGATAGTGGAGGAGGAAAATAGAAAACCATACTAATGGCTTTGTCACTATACTACAAATCCGTTATCCCGATAAGGGTTGTGTTTCGTAAAGCTTTGTTATGCCAAATGAACCGTTGATTCAAGTCGACGTATTTTCAGTAGAGTAGGATATCGCAAGTCAAGATGATCGTTTTGCTGAAAAAAAAAATAATAAAGCGAGATTTCTAGGCGTGTTTAAATTTATTTATATCACGCTCATTAATCAATTAAAGATTGAATGATATTGGCAGATGAGAGAAGTCTCTCTCTCTCTCTAGTTGGGTTCAGTAGTTTGTGCCCTTCTAATAGCATTGAAATTTAATAATTTTCTTAGTACGGAGAAAAATTTATCTAATGCTTTTCTTGAAGAATAATTTTACAATTTATGCAATAGTGATAAATCGTGCCACTTTCTTCGTTAACAAGAAGAAAATAAATATTTCCAGCAAAAGGAAAAAAAAAAGAAAAAAATAATTTAATCAAATTTACTATTAAGTCGGGACATAAATTACTGCAAATTTTCTTGTAAAATAATAATTTGGAATGCACCTTGTCGTCGCATTTTTTAAAAATCTCCCAATATAGTATTACTTGAAAAAAGAAGAAGGAAAGACTAGGCTAAACGAAATTGGTCTGCAATCATTGGGCTTTTGGAGGGTCCTTTTCTGATCAGGAAAGCCCAAAGTTGCAAAACTGGGCTCAAGTTGGGCTTCGTAGAACCGAAGTCAGCCGTCGCTCGTCGACATTCTATTTGCTTTGCTCGGCTTACCTGCCATTGGAGAGGAGTCACAGCCAACGAGCGAAACAGCTTTTTTGGTACAATTCTAAGCCAACAGATCTTCCAGTAGCTTCGAACCAAAGAAGAAGAAGAAGAAACAACAGAAAGATTTATATATATACACACATATACATAGATAGAGGAAGAGGAGAGAGAAAGAGATGTTGCCGACGGCGTCGAGAGGACGGTCCTCGTCCTCCACATCTCGGAGCAACCCGGCGTCCGTACAGTACCTTCGAAGAATAGTCAAGGTTTTCTCTCTCTCTCTCTCCCATGGCGGATCTGATCTCTTATGGATCTTTTAGCTTCGTTTACTCTGTTTCTGTTGTTTGTGCATTAGAATTATCAGATCAAATTGGGAATTAGCGAATTTTGGATTTGGGCCTCTCGAACTAGCGTCATTTTTGTGTTCTTGTGATAGTGTTGTGAAATTAGTTTTTTTTTTTTTTGGGTGCACTTTTTCACTGTTGCTTTGAATATTGTTTTTGTAGATTATGTTTATTTTGGTGTAGTTATTTGAGCTTACCTGAGTCTTGTTGTTTGGAGTGACCTTTTATTTTTGTCTAAATTTGAGATTTGAGAGGTTAGGATTTGAATTATTTTGCTTGGATGTGTGGCAAGAAGTTCTTAAGAGGTGATATTAGTTGAAGATGGAGAGTAAGGACGTGATTCGATTGAATTGGCTCTCTTAGGTTTTTTCGATGCCGGGTTTTGATTCCGTGGATCGGCTTTCGTTGGTGGTGTTGGATTATTGGTGGTGGTGTAAAATATGTTTTAAGTTCAGCTCTTTGAACAGGGACAATTCAATCTTCATTTCTAGGGCTCTTAAGAATACTGTTGATTCGGTTTAGAGGCGTTAATAAAATCCTCAAGGTTTTGTGGAAATTTTTCATTCATAAGTCACCTAGTTTGGCGGATTACTATACCATTTTGATTTTTACACTGGAATAGAGAATTACATGGTTGATAAATGAAGCTATTGGATTTCAAGTATAGAGTTTCTTGTGTCGTGCTGATGTGGAATCCTATGGTCCTTTTATGATTACTCATGACTCATGAGGTAGGCTTGAATTGAATGTCACCACATGTAGTGGTGCTCCATAGTCCAGTTCCTGATGAGTTAAATCAGACGGCTTTAGATCTAGTTCAAATGTTGATCCGGAGTGATAAAGTATTTCATGTTTTATGGTAGGACTTGTGGATTGTGGTACCTAGTGCATCTTCCCAATTAGCTTACAGGCAGATCCCTAAGCTTAATAGACCGTATGCCAGTTAAGATACTTTCCAGGATCCCATGTCGCATTCTCAAAGTATAAACCAGATTAAAATAAGCCAATGCATGACATAAACACATCCTTTTGTTCCTATAATTTTTTTGTCATTTTGGGTGGATGAAACATGAATCAAGATTCTTGTATCACCTCGAACCTTAGAGTTGTAAAAGTCTGTCCAAGCATCTTTTCCCATCATTGAATGGTGGGTTTCTTCTATTTCTATTACATGTTTAAATGGATTTCTGGACTTGGGCATCAATACATTGGTTTTCGAAGCTTCTTCTGCATTTTATACTAAAAAAATGTTGCAATATGCTGAAATTATGCTTTTTCCCAATTTTATATATAATATATATATTTCTTATCTCAATATTTCCTTTTTTCTTGTTCGCGTACTGCAGTGGCAACAAATGGATATTGAATACACCTTTTGGCAAATGCTTCATTTATGCACTTCACCAAAAGTTGTGTAAGTGCCATTGTTTGATCTTATTCTCGTAATCACGGCCTTGTTATTGCTGCTATTACTGTAATATTAAAGCCTAGTTTCTGTTTCCATAGCTGAGAGGTAAGAATTTCATCTTTACCTTATGCCAATTTTCTAATTAGAATTTTGTGTTTTGCATGTGAAATGCTGGGGATGAAGTTATCAGCACACCAAGTACCACAAGCGTAAGTCCTCTTTAGATGAATTTCATAGGGCATTTGCATCATGATTTGTAGGTGTACTATATTACTGGATTCACTTTGGGATTTATTTGTTTTGTTGATTCTGTTTTTAAGCAACAAAGGTGACTTAAGTCAACAAAATTCTACAAATTTATTAGCCTAAACTTGTGGTTCATTGTGGCAAAGTTCCAGTTGCTGCGGAAGCATATGTTTTTTCTTGATTGAATGAATTCTCAAATGCACTTTTACCTTGTTAGAATATCAGGACAGTGAACCACTTCATTCATTCATGTTAATCAAACAAGAAATGGCATGGATTACCTTGTATAACTGGAAATCAAATCATGGACTGAGAACGGTTCAATGGAAGTTATCATATCTGAATTTTCTTTGAAATCAAACTATTGTCGAAGCTGATATTCTCTCTTCAGTAATCCGAGGGCTTAAATCGCAACCTTTTTGTTTCAGTTTCGGTTTACATATATCCACTATTAAATTGCTCCAGTACAACATTTTGATGTTCCAACTAGGCGTGGTTCTCATATTTTCCCCTTGTTTGCAGAAACTAAGAATCAGTGGGCGCGTGATGACCCTGCTTTTGTTGTGATATGCAGCCTTCTACTGGCAGTTGCAACAATTGCATATTGTGCTGCGTAAGTTTATGGTTTATTTACGTATTTCCATACTAATGTGGATTTAACTTATATATATATATAAGTATGAGAACTTTATCTCATCATATCTTACTGTCCTTTTTTTTTTTTTTTTTTTTTCAGGTATGACCATAGTGCCGGACATGCTGTTTTTGTAGTTATTTCAGTATTGCTTTTCCATTTTTTAATAATAGGGATACTTCTTGCGACATTTTGTTGGTAAGACATCAGACTCGTCAGGCTTGTTCCATTTAGTTAGTGAATTCTTTGCTTAGAAGCTAAATCATGGGGTTTATTTATTTGCAATACATGTCTTCAAACGAACTATGGAGTCAACTTTGAGGTGTTTTGGGTTAGGCTACTTGATGAAGACTCCAGCCTAAATCAGTTATTTTTAGAGCTTATCGAATCTTTCTTTGTCATTTCCACACAAGAGTTTCGTTATTTGTGCCGATGGAATCCTGAATTTGTAGTGTTAGCACAAAATAATGGCAAAGTTCTCAATGTGGATGCAGGTTCTTCACTAATGCTTACCTTCGGGAAGAGGCTCCAAACAGTCATGTTGTAGAGCAACGAGTCGAATGGCAAGTATATTAACTGTTCAACTTAATTAGCAATCTTATCTTATCTCCACACCTAAGCTTGGTTTCTCCTTTAACAATATATCATCAGCAATGTAAATCTGGTACCTATTATGCATGAAATTAGCCAATTCATCATGTTTCTTTCACTAAAATTTTGATTCATCAAAATATTAGTTCTTTCAAGTGAGACCTTCTTCCTTCTTTTATGATTCTGATTTACCATTTGAATTATTTTTGGTGGCTGATATTATTCTTTCTTTCGTCTTTTGGGGATCACTGAAGGCTGTATGCATTTGATGTGCACTGCAACTCTTTCTTTCCGATGTTTGTGATGGTTTATGGTAATTGTGACGCTAATAATTTATTCCCTTTCATATATTTCCCTTTTGAGTAACAAACCATAATGTTACTTCTGTCTTGATTATGCAGTGATCCACTATTTTCTATCACCGCTTTTGGTAGCTCATGGTTTCATTCCAGTACTGCTATCAAATCTGCTATTCATGGTGGCTGCTTCTTACTATCATTATCTCAATTTCTTAGGTTATGACGGTAAGATAAAGCTCTAGTCTTAGGCCTAGTGGATAAATTTTTCTCGAGTTTAGTTGTATATTATGGTAGGTTGCAATGTTCTTCTCCGTAGGGATTTTAGTTCACTTTGATAAAACTCATAGTATACGAGTTGTTGCTTAGAACTTACCGGAAAGAAAGCTCCCCTTTCCTTAGATCCTTTAAATGAAATAACTCAAGAAGATGAGACGTTTGTCTTTTAACTCCCAACTGAAATGCACTATCATGCAATGGAGTTGTTTTAGTAGTATCCAGCTAGTCTCTCTTTATATTTTGGTCCCAGCATTTGTCTTTTAGTTGATATTGAGCGACTTCAACCAAAAATTGGGTCAGTAGAATATTATCCTATCCAATCATCCTTTTTTTTTTTGGCTTGGAAATCTAATCATCTTTAAAAAGTCTCTTTTTCCGAGGGTTTAAAATGGAACTCACTTCTGTACCCTCCTTACCCTCACCCATTTTGCCAGCTTTATTATGGCTACCAAAACTTTAACACTCACTGATTACCGGTAACTACTTGTCTTCTTTTTGCAGTCCTGCCATTTTTGGAGAGGACCACTATTTTCCTATACCCAATTGGCGTTTGCATTGTCCTTTCTCCTATCTGTAAGTGTTATCTTAGACTAAACTTTTTGTTTCTTTTTGGGTTATTATGTTGCAGCTTAGCTAAAAATTCCTTCCCTTTTGCAGTTATTTTGATTGGCTTTAACCCGTCAAGATACTTCATGAACATGTACTTCAGTCACCGCTTATGATTCCATTAGGACCGGACACTCAAAAGGAACACATAATTGAGATGTTAAGCACTAATTTTCGGAGGCCATCATCAGCATAAGAAAAGGCATTTGTTGGTGCTTCATTGTTTCTGTCATATTGTAGAAAGTTTTTTTAAAAGAAAAGGTGGGGATGTGAATGTCCGCACAAGAAAAAAGAGAGGGATTTTGACTTATCACTTGTGTACTTGGTGTGGGTCTAATTTTTCCCACTATGAATGAAGTTGGTGGCAGGGAAGAGAGGGCGTTTCTATTTCATCTTTTTGGGTGTTGGGAATGTCTAGTCAAAGAGGTGTATTGAATGTAGTGATTTTTCTCTATATCAAAGCTTTGTCCCTTTTAGTGTATTAGCACAAATTTTTGACAAATCTTATAGATGTTGGCTTTCTTATTTTTTGTTTTCACTTTTCTTTTCATGGGGTTGTTGTTGCACTTGTCTTTTCATGGGTTTTTACTTTTGTTTTCATGGCTTCTTTTAGCTACCAACTCAACAAAACCGCAAAGCAGCTTTGTGTAGCTGCGTGAGTGGTATGGGGGAGGCATTTCCACTTGTCACATGTGTTCGTATTTTTAATGAAATAAAATCCAGAGGAAAGATATATCACGGTTGATTAGAATTCTTTATAAGAAAAAAGGAGTTGATCTAACTGAAATACCTTGTACTGATTATAAAGAATATGATTTTGTAGTTTGAAGAAGTTGCTGCAACAAAAACACAAATATATAAAATTTCTTCAAATTTTATTTTTCGAGCGGCAGAAAATGTAGCAATCGTCTTAAAAATAATAATTTTTATAAAAAAATTCAATTTGTCTACAGGTTATTAAAGTGAAAGTAATATCTAGAAAATATTACCAAAACTAACTGTCCTTGTAAGATTAGTGATGTAGTCTAATGTCATGGGAACAAGTGGTTTAAGCTGCTATTACAAAAGAAGGGTTGTTTGCTCTTCAATGAAATAAAAAAGTGCGAACCAGAAAAATACTTAAAATTAAGGGTACTTCTGTCATGGGTACTTTTGATTGCATATCTATTAAAATTTTATGAAAAATAACATAGAATTGGTCACATGTGATTATTTTAAAAACCTCTCACATCCAGGCTATCCTATCCAGCCATGTACAATGGCCGATTACAAAACTTTCACTACCCTCGAGCAATTATTGCTTATTAAACTGTCGTATCACTCATGCCAGAGATGCACCATCGACGTCGCTGTCCAAGAGAAAAGGGAGTGAGGACGGAAGAGCAAAAGGAGTGTTTCTTTTTTTTTTTTTTTTTTTTTTTTTTCTTTTGCTTATTAATGGTCTACCAAGGTTTTTCTTCAAAGCTCCTCGACGGCGGCGGCGGTGCTGGGTTGGACTACCTCCGATCATCACCAACAAGGCCATGGCACCTAAACTTGATGACAAGATTGTCTTGTCCCGCCGAAACAACATCGGTCTCAACACTAGCCACTAGGCGTCGAGAAGTATTTGTCACAGAAAACCCTGTCGCCCTTAGCACTCACCGAAAAGCTTTGTGTCATCGGAGATCAACCAAATGCAGCTTTGGAATGGTAGGCTCAAGAAGATTAACAGACAATTAAAGCATAAAAAAGATAAATAAAGTAGATAACTATTGAATGTGGTGAGATGCACCTTAATCATTATGCACATTAAAAAGGAATCATTGGTTTAGAATGATTTCCCATCAATGAGTTTTTTAAACTGTTACCATTATAGAAGTTGCAATGTTAAAATTAAATATTTATTATAATTTCTCAAAATGAGGAATTAGTTCATATGTGAGACTTTTGATGATAAAGTGGACCAAATATGGCCACGAAAAGAGAAAAATACCTTGTCTTCAATTGTTATGGAGGATATTTTTTGTGTGAAAAGATTGTCTACAAGCAACAAGTCAGCCTTCTTCGTCGTGATGTGATGATTTTACACAACTAATTTTGGACTAATTGCTTGTTGTCTCAGTTACTTCTGTTGTTGACATCTCAACTTCTATGTTGTTTGAGAAAGTCATCAATACAAAATGTTGTGATTATCCACCACGTGATGCTAAGACAATACGATTATGTTGAAAGTTAATGAACCATAATATACGTATTTAGTCCACGCATTATTTTTGCTGCTTGTGGCTATCTTTTTTTGCTCTGTTTTTTGGTTAAATTCATCTCATTTTTATTTTCAAATACTGCCACTCCTTCTACACAATGGGAAACTAATGAAAAAGATTTTATCTTTTAGTTCATATAGTATAGTTGATTTTACGATCATCATTAATTGCTGTCCCACATTGTTCCACTCTTTTAAAATGGACTTTTTTGGACCTCTCAAAGTCGTTCAACTAAAAGACTCACCAACCCCAAGAAGGTTCTACTTTAGAAACACTACAAAATAAGCAGCAAAGTTGGTATCTTTCACTCTCAAAAGAAGACGTTTAAGTATGGAATCGGATCAGGTCCACATTAATAAGAGGATAAAACATGCGTATGTTATTTAATAATACCACACACATAAAACAAACGCATTAGAGCACTTTACCAACGAAAAATAACAATTGATTAAAGAAAAAGAAACTCCACAAATCAAACTCTTTTTATGCTTTCAAATTTTGTAAATATGAACTTTTGTGCTCTCTTGTTTAGTTCTCTACTTCCTTCCATTCCTTGGGGTTGCTACCCGCGACATCAACGACGAACCTATACCTAACGTCGTTCTTCTCGAGGCGTTCCAAAGCCGTGTTGATGTAGTCCATCTTCACGACTTCGATCGTCGAAGTTAAGTTCTTCTCTTTGCAGAACTCAAGCATTTCTTCCGTTTCCTTCATACTCCCAATGAAGCTACCGGTTATTGACTTCCTTCCTATACATACAAAATATCCCAAAAAGATTATCATGTAGTCCTAGAAATAAGCAATTAAAGTAAAGGCAAATATCTGTTTACACCATTGAAATTTGGGGCAGAAATTTGACTCAATTTGTTATGTAATTAGATGGCGTTAGCAGACTTCGAAGGAGATTTGACAACTGCTAATCTGAGTGTTTGGTCTTTTTATTACCATTCATTTTAACAGACGTTAACTTTGACTTTCTATGCTAGTGTTTGAACAGTTAATTATTTATTTGTGTCCAGATTGGGATAATTTATGTCACGGGTATAAAACTTTTGATTAATTTAAAGTTAATACTACCTAGTGCTTGTCGGAAAACAAAAACAAAAATAAAATAGCCACTTGTGATCACTTTATTAGAGATATGTATTTATAACCTAGTGCCCGGATGAGGACCATCTTTAATTTTGCTAAAAAATAATAATAATAATAAAATATCTGCCTAATATTTGCAACCACTATCAATTGTATCGCTTTAAAAATATAATTCTCTATTAATACTCTACTAAATAATTAAAATTACACGACTTAATATAAACGATCATTTGACAAAATTAATTTTCTTACTTCCATTTTTTTTTAAATCATTTTCAATTTAACATGTATTCATGTAATTTTTTTAAAAAGAATTTCTGATTTTAGGACAAATAAGTTATAGCAACAACATTGGTGTGGACGTACCGAGCATGACCATGGGGCTAATAAATTGAGAGGCTCGTTGATGACGCCCATGAGGATGAGCTTCCCGTCGAGCTTGAGCAGCGAGAGGTAGGGCTCGAGAGGGTGCTTGACGGGGACGGTGTCGATGATGTAGTCGAACGAGTCGAAGGCCTCTTGCATCCGCGCCGCGTCCGAGCTCACGAGGTAGTCGTCGGCGCCGAGGTGGTCGAGAGCCTCGGCTTTCTTCTTGTCCGAAGAGCTCACCACCGTGACATGGTGTCCCATTGACTTGGCGATCTTCACGCCCATGTGTCCCACTCCTCCCAGCCCCACAATGGCTCCCTTTAGCCCGCTTTCCGTCAGTCCGAAGTGATTCAGCGGGCTGTACACCGTCACCCCCGCGCACAGCAGCGGCGCAGCCTGCTCCGCCACCATTCCCTCCGGTATCTTCACCACAAACCTAAGGAAAATAATAGTGAGTTTTAATTAGAAAAAATGCTATCGAAGCTCAACTCAGAACATGACTCAATCAGACACAAAAAAAAAAAGAGAGAAAAAATAAAGTTGTGTGTGAGTTCTATTCACATACGGGACTATAGCATCCCTCTTTTAAGTGTTATGTTTTCGATTTTTTTTTTATTTTATTTTTATCATTGTTATTTTATACGAGACAAGTTCTTTGTTAGAGTAGAACAAACTCAACCTGTTTATCAGTTCCATTCACATGAAATTTACATGTATGGATAAAAAACCGAAAAGAAATTATAAACAAACCAAACGAAAAAAAAAATCCTTGAGGAATCAGCGCATATATAAATGTTGACTTTTGTCGAATCACCTAAACACATACTAGGAAGTATGAAGTATCCAATCACAAAAATCACACCAAATCAAAAGACAATCAATCAAAACTTTCATGTAAAAGAGAAGGGAAAAAAAAAAAACATTAATTAACACCTCTCTGTTTTTTAGTCCCCAATTTAAAACCAAAAAATCACAAGACATAAATGAGTTTAATTAGCTTTAATTAATTGGCAAGAGATTTGTGAGCTTACTTTTGTTCAACAACCATGGCCTCGGCAAATCCGCCTTGAGTGGGCTTGCCGTCGGTGTAGACATGGTTGTAGGACCAGATCTTCTGGTTGCAGTACTGCTCGCTGTCCGCCTTGCATGGCTTGCAGTTCTTGCAGCATCCCACCAGGCATCCCACACCCACCAAGTCTCCTACTCTGAACTTCGTCACCTCCGACCCCACTTCTACCACCTCTCCCACCACTTCGTGTCTGTAATAATAAACAATCACCGCAACCACAAGAATTTATTATATATATAAAATCGATATCTGGTTTATTTTTTTTACATCATATTCAGAATTTGCTAAAAAAATTGTAAAATTAGTATGTGTTTGTTTTGTTATATATATATACGTACCCGGGACCATGGGATAGTTGGACGCGCCCAAATCGTTTTTGAGCTGGTGGATATCTGTGTGGCAAACGCCGCAGCATAGCACCTTGATGTACACATCTTCTGGCCCTGTGTTTCTGCAATATGTCAAATTATTTTGGATTAATGTTTTGTGTGTGTAAATATATATATATTCAATCAAGCAAGGAAATATATATTGTTTATACATGTATATAGATATACCTGAGAGTGTAGGTGTATGGTGAGAGAACCCCAGATGAATCCCTGGCTGCCCAACCGGTTATTGTTCTCTCTGCCTGAACGCTTCCCATTGTGATTTGTGTGTGTGTGTTTTGACAGAGTGTTTTTTTTTTTTTTGGCAAAGTTTTGAGAGAGAAAGAGAGGCTCAAGAGTCAAGAGAGACTATTTGTGGAGTTGTCAGGGAAAGTACTATGCTTGAGCAGCAACGCTTGTGTATTCTATTTATATGTAGTCCACTGAGATGCTAGTGGAATGTGTTGTAAGACATTAGTTTTAAGAAATCAAATAAAAAAACAAAGGGAAATCCTAGATTCATACAGAATAGACACGTCATCATAGCTCGCCTATGGTTGGTGGGGCCCAGCTGGTAAGGTATCGTGGTAGGTGAGTTTGGGTTTTGGGGAATTATCCTCCGTCCGCTGGTGCACCGCACATAATCCATAACCGATTAAAAAAGGCTTGATGATTGTGCGTGGCATTAAACTTTCTTTTAATTTAATTTAGATAATTATGTAATTACGTTTTGTTTATCGTGATATTTGCCTAAAAAAAAAAGGTTGTACGATAGTTAGAGAGGGCAGCGAAGCACAAGATTTTGCGAGCCTTGATGTCATGCACACGTCACTTTAAAATAAATAAGTGATTTAATTATTAAAGAGTTGGTGATATTACGGTAATATTGTTACCTCACCTGCGGGTGGCATTAATTGACGTACGAGAAGTACCAGCGTCAGAAAATCTAGTATTAATTATTCAGGGTTAATTTTACAACTTTCTATCTTTTATAATAGTTTTTATTTTTATTACTCGTATAGTTGAAAGAATTTTTGGGGATAATAATGAGACTATATATTAGAAAGCATATCTCAAAAATTAATTTTGAGGTAGAAAATTATCAAAGGAAAAATGTTAACAAAAAACTGTATTCAACACAAATTTTAGCACAAATTACTATTAAACTTGAAAATAAACATCTAATAAATGTATTATAATACCAAATTGAACCATGCTCATGTTCCAGCTGTCAAGAGCGGTTGAAAGTGGATTTTTTTTTTTTTTTTTTTTTGCCATGCTAAAATGGAATTTCTTTAGTTTCTTCCAGAAATACTTTATTTTCTTAATTTCATTTTTTCTTTGGAAGAAGGCTTCAAAAAATCACTCTAGCACAGATCTATGATTTTCTACAACATAAAACTATATGCCGTCATTAAAGACAAAACAACATAAATAATTGTTTATATCTCTTTATATATTCCGTCATTTTTGACATTATTTCCCTGAAAACACCTTTGGGAAAGAAAAAATTGGTGCAAAGTATTGAACAAATCCTATTCTTTTTTAGACGTCCAAGTATATTTTACTCATGGTGGTGTACGTATGTTGTTCCATATAGATACACACAAAATCAGGTCTCTCTCTTTCTGAGAAATATTGTAGTTTTAGTCAACTTTGTGATTAATCACACGATCCACCAAATAAATGGAAGATAATGTCTCAGCAAAAAATAATAATAATAATAATAGGAAGATAATGAGTTTTTTTTTTAATCCACCAAATAAATCTGAAGATTATAATTAATAAAAATATATATGTTGAGAGTGTTTGAAGGGCCTTTGTCGTCAAAATAAGGCCAACTAATAATGATCTTCACTGCAATTATTGGTGAGAAAAAAAAAAAGGCATAATTCAAATTGTGGCAAGGGTCGCCCCAAAACATGTCTATATTATATGAAGCACATGCATAACATGCTAATATGTAGATTTTCATGGATTTTTTTTTTCCCTACAGTCGAGCACAAATATAAGCAATGACTTGATTAAGCAAAAAAGATCGTCCCAAATTGCACATAGAAGAGAACTATACGTAACACAAATCGTAGATAATAACTGGGTGTTTGATAAAAATTATTCTTATCTAACTCTTCAATAATTTACTGTGCAAAAGTCGTTTCCGGGAAGCAACTTAGGCTTGGGTTTTAGATATTCTATTGCCGTCAAGTCACAAGTGTCAATAGATCAATTTTTAAAAATTATATTTCATCATTTTTCTTATAGAACTTCATTTTTGTCACATCAACTAATCTTTCTCACACCACTTAACAGTTAACACCAACCTCTTCCAGCATTGTATTAATTAGCATCGGTGTTCATGATTATTAGTTATTACTTTTAACTTCACAAGACACAAAACTTCAACGACACTTTTAATTTTTCTTTTTCGCTAATGACATTATAATATTGTTAGATATAGATTAAAAGAAGAAAAAAAAACCCCACTAGTTCGGTTTCCGTTGAGTAGGTGGAGAGTTGATCAAGATCGTACAGCTCTTAATTTTCAGTAAATAAATAAACAAGTAAAGATTTCTGATCGTTAACTAGAGGTTATCAGATAAGGACACATTACAAAACAAATATGCGAGATAAGGTCATGATTGGCAATGAACAAATCTGACGTAAATATATTAGGAAAAGGAAATTATAGAAGCTAGTCAACAACTTTTTGGGCCCACCATAACTATGCCACCGAAGAAATGTTACGGTTCCCAGAAAAAGATGGGTCATCTTTCACTCTGCTACGAGAAGTTTGATTTCAAGTTTTCCTTCTAAGTTCACCAACCTTCTTTTGACACTTTGTGAGAAAGATTTGACATCAACAATCTCAAGGCCATATGTCCATAACAGTTAGAACAAGCCATCACAAATCACTAGGTGGGATTTGCATAGCATAAACCTTCTACGTCTTTATTTTGCTACTACTGTTTTTACGTAACCCCCAACTTGTAATAAGATTGTCGCATATCAGTTATCACCATTCACCACCAACTTTTTTTTCTATTAAACTACACATTTCAATGACAAGTTTTCTCTGTCAAAGGACACGTAACCTGAATTTCTATGCATAGAAAAGCGAAAACTATAGAAACAGGCACAGGCTTATCCGAGCTGATATAAGCTTTTTGAATTAGGTGGGAGACTGGGAGTCACCTAACACGTATTATTATTATTATTATTATTATTATTATTTTATTTGTCCATACATGTTAGGCGTTTTATCAATTATAAAGATTTGAAGGTTAAGAATATAAAATAGTTAAGAAAAAGGTTTTATTTCCTCATGAAGTCCTCTTCAAGAACAGTGAGTCTTGACGTCTACAAACGGAGATGGCCTTAAAAAAATAATTGGGTCAGATTAGCATGTGTACAACTTTTCAATTCTAGTGAAGTAGTGAGTAAAGATCATTTTCAAGCTGCAACAACTAAACCATTTGCAAGTCAACTTGAATGCATGAGCAATTATGAAGATAGTTTTCAGTTTCCATTTGGTGTGTAAGACATAGTTAAATTATATGAATGACGAGATGAGAGGTGAGGCTTCAACAGCTCGATGATGTGATTGCAGACTATGGAACAAAATTATTAATGAAAATCATGTTTTCATCACTAGCAATGTTGCTATTCAGTCTCTCTTACCTGCTCAATACATTCCAATTAGTTTGCCACCAAGATTATTGTCAAACCATGATTTCTATTGTATGCCAATAATTCTGTGGAGCAACTTTCACACAACTAGCCAATATAGACAAAAATGAAAAACAATATATATATAAATAAATATATAGGAAATATATATATATATATCTTCAACAACAAATAGCCTATCAAACAGTGATCGGTAGTTGCTAAAAAATCAGTAAAGCTCTCATACTGTATAACCTTTAAAGTAGTTAAATAAAGAAGAAAATTGAACTCACTTCCAAGTCCAGATTGGTTGGTTCACTTTCTCTATCAAGTGTTGTGAATGTGCAAATAAGCCATTCTTTTTGCTAGGTCAAGTTTGTTGTTGTTGTTATTTTTTTTTTTTTTTTGTTGTTGTTGTTTTTGTATATCAGAAATGCTTTCATGAAAGCAACAAGAGAAATGGCCGAAAGATTGCTCGATTAAAAATATCTGCACTGGCAACGTAATCCAGAGAGTGAGTAAAGGAACAAAAACAGCTGGATAAACTTGTGACTTAAAATGTCCAGAAAAGAACACGAAATGAAAATATCACCTCAATAGAGAATGATCTAAGAAAATGAATGCGAAAGTGTAGCTTAGGAGTTTGTAATATCCCAACTTCTTTGCATGTATAGAGGCAGAGGAGCGTCCAACTTGACGCTATCTAGTTGTGAAAGATCAAAGTCCGAAAACTGTTGTATATTTTGAAAAGCCTGAGATATGTCAGGCAAGACCATTTGTTTACAGTGAAGATGTAGTCGGGGATCTTGCTCGGTGACACTTCCACTATTCATATCCAGACCAAAAGGGAGGTTTTTCATCTTGGGAAGCTCCTCATGGTGTTTGTTCTCTATATCAGGCCAATGTAAAGGTTTCCAGTTCCTGTGAGCCTGCCACCCATATTTATAATCTCCAACAATTGGTGTTCCCAAAACCTCTGCGCAGTGGACTCGGAGCTGTGGGTGTTCGCCATCATATGTGAAAAGCGAAAAAGAAA
This sequence comes from Boehmeria nivea var. tenacissima, assembly GCA_018132145.1. Lineage (NCBI taxonomy): Eukaryota > Viridiplantae > Streptophyta > Magnoliopsida > Rosales > Urticaceae > Boehmeria > Boehmeria nivea. Next base: position 15,654,001 of record CM030878.1, on the reverse strand, counting down.
AGTCAGTAACCGAGAGAAATTTGTGGTTGGATATCATGATCAGTATCGAGTAGTAACCCATACCTGGTGCTTTCTACCAGTAAGAGGGGAAAGCTCTAACCATGTATAACCTGCATAGTTTAGCTCTAGCATAAGAAGCTAATACTTAAACATTGAATTTTGTCTCCCACAAGAAGAGATCAAAGCAAGTTTGAAAGTATCCAATGACCAAAATTACATCATATAACTCTACATAGCTACAAGAAGACACTCTTCTCCAAATGGATTAAGAACAACATGGTCAATCATTTGTCAACATGGTCAATCATTTGTCCTATTGAGACAAGTGGAGCTCAAACCAATTTAGTTGGCAATCGACATACCTCCTTTCTAGACTCGTGTAAATTCCATGTGACACGCAGTGAAACTCAACAAACACATTCAACTTCTGCTAATTTTTATATCTAGCCTAAAGTGGGTAAAGCTGCGCATAACAAAATTGCAAATTGGCTACAGAATTTGTTACTAACCATGAGATGACGATGCAATCACTTTATACTTCGTAATGGCATGCTGAGATGACGAAGTGATTGGATTATTGACAACTGTAATTCGGTCAGATTTTCCATTATCCAGCACCACCTGAAAGCAATGAAATTTACGATATTAATGACGTGAAACATACAACCACAAGGAAGATAAAACTCCCAAGGTGTTGTTGTATGCAATATTAACTATCAAGCATTGAACAATACTATCTTGATATCCATGCAGCAGTGTCGGTTACTCATTAATTAACAACCGATTGCCCTCCCTTCGACAAAGCTTAGAGGTATCTAAGGATGAGGATAATTACACACCAAAGTGGCAAATCAATTTGGAAAATTTTCAATCTAAAAGTGTTAAACTCAAATAATTCAAGATCTAACCTTTCCCAATGGTGCTGAAATTAATCCATGTGGACGCCTCGGAGATCCAATGACAAGGGCCCAATACCTTCTTTGTAGAATTCTTCTTTCATTAACAGTTTCCTATGAAACAGAAACAAGACGAAGTTCAAATATGAGTTGCAGTTGTAACAAAATGAATATTTCAACTAGTTTTAAGCAGTAGTTTCTTTCTGATAATTATGTGCAAACCTACAACTACAGTGAACATTTTTACACACATCATTGGATGCTCCAAATGTCCTATAGCGGAAAATGGAATGCAATACTGTGGCACTTGTTTGTGTCCGTCCCATCACCAAGATGCCACTGCAATCTCTGTCAAGTCTGTGTACCTAGAAAACAGAACTCTCATGGTTACAAGACAACAAAAAGTTAAAGCCACATGAAGAAACAGTAGGGTTAACAATGTAAGATTAGTTCTCTAATATTCCTAGTAGAAGCATATTCTTGCTTGCCTTACTGTTATTTTGCCTCTGTTTTTTACCCTCTTATTCACGGTAAGGGAAAGATCAAGATGGGAAGATTTTTCTGCTTTCTAACGAATATGTTAGACTCTCAATTAGCTTTTCTAATGTAGAGAAATCACCAGCTTGGAAAGGGACAGGCTAATGAAGCACCCTCAGTCATACATTTCAATCTTGTTAGCCAAATTATATCGTCTATAGCATTACACAAAATTACCTCTCCCCTCCATTCATCTCCCAAGTTAGATTATACAAAGTGGATATGTGGTCAATATCAGTTAAAATCGAATGCACTCACAAGCCGAGGGGGTTCCGGGGAGCCATAGCTCAAGCAAGTAATAGCCAATTCGTCCAAACTTGTTCTGATTCCAATGCCTCCCTGTTACATCCTGTACACGTCAAGATAAAAGGACCAACCGCCGCGAATAATCCAAAATTAAGAACACAGAACCACCAACGTAATGGCAACGATAGCTAACCTGAACCGGCATTCCCGGAGGTTTATTGATTACGATAATTGCCGGATCCTAATTTCAGCAATAACACCAGAATAATATCATGCGTTTATCATAAACAACACCAAAAATTACCAAACCAATGACAAACATGGTAAAACTTATCATATACCTTATACAACTCAAGGCTGCGAATGTAGTTCACTTCTTCTTCACTGCAAAAGCACTCTTTTTTCTCCACTGGAAGCTCTTTTACACTGATTGGAAGAAATATTTGGTCTCCCAAATTCATAGAGTCCTTGGCTCCTACCTTCCAACAAAATTTGTACAGATCAAACTACTAATATCTCACACAGAACCAAACAAACTCGACCTATTCTTCGAAGAACTACACTTTAAGGTTTCACAGTTCCACTACTTACTCTTCTAAGCCGAGGCTTTCGTAATTGAGCACTGGCTTCAGAGTTTTCCATTTCAGAGGACTCTCTTCGAACCTGTAATCGAACCACAAAGGATAAACCCTAAGAAATCGGAATTTGACCTAATCTCTATCTCCTTCAAACGAAAAACCGACCTGTCTGAGCCGAAAGAGCTTCTGGACGAGGCTTCTCGGCAGCTCCGGGCAACACCGGAGGATCCACTTCAGCGCCGTGGCTTGCTCGGGCTTGGAAGCTTCTCCGACGTCGTTTCTCTCTCCGGCGATCTTCCTCCCCAAAACGGCGCCGTCTAGAGCGGCGGTGTACGGCGGCAAAGTGAACCATTTCTCACCGCCTCTCTTTTCTGGCTCCACCGCGGCGGCGCAGAGAAAGCGCCGACCGTGTTGAGCAGCGATGTAGAGGCTTGCGTCGGCGTCGGCGGCGGCGCGGGGCGGTGATCGGAGGAGTCGGCGGAGGAGGTTTATCCGGCTCGCCATGGTTGGTAGTTTTGGGCTTGTGGACTTGATTTGAGTATTGCGTACCGGAGAGTGAAAATGAAAGGGAATGAAGGGATTGGAAATGGGCTTTACTGATTGGTTAAAGGCCCATATAACTAAGTTGGGCCGACAAGTAATCCCACACAGGTCTTCCTCGGAAGGCTGAGAAAATTGCGAAATGTCAAGTACATATGCATAAAGTTTAGAACAATAATAACTTAAAGGGAATATTAAGAAAATAACCACCGTTTACAAAATAATTTTAAAAATTAGCAACAGTTTTAAAAAATTTTAAAAATAGTCATATAAAAAAAATTTTACAAAATTTTTGCCTAGTTTCAGAAATTTCTGACGGTATTTTTATGTGTATTTTTGTAATTGTCAGAAATTTCTTAGAATTTATGGCTTGTTTTTAAATTTTTTGAAACTGTGGCTATTTTTTAAAAACACACAGTCCAAAATTGCTATTTACCTAAATGACCATTTTTACAAAATTACCGATATAATAAATTTGGACATACATTACTTTTTATCAACACAAATATCCTTGATAATAATTAATTGTTTAATAAATATGGAACAAATAATTTATAATCATACAAGGTATTAAATAATTAAAGTAAATAAGGAGGTTTAAAACGTTTTTAAATTGAGCCCATAAAATAAGGATTTGTTAATAGACAAGCAACTGATGGATAATACGACTCTTATTAATTTCTTATAATATGATTCGATCTTTGTTAGTTTTTTATAATATGAATTGTATTGCTTATTATAATATGAATTTTCTAAAAAAAAAAAACATAAGCAAATTTTTTCGTAAACCAAAATTTCAAGCTGATAATTCATATATCAGAATATAGTTCATATCCCGCGGAATATAGTTTATATTTTATGATATAAAATAGTTTGAGGTTTCCACGTTTGTTTTTCAAACTTATTTTTTGAATTTTTCCCTAATTAGAATGCGTAAACTATTTTGGCGACAATCAATTGATTTTTTCTTATTTATGATTTTGTTTCCTATTCGTTTTAAATATTCGGTTGGGATAATATTAGTTTGAAATTTGAATTAATTTTTGTAAAACATATTAAATTACTTACTAATTTTTTTATATAGAAAACTCCTACCTATTGTAGCAACAACCAACAAAAGATGTTTTAGTCTTTCTATACATACATTTTTTAATATTAATAAGAGTTTTAAAATCCTCCTTATTATTATTATTCTATGAAAATCTCCTTATATACGTAATTTTTTTGAGAAAATTTGATCCAATGTTAATTATTTTTAAAATCCAAGTTTACAATTCATGTTATCATTGCAAATCATGTTATTTTTTTTATAAGAAAACTACTATTTCACTCTTTTTTTTTTAAAGCAATTTAGTCAAGTTAGTTGCTAAAAAGTTATATCAACTGTAATATTTCTTTTAAAATTACAATTTTCAAAAGAGTGATATTTTTCAAAATTTCTCCTAACTTTATAACCTCTTCGTAAACAACATTTTTTGCTCACGATCGATGTTTGTAAACAATATATGTGCTATATTATGGTGATGCCAAACTCTCGCTTAAATGGTCTGATCTGATAATGATTTATTCGGATTAAACTCTATCCACAATCCTATGTCGTGGGAAGTCTATAGGACTAATTGATGACTACGACGTCCGGCAATTGTTTTAGGGTCAATCTAGTACTAAATTTATTGTTGCACTTATAAATATTAATTACAAATTTTAATAAGAGAATCGGAATTCTCACCGGTTAAAGGTGATTCTGAATCGCCATCAAATATTAATTTTTTTTTTTCAAATATTTTACATTTTTCAAATCAAACGTGAGTCGAAACTTATAAGAGACTACCACACCACAAAGTATTGTTAATCTTTGCTCAACAAGTTTGATCAAGTAAATGATGATTAAAAAAAAAAGATGTCATTAATTAAGTAATAAACAGCGAGTAATGTCGAAAATTCACCTCCTAAAGTCCTAAGCTATTCCTACGAAATCATATACAAGATCACCAAAAATGTTGTGACACGTATTACACATACACATAAATGTATGATAACATTTAGCTAAAAAAAAAAAAAAAACCCAAAAGAAGAAAGTGGAAATGAATATAAAGCAAAATATTATGTTTTTGGTTTAGTATCTCTGGCACTCTTGCCACTAACAGTCTCTTGCTCTTCTACCCGACCCATTTGCCGGTCATTAGTCACAAACTTGTGACCCGGACCGCTCGGGCTCGGCCCGGAGTGCTTGATCGCCCGGAGCACCAACTTGTCCAACGAACCAGCAAACTCCGCGGCTTTCAAAACCCGAGCTTCGGTTGCGAAGGCCGTGGAGCCCAACAGAATTAAGAGAAGAAAAAGAAAAGCATCAAAATGCATATCTCTTGCTAGCCTAGCCATGTTGATGCGTGTGTATATATATTTTCCTTGTTCTATTTTGTACTTCAGTTAGTACTTTTTTTGCATGAGAAAAATACGTTTGGTAATGTGTGTGCTTCACAAGAGTGTTGTAGTAGGGTCTTTATATAGGCCTCTGTTTTTTTTTGTTTGGTTATTTAGTTAGGTAACTGTGGAGGGACTGAATATTTATTTATTTAGTTATTTTTATTTGTTTATTTGTTTTCGTTTCTTGCAGCCACATGATGTTTTCATGAAGAAAAGGAAAGTGGAAATGCATTGAACGGAGAAAAGGGAAGCATGAATTTTCTTGCCGCCGTTTCTGGTCGCTTTCATGTTGGAAATTCATTTGGATACGTCAAAAACTAATTAATAAAATGTTACATTTTTATTGGTATTTTTACATGTTTCTATTATGAGCAAAGTTCCAAATCTTCCATAGTTATAGGACCATCCTCAATTCAACTTAGGATATATAATAATACTCGTATGAACAAGATGTCGTTTCTTTCTCTTTTTAATTTTTGTTATGAGGCTATTTGATATTGTTGTGTTATTTTAAAAAAATAAAAAAAACCGTCGGTGCAAATTTAGATATTTCGAAAAAAAAAATCATAAACAATGAAAAAAAATTAAAACTCTAATTGAAGTTACATTATAAGCTACTGCTTAAAAAAAGATTTTTAGAGCAAATTATGAAAATATTAAGTTAAACTTAGATTTTTTTTTAACATTTTGATTGCAAATTATTGTACAATTTAAAAACAGATTTGAGACATTACTACACTGTCCATACTAGCGTTACTTTCTGAAATTAACAAATCAAACTAGCACAATAACAGTTAGTTACTCGTGTAAAAGCTTAATTAGTTTCAATTAAAATTAACATTATTCTTTTTATTTTATTTTAAAGTTAATACTAGTATCAAATTGTTTGACTAGTCCTAGCTAGCTAGCTAGAGAGAGGGATATATACAGAGGGTTTTGTGGCATGTCTAACGGCCTTTGAATTATAAAAGCTACTATTAATCTCTCCACATGATTTAAGATCCCACCAAAAGAGAAGGGCAAAAAAATAGAGAATATATATCTCTGTTGAAGCTAAGCTCGACCCACAATGCTTTTGTTTGATGTTGAAACACACCAAATGGTGACACTTTCTTCCACCTCACGAAAGAGATCAATCAATATTTTTGTGATTTTAATTGCATTACAACTTTCTAAGCCATAGATTTTAGAGCAAATTACAAAAATTCAGCTTCTCATCTCCAGTAACATGTGCCTAATCTTATCCAACAAGCAAAGACGGTGACTTATTTTTCAAGAACCTTTTACATTTTCAACGCTTACATATATATATTATATATAGCATTCCAAAGTTAAAAACTTTGAATGTGTCACGTAATGAAATTCTCCAAACTTTACATATATATATATATTGTAATTATATCTTATATAGTCTGATTGTTAGGTTGTTCCCATACTTTCAAATAATATTACAAATATACCTTTCAGAGTTCACATTCAAAAGTTCTGCCTCATTTGCGGACGCAAGTGAAACAAGTTAAAATATGCTATAGTAAACTTAGTTTCAAATGCTTAAGAAAAAGATTTGGATTAGGTTTCATGCAAGAAAATCGTGTCAAGGAATAATATTGGAGCCCCATATTTTCATACTACATAAGAACTGATCATTTGGGATTAGAATTGACCTGATTCAATGATTTAAAAGTTAGGTTACAGTCATGGCACCAATCTTTGGACACACAAAATGGGTTCTTGACAAACACTAGAAATGGACGGACTTCTATTTATGATATGGACTAAAAATATGTTTGATATTTTGATCACTTGAATTGACTTATATAAGTCCCAAGTTCTCTACGACCGTAGGTTAGTCACTCATTATTCTGGTAAAAAGGCAAATTTCAAATAGTAGTAGTGAGTGTTTCACAAGTCATAAGCCAAACATTGCCTTCCACGCGTTTTTTTCTTTCTGGAAAAATACCACAAAATTGTTAAATCACGTTTACTTGAGTAAACACAAATGATCAATGAAGAGACATCATATCGTGAGAGTGAAGTATAAATCGAACAATAATAATAAATAAAGCCAATAGATTTGACTAAGCTGAACTCCACCTATAAAGGGTCTGAGTTCTGTTTGCTCAAGAACCGACAAAACAACTAATTGTACTTTCTTAATTCTACTCACGAATCTTTTCGAGAATCTTAAGACTTTGATCTAAAACCTAAGAGCCTTCTAAACTTGAAAAATATCTTCTCAAATTCAGAGTTAAAATTCTGTCCTGAGTCCAAAAGTTCTCAATTGTCACGGTAATTTATGGCTAGAGATTAAAATTTTGGTAAAATGCAAACATTTTAAGTACCATTGCTTCAAGCAATGTACTCCTTTAATTACTACTAAATATAAAAATTATAAATGCTATACAAAAAAAAATACATAAATTAATAACATGTCAAAATCGATCTTTAAATTTCCATCTTGGAACCACGTCCATGTGTCACGCTCTCGTTAAATTGCGTCATATCATGACTCGTGAGTTTTTTTTTCTTAAAGGTCGTTAATTTCCCATTCCTCAAATTCTAACCCACGGAAATTCCACTTCAACTATAATAAGCCTTGCTGATGGGGCCACTTGTCCCTCTCTGCGCCGAACCTAGCTCAACTGAGTTGAATTACATCAATGCTTCATGCTTGTTATAAAGTAAATAATTATATTCATAATTATTAGATCGTTGGTTATTTCTTTCGTTTGGTATCGGAGTGTCATTTTGCCTCTGTCCTGCGTGTTGTTGATATGTTTTTTGTTTTCGGAAAATTTTGATTTTTCAAGTTTGTATTTTTACATTATTGATGTAAAATGATGTTAGAAAACGTTGAGATTTAGTATTTCTAAGTTTTTTTCATGCCTTGAAAAGCGTCAATTTTGGTGTGAAAATGGAGGAGAAGAGGTCCATTTGGGTTTAAAACGGGTCGTTCGGACCGGGCTAGAGGTTGAAGACGACCAGAAAAGCAACATGTCACTTATGCCATATAAAAAAAAAAAAACAACACGTCGTATGTAAGCATATTTTAGTAGATGCTGCTTTTAAAAGACATATCGTTTCTGCAAATTTTGTCGTTTCTGCAGCAGATGTCATTTTTGCAGATTTTGTCGTTTTTGGCAGATTATGTCATTTTGCTGTAATATTTGGAAACAAATGTCGTTTTCTACATAATTTTGCCAACTATATAGTTTTGTTGCAAAATTTTATAACTTTAAGTTTAATAAATTGTTTAGACGAAAATAAATATAATAAAAAAAATTAAGGAGACAATGTCCCGAGATTTATAAAATTCACCAAGATCACAATTACACGAAGTTAATCCGTGCTATTTGTTCTCTCTACATATTGTTAAATCAGATCATTTATTACTTTTCAACAACTAAATAAGGCTTTGTTTTTATTGGGAAAAAAAAAATACAATATGATCCAGGGACAGGGTTATGATGCAGAAGCAATTACACCAGCTCATTAATTGCAGCTTCCTTTTGCGGTGTCTTTGAAGACTGAAATTTAGCAATTCGAGAGGCTGATTCAAACAATTTTAGAAGGGCAATATAAGGCTTTATCGTTTTCACTGTTTTTTCAACTTATAATAATAATCAACAAAATCAAAGTCCAAATCTTTGGTGGTTGATTTTCTCCTCAACTTTCATTTGCTTTGTTATGTCAACGTAGTTATTTTTTTGCATTATTATTCTTATTATTGTTTTAACTAATAGCTAACTTGATTACTGGGAAAAAAAAAAAATCAATGACATCGTATGCTCGGCGCTTAAATATTAATTTTGTCCTGATATTGATGACTAAACCGTTTTTGTCCTTTAGCATAGTTCTTTAATTATGAAGTGTCTTTGTTGGGCTGTTGGCCATGAGTTATTTGAAATCAAGAGAATACAACCAAAATAATTACTATAAGATTTTTTTTTTTTTTTTTTTTAAGAGACGACTCAATAATAATGATATTAAAGATATAAGACACAATGCAAATGCAGCTTACTTGGATGCAAAAAACAATTTAATCCCGACCCAACACTGATATTAGTAATAAATTCAAATGAAACGCTCGGAAGATTGTTGATATCATTTTAAACCCTATTTTTTATACTTGATAAAATCCTGAAACAAGCACTACCATAACTAATCAAAATCGTAATAACATCATAAATAATAGGAAAACAACACTTAACAAAAATGTCAACCATTGTTTATAACTTTAATACATATTCTATCTTGCCTTATCTTGTGTTTTATTTTAGCAAGTTTTGTGTTATTTTGGTGTGTGTGTATATATATGTGTGTGTGTTGTATCTTTTTATATTTTCCAGGTGTGAGTGTCTTTTTCTTTGGACCTATAACAAAAGAACCTTCGTTTAAAAACAACTAAGTTAAGAATTTTTTTTTTCCCGACGTATTATTTGATGAAAAACAAAAGTGACTTAAAACCGAGGCATAACGAGGGAAAAAAAATACGGTTTTTAAATAAATAGCCATATTTTTATATATGTTTTTAATAATTAGCCTATGTTTGTTTTTATTAGCAAAATAGGCATACATTCGTATCTAGATTTTTTGGACTACAGCACTAATTTTTTGAATTCTGTTTTTATTGTTTGGTGTAGACAATATTGTCTAAAATTTTGTGTCTCTAGTCATGAAATTTGTGACTTCTTTGATTGTATATTTTTTTGCTATTTATAAGATATTTTTTATTTAGTAATAAGTTTTATGAAATTAGTTATATAGGCAATCATTTATTTGTGAGTTGGTTATTTTGTTAATGAATGATTAAATTTTTTATTATATTTATTCAAATTTTCTGAAATTTTGTGACTATAGTCAAATTTTATGACTGTGTATTTTATTTATTTAGTTACAAATTTTATTTCTTTAGTCATAGATTTTTAGATGTTGACCTGATGATTATTTTGCTAATATTTCAAAACGTGGGCTATATTTTTAAAATATAAATTGCAAAATGCTAAATTTTTAATTGACAAAATATATATATATATATATATATAAAGTGCCGGAGAATATAACAAAAAATTGATAAAGTGCCGGCGAGTCATGCGTGACGCTGATGATCAGGCAAAAGCAAGAGACTTCATGGGCGAAAATCATAACCGATAAAATTTTCATTAAGAAACTATATATATATATATATATATAGAGAGAGTAATTTGCACTGGTTAATAATGCTAAATTTTGAGTCTTTTACGTCTTCACCGGTTAATAATTTCATTTGAAAGATCTGAAATATGGATATATATATATATATATATATATGTTGGGAAAAAGCTAATAAATTCTCGTCTTAGAGAAACCACAGCGGAATAAACAAAAATCTTTTTCTCTCTTTGTGTAATCAAATAGGCAACGCAAACCAAGCAATTAAATCGGCGAAAATAATTAACGCAATTAACGAAAAATATGACGCCAAATTTTAGCGTGGAAAACTCTCAAAATAGAGAGTAAAAAATCACGGGACTCGTAAGCCACTTAAATCTCCACTAATCAAATAATAGGTACACCAAGTTCTTCTCTAGAAAATAACTAGAGGTATCAACAATAATCATCAAACACAAAGTTGGTAAATCTCACCAAAATAAGTGATCAAAGAGAGGACTCTACGATTCGAACCACTAACTTCGGCACCCGAACCGCCACCAATGAGATACCAAAATCTCGCGAAGATTAGACGAAGATTAACTGGCAATCTTGTGTTCTTCAATGTAAAAAATACCATAAAACACCCTAATTTCTTTCCCCAAAATCTTCTCTTTTTCTCCCTCATTGTCTCGGTCTTCGTGCGGCACCCAAGTCTTCACACGGCAATTTTTTGCGATTTCACTCTCACACACAAAATCGCACAACACTCTGCGCACACCAAAACCAAAACAACCAGTTTTGGTAATATATATGCACATGGGCAGGCACGGATCCAGGATTTGATCTCAGTAGGGGCACAATTATAAACAAAGCTTAATTATTACATAATAAAAAAACACTTCATATCTATAGAAAGATCTACTAAATTAATGTCAGTGTAATTTTTTTTAGTATCATCATCACATTTTTCTTGAAAAAAATAGTGACTACAACTTTCTTTTAAGTAAAATACTTATCCATATATATAACTGTTTAAATTTAATAAATACATTAAAATAATATACGAAATTAAAAATAAATAATATATACTCAAATAAAAACCACAAATAATACAAAAAAGGAAAATTTTAATCACACACCCGAACTGTTTTTGATCGCAATGAAAATTTTATTAAATGTTAGACTTACACGGTTTTTATTTCATGTACATTACTTTTTAAATTTAATTAATATTAAACATATCTAGGCAGAGAAACAATTATAAGCAATATAATATATATAAATATAGTACAAATTCTCTTGAGTTGGGCAAATTCAATACAGGTACAAATTCTTTTGACTTGGGCAAATTCAATTATAAGCAATATTAATATATACATATATATATATATATATATATATATATATATATATATTAAGGAGGCTGGAGGCTGGAGGCTGAGTGAATTTCCTTCGTCTTGGAGGCTGGAGGAGAGGCTTCCCAATTTTCAATTAAGGAAAATAAAGTAGGAAAGATAAATTTATGGGCCTTTTAAGCCTTGAAAAAAGGCCTTTTTAGATTAGATGGCCATATTAATATATATCTATCCTATACTACTAAGGGGGGATCCGTTTCTCCCCCCTTAGCTAAAAGAAACGTGAAGGAGAGGGCGACACGTGGCGTTCTCTATGGACGACACGTGGCGCCCTAAAAAATTTTTGCGCTTTTTTAGGGGTTAGAGTGAATTTTTTTTTACAAAATTGGACTGTTTCGTAATTTTCTAAAACTTTAGGGACTAAAATGTAAATAAAAAGGATGAAAATGTTAAGTACAGGGACTTCGAAGCAAAAAAATTCCCTGACACGGGCCCGCGTGCGTGGGGCCCGCGTGTCAGGCGCGGCTCCCTCACGCCTCACTCTCCCTTTTTGGCGCGTGTACAACACGCGCCAGCCACTTTTTTTTTTTTTTTTTTTCGTTTTTTTTTTTTTCGTTTTCTTTTTTTTTTCTTTGTTTCTTACGCGCGCGGAGCGCGTGGCTACAACTAGTATATATAAAAGAATACACGTGAATTAAGTTCGGCTTGGTGAAGGCACTCAATTAGTGGGGGCACAAAAAAAAACACTCAATCAGTGGGGGCACAAAAAAAAAATCTGTGGGGGCACATTAACAAATATTAAAAATTTTAAAGGCTAAAATGCACAATTTTTTTTTGGCAATGGGGGCCTGTGCCCCCTATGGGCCTATGCTGCATCCGTCCTTGCACATGGGCTTATTTTCCCTAAACCCAACATATTCCACGTGAAAGGCTTCTTAGCCTTTTTTTTTCTCTTTTTTTTTTTCTTTTATTTCACTTAAGCCTTGCCTAAGTGTCACACACGTGCTTCCCTTGCCACGTGGGAGGAACTAGCACAACAATATATAACCGCTAAACCGCATAAGTGCATGTGCACAGTTTCAGGCTTCTGACTCCGAAGTTCCTTCACCACAAAATACTAAAAAAAAAAAAAAAGATAATAAGTAGAGAATCTCAATGGAGGCGAGTGGTGGCGTTGATCAATCTACCGCCCGCGGAGATGGCCCACCAATTATCCACGCCCTTCTGGTGTCGTACCCTGGGCAAGGGCCACGTCAACCCTTTGCTCCGCCTCGGCAAGCGCTTGGCCGCCGAGGGCCTCCTCGTCACGCTCTCCACCACCAAGGCCTTCGGCGCCCTCATCCGCGCCGCTAACGCCATCCCCGAGGGCCGAGCCGAGCCCGTCGGCCGCGGCTCCATCAGGTTCGACTTCTTCGACGACGGCCTGCCCCATGACGACCCGCGCCGAGCAGACTTCGCCTTCTACATCTCCCAGCTCGAGCGCGCCGGGAGGCCCTCGGTCGCCGCTCTGATCGCCGCGCAAAGCGTCCCCGTTACGTGCGTGGTTAACAACCCCTTCGTCCCGTGGGCGTGCGACGTCGCCGAGGACCTCGGCCTCCCCTGCGCGACGCTGTGGGTCCAGTCCTGCGCGGTCTTCGCCTCCTACTACCATTACTTCCACAAGACGGTGCCGTTTCCGTCGGAGGCCGAGCCGGAGGTCGATGTCAAGCTGCCGGGCTTGCCGGTTCTCAAGCATGACGAGGTTCCGAGCTTCTTGTATCCGGGGCATCGGTACAGGGCCTTCGGGGAGTTGATACTGGGGCAGTTCAAGAACCTGTCCAAGTCGTTCTGCGTGTTGGCGGACACTTTCCAGGAGCTCGAGAGCGACGCCGTCGGGGAGATTTCGAGGCTCTGCCATGTCAGGCCCATCGGGCCGTTGTTCCTGGGTCCCAAACCTGCCGGCGGCGACGTGAGCGGAGACCTCATGCAGCCCACCGGCGACTGCGTGGCGTGGCTCGACGGGAAAGCGGCGGCGTCGGTGGTGTACATCTCGTTCGGGACGATCGTTTATCTGAAGCAGGAGCAGGTGGAGGAGATCGCGCACGCCCTTTTGCGGTCCGGAGTGTCGTTTCTGTGGGTGGTCATGCCGCCGCCGAAGGAGACGGGGCTGGAGCGGCACGCGTTGCCGGAGGGGTTCGTGGAGGAGGCCAGGGAGAGGGGGAAGGTGGTGGAGTGGAGCCCGCAGGAGGAGGTGCTGGCCCACCCCGCGGTGGGCTGCTTTGTGACGCACTGCGGGTGGAACTCGTCGGTGGAGGCGCTGGCCTCGGGCGTGACCGTGGTGGCGCTGCCGCAGTGGGGGGACCAGGTGACCAATGCGAAGTTCCTGGTGGATGTTTTCGGGGTCGGGGTGAGGATGGGCCACGGCGAGTTGGAGGAGGGGGTGGTGGGGAGGGAGGAGGTGGAGAGGCGTGTGAGGGAGGCGATGGAGGGGGAGAAGGCGGCGGAGATGAGGAGGAACGCCGCGAGGTGGAAGAAGGCCGCCGCGGAGGCCGTGGCCGAGGGAGGGTCGTCGGACCGGAACTTGGCGGAGTTTGTTGGTGAGATCAGGAAGAGATCGCGTGGGATCCTGATGGCTTGATTGAGTTTGGAAATGTTTGAATTTAGATCTTTTTCTCTTTTTTCTATCTCATTCTCTATCTTTTTAATAAATTACTGTGATTAATACTTTGTATTGCTAAAAAAATATTTTAACGAGTCGTTAAGATATCATTGTGTTCTCTATCCTTTTAATAAATTAATGTGATTAATACTTTGTATTTCTAAAAAAATATTTTAATGAGTGTTAAGATATCATTGTGAGGGATAGAGAAAATGATTGAGAAGGTAATAGACGATTTGGGCTTCAAATGTTTGCTGTCTTCGAGATATTTGACATTTGTTGCAATAAATGCTTAACCGCTGCTCTTCTTTAATGCATTAGGGGGACCATGAAGCAATAATATATTCAGAATGTCACTATTGCCTATTGTTGTACTGTTTTTAATTCGAGGCTGAGAAAGCATATGCATTTGACTTTAAAGAACATGTAGTAGTTTTCGATATGGCTGAGAAAGCATATGCATTTCACTTTGAAGAACAAGTAGTGACGCGCCTCATGGATTTGGGTCGTTCGTGGGTCTGGGTCTCACGGTGGCACTGTGGAGGGATTTGACATTTGTTGTCTTCGAGATATTTGACATTTGTTGCAATAAATGCTTAACCGCTGCTCTTCTTTAATGCATTAGGGGGACCATGAAGCAATAATATATTCAGAATGTCACTATTGCCTATTGTTGTACTGTTTTTAATTCGAGGCTGAGAAAATATGCATTTGACTTTAAAGAACATGTAGTAGTTTCGATGTGGCTGAGAAAGCATATGCATTTCACTTTGAAGAACAAGTAGTGACGCGCCTCATGGATTTGGGTCGTTCGTGGGTCTGGGTCTCACGGTGGGCCCTACACCTACGGACGGCACAGATTAAGTCACGTCACACTAAAGCACAGTCCTTTGAAGGATTGAGGTGTGGACTGTGGAGGGAAAGGATGGTAGATTGAGAACTTCTGTATAAGGTTCGAAATGGTGAATTGAGGTAGAGTAGAACAATGCCTCCGAACACTTCGTTGTCCGTCGGTTGGCGGGCATATGAAACTGTTTGAGATCAAGGAGCGTCGTGAAACCCGCGAGTCCAAAGATTATTGTTGTAAGTAGCTGCTATGCTGTTTTCTTGCTCCATTAAGATTGCTTGTTTAGTAGGAAAATAATTGTGGTAGAAAGAAAAATTTAAAGGGAATGATATTCGGTCCACCTTTTTTTTTTTTATGAGAAAATTTGATCACATTTCACATTTATTTTTTTGACAAACCACATTTCATATTTAAGTTTGCAACTTATGCCACTATTGCATGCCATATCATTTTTTTCGTCATCAAATTATTACGTTGCCTGCCCTTCTCTTTGTTAAAAAAAAATGATAATTCAGTCAATTTGCTTTTAAAAGGTGGCATGGACGGTAACTTTTTTTTAAGTGATATTTATCAAAACAATGTGGGCAGAAATGACATTCTTCAAAATTTTCCTTTTTTAATCCCTCACGTGTGGAAGAAGAAAAATTACCATACACCATTTTTGCATCAAATCCCAACTTTATCCTTATAAATATTAAAAAGTAACCATTAAATAGTAAGTTTATATTAAAAAAAAGTAACCATTATTTACGCACTTTTGTGGTGCATAATATATAAATAGCTATCAAATTCTACTAAAATTATAACACAATACCTAACATGTTTATGAGAACAACTAAATAATTCATAACACGATTACTTTGAGAAACCATCACATTTACAAGCACATGCACATTGATAAAATGAGATGTCCAGCATTCAGAAAAAGTATTTAAGCAACAAAAATATAGTGTCCGAATTTCACTCTGTGACTTGACAACTTAACTACACTAGTGGTATTACTATGGATTGTAGATTTTGGCCCGTGCAGCCACCGATGATGATCAAAAGTATTTCTCAATCTGATATCAAGCTTCAATGTAAATCTGAAACAGATTATAATGACATATACATACGCATGGTTATGAATGCTAACTGTATATCGCTGGGCTAATGAGACTTCCCATACAGAGCTCCACAGTATTTTTCCCTTTAAAACCTACGTATAAACATTCACGTGAAAATGATACAGTAACTAGTCGCTATATACACGTTTGGAATTTCGACGATCATGAACGGTGCAGTACTAATTACAATTTTCCTTCAGACACTCAGTCCTATTGTTCCATCACTCTAAACTGCTAGATTTTCCTCTTGACCTGAAGAAGCTGATCATATGGTTATAAAGATCTTCCTTCGCATTTACGCTAATGATGAAGTCTACGTGACCATAATTCTCAAGGTAAAGCAAATCTGGGGTAGACTTCAATTCCTTGAGGGTGTGTTTCACATCCGTCACATCTGATAATGCATCGTTGCCACCGTAGGCCATCCATATTGGCAATGACTTGGGTATGTTGCCAAGATCAAATTCAGGGGGTTTCACTTGACCATATTGCACCAGGTTTTTGAATAATCCATAGTCATACATGGAAAAACTACCCTTACGAATCACTGCCAAACAAAGAAGAACCAGTTATAAGTAAAGGAAGAATGTAATAAGGGTTATTTTAGGCTTTTTTTTTTTTTTTTTTCGCGCAAGACAACTTAGAAAGAACTAAGAGATATGGACCATACTTTGGAAAAGATGGTGCAAGTTCTTTGCAGATGACGGGTGTGGTTCATAACCAAGGTAAAAGTCAACCCGTGAGTCATTAAAGCAACAATTCATCCCTGCAAAGTAACCAGGAACAAATTCATTTGAAATTTACAATGGTATATGAAGTTAAAGAGAGAGTGAAAAAACATTGTAGCAATCCCAAATTTGGATTCAAGAGAGGAAGAGACTAACCCGTTATAGAAGTTAGCAAGTCACTGCAATCTAAATGGCCGTCGCATATTGAATCCAAAAGGTTAACGCCCCAATCACTGATCATATTTATAAAAAAAAAAAAGCCCATAAAATTGATAGGTACATACCCGTTGTACTAGAGAGTAAAAGAAAGGAAAATATAAGCCTGAAGAAACCTTCTAAAGTTAAGTTGATGAAAGCCCATGGCAAGAATCATCTGTTAAATGTTTGCAAAAAAAAAAAAACAGAATCATCTGTTAAATATAACATAGAAAGGGTGGTCATTTATATCACCACAAGACTCATGAATCAAAGCAATAAAACTAGAAAAAAAATTACCTGATCAAGGTGCATATTAACCATTCGAAGTACAAACTTGGAGGTTATATGGTCCAAGTATGATATTGGACTAAGAAGACCAGCAGCTTCAACCATTTCTGCTATATCCGGCTGAGTGAGAGCAGCCAGAGACATTATCGTTCCCTGGAAAGAACAAAAGAACTGGAGAAACACAAAATCTAGTGGCAAAACAGCAGGTAAAGTTCTAAGAAAACACAAGGTCACACACCTGTGAATGTCCAACAACATAAACTTTGGAGTTTGTTGCTGAATTTATATGGCGGATCATGGCTGCAAGATCATATAGAGCCAATTCTTGCCAACTCCAATCCCAAAAATCCTGCACTACTAGGATACAGCATTAGAATTCATAAAATAAAAACCAGAATATTAAAATATGGTGTATATATGAAACCTCATATAGGCTATGCAACTTTTATAAGAGCAATCAATGTAACAAGCATATGTTTCTTACATAATAATTAACAGAACTTACAGCCCATGTATGAGTGTGTTAGCAAAATTCAGTTCAGTTTTTTATTTTTGCTCCCCGTGATTCATCATTTTTCAATAAATTTATAAATTTCTGTATGGTTTACTCCTCGAATCCCCATCCTTTGCTCTCTTATTTTTATCACGGATCAGTCCATACAGAGCAATGTGGAAGAGTGGTGAACTCACTCAAGCCAATTATTTATATCCAGACTATACAAAGAAGCAATCTGGAGATGCAATATTTCATGCTCCATGAAGCACAACCAATCACTCTCCCAATTGCCTAGATGAGAGAAACAACGAACTGATTTCATGGATGTCAAAGAGCAAATGGTAATACACAAGGCATAAATACACAAGGCATACCTTATCTTTTATGGATAAAGACACGTGCCCATGACTCCAACGTGTTCCACGCACATTTCCTACCCAAACATCAAAACCCTGATCTGCAAGTATGAAGCCAAGCGATTCTTCCGGAGAATTCAAAAACCACGCATCACCTGCCTGTTTGTAAGAAAGAAACCAGTGTCACAAAATTTTACTGATCTCAAGATCAATCTTTCCAACATGTATTATATAGAATTATACTATAGCATGATAAATGACTTCAACAGTTATTCTTCTTGTTCAGCTTAAATAACCAAATTACAATAATCTATAAACCCTTTTTTTTTTTCCTTTCTTTTCTTGCCTTATGCAGGGCACAAATGCCCAACAGCTTGTGTCGTTTTCTTTTTTCATGTAAGTCTTGTTTTCGCAAACAATAGAGAAAACGCAGGCAAGTTAACTGTGGGAAAGTTCACCATAAAGAGTCCATGCTGTAGCAAAACCGGAGGACGCTGATTTTGCCTTAAATTCCCGGTGGAAGACCACACTCGTTGTAGACCCAATATATAGCCATCGTCCGTTTGAATCTAAACAATGCACAAGAAACAACAATTCAGCACCAAGAAACACTACGAAACCCAATTGCAAGGAAAAAAAGAATTGACTTTACATAACAGGAAAGACAAATGAAAGTTAAAATAGAGGGAAATTAAAATTTTTGCAACATGAAAACAATAGTCCCGTAAGTTAAATGAAAATTATAATGGAACGTGTTTGATGTCTCTGTCACACTGACGCTGAGAATTTGGCAAATCCCATGTCAGTCCAAAAAGAGAGTGGCTTTGTCAAGTTCAATGAAGAGCTTAAAAAAAGAAAACAAGGCAAAATGAAAGTATAGGAATTAAAATTATGAATAAGATAAAAAAATTCAAGGACTATATACGCATTTAAACCCAACAATATATATATATATATATATATAAACAAAATTTCCTTTTATTTTTAAGAAGAAACTATTACACTGTCTAATTTGTACCCAAACTAACCAAAAACCACCGGTGAACGGGTCCAGAAAAATCGTATCTTATCACTATGAACTCTAATAAAAGCCAAAACTTGAACAACCAAACAGCAGCGAAAGAGGGCGAGAGAGGAGAGAGAAACCGTGTGCTCGGAGCAAGGATAGCCAGCCGGGAGAACGAGCTCCTCGCAGAGAGAGACGTCCGGCGAGCGGCGAACGAAGCCGAAATCTCCATCTCCGGCGAACTCGACGGCGGCGATTCGGGCGGCGAAGAGCGAGAGAAGCAAGGGCACGATCACCATCGAACCGAATTAGCAATTCGATCGGAATCGGAATCGGAATCGGAATTGGGGATTTTTGTGTTCGTTGTGGTTGTGGATAACGCGCTGTTGGTGTGAGTGATGACTAGTCGCCAACTAGAGTCAATCACTGGAAGACAGCGTCGTTATCTCGTGGACTAACGTTTACGTAAATAGTTTTTATTTCGCTTGCTTGATTGTTTGTTTGTTTGTTGATTGTTCGGTTTTTGGAGTGTTACGTCTGAAAGTAACGAGGATTGATTGTCGCATGACATTATTTCAATTTCGTGCAAGAGTTGATCGGCATAATATACTGTTTCGACTTTCGAGACGTATTTACTCTCTCGCTGTATGGATTTTGTTATTTGTTATTATTTTAGACTTTTAGTAATATTGTGTTTATTATTAGAGAGGATAAAATTGGAATGATTTAGTACTATAATATCAAAATTAAGGAAATAATTATTAATATTTTAATAGACATAAATATGTATGATAATTATTTAAAAGACTCGTCTAAATTAAATTTAAAAATTTTGATTTTTTTAATTTAAAAAAATAAACTAAATACTATCATCTAAAATTTCTATCAATAATGATAAAATAAAAAATAAAAAGCTAATTTTTAAAATTTTTAAACTATGACTAATTTCAAATCAAATAAAAAATCTCAAAAAATTCGACTTATTCAACTTAAAAAGTTAACCAAATCTATCATTACTAAAATTTTCATCAACTATAATAAAATAAAAAATAAAATGGCTAATTTCTTAAATTTCTAAAACTATGATTAATCCCTAAAAGATTAGTTTATAGTTTAGCTAAATCCTTAAAAATCTCTTATTATTATTATTATTATTCGCCAAGTTTTTCAATCATGTGTTAACATTTTAAATTATCTGTCGTCTTTGGGTTCTGGTCGTTTTTCGACAAGCCTGTCGGTTCCCGTTTCAATGTCATTCTCACATTTCATATCGCATCACAGTATGCTGTCGTTTTTCCTGATTATTGTCGTTTTCTTCCATTTCGATGTCGTTTTCATTTAGCTGTCATTTTTAGATTCGTGTCGTTTTTACAAAACCTGTCGTTTCTATTTCAATGTCATTCTCAACTTACATGGCGTTTCACGGTCAGCTGTCGTTTTTTGGACTATTGTCGTTTTCTTCGATTTCACTGTCGTTTTTTCTAAATAAAATGTCATTTTAAATGAATATTACTAGCCCACATGAAAAACATGCTCGCTAGCGTTGCATTCACCTCTGTCTATGTTGAGTTTTATTCTTTTGGTATTTAGTCACTTTTTAGTAAATTTTTTTCATGAATATTATTTTTTTCTTTATACATTAGTAATCTATATTCCGTTTGTGTTATACATTTAATTCGTACTCATATTTTTACACTATAAATATAATCTAGAATTAAAACACACTACTTTGAACATAAATTATGAAGTGATACTTATAATGATTATTTTTTTTTTTGCAATTCCTCCTTTTCTGGTTCATATTTCGAAGAAATTGCCAACATTTTTAAAAATGAAGTAATTAGTCATTAGTCCATAAATATAAAATTACAACATTACATAAGCATCAATATAGTTAAAGAAATGACTATTTATTAATGACAATCTTAATTATATTATTAAAATACGATAAAAAATGGTTACTTGCTTAATTTTTTTTTAAAGCAGCTCAAAATGTTCTTACAAACTAATTAGTAAAATTTTTTAAAATATACTTCATATCTAAATCCCATATATTAAGAGATCTTATCATACTTTTCAAATACTCCTGTTTCAGGTTAGTTTTAATAATTATTCCATAATGCATAAAGAATCCAGTTGCATCCAATGCCTTCTGCAGCCCTACAGTTAGTGCTGCTCAAAATCATCGGAAAAATTGATTGTCGCACGACATATTTCGTGTTAGAATTGATTGCCAAAGTATATTATTTTGACATATTTACTCCCTAGCGGAACATATTTCATTATTTATTATTGGGAGTTGGATGATCAAATTTAATTTGTTATACTTCTTTTAAAAATTAAAAAATAAATTTAACCATCCAAAATTCTTTACATAAGCAGACCATGTAACATTTATATTTTTGTATTTTTCAAACTTTATTTTTGCTATTTTGTTATCACAATTTCATTTTTCTATTATCAGGCGCAGTTGGATTCCGCAGTAGTTTGAAAAAACCTGTCGTTTCCATGCCCCTTTTTTTTTTTATGAGATTTTTATTTTTATTATTATTTTTTTTATGAGAATCGTTTTCATGCTTTGATGCAGAACAGAATCCAGTTCCATCCGAGTCTTCCACAGCCCCAAAAACAAGCAGAAGAATAATATCTGGACCAGGTTCATTGTACCAATCTCCTAGGATTCTTTCCCCACCAAAGTCCTCCCGGCTCTCGCTGTTCAAAAATCAAAAGAAAAATAAAAAAATAAAAAACAAAAAAAGAGGGTTCACAAGGCCACGCATTTTTCCGATTCCTCAAAGTCATATACCAACACAAACACAAACACTCACTTGTCTTCCTCGTACTTTGCCTTTCAAGCTCTCTGGGTTTTTAATCGCCGCCGTCGGAGCGATGGCCTACGCGGAATTCCGGCCGTTGGATGAGAAATCCCTGGTGGAGTACATAAAGGCCATGCCTTCTCTCTCCTCGAAGCTCGGGAACAACCTCGACGACTTGACCATCAAGGAAGTCGGAGATGGTAACCTCAATTTCGTCTACATCGTCATCTCTTCCTCTGGTTCTTTCGTCATCAAGCAGGTAACTCTTTTTTTCCCCCCCCCCTAAATTTCAATTTTTATTAATTTTTCCCTCTTGTAGAGAATAGGGGTTTTGGTAATTTAATGGATTGCGCTTTTAGGCTTTGGCTATGCAAGCTTTTACGGAAGATTGGGGATTGATAATCAATTGCCCTAATGCCTTCTCGTTAGAAATGATTAGTTTTAAGCTAAAGATAATGTTTGAGACACTTAGCCATTATTTCAACGTACTATCGGAGCTGATAAGAGGTTACTCGGAAGTTGGGTTTGTCAAGAGATTTTGTGTTTTTTCTATATGTATTGCGATGGATTATGCTCTTATTTTGTGGTCTTGTCGTGACTTTGAAGGCTCTGCCGTACGTTCGTTGCATGGGGGAGTCGTGGCCGATGACCAAGGATCGAGCGTATTTTGAGGCCTCGGTTTTAAAGAGCACGGTCGTTGGTGCCCTGATCATGCGCCGGAGGTCTATCACTTCGATCGCACCATGTCGTTGATCGGGATGCGGTATTTGGAGCCCCCGCACATAATCTTGCGCAAAGGGTTGATTGCGGGAGTTGAGTACCCGTTGCTGGCGGAGCACATTTCAGAGTACATGGCAAATACTCTGTTCCATACGTCTCTCCTTTATCGTTCCACCACGGAGCACAAAAGTGCTGGTATTGTCTTGAACTTCGACATCCTTATCTTATTTCACTTGAAGTGTTCTGTATGAGTTTTAGTATATCGATTGACCAATAATGTTGTTTGTGTACAATATCTGTTAGGTTGATTAGGATTTGACATATAGACCTGATAATCGTTTTCAGGCATACCTTAATCTCTACTATTCGAAAATGAATTGCTTCTTGGTGATGTATTGCAACCTTTAGTCATCTACTTGAAATGATATTTTCTAAGTATCAATTGGAGTTGTAATATATGATTCTCATTGTATCTATATTGAAACTAAACAACTTTTGTGGCCACAAATTGAGCTCTGAAAGTCCTTCTCAGCAAAGACTCCACTAGGAAATACTGATATGTAGTGTCCTTTTTGCAGTTGCTGAGTTCTGTGGGAACGTGGAGATGTGTCGGCTCACTGAACAGGTTGTTTTCTCAGACCCTTATAAAGTCTCGGAATATAATCGTTGGACCTCCCCTTATCTTGATCACGATGCTGAGGCTGTTCGAAATGATAATGCATTGAAGGTTGAAATTGCCGAGCTAAAGGCCAAGTATGTATTCTTTTAAATCTTCGTAGAAAATTCTGTAGCACATTCATTTTTCTTAATTGCCAAACTAATGGTTCTTCCTTTCCTCTAGGTTCTGCGAGAGAGCCCAAGCCCTAATTCACGGAGATCTTCACACTGGTTCTATTATGGTTACTCAAGAATCAACTCAAGTTATAGATCCAGAGTTCGGATTTTATGGGCCGATGGGTTTTGATGTTGGTGCATTTATGGGAAACCTAATTTTGGCATACTTTTCACAAGATGGACATGCTGACGGAGAAAATGATCGCAAAGTATGTCTCACTATACATCTTGTTCACAAATTTTCTTTTTTAGCCATTAATAGGTCACAGTCTATTTTCTCATTTTTGTTTCTTTGGAGCAATATCATTAACCTGTTATTGTTTTCTCTTCAGTGTATTATCATTACCCACATCGTACTTGATAAACATTCTGAAATCAATTTGTCGAACAGAAATATAAAGAGTGGATTTTAAGGACAATCGAAGACTCTTGGAATCTTTTTCAAAAGAAATTCGTAGCTCTTTGGGACAAGCACAAAGATGGTTCTGGTGAAGCGTATCTTCCCGCAATATACAACACCCCCGAGGTTCAGCGTCTTGCTCAAAAGAAATTTCTAGAAGACTTGTTCCATGACTCACTTGGATTTGGTTCTGCAAAAATGATAAGGTGAGACAGAGAGATTACACATCCCCATTCTCTTTTGCCAACACATTAATGCATTTGACAATTATTCGGTTTCTTCGATTCAAATATTTTCTGCTTCACTGGGATAATCTATAATGTGTTATTTAGGAGAATTGTTGGCGTGGCACACGTTGAGGATCTCGAATCAATTGCTGATGCTACCAAGCGAGCCAGCTGCGAGCGTCGAGCTCTCGAATTGGCGAAGCAGCTTCTCAAAGAAAGGCGAAAGTTTCAGAACATTGGTGAAGTTGTTTTAGCCATTCGGCACATCCAATAATCGGTTTGACGTTTGCGTTGAAACATTGTTGATTGCTGGATTGTAATACGTGCGTGGTTTTTGCTTAATAGTGTGGCCCAAAATTTTGTTTTTGTTTGTATTGAACGATTTTATGGTATTGAATAATGGAACGGGCTTTTTTCCTGCATTATGGGACGAAATTCTACGGATGCAGTAAAAAGAAAAAAAGTGAATACAAGTAAACGACATTTGATGGTAAAAGACAAAAATAACAGAGAGTGTATAATCTATCGATGGTACATTATAAAACATAATATGTATCGACGATTAAAAATCGTATACTATCTAAAACTGATATCGGTGCATAACAAAATGGTTATATGACAAAGACTACTCTTGACCAGCATAATTTCTAACCAAGTTCAGCTCATTTATGAAGCCAATATTCCATAATGACGACAAAAACCAATTTTGTAACTTAGTTTCTAATCGGATCCAAGGGGCATATCATTGATTAATATTAACTATTACGTAATCAAAAATAAAAACAGCTTTCTTATTCATGCTAACTTCACTGAGCTGTATAGTCCTATTATAATACTAGCTTAAAGATCAAAAGCGAATATTTAGCAGCCCAGCTCAATAAACGGACTACATCAATATGTCGATATTAACTCGAACGTTATATTTAGCATTAGAATCATTTTAAATATATGCGTCAGGGAAATTCAAAGCCCTGCCTTACAATTCTAAAACCAATTCCAAATCTAGTATTATTGCATATATTCATTCAGAGTACTGATTTTTCCTTTAACCTAACACATATTATTTTTAATTTATATATTTTTCTTTAGACAAAGAGAAGAACGCGTTCCAATAAAATTGGTCCACGTACGTGTAGTCTAGTTATGCCGGCCACATCTTATTTCTTATATATTACACATATTATTACTTATTTCACATATTAAGAACCAAGCTTAATAAGTAATCCCCGGATCTTAATCATTTTCCATATTTGGCCTTGTACTCACTCCAGAGCTGATTAACCGGCTTGTTGAGAAGCTCGACAAAGAAGTTGTCACTGTAATCGTTCCTCATCTTCTTGTTGAGCTCAGCTACAAAGCCGCTCCTAAGGCCATTGCAATAGTCCAGAAACCTAGCCGTCACGTCGTAGCCTTGGTCCCACCGGTCTCCACGGCCGGGCTGGACCCAGTGGCTGGGCGCGTAGCCAGCTCTCAGCCGCACGAAGTCGGCCATACCCTCGATCAGCCCCCCCGGCGCCCGCCCGCCGCCGTTCCACTGCCAGATGTGGACCATCTCGTGGTAGAGAACCCCCGTGATCTCCCTCCTCACGTCGCCGGAGTAGCCCCCGATGTACCTGGCGCTGACGTGGATCTCGTTGTTCGTCGCGAAGGCCACGCCGTCGATGTCCTCCACGATCATGATGATCCTCGGCGCGTCCTTGCGGTCCTCCGCGCTGTTCTGCTGCAGCGTCCTCCAGATGAAGCGCGTGGCAGAGACTAGGGTTTGCAGGCTGTATTTGGCCCCGATGTCCCGCTCGAACCGGGCTCCGCCGGGGGTGGAGGCCGCGTGGTTGGTGACGCCGAAGACGATTGTCTGGCCTCCAGCAGTGGCGATGGCAGCTAGGGTTAGGGCTAGGGCCAGCAAGGTTAGTGAATAGATATTTTTGTGAACCATCGTGGATATATATTGTTTTGGAGTACCTTGTTAATTTGTGTGTTATTATTCTCTTTCTTTTGGATTTTAGCGATGGTTTAGTGTTGACGCCTTGCTCATGTATATATAGGGTTTAGTCATGTATAAGCGTGGATATTGATTTGTTTTGTTGAAATTTGATGAAATGATGGTGAATGTATGGCGCTTATATTGACAGACACAGATGCTATTGGCATTTTCAAAACCAAAGTCAAGGTGTTTCATTAAAAAATTAAGAACGTGTATATATACCTGAATTCCATATCCGAAACTGCGTATAGTCAAGAATTTATGATTAGATTGTTTGACCGTACTGTTTAAGAGAAAATTGGATTATACATATATCTATCTGCCAAACTAGTGGCCTATATAATGATTATGCTTGATAAGATATCATGAAGCTAAACACATTAAATATACCTTGTTACAATATCTTATCTTTTTATTATTTATCTTTTCAATTTATTATTTTGATGTACAAATACAACTGGTGTAATTCTTTATATCGTGTATATAGAATATATCTCATGAAAAATGGATATATTGGGTTAAAATATAAGTAGAGTTGCACAAATTTGACTTTTATTAACAAAAAGTTATATTTAAATCCTTTTATTATATTAATATGTGGTTTGTATTTCTATCTAAACGGGTCCTATAATCACATCTTATCTTGGAGTACTACATAGTATATCTATGGGATATATATTATCTTTGATATGTTAATGGGCACTAAGCTTTTAATTAATTTGATAACAGGATCCCAATGTCCATACTTGGCCTTGTAATCACTCCAGAGCTAATCAAACCGTCTTGCCGATTAGCTCAGCAAAGAAACTGTCATCGTCACTGTAACTGCCTCTCATCTTCTCGACTTCTCGTTGAGCTCAGCCAAAAACCCGTCGCGAAGATCATTGCATGATAGTCCAAAAACCTCGCCGTGACGTCGTAGCCTTGGTCCCAACTGTCCCAGCCGGCGGGATGGACCCAGTGGCTCGGCGCGTAGCCGGCCTTGAGACGCACGAACTCCGCGATCCCCTCGATCAGCCCGCGGTGTTGGCGATGCTTTAGTCAACAGCGTGTACGGTGGCAACTAGGATTAGGGCTAGCATAGATAGGGAAGACATATATAGAATTGTGTGAGCCATGGAATTGTCTTGTAACTTTTGGAGTAATAATTTTCTGTGATTAATGTGTAAATTATGCCCTTTGTATATGGAGTTTTGCTGTGATGGTTTGGCGTCATTCACGGCTTATATATAGAGAGAAAGTGCAGGGGTTGTAACATCACGTTTCAAAATATAATTTTATTCTTCGAGAGTAAATTATTTAAAACAAATCGATCAATAAGAAAATGCAGACACTATGAAAATGTTATATACGCATTAATTGAATATTGATTTTAGTCTTCAACTCTTCATAATGTAATTAACCTTGTAATGGTCGTGAGTTTGGCGTTGGAGTTATTCATGGACGAAAAAAAAAAAAATATATATATATATATATATATAGATATTGTTAAGAATATTCATGGACGAATATGCTTTTGGGCGAAGTCGAGATGTAGTTTAAGAGAAAATACGTGGACATTCACATGCATGGATTTTCATATATCAAGTTGGACACTTCCATTTGGTACAACCATCTATATATAAACATTTAAATAATTTTCAAATTTAATAATCTGAATATTAAATTTTAAATTGTAATTATTATAAATATTAAATGCTTAAATCTTAACTCTTTAAATCTTCTTTTGAAATTGAAAAAGATTAAGTCATTTAAAAAACCATATTTGAGTGTTAGTACTAAATGGACAATAATAATAAAATTTTTAGATTATTTTGAGTTATCAAATATTTATTTTAATTATAGTTGAAGTTTGAGTATGTTTTTCAGGTCAATAAAAATGTCCTGAATAAATAATTAAATATGAAAAAAAAAAATTTGTGGCTTTGTCCAAAGAATAAGCTGTCTACTTCCATAGAAATCATATGATAAGAAACGGCTCAACAAGCTTATCTATAATCTGAAAAACATTAATTACTTTTCTTTTCTTGGCTCAGATTTGAAACACATTAATTGATCGGTCGCAGATAAGCCATCACAATTCTCCAACCAAGTCCAACTCAATTATTACACATATTTATTGGGAGAGCGAAATTTTATTTAATCCAATGCAATTACTTCTTATCTTATAGATATTACATCTCTCCCCATCTTAAACACCAAGCTTAATTAGTAATCAAGGATCCTAATTATACATTAACTTCCATACTTGGCCTTGTACTCACTCCAGAGCTGATTCACCGGCTTGTTGAGAAGCTCAACAAAGAAGTTGTCACTGTAACCGTTCCTCATCTTCTTGTTGAGCTCAGCCACAAAGCCGCTCCTAAGGCCATTGCAATAGTCCAAAAACCTAGCCGTCACGTCGTAGCCTTGGTCCCACCGGTCTCCGCGGCCGGGCTGGACCCAGTGGCTGGGCGCGTAGCCCGCTCTCAGCCGCACGAAGTCGGCGATGCCCTCGATCAGCCCCCCCGGGGCCCGGCCGGCGCCGTTCCACTGCCAGATGTGGACCATCTCGTGGTA
This sequence comes from Boehmeria nivea var. tenacissima, assembly GCA_018132145.1. Lineage (NCBI taxonomy): Eukaryota > Viridiplantae > Streptophyta > Magnoliopsida > Rosales > Urticaceae > Boehmeria > Boehmeria nivea. The sequence continues at coordinate 15,625,089 of CM030878.1, read as the reverse complement.
GAGAACCCCCGTGATCTCCCTCTTCACGTCGCCGGAGTAGCCCCCGATGTACCTGGCGCTGACGTGGATCTCGTTGTTCGTCGCGAAGGCCACGCCGTCGATGTCCTCCACGATCATGATGATCCTCGACACGTCCTTGCGGTCCGCCGCGCTGTTCTGCTGGAACGCCCTCCAGATGAAGTCGGTGGCGGCGACTAGGGTTTGCAGGCTGTACTCTGCCCCGATGTCGCGCTCGAACCGGGCCCCGCCGGGGGTGGAGGCCGCGTGGTTGGTGACGCCGTAGACGATTGATTGGGCTTCAGTCGCGGTGGCAATGGCGGCTAGGGTTAGGGCTAGCAAGGAGAGGGAAAAGAAATTTTTGTGAGCCATGGTATTTTATGTTTTTGTGTTTTGGTTATAGTAGTTTGGTTGTTGATTAATGGATTATATATATAGTGAGTCATGTAGTGGATATTGATTTCAGGTTGGTCTTCATGTATCAATGAAGTTTGAAATGGTCGCAAAGGTTTGGCGTTGAAGTTTGGACATACATTCATTGGACACATGCTTTTGTTTTTTTTTTCCTAACCAAACTAGTCAAGATGTTTAAGAGAAAAGTAATACAGATACATGAATTTCATATATATATATATATATATATATATATGTGTGTGTGTGTTATCATGAACAAATCCTTTTAGTATTATTTTCTTTACCCGTATTAAAAAAGAAGAATAGATCATATATTAATTCAGCTTAATTAAAAAAATAATAACTGAAAGTTGGGATGTCCAAATTAATTTTTGTTTTTTCCTCCTACCTCTAAAGATTTCAATAAAAAACGTGTAGTTGTAAACATTAATTACTTATCTCCTGGGCTACGCCCTTAGGGCATGTTAATTCAGCTTAATAAGAGATAAACAACTCAATTATTTCTATCGTGAATATACAATTCACTTATTTCCATAGAAGTAGAGATTGCATAATATTGTTGCTTGTCAAGATAAACAAACACACTGTGACGCAAAAAAAAAAACACACACACACAACTCTTACGTGGTTGATATATAATATTGATTTTGATCTAATTCTTTACTTGGACTTTGAAAGTCTCAGCCAGTCTGACAATGTGGACCAGTTCATATTAGAGAATAGAGATCATGATAAAAGCTATAATATTATCATGACAACGTGGTCGTAGTTCAAATGTAATATGTAATTTTATCGTTGTTAAATGAATATATGACAAATAAGAATGATATATGTGAATTATAGAGAAAGAAAAAATAAAACTTTACGTCTTTGAATGTGGATTGAAGGACAAATAGTGAATTTGTCAATAAATGAAAACCAACTCCTCAAAATATGTTTCGTCAATTTATTAATGGAATAGATTAAATAAGATATTTTCATAATACAAGAGAACGGAAATAATAAATTAAAATTAAACGGGCACGACCGCTTATAGAAAGGGCATTTATAAAATTTATCAGGACACAAAAGGTTGTTAAGTCAATTGTTGAAAATAATAATTTTAACGGTTATAATTTATACGTTTTTCTTGTATTAATTATTTTGTTTTTATAAATATTAATATAGGTCACACTAATAGGATTAGTCGTTCCTTATCCATTGCTTCATAAAAAATAATGTCATTTTCATAGAATCGTCAAATTCGACTAAACACCGTACTCTAATATCAAGCATTTAATTTTTCTCTTCGCGTCTATAGCATTACTCTAATATGAGATTTCACAAAGAAATAAACAAAAACTAGAGAGAGTGAGAAAAAAATAAAAATAAAACACAAACACAGAGAGATCCAACAATAAAGTCAAAGCTTGCAAAAGTATTAATTAATTAAAGAAGAAGAATTGAAACAAAGGACTGTGACTATACCATGGACTCTTAAATTATATGTTGCATTGCCGGTCCTTGAACGAGTCAAACGATCGTATAAGCCGTCTCAGGGATTACCTACGTAGACAGGTTATATATATAAAGTCTAATCTTGCTATTATTGGTCAAGAAATCAAAAAACAATTCACAACCCGACGGAAGATTTGGATTCACTATTTATCACTACGTAATTCAATTCTCAAAAGCAACTCAACTTGCCGCGGATCAGTTTATTTCTAAATTTAATTATACCTAATACAACTTCTTAATTATCTGGACTCCTATTAATTCATATCATCTTTTGTATTAAGCTACTTTTGTGATTTGTAATTATTTTCTATTAGCTAAAATTTTAGGAATTTTTAAGGATTTAACCAAAATTTTAGTTATTATTTTAAGGATTATTCATAGTTTCACGAAATTAAAGAATTAGTCATTTTTATATTTGAATTTTGATACACGTGTAACAAATATGAAAATGATTAATTTTTTAATTTCGTAAAATTATACTTAAATTCTTAAAGTATGAGGCTAATTAAAAAGACTAAAAGCCAAATCTTCTCAAATTGCTTATTATTTGGCGCTACAATGCCGTTTTTACTATTTTTGCTGTTTTTCAGATTTTGTCGTTTTCTAATCCCTTAATAAGTTTATAATCTCACTACTTTACTGTCATTTTTTATTTACCTCGTTTTTCAGTTTTATTGTTTTAATTTCTCTGTCGTTCATATTTTCTATCGTTGTCAATTTATAGTCATTTTTCAATTTATTGTCGCTTCTTTATTGAACTGTCGTTATATTTTTCCATCATTTTATATCGTGTGCATATATCACGTCTTTTTCCAACTGATATATGGTCTTTTTTCATCCAAAGGCAAAGCTGCTGTTGTTTCACTTTTTTTCTGACCGTTTTTTGTAATTCAGTTTAATTTGCGTCGTCTTTAATTTGCGTGGTTTTTATTGTTTTCCCGTCGAATTCAATTTGCTTTTGATCAAATTTTTTGTCGTCTCTAATTTTACTGTCGTTTTTCAATTAAATTACGATTTTCATTAAACTGTCGTTTTTTAATCAAATGTTATTTTATGTCGTTCTCCAAATGTTTTTGTCCTTTTATACTTATGTAACGTTATTTTTTTAGATAATTGTTACGAAGCAAGTTCTTTGTATATGGAAGTATATTAAGTTGTTTATCTAATGAAACACTGACATAATCTTATTTTAAAGTGGAAAAAGCGATAAAATAGACTGAAAGAGGATGAAAATTGGATCATGACCATCTTTATGTGATAACCAATCAGGAGCAACTTTTAGGGAACAGTTTTTTCTTTTTTTCATGGAAATTTTTTAAAATACCCCTTTGTAATAATAATGGCATTTATTTATTCACGGTAAGAAATTAGAGTTCTAGGCAAAAGATTATTTTACTCGTTGTTCATTTTTTTTTTCGGAAAGTAATCGACAAATACTGATTTTTATTCTTCTAAGGGAACCTATTAGCTTAACAGCAATATTGAGAGCTGGGCATCTAACTATTCGGCGGAAAAATTACATATATAATAAACTTTTAAAGAATAATTATGAAAGTCATCATATAACAATTACATGTATAAGAATTATGGCTACGCACACACTAATCATAGTTGGGTGAATATGGGCCTGGTGAGGATAGGAATCGAATATATGGATAGCTAGGAATTAGTATCTAATTAGCCGGAGAAATAAAAAATAAATTTAAAAAAAAAAGACCCTTATATAAAACCATCAAAGATTCGCGCCTCACCTATTTTTTATTTTTTGTTTTTTATTTTATTTTTTGCTGAAAAGCCTCACCTAAGTTTTTGATATTAGAATTAGAACTTAGAAGTTTATTTTCCAAAACTAAACAACTGATTATTTTTTTTTCAAGTTTTTGGTACATTTCCATTGTCAAGGTCAGATCTTGAATTTTCACTTGGGCCAATATTTGGGCCAGCCCTAGGCGGGACTAAGCCCAAATAATTAATACGGATCAACATTTCGGGAAGGAAAAATGAAACACTAAAGTCAACATTGTGTTCTGTTCTAAAGCTGAAAATGTATAGTTTGACATATCTTGTTAATCGGCGTTTCGCGTGTGAATGTAAGACGACGATCGTGATTTGATTGCGTAAAGTAAAACGTAATATATTGGTACTAAGGTCAACTTGATACGCCAACTTTATGCATTATTATTATATTGTTATTAAATAGTTAAGCATTTCATTTTCATCAATTGCACAGAGTTACACTAATACTACAAGAATAAGTTCACCCAACAAAATTGACCAGTTTAATTTGCCTCCTGAAAGTTACAAACTTGAATTAATTCACGACATTGAACTTATAATTCATGGCTTCGTGATTCATATTGCGCGCGCACACACACACACACATATATACATATATGCATATATATTACATGCACTCACGGTACACCAACTCACAGCATAATTAATTAACAACCAAAATAAATCAAAGAACATATGATATAGTTCATTTTACAATTATGATTTCACGTATCAAACAGAACAACAATCCTTTACAACAATGAATGACCAACATGTATAGTTGTTTTTAAATTTTCTACACTGTGGTATGAAAAAAAGTCGACAAAACTTTGAGAAACAATAATACTATTTGTTACCTAGCTACCCAAAAAAAAAAAAAAAAAACACCATCTAAAATAAAAAGTAATAAAATCATGGTATACTATAAGAACACTATTGGAGCAACCAAGGATTTTTCTTCTTCTGCGCCGTCAGATTGGCAAGCCTCCATTGTACAATCTACAAGAGACTACTTTCTTAGAGAAAGTGTAAAAATGAACCAAGAGATTGAATTCAGGGAAATTAAGTCTCTCTCCATATATATCCAATGGAATAATATAACTCCATAATATATATATGTGTATATATATATATATATCATGTGTCAGTGACCTCGTCCTCTACGGCTTGGTCCAGAGTAAGCTCGGCTTACGAAGAAATTCTTCACCGCCGTGAAGCTGATCGAGTGCTGATGATCATGAGGATGATCCTTGAGAGGTCTTGATGAGCCCTCAACGTGGGCCGAGAGAGAAACCAATAGAGAGAAGAAGATGAGCAAAGAAATAGCATTGAGAATCTGTATAGTACTGAGAGAACTAGACCTCATTTTCAAATTTGTATATTGATGGAAAAGATAGAGATATCTGTTTTTTTTTTTTTTTCCTTTCCTCTTCTAACTTTCAAGGCTCAAATTAAGAGCTCTTTCTCAATAGAAAACGGGATGATTTTCTGTTAAGGAGAAACAGTCTTAATATATAGAGCCACAGGGTAGGTGATATTGTTATTTATTTATTATTATTTTTTTTATTTTTTATTTTTTGAAGTGAGAAAGGTGATATTGGTTATATTGAGAACATGTTTTGGTACTTCTTTGATTTTGACTTTGCGTTACGGTGGGATTATTCTGTGCACAATATTGGGTGATTGTTATGCCTAGCTTTCAGACGTTTTGAACAAATCTCTCTCTCTCTCTCTCTCTCTCTCTCTCTCTCTCTCTCTCTCTATATATATTGAGGTTTGAAAAATATTAAGGCTCAACATGCTCTTTGACTATTGAAAAGGTAATGTATATCCTCATGTAATAATGGGTCAGAGACAGAGAAAGTCAAATATATATGTCGCCCGAGGAATGTGTATATATTATACTTCGGTGAGATTGTGATGTGTAAATAAGATTAAATATATAATAAGCTTTGGTCTTCCACTTTTCTGGTTTTAAGTCTCTTCACATATATCCGTAATTTGTTTGTCTCAGGCCTAACCTCATTGATTTTTCTTAATCTCCATTTTTCATACACGCATATTTATGTCTTTTATTTAGTTGGACATTGTCCAACAGTTGTTTTGCTTTTGTGACCAAACTCCTATGCCAAAAGTCTTGTTTCCTTACCGCCGACTCACCTACTTCAAACCTCTCTCTCTATATTTTTATATATGTATGTACATATATATATATATATTTGTGTTATATACACACACATATACATATACAAATATATATTCATGTCGCCAGGGGTAGGAATTTCTTATCATGAACTGAAGAATTTGCCTAATTCTTAGGTTGACATAGGAATTAGCTGTTTCTTGAATTGTTTCAAGTCTACAATATGCAATTTTATTATATTGTTTTCTAATGATCACACTCGCTCTCTCTCCCTTTATTTTATTTTTATTTGTTAATGTTGTACAATAATATATTATAGTTGGATTTGATATTGCTACATATCTAGCTCCACTAATTAAAGGGCAACAGTTTTACCAATATAGACATTTAATTAATTCTCCATATTCCATGTATAGTAGGACCATGCTTCACATGTATGGATGGTTAGCAATTTTCATTTTATTCAAAGAAGCATGTTTTACATTAATTGACCGATAGAGAGGCGGTTGAATGCGTTGCTTAACTTCACTATTTAATGCTAGCTAGGGAAAACATAAACCAAGTCAGATTTGATTTTACTATTTCCTCGTCTAAAACATAAAAAACTACGTACACCATGTAAAATTAATTTCTTTATTATTAGAGTCTTAACTAAAATTATTAAAAAAAAATATGGATTAGTATGATTGGAATTACTTTTCTCTCCTATTGGTTTGTTGGCCTTTTTGATAACTATGAACTCATCTATTAAGAAAAGTAATAGCACCTTTTCACTTACCCTCTATGAATGACTTTCAAGATATACATTCGACTACATACATACTCGTGTTAGTATCTTTTTCTTATTATTATTTTCAAAACTTTCCTTTCTCAATCAAAGGACCGGAGTTTGTCCAAAAATGAGATATATATGACCATTAATTAAGGTAACAAATTCGGGTAGAACTATGCTGACTGTTGATTGTTCATGGGAAGATATTATAGCGTACGAGGACTGCGATTAACAGTGTTGTTGTTTTCAAATAAATTGTGTTGAAAGACCCAAAGTCCATGTGTATAGGGTCTAATGTTTTACCATCTAGCTTGAATAGTCTTTGATCAACATATACATGCTTTTAAGGCAGAAAGAAAAAGAGAGAGAACATATCTATACATATTTAACTTCATAACTAGCATGTATTTAAACCAACCCTTTACTTAGAAGTTTAAGCAAGTTATATTATTTCACCCTCCCTGTCTCCCTCATTTGTAAAAAAAAATTGAGCAATTCGGTCAAATCTATTGCTTGAAATAGTGGTATGGACGAAGTGATAATTTTCGATACAAGTTATCTTGAAGTGACATTTTTCAAAATCTCATATTTAAAAAGGAGAATATATCTATATTTATTTATTCATATAGCTAATCATGACTTAGTGTGGCTACCTAGCTAATTAATTATAACTATAAGCTAAACGAAGGGAGATGATTTCATAATTATTGACATACATGAAAGAGCTCGAATTTTGATGAAACAGACTTATTAAAATCTTGCTAATATGTTATCATACAAGAATATTTTTGGTCGAGTCCCATAGCTAACGCGAAGGAAATAGTGGCTGATGTATTAATTGTCTATTGAGAAGGAAAAAAGAAAAAAAAGGACAGAAAATTAAATTAATTAATAGTCTAAACCCTAAATCCTAAATCATAAACTTAATAGTCTCGTGTAAGGGCTGCGTGAAACGCACTCATCAGGAATTAAATTAAAAATAAAAAAAGTCTTTGTGAGCATATAAATTGTACAGAATTTATTGTTGCAGCCTAAACATATAAGTATTTTCGTGATTCTAGCACAAATAGTTATTGTCTAATAGAGGCTAGAGAGCCAATACTACATGGGTATTTACTATCTACACTTGTAAATTTATATATGTCTATCTTTCTTGAATTTTCAATGCATAAAAGTCAAGAGCAAGAAGGTACTAATATTGCTTAAATCAATTTTTAACCATTAATTTAGCCAGTTAGGTAAATAATTATTGAGAAATTATAATGAATACTCAATTTTTAATACCTAATTTAAATTATTATCCAATCTTTTGAAAAATATAACCAACTACCAAAGTAATTCAATTACTTACACAGTGCTAAGTGGTGGTAATTGACTTAGTTACCAAAAGCATGCGCAAGTGATTGATGAATTGACTAGAAACTCAATTACTTCAAAGTTTGGGTATTTATTTCTGAGTATTTTCCTACTTCACCCTTTTTTTGGACTGTTTATTTTAAAAAATAGCCATAATTTCAAAAAATTTAAAAACTAGTCATAAAAATTTCCTACACATACAAGAAATTTATGACAATAATAAAATTACACATAAAAATTGTTGTAAAAAAATTTATGACACGTGTAAGAAATTTTTGAAATGACTAGTATTTTAATTTTTTGAAACTATGATTATTTTTTAAAATTATTTTCTAAAAAATGACTATTTTCTTAAAATTCCGTTAATTATATATAAAAAATGTGGTCCGAATTGGCAGTCAAGTTCTATTTCAGACTGCTTGTATATATTTATTCCAAATAACGTGGTCTACAGACTATTACTTCATTTTTGGTAAATAGAGCAGAAATCATTGCCGGTCAAAAATGATCACTAATTTGAAGTTTTGAACCATTTCTCTAACCTTATCAGTTAAAATTAGACGCAACAATATTTCTTACAACCTTCAAATTTTTAATGTTTTTAGTTTCATTTTTCCTTAATTAAAGAACTTCAGTTTTCAATTTTGGTATACAATTTTGGTCGCTAGTGACATTTCAAGGTATCATTGTTTTACTGTGTCCAATCTTCAAAATCTGACTATTATATCAAACTGAAATTATGTGTTTTTATATTCTAACCGATCACATTTTATTCTCAAAGTTTCTACGAGAAATTTGTGGGGTTTAATTTAGGCTGAAATTATGGGCTGCTCATAGGAATCCCATTTTTTTTTAATGGAAAAATGTTTAGGATCAGAAGCCAACGACACAGTGAACTTATGCTTTCAAACTTAATATTTATTTGGAGTCGACATTTGCTTCCTCACACGCACGTATTTCACAAATTCGCAGTTATATGACTGATGATACTCGTGATGGTTAATATAAATGTTGTGACTTGTGAAGATCTTTACTAGATCTAAGATAACAAACGTCTTATATTTTTGACACTTTTTCTTATTGGAGATTTAAGAATTGAGACACCATGCATGTTGTTTGTGCGTGTCTGTAAATTTTTAAAAATAAAATAAATAATTGAGTAAATAGTTATTTTTTGAACGATATTTTAAGAAAATAGTTAACGTTTCGATTAATTCAAAAATTAACCATTTTTAAGTACATGATGACATGCAATTCCCTATATGCTCCTAGCTCTCTTATATATTAATGGCTAGTAACTCAATTTTTAAAACTTTAGCTATTTCCTTAAAACATTGACTAATAAATCACCAAATACGAAATATACCCACTAAATTTTGGGTTCTTTCTTTTTCTTATTTCCTTTTCCAACTTAGAAACTCAAAGGGTTCATAACAATACAGTTATCATGTAACATGTTTGAGCCGCAGAATTAAATATGCGATTCGCCGATTCCATCCTTCTTGAGAGACTTTCATATAAACTTTTGTCCTCGTTTATGTTACTCGGCCTTTCATTTTCAGAATTAATGATTTTCTTTTGGGCTAAAACAACATCAACTACTTAATAGCCATGTGTTATTATAAGCTGACGCCAATGCAATACCCTAGGCTTTGAAAATTGTACTTTTAAAGATGAGAAAAATATCAATATGTACACGAGCTCATTCTTGAAAATTACAAAACTCGAAACTAGCAACAGTATGTTAACTAAACTTTAACCAGAATTCTCCAAGTTTGAATAAGCACCAACATACATAACTTGAGCCAACCATGACACCAAAGTCCTAGGATATAAGCTCCAGTGTTTCCCTTAAATTGTCAAGGGAAGACCCCATTTCATCGTCTCCGTGACGCCAAGGATTCTGAAAATTAGCTGGAATGCTATAAAAATTCTAGTAATAACCTCATAAGCCTTGTCACTCCATAGATTTGATCATGAGCATACTTGTACAACCCGTTTCACCAAGTCAAGGAAACTCGAGGTCTCCGTATTCTTCAAGTAATGGCTGTGTACTTCTTCCACAAACCTAACATTAGAAACATAATTTTGTTCAACTTCTATTTGTTTTATCAATTTTTTTCTTAAGATACATCGTTATTGTATATATAGTTATTATAGGAACTGTATTTACTTAATTAAGAATTTTATGAAAAGCCAGAAAGGCTAGTGAGGAAGGTATATACAGTGACATTGCAAACTAGACCTAATTGAAAAAACTCGTGCCTAAAAAAGGTGAGTTAGGTTACCTTTAATACTATATGCATGAATAAATACAAATGAAGATGGTTAAATACCTGTTTGTGCCCGAAATAAATAATCAATAGAGCCATGCTTGGACACGCATCCATCTTCAGCCATTGGTCAACGAGGCATGGCCCGTCATGGGTCCGTCCAATAGTGAAACATATGCGGCCAACGGATGAAAATGGGAAACCACTAGATCTTCTTCTTCTTCTTAGAAAGATCCAATATCCTTTATTCTACGCTCCACTTTGGATGTGGATATGTAGCATAGAGTATCACCCGGCTGGCAAGTGTAAGTTTCCTCCATAACTTTCATTGACAGACGCCTAAAGAATGATATATAGAAAAGTCAGAAATATGGAGATGGTTAGTTAAGACTAGAAACAAAGACGGCCAGAATTAGGAAAAATGAAAAGTTATGGTTGATCAGTCACAGAAGAAAAAATAAAAAGGTAAAACTATATGATCTAATTCCCAATAAGCCTAAATGCATCTGAAAAAAGTAGAAGAGGAACAATGAAAAACTATGATTAATTAACCACTCACCTGCAGATAGGGATAGACTGTGTCATAAACTTGTAAGAGAAATTTTGACTTCGACTTGAACCTGAAAGATTAGTTTTTCACACAAAATGAAGTCAGATTCACGGGGACAACCTCACAAAAGTAAAAAATTCAGCACTTCAGCAGAGAGAAAACAGAGTGCCATAACATGAATGACATCCAGAGCAATGATACTGCGCAGACAATGAGTAACTAACCCAAGTGTAATTTCTCTTTAAGCAAACCACATCAGAAACCAATTTGGCATATTTAATCAATAAGCACAGAAAACAGACATGCAAAATGATTTTACAGACTTGCATGTAATTTAAATGGTAAGAAAATATTTTGACCGGAGAAAAAGCCTATTGATCCAAAAACTTCAAAAATAAAATAAAATAAAAAGAGAAGGCTTTAAGAACCCTGTCAGATCCCAATGCTCTTAACATTTTTTTGCAAATTATTTATTCCCAGCAACCTATTCATACCTTTGTAACAAACGGAAACAAATATATATCTCTTCCATATCCAACTTGATCTTTAGTTTGACATACTGCATGAGAACCTCAGAAAACCTTGATGAAGCTTCATTCCAACATTCATAACCCGCATCTGAAAGATGCTGAGATTCCAGGAAAGTGTAACGTAGAACTGAAGACAAATTTACAGCTGATCCTAATTTGTAAAACATCTTGGCAAGAACATTCAGAATTGAACACTTGCTCTCACTGAACTCGTCAACCCACTTTGGAGGGCTTCCAACCCAGAGTTCACAGTCTGAAACAGAGTCGTTTGATTTAAGATGATTCTCTGTATTGAAGTCAGCTCCTGATTCTTGAGGATGTTCGACAGAAGGGCTCGGAGAAGAGCTTGAAGAGAACACTGGCTTCCTGTGTGCAGGAAGCTGCCCAAGTATGTCAACTCTCAGTTCTTGTGGCAGTTGTTCCAGCACCAACGTATCTATTTGACTTAAGGACGAAGGCATTAAATCAGTTTTCTCATTATCCACATCCGGAACATCCAAGTTTTGGAATCCTCCCAAAAAAGGCATTTCTTGATCATCTTTCTGCTGCTTTCCCTAAAACACCAATATATTGAACGGAAAAACAATTTTGTAAAATGAAAAGTTTTCCAGGGGGGGAAGGATATGCATCAAAGGTACAAGTTGATTTTCAGACAAATTTTCCATGAAAAAGATTTTTCATTTGCATCCGCTCAAGGATTTAAATATAGTAAGATAATTGCATTGAGATTTCAGTCCTTTCTCAGTGACACTGGTCGCTTAAACTGAAAGTGTGAAAGTTTACCTTTTCGTCTATTTGTAATTTGACTGGATGGGCCAAACGGTTAAAGTGAACCTCCTCCCCCTTCTTCATTTTGCCTACATAGACAGCCAACATAACCCATTAAACATTCAATATGCAAAAAGCTGCTTTTTATAGCTAATTAAGAAACAAATTGCCTGTGTTTTGTGATCAGAGCAAGGGTGATGACTTTACCTTTACCTTTACTTTTACTTTTAGCAACAAAATCAACTAATTTCCCTTCATAAATTTCATTTAGCTCAGAGAAAATTTCTGGAGGAAGACTTCCTATAACTCCAAAATCAAGATCAGATAAAGGCGGTGGTGCTGAGTTCAAGCTCAAGCTGAATTCAGCACTAGATGGATTGTTCTCGAGCAAATTTGCAACTATAATTTCTTCACATGTCCGATCAGGAACTCCATCAGTTCTCGGACCCTCACAATCTGTAACATACAATGCAAAAGCAGAGGGATTTTAGTTCATCCTCTAGCAAACCAATAGAAAAGAAACCCGTTTGAACCATTACTGCCTATCTTCAGGGTTAGTTTCACATAAATGACTTAGTGTTTAAATATGAGTTTACATACCTACAGCTGCCTTCTTCCTCAGAAGAGCATGATTATGTTTTTGTTCTTCTGTATTTGCTGAAGTTGATTTCAACCATGATGTCAAGGAGTTTTTTTCAGGCCCTTCAAACCAGAAAGATAGTGACTAATTTGATCATCAGAGTTATCAAGAATCACCAATATAGCTAGAGAAAGATATACATAAACCAGTTCCTGTCTCACAAAAGGCACAAATTTGGCTGACAACAGTTGGATCATATTATGTGAACTGGTAACACCAATTTGTAGGAATAAATAGTGTACCTTGCTTAAGAGGATCTGCATTCTCAAGCTTGGAGACTTGCAAACCAATCCCCCTAATCTCCTTGACATCTGGAGAAAAAGCAAGGAACAAGTCAATGCAACATTTTCAAAAGTTCAACAAAACCCAATGTTAACAATCCCATTCAATAGAATTCCATAATCCTTGTTCTTTCACAATTTGTTTTCCTTTAAGACCATATTGTTCCTGCTTTTGAGCAAAACATGGAGTGTAAAGAATGATGTTTCGCACAGTCCAAAACAACAAAGATAAACCTCAAATAATTGCTAAACGTCCATGGAAAATCAGTTCGTCTAACATTTTCCTTTGCTAGAGAGTGCTATTGTGGCGCTAGACAACTTTAAGAATGGGATTATTTATGTTGGCCAATACATTACCTAGATTAAAAAATCCAAAGAGCTGCTTTGTTATTCTCTGAAGCACTTCTACATCATCGGTAGCAAGTGGAACCTATTTAAAACAATAAAACACTAAGCATGTTAGGTTTAAATGCCAAGGGCCAACAGCCAAAACACCAGGATTATTAGCATGCACAAAACATGTTTGCATATTTGCAAAATGAAAATTAGGTCGTGCAACGCTGCATTCCTACCGTAAGGGAATGGCTCAAATTTTCGCAGTCTCCACAACCCATATACTTTACAGGCTCCCCAGCATCCTTTCGCCTCTTTTTTATCTAGTATAAATCATCATAAATACCAAAACCTTAATTTACTTTATGGACATAAACCAAGAAACAAAAATGCTCCAAAAACAAGTCTTTTGACTTCTTTCAATAGAATATATTGGTTACCGATCATAGGATCAATTACTAAAAGTAAAATAGATAGAAGGAACATACTTTAAGGGTAAAAGTGCGCCCCTGCACTCCACATCCTTGCAAACGTAAAGAAACCTCCTTGCAAAGATTTGACAGGAAGTTTTGACTCTGGAAAGAAAATTACAACTAATATCTGTGAACAAAATATAAAATCTAAAATATCTCTGCAAAGCATATTTGATAATACTGACATCTTTTGGATTTTTAAATCTCACACCCCAGTTCACTTCAGCACCAATGGACTTGCTTTCCTGCAGATTGCATCTTACATTTAGGAGAGGTACGATATGAATAAGTATCAGAAGCATAAAAAAAGAACGAGAAAAAAAAAAAAAAAAGAATAACAAAACCCTTAAGGTGTGGAAGGAGCTAAAATTGAAATCAGTTAACATAACCTACATCCAAGGGCAACAAACTTTAATTTTATTTTTTATTCTTTTGTTTCTGTACAGGGAGACGTCTGGAGTACATTAATTTCATTAAACAAAATGACGAGTAAATGATATCTAGAACCATAGGAAAAGTTCAGACAGATATACAATGATTTGGTGCAAATATGCAATCAGTCAACTCATGTTCTTTGCCAACCTGAAGAATCCCAACAGGCCGATTATCTATGCCCCTACTATAATTCCACAGCATATCCCCAGTTTTTGCTCCAAAGTCCTTTTGTAGAGATTCCTGAACAAGACGATCTTAGTCGAGAAAAAACTTGAACATCTCATTATAATTAAAGGGGAAAATAATTTTAATACACAAATAAGGAAATGAACTATTGCAAGTTTTCTTTTAGCAGAAAATAAGAAAAGAAGCCAGATTGGAAACAGTCTAACAGGTATATCACTAAGCAGTCATTAGCTTACTCGAGAAGCATAGATATCCTTAACCATTCGAAATATTACAATACAAAAATAAAACAGGGTATGACTGTGCATTGCAAAGTGCATGTTGGAGTAGGGTGTATGATATATGCCATTGCCAAGGATGGAAAACAAAATCAGGTGACTATAAGCATACCCACCTCACTAACTTGGTCATAATTCTCTTGAATTCTAGATTTCAGCAATTTTATCATTTCAAAGGTTTCTTCATATCTCCTTTCAAATACTGATCAACCTAATTGATTTTTTAAAATATGTTCTTTCTTGTAGATAAATACATAATCTTCGAACGAACTTACAAATAATATAAATATTTAAGCATTAATTATATTTTTGTGCAAAACAAACTTATGTATGTATGCACATGCGTGCTACTGAATTTTGCAAGACAAACTACTGCGTGTATAGGCATGTGAGCAATTCAATCTGCATCAATGGTAATAGTATACATTTGTCCCTCAAAAAAAAATAATAATAATCTCATGGAAAAAATAAAAAGGTCATCAGAGAAAACCTTTGAGATAATGCGCAACTGTCCACAGGTCTGAACATTTTTCTTCTTCAGCTTCTCTCCTAGAACATGTCCTATACCTGGAAGTGCCTTGATTGGTAATTGATCCAAGTAATCATCAACCTAAAATAGAAAAAAACTTAATCATTAAGGTATTAATATAGCAATTGATAATATACTCCTGGAAATTACTTCATAGCATTACTAAGGCATCTATGACCAATGAACGGCTTCCCTACCACCGTCTATGTTATATTGGCATCCAAGATTTACTAATAAGCCCATGAAGACATAAGCTTCCAAGTTCCTTGATGTAGCTACTGGAGTTTTGAGAAAAAGAATTTGTCGAAGAAGTTGTGGTCATAGGAACATTTGGTAAAAATGTACCTTCTCGGGAGGAATGTAACACTGACCATCTGGTTTAGCATTTCTGGTGGCAAGGCGAGATAAGAGCATATTCCCTGCTATGCCAGCACTAGCAGTACATCTTGTAGTCTCAAAAATCTCCTTTCTTATTGTTGAGGCTAAAAGCTCAGGATCCTTTATTTCTGAATCCGTGGCATCTAAGAATGCTTCGTCGCAGCTTACTGCCTATAGAGTTAAATTAATTACAATGTTACAAAACATAACTGAAAGATAAAACAGGAAGTGCATGTAAAGGATGTCCTTCCAAAAGCAGACCTGTACTTTCTTGCAATGTTTGTGCAATATGTTATAGAACTGATTGGCAATCTGCAGATTTTCCAGCAGATCAGATAGCACAATAAAAGCACATGGAAAAATAGTGATGCAAAACAGATTGGGTAATAGCTCTTTATCCTATGTTAACAATTTTAAAGGTAAAATGGCAAGATCAAATGAATGTCCACCTCCTCGTATGCTTCAAAATTGTAAGGAACTATGACTAGGTGAGGACAAAGAGCTTTGGCGTCTCGAACAAACATTGCAGCCTTTACACCTAAAGATAAAAGTTCGGTAATAGAACACAATTACAAAGGCTTCATAATTAATTGCAGAAGCAACCAAAATTGATGTGACAGGTTAAAAATCAACCAAAATCACGAGCAGGGTAATTGGCAGACGAAATTTCAGCCGTTCCTTTTGGATTGTCTGAATGACAAACTGCTACTGGCTTATCCTTCAGTTCGGGATGTTTCCTGATGACTGCTGAAACAAAAAAGCAGTCCTGCAGCATCATATCCGCATTATTGTACCAAATATCTAACTGGAAATAAATATTCAAATCCGAAAAACAGCTCCATAAACAAAAGTAAAGAAAAGTTGATAATGATGAAGATCATGAAACAGGATGTATAATGAAGTAGCTGCAATCACTCTTGAAATTAAAAAGAGTAAACAACTGTACTCCAACTTCAAAGAATACCATGTCCATGTGAATAATTGTTGTCTTCTGCGAATCAGTAGGAGGATTGGATCCTTTAGAAAAGCTGGGAAAACGCTTACGGTACCGGTTTCTCCAGGTTCCTATAAAGTGCAGTCTTGAGTTCTGCAGAAAACAAAATTTACAAAGAATATGATGAGATTTTTTTTTCCAAAGGGGCAAGAACAAAAGCTACTCAAAGAAACAAAAATAAAAGGGAAGCAAAGAGCCAAAAGCACTAATATGTGAGTTCGAAACCATCTAAGACATGGTGATACATCAATTTTATAATTATTTTTATTGGCATATAGTTTCATTAGGAGTAGGGAAAGTTATATATAGACTGACTACATACCTTGAAATAGTTTTCGACAAAATTGGGATCTGTGAGAGTTGAATGGCTACCATAAGGTGCAACAGCTGCTGGATTTGTCAACTCTTTTGTAACTTGATTGCCCGAGCAGTAACTGCGATCCGAAGCAGAGGGTGGAGATGGACTAGTATGAGCATCATCATTCACACTACTACCATCTTCTGCATCAGAATCATCCGTATCAGCTACCACCATGTCCAAAGGGGTTTCACTTCTTATAGTCGGCTCTTCAATTGGTGCATGAATTTTTTCGTCTGTGAGTTCATAACATTCTGCACCATTTTTCTTTCGGATTTCCATTCCTTCACCCACTTCAGATAAACTCTCATCGTCTTCTAGACCTGCCTTGTGGGAAGTGCACTCACTCTCATACTTCACATGGAGAGCATCCTCCGAGACGGAGAGGATTTTTGGGGCAAAGAAGGCTGACAACCTTGGTTGGTTGTCAGCAAGCTGGTCAAGTAGGTAAGGGACCCCTGGAATCACAAAATGAAACCCCAAGAAACTCTCAGACATAAAGAGAAAACTGGAATCGAAGTATTGAAGGCACAAAACGTAATCATCTGTAGCACCACATGGAGTTTCTACTATAACCATTTCCACTCTCACAAACATGTGTTCAATCAATTGGCCCAACCCTAACATATTTTCTCATTAATTAACTGGTACTAAAGGTTCTTTTTACTTGCATAATCAAGTAAAATTAGTTAAGATTAATAGATGCAAGTTAACAAACAATTAAATTGGGCTTACAACTTAACAATTTATTTGCAGCAACCGAATCTAAAATCCAGGTGGGTATCACCACGGGAAGACCTCCGCTGAATGACCTGCAATGGAGTCACCAACAGTATCCAAATTGTTAGGGGCATAACGCAGTTTCCTAATATACAAGCTTCAAAGAAAAAGTAAACAAACCTCAGGTTTTTTAGTTTACTGTTTGGGAGATTGCTGCAAATAATATGCGTAACTCGATATCTCGAAAAGTAGTTCTCATATTTCCCACCATACTTCAACATGTAGGCCCGTAGTTCCTGAAACAACAACTTTTAACATAACAATTGGAAGAGGCATATTTAAAAAATTCATGACAGCAGAAACCAATATTTCAAGAGAGAGAAAACATTTTGCCTTTGTTTTATCAATTCTCAGCAAGCCTAGCAATCGTTAAAGGAAAATAACAGAGAAAAAAATAAACCTGACTGGATGGAACAGTGAAACCATCAACGAAAATAGAAACTCCACGAAAAATTGCGTTCTCAGAAGAACTCGAGCCACCATTAGAAGAATTCGAAGCTTGAGCATCGAACTGATCATGAAGTTTCTTGTTCTTCTCCACCATATAACTGCATCGCCAAAATAAAAATAAAAAAACATTTGAACTCAACCAATCAAATTCGAAACGGAAACCGAAGAAATTCTCACCTCCCGAAGTCGGAGAACGGAGATTTGGTGCGCAGAGAGGAGCGAGAGGAGGAGAGAGAATTAGCGCCCCAAGAAGCTCCTAGGGTTTTCTGGTTCGTCGTCGTTTTGGCCTTCTTCTTGGCGTCGCTACTGCCGGACGAGTTGAGGCTTCGCTTGGGCCTTTGGCCCGAAGATCCGCCGGAGCGAGGCATTTCCGGCGAGAAGAAGAAGAGGAGGAGGAAAAAGCAGGGAATTGAAGCTTCCAAGTTACGCCATTGATGTTCGAATGACGCGGCAAAAGTGAATGGCTTGTCCTTATATAGAGGAGATTTTGGATTGCCGAGACAAGACCCGATCCGATCCGAATCCCGTCCCGAAACGACCCGATCTCTTTAACGAGATGGTGAAAGAAAGTAGCATATCAAACGACAATATCACACAAGACTTGTAAAACGACAAAGACCTGGAAAACGACATGTTGAATCTGGAATGGACATCAGAAAACGACCGGAAGAAAGAACGACATGGAGAATTAACAATCACACCCAAAAAATGACATCAATACAGAAAACGACATTAATATGGAACATGTCGAGGAAAAACGAAATAATATTTGAAACGACAATACCATAAACGACATCAACTTAAGAACAACCCAGAAAACGACAACACTTGGGAAAAAGACAAGAACTATTGACTCAAGTGATAACACTTGCACTGTATATCGGGAAATAATATGATTTCAAACGACATAAATCTAGAAAGAACATCAATACGGGAAACCACTGAACGACCAAAATGACATTGATTTAAACGACAGAAACGATAAGGTAAAAAACGACAATATTTGGAAACGACATTTATCTGAAAAACGACAACTGGAACACAAAATGGAAGAGAAAACGACATAAAATTTTAAACTACAACACAAGAAACGTCATCAACACTCGAAACGATATCAAACATGGAAAACGACAAAGATCTAGGAAACGACAATAAAAGGAAAATTTAAAATTGCGCCTTTTTTTTTTTGAAACCACAAAAATTGCGTGTTTTAATTTCCAATCGTTTAGCATGTAACAGATATACTGTGAGACCATCTCCAATGCTAATGTCAATGCCAATGCTAAATTTGACACCTAAAAGTGAAAAAAATACCAAATATAGCATTGGCATTCAATTTTTACTCCAATGCACTCAATTAGCATTATCAATGCTAAATATTATTTTATTATTTTTTAGGTGTAGAAATCAAAAAAAGTCATTACTTTGTTGAGAGTTGTGTGCTTTTTGAATTTTGAATTATTAAAAGTATATGCTAAAATTTGGCATTATGCCAAACTTGGTGCCAAATTTGGCACTCAATTTGGCATTTGCCAAATTTGGCACTAGATATAACATTGAGTTGGAGGACATATTTTTCTCTCAAATGCTAAATTTTAATATTGGCATTACTTTTTAGCATTGGATTGGAGATGCTCTGATATTTAAGGTAGTTGTTTTAAGATACACATACACAGTAATAGAAAATCCAAGAGGCATTAATTTGGAAAAAAAAAAAACGTTATATTTGAAAAAAAAAAAACCCTCATGTTCATCTTTCATTCTGATTTGTCTCACATGATCTTCTCTACAGTGTCCACTGCTAACAAATAACGCAGAACTTCTATGAAAAAAAAATGTCACGGTACAACTCTTTAGTTTTTACCAACTATTTGTACAGAACTATGAACACAAAATGTTTTATAGAATTCACCAAAAAAAAAAATTGTTTTATAGAAAACTATGAAGAGTTGAAGACATCGCTGCACAAATTGCACTTAAGGCATTATAACAATGGCCAAACCAATTTTAGGCTTCTTCTTGAGGTCCTTGACATCGAATTCGCCGGAGATTGAGATCAGTGACTTGTAATCTTCGATGCTATGCCGCAGGAGAGTCTTGAGCGTCCCGTGGTGATCAATTCTAGCCTTCACAACCGTCCGATCATCGATGGCCCATGATCCTGCGGCCGTGAACGTGGTTTTGCACGTCGAGAGAGATTGGATTATGTCTAGCACTGCAGAGAACTTCATTTCCTTGTCCAGAGAATGAAGAATTGTTGCCTTTAGCTTGTTGCCCTTGGGGGAGCTACAAACGTTACAAGACACCAAAAAAAAAAAAAAAAAATTAGCACCATATAGTAAGTCTTATATTTGTGCAATGTAATTGATTGAAAAGTCCTACTAAAGTAAGGAAGCGGTGTCGCCGTGGAATGTCCCCTGAATGCCTATCGTCCACGGTTGAAAACAGCTTGAAGCGGTTCGGTAGGTGGTCTGCATTCCAACCGCGAGGCTTTGAGTGCCGAGGCTCGCTTGGAAGGCCACTTCAGGTGACCGGTTGTTCAAACCGACAGACATGGCTAAGGCCGCGTGTTGGTGGAGAGAGCAGAAAGTAATCTGAAATTAACAAACTCAGTGAAGAAAACGCATGGCAATACATTGTATTAAAACTAGTATTTTTGTTCAGACCGACCTTGTATTAATATGCATTCACAAGTAAACTTAATGAATGAGAGCTGTCCGTACCTTGCAAAAATTGTAATTAGGTAATTTGAGTGAAGCTTTAGCTGTTAGATATTGAAAAACCTGTTGGCTCACACTGAAGTTTGTTGAAATCTGTGATCAAAGAGACACATGAGAGAGATCAGTACTGATTGTATGATAATGCAAAGATGAAAATATTTAGAAGACTGAAAAAGTGAAAGATCAAGAATGTTGATGGAGAGAGTAGAAAGTAGAAACCAAGCTGAAATTAACAAACACAAGCAAGCAAGTTGTGCATTTGGATTAAAGATCACATGTGACTGGATTTTGTCGAAGCGGCGACGAAGAATGTGCAACAATTAAGAAACGAAAAACCGATCGAGAAAAATAATGTGGAGCACAAAAGTGCAAGTTGTAACACACAATGTAACAAGAAGAATATAGGCCTTGTTGGCAACATTTCACTATATAAAGAACTGTGCAAATTGCTTTGAGATCAAACAAAAACACAATACTAGTATTTTTAACGGACATTAAACTTGATGAACGAGAGATATACCTTGCTAGAAAAATCAGGGAAATTGAGTGACGCTTTGACTGTTGTTGAAGGCATTATCTGTTTGCTTAAGCTGAGATTTGCTGAAAGCTGTGAACAAACAGAGAAGAGAGAAACCAAACATTAGAAAAAATTTACAAAAACAAAAAACAAAAAACAAAAACACACACACACACACGCACAAACAGGACAAGACCATCAAAATAACCAAAACCCACTTGCGGTATTGTGCCAAAATGAACATTAAAGTTTGTGTTCTTGTAGTTGAACACTGTGTCTACAGTTGCAACTGGTGTTTGTCTCTTGTACATGGCAGTTGAATGAATAGCCTGCAAGGAAATAAAAATCTATAATTATAACTATTATCGATCACATTAAGTACTCATCAGAAAAATAATTACCAAAACTAAACTTAATTAAGAGAAAAAAATTAAGTAAAGTCCACAACATATACCACGCCACTAGCAGTGAGAGTTGAGACCCTTAACATCTTATATTCGCTGCCATAGTCCTTTCTCAGCAAGTCTAACACAACGAAATAATAATCAAGTTTGGTGATAAATAATACAACTCATCAAATGAAAATTTAACCTCTTTTATTTGTTTTCACATATTCATAATAAAAAGAACTACAAGAACCAACGAACACGATCATTTTTTTAATTCTTTCTTAATGCAAATTTTTCTTCTTACTTATCAACTCTTCGAATCAAGATTTCGAGTACGAATATTGCAAGAATCGAGCTTTACAATGTGATATAATCACAAACGATTGCAAGATCAATTGTACGCAAAACAAAACAGAAAGAAGTCTGAAGTAACAAGAAAACGGAGTGTTTTCGAAGGGCATTATTGAAGAGAAAGACGAAACCTGTGGCTGTCTTCGAAAACTCCGACAAAAATGGAGGCCCATTTCTTGCCTTGATCTTTTTCTTTCGGCCCTTGGACTTTCCCATATTTGCAGAAGGAGAATCGAAGACGAAGACTTTGTTTCAACCGCAGACTTGTGTGTCTCGTTACGACTAGTGATATTTGACGAGGAATTGAATGGGATTGTCTTTTGTTATGTTTGAGCAAGCTATGAATTAGTAGAGCTTTTATAAAACTGTAATCGTAACGGACTTGGTTCGCCGGAGCGACTTTTTTATTATTTATTTTTATTTTTATTTTATTGGGCGTGTTCATGTTGAGTTTTTGACTTTCCCTTTGTGTTTGTACTTTGTACGGCTACGTCCAACTACTCGTCATGTTTTTTACATAATTGTTTTTTTTTTTCAAATACAAATATTTATTTTATTTACACTGATGTTGCATAGCCGAATTTTGTGTAAAATAAATATATTTGGTATTAGATTTTAGAGCTGTCACCCTAGAGAATGAGAGCAATACAACATATATATTACTTTTTTTTTTTACTTGACTTTTGTATGATATGTATTACTAATGTAATATACAATAATACGACCCTTATAATATATAATGATTTCATTAAGAAACGTGATTTCATCAAGAAAAAGTAATGTGTGATCCTTATCAAAATATATAAATAAATAAATAAATAAATAAGGCGTCTTATCCAACATTGCTTCTAATTTTACTTTTTATTTGAGCAAACTATTCAAATGAATATTTAAAATCTTTATTGACTTTTTAAATTTTAAAGTGATTTAAACAATTGAGATTTAAATATTTTACATTAGAATTATAAAAGTTAAACAATAGAAATGAGAACATTTAAATAGCTTGTCCAAACAAGAGGTTAAAAACATATTAGGCGTTTGGTAAATTTACTTTTCAACGAAGACAATGACCGTTTTTACTTTTAAATAGTATAATTTGATAAATAAGTTTTTTTTTTTGTACCGCAATGCTTCTGTTTTTTAATTACTAAAATATTTTTAATAATTGCCCATTTAACTAATTTTTTAAAAATTATTTTTTGATAATTTTACATGTCCCATAATATTTGAATTGTAGTTTCAAAAATAAATATACCAAAAGCTTTATAATTTAAGTGACTTTTTTCTTAACACATTTTGAAGTATATCTAATGTCTAAATTTGATATATATATATATATATATATATATGTATGCGTGCATGCATTTATGTAGACTTGTGATAAAAACAATGATGGACTAGTAAAGAAAATAATTTAAGTTTGTATGATGAGTACTTTACTGCATATTTTTAAATTAAATAACAAAATAATTTGCTATTGGGAATCGGGAACCCAAATACCCAATAAGCCAAATAATGAATAATGAAAAAAAAAAATAATAATAATAAATCGAACAATGACTTCATGCTAATAATTTTTAACGACTTGTCGTCCAGTAAAGTCAGACGGAATATTCAATATTAAAGTGACACGGTGTTGACTGTTGACTGTTGATTCAAGTAAACGACAAAATATTTACCTCTGAGGACTGAAACGACATATTGTTTATCCAACATAAACGACATCAAACTTCCATATTAGTGAAACTACATGTCGTTTGTGTTGACTGTTGATTCAAGTAAACGACGAAAATATTTACCTCTGTCCTCTCAAGACTTAAACGACGTACTGTTTATCCACATAAGCGACATCGGACTTCCATACTAATGAAACTACATGTCGCTTCCACTGCTTGAACAACATTCGCCGAACAGAAAAACGACACGTCGTTCATATCCAAAGGGCAACAGGAACAGACGGCAAAGCAAGAGCATCCGACATGGCAGGAGGATGAAGCAAAATCTACACACATCTGACGTGGCACAATCCGATCATCTGAACCGTTAATTACCCCTCTGGCCCCACTTTGTTATACGAATCTGGCGGTGAATATTTAATCTCCACTGGCACATCACAAAAAAAAAAGAAAAAAAAAAAAAACCCTTCTAAACAACCCTAGAGGCTCTAGACTTGTCTACAAGACCTGAAAATTGCAGGCTCAGAGGTGAAGCAATGTCGCACCGTGAGGGCCGCGAGTCGGACTCGAAACGGCATCGTTCTAGGTTCGACAGAGAGCCAAGGTGACTCTTCCATTTCTCAGCTGAGATAGGATCGAATTCGAAATCGGTTTCGGAGGAATTTTAGCTTTAAATGCTTTTGGATTCTGTTCAGTTTTGGACAATGAGCTTTGATTTTCCACAATATGTTTGTTTTTTCCGTCGAGCTTTTGGGAAATTAGGCAAATAACTTCAATTTGTTTGACAAAACCCTCTTTTTTACTCTCTTTTTGTTGTCTGTTTGGATAAATGGACATGTATTTTTTTTATTTTTTTGCTAATCAAATGGACATGTTATTTAGTTTATATAAATTAGACGCGAATGATTCGTTTATATATATTCGTTTATTCCAATTTATTTTGTGTTATTTAGTCTATAGTTTATAAGTTGAAAGTAATGTTTTTGACAGAATTAAGTGTGTAGAGTGATCAACAAGCATATGATATGTGAAAATTGGTAACTATTTTCCGATTGTGATATGGTTTTTGCGTATTTCTCGGTTGTTGCTTTTAGTCCGAAGCGGTCTAGGAGGGACGGGAAACCAGCGACGGAGAGAGTGCCGAGCAGTAATAATTTGGATAACAGAAGCCAGACAGACCAAGAGCAAAAGCGCAGCCGTCGCTTGCAAGATGGATTACCACTCGAATCCCCATTAACGACGGATCCCAAGCGAGAAAGAGAGGCTCCGAGCAAGGAACCTGAAAGAAAACCCAACGCAGAGCACGACGGGAAGAAACATTCTTCCAATCCAACCGAAGTTCCTCGTTCTCGGTCTTTTTATCAGGTGTTGTGAGCATTAGAATCTTATTTAGTCCAATTGCGAATGGATCAACTAATATCTGATCTCATAATCTATGCATACCTTATTAGATTCTTTCACGGGGCTGACGATTGTTACTGGCTCTTCCTTACTTCTTAGTCATCTAATACCTACGCTTGGTTCTGATCAAGTTAAAACCTTGAGGATAATAAAACTGTAAAGTTGAAAGAAACGAAGTATGGCGATATAAAGGTATACAAATATAGAGGCAGCTTTATCAGCAAGAGCATTACTACACTAGAAACTGCAATATAAGATGAGAACTTGGAAGATTGCATATGATTTGCTTGTTTATTTTTTCCTTGATGACTAAAATAGTGTGGATTTCTTTTTGACAACCGGTATGTTATATGACATAATTGGAACAGTTGTGTTATCCGTGGACAAAACCAAGTATTCCCTTTGATATTAAATAACTCGGTATCTATTCAGTGCAAATATATTCTGGTCTGATATAGTGGGATTGTTGTTCAGCCTCAAGCCCTCCAGTGCTTCCGTGTATATAACAATCTTAGGCTTGCCTGTACATGTCTTATAACAGCACGATGAGCGTAGTTATGCTGCTCAAATTGGCCGAAGCTCTGGTCGAGGTGCAGCTGGTGGTGAGATTCTTTAAACAACTCTTTGTTGTTCAAGCATTTTTAGTTTTCAAATCAACCCATGTCTTTATACGAATATGTTTTTCCAGCACATATGTTTCAGACATATATGTAACTGTTTGAATGATTAAATATCTTTCATCATTTAATACTGTTGTTTACTCTTCTTATTTTCATTTTAGAGCGTGGATGGTGGAGAGATTCGAGAGATCGGCATAACGAAAGGACAGCAAACAAGAGTGCAACAAACGACACGTGGAGAAAAGATGATAGAGCTAAGAGAGATGAAAAGGGAAATTGGCGCCACGATAGATTCTTGGAAACTGAAGCTGACACCCTACCTGCAAGGAAAAGACCTGCATTTAGAGAGAAGAAAATCCCAGTAAAAGACTCTGAACATGCTGATCGAGCTGCGACTGAGACTGCAAAATCAACCCATCCCGATCACCCAGCAGAAGAAAATAGAAAAGAGGAAAGAAGCCGCAATGGCCGCCATTCTGATAGGTCTGAGAAGCCATTTGCAGGAGACAGGGCACCAAACAGAAGGGAGAATAGGGGCGGCTTTCCAGCTAGAGAACGGTATCATCACAGTGGTGGTGATGGAAATTACAGGGGAAGAGATACATACACTGGGAGGCCAGGATTTCATGCTGGTGGCGCTCGTGTTGAGAAATGGAAGCATGATTTGTATCACGAGTCGAATAGGAGTCCAACCCCAAAAAATGAGGAGGATCAAATTGCAAAGGTGGAAGCACTCTTGGCTTCCTAGTATGCCATAGAAAGGGATAGCAGTTTAGGGATATTGGATCTGCATATTTAGTATTGTCGAAACATCAGAATATGTAATGCTTACAAGAACTACTACTTTCACGTACAGTCTATTGCATTACTTTTGTTTGTCATCACGCTCGTTTCACGACCTTGTCGAACAGCCAAATTGTTCATTCGAATGTTGCCAGAGAAAATTGTTCGGACCATCTATTCTGTTAGCCAGCGCGAATTCTTGAAATCTCATTTGCATTTCGATGTAACACATTCTAGCAGTAGAGTTTTGAGTATTTGTCAAATGTGAGCCGTTTAACTGTGATTGAGTACTTCCCATTTTTGATCAATTAGATTTTGATTTAGATTATAAGTTTCACCAAAAGAAAAAGGAAAATATTTATCTTTGTTAATTTTGCGTCTGGATTTTGGAAAAGGAACTTGGAAGTATCGAGCCAAAATACACTACTATTAAGCACGCTTCGTTATCGTGATACCACCTAGTATCAATTTATATGCTCATTTTTTTAATTCAATAATACTGCATAGTACACACGATATTCTATGGACGCATCTTGAACAAAACCTCTCAGAAAAACTTGTTTTTACAATCTAAAACAAGCTTTCACACGAAACTTAAACGAATCCTGACGTGCAAAAATCACTCGTATGCCGGTTCGTAGTTTTGTTTCTTGACCAGAGTGTGCTATAAGATCTTCTTGATCATAGGGTAGGATTATCTCGCCCCAAGATCTTCTATGTCCACAAGAGGCGGATTAATAGACCTCTTGTTAGATTGATCAACCACCAGCTGACCGCATGCTCCGCTGATATCCTGACCCATTTCCTTACGGATTGTTGTCCGGATGTTGTAGGTACCTCTTAGGACTTGCTGGAATTTTGACACATTCTCTTTGCTACTGGTTCTGAATTGACTCAGAGAACCAATCGGATTGAAAGGTATTAAGTTCACAACCTGTTTAACACAGAGCAAAATCGAACGGAAAGGTTAGGAAAAGTAGACCCCAAAATGAAACTAATTATTTGACCGTGGGGATAGAACTGAATAAGAGTATGAGCGTATAAAAGCAAGACGTGTTTTCAGCATGAAGTGTTGTTTCACTCTCATTTTTGACCGTATACTGAAATTCGAGACTGCTTTTTCGAGTCCATAAAGAAGGCATCGCATAAACGCGATATGATTTTGTTTAGATGATTTAACTCACCACTTGAAGTGTGTCTAGCAACTTGCCAAGCTGATGTGCGTGTTGCTCTTCATCATTTATCCCGTCAAGCATTATGTACTCGATTAAGATTTTCTGTTGACTGAACGTTCAACGACCAAAGTGAGATATCGTAGGAATTTGAAGTGACTACTAAAGAACAAAAACATAATTCTCAGAGAGAATGGCCAAAAACCTGTTCTTTTGATATTCTTGCAATGCATTCATAAGTTTTGCTAAAGGAAATGCCCGAGCCGCTGGCATTATCTGGCAACGTATTTCTTGAACCGGTGCATGCAGTGAAACTGCTAGGTTCAGACCGGGAAGGTCATTATGAAGCTTGTTGATAGCATGAACTATTCCAACCTACAGAAAAAAAGCATCTAAACTCAGTTAATACTCGAACCAATCGAGGGATTGACTCGTTCCCATGCATAAACAACGGAAAACACAGAATGAAAACGCAAGAATAAAGCATACCGTGGACACTGTTATTCTTTTAGGCGACAACTGAAACGGCGATCCTATCATGACACGAACAGCTTCCACTAAGGCAGCATAGTTATTCAACGGTTCTCCCATTCCCTGAATAACAATACAGAGAGTATAAGCGCAGAAAGATTAAGCCAAAACATAATCGAAGACTACACTTTAGATTTCTCAGCAATTGCAAATGTCCCTGGGAGAGTTATCAAAACCTTCAAAACCAAAAACATTGATTCTCTATTATTTCATAAGCTAAGAGCCTTCACTATGTTTCGAGTAAGAACGAGTAATCAGGCATGACACTCCGTAAATTCGTAACCAATGCTCACTACCCTCTACGCTCGTTACATAACACTCTCACTCCCCATCTAGCACCACAAACTCAGTACAAAATAGGCAAGGCTTTAGGAAGAATACCATGAAGACGACATTGCGAATAGACGAAAAGCGAGAAGCGTGAACCAACTGCTCGGCGATCTCCCCGGCCGACAGATGGCTCTTAAACCCCATGCTCCCTGTGGCACAGAATTTGCACGCCATCTTGCACCCAACCTATATCACAACAAAACACAAAATAAACCAAATAAACCATCACAACTCCACCAAAAAAAAACAAACCACAATGCCACCAAAACAAAAGAAAAAACGACAATGACACCTGAGAAGATATGCACAACGTCGACCTGGGCCCACCAGGCCGAGGCTTCCCGGCGTACTTTCCCAGCCGAGTGTCGTACCTCATGATCACCGCCTCCACCAGAGCACCACTCTGTCAAAACCCAACGCAATCACTCTCATCGGCATTTCATCGAACACATATAGTGAGCGTCACAAATAAAAGACCCAAGACGGGAAAAAGAGGGAGTGGGTCGGCGAGGCCGTCGAACCTGGAGCTTGACGAGGAGCTTGGTGGTGAGCGCGTCGGAGGAGTCGGTGGCGGAGTGGAGAGAGGACGTGAGAGGCTTGAACTTGGAGCGGAGGAGGTGATAGGCGTTGGAGGGTAAAGAAGGGACTTGGTCGAGCGACGGCTCGGTGGGGTTGTGGAGGACGTGCTTCCATATCAGAGGGATGAATTTGGGGCTGATTCCGGCGGACTCGAACTCCGACCTGATCTCGCCGGCGTCGAAGACCGATCGGAGCGCCATGGCGTGGAAGCTTCGGCGAAGAGCTCGTTCTTCGACGGCGCGGTTCGTTCGATAGCCAGGGGAAGGAATACTAAGTGGACAAACGGTGTCGTTTTATGTTTTTTGTATTTTATTCTTGGGTTCTGGCTGAGACTGTGTGTAAAACGATTTGTCGTTTGTTGGGGTTTATGTTTATGTTGGATTAGGCAGATTTTGAGAGAAAATAATGCGATAAAGAAGTTGGTGACATTCATTATAACCTTCCAAAAAAACGACATGTCGTTTCCCAAAGAAATGGTGGTTCACACACTACATTGAAAACGACATGACGCTCTACCATAGTCCATATACAATACAACTGCAGTTTTCAAACTTAACAAGAACGACACGCCACTTATAATAAAGTTGATGAGTCATTGCAATTTAAAGTCAATGAAACATGGCATTACGGATAAGAGTTGACAAAAACGCTTTTCCAGAATGTCGTTTTCTCGTTCATAATGAAACAACACGTCGTCTTGTAACAACACGTTGTTTTGATTATGTTGTTTTAACTTTTAAACTTCATATTCAAAATAACGTGCTTCCTTTTTTTCCCACTCCCGGGCACTTTAGAATGATTTTACAGTCATATTAATGCTTTCGAACTTCTCTTTTTTTTTTTTCTTTTTTTTTTTTGCTGAATAAAAGTAATGCTTTCGAACTTATTATTATAATTTCACTATCATTCAACTGAAATTTTAAAGTTAAATCTCACTCACATAAATATATTACTAAATGTTTTATCCGTGTTCGAAAAAGAAAATATAGTATTTAATACATAAACATAAGAAACGTAACACAAAAAGGAAAAGAAAACAAAAAGTCAATAAAGCTATATCACCATTTTTTTTCTATGGAATTGTCCCAACTAATCAAGACAAATACTCTTGACAATGTGAACCACATGAAATTGGGTCATTTTCAAAGAATTGTTCATGCATGGCAAGTGGCAACAGATTGAGCTCTAAATTATAGTCAACAATAACCAACTTTCCTTTTCCCATTTTAGAGAGGCACAATTATTGTAATATCTCCACTACGTGCCATTTCAAATAACGTCCATTAATATTTTTGTTATTATATATCATCGTCATAAATTCTCAAATCATTGATCATAAGATTCATAACCCACTCAATTCATAGGCTAAATTTCACAAGAAACTGCAAAAGAAAATACAAATTTTATTAATACAAATTGAGATTGCCAGTGAGAAAATCCATCACAGCTTTTGGATGAACCTTCACCTCTTAAACAACACAAAAAAGAATTTCAAACCAAAACCCTAAAATATAAAAAAGTAAAAAAGAAAACACCACATTGTCACCATATACATACTTAATTGACTATGCACATTACACACAAAAAGAAGATCAAACTTTTTATTGTTATTATTATTTTTCATTGACCTAACTTTCCATGATCATTTCGAACCAATGTTCCTCCTCGGAGCAGAACTACCCACGTACTGATCGGCCGCACCGGACGCTTTGACGCTGCGCGACCGCCTTTCGAGGAAGTTGCCGATGGCGTTGGGCAGAGGCTGCTGGAACTCCGAGCGCGTGCGGCGGTGAGACGACCCCTCCGCGGCGGCGGCGAAGTTGCGTTGATGAGACGATGACGACTCGCTCAGCAGGCGGTGGTAGCTCCGGCCGACGCTGGAGTTATCGGAGAAGCTCCGGTAGCTGTGCTTCGGCTTCTCTTTCTTGAGCGCGTGAACGAGGTACGGAATCAAACCCTCCATTGATGAACTAATTTAAGAATACCAAAAATAGAAGAGAATAAGGTTTTTTGCTTTCTTTGTGATGAGTTGTTATTTGGGATTTTTTTTTTTCTGTGTTTTTGTAAATGCGTGAGAATGATGTTGTATTTATGCTTGGCAATTGGTGCGATTTTTCTTTAGTGGGATGTGGTAGGTCGTATAGGTGCAATGACGACTATGCCCTCTTGAAAATAAGGGTGTAATCAATCTCATTTAAGTTAAGAATCAATAAGCATAGAATAATGTTAGGAATCTTAATTTTTTATACCAGCACAACACATGTGGTACGTCGTTTATCAATCTTAATTGATAAGTCTAGTTTTATAAAATTATGTCTAAAAACATCTATTGGTATAAGATTAATATAAATTTTGGGATCCCGAACATTATTTATAATAATAATAATAATAATATCCAATATCTAATTTAAGTTGAATTTGAGATCCATATTTTCTTTTGGATTAAGCCAAATTTGATTGAGCTGGATGATATTATTTTAACATAAGGTAAATATCTAAATAAATTAAAATATAATAGTGAAGAGAAATAGTGTGTAATAGTTTTTTTTTCTTTTAATTGTGGATACAATAATGAGAAGAAAAAAAAAAGGAAATTATACATCTAGCTAGATTCAAGTGAGGGAAAGGGGACATGGAAGTAATTTTAGTTTAGGATTTGTTTTTTGAAATGGAAAGAAATCAAATTTGACTATAATTATTCTTGGAATGTTTATGTGTTTAGAAGTTTTGACCCAAAGTTTTTTTTTAATGTCTATCTAATAGAAAAGAGGATGTGGCGGCTAATCTTCACGCGTATTAATTAACTGGAAACAAAATATAACAATTACAGGTAAATGCCACTAGCAAAAGTGGATTCCAAATCCATTGGCTAAAAATCAAATCAAGGATATTTCCTTCTTATTGATATTTTTTTCCCTTTGTTTTTGGTGTTCGAAATGAAAGTTGTTTTTGACTTTTGCTACCTTAAATTATGCGGATATGGGATGATAATAGTAAGAGAAAGAGGGTCGACAAAGCAATTTTAAAATGGTCTATGATCAGCCAAGAAAAGCAAAGATTCAGAGCGTATAGTTTTCTTTGTTTGATTAGGTCATCTGATCTCTACCATTTACCTACTTGGCAGGGACTTATCACTAGTTCTATCTCATGCTAGTTATATCACTAACTTTTGTTTTTAACGAATATCACAATTTTAAGTTGAATTGAGAGAATTAAAAAAAACAAAAGCAAAAAAAGTTAAGTGTTACTTAATAATTTATGTCTTAAATAATGAATTTTTTTTAATTTATAGTGTAAATATAGATATATAAATAAAAAGAGCAACACTTGATATTAGCAAAAAAAAAATAAATTAAAAATTAAAAATTAAAAAAAATAAAAGAGCAACATAAAAAAGACAAATATTTTTAATGTGTCAAAAAATAAATATTCATTAAAATCCTCTAGATGAATTTGGTGTGTAAGATAAAGGGGCTTTTCTCATAATTTATTTATGGGAGATTTTGAGGAACGCCCAATTTCTGACACAATGATAATTTACACCTCATGTATATTACACTTTTAATTTACATTACAAATATAATATGAAAATAATAAAAAAGTACATTATTTGAGATATAAATTATTAAGTGGTATCAAGAATGACTTTATTTTGAAATTCTCCCTTT
Source organism: Boehmeria nivea var. tenacissima (assembly GCA_018132145.1). Lineage (NCBI taxonomy): Eukaryota > Viridiplantae > Streptophyta > Magnoliopsida > Rosales > Urticaceae > Boehmeria > Boehmeria nivea. The sequence goes on along the minus strand of CM030878.1, from coordinate 15,592,161 downwards.
ATTTATTAGTTTTTCATGTAAAGTAGCTTAATTATTTATTTTCTTATTGAAAAGTAGCTATTATCCAATATGTACTATGCCAAATACATAAACCTACTTAATATAGACATCGCATGATAAATGATTTAGATTAAAAAAAAAAAGAAAGAAAAGATTTTTTTGATAAATTGAGTTAAAAAGTCATAATTTGTATATAAATTGTAATTTAAATTAATATTTGAATATGATTTGTTTTGTAATATTTGAATAAAGATTTAAGAGAGAGAATTTAAAAAATATTTTTTAATATATAAGTATTTAAACCGCTGTAGATGTTTTGAAAAATGTCACTTTTGGACAATTTATTTAAAATATCACTTTTAATAGTGAATTTGACCAAAATATTTTTATTTTTATTTTATTTTACAAATAAGAAAGACAAATGTAGCGTGACATCAAATTTTCTTGGTACATCTAAACCTCTTTTGTAGTCAATGTTCATTTATTATGATAAAATCGAAAGAAAACTATGATAAGTTGTATGCGCGTGTGTAAATTCATTCAAAATCTTCCCCAATGATATGAGCCCAGATCGTCTATCTCATTTTTATCCTCTTTTTCTTCTATCCTTCTCAACAATATCATAACAATTCATCAAAAGGGTTTTTAAAAAATATAAAAATATTAGTCATATATGTAAAATTTAAAGCAATTTATGTAAAATTTAAAGCAATTTATTAGAGCGATAGAGAATGTGATAGAAAAAACAGATAAAGGATCTAAATTCCAATGATATGTGGTACAATTTTCCTAGCTAGAAATAACATGTCGTTTTCGTCCCGAGGAACTAATCGTTTCATTATCTAAAGCGAAACATCGTTTCCTGCTTTGGAAAAACAGAAGCGACATACTATTTTTCTTCTTCTAGCATAAAAAGTTGGCGTCTTTTCAGAAAAACACAAACGGCGCGCCAAAAATACCTGTCGCTTTTCCCCTATGCCATAAAAACGACATGTCGTTTATAGAAACCACAAACGACGAACCGTTAACTGCGCCTCCAAGAAACGACATGTCGTTTTCCCTACATTCCCGTGAGGCGTGAACAATTAGATACAAGCCCTTGTTTGGCCAGGCTGGGCCGTTCACCAAAGAAGGAGATGAGAAACATATGTTGAAGATTCATCGGCAACCGGAGGCGGCCCGAACTCCGGTGGCGATTCGCCTTAAAATGACTCGCTCCACGTAAGCTCCGGCCGAATCTCCGGCGACAGAGTCTCCATGCCTTCCACAGGTTTATTTATTTAATTATTTCCTATTCCGCTCATATCTCGATCTTATATTTCTGCTAATAACTTTTTCGTTCTATTCCTTAGGAATGACGTGTCAAAATATTATTGGACGTGAAAAATAAAAACCAGGCCCAAGTTTATTTTAATTTCCGTATTAGTCCGAGCTATTTATTTTTTGTGAGAGACTTTTAGTTACGTTAAAGAAAATAAATAATTAACAATAAAAAAAAAAGTCCATGTCAAAGTACGTTTCCTTTTAGTACTCATTCATCGTTCTTCATAACCTGAAATGTTTTCGAGCAACTAAAGAGAGCCCCGAATAACGAAGTAGAGAAGCGAAGAACCTTTCAACAGAACAACATGAGAAAGTGTTAGTATAGTAATATAAATGTCCTTTTTTTTTTTTCCTTTTAATAGTCGTTGTTCTTTTTTCTTTTTGTGTATATATATTTGTGAATATTAATGGAGTATTTGGATGATTTTCATGTTATTTAATTTCAAAGCAGCAATTGATGAAGAAGAAGAGAGCAGCTCCTCAAGAGCACCCCTCAAGGTCAAGGGAGTGGAATATTGTTTGGAGGAATTAATTGAGAAAAAGTGCATTTTTAATCAGACTCTTCTATGTTTTCTTTTTTTTTCTTTTTTTTGTCTTTTGTTTTTATATTCTTATTCTTGATTTTGCATACATTTCTTAATTTTCTTTTTCAAAATTAATTTTGTTAAAGGGGTCCGAAAAGGGAAGAGGCATTAGTGTCGATTGTTGAGATCTTGAGTAATTCAACTTTCAAGTTGGAGCTTGATTTCTTGGAGACCAAGTAAGCCTTCTTGTTTCCCACTAAAATACTTTTCGAACATGTTTCGGACAATGCGGTTGCGATTTACATGAGTCGGGCTTGTTTTCGTAGTTTCGCTACGTTTCTCTATCGATGTCTGGTGAGGATGAAGAAGGGCTCGACGAAAGAGCTTCATTCAGCATCTCAAGCCATTGGTTAGAACGAATAGCGTATACACTTTGAGCTTTCTAACAAACTCATTGAGTGCCTTTGTTTTCACATATATTGTTTCCTTGTACCTCCAATCTTTTCAGGCTTATTGGCTTTGATAATCGACGACGAAGATGATCAGAATGAAATCTACAGGGAGTCACTTCCTGTACTTTCCGAGGCTATTAAATCCGGACCCAAGGCCTTGAAGGTATTAACTATACTGTTTGGCAATATCTATGCCAAAGAGAAGCACTTTCGTTTAATTTATGTGAATGAGAAATGGTAATTGTTAATTTTTACGCAGGTGTTCGATTGCCTAGCTATGGTAACTTTCTTCGGCGCAACTAACTCGGAGGAGACTCAGACGGCAATGCAAATGATTTGGTCGCTTATTCATCCCGAATCTGGCTCTGATATTGTGTGTATACATAGTCCTTTTAGCAACATTACGCCTTGAAGTTTGTTATCTTCTGCATTGTTAAAGTTTATGCCAATTAATTTGTTAAGATCGTCAGGTCAAAAAAGCAAAAAAGCATTCGCCGGACGTTCTGCTTGCTGCGCTATCTGCTTGGAATTTCCTTCTTGCAAGTTTGGAAAGATGGAGTATCAGCTCCAGATACTGGAAAGGGTAAAACTGCAACAAACTCTAAAAAGTTTTTCACAGTATTGCTTTCGATTTATGAGTTAGTGTTGGGCTTTTGGCAAAATAAAAGAAAAGGAAAATGTCCCTCGTCGTTCGTGAAACAAAAGGGCTATATAAGGACTCTTAAGGCTTTAGTTTCAATTTGCCCCAGGGATTTCTTTCTGGTAGGCGGGAGTTTTCCACAGTTAAACTGACACATAGGTTTTTCCAAACTGATACAGGGCGGTTTCTCACTTTTCAAATCTGCTAGAGAGTGATGATCAAGCAGTCAGCATCGCAGCCGGTGTTGGACTAGTTTTGATATTCGAAAAGGAAAGTGTTGATAAGTTCTCCTCGATTAGCGGAGAGAGTTATACAGGCATCAAAGAATCTGTAAAAGACGGCATTTTAGAGAAACTGGAACGCCTTTGTCTCAAACAAACAAGTACCGAGGATGCTTCTGGCAAAGTCCGTGAGGAATGCATGCACATTTTGGACAATTTTAAGGTATTATTCTTTCCACGAATTCGTATGTTTCTACATGTATTTGGGTGTGTGGTATGGTACTGATGGTAATTTGTTTGTTAACAGAGTGGTTTTTTCCCAAAAATATCTATCTCGTTTTGCGGAGATACACTAGTATTGCCATCTTGGTCTAAAATTGTCCAGGTAAATAGATGTTGCAGTTTCTTTATGATTGTCATAGTGTTAAATACGCTTCTCTTAATGCAAAGTTCTGTGCTTTCTAATTCTTTCTTTTTTTACATGGATAGCGAAACTATCTGAATAGCTTTCTGGGAGATCATGGACTTAACGTACACAATGCAGTTAGTCTCTTTTTGCAATATGAAATCTATTTATATTTTCTGAAGGAAACATCATCTGAGATGTAGTTTTGTTGCTGAAACAGGGAAATCCAAAACTCCAAGCTTTATTTGGTTATAAGCCAACCCAACGCTACGTCCCACGTAGAGTGTTGTACGAGCCAACTCTCGAGAAGGTTTGCTCATTTCTTCTCTTTCTCCATCTAAACCGTTTTGATTTAAAAAACATGATAAGTTCTGGGAATTTTTGGTATGTGATTGTTTCATGTTTATCGAAATCCGAGACATGTGGTGTTCTCTAATTGGGACAAAAATCTTACAGGCCAGTGTCGGTTACTACTTACCTAAGGAGCGAGATTATTCTTCATTAGTTAGTGGAGAGATAAAGAAAGACAAGCTTATGGTATGTTTTATTTTTGCTTTACAATCAAGTCCCTCTTAGAGAAGTATTTTGTGTTTGTACTAAACATCCATGCCTTTTTTTTTATTTGTTTTTGGCAGAGGATCTCTAAAAGAGACAAGGCACAGACACGGTTAAGAAACAAAACCCGGAAGTTTGCAGAGGTAATTCCTCATAATCACAACGTCTGTTTTTTTTTTTTTTTTTTTTTCGCAAATCAAGTTTTAGCTTTTGGTCACCAAAAGAAAAGTTTGATAAAAATAAGTTCAACAAACTCTATTACTTGCAAATCTGTCAACATTTTTTAAATTGCTCATAATTTTTTTTTTTTTTTGGTGTGTAGGAGAGGAAATACATGTATGACTTTGATTGACTAACAAGTGAACAAGTCGAGTCCAGAGAAAGTGACAGCATAGTGTTTTTTTTTTTTTAGTTTTATGACTGGCATTTGTAGCATTAACAGTTTCGGGTTTAATGCATCAGCTTAGCAATTTTGAGGTTTATAAATTTCTCATTATTCATTACATAAATACAATGTAATAACAGTTCTTAATGAACTTATGTGTACATTAACAACTCATGCCATTGTCTGAGGTTGCATGAATAAAATGTGGAGAAAACAATGAGATTTGTCATTTGAGGCCGAAGTTTTCTTGTTTAAATACGAGTAAATGGCAATAGTAGTGCTTATATAACAAAGCTTAAGGCGAAAAAATATTGTTGCCACACATACATTTCCACACCTGTGGATAGTATTCATTCTCTTCCAAATCCTCTGCTGTTCGAATCGATACTTCAACTGGCTCGCACGGTTCGCATTGATTGCATTTTGCGTAGCATCTAGCCGGGAATGATCCTCTCCTTTTAGCCCTCCGGATCGCTCCTGTCTCCGGTTTAGGGACATCTGATCCCGGTCCCCCATTGGCCTGTAACAAAAAATCGACGCGTTCTTTAATGACACTTGTTTAGAAGAGCTTCAAGAGATAGAGTAATGGAAGGAATGAACTCACTGGAGAAGGACAAGGCGGTAGCGACCTCGGTATTTGGTGCGAGCGAATCGTGAGAGAGTGTTTGAGCATGGCGATGATCAGTAGGTAAAAGACTAGTTTTCTTGGCATTGCTTCTTGACGGATTTTTGATGAAGAATAGGTTTTTAGTTTAGGGGCAATTGAGGTCTGAGACACCAAGAAACAGATATATGCTTCTCTAAGAATTATGATACTCTTGGCTATAGAAAAACAAAATAGCAGCAGTTTACAGTTATTTATAACTTGCTGAATAAGCATAATATACTTAAAAAACAATCTTGAAACATAAAAGAGCACTAAAAGCAGCAAGACAGCAACAAACTTTTACCTCAAAGCGAAATAGTGGAATTCAGCTTGAAAATCGGAGAACTTTCAAGGCTTTAACCTTGAGATCCTACTTAAACACAACCACTCTATCAATTTGTAGAACTTTTTATTTTATTTTTGGGTATTTGTTAAACTCAAGAGTGGTTTTGAGTGAGTTCATCTATTGGAACTGGTCTTGCAAAAGGGCAAGTTAAGCATGTGTCATGGAGTTGGAAAAGTGGTTGAAACTTTTTATTTGTTCAACATCTTGAAATGGTCAACACTCAAGATGCTCTTCACGTGTAACTCACTGTGAAGCTGACTCATGTAAAGAATCTCTGGTCAAAGAAGCTGAGAGCGACCAAGTACTACTACTCAAGTATGCTTGTCCCTTAGTCATTAAATATCTCTCACATTTATTCACTTAAACACAGCTGATAATTTTATACGTATCATCCTCACACGGTTACACAAGATATCTTGGTACCATCACTGGCCACTCAGTCACATAATTTAAAACCCACTTTAACAAGCAACATGATACCATGTACCAGTAGAGCAGTACTACTATATGTCAATATCTCTCTAGAAAAATAGCAAACATGATCTCAATTATCTTATGAAGATGAGAATTCCCCTTGGTGCTCACTCTCAGCAAGTCTCACGTTGAAACAGTGCTTGACTTGGCGCTCACTTGGAGAGCCAATGACAAGAGTGTGTTGTCCAGTGACCAACTTTCTATTCCCTTCACTGTCCACAAGGCTAAACCCTTTGCACACGTCAACGCTCAGCGTCACAGCCTCTGTCTTCCCTCTTGCCACTTCCACCCTCTCAAACCCCACGAGCTGCACGCCCGGCGCGCCCTCCACGCCGCTCGCGGGCTTCCAGAACGCCAGCACCACGTGGGACCCGTCCCTCGGCCCGCTGTTCCTCACTCCCACCACGAGGTCGAGCGTCAGGTTTGCGCACTCCACGGCAAGGACGTCGATCGCCTGCCCCAATGCCAGGGCCGATGAGCGGTTCCCGCCGAGGAGGATGCTGCGCGCGGGCTTGATCAGCACCGTGGTGGGCGCGGACACCACGAAATTCGAGAAGGCCGAGTAGCTTAGGCCGTGGCCGAAAGAGTAGACGGTTTTGCCAGTGTAGAATCTGTAGGTTCTGCCGGGGAAGTTGGTGCTTGTGTTGGCTCTCATGTTCATATCTGTCATTGGCACTTGCTCTGTGTACTCTTGTGGGTACCATGTAAAAGGACTCCTCCCACCTGTATATAGTTTAGTCATGAAAATTTGTTGGTTTATGAAAAAATGTTTAGCTAAAAACACAAGATATATAAGAGATGATCAACTAAACCTGGATTGTAGTCTCCGAATATGACTTGAGCAATAGCATCACCTCCAGCCTGACCAGGATACCCAACCCACAAAATCGCCCCAATCCGGCTCAAATTCCTGGCGAAAGACACGTCGATCGGGCCCGCCGACATGATGACAAGAACAACCGTCCCGTTCGCCGAGCCCGCCACTTCCTTCACAAGCTTCTCCTGGAAACCGGGGAGAGTCAAGTTCTCTCTGTCCAGCCCCTCCGCCTCAATGGACTGGTCCAGCCCCACGACCAGCACAGCGACTTGCGCCGCAGCCGCAGCCTCAGCCGCCGCGCCAATCAAAGCGCCGTCGCCGCACTTGACGCTCGCGCACCCGGGCGCGAGCGTCGCGGCTTGCACGTACTTTCTGAGGCCTTGGAACGGGGTAATGTAGCTGCATGGAATGCCAGCGTAGTTGCTAATCATGACCGTTGTGGCATTGGCGTTTGGCCCTATAACGGCGAGGCTTTTGGTAGTGTTTGGTGACAAAGGAAGAGTTCCACGGTTCTCAAGCAGCACTATGCCTTGCCTTGCAGCGTCAAGCGCCAAGGCCTTGTGCTCAGCCGTGCACACGTCGGCGGGGCCGAGCTTCCCGAACGGGCCGGACTTTGGGTCGCCGTCGAAGAACCCGAGCCTCATGAGGACTAGGTAGTTGTAGGCCAAGGCTTGGTCCACTGTGGACTCTTCCACTTTGCTCATGTTGACGGCTTTTGCCGTGTACTTTCCTAAGTAATCCCCACAATTCATGTTCAAACCTGTCCTTAATTGGTCAAACATCGATTACTAGGATTTGTTGTTGGTAACAAAAAATAGTGTTAAGAAAATTAAATAAAGAAATTGACCAATTGATTAATGTATTGGTACATATTATATATACCTGCTTTCAAGGCAAGAGCTACTGCGTCCTCGGGTGTTGAAGTGTAATGGATGGCATTGAAATATACTTCTATTGAGTCACAATCTGAGACAATGTATCTGACCATAAAAATAAAAAAATAAAAAGAGAAAGAAATTAGTCAAAAGTTTGTACAAATATGATTTTATTACTAACTTGGTGTGGAAGTTTAAAAGGTGAAATTACCCATCTAGACCCCACTGGCCTCTGACCACGCCTTTGAGCAGATCAGGGTCAGCGCACGTGGGAATGCCGTTGACTCTGTTGTACGAACACATGACGCTGCTGACGTGGCCCTCCTCCACGCAGCTTTTGAATGGTGGCTGATATGTGTCCTCTAGGTCTTGCTTTGATACCTATATCCGCGCATCAGGGGCTGTCCCCCACGCTCCCCTTAGCGCGTGTACATCACGCGCCATTTTTTTTTCCTTTTTTTTTTTTTTCACACTTTTTTTTTGCTCCCCATTTTTTATTTTTATTTCTATTTTATAAAAAATCTTTTCATACCAAATAATTTTTAAAATTCTTTGGATATTGTCTTATTTTTATATTTTATGTTTAAAATCTAATTTGATTTAAAAATATAATTTTTTTTTCTAAAAAATATAATTTATGATTAATTAAATGGTATGAATTTTAGCTTAATATATTTATAATACAAATATATGGTTGGAAAAAAAAAAATACTCACGTGCATGGCACGTGCCTACAACTAGTATATAAATAAGAATCTTCACGCAAGTGATATATATATATATGGACGCTTCTCCCATGGGGGTCACTCACATGGGGGACAAATGGGGAACAAATGTGTGGCCCAGATTCATCCAGAAAATTTTCTGTATTTATTTTTTAGTCCTTTATATATATATATATATATAATGGCTTTATATACAAAGTCACAGTTCTCGTCATCATTTCCATATAATTTGGCTTGGGCTATATTAGAGAATAGAGAATAACCTTAAAGCAAAATTAACCCTATGAACCTTGGCACTACTTGATAATTACGCAGCAGAAGACTATTTTTGATCCTTATACATTACTAGTAGCGAATAGGGACATTTTTTTTTATTAGCTTATGCGTCTCCTAACTAAACTAACTAAATCTTTATAGTACAGAATCCTAGTAGAATATATAGTTGAGGACATTTTTGGTAAGGAGAAGCAAATTTAGATATTCGAATATATACAAGGAAAGATGAATATATAACTCCCAAATCATGATTTATTAAGAGAGCAAAGGGGAAAAGGTTAGGAACATGCCCAAAAAAAGTTGTAATAAGATTAGCGTTCCAAGAAGGAACTGAATCGCTATAATAATGTAGTTATAAAATATAAGACTTAATTAATTATTGTCACTTTTACGTATGTTATTACTTTATTTTATCGTGATCAATCATATGTTACCACATTGATAACGATAATATTTGATATAATTGAATTTTTTAATCACAACAAAAAAAAGTCTAGTCACATTAATATACCATTGTAATATGTTTTTTGGTCAAACAATTTTTCTTTCTAGCTATATTTATATAGTGACATACTTAATAGTTCATCATGACAACGCCACAACACTTTCAGTGACAACAAATGGCAAACCTTTATGTATAAGCCATGAATTTTCATATGCTTCTTTTTTTGTGAGAATTTTATGACTTTTTCACAACAATGCAGCGATCGATGACAAATAATTACAATATATAATACTGATCATCATGCAAATTAAGCATATATAATATGCCTACAGCCTATATATATATATGTATATTACCTTGGCATCAAAGTGAAAGCGATCAACACCTTTCCAATTATCAACATCATAGGCAGTGTAGTGCTTGCAACAACTAGACACCTTAAGCCTATCACCACCACCACTTGTAGCTCCGTCCTCTTCTTGCAGGCCCCTCACGTAGCTCACCGCGTAGCGGGCCACCACCAGCGGGTCCTCCCCTGGGGTCTCCTGGCCGCGGCCCCAGCGCGGGTCGCGGAACACGTTCACGTTGGGGCTCCAGAACGTCAGCCCGGCCAGCCCGGCGTTGTACATGGCGCGCGCCTCCGTCGACACGGCCCTCCCCATCTCGCGCCACAGCGCCGCGTTGAAGGCCGCGGCCGAGAGCACCACGGCGGGGAAGCTGGTGGCCCCCGGGACGACCGCGGCGTCGAACCGCGTCCCGGGCCCCACGTTGGACACGCCGTGCAGGGCCTCCGACCACCACTCGTAGGGCGGCACGCCGAGGCGCGCCGCCCCGGCGCTGCCCGAGACGAGCTGCTGGGCCTTCTCCTGGAGCGTGAGGCGGGCCACGAGGTCCTTGGCTCGGGCGAGGTGCGGCAAGGAGGCGTTGCAGAAGGGGAATCGGGTTGCTTGTGGGAAGGTTGTCACGTCGCATGCATGTTTTTGCGCTTTGGCAGGGTTAGGGACTGTTTGGAGATAGAGAAGGAAAAAGATTTGGTAGTAGTAGAAGTAGAAGTGGAAGTAGTTGTAGTTCTTCATCTTTTCATGGGTTTCTTTTTTATTTTTTGGTTGGAAAAGTGTTTTGTATTTTTGTTGTTGTTCTAGGTATTTTGGGTTGGAGAAATGGAGGGTTTTGGTGCTTGTATTTATAGTGGAAAAGACAGATTAAAATGGGTTTCAAAAACAGTACGTAAATAATAAATTTAGAGCCTTGCTACTTAGACTATTTGAGTCCGGCTCAGCACCATCACCTGAAATTTACGTGTAGCATTTTTTTTATATCTAATTTTTTTAATGGTTGAGCCAAATTAAATTGTAGCATTATTTGCATTCATTTAGCCAGGACTTTATAAATTTTAACAAAAACTATTTATTTAGTGACTTACTCAATAAGTTATCCTGGGACTCTGTTGTAATGATTAAGATAATTGCCATAATTTAATTAGTTATTAAATTCTTTAAAAATGTGATTATTTATTTAGGGCCAGTTAAGCAATTAGTCATTTTAAAGGTAAAGTTTGAAGGATTTAGCCATAGTTTTACGAAATTAAAGATTTAGCCATAACATGTAACATTTTATGTTACATGTAATGTTACACTTTTACACGTATATATATTACATGTTATGGCTAAATCCTTAATTTCGACATTTTAGGCCTAAATCCTAAAAAATTACCTAAAAGTTTGGTTAAATGCCTAAAAAATTCATTTATTTAAATATAATCTAACTTCTGCCTATTTATTCATTCATTTATTTATTTGTTACTTTTGTGCGAAAGATCACTGGTGTTATGTAGTTGCTTGCAAATTCGGGAAGAAATTATTGTTTGGGTTTGTTTAACTTTCTATGTGTTTCTCTTTCAACTTTTACGGAGTGGAATGATGCATGCTTAGATGAAACAAAAGCCTCTTTTGGTCTTAGTGGTGCTACTAAAATCATGTCTAATGACCAACAATTTAAAACCGGTCCCATTTACTCTCTGTCTATTTTTTTAGAAGAATTTTCAGAGCAACATTATAAATTTCATATGCAATTATTATACGTATTCATTATATTTGACAATTTGCGCGTAGTGTATATGAATCAACTAAGCTATTCAAGATCCTACTACGCTTATAGTTATAGGATATTCATATTATAGCAAAGAGAGATAAACAAAAGTATCCCTGATTATTTTAAAACCTATAAAAATATACTTTTTGTTGAATATAGGGTATGAAAATTTGATAAATTATAAAAAATAGTTATTTTGTATAGGTTCTTTTAAAATATGGCTAGTGTTTCTATTTATTAAGAAAATAGCGACCAAGTAGTTATAGATGATGAATTTCATCCATTCATCTCGTATTTGGACCATGACTATTTTTAAATTTTTTGAAGTATTGACTAAAATTTAAAAAACAGTTTTCAAAATGACATACTTACCTAATTCACCTTATAAATTTTTCAAAAATAACTTGAATGTCCTGATTGTCATACACATTATTCTTATTATAAACTGACACCTAAACAATTGTTAATGAGAATGAGAAAAATATATTTTAAATTTTAACTTTTTTGTCAACAGAAGGTATATCTTTAGTAGAAAGTCAGGAAATATATTTGGTATTTTGGAAATACAAAAGATGATTGTGGTATTTTGAACAAAGAGATGAGTGGTTTTTGGCATTTTCTCTATAGCAAATGAGATATTTCGTGTTTATGTGTGTGAAGTGTCTACACATATGCAGTTGCTACAAAAGAGCGAGCTAGCTAGCTTGATTGCTTGTCCATACTATATATGTTTGTTTTGGTAAAAAAAAAAAATTTAAAATAGAGTGATATATAGAGGGGGAGAGAGAGCATTTCATGTCTAAGCCCATCAAGAAATAAGCTAGAGAGAGAGAGAGAGAGATGGGAAGGGTGTCTTAGAAGGAAGTGCTAGGGATCAAAGATTGAAGCACGCTCAGAAAGCCATGATCAAAGCAAGTATAAGTATGACATGTGTATAACGCATAAATATTTCAAAACAGTTTTTTTTTTTTTTTAAGGAAATGTTTGAAGGTTGATTGCAATAAGAGCTACTAATTTTTGGCTTCAATTACGGTTGCTTGAGTTGTACATAAAAACCATTTAAAAAAGAAGGAAAGAAATGTAAAATCGCAGTGGGCACAAGGACAAAATAATACTATTGATAGAGATAGTTATACTTTAAATTTATAGAATACGAGGAGATATTATGATATCGGTGAAAAAATCAGCAAAATTATAAAAATCTCAATCTTTCTTTAGTTAACATTTAAGAAGTTTTTAATATATGTACATTTAAAAAAAATATATTAATTAAACACTTATGTTTATTGAATAAGAAGCATATATATTTAATCAATATTCGTGCAAAAAAAAAAATCAAATATAATTATAACAATGTCACATATATAATTTTGTGTATACAAATCACTTTAAAAGTTCGTTAGAATATAGTAAATAAGAATATAAAGGATTTGTGGCAAATGATTTTTTTTTTTTTTTTGTGTTGTAGATTTGTGGGGTGTTAGGGTTTAAAAATGAAAAGATGTACTTATTTTGGGTACTGATTAAATTTTGAAAATTATTTAGAATTTTATACAAAATAAAAAATAATAAAAAAGTTAAAATTGACGGCCACATCAGCTTTCCGTTCACTTCAACTAACATAGGGAGGGGCTTATATAATCAACGCATTAAACTTTGAAGGCTTATTATTTGACACATTTCATACATTAAGGAGCAAATTGTGAATGCTATCAAATTACGGGGGCTATTTATAAAATTTTTCCTTATTTTTATTTGCACTGTTATTGTTTTCAATTTGTAGTTGTTTACATTTTTCTATCGTTTTTCATTTAACTGTCATTTTCCAGTTTTACTGTGGCTTTTCATGTTGAATGCTGCTATTCATATTCAGTTATTTTATACGGCAATCCAATTGTTTTCCTAGAAGCAGTAGTACAATTGTTTTTTTCTTCCCTGTTTAACTGTCGTTTTTTTTCCTGTCGTTTTTCAGTTTGGCTGTCGTTTTTTTTCTGTCGTTTTTAGATTTAATGTCGTTTTTATTGTTCTAATACATTAAAGATTTTTAATTTTCCTGTCGTTTTTATGTGGATTTTATTCTATTTTTCTTGTCATTTCGAGTTTTAACGTCGTTTTTAATAGCCTGTTGTTGCTAACACAATTCTGTCGTTTTTTATTTTTACTGTCGTTTTTACATTTCCTGTCGTTTTTCAGTTTTATAGTCACTTGTTTATCCTGTCGTTTTCATACCCTGTCGTTTTTTAGATTTACTGCTGTTTTCTCATGTCCATTCGTTTTCCATCGTTTTTTATTTCACTTTCGTTTTTTCGTTTCAAATCATATTTGACATAACTATGTCGTTTTTATTTTTAATGCCGTTTTTACATAATCCTATTGTTATTATGGATTTACTTCCATCTTCAGCATAATAAAATTAAGGGTGAAGTAGGCAAATACCCAGAATTTATATAACAATAAAAATAAATACCCAAACTTTTGAAGTAATTGAGTTTTTAGTCAATTTGTGAATTACTTGCACATGCTTTTGGTAACAAAGTGAATTACCACCACTTACCACTGTGTAAGTAATTCCATCTTTTGGGTAGTTGGTTATATTTTTCAAAAGATTGGGTAATAACTTACATTAATTTTTAAAACTTGGGTATTCACTATAATTTCTCTTATTTAATAAGGGATAATTTCAAAATGAAGCCATTTTTTATGCCACTTAATAATTTATACCGCAAGTGGCGTGCTCCTTTTACTTTCACTCCATGTTTGTATTATAGATTTTGAAAATATTGTATAGGAATTTAAAAAGTTAAAAAAATTGTTGAAAAAAAATAGAATGAATAGAATGGTTTGAAAGATGAAAGTTGAATGGTATGGAATAGAATGAAATGAGCGGGGTGAACATATATCACTCTGGTTTTTCTTCTTCTACTTTTCTTGATTTCTCTGTCTCAAGCCAAAAAAAGAGAGAGAGAGAGACAGAAACATATACATGGAAATCTAGAGCCCCGGGGTTCTTCTGGCCCTTCTTGAACAAACGCGAAGCCAAACCAGTTCTACTACAAATTAGAAGCATTGTCCCGGTGCTATCGGAGACCCAAAACGATGGCGTAGGCGTCCAAAACGACGATCTCTGGCCGAAGCAGGGGTTTAGCTCGAAAGTGGCGGACTCTTCTCACGCCGTGTACGTCTCTTTGCCGCAAGAACAGAACGACATGGTTCTTCGCGACGAGCTTCGACTCGGACAGATGATTCTCGCCGAGAAGCTCCATAGAGACGAGCTCCGTCCCGCTCCGGTGCTCGGCGGAATCAGGCCTGTGCGGCAGGCTTGCCCCGGAGACCCCGAAGATCTTGATCATGCAGACACTTTCGCAAGCCTCGATGAATACAAAGAGAGATATTTTAGCCCTTTGAGTGGCATGTCGCCATCTTGTTCTTCGTCGTCTGCTCGGACGGAAAAGAGGAGAAGCTGGATTATTGGCGTCCAAGGTTCTTGGGGTTGCTCGGTTTCGAAGCCAAATTATAGGAGAAAAAGCGTTTGCGTTTGTGTAATGTCTTTCTTCTCTTTTCTTTTCAAAATTTCTCAAAATTCTCATAGTAATACCAATTTTGATTGATATTCTATCGATAGTACTTCTCGAAATTTTGCCAAAATTACTACCATATCATAGTCATCAATATTCATTGATATTTCGTCGAAATATTATAGAAATTTTGAGAAAATTGTACCTATAAAATTCCAAAAATTTTGGTATTGCAGTCAATATTTTGTCTAGGAGCTGGAGAGACAAAAGAGGAGAAGGATTTACATCAATATTTTGGCATGTTCTCTCATTTTTTTTTGTTTGTGTGTCTACTTTCATATGCAATCACGTATCTTCGTTTGATTCTTTTATTTTTTTATTTTTGGCAATTCTTTTTGTAGGTTGGAAAAGTGCAAAATGTAGACAATGGCCTTCATTGGCCCAAAAATCTGAAGAAAACAGAAATTAAAAAAAGAAGAAGAAGAAGAAGTAAAGATGTAAAGAATGAAGGCTGAGTCATAAAAAAAAAAAGAAGATATAAAACAATAATCAACTAATAGAGGAAAAAGAAGAAATTAAGGACGGAAGACGCTTCTATTATTTTTGTAAGTCCATCATTTCATTGCTATATTTTTATTTTCACTATCATCGTTTTTATTTTTTGACATTTTTTCAATTTTGCTGTTGTTTTTCTTTTTAAATGCTGTTATTCTTATTCTGTTATTTTTTACGGCAAAACTATTGCTTTCCAAGAAGCAGTACCTTAACTTCTTTCTTTTTGGTTAAACTGTCGTTTTCCAGTTTGGCTGTCGTTTTTCATTTTCCTGTCGTTTTTCAGATTTAATGTCGTTTTATAATTGTCGCGTATAAAAAAGATTCTCAGATTTCCTGTCGTTTTTATGTCGTTTATGTTCTTCATTTCCTTGTCGATTCGACTTTTAACGTCGTTTTGAATAGCCTGTCGTTGCTGACACAATCCTGTCGTTTTCACTTTTATTGTCGTTTTTTCATATCCTGTCGTTTTTTCATTTCCTGTCGCTTTTTCATCTCTTGTCAATTTTTTTCATTTCCTGTCGTTTTTCAGTTTTATAGTCACTTGTTTATCCTGTCGTTTTTCAGATTTACTGCTGTTTTCTCATATCCAATCGTTCTCCAGTTTCGATGTCGTTTTTTTTATCCTTCTGGTTTTTATTTTACTGTCGTTTTCTCGTTTCAAATCATATTTGACATAACCATGTCGTTTTATTTTTAATGCCGTTTTTACACAATCCTTTCGTTATTATGGATTTACTTTCATCGTCAGCATAATAAAAATAATTATGTGCCAGTTTGGCATTACTGTGCTTATAAAAGAAGTGCTTCAAACTGTGCTGATGAAAGAAGTTGCTGAAGTTATAAACATGTAGGGTGTTTGGTTATTTTATTTTTAAAACTGCTGTTAAAATAGTATGGGTATGTAAAATTACCAAATAATAATTTTAGAAAATCATTTAGTGGAATATGGGTAGTTAATTAAGGATATTTTAGTAATTTAAACTGGAGAAGCAGTTTCGGTTACAGAAAAGCAACCTTTAACCTGCTTCTCAAATTATACTACGTAAAAGCAGAAACGGTTACCTGCTTCTTTAAGAAGCAGGTTTACCAAACGCCTATAGCTGCTTTAGATTGTTTTATAATCTAAAAGCAGCCTCCAAAAGCAATGCCAAACTGGCCCTATATGGATTTACTTCCTTTCTCAGCATAATAAATACAAAAATATAAGTTCACTTGTAGTGAACGTTTACAAATAAATACAAATTTTGGGCAGTTTCTTAGATCTTTTCAAAGCCAAAAAACCTCAATGACCTGCCTTTTTTCATTATTACAGTGAATACTAAATTTTTAATACCCAATTTAAGTTAATAATACCCAATCTTTTGAAAAATACGACAAAATATCAAAGTGATTGAATTACTTACATAGTGATAAGTGGTGGTAATTAACTTTAGTTACTAAAAATATGTGCAAGCAATCAATAAAACTATTAAAAACTTAATTACTTCAAAATTTTGGGTATTTATTTTTATTATTGTATAAACTTGGGTATTTTTTTACTTTACCCCTTTAGTAACTGGAAATAAAAAATAAAAAACCCCAAGAAGCAATGGCAGTTATTAACCACCTCTCTCCCTCGCCTTCCCAATTTCCGTGGCAGTTTTATTTTTTATCATCACTTTCCATTGCATAGAGGAGAGACTGAAGTACTGAACATATATCACTCTCTTGCTTTTCTTCTTCTTCTTTTCTTGATTTCTCTGTCTCAAGTAAAAAACAAAAACAACAAAAACAGAGAGAGACAGAAGTATATACATGGAAATCTTGAGCCCCGGGTTCTTCTGAACCTTCTTGAGCAAACGCCGAGCCACGAAGCCAAACCAGTGCTACTTCAAATCAGAAGCATTATCCCGGTACTATCGGAGTCCCAAAACGATGGCCAAGGCGTCCAAAACGACGATCTATGGCCGAAGCAGGGGTTTCATATGAATGTCGCGGACTCTTGTCACGCCATGTACGTCTCTGTGCCGCAAGAACAGAACGACATGGTTCTTCACGACGAGCTTCGACTCGGACAGTTGATTCTCGCCGATAAGCTTGAGAGAGACGAGCTCCGTCCCGCCCCTGTGCTCCGTGGAATTAGGCCTGTCCCGGTGCGGCACGCTTCCCTTGGAGACCCGAAGATCTTGATCATGCGGACACTTTTGCGAGCCTCGATGAACCCAAAGAGAGATTTTTTAGCCCTTTGAGTGGTATGTCGCTGTCTTCTTCTTCGTCGTCTGCTCGGACGGAAAAATGGAGAAGCTGGATTATTGGTGTCAAAGGCTCTTCGGGCTCGGTTTGGAAGCCGAATTATCGGAGAAAAAGTGTGTGTGAGTTTAATGTCTCTTCTTTTCTTTTCTTTTAAGCTATAATCTGTTTTTATGAACTTTTTTTTTTTTTTTAGTTGATAAATTATGTAAACAGCTTTTATTTTATGTGATACTCTGCTTTTTCATTGAAGCTTTTGGCTAATTGTCATTTTCCAGTTTTGCTGTTGTTTTTCTTTTTAAATGCTGTTATTCATATATTCTGTTATTTTTTACGGCAAACCTATTGTTTTCCTAGAAGAAGTACCTTCACTTTGTTTTTTTTTTTTTGTTTAACTGTCGGTTTTTTTTTTAATTTTTTTTTTTTTTTCGTTTTCCAGTTTGGCTGTCGTTTTTAATTTTCCTGTCGTTTTTTAGATTTAATGTCATTTTTATTATTGTGGCGTATAAAAAAGATTTTTAGATTTCCTGTCGCTTTTATGTCATTTATATTCTTCATTTTCTTGTCGTTTCGACTATTAACGTCGTTTTTAATAGTCTGTCGTTACTGACACAGTCCTGTCGTTTTCACTTTTACTGTCGTTTTTTTATGTCCTGTCGCTTTTAAGTTTTATAGTCACTTGTTTATCCTGTCGTTTTCTTATCCTGTCGTTTTTTAGATTTACTGCTGTTTTTCTCATATCCAATCGTTTTTCAGATTTTCTGTCGCTTTTATCCTGTCATTTTTTATTTTACTGTCGTTTCTTGGTTTCAAATCATATTTGACATAACTATGTCGTTTTTATTTTTAATGTCGCTTTTACATAATCCTATCTTTATTGATTTACTTCCATCTTCAGCATAATAAAAATAAGGGTGAAATATGAAAATACTCAAAATTTATATAGCAATAAAAATAAATACCTAAACTTTTGAAGTAATTAAGTTTCTAGTCAATTTGTGAATTACTTGCACATGCTTTTAGTAACTAAGTGAATTACCACCACTTATCACTGTGTAAGTAATTGAATCATTTGGATAGCTGGTTACATTTTTTAAAAGATTGGGTAATAACTTACATTAAGTTTTAAAAATTGGTTATTCACTCTAATTTCTCTAAAAATAATTATGAATTTACTTCATTCTTCATCATATTATAAATACAAAAATATAAGTTTCACTTTTAGCGAACGTTTACATATAAATACAATTTTTGGCAGTTTCTAAGAACTTTTCAAAACCAAAAAAAAAACCTCAATGACCTGCAATTTTTCATTTAAGTTATTGGAAAAAAAAAAAAACAAAACAAAACAAAAAAACCAACCCAACAAGCAATTGACAGTTATTAACCACCTCTCTCTCTCTCGTTCTCGCCTTCTCAATTTCCGTGGCGGTTTTATTCTTCATCATCATTTTCCATTGCATCAGAGAAACTGAACATATATCACTCTCTTGCTTTTCTTGATTTCTCTGTCTCAAGCCAAAAAACAAAAACAAAAAAAAAAAACCAAAAAAAAAAACCAAAAGAAAAAGAGAGAGAGAGAGACAGAAGTATATACATGGAAATCTTGAGCCCCGGGGTTCTTCTGAACCTTCTTGAACAAACGCCGAGCCACGAAGCCAAACCAGTGCTCCTACAAATCAGAAGCATTGTCCCGGTCCTATCGGAGTCCCAAAACGACGATCTCTGGCCGAAGCAGGGGTTTCGTTTGAAAGTCGCGGACTCTTCTCACGCCATGTACGTCTCTTTGCCGCAAGAGCAGAACGACATGGTTCTTCAAGACGAGCTTCGACTCGGACAGTTGATTCTCGCCGAGAAGCTCGAGAGGGACGACCTCCGTCCCGCACCGGTGCTCTGCGGAATCAGGCCTGTCCCGGGGCGGCACGCTTGCCTCGGAAACCCCGAAGAACTTGATCACGCGGACACTTTCGCGAGCCTTGATGAACCCAAAGAGAGATTGTTTAGTCCTTTGAGTGGAATGTCGCCATCTTCTTCTTCGTCGTCTGCTCGGACGGAAAAGAGGAGAAGCTGGATTATCGGCGTCGAAGGCTCTTCGGGTAGCTCGGTTTCGAAGCCGAATTATCGGAGAAAAAGTGTTTGTGTAAGTGTAATGTGTGTCTCTTCTTTTCTTTTCTTTTCTTTTCTTTTGAGCTATAATCTGTTTTCTTGCCAATCAAGGAAGTACATTCTTTGCAATAATGAGTTATTCAAGATGTTGAAAAATGAAGCTTTTGGCCAATGTTTTTATGAACTGTTCTTTCTTTCATTGATATATTATGTAAACAGCTTTTATTTTATGTGTTACTCTGCTTTTATTTTATGTGTTACCCTGCTTTTTCATGGAAGCTTTTGGCTAAATGATACAAGTCATGTGAATTTTTTGGGGTTCTTTTATTGATGAATTTTGTGCAATTTTATTTTGACACCTGACATTTGTGAGTTACTATATTGTCCTACTTTCTGCATTGACAGACATCTAGAATTGAATTCACTAAGTATGATAGATCCAATGGAAATTCAAGCTCCAAGAAAAAAACTCCGAAATTGATTGAAAATTCCAAAAAGAGTGCGACTTGCAACACTTTTAAGTCAGTGCAAAATTGTGACGACTCCTTAAAACAAGCAATGACACCGTTGAGCCCGCTACCCCGCAACTTAGCGAAGCTCGGGAAGGTGTGTTCTTTTGCGCTTTTCTCCATCCCGTCCTTTAAAACACTTGTGATTCCGCTACAACGAACTTTATCACTCCCCTTTTTATTTTTTATTTTTTTTTGGGTGCAGGAAGTGGAAAGGTGTAGAGATTTGGCCTTGCTTGCTTCTGTTGATGCTTTGCAAGAGGCTTCCGCGGCCGAAAAATTGCTCAAATGCCTAAAGTACTCTCAAAATTATCTCCTTTTTATATGTCTAACATTTGTTTCAACATTCAAAAGCATTCACTTGTCTAAATTTATATAATCTGTTTCTTCATTGCTTGTGCATTTCCAGGACATTCTTGGAGCTCAAGTCATTAAATTCAAAGGACAAGGAAAGACACCCATCAACATCATCACTCAACATGTTCTTCAATCTCCAACAAGATTTAGCTCAAACTAGACTAATTCTTCAGTCACTGACAAACACCAAAAGCCTTATTAGACCCAATGACACTGATCAGAACAGCCACAACTCCACCAAGGAATCGCGCTGGAAGTCACAGAAGACAGAAAGAAAGGTGCGAGCTCTTGGATCAACGCAGCATTGGCTTCTGACCTTGTCCCTTTGTCCTCGCCTAGTCCGCGCAAAGAAGCTAACAGCGCGGAAAAAAGACCGACCAAAACTTTAGCCAGCGAAAACAAGGACGCAACCATAGTGCTTGGGAAGAAGAGGAACAACTCACAAGGTTGGACAAAAGGAAGTGATTTGTGTGCTTGTATAGGAATAGCTAGTGCCTTGAATGAGGAATGTGAAAAGTGGTTCTTGGGTTATGCTGAGAAGTACTTAGATAGCTTGTTGACGAGCAAAAAAGTTAGCTCTTTGGAGTGTCCTGATTCTGAGGTGGCTCAAATGATGCGTCAGATCAAGAAGGTTAGCGATTGGTTGGACCGCTCGGCGGCGATTTTCGTCGAAAAGGAATGTGGAATGGTTGAAGCTTGTGGGAGATTGAGGAACAAGATTTATGGGGTTTTGTTGAAGATGGCTGAGAGGACTGCCTTGGCTTTTGGGACACCATGAGTTTGTTTTCCTTTCTTCTTGAAAGGTTGATTTTGACGTCTTATAGTCCTATTTCTCTTGTTAGGAATAAGCATGATAAAGTTGTAGCACTAATGAATCATCTTTTTTGAATTATTGTTATTATAGACCATGCTTGAAATTGGTGGGACAATATGCAAATGTTTTTGAAGATTTTAGTTCCAATATTGACATTAAAAAATTTTTGACAATTAGTGTTTTTTTTTTTTCCTTGTGTCCCTTTCATGTATATATAGGACTAGGACATGCTGATTGGGAAGAGATTTTTTTCCTGTCTATATATTTTTGTAGCTCAGATTCTCTCACGAGATGCACGTGTGAAATTCTTTATCATTTCTAATAAAAGTTTGGTAAGATATTGCTATCCTTTTTCTTTTTTTCATATATATTGCAAGTTGCAATCATAATTTGCACAATGGATAATTTAAAATATATATATATATATATAGATAGATAGGTGTGTGTGTCTTTATGTATACGCATACAGCATTTATTTTATGCCTTTATTTTATTTAATAAGTATTTTTCATTATATAAACATATAGATAAGATATCACCTTGAGAAAATCATAATTAAATATCCTTCCTTCTCTGCTTTCCAAATTCAATTGAGACAGTTCCTTGTAAAAATTTAAAAAAACAAAAACAAAAAGAATTACCCTTATGTGGTCCTCTCATTTTACCCATTCTATTCTATTTTTTTCATTTTTTTTAACTTTTCTAATCCTCCAAACTATTCCATTTCATTTTATTTTTTTCAACTATTTTTTTCAACTTTCCAAATCCCTATACAGTATTTTTAAATCTCAACCATACATATCACTTTGCGAATTGTCAAACCATTCTTACATCATTTAATCCATTTGCAAATCATTTTTAAACTATTTTTTCTATCCCAATAAATGAGATGGAATGGGCAAAATGCGTATTTGACCTTTGCATTATTTGTGGAATCGTGTCATTTGTCGATCATTTGAGTCATAGTAATCATCATCAATTTCAATCATCCAATTTTGCCAGTTTGATGAAAATTCGGATTGCCACCTTAAGCTTTAAATTATACCATCGAAATTAATGTACGTATATTTAAACCAGTAACTAATCGAATGGTTCAAATCATGATGATTGTCAAGCCTCTAAGTTAGAAAAGGAGGGCCGAACTGAGTCAATTTATTATTAAAGCTATAGCATTAGATAATTATGTTACAAAGTAAAAACTCATGTTGTGTAGTCAATAAATGTGAGTCGTCGTGTGGATATTTAAAAGAAAAAACTTAGCTAATGACCATTTTAAAGACATATCTTTTATATATTGATCAAGGAATTAAAAAAATATTCTTTTAGTTATTTTTTAGACATTATGTATTTATCTTTTTAGTCCTCATGAATTGTTACCATGCATAACAAATTGTTACAGAATGTAATATCGTTGACTAATTTTGTTACGACAAGTCGTAATAAGTTTGTCTACATGGTAAGATCCATCATAACAAATTTATACATATTGTAAGAAAATATATAATCGTAACTCTAATATGACTTATGTAATGGTTAAATTTGTCCAAAACGTACAAATTTTATCACGATATAGACAATTTGTTTTACTCAATTTCTCAAAACTACAACTCCAAGGAAAAAGTTCTTTCAACATTTGACTTAGTTCTACTGTAAATTTTCATATATACTACTCCTCTAAATTCATAAATTCAATTCATAAATAAAAAAGACAGTAGTTACACGCAAGCCAAAACAAAGAGCAAAAAAACTCACTGGAAACAATGCTTTACATGTTTAAACCAAACTAAATGAAAATTGAGTAGAAACAAAAAACAAAAAAAAGGACACATTCTAAACACAATACATAAAACAAAAAAAGAAAGAAAAAAAGGAAAAAAACAAACAAACAAACAAACTCTAAGGCTTCTAATAGTAATGGAAGAGAAAAGGACCGAGAAAGGCCTTTCTCTTCTGGAAATTCTCATCCACGAGAGGTCCTTTGTATGGCATGGGCTCGTAGAGGAGAAGTGGAAGTTTCAGGCGGAGATGCTGAGACGCAAAGAAGCTCGAGAGCGCTAGGTTATTTGGGGGGATTTTTTTTTTTTTTTTTTTTGTGATAAAATTATGAGAAATTATAGAGAATACCCAATTTTTAAAATTTAATGTAAGTTTTTATCAAATCTTTTGAAAAATGTAACAAACTATCCAAATGATTCAATTATTTACACAGTTGTAAGTGGTGGTAATTCACTTAGTTACCAAAAACATGTGCAAGTAATTCACAAATTGACTAGAAACTCAATTACTTTAAAAATTTAGGTATTTATTTTTATTGTTATATAAATTCTGGGTATTTGCCTACTTTACCCACTGTGAAGTAGGTAAATATCCAGAATTTATATAACAATAAAAATAAATATCCAAACTTTTGAAGTAATTGAGTTTCTAGTCAATTTGTGAATTACTTGCACATACTTTTAGTAACAAAGTGAATTACCACCTCTTATCACTGTGTAAGTAATTGCATCATTTGGGTAATTGGTTATATTTTTCAAAAGATTAGGTAATAACTTATATTAAGTTTTGAAAATTGGGTATTCACTATAGATAAGAGAAATTATAGTGAATACCCCATTTTTAAAACTTAATGTAAGTTATTACCTAATTTTTTGAAAAATATAATCAACTATCCAAATGATTAAATACTTACACACTGATAAGTAGTGATAATTTACTTAGTTACCAAAAATATGTGCAAATTATTCACAAATTAACTAGAAATTCAATTACTTTAAAAGTTTGAGTATTTATTTTTATTATTATATAAATTCTGAGTAGTATCAAGTAGTTACGAAGAAAGTTTATCGCATCATGTACTTGACTATTATTATATTTTAAAATATTGACTAAATATAAATAGTCTTTTTTAAAATAATTTATTTAGCTAATTTACTAAAAAAATTCCTTCTAAAGTATGAGACACGTGACCACTTAAGAAAGACTATAAATTCCAAGTGTGTTGTTACAATTGGACAGTTTAACGTCATCCTTGGAAGAGACTGGCTAGTAGGATGGTTGTTGACTAACTTTGGATGCCACGTCGCCGACCCAATAATAATGTGTTTCTTTATCATTATTTAATTGAGGCCCAAGCATTACCTAAAATGCATAAACCGTCACTTTTTTTACACGCTTTCCTCTTGGTATTGAATTATGTTGAAGACATTAATCTAGCTATTACACATGTGAGTTGTAAAAATAAAATAAAATTTTGCCGGATCTTAAATATTTTAGCATAATTTTTTTCCATATGTTATATGAGCTGTCAAATTTCAATTAAAAATATTTTTTTATGAAAAAATAACTACACGTAACAAATTAAATATAGATAATGTGGCTCTAATATTTTTTTTCCTTCCTCATAAATTCAATAGTTATAACTGGGAAAAATAATAAAGCAGCGATAATAAATAAGGAGACCAAATATACTTGAAAATTAACTAGTTTCATTGCTCTCTCCACTTTTTATAATAGACTACTTGGGTGTTTGAAACTGTACTTGTTTTGTTTCGTAGCCAAAATATTAAAAAATAATAATACTTTTGTGTTGTACATACAATTGCTTCATTCTGAAATAAGAACTCTTTTTCTGAAAAAAAAAACAAAAAAACAAAAAAAACGCCATACTAATTGATTGTTAATAAAGTTAACAATTACAATACAGTTAACAACATAACATATATATTATATTTATGTAGATGAATAGTTTTTTTTAATTAGTTCCCCATTAAACAGAAAGGAAAAAAAGGTGAACTATATAATTGTGTATCTCACAAATATACTTCCTGAGCACTTAAATCTCGAAAAAGAACTTTTTTTCTTTCTTGATATTGTTTTCTTTATTTATTAATTTATTTGTAAAATTTTGCTTTATTTAATTGACTATAAAATCAATTGATCACGTAATAATAATAAGATCAAGTATCATGTCAATAAAATAATAATAATGGGATCGAGTATCAAAGCCAAATTTTTTTTATTTTTATTTTTAAATTCACTTGTTCTTTCTAACAGTAATACTAATAGGTAATAAGATGAATGAAGTAGCGAAAGGGCTTTGTTTCATATAATGTTCCTCATTGATTTTTATTTTATTTTATTTTGGAGATTGAAGTAATGGCACACTACAGTAGGATCATCAATAAGGTTTAAATATTTTGGCACATCCTCAATTAATGCGAGAGGGATTGGTAGGGCTAATTTAGTTTTGAAGCCACCAACTTTTTATTTTTATTTTTATCACCAACTTTTTCTATATACAATCTCTAGGTAGGATTCAGGAACTAGGAAAAAGAAAATAATGCGGTTAATAATACGATTTTCGCTACTTATTATTAGTCAATTTCGTAGTTCATATCACTATTTTGTCCAATTCTGATAATTCTTCATAATTATTTTTAAATAAAAAGTTGTCATTTCATTTTATCTAACATATTAAGATCCATATCAAGTAGGTACCAAACTAATCTATTTTTACGAGAATCAGTAAAATGTATTTTACGCATAGCTTCATAATGGATACACACTAGGGTTCAAAGATATCTCCTTATATTTCATCCAACATATGTGCTAATTCAGCATTATTTTGTTTATAAAATAAGTACTTTAAATTGTGCTAAAGAAATAAATTGTTTAAGTTATAAGCATGTAGAGTGTATATGGTTATTTTATTTTGAAATTATTGTTACAATAATATCGTGGATAAGTAAAATAACCAAAAAAAATTTATAGAAAATTAGTTAGTCGAAGTTAGACAATTAATTAATGATATTTTAGTAATTTAAAATTTAGAAGTAGTTTTGGTTACAAAAAAGTAGCATTTAAATTGCTTCTCAAATTACACAACGTATAAGCTTAAATGATTACTTTCTAAACGTCTAAACATACTTTAGAATTTTTTTATAATATAAAAATAGGAAGATTCTACAATAGTACACGATTTTTACGCTATCGATAGTGCACGGCTTATAATAGCTTAAAAATACATAAAAAATAATAATTTTTTTTTTCTGCACATAAGTACATTACATCGTCTATTTTTATATTATCAATTCATTTCCCATATTTAAAACTGAAATTATATTCAATCGGAGATAAAAATAGAAAAATAAGAAAAAAATAAAAAAGACAAACTTTTTTTGGCATATTTTTCATATCCGATTAAGCATATTTTTATGTGTTAAATTTGAAGAACTGAATTGATAACATGTAAATAGATGATGTAATATGCTTATGTGTAAGAAAAAAATTTATTTTTAGATATTTTTTAAGCTATTATAAGCCGTTCACTATCGATAGTGCAAAAAATCGTGCATTATTCTCGAATCTTCCCTAAAAATAACATGCAAAAATAATGCCAAACTGGGCCAACGAAACGCGAGTGAAACCCTTCGAACCCGTGTTTTAAAAGACGTTGAAAATATTAACAAAACTTCTCGTTAACTTTGTGTACGACTTCAAAATATTGTATATAGGATATTGTCAATTTCGGGGTAGAAGTTTCGTAAAAGTTTTTTGGTCATGGTCTTAATTTCATTTTTAAGTTTCTTTCTATATAATTGGTGAAATTATTTTGCTTAAAGATTAAGTAATAGACATAAATAATATGGTCTAAATCTTAATTAAATGAATAAGAATAAAAAGTTTAAGTTAATATACTTAATATTTTTACACACACACAAAAAAAAAAAATCAAGGCTTTGGTAAAAGGGTAATGAATCATTTAATTAAAAAGATTAATTATAACTAGTTTATGCCTATATGATAAAGAAGGAAAGTGATAGGTTGTTTCTGTTTGTTTCTCTAATGAGAGACTTAACTTATAAGAAAAATAAAAAATACGATTACTTAAAATCAAGAGAAAAAAAAAAAAACACAAATAAGAGATAAAGATAAAAAAGAGGTAGTGCACGTGGAGCAGTTTTATTTATTTTTATTGTATTAAAGTATATTATAATGAATACCCAATTTTTAATACATAATTTAAATTAATACCTAATTTTTTTAAAAATATAATAAATTACATAATTGATTCAATTACTTATATAGTGATAATTTGTGATAATTAACTTAGTTGCTGAGAGCATGTGCGAGTAATTAACGAGCTAACTAGTCACTCAATTACTTAAAAAATTTAGATATTTATTTTTATTGTTAGATTTATTTTGAGTATTTTCTTACTTCACTCTAATTATATAGAAGATAGAAAGAAAAAGAGCACACGAATTTGCAGTTTATAATCCTTAATCTTACACTCTATTAGGGTGAAGTAGGCAAATACCCAGAATTTATATAACAATAAAAATAAATACCCAAACTTTTGAAGTAATTGAGTTTCTAGTCAGCTTGTAAATTACTTGCACATGCTTTTGGTAACAAAGTGAATTACCACCACTTATCACTGTGTAAGTAATTATATTATTTGGGTAATTACTAATTAGTTACATTTTTTAAAAAATTAAATAATAACTTACATTAAATTTTAAAAATTGGGTATTCATTATAATTTCTCTATTATTATATTACCATCAAGGCATCAACCACTCCTTAATCTTATGTTTTGTAATTCTTCTTCTTTTATTATTATTGTATATTTTGAAAATTGTCCTTCTGCTTTAATATGGAGAAAGAAAAATGGCCTAACTTATTTTTTTCCTTCCTCATAAATCAGTTGGCTTTATTGTTTGGTTATTTTTGCACTGAAAATATTATAATTTGTACGTAAGAGTAATTTGAAGAAAAGAAAAAAAGAAAAAGAGAGAGAGAGACTGCGAGGGTTTTGATAATAACACCACAAGGTCCACAAACACCAATCCATTTGTTTTTGCTTTGAGAACGAAAAGAGATATTTTTTCTTTCGATTTTCCAAACTCTCATTTCCTATACGCATTTAAAGATTTTTAACCTTTCCAACACGTTCCTAAAATCATAATGGCAATAGCAAAAGCTTCCTATATTTTTTTTAATAAATGGCTATTTTTTAAATAATATTTTAAAAAAATAATTAACGTTTTGATTAATTAAGAAATTAATTATTTTTTTATCTATATGTTGATGTGTATTTATTTTTAAGCCTTTAGTTCTTTTATGTATTTGGGACTAATAATATAATTTTTGAAGACGTTATTCATTTCCTTAAAACGTGGCTCATTTGTATACTAGATAGACTTATAAAATATTTTTAATACATGTATATAATTTTTAATACATGTGGATAAAAAATATGATACACGTGTATAAAAAATGATATATATGTATCAAATATAAAATAATTAATTTTTTAATTTCATAAAATTATGATTAAATTCTTAAAATATAGACCTAAATATAGTTAAAAGCTTAAACCACCTTAAAAATGTTTATATATGTAATGCGATAAAAAAAATAAAAGTAGCATCATTAACTCCAAATTTTTTTTTTTTTTGTCTTTTGATCACTCGGTCCTTAAATTTTTTTTCATAGCAACCATAAACTTTATTATTTTGACAAATTGCCTACAAGGCTACAACTAATAATGAATATTTGCATATAATACAAACTGAAAAATAATAGGTTTTTTACACTCACGTCACTTAACTTTTCACTTAATGGTTCTTTAGCCCTCAAATTAGTTGAAAAACTTAGACCCGAATTATTTGTCCACTTTTGCAATCTCTCTACTCTCCTTTTTTTTTTTTTTTTTTTTTTTTTTTTCCAAATTTATTATTTTATCGGTTTCGTGTATTACAGTGAAATAAAGAAACCAAACAAAACAGAGAAAACAGACTCTCTCTCTCTCTCTCCTCTTCACCTTCCTCTCTGTGTCCTCTTCAAGATTGTCCCTTTTTTTTTTATTTGTTTCCTAAACAATTCCACTGATTCGCGATCTCACACCCCATAAAACCCTTCTCTCTCTCTCTCTCTCTCTCCGGCGGCGCTGCCATGGAGGCTCGGAGGAGATCTGACCCGGCGGCGAGGCTGGTCCTAGGGCTGGCGGTGGTGGTGGCGGTGGTGGGGCTGTGGCCGGCGGCGATCCGCGCGAGGTTCGTGGTGGAGAAGAACAGCCTGAGGGTGACGTCGCCGGACGGCATCAGAGGGACCTACGACAGCGCCATTGGCAACTTCGGGATCCCGCAGTACGGCGGTAGCATGGCCGGCAACGTCGTCTACCCCAAAGACAACCAGAAGGGCTGCAAGGAGTTCTCCGACTCCGGCCTCTCCTTCCAGTCCAAGCCCGGAGCTCTTCCCACCTTCGTCTTGCTCGATCGCGGAGGTCCGCTTTTCTCTTCTCTCTCTCGCGGTTCTTTCGGGTCTTGGATTGGGGATTGAAGTTTTTGGTTTTGGTTGTTTCTGGGGCTTTCTATTTTAGTCACTTGAATCGGTTCGAAATGGTTTATATATATATATATATATATTTTGCGATTGCATGGCTTGTTGATTGCGTTATCTTTGTTGGTTATGGACCTTATGGTTAGTGTGTCTTTAGCTAACATAGGGTTCTTCCGATGGAGTTTTTTTTTTTTTTTTGGATAATCAGGTATAGTTCCTTTAGTTATAGTTTTGATTACATTTTCTTGATTTAATCTTGGATTGTTTTGTTGTTGTTGTGATTTGAGGTGTCTTATGTTCTTAAGGTGTTGTCTGATATTCTGGATATTGATGTCATATTGGGTGTGTGTGTTTTTGGGACCAAGTGTCTGTTTAGTATTTTTATTTCTTTGTTGGGGTTGTGGGGTTGTGACTGGTTTTGGTGCTTTAGTAAAAGAGACACCTTTTTGCAGCTTCATATTCTCTTGGAATAATACTTGAAGTTTGCTTCAAGTTCTTGGAGTTAGTTTTGTTTGTGCCTTGTGTATGCTTTAATTTCTTATTTATAACTCGTTTATCTGAACTCTTTGTGGGTTTATTTTTCATCTAGTCAAAGAGTATCCTTATGTACTTTTTACTCTCTCTCAGGATGTTTCTTAGGAATAATTATTTACATGGGTTTTCAACTAGTTATTGTTGGAGTCCGTCTTTGTTTTCTCCATTGGTTTAGCTTGCTTGTTTTAAGTATCTGTTTGGAATTTAAAAGATTAATGTCTTTAGCAATTTCTTCATACTGGTTGAGTGCATTTCTTTGATTACTTGGCATTCTAACTGAACTTTGGACAAGTTTTTAACTAATCTGGTAATTCTCAATCATAATAGGTGCGCATTTTTTGTTTCTGATTGAGATTTTAGGTGATGATCTGTTAAATTATGATGGCTGCAATTTTTCTTGGTACACTGATAATATAGTACAATTCGCTCTTCTAGAAAATTCGTGTATATTTTTGGGTTTTTATGGTTACAATTTCAATTCATCTTCTCAGCACAGTGATCCTTTTTTTTTTTTTTTTTCTTTTGACAGAGAAAGAAAGCTCTTTAATTTCTGGGAACATGAATTTTAACTTGCCAAATTGCTTGATTCTCGGATGTTGCTCATGTGAAACTGTTTCTAACATTTATTTCTTGTCGTTCTCCAGATTGTTTCTTTGCCTTGAAGGTCTGGAATGCCCAGAAAGCAGGAGCTTCTGCAGTCCTTGTTGCGGATGACATGGAGGAACCGCTAATAACAATGGACTCTCCTGAAGAAGATGGTAGAAGTGCCAAATACATCGAAAATATCACTATCCCATCAGCACTTATTGAGAAAAGTTTCGGCGAGCGGTTAAAGAAATCAGTCGGCTCTGGGGATATGGTCAACGTGAATCTTGACTGGAGAGAAGCTGTCCCACACCCCGATGATCGTGTGGAGTATGAACTGTGGACAAACAGCAATGATGAATGCGGGGTTAAATGTGATATGTTGATGGAATTCGTGAAGGACTTTAAGGGCGCAGCTCAGATTCTTGAAAAAGGCGGTTATACTCAATTCACACCCCACTATATAACGTGGTATTGTCCTGAAGCGTTTACCTTGAGCAAACAGTGCAAGTCCCAGTGTATCAACCATGGTAGGTACTGTGCTCCTGATCCTGAACAGGACTTCAGCTCAGGTTATGATGGGAAAGACGTGGTTATGGAAAACTTAAGGCAGCTTTGTGTTTTTAAAGTCGCAAATGAGTCGAAAAAGCCTTGGGTCTGGTGGGACTATGTCACTGATTTTCAAATTAGGTGTCCGATGAAGGACAAGAAGTATAACAAGGAATGCGCTGATGGTGTTATTAAATCTCTGGGTAAATGAGTTTCCATTTCGTTATCATTTTTCTTCCTCTATTTGATATTACTAATTGGTAAATTTTGAGTGTATTTATTTTAATTTTGACAGGGCTTGAAGCTAAAAGCATAGAGAAGTGCATGGGAGACCCTAATGCAGACTCTGACAATCCACTCCTGAAGGAAGAACAAGATGCTCAGGTATTTATCTGTCGTCAATACATTTTCTACATATAAATAAATAAATAAATAAATATATATATATATATATTCTTTTTCGTTTTAGTTCATTATTCACATCCTCATTTGCTGGATTGGTGCAGCAATCTTGCTGCGTTCTTCACTTCTTTGGATTGGTAAAATACTATTTAAGGTTTTGCATGTTTACACGATTCGGAACTCTGTGTTTAGGTCGGGAAAGGATCAAGAGGCGATGTGACAATATTGCCTACCCTTGTTGTGAACAACCGACAATACCGAGGTTGGTCTTTGTGCTTTTGTTTCACAGATAACAATAAAGATCTTTTTGTGTGATAAAATATTTGTATGTGCTTGCAGGAAAGCTGGAGAAAGGTGCTGTTCTGAAGGCCATCTGTTCTGGTTTTGAGGAAACCACTGAGCCAGCTGTTTGTTTGAGTGGCGGTATGTACCCTTAGTGTGTTGCAATGCAAATCATGTCTTGAGTTGCTCGTTGATCCTGAACCATTGGTCTCTGGTCTGGCAGATGTCGAGACAAATGAGTGCTTGGAGAACAATGGCGGTTGCTGGAAAGACAAATCAGCTAATATCACTGCCTGCAAGGTGAAAGTCAAACCTTGCCCACTACAACGTTGTAGTTTTCATAGTGCATTTTTTGTTTGGTTGATATTTACGTTTCTTAATCAGGACACTTTCCGAGGAAGGGTATGCGAGTGCCCCTTGGTTGATGGGGTGCAATTCAAAGGAGATGGTTATACTCATTGTGAAGGTAAGACATCATTCAATTATTTGAAATTTGAAAGCATTTTTAGATGCTTTTTGTGCTGATGCGTATTCTTTATGCTTTTAGCGAGTGGTCCTGGAAGGTGCAAGATAAATAATGGTGGTTGTTGGCATGAGGCTCGAAATGGGCACGCATACTCTGCTTGTACTGTATGTATTTGTCAATAACTTTCCTCGTTTTCTTTGGATTTCATCTTATGAACAATTTTAACTTTGTTTTTCTCTGTGTGACAGGATAATGGAGAGGTCAAATGCCAGTGTCCTACTGGATTTAAAGGTGATGGTGTCAACAGTTGTACAGGTAAGACCCTAGACATATTTTTGGTACTCATTGTTTCTGTTGATATAACAAATTTAGGATACAAAATCTGAGAGCCTAAAGGAATATCTTGGACTTCCCGTCATGAGATCCGTTCTGTGATTAATTCCATTTCATTGTATATTGAGGGAAGTTTTATTTGTTTTGGTCTTTCTTATCAAATCCGACGCGTGAACACACATGCACACATGGATTTTGAATGCCGGTTGACCGACTTTTGTCAATTTCCATACAGATGTTGATGAGTGCAAAGAGAGGAAAGCCTGTCAGTGCTCCGAATGCAGTTGCAAAAACACTTGGGGAAGCTACGAGTGCAGTTGCAGTGGGGATTTGTTGTATATCAGGGACCATGACACCTGCATAAGTGAGTTTCGCGGCAACCTGTGCTGCTTAAGATAAGAGGGCACATCTTCTAGACTTGCGTGCAGTTATTTTTGTTCCGATTGAGATTCTCTCCATGATTATTTGCAGGCAAAACTGCTAGTGGGACACGATCTGCTTGGACTGCTGTTTGGGTCATTTTGATAGGCTTGGGTATTGCTGCTGCTGGGGCGTATCTTGTGTACAAATACAGACTACGGGTAAGCTTATTGCCTATTACTGGTGTTTCCGTTTGAATGCTTATTCTAAATTCTTGATTAGTATGCAAAATTCCATATTTAGAATTCGGCCATCACTTCAGTTTTTAGAAGCTTATAAATCAGGACAGCTTTAAAATAGAACAACTATAAAATTACTAGTGGATGGATTCCAACTTCTGGTATGCGGTACTTGCTCTTTGGCCTAAGAAAACTCGACTCACTCTTTCCAACCGAGAGAGCTGTGACATTTTGTCATAAAAAAATTGAATACATACTGAGGCCACGGTAGTTTAGCTTCATTTTGCGCCTTGTTCTAGCTAAAGCCTAATCGGTTTGTGGTCTTTTTTACTTCCCTTTGTTGCAGTCTTACATGGATTCAGAAATCAGAGCTATAATGGCGCAGTATATGCCTCTGGACAGCCAAGCGGAAGTCCCGAACCACGTCAGCGAGAACCACGCCTGAGGAAGAATTCTCCATTTGTAACCATCCAAAGAACCTTCATGTGATCCAAAGTGTGGATGTGTACCATGAAAATATCTTTCTCCATCAAGTCACAGAATTTTGAGTGTGATCTTATAGATGCCTTTGTAACATATGTTGGATAATAAATTAATGCAGATTCGATAAAAAAAATGTCACAGTTTATTAGGACTGTAATATTGCACAGAACAGAGAGCTGGAGCAAGGAAATTTGGCTTTGGGAGGTACAGAGCAGATATGTAAGGGATATTTGGGATATTTGTCACAGCATCATCCAAAATTCAGAATCCCTGGAAATTTGTCCTTTTCATTTATAACTCTGCTCTGTAATTTGCTTGCTTCTTCTTAGGACAAAGTTGAGCTAGTTCACGTCATAACTAAAATTGCATTAATTTAAGGAGAAGATAGTTTTTCATTTTTCCTTGTCCTCAATTTGTATTAATGAAGTTTGTCAACTGTTTTTTTTTTTAATATTATTATTCCTTTTTTTTTTTTGGGAGGCCTGATAAAACTAAATTAAAGAAATGCATGGTGATAATGGGAGAGAATTCTGTGGTAACATGTTCTTTTCCCATTTATTGTTTGATGTATCTTCTTTATGGAAGATATAATCCCCGCTTTATCTATGGCATTGATGCGCACTAATATCATCATTAATTCACTTTATAGCTTCGCGTTATGAAAACTTTCCAAGCTTTTAGTTCAAGAAAATTTTTACTGGCCAACAAATTTTGGTTATAGGAATTAGTCTCAAATTTTTGTGGCAATTGATACTTGATAGTAGACACAATAAAAGTTCATAATCATTTTATTTTACTCAATATCAGAATAATGCATAACATTTAACTTATAAGAGATTATGTTCACCTCATTTTGTTGTATGTGTGCGTGTGTTTTTCAACCTTATGTTAGATTGATCTTCAAGAGGATATCTTCTTCAAACCTAAACTTAAAATAAGATTGATGTAACAAAAGATGTGTGTTAACGAGGAAGTATGGCATTCTTGTATTGTATGTGTATTATATGTGCGTAAACGTTACATGTATCTAGATATGCAATTATATATTTTCATGGGAGAGAAGTGCTTGAACTTTGACATGGTCAAAGCCTCAAAGGAGATTGGAGGCTTGTAAGTTGCCATGTTAGCACGTTGAGGGAAGTTGGTAGAAATGGAACTCGAGATCCAAATAGTCGACCTATGAGTTTTCGGATATGAGTTTTCGTTTGAATAACTACTTTTTTTCCTCAAGAAATAGAAAGGAAAAAGAAATCACCAAACCGCTAGAGGTAAAACTTAGCTAACTTTAGAAGTTACAAGGGAAAAAAAAAAAAAAACCTACCTAACTATAATGTACTTCCTTATTTTGTTATTCACATCAATGCTTAATTGTCCAAACATACTTAAGAACTCCGACCAATTTTCAAGTAGGTTCGTCCCCTTTCTCTCTCGATATCAATCTTAATTAATAACCTTTGTATATATTTTAGAGACGGATGGAAAGTAAATAACCATCGGTATTATTATAAAAAAAATAAAAAATAGAAATGATACATCAACGCCGGGCATTACAAAGTCTCATAATTTGAAAACTCATGAACCAATGGTAATGAATTAATCAATTGGAGTAAATGTTTCGGAATAGTACTTTTACAAGATGAATTGATATGTAAAAATGTAAAGTAGAAATAGAAGCACCAATCTCTCCTTTATGCGTTCAATATTGTTACTTTGCCAGGCTAAGCTTCAAATGATCAAGTCCAATGTCCTTCCCATTGTAAGCAATTGGAGCGTACATCCATAGTTCATCGGAGCTCAAAAGCTATACAAAAGATAATTAAAAATTAATTAAAATTAACAAAAATAATTGGAATCATTAGGACCAAAGTTATAAAAAGAATTGAAAACAGACCAAAAATAAAGGGAAATAATTAAAACAGTGAAAGACATGCAAATATGTAGGCTAATGAAAATTGACTATCTAACTTTACTTAATAATTAATTACCTTAATTTGGAGCTGTAAGAACTTCACATACAGGACAGCTTCCTCAAGCATTGTGCTAATATCCACCTGAAATTTCCACAGTACTATAATTAATTTTATTTTTTCAACATTTCGTATAAATAACTCATTAATTTCTACAAGTTTATAGCATCATGATCTATGTACATACATAGTATATGTGTGTATCATGTAGATAGATATGTATATATGTATATTTAAATATTTAAGCACCTTTGTTCCATTAGGGACGAGGTTCTGCAAAACTTTCAGCCTCTCATTAATTCTCTCTCTTCTTTTCTGCAACCATATATCGATACACAATATGTTAATTTGTTATAATACAATGAAAAAACTAAGCCTAAACCAGGCTCTAAATTACACATGCAAAATCATCTAACACGCATGATTTTTAAATACTCAATTAAATTTTTAAAAACCAAATTATGTGCGCGTTTATACGGAGCCATTACGTACCCTCGCGTAAAGGCTCTGGGGATCGGTGGCTGAGCCTCTTCGAGCTCGCGCTTTGCTTTCGGAATTAGGCTCTTTAGGGCTCAAGCTTGAAGTGTCCCCTCCGTTAGTACTCGTCTCTTGACCTAATTGATCATTAATGGACTCATCTCCGGAGCAGCAAGTTGTACTGCTTGAGCAATGCCCATTATTCGCACCCAAATTACCATTATTATTGTTACCACCTTCTTCTTCATTATGATCACCTAGGGTTTTGCTAGCTGTTGCTGTCTTTGGTTTCTTCTTCGACTTCGCAAACTTCTTGCCCACTTGATGATCAACCTGCATTGGATTCATTTGAATCAAGGGTTTAGACAAAATGACATACAATATTGATATCAAAGCAGATTAGAAAGAGGGGGATATTTGTGTTTCACTTTTTCGAAACTCCGAGGTCTTTTCGCAGAGGTCTCGATCTTGATATCCCGCGGGGCTGGACAAGCCTCGCCGCCGCTACCATTCTCTTCGCTGCTCAAGTGATCATCATCGCCGCCGCGTTGATGATGATCTCCTTGGACGGGGTAGGAATCATGATTAGCGGATTTCGAATTCCCGGCCAAAAAGAAATCGAAAGAATGTGTTGTGATTGGTTGAGAAACGGTGTTATTATCACTGCTTAAGTGATCATTAGACGTTGGAAAAACGTTGATAAAAGAATTAGCATCAGTACTGCTATAAGCGCTAGTACAAGCACTGGAAAGCTCTAAAGAGCAATAGTTATTATTCATATTATTCATTAATATAGTTGATTGATGATCATGATGATGATGATGAGGAGGCCAAAAGTTGTACTGCGATGATGTTGCACCAACGCTCGAAAGCTGGTTGTTAAGCAACAAAGCCATGAAATCTGCCTCCTCAGCGGTGTAGACCCCACTTAGAGAGGTCCATTGTCCCTCAGCTCCCATTGCCTCCATGATATATATTTGTTGTTCCTTGGGATCTAAATAACAAGAAGGGTCTTTGGTGCTTTTTTTTTTTTTTTGAATGGTTTAGAGGAAGCTCGATCTATTAATCGACACTTGAGAAAATTAGGAATGGGGTTTATGGTATATATATATATGCGTGTGTGCACATATGTAACAACTACAAAGAATTATAATATAAGGCATATACTTGCAATAATAATAAATAAATAAAAAAAGAACAAGGCGTATACTTAATTTTTTAGAATAAGATATTACGTAGACAAATTATAAAATAAACGTCCTCAGAGAACAAAAGCTCATATCTCCCTGATGGGGCCCAGCTAATACAGCTCAGAGAGGGTACGGGCTGAGCACGTTCTTATGTATACGTAAATAAGCGAAAAAAATTTAGAAGGGTTCATTATATTATAAGTTATAGTTACGTCGAACTTTAAACAATTACAGTGATTAGTTAGGTTTGAGAATGGAAATACCATCATGTTTCATGGTAATTAGTTGCATCTGGGGCACAATATTTGTTGAATATAACTTATGGTACATTTCACATATATTATAAAGAATACAGTACAATGTTAAACATATAATGATAAGTTACTATAGTTTCAAAAAATTTAAAAACTAGTCATAACATATGAAAAATCATGGCTCCGCCTCTGAACATATGTACGAAATTTTTGGCAATAACAAAATTACACATAAAAATTGCTGTAAAAATATTTCTGACATGTGTAAATTTTTTTTTTAAAGTTAATTTTTAAATTTTTTGAAACTGTGATTAATTTTAAAAATTATTTTCTAAAAAAATGACTATTTTCTTAAAATTCTCAATATATTAAATAACTCTCGTAATTATATTAATTAATATGAAAACCAAACTAGAGACTACAAATTATACCTATAAATGCCAAATTACTATAAATGCAAAACTACACACTACAACATATAAATGCCAAATTGACATTTGTTATTAGATATATAGCGTGAGTTCTTAACGAGGGATCATCGCTGAGTAGCATTATGTGTATGCAAATGTATAACAGAATATAATGACCACAAAAAAGAGAAAATTTTCATAAACATCTGTTATCAATGATAAAACAGTTTTTCTTCTATTAATTTTTTTCGAGAATCATGCGTGATGAACGATTTTCATCGTTAGACTTATCTTTTCACTAGACTACGTTTTTTAAAATGAACATAAAAATTCAACATAGCTAAAACAAAATCCACTTTTTCACCACTTGTGCTAAATTTGTTTCCCCAATATTATTGGAGGTTTGTTATTCTGATAAAAAAAAATTAGGGGTCTAATCTGGCCAAATGTAAGAAAAGATTTGGTGAAGTGCTTAATGTGAAAAGAAAAAAGAATCACACCTGGCAACCAAGAGACGTGGGGGTTGCATTGCAAGATGTACTCAAATCTCAAATTTTAAAAAAAAAAAAAAGAAAAAAAGGACATTATTTTCGAACAAATTAAGACATTGAAAGAGACAAATAATCATTGATTAATAGCACACGAGGCCAAGACGTGGAGTGGAGATATATATATATATATATATAGGTCTGACATTCTCAAAACTATACCTGGACTATAGCTAAGGACAATATGGTCATGGATCGTAATCTGCTGATACTGGATTTTGTTCCCCACAACTTAAATTTCTTTTATCAAACCCTAAACTCAGAAAAAAAAAAAACTGCCAGATGATCTAACTGATATAAAAATTTAACAACATTATTATATAACTAATATATACTATACCAGCACAAAATTTAATCATTTGCAATGATTTTTGTGGACCAATTGACATTCGGTATCTCTTTCTAATTACTATTTTTTTTTTCGGGAGTGTATACAAATTTTTTTTATTTTTTTAATTTATGTATGAATGTCTTAAAATTTTATATACGTAGAGTAGATACAGCTATAAAACTTTGCTAGACCTTATTTAGTTTTTAAGATGGATATGATCTTAAATCATAAAATTAATACAGAAGATTGGTACATCATAAGTGTGAAGCAACTCAACTGACTTCATGGGAACAAAGAGCTTGCAGGGTTTAGTATAATTTCTAAGATGTATAATTAAGTCTTTCTTAATTTATAGGGTTTATACTTGAATGATCAACTAATATATAGTATAGTTGATACCGTGATAGTGCATATATTTTTTGACGTTGGTTTTTAATTGATTAATTTGAATGATGTAATGCTCTTGCAGCACTCATCAACATATGAGTGACATAAGAAATAATGGTCCAAGAGAATTCAAATTACTATATATACTCCATAAAATTGTATATTACCTCAAATGATTGAGCAATATATCCTGTCCTAAATTATCTTTTCAAAAATAGGGGACAAAAATCTTTTTAAATCATAAAAAAAGAAGAAAATATCTTGAACTTAATTATAACGCTAATTAAGAAGAACTAGTCATCAAAAGCAGGCATGTCGATTTCGATTACGTGTAGAAAAGAGGTTTCTTCTTCCCAAAAGCATAAATAGATCAGCTGGTTTTTGTTTACTTTAAAATTCATGTAATATAGTCTCTGCATGCCGGCCAACAATGTTGCACGATATATATAGCTGGCTAGCTAGAGAATTAATCGATTTATAGAATATTGATATTATACTTTGATTAAAATTGCATATATATAATTACGTATATGATCTGGAAACCCTTATTTTTGGAATCGATAACATTACTTTCTTCTGTACATGAAACGATCATGTGATGAGAGTTTCTTTACTCTTTTGTTGATTTGTTTTTGGCCGGCGCAAGGAATAATTAATTAACCAGTCCGGCGGTGATTTTCATATCTCTAGAGAGGCTGGCACTTAATGATATATATATATATATATATAAGCCAATTAACTCGATCTTGTTCAAATATTATTTAGTTGGCATAATTATATAACTGCTCCTCAAATCTTATACTAATTGTGGTTCTCCTAAGAAAATATGAAAAACAGAAAAGTGTTACAAATTATAATAGGGACGGATGCTTGTTAAGACGATGTTTTGCCCCTAATTATATATATATATATATATGTGTGTGTGACCGCGTGTGTTTTTTCAAGTAGCTTTAAGAAAATGACTCACGTTTCGATTAATTAAAAAATTAACAAGTTTTTTAACTATATAATGATGTGCATTTAACTATTTATCTTTATATCTTTAGTTATCTTTTGCATTAATAATACTTAATTAATCCCATAAAAGGAGACATCATTTTTGACACAGCCGATTTCAGTCCCCCAAAAAAGCACTATTAATATTTAATATAGAGCAACAAGTACATCTATATATATATACATATTATATTTTATTATATATATAGATTGGCTCAGACAACGTGAGTCCAAATAATTCCATAATGAGGAAAGAATTAATGCAATTAATACTCATCTAAAAGGAGTCAACATTTAGGTCCTTCAAAGTAAATATATATTTTGTGTAATTAAAGGAGTATTATTTATGCAAAGGAAAATCAGAGAACATAATAGCGTGTTGACGTAATTAGTACTATATTTGGTGGTTATTTAATATAATTTATATAGCGAATTCCAGCTTGGTTCGATGCAGACAGTAACATCCTTCATAGTTTGATGAGCTTTTGAACTTATATATAAATTTACAGTATTAAGCGTGTACACACACACACAGAGATATATATATATATATATATACACAAATATCATTTTATCAAAGTAGCCTATATATGTACATTATATTGATAATATATATATTTTGTATCACCAGATAACTTCCACTGGGCGTTGCAGCTGCGAATAGTTATTTAAATGATTGCATCATCAGAGTTTCTAATTTCTATTTGTGCTAAAAGCGCATATTAGTATAATATACGTTATACGTTTAAGCTTAAGGGGGAAAATGTATTATTATTTTTAATTTAGGTTAACCCTACAAAATTTAGCACTTGGCCTCAGGCGACTAAAAAGACCAATCTTTAATCCAGGGAAAAAAGGGGAAATAATAGTATGTGAAGTACATTGATATAAACTAATGCAACCGAATCTAATCAACAAGTTACTGTATTATATTATATAGGGAAATCATAAGAAATAACCAAAACAAAATTTCGTTTTTAAAATCCAGTCCATATTTAAAAAAAATTAAAAAAATAACCATGTTATAAATTGTATAACAGAAAAGTGTCACACAAAATATAACACATCTGTAAATATTTGTAAGATATTTTATAACACTTCAAGCTTTACTATTTATTTTTTGAAGTGTTAAATAATATCTTACAAATATTTATAAATCTGTTATATTTTGTGTGACACTTTCTGTTATACAATTCGTAACATGGCTATTTTTTTAATTTTTTGAAACACAGGCTATCATTTAAAACAAACATTTAATTTTGGCCTATTTTTGCAACTCACCCTATTATATACTATATTGTATTAAATTTTGCATGTGTTGGTGTAGAATTTAAACCAACGCCGTGATCCGTACCTCTAGTGTGTGATACGGCAATTAAAGTAAAGAAAGTGGCCAGAAAAGTAAAGAGAGGGAGATTTTTAGAGTGGTTCGGCCCTCCTTCCGGAGTAATAGCCTACGTCCACTGTAGTTTTATATTTTTCTTTGGATATCCAAGTACAAATTCCGGCCAAAGAGGAGGAAAAAAGAAGCCCCTTTTCATGGAGTTATCATCTCCCTTTTAAAGCCAATGGAGAGAGGTTGTGTGAGTAAGTGGTCTGACATCCTATCCCCAAAATCCGGGATTAGGTGACTAACTATCTCTGCAGTCATACATTGGGAAAGACATCTACAGTGATAATCCCTGACTCTCATCTCCGACCAGGGATCGCCAGCTTCGAGGCTGTGGATCATCTTCAATGATCCGCGGTCTTCTTGTCCATCAATCCCTCTTCGAGGGTCTTCTCGTCCATCAATCCCATTTCGAGGGTCTTCTCGTCCATCAATTCCCTCTTCGAGGGTCTTCTCGTCCGGGGGCAGCTCCTTTGATGACGTGGCGTCCACTTCTTTCGCGGCTGAGGGCTTGTGCATTCCTTTGCTGCACCTCGAGGACTTCGCCCTCGAGGCTACATTTCTTGACGAAAAATCACCTACAACAGCATGTTGTTTGAAGAGATCATGTATATATAATAATTATAAAATGATATATTAGACATTAAAGTAAATAATACGGTCTAATATAATTTTTTTTTTATTAGACAACACACAATCTGTTGGTACTTAATGTGTTTTTGTATAGTAGTTTGAACATATATATTAAATATCTGTCATACCCACAAAACAATAAAATGAATTTAATTATATAGTCCTAAAGTTGATCAAATTAATAGGATTAGTTTGTAAACCCCACAAGAACAATACACAAATACCTACCAAAGAGTAAGCTCTCATAAATCTAAACCGCGTAGAAACAACTCATAACTCCTAATTATACGCTAGTTCCAAAATTCAAGTCAACTCAAAAAATTCATAAGAGCCTCTGTCCAGTGTCTTCTAAGCACAATTGTACTACAAGTTTTTCTTTCTGATCTTTTAAAGAACCAAACCTTGTACTTTCTCCGCCCTATTTTTATTTACTTATTTTTCTTTATTGAATTATAAGTTTCTAAGGGACAACTATTAGGTTCGTTTAATATATATAAGAAATTGAGTTTTTTGTCCCGAATTTTTGCAAACTGTATTTGAACTCTTTTTCCCGTAATAAGCATTCTCAAACATCATGAGAACATATTGTATTTCACATTATATGAGCACTATCGTGTATATTTACAATTTAAATTTCTCCGACATTTTTCTCACTAAACGTGTCTTAAATCACTTCGTTAATTCGACGTTATGGCACATATAACTCCAGTCTGCGCGGCAAAGTATCAAGCTACTAGTCTACTAATGATGGTCTTCACATTAAGCAATGCTCACATGGTTGATTTATATCAAATCCAATGCCAAAATTATCATATGTTCATCAAGATTTGGTTGTTTTAGTGACCATTTGATCATTCTTTTTTTTGATTTAGGAACTGATGACTCAGCAGGGACGGAGCTAGCTTGCGGGCTCCAGTCCTTGGCCCATAAATTATCGCCATATAATGAAATTTTTATTTTTATTTT
Organism: Boehmeria nivea var. tenacissima; assembly: GCA_018132145.1. Taxonomy (NCBI): domain Eukaryota; kingdom Viridiplantae; phylum Streptophyta; class Magnoliopsida; order Rosales; family Urticaceae; genus Boehmeria; species Boehmeria nivea. Next base: position 15,548,747 of record CM030878.1, on the reverse strand, counting down.
TGTTTTCAGTAACCCCTTAAATTTTGTTTTATTTTTTATCCTACAATCACACTTATTAAAATATATTACCACAAGACCCCCTAACCTTAATTTCTGGCTCCGTCCTTTATTGAGCAATGACCAACTTTTTAAATCTATTATACATAAATTATATTAAATACTCAATTTTTAATACTTAATTTAAATTAATACCTAATCCTTTGAAAAATATAACAAAATACCACCCAAGTGATTCGATTACTTATATAATAGTAGATGGTGGTAATTAACTTACTTACAAAATCATGTGTAAGTAATTAACGAATTGACTAATTATTCAATTACTTCAAAAGTTTGAGTATTTATTTTTATTATTGCGTAAATTTAGGTATTTGCCTACTTCACCATTTATTATAATACCACATTAATTTTTCCCCCTCTAAAGAGGATACCGATATTTAAGATTTAGATTTTGTTAATCTGCTCGTTGTTTAATCTAATGTAATTGTCATGGCTGTCCAAGCCTAAAAATATACTATCAACATATGTGACATGTACATATTACAAAATTAAAATACGTGGAAGCTAATTATGCGACTATAAACTTTCACAATTTAGTCAGGCACAGCTTAATGGTTCCTGAAACTTTATACAATAGAAGACAAATGAATTAAGGCATCAGAATCTCTGCAATGAACTTTAAGACCTTATTATCATATAAATTCTTTGTGTCACTTGATTTTTTCAACATTAGTGTCATGGTATTACTTCCTCATCGTTATCTAGCAGCTCATGATGAAAACTCTATCAATAATACAAATTAATTCTCCATTGCAAGAATGGTGTTATGAAAACCTTAAATAGGATTAGTATCCTAGTCATTAATTTTTGCAAAAAGCGCGAGCTCTTGTAGCCGGAAAAAAAAAAAAAAAAATCTAATCAAGAATATAATCTATTGTTGATTTGGAACGGCGAGCCTCAGATCGATTCCGATGTTCATCCCATTGTCGGCAAGTGGTGCATACATCCATAGATCATCCGAGCTTAAGAGCTGCAAAAACAATTTAAAAATAAAAATAAAAAATAAAAAAAGACGCTTAATGTGCTATATTTTCCAAGGTTCTTTCATATACCATATTAGGAAACATTATGCGGGAACATTTTATTTTACTAGCTAGTAAAGATAAATTTGGAAAAATTTTCTAAGTACCTTAATTTGAAGTTGCAAGAATTTCACATATTGGACAGCTTCTTCAAGCATTGTGCTGATGTCAACCTGAAATACCAATTAGACCTTGTTAATCTAAGCTTTTTTGTTTGGGACTTTATAAAAATAAACAATATTGCATGTGTTTTGTTGTTATATTGTTATGGTACAAACCTTAGTTCCATTTGGGACAAGGTTCTGTAGTATTCTTAGCCTCTCATTTATTTTCTCTCTTCTTTTCTGCAAGATGTACAAATTAAATTAATCAACTTTTATATTTATCATAATCAACCAGAACTGGTCTAAGGCTATAGTAACACTACTCACCCTCGCATAGACGCTCTGAGGATCGGTTGCGGACCCTCTTGAGGCTCGCTCTGTTCCATTAAGGTTTAGCGCCATGGCTGACCCTTTGGGGCTCAAGCTCGAGACTATTCCCCTGAGTTCCTCTTCAGAAGCATTTGATTGTTCTTCTGCATAGAAGGAAGTATTGTTCGGGCTAATTGGCCCTTTAGTATAATCTTCCTCGTCGCTCGTGGCAAGTCTTTTATTCTTCCTTGGCTTCACATTCCTCTTGTAATTCTTCAGCTCCTAGGACACAAATAATGGTCAGTTAAGAAAAGAAAGAAAGAAAGAAAGAAAGAAAGAAAGAAAATAAATAGGATCATATGATCTCATGTCTATTGTTGATGCGTTTTACTCACTAGATCATGATCTGCTTCAATAGTAGTGTTAGTGTATTTGGTGTTGGCAATTATTTTTGGCAACCTTTCTTTGTTTAAAAGCTAATATTTCAGACTGTGTATTTTGTTAAATTGTGTCTATTCTTATCTGGCACAAATCCCGGAGCAGTCTCATGAAGATTTACAAGGTGTACGTCAAGGTGTACCAGAAGATGCATCAGCAGGTGTACCAGACGTTCAAGTGTACCAGCGTTTTTAAGAAGGCGACGTTATCTCCGCGATTTGAAATATCCAGATATTATTCGAATCAGCAACTTATTCCTGATCCGATGGGATTCGAATCTAACAAGATAATCACGCACAAATAATGAAGAATCTAGAAGATAATGTAGTGACTCAAACCTAGGAGATCACTATATAAAGGAAGCTTGTTTCCTGTATTTTGCATTGATTCATTGTGTGGGTTGTGCGTTATTTGTACTCTCTCTGCTAGGGTTATTTTGTAATCGTGGGTTCTCAAACGTGAGTTGAGAGTGAGTGATTGCAGAGAGAGATTAGGTCTCCATTGTTGTTGAGGGAGATCATTTGTGAGTTCACCTTGTGAGTTCACTTGAGAGAATATTAGAGAATTGGTGTATAGGAGGCTCGGGAGAGGTTCCTGTGGAAACGAGGGGATCTCGGGCACAAGGGGAGCTTGTGTCAGGTTCACGTAGCAGACGTAGGAGAACGGCGACATAGTAGGAGGGAGTCCGACTAGTATAAGACCGGGTGTACTCGTATTGTAGTGAACGGTTTTCCACTAACTGGGCGAGGCCCCGCGGACGTAGGCACATTGCCGAACCGCGTTACCAATTCTGGTGTCTTTTATTTTCTGCACTTTATTTTCTGTTCGTATTATTTATTATCTATCTCGTTAATTATTTGTACGGGTGCACTCGTCTGACGTGGTTCACTCTCTAGATCACCCGTCAGGTGCACTTAGCAGATTAGTTGTTTTTTCAATTGGTATCAGAGCAGGTCACTCCAATTCGTTGAGTGTGATCTGTAAGGGTGTCTAATCTGTTTATTTTCTGAGATGGATCTGATGAAGGAAGGAGGAGCAGTAGGTCGTCCACCGCTACTTGACGGCTCTAACTACTCGTACTGGAAGGCCAGGATGAAGGCGTTTATCAAGGCCTTGGATGAAAGAGCGTGGCGATCGGTGCTGAGCGGTTGGACCCCACCAACCACAACGGATACTGAAGGAAAGACCATTCCAAAACCCGAATTGGAGTGGACATCTGAGGAAGACAAGCTTGCGAGCTACAACTCAAAGGCCCTCAACGCTATATTCAATGCAGTTGACCCGACTCAATTCAAGCAGATTTCAACCTGTCAATCAGCAAAGGTGGCATGGGAGATTCTTCAGACAGCTTTCGAAGGAACATCATCTGTCAGATTATCAAGACTGCAAATACTGACGACCAGATTCGAAACCCTGAAGATGCATGAAGAAGAGACAATTGGTGAATTTAACGCTCGTCTGTGTGATATAGCAAACGAGTCATTCATGTTGGGTGAGAAGATATCTGAAGAAAAACTGGTTCGAAAAACTCTACGTTCACTGCCGAAAAGGTTTGCCTACAAAGTAACTGCTATAGAGGAGGCCAAGGATGTGACCGCCATGAAGCTCGAAGAATTAATGGGCTCCCTCCGTACCTTCGAGATGAACCTGGAGGAAGAACGCAGTGAAAAGAAGACCAAAGGTATTGCCTTGAAGACTGAGACCGAACGAGAAGATGTAGGGTCGTGCTATGATGATGATGAGGAGCTGATTGAGTCAGTTGCAATGCTGTCTAAGAATGTCGGACGCATTATGCAGCGGATGAGCAGGCGATCCAGCGGGGGTGCACCGCAGCGTGTTCCAGGAGCAATGCCGAACACCAGAAACTCCAATCCTTCAAGGAGAAACAGACCGGCAGATTCAAATCCAGATAGCAGAAACAGAAGATCAAACATTCAGTGTCGTGAATGTGAAGGTTTTGGGCATATTCAATCAGAATGTGCGAACACCTTGAAGAAAAACAACAAGTCCTTCAATTCTACATGGAGCGATGAAGATTCCGATGGCAGTAGAGAAAAAGAAGCAAATGTCATCAATCCAGTTGCCCTCACTACTCGATCTGCAGCAGAAAAGACTGTTTCTGAAAGTGTACCACCACATGCACTACATGATGATCTGCCTGAAGTGAATCACCAGGGTTCAACCAATTACTGTGATAGCAGCGATGAAGAAGAACTTACTGATGAGGTAATAATGAAATCTTACAAGGATATGTATCATAAGTGGATGCAAGTGGCCAAATTGAATGAGAAGCTCTTACGTGAAAAAGAAGATCAAGCAAAGAAGATTAAGGCGCTTGAAGGCGAACTATCAGAGAGTAAGAAGATTCAAGATGACCTCAGTAACAAACTTGCTGCAAGTAAGAAAATTGAAGGTGAACTCAGTGGTGAACTAGAGCACCTGAAGAAGACCACTAGGATGCTCAACTCCGGTTCAGCAAATCTGGACCAAATTCTCACAACTGGGAAGACGGCTGGTAATCACATGGGTCTTGGCTACATGGGAGAGAGTTCCAACTCAAAGACAGTTTTTGTTCCAGCAGCTAAAGTAGAGAAAACCGAGGTGCATCAGAGGAAGACAGGTACTCAGACTGGTGCACGGGCTGCTACACCCGGCAAGAAGTGGATTCCGGTATGTCATTATTGTGAGCGTCCGGGGCATATCAGACCTCGCTGCTTTCAATACCTTGCTGATCTGCGGAAAGTTAGTGAGAAGAAGAATAATGGAAAGAAGATCACTAGGAGAGTGTGGAAGAAGAAAGGTGATGTCCACAGCTATGTCGCGTACACTTCTCTAAAGGTTAGTGAGAAAGATGACTGGTACTTTGATAGTGGATGCTCCCGACACATGACAGGAGAGAAGCACTTTTTGAGAGATATCCAGCCATGCTCAACCAGCCACGTCACTTTTGGAGATGGTGTACAAGGAAAAGTTCTTGGTAGAGGACTCCTAGATGTACCCGGACTACCTAATCTTGAAGATGTGCTACTTGTAGATGGCTTAAAAGCCAACCTGATTAGCATTAGTCAGCTTTGTGATCAAGACTTATTCGTGAATTTCACCAGAGGAAAATGCACGGTCATGAATCAGTCAAATCAATGCATTATGGAAGGTACACGGTCTTCTGACAATTGTTATCTCTTATCATCCTCTGCTACATGCTGTAGATCATCCGCAGATGAAACTGAGTTATGGCATCGACGATTGGGACACTTAAATTTTCGGAGTCTGAGGAGAGCTGTAACTATAGGAGCAATTCAGGGTGTTCCAGAATTGAAGCCAGAATCGGGAAGAATTTGCGGACCATGTCAGTTCGGCAAACAAAAGAAGGTGCACCACAAGATGAACCAGCACTTGGTGACCACTCGTGTTCTAGAGCTGTTGCACATGGATCTCATGGGTCCAATGCAAGTGGAGAGTATTGGAGGTAAAAGATATGTCTTTGTTTGCGTTGATGATTTCTCACGATATTGTTGGGTGGATTTCCTTCGAGAAAAATCAGATACTTTTCAAGTATTCGAGACCTTATGCACCAGACTGAGAAGGGAGAAAGGATGCAAAATTGGGAAGATTGTGAGAATCAGAAGTGATCATGGAAGAGAGTTCGAGAACGCAATCTTCGCTCAATACTGTGACAAAGAAGGCATAGCTCATGAGTTCTCTGCACCAATAACACCGCAACAAAACGGTGTTGTAGAAAGGAAGAACAGAACACTTGAAGAGATGGCACGAGTAATGCTCAACGCTAAAGGTGTACCAAAGAAGTTTTGGGCAGAAGCAATGAACACGGCATGCTACACCATCAACCGAGTGCACTTGAGGCCCGGCACTAATATGACTCCGTATGAGATTTGGAAAAACAGAAAACCTAACTTGAGGTACTTTCATGTCTTCGGCAGTGTATGCTATGTTTTGAGAGACAGAGAACAACGAAGAAAACTTGATGACAAAAGTGACAAGGCGATGTTCCTCGGATACTCAACAAATAGCCGTGCATATAGAGTGTTCAACAAACGAAATAACACTGTCATGGAGTCTATCAATGTGGTTGTAGATGATGTGGAAGAAGATGTCCTAGAGAATCTCGATCAGGGGAGTTTACTGGAAATCGCAGAGGCTGATACAGGTGAACCACCGAATGAACCAGAAAATGTTCCTACAGGTACTCAAACAGTTACACAGGAAGGTGATCCTACCGATGTACTAGAAGATGTACTTGACAGTGATGAAGACGAGCGAAACTCTCGAGAGCCCTCTAGAAGAATACAGAAAAATCATCCTATCTCTGAAGTTATAGGTGATCCCAATGAAGGTGTTCGAACCAGAAATGTTCCAAGGATTAACTATCGGGAGATGATCGGACACATGTGCTACACATCAACTATTGAGCCAAAGAATGTAAAGGATGCCTTAGAAGATGATTTCTGGATTGGTGCTATGCAAGAAGAGCTAGGACAGTTTGAGAGAAATCAAGTATGGGACTTGGTACCTAGACCGAAGGATGTAAATGTGATTGGTACAAAGTGGATCTTCAAAAACAAGACCGACGAAAATGGCAACATCACAAGAAACAAGGCAAGGCTTGTGGCTCAAGGGTACACGCAAGTTGAAGGGATAGATTTTGAAGAAACATTCGCTCCCGTAGCTCGACTTGAGTCTATTCGGCTTTTGTTAGCCATCTCATGCTTCCTCAAATTCAAGCTTTATCAGATGGACGTGAAAAGTGCATTTTTAAATGGGTTCTTGAATGAAGAAGTTTATGTGGCTCAACCAAAGGGTTTTGAAGATCCTCACCACCCTGATTATGTCTACAAACTCAAAAAGGCTCTATACGGTTTGAAGCAAGCTCCTCGAGCGTGGTATGAACGCCTCACGGAATTTCTCTTAAGTAAGGGATATGTTCGAGGGGGAGTAGACAAGACACTGTTTGTGAAGAAGGTAAAATCTGATCTCATCATCGCTCAGATTTATGTAGATGATATAGTGTTTGGGTCGGTGAACCAGAAGATGGTCGACGAATTTGTAGATCACATGAAGAACGAGTTCGAGATGAGCATGGTCGGTGAATTAACTTACTTCCTGGGGTTACAAGTGAAGCAAATGCAGAATGGAATCTTTATTTCGCAAAGTAAGTATGCTCGAAACCTGGTAAAGAGGTTTGGCTTGGTGAACGCTCGTCACAAGAGAACACCGATTGGTACACATTCAAAGATCACCAGAGATGAAGCAGGGATTTCCGTTGATCAAAGTCTCTACCGAAGCATGATTGGGAGTCTCTTGTATCTCACAGCCAGCAGGCCTGATTTATGTTATAGCGTCGGTGTGTGTGCTCGATATCAGGCTAATCCGAAAGAAAGTCATCTTGTGGCAGTGAAGAGAATCATCAAATATGTCAGTGGAACTGCAGATTATGGTCTATGGTACTCATTTGATACAAACTCCAGCTTGGTTGGTTTCTGTGATGCAGATTGGGCCGGAAGTGCTGAAGACAGAAAGAGCACCTCAGGTGGTTGTTTCTTCCTCGGAAATAACTTAGTATCGTGGTTTAGTAAGAAACAGAACTGCATATCTCTTTCTACTGCAGAGGCAGAGTACATTGCAGCTGGGAGTTGCTGCACCCAACTGATCTGGATGAAACAAATGCTCGCAGACTATAGTGTACCACAAGATGTACTTACACTCTTCTGTGATAACATGAGTGCAATCAACATCTCTAAGAATCCGGTTCAACACTCGCGTACAAAGCACATTGACATTCGACATCACTTTATCAGAAGTCTTGTAGAGGAGAAATTGATTAATTTGGAGCACGTGGCTACGGAGAAACAACTTGCAGATATTTTTACTAAGGGTTTGGATGGAGTTCGATTTGAGACACTTAGATCCGCATTGGGTCTATGTGTGGTGTAATACCCTTTTCTGCAGTATGTTTCTATTTAAAAAAAAAAAAAAAAAAAAATTTTACGGGTATGCTATTATAAGGCGCACCACCGTAGCCCTGTTTCACATTCCCTCAGAACACTCTCCGATTGACTTCTCCATCACGCCTTTTGTTCGCGAGTTAGTTTTCAAATTCCCCCCATTTTCGATCGTGCGAAATTTTCGGAGCAGTTAGTTTTGGGCATTAGGGATTTGATTTTCGAAATCTCCCTCTTTCTCCTTCACTCGGTTCCCACTCACACCCATTACCATCGTGGGTCTCTGTTTCGTGATTTTCGCGATAGAGGGTTTCGGCGTGGGTCACTACAAATCGTGCACTTCGTGCTCGATTTCTTGGTTTCTTGACGATTTCTTCCGAGTGTACGCCCTTCCATTGACGAATTTACAGAACTCGTCTGATTTCTTCATCGGCGATTCTTGATGTCGAACATCAGCAACACCAGTGGCGACTCTTCGTCTCCGAGCCAACCTTCCTTCCGGCAGCCCTCGCGGCGAGGTTCTGGTCGTCGTGCTCGTCCCTCTCGTATCCCCCAAGCACTCCGCAAGCGGCCATGGAATTGGGAGTCATTCCAACAACCATCGGAGGGCCCTTCGGCGACCGTGTCTGCGACGGTGTCTCTCTCATCATCTTCCAGCACTTCTTCGGCTGACTCTTCATCGGAGAACGAGTTCACAGTGAACTCGTCAACAGGTGCCATCGTTCCCTTCATCCCTCTGGAAGTTCCGTTTTCTGATGACCCTCCGGCGCCGCCATCACCAACAGTTCCCACCGCCGATGGCGACTCTTCTGCTCCGCCAGCAAATCCTCGCTGGACCGATCGGTTTCCGGTTCGTGTCACTCCTCCCAGACGCGTCCCAAGAAGTCCACCTGTCTCAACTTCTAAAAGGGCGGGAAAGCAGAAGAAGAGGGTGCGCGAGGAGAGTGATTCGGACTCCTCTTGGAACACCAACGATGACAGGGAGATTGAAGAAGATCAGGAAGACAATTCGGATGTGGTCATCCTCTCCAGCAAGAAGCGACCCAGATCGTCCGCCGCCACCACTTCCAGACGATTCACACGGGCATCCGCCCGACGCACAGGTGCTCCGCCACAAACTTCAACTGCTCCTCAAAATGCACCTGCTCATGCTCCTGCAGATGCACCAGTTGATGAGTCACCAGCAGTCCAGCAAGGTGAACAGCAGAATGCACCTGCTTCAGGTACCACTGACACTATTCTTTTTAAATCCCCTGCTCACGCTGAACTGTGGAAGTTTGTAAGTGTTCGGCAAATAGTGGCTGAAAGAACTTTACATGATGGGGATTTTCGGAATTTGGGGATTCTTGAGTTACTCCATGAATTTAAATGGTCGGGTACTGTGACTAAAGTCAAGAAGTATGTGAAGCTAGTTGTTTATGAGTTCTACACGAATCTGTCAAAGTCATTGAGTGATCCAGGGTCTGATGATTACTTAAAAGTATTTGTGAGGGGTCATAGTTTTGAGTTCTCTCCTATGGTGATCAACGAATACCTAGGGTGCCCTACCGAGGTTGTTCATGGTGATGTTCCTTCCCTGGATGTCATAATCACCGAGCTTACAGGAGGTTCACGACAGAAGTGGCCAAAGTCGAAGGACTTTCCCTCTTCAGAGCTGAGTGTCAAGTACTCCATTCTTCACAAGATAGCCATAAAGAATTGGCTTCCGAGTTCTCATCGAGGGGGAGTTAGGAAGAAGCTGGCTGTTGTCCTCTACTCTGTTGGCACGAAGACTCCATTCAACCTGGGTGAACTTATCTTTGAACAGATTTGTCGTCATGCTGGTTCTCGTGCAGTCAAACTTTCCATTGGGTATCCTTCTTTCATCTTTGAGATTCTATTGTCTCAAAAGGACATTCTGCGCCCAACTGACAAGTTTGAAGATGATCCGGAGGAGATCAGGTTGAGTCACAAGCTATTCGAAGGAAAGCATGTTATTGATATCGAGGAGGAGCCTGAATTACATGGTTCAGGGGGAGAAGAAATTGCAGGTGAAGCTGATGCACCTCAGCGTGCCCCTCGACATGCACCAGTGCAGATCAAGACCATCTCCAGTACTGTTCAAGCCCGAATGGTTCAGCAGTTGAGAAACACCTTGAGATTTCTTAACTCACAACTCAAGGCAATTACAGCACGCAGGAATGAAGTGGCCGCTCTACTAGCTGATTTGGAGAAGGAGAATGTTCCTGCTGCCGCTGCACCAGCTGATGTCCCTGCAGCTGATGTCCCTGCAGATGCTGTTCCAGCAGCTGTTCCACCAGGAGGTGCTCTTGGTGTTCGCAGTACACCTGCAGGTGCTTCCTCTCGTGGCACTGTGAATGTTGATCTTGCAGGTACCAGTGGCTCCATTCCGGCTCCAGCTGTGTCAGATGCTCCTGGTGATGCTCTGGAAGATGCACTTCGAGCTGTGGATGACTACCTCGCAAATATGGCAGATGCACCAGATCGTGGTCCACAAGATGATCGTGCTGATTCCGCTGTGCCAACTGATGACCCAGACCATGATCCGGCTGCTGATCCTACCTCATCCTAGACATTTGCTATTGGAATTTGACTTCTTGTTATCTTTCAGTTTTTAGTCTTTCTGTTTAGACTTTGTCATTTAGTTTTGCAAAAAGGGGGAGTACTTGTTAACCCCACAGACAGCTCTATCAGACAGCTCTATTTTGATTTTGTTGTTTTTGCTTTATTGGTCGGGTAGGACTTTATGTTAGTAATATTAGCTTTTTGGGGTTTATGAAGGTTTTGCCAACAAATGCCAAAGGGGGAGATTGTTAGTGTATTTGGTGTTGGTAATTATTTTTGGCAACCTTTCTTTGTTTAAAAGCTAATATTTCAGACTGTGTATTTTGTTAAATTGTGTCTATTCTTATCTGGCACAAATCCCGGAGCAGTCTCATGAAGATTTACAAGGTGTACGTCAAGGTGTACCAGAAGATGCATCAGCAGGTGTACCAGACGTTCAAGTGTACCAGCGTTTTTAAGAAGGCGACGTTATCTCCGCGATTTGAAATATCCAGATATTATTCGAATCAGCAACTTATTCCTGATCCGATGGGATTCGAATCTAACAAGATAATCACGCACAAATAATGAAGAATCTAGAAGATAATGTAGTGACTCAAACCTAGGAGATCACTATATAAAGGAAGCTTGTTTCCTGTATTTTGCATTGATTCATTGTGTGGGTTGTGCGTTATTTGTACTCTCTCTGCTAGGGTTATTTTGTAATCGTGGGTTCTCAAACGTGAGTTGAGAGTGAGTGATTGCAGAGAGAGATTAGGTCTCCATTGTTGTTGAGGGAGATCATTTGTGAGTTCACCTTGTGAGTTCACTTGAGAGAATATTAGAGAATTGGTGTATAGGAGGCTCGGGAGAGGTTCCTGTGGAAACGAGGGGATCTCGGGCACAAGGGGAGCTTGTGTCAGGTTCACGTAGCAGACGTAGGAGAACGGCGACATAGTAGGAGGGAGTCCGACTAGTATAAGACCGGGTGTACTCGTATTGTAGTGAACGGTTTTCCACTAACTGGGCGAGGCCCCGCGGACGTAGGCACATTGCCGAACCGCGTTACCAATTCTGGTGTCTTTTATTTTCTGCACTTTATTTTCTGTTCGTATTATTTATTATCTATCTCGTTAATTATTTGTACGGGTGCACTCGTCTGACGTGGTTCACTCTCTAGATCACCCGTCAGGTGCACTTAGCAGATTAGTTGTTTTTTCAAGTAGTGATTGTACTAGTAGACCTTTTGGAATTCCCGGCGAAAAGGCTTCTATTCTCCGTGGCGGATTCTTCTGGTGCGTTGGTGTCACGAGACACTGCGGCCTGGTTCAGGCAATGTTGCTGATCATGATCAACTTCAATGTTGAGAAACAATTCGGGGTTTTGAATGGCAATGTCCTCCTCGGAAAGAGCCAGAGAGCTGTTTCTTGGGACCAAAGTAACTGGCTGATCATGAAAGCAAGTGCTATAAAGATAAGAATCGGCAAATGTTCCTGAAGAACAATGTGAAGTAGAGCCTTCATAAGTGCAGATGGCAAATGGGAATTCTAAGCTTGAAGCCCCAATAGAACTTGGGTGGTGGTGGTGGTGGTGATAGTTCAGTGCCGCGGTGTCGGCTAGAAAATCATGAGCAGCCATGAGCTGATGATCAGCCTCCTGATCTGAGCTGAAAATCCCATTTAGGGGATTCCATTCTCTAGCTGAAATAGCTTCCACAAGTTCCATTTTTTTTTTTCTCTTCTTATTCTTTGAGAGCTTAATTAGCTTAGAGAGGGGAAAAGGGTTTGCTTTTGAGAGGCTCAATGATCAACTTGCTTGATGCTTCGAGACAAATGTTTTGCCGAGGATATTTATACCCATTAATTACAAGCATGCATTTTGCTGCAAAAGGATAAAAAAAATATCATAAATAATTCAGTTGACTTTTTATTAGCAAGAAAGAATAAACTATTCATTGACTTTTACATCAAAATTCCCTCTCATTTTGTTTTGCTACCAATCATTAGTAGAGAGAAAAGTCACAATTCTTTAACCAATCACAAGAGTCATTCTTGATGATTTGGCAATGGACAGCTAAGAGTGGGACAGGTTCAAACAATATATGATTTTAAGATAAGAAGCCTCAGTTACGAGTCAACGAACTACCCTTGAGAAGGACTTTTCTATGTCATATATATATTTGTTGTTAAACTTTTGCGGCGTAGAAAATTTTTAGAAGACACTACACGCACGAGCACACGCACAAAACACACGCTCACACACGCACACAAAGTCAGAGAGGTGATATTTATATAAAGTCATTAGCAAATTAAAGAAGATTAAAACTATCTATCTTTTGAGAGCAAAAGCCATATAATAGACTAATAGTTGAAAAAGATCGAGTATTTCTTAAACTAGGAATCTATTTGGTTAAAAGAATATACATCCAATTCTCTTCATGTTTCAACGAATGTGAAGGCATTGAAAAGAAGACATTCAATGTCTTTGATATTACTTTTTATTTTTATGTTGTGCATATTGGTACTTTGCAGTTGCAAACTCACTGTCGTTGACCTACTAGAGAAATTTTTTTAACCTTTTTTATTTGCCAATTCCATTGTTATTGATTGATATATATGTCGGTTTGGTTCCAACAAAAAAGGGTATTATGAGTTTTATTTTGGGTGCCATTGCATGTCTTTCTTTTCTTTAATATATTTTTTGTTGAAAAGTTTTTTTTTTCCCTACAAATTTAGTTTTGAAAATACAATGACCTACGATCAATCCCACAACTCAATACATAGGGAAATTAAAATGGATTATAATAAGGAAATTTGGTTAGCTTTTCTGCCAAAATAATATATAACAAAACCAAAAGTCTTTTTATCCTCCTTTAATCCCTAGAAATTCTAATGTTTAATTGGTCTTTTTTGCCATGTTTTTCTCAAAAGAATTCTCATTTTGGGAGGTCGGTAAGAGGGTCTTTAGCTAGAGGCTTGATCTAATTTTTGGTTTGGAGATTCTATACCAACAGTTGTCTCCTCATCTGAGGCAACGATATAATATTTAACATCTGTACACATTGACAGATATAGTCCAATGACAAAAAAGTGCTATATAATTATGTGATATATATATATATATGTATATATATGTTGTTATCAGTGAATAGTGGCACACAAGATGTCGTATTATTCTTTGTCTTGTATCATCTCTATGTATAAGCTTCGCCATAACCCATATTTAAGTGTAGTCATTAGGAACCAAATTTCGCAGCTAAGTATACATATTAGATGGCCAAAAATTAAGCTTTGGAGAATCTGGTTAGAGAAAAACAGAAAAGATTGTACATTAATAATATAAGAAAAGCTAAAATAATTGCAAATTAATAAACTGACTAACTAATAATTTTACGGGATTAAACCAAAAGAGAACCCTACCTAAAACCTTAATTATCATGCTTTCAAGTCCCGCCTGAGATTCTGCCGCTCTTATCGCTCGCCATTTCTCATCTAAGGATATTAATCCATAGAAATTCTATATTAGCGGTACTATAAGATAAACTTAATTAATTATAAGTTTGCAAAACATATTGCGTTTTTATTCACTGCATATGCCAGCCCTTGTGCTACGACTTCTTTCTTTATAATACTAATGGAATACTAATGGAATTTAGAAACTATATATGGTGTATAGAGGGAAGAATAAAATCTTTGCAATTTAATACAATAATTATATACGAAACAATTTTCAATTAGTTAACTAATCTCTTCTTACTAGTCGGCAATTAATGTTTAGAAAAACAGTTGCCAGTTGGTTCGTCACCCCTGGGCTTCATATTTTATTTACAAAGGCCAAGAGAAAACCCTAGGGCATGTATTAAATTATATATAGTGTATATATAAACAATGTATGTTGTAATAGGATAATAGTTTTTTATTATTTAGGTACAAGTGCTTGAGACGCGTAAACCATCTTAGACTTATATCACGTGGTTTTTGAAGTTAATATTAATTTAAGTTCTCCTATACTATTTGGAATTATGAATATGTACAATGTATTAATATTATGTTGCTCTAAGCGAAGAAATTTGAAGTTAATTTAATAATGCATTAGAATTTAGAGACTAGAAAAGCAAATTAGTTAATTTAATAAATAAGTACTAGTGAACTTAAGGATGGTGGAAGTATCATGAACACATATCGATGGCTAATATTTCTTCAAGTAAGAGAAGACAATAACAATGTTCCCTTAATGATTAAAAAATAAAAAAAAATACAAAACCTAATATATATATATATATATATATATATCCCTTGAAACTTTATATATGATAGCATTATGAAGGGGGCTCTGTATTATCAAAATACTCTTTTCTCATTGTCATGATCATTATCATTATAATTAAGACGATATCGTTACAGAAAATGACATTGGATATATTCTTTCTTTTTGTACAAATCGCATTCCTCAACCTATGCGTTTGATGATCAATTAGTGGCGCGCCTCAATGATCAGGATGACGATGAATTGCTGTAGATCTCTTTACTAGATTTGGATCAACGATTGAGATAATATTGATTACGATATACATCATTTCAATCCACATATAGCTCTTGTTTATGTCAAAAATATTGGTGTTCTTTTACAAGCTCCAGCTCTATTAAACAATATTTTATAAAACTCAAAACCAGTACCATAAAATTTATGAATTTGTACATATATAATTTGAACTATAATCTTGGAGAGTTGATCAGTCCCAAATCAAGTCCAATGCCCATTCCATTGTAAGCTAGGGGTGCGTACATCCATAGATCATCAGAGCTTAAGAGCTGCAAAATGTAAATTAAAAATTAAAAAAAAAAATCAAAAGTGAGAATAATTGAAGAGCGTGTCATTGACTTTTGGGTAATTAATATATATATAATTACGAGTAAGAATTACTAAAATTAATTATAACTTTTTTTTAATAAAATGAAACCGGCATATGAACGTATCCCAATGTTGTCACAATTATAACTAATATAATTACTATAATAAGAGAGAATTTCAAAATAAAATTATTCTTGACGCCACTTAATAATTTATGCCTCAGGTGTTGTGCTCTCTTTATTTTCACTTTATATTTATAATATAAATTTTAGGATATAAATTAAAAATGCAACACACATAGGATATAGATTATCATTGTACCAAGAATGTGGCATTTTTCAAAATCTCCCTTACTACAATATAGAGTAGGGCCTGACCCTAACACTAGAGTGTTGGCCCAATGGCCCCAATCCTCGTTTTAGATGGCTCTGATCAAGAATAACATCGGATTTTGAGGAATGTCCTCCTTTTATATATTAATTATCTATATCTTGTTTGTATTGCATTTTTAATTTGTACATTTATTTTATACTATCAATATAGATCGAGTGGAAATTAAAAGCTATATCACTTAGAGCATAAATTATTAAATGACACTAAAAATGATTTTTTTTATTCCCCCAACAATGTCCTAATTTATTTAATTATTTCTTCCTTAAAATTAAGTTAATGTAAATAGTATCTTTATCAAGATTTATAACATAGTTTAATATAGTAAATCAGAGATTTGCTACACAAAGTTTAGATTTTCTAATGACTTTTCTAATTTATCGACATAACATAGCTTTTTAGTAGAGATAATTTATCATGGTATATTTCCCCCCTAATTACCTTGATTTGAAGCTGCAAGAATTTCACATACTGAACAGCCTCTTCAAGCATTGTGCTTATGTCAACCTGTATTGCGAATTGAAACAATTAGAACTCTCACATTTCATAACCAACCATAAAAAGAATATATATCAATATTTGTTGCTTCACCATTTAATTAACTTTTTTTTTAATTAAACTTTCTATATGCAACAATTAATCACCAACCTTTGTTCCATTGGGGACAAGGTTCTGTAGTGTCCTCAACCTCTCATTGATTTTCTCTCTTCTCTTCTGCAATACACAAGAGTGAAGAAAAAAATGGTTTAAATTAACACTCGACATTGGATAGACATTTAATCACTAATTAAAAGTAGAAAGAAGAAATGCTGACCAACATATTTATGTGCTACCAATTTCATTGACTTACTCTTGCATAGACACTCTGGGGATCAGTAGCTGAACCCCTCGAGGCTCTTGTTTTTCCATTCAAATTCAGCGCCGCAGCGGGCCCTTTCGGGCTCGACGTCGACGCTGTCCCTCCGAGCTCTTCATGAGAAACATTTGAATTCTCCCCTGCAGACAAGGGACTGTTGGGGCTAATTGGCCCTTTAATGTCTGCATTGACATCTTCTTCATCGTCGCTCGGTGCAATATTCTTTTGACTCTTTTTCGTCTTCACATTCCTCTTGCTCTTCGAGTCCTACAACAACATGCCTTGTTAGGGAACATTTTAACATCTTATTTACAGCCAGAAAAAAATAATAATAATAATAATAATGTTACTCACTTGATCATCATTGGCTATAGTACTTCTAGCCCTTTTCTTGGAACTCCCTGAAAGGCTTCCAAGTCCAATGCTTGGCTGATCCGTTAGCGCGATCATCTCGGATTCCCATCTCGATTGAGGGACTACATGAGCTTGGCTACTCTGGCCTGCATTGGATTCTTCCCCGCTGACATCTCGCGCTTGTAATTGGCCGTTGACATTCATCCAATCATGGTTAATGTCATCGCAACCGATGTTTAGAAACATGTTGGCGCTTCGAAACTCTAGCGCGCCGTAATTGCCCGAAGGCTCGTCATGGACAATGGTGGAGTCACAGCTGGGCCAAATGGTGAATGGGATTTCTAGGCTTGAAGCCCCAATGTGGTTCAGATCATAGTTTGGGACATCAGAATCAGATGACATGAACTGATGATAATCATGATGATCATGATCTGAGCTATAAATCCCATTGAGATCATTAGATCTCCATTGGTCTCCTGATGAAATAGCTCCAAAAAGTTCCATTAAGGAAGTTATGAAATATATGTGGTAATTAATTGTGGTTAATTATGAGATAAAGGGCTCAAAGTACTACTTTTTGCGCTTAATGGTGTTCAAGGACAAGTGAAATCAAGTGGTATTTATAGCTAAGCAATGAACATGAACATAGACAAGTACGTGTCTTGCTACAGATCATTCATTGACTTTATCATCATCAAGAAAATTCCCTTAAAGTAATAGTTTAATGCCAATGATTAGAGAGCAAAAGAGTCACAATTGTTTAACCAATCACACGCTCGAGTACAACTAATTAGAGAGGGACCACCAACACCAAGTTTAGTCTATTAGTTATGGGTGTGTTTAAATAAATAATTAAGCTAATCCTAACATTGTCTCTAAGTAAGTACTGATGTAAGCGTCAAAGAACCGCCATGAAAATGACTAACTGTCTATTTTATTGTCTCTTCATTCTGTTTGTTTCTTATTTTATTGGTTTCTTGGCCGCGACAACAGTGGACTAGACAATAGCATAATTTTATGAAGTTGGTAACTGTTTTTTTTATTAAATAACAATTTTGCATTTTCTAATCTAAGAAATAAATAACTTGTCCTTTTTTTTTATATTAATAGTGTTGTAGTTTGTAATCCAAACTCTACCTTGGTCCGGCTCGCACTGCGTCTTTACGAAAATTGAGAAAAAAAAGTAAAAGGAAACAATTGGAGATTACATAAAGAAGCCCTTATTTGGTGCCTGCAAATAATATATGTTCTAAATGATATAATTTCTACCCTCGTTTACAATGTAAATGTAGGAATGTAAACTAAAAGCACAACAAAAAATGACATAAGTTAATTACAGTGTGTCAAAAAATAAGACATTTATCAAAATCTCTTAATCTTTAGTGGTCAAACGATCCCCAAGCTATGGGCCAATCAAATTATTATTATTATTTTTATATAATATATATTTACCAAGTTAGCACATTCTAGATAACTTGTATCACTTTTTTCGTACAGTGAATTGTCTCTCATCTCCTTATGACTTTTCTTGTTTTGGGTTTCATTAAATTCATATATTTTTGATTTCGCATTTCTATTTTTCGTTTTCGCCATTATGTAACAAATAGCAAAGAGGCTTTTAATTCACAAACAAAAAAAAATGATAGAAGGGCTGGATTTGGTTTCCTCGGTTGGATTTTTATTTTTAACTAAATGAAAATGAATTGGATGTGGTAATGGTAAACGAAATATACTTTGAATCTGGTGACATCATCTACTAACTTGAGTTTAATAGTAATCCATGTCTATCTCTCTTATATATACTCAAGAAGAGTTTTAATTTAGAAAATTATAAAAAAAAATAACCATGTTGCTTAGGTAATTTGAAAATATAATTAATGTTTTTATTTATTACGAAAATAATCAATATATAATTATAGAAGATGAAGTTTATCAGTGCATCTTGTATTTGAATCATGGCTATTTGCTTAGTTTTTTGAAACATTGATTAGTTAATTCACCTTTTAATTTTAACAGAAAATGTGTTTTACTCCTCCCAAAAATGCTCCACAAACTAAATATGTTTCTTTACCTTGGAATTTATTTGGTTAGAAGTTAAAAGCTACAATACGGCCACTCAATTTGGCATCTTTTATTCATGTACGGATTCCACAAGGTAAGGCTAAGTGAAAGTAGATTTTTCAAAGTTCCAATATCTTTAATTTATTTTAGCTATCCATTGGTTTATAAAAAACATTTAACCTGATTTATTTGCCAGCTGGCTTTCTATAATAAGCTTGGTGGTCTGTTTGTTTGGTAGCCATTAATAACTAAAGTCCAATTGACTAAACCTCAATTATATCACATTATCATCATTTATGATTGGAACATGGGATTGGTAAGGCTATTGCTTAAGATCATATTATAAAGAATATATATTTTGTAAAAGAACTCAGGTGATTAAGAGTTTAATAAAATGTTCTAAGCGGAAAAATGTGAATGAAAGATATCATCGAATATTTGAATTGGATTCATGGATTTTTCTTTTTCAGTTTTTGATCTTATAGGAGATTTACAAGCACACACTTGTACGTAAAAGGGTTAAATTGTCTCATGTAGATGATATATTTATATATTAGAGAGAGAGAGAGAAAGAAGTGTATGACTCTTGTTAATTATCCACTCCAAATAATATATCAAAACATGTTATTTGAAACAATCTATGATTAATCTGAATCTAAGCACTCCGAGAAAAATTATTAAGCTCTGCCCTGATACCTTTATTTTCCAGTTTCAAGTGTCATGATCAATAACTAATAATTGCTTTATTAGCCATATTCAATTATGAGCCAATATTAGACAAAACCCGAAACAATTATGTTGGACAAGTCTTTAAATCCAAAGATTAATTAAATGTTGAAGATTTAGTAGATATTCCATTGGTATGCTTGATAACTCCTGCAAAATATGAAACCAAAACCCCAATCAGGCAAGACCAGTCTACAATATTGTGCAATTTGAAATATCAAAATTCAAAAGATAGAATGCTCTAATATGATAACTGATCATGATAATTATGTACTAATTAAGTCCCTCCACAGATTCTGGCGCTCTTGTCGCTTCTCATTGATTTTGAGGCTCAAGAATTTAAAGTGAGTTTTCTCCAAAAGGAAGATTCAAGGAAGTTTCCCATATATTAATCTGTAATGCAAATTGATCAGAGGCATAAAAATTATTTATATGCTTATTTTTAGAGCCAGCAATATCAGCACGACTTTATCTTGAGGTAGAAATAGATTAATATATTATAAATTAAACCTACCAATAAACTAAATATAAATGAATAGGGGGAGGGAGGAATAAAATCAAAGCAAGGAAACCGATAAAATATTTTAGAAAAATAAATCTGAATTAAGTTTTCTAATTAGCCGGCCAAGCAGCGGATACTTTTTGTTAAGAATGAATTAAATCAAAGAGCCTCTTAATTAGTTCTTTTGTTATTGTGTTTACGAAGGCCAATTACAGAAAACAATATATATATATATATATCTTACGTATATATGCATTATATGTATACATATAATAGATAAAAATAATTATCTAAGAATGTTCTTTTGAGTTACTCAAAAGAAATCTCTTTTGAGGCAATTGAAGCGTCAAGTATAATGTGAGACGCGCAAATCATGTTAATTAATTTAATATATATCACGTGGTTTTGGATGGGATATTGGAGTTTCCTAATAATTGAAAAGTAGATCTTATAAATAAACGATCTATTATTGCTCCAAGTGATAATTTTTATATCGTTTTTAGAGTTCATGCAAAGAGAAATAAAAATCTGCTTATTAGGAATTAATTCCATATGGAATCAATTGTATTTAGGAGAGGTCTATATGAGGAAGCTTAATGTGCACTTTTTTCCACACAACTATATAGATATACATTCATCAATGAAATGATAAGCATCATTACGCCTTCATTTAATCATCTTTTTATCTCTAATTATGACTGAGTTTTGTTTTCTTCACCACAATGACAGGACTATTTATTAGCTTGCGTCATTTATTTTTGGAGTCTACTTATTAGAACAAATTTGGTATTAACAAAGAAAATAACTATAGTAACCATTGCGATAATACTCTTCATATCCCTTCACTTCTCATGTTAATTTATATAACGATTCTCCATCGAGGTTTTGTTTTTATTTTCTCCCTTATTGTTTTTAACAATTTATGACCTTGAATTATAAAAAGATAAATACACACACAAAAACAAAGGAAGTTTCACTTTTTTTTTCTTTTTTTTTTTTCAGGTTGAAGTCAGTCATAAAACGAAAACAGTACGTTTGGTTTAAAAAATCCAAATTAAGGCAATAGACAGTGATCAAATTTGAATTTTATATTTATTTATCGATTTTCTTTACAACTTATTGTAAAATCTAAACAAGTAACCAAAATCATAAGGCAATTGTAACAAAATAGATGACAAAAGGAAATAGGATGGTTGAGATATAGAATGATGAAAATTGAAAAAAAGGTGAAATAAAACCAAAGAATATTGAATTAGGAAATGATCAAATATATGAATTCTTTTGTGTTTTTATTATTCCGCACATTTGATGTATCATCTCTATGTTTTTTTTTTTTCATTTGACTTTACACTTTACTGAAATACTCAGTGTACGTATTACACCGAGCCTTTGGATTCTTAGCGTGCAACACTGCTCAACCCTAGCCTAAATCCCCATCAAAGCGTTTAATTACTTTTTTTTTTAATGACAAAGCATTTAGTTACTTAATTTATTTAGGAGGACCGCTAATTTTAAATGGGATAAAAAAAAAAATCTAGGAGCTGGTTATAGCTAGGTCCATAGGTTCATGGAATTTGTTTCACTTTTAATATACATAATTTGATTCACAAATTTCAAATGTTTATTCTTATAAATTATTTTCTATAAGGGGTGGATTTGGTTAAATGGGCTGACTTTCTATGAGCTTGAGGGGAAAAAAAAAAAAAAGAAGCAAAATAAAATAGTTGACTTAATATCACTTTCTTTTTCCTAAGTATATATTTTTGTGGCGATTCGGGGATAGGAGGGTAAAACTGGTTGACATTTTGTTTCTTCACTTCAAGTAATATTTTCTTTTTTGGGGTTTGTTATTTTATAATTTGACTTTAAACATTAGCTTTATTTATAACAATTAGCATTTGATATCTAAGTTGACTTCACCTTTCTTCTCTTTACGTATTCATTATAAAAACTTATTTGGTTTTCTTGCCGCGGGTTTAGTCATATAAGTTGACTTCATAATCATTTTGTTAATTTTAATTATTTTCTTTTTTTTCGTCTTTAAACTAGTTCTTTCACTTTTGGACTGAGGACGGTATGGTTATATATTTAAGTTGACTTTAATCGTTTTTCACCTTTTATTATTATTTTCTGAATTCAGTCTCATATTTCTATTATTTTTTTCCTCTACCATTGGAATATACCCAACAAAATAAAAGGATAAATATTGACATTCTCTAAAAATATCCTTTTCAAAACAAACGTTAATAGTCTAGTATCGTTCCTACATCTTCATGATTAGCATATACTCGTATAACAATATTAGTTCTATAAGTGTCAGAGGAGGTTATTAGCTCCAAAACCAAGTTGGCCTTTTGTTCTAATTTAGCTTTAAATAACTTATGGATTGAAAATTTCTTCTTCTTAATTCTCATGACGTACAAAAATTTTAAGCATTCAAAAAATAATCGATCTTCTATACCGCTCAAGCCTCACAACATTTTGTCAACATGGCTAATAAGAGGTACATATATATAAAAGGGGTTATACATTTTATTTTTATACAATACTTACTTTCTGCGTGGCAAATAACTTAAGAAGGTTATGAATTATGATATGTTTGATAAATATGTTTCCACATTTTTCCAACCATGAACTTCTAATTTTATTTAAGAGAACTTGAACTACTTGAACTAAACTCTCGCGAGAATAAATGATCTAATTAAAGGTCGAATCAAAATATAAATGAGAGCGATATATATATATATATATATATATGTGTGTGTGTGTGCGCGCACTGCCATTTACATAAGACTGACTTATAACATTTGAAAAAATTGAATATATAAGCTATTATAAGATAGATATATGTACTCGTATATCCATGAATGGTATATGGATACTCTTCTTCGTCCATCACATAATACACATTAATAGGCGTTAACCATTTGACTTATATATATATATATATATATATATATTTATGCAGAAGTCTTTAATATGGATATTGGCATCTTCATGAAGCATTTTTGTAGATGTTCTTTGTTATAATTTGGTTACCACTAATTCACTGAAATTTTTCATAACTGGACACCTAATTAGTAGTATTAATTATAATCAAAGCTAGCTAGATTGATAGTTGTGTCGTGTGTGTGTGAGTGTGTGTGTGTGTATATATATATGGTCACTATTATTGCTTATATATGTCTTTTGAGTCTGTAAATACGCGTCTGTGGGGTGTTCTGTCATGGGTGTCATGTGCAAATTATCTATTAAGCTGTAGGAAATGACCACCAATATTATTATCAATTAAAACAACGAACGTACATATATGGATTTCAGACACATATTACTACAATAAATATATGTTTTGACTTTACAATGTAGCTGATACGTACTAGTAGCTCATCAAAATTATCAGATCAACTTAGACTTGTGCGTATATGACTTCAATTAAAAAACCAATATATAATTCCAGCGGGAAGATCTAAGAAAATTGGTGAAATAAGTAATTATGTAAGATTAGGTATGTACGGCCATACATTCGTGGGACACTTTATCTCCTTAATAGTTAGCTAGTTAGATTTTAATTAGATAATATCCATTGCAAGAATGGAACATACTTAGGATATTCCTTATTAGATATCTTCCAAATCGGGAAAACGTTATAAGCTGTTCTTTTGCTATATATATATATATATATTCATTATTAATTTCTATTATTATTACCACTTGTTCTATATATGCCTAACATATATGAGTTGTACTCTTCAATCTAGATTGAGGGATTGCATCGTTTACTTTTTAGAGGATCCCAAATCACATCTTATATAATAACTACAGGAGATTTAATAACATACAAAGATACACACACACACACACATATATATATATATTACATTCATACACCTATATTTATATATAGACATTTATATTTATATACATACGTTAGTTTCACTTTATAACTGGAAATGCTAATTACATTGCCTTCTAAATGTCACCTGAGAGATTAATGCATAAGATAGTTCATGATGAACCAAAACTCTACCCAAAAAAACAAAAATAATAACGCATTTAATTAAAAAAAATAGAAATACTAAATGGCCAGAAATTTTGGCAAAAAAATTTAACCAGAATAATATAATTTTTTATTGAATAAAATAAAAATAAGTGTATATTTTATCATCAGAATATCACATTATTCCGACTATTTTTTCTAACCAAAATTTATAATTGTTTAACATACCTCAAATTAAATTTACCATGGTCACAAGGATGGCCTATTATGATTTTCATACATCAATATGTACCAATTATACGTAATATAACATTCTTCAGAGGCAAAAACTAATTTTTTTTTTTTAAAGAGAAATTTTGAAATATACCACTTCTAGACAGCTTATTTTGAAAAATGTCATTTTAAAAGAATGTTTGAGGCCCATACCACTTTTTAGTAATGAATTTGACCGAATTGTCCCACCCCCCCCCCCCCCCCCCCCCCCCCCCCCCCCCTCCTTTTTTTTTTTTTTTTTTTTTACAAATGAAAAATAAAGGAGGGGAGAAGGAGGGCAACATATTAATTTGATAGTAAAAAAGTGTCATGGCATGTGATAATGGCATAGATTGCAAACTTGAATGTTAAATGTGGCATGATCAGAGCAAATTTTCTCAACTAAAAAACGTGCAACTGTAAACATTAGTTACTTAATTATCGCGTGAGCTACGCCCTCTAGAGCTAATATAGCATTCTTTAGAGCTGAGGCGGGTACTAATTAACACTTACGTGATTAGGCTTAATTATTTGGTTCTACAAATACAATACAATACGTGTTTACAAACAGAAACAAGGGTTTCTAGAGATATTCCATTAATAGCTAGCATATATTGCAAGTTGCAGTTTGATGTCTGTTTGACAATTGATAATCATAATACATATGATTTTTTATATATTTAATTTTGGTTAATATATAATTTATTGGTACCTTTGAAGATTTTGTTGTTAGATTATAATCTGATTACATTACCAACCTTTCACATTTATTCCCTGATCATGGTGTACTATCATTTCTTAAGAATGGATTTCATTCTAAATATAGAAAACATGGATAGTCAATATAATAACTTAATTATCTGCCACGAGATATTGATCAGATATATAGTATAGTTCCCTCCCAATTCCCCTGTCAAATTTTGGCTGATTAATTAGCATTTTATTGTAGATTAAAATTTGATTAAGTCCATCGAACTATATTTTATCAAATAAACTGATGTTGTAACAAGTCCTTTTAGATGTCCAAATTAAATGCGCAAAATATCTCATCGATATATAAATTCTTAGAGATAATTAATTCTCATATTTAATCCTATTGATTTCAAATTATACTATTTTCAATCTTATGGTTGATATAAAAGTAAAAATGCTATTTTAATATAATCTGATTGATAACCACTAGAACTAACCAAGTTAAAGAATATATAAAATATACAAATGCCAACACTAGTATTAAGTATTAATATACCTAGCTAGCTAGTTTCAAAAGGATTTTCATTCATGCTCGAAAAATGTGACTTATGATTAATATTTAATTCAAAACTAAAATTAAAATTTATCTGGTATTTGGCCCTCTTTGTGTATCTTTCAAAAAAATGATTAACGCTTCAAAAAGGGAGAATTTCAAAAATTAAGAAGCTCATCATTGGCCCATAAGAAATTAAAAGAGGTCAATCACATATCATATATATAATTAATTAAAAAATTAGCTATTTTCTTTAAAATTATTAAGAATAGATATTTGCTTAATAACATCTAAAAAAAATTTAAAGCTCTACTTCTATTGTATTTAATTTAATTTATCATGTTATTTTGAAAAATTATTAAATCCTTTTAATTAATGCTTTTTTTTTTCAGATTACAATTTGTAACTCTGGTGAGAAATTTTTTTTTCCCCTTATAAGCAAAACTTTGAGTCCCGGATGAAAAGCGAAGAATAAACTTAGGGTCATAATAATAACAAATCATGCAGATCAAGAACTATGCAAGCACGTATGTTTATACTTATTGGCCAAATATACAGTAATGGTTAGTGCTTGCTTAAACTATACGTTGCGTAGGTTAGAATATTGTTTTATTTTATTATTGTTTACATGGAAAACAATTTTTTTTTTTTTTTGGCTGAAGAATATAGTGAAAAATTGCAACTTTGCATGACTTCGTAGCTAGGCATGCAACGGATTGAATATTATTAAGAGTTTTTTAGGCATTTAACCAAACTTTTGGGTAAATTTTTAGGATTTAGCCATAGTTTCACGAAATTAGGAATTTAGCCATAACATATAATATTTTTTGTAACATGTAACATATATACGTGTAAAAAATGGTTAATTGCTTAACTGGCCCTATTATTAATTAGACGAACTACAATTCTGGGCAAAATGTGTATTGTCAATTTTTTTTCCCTCTCATGTATGCCACACTTCTGAATAATTTATTTAGGTTGGCAATGATGTCAGAAATAGTTTTAATAAATGAAAATGAAAACTTAATTCCTTTACTCATTGTTGATGGTTTTTCATGAATATTTTATTTTAACTGGAAAAAAAGTATAATTAAGCAAAACAAAATAAGCTCCAAATTAATAAGATTATATGTCACTATAACTGTTACTGGCAAAGAATATTAGAAGACTTGTTACATTGAGTGTCCGACAATGACGCTAATATGATAAATAAGAGGAAAAAATCATTATTGAAAAATATATCCCTTTTTTTTATAAATATAATGAGGGACCCCTAGCAGCCTTTTTTGGTCAAATACATTTAAAATATGATAATATGGTATGTTGATGTTCTGCTATTTAAAAAATAATCTCCTAAGTACCATATTTTCCATTATTTTTCTTTATAAGGAAACTGGAAAACAATATTTGAAATCTCAAACAAATCATTAATTAAGAACCAATAATTAAACATTAAGAAGTAGTGCTTGTTTGAAGCAAACATATTAGTATCCCCTACCCTTCGAGTTTCTGAAAGGATATAGAAGCATTCAAATTTCGTATTGTCTTTCTTGTAAAAAAAAATAAAAAATTGGGTCCGACAAACTATAAAGATATAATACATTTCAAATATATTTAATTAAACAAACATATGCATATGGAGATGCTTTTCTTTTTTGAAATTGTATATAGATGTAGAATTTTATACGTAATAGTATGTGCTATCCACTTCCGGTTTCTAGTTGGAAAGAACAATAATTAGGACCGGAAAATACCGGTCAATAAATTTTTTGTGCAAAAATTGAAAATAAGAGAAGATACCGTAATCATTTGTGTTTCACTTAGTTAAATACTATTTTTTGAATGATGTTTTTTTTATATAAAAAAAAGCCAACATTTTAATTAATTAATAAAATAGTTATTTTTTAATTATTTATGCAAGTGATATTATATTTATATTTTTAATTCCTCATGAACTAATAGCTAATTTTTTAATTTTTGAAAAAGTTAACCTAAACCAAAAAAATGACCAAATAGGAATAGATATATACTTATTTGGTTTGAATAAATAAAGCCGAAATAGAATTATCGATAAAAATAATTAATGAATTAGTTATTTTTCCCTAAAAAATTCAGTAATTTTTTCATTAATTAAAGAAATAAGTATTTAGTTTTAATTTTGTATAAATTTGAATATTTTCCTAGTTCATGTGAAAATAAATAAGGCTCGACCATTTACATATAACCGTAATCATGTTTTTAGCGTGCTCCTGTATGCTTTTTTTTTTTTTTTTTAAGGTTGTATGTTTTGTTGTTTAGCATTGTTCATTTGTCACTTATAAAGCTTTTAATGCTAATCATTTCGTTTTCTCCTAAAATTCGGAGCTTTCATCGCACAAAGGATAGCCCAAAGGCCCAAATAAACAAGAATTGAAAATGTGTGGTGGACTGTGAACTAGCAACATATGATGTAGTCTTGTTCAAACTTTGCTTTGCTGGTTTATCCCAATAATTACAACATAACCTGCTTTTGAAGACAACATTTTTTGGCATTGAACCTCTGCCTCAGGGATTTCAAGGGCAAGATTACATAACATTCAACATTTTTGGATCTCAGTGTCGCAGACACAGCAAAAATCCCCAACCAGTAATCGAATGTTTCCGAAGAATTGGCAAGTAGTTCCAGATAAAAGGAATAACCAGGGACAAAAACATGAAGCAGCAACAAGCACCATCAACTCACAAATCTGCTTTTAAGTAAATTATCGCTTTCTGTAGAGACCCTGAATGCTAATTACTGTTGCTCACCTTCACCCGCTTCTTCACTGAGACCTCGTTGCGCTAATCTGTAATACAGGATTCCCATGGTTGCCATACATGCCCTGCATAAGACAACAGATTAATAAAAACAAAGATAGAAAGAAAGAAAAGAGAGAATAAATAAATCTTGTAGACAAGTTACCCCAGTGAACAGTGATGATAAAGATGTCTGTTATATCACTCAAAAGGATGGCCACATAGTAACAAAGTATGTCAAAAAAAAAAAAAAAAAAAAAAAAAAAAGATCATCTTATGTTAGAGAAAATAGAATCACCCTTTGAGTTCCCCTTATTTGTATTAATGAAGAAGAACTCAAAATGATGTCTTAAACTGATAAACATACCTACTCGGAGACATTTTTACCCCCAAAAAACTTATGGCACATATGGACATGTTTTGAATCACACATGGTCGATCAGGAAATGATTCCTTTTATATTTTCACCTAAAACACTGTCCTTTTAAGTCGCTAAATAGAAAAAGCGCGAGACTGAAGGGGAAAAAAAGGTGAACTATAGGGAATTTACATGATTGCAACAAGGAGAAGGATTTTTCTTGGATCCATTCTTGACGATCTCTGATGCCGCAAACGCCCTTCAGGGACGTCGTTTGAAGTTGGTGCATCTTTACGTGGGGGTGCAGTCACTGGTAGAGTTGGTAACGAACTTGACCAAAACGGAATTAGTGCTCTGAAAAGCTTATGCCTAAAAGAACCTACAATTAAGAACTCAAGAATTAGATTGAGCTAAAAAACAAGTTTGAGGAAAGGATTAAAGAGCATGCACACGCTAGAGCCATATAAATCAACAGTAAAAAATGCCTATAACTATCTCTTTAATCGCTATTTTTAGGAGAAATCGAGTTCAAAGAAAAGTGGAAATTGTTGGGCTGCAATTAGCATAACCAAGACACAAACAAAAACAGCCTCCTTTTTTGCAAATGTTGTTTTCTAAAGGGTTAGACGATACTCTCTAGTTCAATGTGCAGAGACTTACCTCTTTTTGAGTACTTTTTGCGGTTTCCATCTTCATCATCGGCATAATATGAAATTTCAGAGTTTTGTCGTTCAACATGACCTGCAACCTTCCTTGTTGTAGCACCAGGCTGGATTACAACATACCACCACAACAAAATCAAGAAAAACCCTTTCACAAGGAACATGTATTCGGAAAGAGACAGCAATCCACACACTAGGAAGACCAAATCTAAGTGTACTAGAATATGTATGTTTAGATTAAGTATATAACTGAGAAATGCTCTTACACCAACAGGACTTGAGCTATTCATGAAATTTCCTGCTGAACCGGGACCTTCTATCTCAGTAATGTCTGACACGGTTAATTTTGAAGATCCTGCCCCAGATGCAGTTGGGTATCCATCAGCTACACTAATTTCATTGTTTTCCCTGCCTATAGATGATGCGGGAATCAACGGGTCTGATGCAAATGCAGGGGGAGGACTTCGTGACTCTGTGATGGGCAATGAAACTGGAAGATTTCCAAACAAGTTTTTTTCGTTACCAGTCTGCACAACAGCAATGGAATCTGTTCAAATCTGATCATAATATGGATAAACCAAATCCATCTCCGTACACCTCACGGTTAGGATACTTTTACCTACGTTACATTTGCAATACATTATGCTACAAAATCAGATAACGGTCCTGAGGATGAAAGCATATTGAGGTAGTTCGGAAAAAGAATACATGCTAAAATCATGTCAAATAAATGTTTCAAATTGGTCGAGGGACAAGATATTTGGCATGGATATACAAGACTACAACTAGGGAAATTGAAACAATAAATAGGAAAGGCGTGATAATGAATACAGGAGCATGAAGTCATACACGTTACAATTAATTTAGTTCAGTAGTCAAACATCTCAACCTTAAATTTACTTTCCATATAATCTACATTAATTTATTGCCAATGTTGCTATAAAATGCTTTCACTTGTGAGTATATATTTAATGAAACAGCACCTGACTCAAGCAACCGAACCCAATTCACCTGGAGGAGAGGTATAAGAAAGATTGAAAATAGAAGACTTTTTAACAAAGCACCGATAACTGGCCTTACCTGCATGATAGCTTCCTTCAACTTCGAATGAAGACGAGATCCCGAGTCCTTTACATTCTTGGGAGGCCATATCTGCACCAAGAAAGCAACATGTCAACAAGTCACACCCTTAAAAGAAATTTTGCAGAAAAAGGTCCAAAACTTGCAAATAAATTTATAGTCCATTTCTGGAAATAGATCTTACTGATATAGAACATGCAGGACACACGTATCCAGCAGGCGCGGTATGCGAAGGAAAACTTTTGATATGTGAAATCAGGCAACTTGTGTGTATGCAATCTGATGTTGAATCAGAGAATATGTAAATACACACAGATCTATGGGCCTAAAAGAAAAGGGGAAAGGTTTAAGTAAATTTTTTTAATTATCTGCACATACGCAAGCAACCCAAACGAGTGGTCTGAGAATCAGTTCCCCCTTCAAGCACAGCTTTACAAAGGCAGCAATTAGGAGGCCAATCGTACTCTCCATCTATCACCCATTCTGAGTAGGTACGGATCTACAAAAGAAAATAACAAGATCTATGGCTTAGGCCCCATAACAGATGTAAATATAGCTAGAAATAAGATTTAAATACAAGCTGCCGCAATAAAGCATTAGTGCATTACCCTCATACATGCATTTGATACTAGAAAATAAGCAACCAAACATGCATACACTACATATGAACTAAGTTTATACCTCCATGGTATCTTAACTAAGCGGGAAATTTTATTTTATTTTAGTTTATTTTTTGTTTCTTTTGTTATCCTAGCTAAGACAACCAACAAATACATTCACATATACCGTGTAACCCCGAAAATTTTCCTTCAAGAATGGAGTGATGCTCTGTTATGGTTTATTTAGTAAACATATTACCAAGAAGAAACTATAAGGATGGACGTATAAAATCCATGTTATAGGAATATCCTCTACAAATGCAGAGGTATCAGGATGATAATTCTAAAGCTCTTAAATGAGTGATTTGAAGTTCAAATCTCAGTTACGCTACTTCAAAGAATAAAGAGTACCCTAAGTCAAATCTAAAGGTATCACAACTCCTTCAACTGATTACAAGGTGAACAAATATATCGTCGGTACCGCCGCTGCGCCGCATTTGCCAAGATTCCTCTAACCACCAAAGTAGTATTTTAAAACAATGGTTATTCAGGCTAATCAATATAATCAACAGCAACACTGTTTTCAATTCAATTCACACATGAAACAACAAAATCAAGAGAGATAAGTCACCCAGTATATTTCTCTCCTATATTTTCCACTTCTTTCTATTCGTCACTACTATATATTGTACATCCCTGTTCATGCATACATGTCATCTTTACCAGGATAGGAAATGAAGTGAAAATATTGATCCCAGGATTAGAAAATTTTCATGAAAACTAGCTTTAACCGATACGAAAGCCGATCCACGACAAAATCAAAGCTTTATCACGAAATTAAAAGCTTACCACGCATATTTGATGCTCGGGGAAACAGATGCATTCTCCACAAACAGGGACCTTGTGCACGAAACAGTACAATTTCGTAGCCTACAACACAAACAACCCAGTGCGAATCAGTCTTCGAGCTTAAGCGAAGCCATTAACAAACTCAACGAAGCAGCGAGAATCCAAAATGCATTGCAACAAACTTCTTCCAAAAACCAAAACACAGAAAATCAACAACCACAAACCAATCAAAAACTATGGAGCCGATTCGCAACCCTAGAGATCGAATCAATTTCCCAACGAATTTCACAAACTCAATCCGATCCAAATCTCTAGCTACTCAATCACGCATTTCAATCGAACACAATTCCAGGTCAAAGGGAGCAAAAAATCGAAAATTCAACGCCATTAGAGCGCATCGCGGAGGGATTCGTACCTTGCGGCATTTGCAGACCACCATTGTATCGGCCGGTGATTGGTCGCCGAGCCGAGCCGATCAACCGCCGGAGCGAGCACGAGCTTCGCTGCGGATTTGGGATCAGAAATCGCTTAGGGTTTCAAAGAAGACGAGGGTTTGAGTGAATTGAAGCGATTGATTAAATAGATATTAAGAATTTGCTCTGAGTTTGACGTCTCTAACAGTAACAATACCCTTGCTCGGTGTCTGGTTTTTTCCTTTTACAGCGTTTTTTGCGCCACAGATCTGTTTTCCATTTCTGTTTTTTTATTTTTTATTTTTTATTTTATAGCTATTTTTGCCACACAGATCTGTGTGTGTCTGTGTTTTTTTTTTTTTTTTTTTAACCTCAATTTCTCATAAATGCTGGCTAGTCTTTTCTATTTGCGAAATTTTGCAAATATGAGTGACCTGTCTAGACGTTAATTTTAAAAAATAAAATAATAATAAAAATAACACACGGAATTTTTACTATATAGTTGATACTATACAAATTTTGGAAAAATAGGTTGTTAATCTAGTATTTATTTGTTGAGTTTTTTTTGCGTGTAAAATTATGCCATTGTAAACCGCAATAAATTATGATAGCTGATATAAATTTCAAGGATTTACGGAGATTAGAGTTCTCAATTAGATTATTCACCATACTCCTAAGAGTTTAATTGAATTGATTAACCCTTTATTTAATTCTTTTATTTCACTCATTTTATTTCATTTTATTTTTTTATTTTTTTAAATTTTTATAATCCTACAATTCATCCTATTCTATTTCATTTTTTTTTCAACTTTCTAAATCTTTATACAATATCTTAAAATCTCAATCATTTATACCACTTCAAAATTCTCAAAGTTAAATCATTCTATATTATCTTTTCAAATCATTTCAAACTATTTTTTTATCCCAAAAAATAAAATGAAATGGGTGAAATATTCACCCCAAACAAGTGATAAATTGAAATAATTAAACTCGCATCCAGTGAAATACATGCTTGATCATTAACAATTGCATTGATAGTTTGAGCTTGATTTACAATATGTGGCATCTCATAGAACAGAACTTTTGTAATTAGAAGCATCTGATTGAACATAATTTTGATTTCAATATTTAAAAATGAATTGATAATACAAAAATAAAATCTATAATGTGTTAATGTGTAAAAAAAAAAAAAGGGGTCTTGTTATAATGCTCCACTTAGTGGTATGTTAATGTAACACTAAAAAAATGTATAGTAATGATATTAACACATGTAATAATATTTTTTTACATCTTTTTTATATTTATTGGTGGAGCACCGATAGATATGGTGCATTACAGAATTAGCAAAAAAAAAAAGATATTTTCATGCATTTTCTTAAGCTCGTGTCGTGTGCTATGAGAGTACCGAAAATGGGTGCAGCACGGTAGGATCTTCCATTTTGCAATAGTGGCCCCATTTTTCCCTGCTTGAGGTTAAAACCCCAATTTGAATTTTAAATTCAAAAAACCATCCTTCCTCTCCTCTCTTGCCGTTTTGCGCAACCAAATATCAGATTCAAATCCCATCTCTCTCTCTCTCTCTGTATTTTCTTCTATTTTTTTCAAATCAAACCTTCCCTCTCTCTCTTTCTCTCTCATCCCTTCTCTCTCTCTCTAGAAAAGCCCTAATTTCTGCGCTCCTCCGCCGACCATGACGGCCGTCCCGCCGCCGCTCCCCGGCCGAGAGCTCGCGAACCCGCCGACCGACGGCATCTCTAACCTCCGCTTCTCCAACCACTCCGATCACCTCCTCGTCTCCTCCTGGGATAAGGTCTCACTCTCGTCCCGCCATAGCTCTCTCTCTCTCTCTCTCTCTCTCTCTCATTTCTTTTTCTTTTTTGGTTGCAGAGTGTCCGACTCTACGACGCGAGCGCGAATGTGTTGCAAGGCGAGTTCATGCACGGCGGCGCCGTGCTCGATTGCTGCTTCCACGGCGATTCCTCCGGCTTCAGCGCCGGCGCCGATCATACTGTCAGGCG
This sequence comes from Boehmeria nivea var. tenacissima, assembly GCA_018132145.1. Lineage (NCBI taxonomy): Eukaryota > Viridiplantae > Streptophyta > Magnoliopsida > Rosales > Urticaceae > Boehmeria > Boehmeria nivea. Next base: position 15,514,324 of record CM030878.1, on the reverse strand, counting down.
GTGAGTGATTTTTCTTTTTCTTTTTTCTGTTTGGTTGCGGCGAAAAGTGAACTGTTTGGTTCGGAAGTTTAGGGCTGGATGAGTAATAGTGAGTGTGTAATTAGCTTGAAGTTTAGCTGAAGAGGTTTAATTTTTTTAATTTTGAAATTTATTTTTTCCAGGCTTGTTTTCAACAATAATAAAGAGGATATACTTGGACGCCATGACGCACCTGTACGGTGCGTTGAGTACTCTTACACAGCAGGTTCAGTTTCTGTTGTCTTATTGTCCTTATTTCACTTCAGTGCTTGTCGTTTTTAGTCATGATTTGTATTGATTTTGGTAGTATAGATTTTCCACTCTGTGCTTGTTATAGTTGCGTTGAGTTGTTAATTTGGTTTTGGTATGATATGAAAGGTAAAAACTTAAAGGCGTTTTCTGGAAAAGTGGGGATGGGTTTTTCCGAGGAGATTTCTTGAGCTAGTTCTGTTAGTAACGAGTTTGAGACTATGTTAGGTTGAACTTTTTAAGGCTTAAGATATTAGTCTGGCCACTCTAGCTATTCTATGGAAATGTTATTGTTGATTTGTTAGCATATATTTATGTGGAATATATATCCCTTTGCGATCAGAAATAGAGTATTACTTATTAGGATCACTCTTTTGATGGAAGACTTCCAAAATGGGAAAGCCCATGCAGTTGTTACATGAGTTAAGTTTGATACCGAAGGAATTCATCGACCTAGTCAGTTGTAAATGGCTACTTTAATGAAAAAAGTGTGTGCTTTTTATGTCCTATTCTTGGAAATCCCGTAGCATTTTCCTTTGGTGTCTAGCTTATTTTGTTAGGAAATTCACAGTGGATAGTAGCTTCATTCTCTTAATGGTTTCAGGTCAGTTGATCACTGGAAGCTGGGACAAGACACTTAAATGTTGGGACCCTAGAGGGGCAAGTGGGCAGGAGCGCACACTTATTGGGACATATCCTCAACCCGAGCGGGTCTACTCTCTCTCTCTTGTTGGAAACCGCTTGGTTGTTGCAACTGCAGGAAGACATGTGAATGTCTATGATCTGCGAAACATGTCTCAACCTGAGCAACGAAGGGAGTCCTCGTTGAAATATCAAACTCGATGTGTTCGTTGTTATCCAAATGGAACAGGTATTCATTGGATCTTTTTAAGAAAATGAGTGACTAGCATATCCATTTTCAATTTGGTATTGTTGAATTTCTTGTTAGTTTCATCACAAGCAGAATCATTCAGATACACAGGCACCTTTTGTTTGTAATATCTTTTAGTGTTTTTGTGTTTTAATGGATGCTTCATCAAGATTAGCGACTTAATTAGGTTGAAATTTTTCTTCTTTTTTTTTTTTTTCAAAATTCTGTCATTTTTCTTTCTGTCCATTTGACTTCTAAATTTTGTCATTATTTCATATCTTTTGGCTATTTATTCATCTCCCTATATTTTGTAGGATATGCTCTCAGTTCTGTTGAAGGACGTGTTGCCATGGAATTCTTTGATCTTTCGGAATCTAGCCAAGCCAAAAAGTATGTTATTGTCTTTTCATATTTTGCATACAACGAGAGGCTCAAAATAATTGAAAATTGTGCTTTCTGTGGATTGGTTATATGCCGCTATATACGGCTTAATTTTCCTCTAGACTAGGTCTCTGGGTCTCTTGGTCACTTAAGTTTAGTTATATGCATTTCATTTACTGTATACCATCACTAATTTTATTAATGCTTTTGCAGATACGCCTTCAAGTGCCATAGAAAATCAGAAGCTGGAAGGGACATTGTTTATCCAGTAAATGCCATTGCATTCCATCCTGTGTAAGATCACTAATATCCTAATGCACTGAAATGTTACCTTTTAACTGACTGGAGCATAAAACAATAGAGGGTTTATAGGACTTCTGACAAGTATCGAAACGTCAACTTTTTTTCTTTTTTGTACATTCAAGTAACACCTCGAATGTAGGCATTGGTTGAAAGTAGAGAGATTTAATTTCTCCTATAACTAAACTTAAGTGGCTAATAAGCAACCTGATTTAAATGTGTCATGGTGAATAACTTAATCAAATTGAGCAAAGTAAGTACAGCTATGAAAATTTTCTGGCATATTGACGCAAGTATTAAGAACTCTAAAGTCAAGCTTATTTGAATTGTTGTAGTGAGTACTCATTTTTTGCATTTGTCCGTAGTTTTGGCTTCACCTTCACAGTTTGTTTATCTCATTTGAATCTATAATGTGCTGAAAGATCTTTTTGGTTTGGGTGGTTGATTTTTTTATTTTTTATTTTCTATTACAATGTTAGCAATATGTCTTAAATTCAAGACTAGAAATAGTGCAACTTCTTTCTGCCCTTCTGCTCAATCTTGAATTGAAATTTAACTTGTCAGCTATGGTACATTTGCCACTGGAGGTTGTGATGGTTTCGTGAACGTGTGGGATGGCAACAACAAGAAGCGATTGTACCAAGTAAGCACAACGTTTTTTTGCCTTAGATCTTCTATCTTACTCGTAATTTTAAATAATTCAACGTTCAAACTTCTATGTTTTAAATTGGCCTTTTTTCTGTCCCTATAGTACTCAAAATACCCAACAAGTATCGCAGCACTCTCTTTCAGCAGAGATGGCCGTCTATTGGCCGTTGCTTCAAGTTACACGTATGAAGAAGGCGATAAACCGTAAGATCAAATCTCTCTCTCTCTCTCTCTCTCTCTCTCTCTCTCTCTCTCTCTCTCTCTCTCTCTCTCTCTCACTTTTAACTGATAATAACTACAATTTATCTATTTTTCAGTCATGAACCGGATGCCATCTTTGTTCGTGGCGTAAACGAGATAGAGGTCAAGCCCAAGCCAAAAGTGCTTCCTTAGTTCTCCTAAATGAGGGAACTGTGGGAATTTTTCGTTTTGACGGACATATAGTCAGTAGTCCATAGTAGCATCTCCGAGTCTGTAATGAAATGTGTCCTTGATGTGTACTCTCAAACTTAACAGTTTTAAGTCGCCAGACAATAGAGTAAAATACCTTTATTTGTTCTAATCTTTGTTTTTCCTCTCGGAAAACCGGAGTTATGCAGTGTTCTTCGTCAATATGAACACTTACCCTAGTAAATTAACCATGTTTGTTGCCTAGAAACATGGCAATGGAATCGATTTGATAAACTGGAGGCTTCTTATTGGATAGATTGTTAATTGGTCAATTTTGGCTATTCGATGATGTACCTTTTAGGGATTTATTTATCATTTTGAGAAATAATCCAATAAGCGTACTTCATTCGACTTGTTAAATTCTATTATGGTCGGATTGAATTGAGGGGTAGATTTTCAAAGTTTAATCTTTTAAACTGGCCAGTCATATTTTTATACATGCAAAAAATTTCAAAAAATTCATATTTCCAAAAATTCTTACACATCAAGTTACTAATGGACTCGAAACATTTTCTAAGCATGCATGTTCAAATTACAATTGAATATCAATGTTCGCAGTAGATCTCAATAGCACTTTTTTTCGTGTTCATGTCCAGCCAACTTTGTAACTTCGTATCGAGACTTCTTGAGAGGCCATTTTGGTGTAGAATTTACACCTCTTCCGAAAACAGAGTTTGTAGATTAGAAGGTACCGAGATGGTTTTTAAAAATGGACATCTTGTACTTTCGCATCCTCAAGACGAATTTACCGTGAAAAACTCACTCCCATAGTTTTGATTTAGGTCAATTAGAAGGTCTAAATCCTTCTACCACCTGTGCCCTTCCACCACCTATTGCTCAGGTAGGCTCAGTTAGGTAAGCAAACCGGAGCAGCCATAATCAATTTGCGGTAGAAACAACGTTTACGAATTCTTTCAATGGTTCTATCGTTGTGCTATACTCCTAAAAGTAAGGAGAGAGCTCAAGGGCAAAATAAGTGTTGCCTTTCTGGATTCAAATAGTGGTTATACTTAAACTGACAACAACTACTTTTCTCCAGCTACTTGCCTCCAATGCCAATTACATGTATAAGAAATTGCTACAGAAGAATTTACACGAGAAAGGTCATGAGTGGCATAAGGGGTGAAGAAGATAAGAGCCTTGGCGACAGACAAGAAGAAGTGAAGAATCATCGATTTCGGTAGTCCATGGGGATTTGCAAGTTTATTCAATTTGATTGAAAATCTTTCAGATTTGTACTGCAACTGGTGAAAAGGTCTCCTGGGATCTTTTGAAATATGAATTTCAGCCTGGAGAGCCAGGAGAATTATTTGAAAGACCTATAATATCAAGTCTAGGGTCTTTATACCCAGATGAGATTTAGCTCGTTCGGATGAAATCTGACTCATAGCTTCTTCGTAACCGTGTCTAGCACTTTTTTTGTCTAGCGGAACGCATAACTTGCACAGCATCAAATGGAGCACAGGGGAGGAGAAAAAAAAGGTGTAATTGTATCTTGTAGTATAATCACATCAAACAAGGTTGCAACATATTTCTACACGTCTTTTTGGTTGGATGAGATATTAAACATTTGGATTTGTCAAAAACAACCCACATCTACAGCATTGCTAACTAAAAAACAAGTGCTAATCTTCACCATATTGTAAAACATCAACTGTTTGCCTTGTAACTAGTAAAAGCTAAATCAAATCAGCTCCTCCAAGGCCTTCATATGTAAGAGAAGAGAACGATGACACATGCTAAAGCCTTTGCTTTGTATAGCTGGAAAGCCATGCTCTGCACCGCTATTTTTACCTAAATCCTGAAGGAGCCGCTTGTGGATTGCCTCCTGCTGCCCTCTTCATAGCTCTTGATTGAGCTAGCATCTCGTCGTAATTCTGAAGAGCAGATGAGATGTTATCAGGAATTTTCATGCACAAAAAAAAAAAAAAAAAAAAAAAGAAGAGAGAGAGAGAGAACGGAGTTGCGAATAGGGAATGGTTGGAGAACAAAACTTACCCGTTTCTCAAACGCAACATCGCGTGAGCTGATTATCTTGTCTGCGACGCCATAGTCTATGGTGTCTTGTGCTTGGAGATATTTAACCCGCTGGATGTCTTTATTAAGTTCTTCTTTAGATTTCCCAGTGCCCTTTGCCAGTAGCTCGAGGTAGTACTCGGTGTTTGCATCCAGTTCTTTGGCCTAATTGAATTTTGTTCAGAAACTCTCATAGTGAGAGGGAGAGAGAGAAACAGCAGAGGAAGCAAACAAGAGAGAGCGAGAAGTGCTACCTTAATCCACATATCTATGACAGCCCCACTTGATCTGGTGATCTTTGGCAGATATAATTTTGCTGCAATTCAACGTAACAACGGGTGACTATCAGAAAATAGGGAATGGTGTTTAGTATATACACAGGCTATGTAGGCATATAAATGCACATGATCTTTGAAGCACAATGGCAAGGATGTAATCTAACTGAAGAATGCAAAAAGTGCACTCAAACATGCATGGCTTGAATGAGTTATGCTTATCTTCGCATAGAAATTGGAACCGTACTAGATGAGTTAGGTTGCACAGCACGATAACCCTTTGTTCCAAGTGACAGAAGCATTGCTGCTTGGCCAAACGCCATTCCACAGTTCACCGTGTAGACATCTGATTTGACATACTTCAGGTGGACAAGAAAAGATTCAGTAGAGGCAAGCAATTGGCAAGATTACTAACCTTGACTCAAAAATTTGTAGAATGCAATGGACCTCCTTTTATTATTATTATTATTATTATTAGTATTATTATTGGTAAGTGCTGCATAAAGTTATAACTTAGGGCATAATCAGAAAATATGTTTATATATTGTACAAAGATGGTAAATGCAACTTATTTTTTGACGCCTTTCCTTCAAGCAGAAGAGGCAAAGAATATAGTACAACAGAAGAGGCCAAGAATCTAATACAACAGATAATATTTCTTACCGACATCATATCAGCTATAGCATACGCCTCGGTTTCAGATCCAACAGTCTCCATCTTCTTGTTCTAAATTGCATAACATAACCAAAATAAAACAAACATGTAAAAAAAAAAAAACAAGACTAGAACAAACCTAAAAATGGAAACATTTTGTGTGAAGGTCTCCTATAAGATGAAGTTGTTATGGGGAAAAAAAGCACTTAAATCACTAACCTGTGTCCCAGGTGAATTTATGTATAGGTAAATAGGCTTAGAAGGGTTATCATAGTCCAACCACATAAACTGAGCAACAATAAGTTCAGTTACTGCCGGCACAATCTGCATTAATCAGATATGATTAGAGGATAATACAGACAAATTACGTATCTGGGAGGTATTTTAAGAGTGTTGAAGTATTTTAAAGGTGTTCTAAGTCTGCATTTTACTGAAACAAGTTGTAGTGTCTTACTGGCATGCCCAAATAGCAAATCCGAGCATCTAAGAGTAAGGAAGGCAAATCAGGAGGAGCAGTACGGGGTCTTCCATATCCTCTTCCGCCTCCGCGGTACATGTTTACACTCATACTATATTTTGAAGGACCTTTGTCTTTCATGCCTGAAAGAGTCCACATCCCTCCCTTGTTCAAGTAGTTATACGCGGACGAGATGCTATCCTGTCAGTAGTAGTAATTGAAAAAAGTAACTCGGGTTATCTAAAACATAACTTTTACATTCTTACAAAGTAAAACTATGTCGAGAGAGTTAAACCTCCGTAACGCCTTCTGCCTGACGTCTAGCAGGGTTATCTTCGGTCATGAACATGTCCAATTGGGAAGGAGAAAGGCCGTACAGAGACTGAGGAACATTCTTATAATTATCCATCACTACAAAATAGCAAGTTATTAGTGCACAGAAGATCCTTTCAAAACAAAACTATGACGCCATACACTCTCAAGTCCTAATTACCAAATGCCATTTTCAAATAGCAAAAGAATTTTTACGAAACAAATGAAACTTTTGGGAGCACGGAAACCAAACCAATCCTTATCAAGTAAGACATACTATAAACACAGAGGCCATTGCAATCAAGTTACAAGATAGTGATACTGTAAACGAGCCGCTGAAAAAATCAAACTATGTGCCGATAATCACCAAATACCCATCGTGTCACATAAGCATTCTAACAATTGAAATTTGACAAGAATGAACTATCATTGAATCAACCCAACATTGGTTCTTGAATGCTCTCCAACACCTCTCCCAAAAAACTAAACTAGGTCCCTTTTGTCATGTCTCATTTCTATTATTCCAATCACTAGAATTTTCCAAATCTACTGTCCCTCTCGAGCCATGAGTAATTCGCATCACACTGTTTAGTTTCACCAAACTTTGGCCTAACAAAACCATATTGCTAGCAGCTTTTCTCCTATCTACAAACAACCTGAAATCAACAGTATATTCTAAGCTAAAATCGAGATAAAGACAAATATCACCTAAACTATCGCAAATACACTCGTAATGATCAATCCTCGCAAAACTAACATAAAAAAAAAAATAAAAAAATCTACTTCATATTCATGTCCTTGTCTCGGCAACCAAAAAGACCATTGTACGAGAGAAAAAAACGAAACCTCAGATAAAATCTCCAAAGGAAAAAAATCAAAATCAAAATCAAACCCAAATTCAGAGACACAAGGCTTAATCAGACGAATTGACGTGGGTTATCGTCGGAAAATATCAATAGAGATAGAGCGAGCGAGAAAGAAGGACTCACAGCCATCTACGAGATTCTCTTCCCTGAACTTCTTGGGAATATGGTCGAACGACTTCGCGGAGGCAGAGACGAAGCGTAGGCGAGGCGCGAGTCTGGCGGGCAAAGCCAGAGACGACGACGAAGAGGGCTCGAGAGAGAGCTTCGTGCCGTGAAGAAACGACGAAGAAGGGCAGAGTTGGGGAACCGAAGAGGAAGAGATCAGAGAGGTCGCCATGGAAGAACAGAAGAGAAAAACTATGAAGAAGAAGAAGAAGAAAGCGAAGCAAATGAAAGAAAGAGAGTCTCTCACTCTTCTTGATTCTTCTTCAGTTTCAATCTCTCAGCTTGTGACTACGGTTAAAGCGGACTCAGACAGTCTATACGACCCCGCGTTTTGTCTGCGAACCCAAATTTTGGGGGGTTTTGCTGATGGAAGAGAAACGACTTGTCGTTTATTATTTAAAAGAGAGAAGATATCGCTTCTTGATATAAAGCAAAGCAACTTGTCTGTGCTTGGTGACGTGCGAGGTAAAATTACAAGTCGTTTTTCTCGTATAAAGTGGTAAAACTACAAGTCGTGTTCTATTTATTTTAGTGGTCACGGTAGCTCTTTTTTTTTAATTTATTTTTTAGAAGGGTGGAAAGTTTTCATAAAAAGGAGTAAAGGACATATAAGATGAGGAGCAATTTGATAAAGTAGCACGAGATGGGGTGCATTTACATAATTTATTTTTTATTATTTGGTTAATGTTTAATAATGACTTAATTGTGTTTTGGTTGCATAATGTGACACTTTGGCCCTGTTTTTGTACCTAAATGTCCCTTCTTTTTTTTTTTTTAGAAAGTGACATAAGTTACAAAAATAAGTTCAAATGTGTCATAGATCTATCTCTTTTTTTTTTTGCTACTAATAGATCTATCTCTTAAAAATCACGTTTTTCTAAAATTTCCTCTATACTACGCAGAAGATTGTAAAGTTAGTCAATTATTACTACACACAATATCACGAAAATTCTAATAGAAATTAGAGAATTATGCTCTAGTTTATTTGAAGTTGTTTGTTCATCATGTGCACACTTAGAATTTTAAATTTATTTGAAGCTCTTCAAGATAGTTTTATGGTTGCTAAAGATATTGTTTGGTTTTGTTTTTATTTTTTGTTTTTGTTTTTTTTTTCATTTAAGATCGTTAGTTTTTTTAGAGACAGTACGATGCACTGTTACTTTAAATTCTAAGTTTACAATTTCAAGCTTACAATGCATGTCATCATTGAAAATTATATAATTCCTTTCTCGTGTCTTCTTTGTTTGTAAACAAAAATAGAAGTTTTTGTCAAATTTTATGCTAAAAAGTGACATGAAATGCCCTATTCTTTTAAGATGATAATTTTTAATAGGGAGATTTTGATGAATGTCCATTTTTGACGCACTATTAACCCATGTCCCTTTTTATGCTGCATTTGTAATTTTTATCCTTATGTTTACACTATTTTAGAGTATGAATCAAAGTAACACACAACTTAAAACATATATTTTATTAAGTGACACGTAGAATGTCTTCTTCTTTTTTTTTCCTCGCAATTCTCAATTTTTTTTAAATACGCAAAAGTGACATTTTCAAATGGGGACTTTTAACGAATGCTATTTTTTGACACTAATAATATATGTCCTGTTTGTGTTACGCTTTAATTTGTACCTAAATTTTTATACTATAAATATAAAGTAAAAATCAAAAGGGCATATCAATTGAGGTATAAATTACTAAGTGATATATATATATATATATATATATATTTTGCAAATCTTTATTTTTTTAAAAGGAGAATTGCAAAACAAGACCATTGTAAGTGGCATGTAATAATCTATGCTCCAAGTGATGTACTCAATTTATTTCCACTCTATGTTTATAGTGTAAAATTTGAAGTATAAATTAAAAGTACAATACAAGGGGCATAAATTAATAATATACCAAAAGAGAAGCATTTCTCAAAATTCCCCTTTTTAAAATTTCCCCTTCTTTTCTTTCCAAAATTAAGACTATGGGCTACTGAGGTTCCAGCCCAGTTGAATCCAAGATCGGTAGCCAACTGTCCCACAAGGCCCAACTTTCCCCCTCCCATACACACATCACATCAAGACCAAGGTAAAAATAAAAAATAAAAAATAAAAAATAAAAAATTTAATTAATACCACTTATCACACATGATAATTTATGCCTCAAATAATATTTTTTTTATTCCTACCCCATATTTATAATATAAAAATAAGAATAAAAATTACACATGCATGTAATAAAAAAAGAGTATAAATTATTATCGTGTCAAAAAAAATTATAAAATTTCAAGAAATACACAAATGGATGCATTATTGTTATTACTAAGGGTCAGGTACGTAAATAGCTATTTTGGACTGTGTGTTTTTAAAAAATAGTCACAGTTTCAAAAAATTTAAAAACTAGCCATAAAATTGTAAAAAATTTCTGACAATAACAAAAATACATATAAAAATATTGTCAAAAATTTTTGACACTGGCAAAAATTTTAAGAAATTTTTTACATGGCTAGTTTTTAAATTTTTTGAAACTGCGGCTATTTTTTAAAATTATTTTATAAACATGACTATTTTCTTAAAATTCCCTATTACTAATAACTTTTTATTTATACGGTTTGTCACTTTTAGTAATTCGGTAGAAATACGCAACACAAATAGAGTAGAAATCAATACTATCTCCAAAAACAGGTCACTTTTTAAAGCCTCCCCATTATTAATTATAAGTTTGATAAATTAAATTCAACATCGTAGTTCCATAACTACTCAAAGAAAATAATTAGTGTGAACATGAACTGGCTTATTTGAATTGAAGCCTCAGTTCTAATTGTCTACTTTTTTATAACAACTATTCGTACGTCTAAAAAACTTGAGACGGTCAAAAAAAAAAACATTTCAAATAAAATACTAGTAAGAGATTATACCGAGCAAAAGTTAATTTACATTAGAATAAGTGAAGTGGTTATGTGAGCCATGACTTCATCAAGCTTAGTTTACTTGTACCTTCTCAAGACTCTTCTTTCTTAACCGATTATAACTTGTCATGCTTAGACTGTGACAAACTTTGACGCCAATTCAATGTAAAACTTGGACCACAGTGTTACGTCTCTATTCTATTTGTTTATAATGCTAATCCTATTTGGCTCTATACCAAAAGAAATGGTCACATGTTATGTATTATCCATCGGATTCACTGTCAAATATTTCACACAAACCATAGGGTTTTATATTCTTTTATCAGTATATATTGATCATATCCACAATGGTATATGCTAAAATCTTTATCATATGCCAAAAAAACCAGATGTATCAACAACAACTAAGTGCTAGGAATATATACATTTTTTAAGCGTCCAAGTATTATTATTATTATTATTTTTAAAAGGAGTACAAGTAGAATACAACCACTTACTTTTAAGTCCGCATAAAGAAACAGTGCACGTCATGTCACTTAGGCCATAACATATAATTTCCATAAATTGCAAGTACTCTTTTTCTTCCCTTAATAGTTGTGATATATCGCCCAATAAATAAACAAATCCAACTCTCAAAAGCTACGATATCAAAAGCTTTTGCAATATCACCTAGAAAATTGTATAATATATTACTTTACCACAACATATATAATGTGATAATGTCCTTAATTGTAAGGACTCTTTTCTTCCCTGTAATATTTGTGGTACAACCGTAATAAATAAAGAATCCAAGTACTCTCAAAAGCCATGATCTTCAAAAGCTTCTGCAATATCTCCTAAAAAATTGGGTTACTTTGGCCACAACATATAATGTCCATAATTTTATGTACTCTTTTTTCTTCCCTCAATACTTGTGACATCTACAACCTTAATAAATAGAGAATCCAACTCTTAAAAGACTATGATATCAAGAAACTTTTGCCATATCACCTAACTCCAAAACAACCAAACCATTCATTTTATGGTTTTTTTTCCTTACTTTTTTCTTTTTTCGGTTGTCCAAATTCAACTAATAAAAAAAAGAAAAAGAAAAAGATATGTTTTGTCCACGTAAACCGTATCTCTTGCTCAATCAGGACTTTGAGCGATCACTGCCAAAAAAAAAAAAAAAAACAGTTGGAGAGCCACTAGAACACTCAAGAGTGAAGATTCTTTAACTGGGGACGAGTAACACGTGTCAAGTTGCCACGTCACCATATTCCACGTGGAGCTTTCTGAGAGACTCCGAGCAAATGGACGGCGTTACGATTTTGCTTTGTGGTTAAGTTGTCGGTTATCTATCAGACTATCACAAAAAAAGTAACCCAAAAAGAGGTGATGTGGACTGCCACGTGTCGGTGTGGCAAAGTTTTAGCGCGTTGCGTGTCGTGTGGTTGAACTTGACGGTCGTTTTGTTTGCGCGTTAAGAGCGAGGCCGATACAACACACAGCAGTCCACTCTACTGTATGTTACTCTTACACTCATCTCACTCCCAACCGATTTGACCAAAATACCCTCCCCAAACCACCGTCCATGGACCAAGAAAAAGAGACTTATTATTCTTATTATTATTATTTTTGGAGCTCATAGAGTTTTTGTGGACACTTGGACACTATCTTGTGGTTCTATCTACGCGATAATTTAGAGTAATGTACATTCACCGTTGAAAATGAAATAAACAATTAGTTTCGTAGATCACGATTTAATTTGATTTATTTTGGTCATTAATTAATGAATCAGATCAATCTCTCTCACATGCAAAGTGAATGTGAGATTTGCACTGAGAGATCTAGGTTTAACCACTGAACATGTAGTAATTCCTTGTCAATGATTTTAAAGGGCGTTGTAAATATATATATATATATATATTTTCGTTCTACATGGGTGAATTCGTAAGATATTTCGCGGTAATACACGAGAAAAACAATGACAAATAATTGCAACTTTTGTGAACGTACAAGGTTACGTAGTTTTAAAAAAATAATGTCATATTACGTGATAGATATAACCAAAACTATATATATGAAATTAGAACATTAAATCCAAGAGGAAAGAGCGTTGAAGTAACTATCTGAAACCCTAGCAATGACTTTGAAGTTTGGAAGGTTTGAACATTCAACTTCAAAGCATAACTTCTTTGAGCAAAGTTTGGTCATTGGATGGTACAGTAATACGTGAAAAGAGGGAATTGATTCTAAAAGCTCCAGCGTCTACTTTCTAGAACTAATCATAAAAGGCAAAAAAAATAAAAATAAAAAAGGGAGTCAATAAATTATTGGACAATTACACACGTGTCTAATTATAATAATGCATGATTTGTCGACAAAATTAAGGCGGTTTAGCTGTTTTTTCACAAAGCCAACCAATCATCAACCACCAAAAAAAGAAACTTACTTGTACAAGACTAATTCATATGTTGATACTGGTATAGTGGTATATACCATATATAAAATTGGCACAATTCACTTATCTTTTGTGCAAAAGAATTATGGGATGATTCTTTATTCTGTTTTATTTTTTTGGGCTGAAACTTTATTATGTTTTATTAGTATTAAGCTTTGAAAATTTTATGAAAAGTGGCATTGATATTGTAGAATATGGAGGAATTTTTGCGCGCCTCTTCTAGACTTTTATAGTACGCTTTCTATGACGTTGTGATGAGAAGATACTTCAAAGAAAAGAAGAGAACAAGCAAGTAATGAGAAAGTGGAAACAAAAAAGGAAAAAATAAAAATAAAAGAGCAAATAATTGTAATTAATAAAAATCTCAAGAAGTTGCTAAATAAATTAATTGCAATAAATTGCAATAAGATTCCTTGGGATTGTGGGGGAAGTTCGGTAATAAATGAGAAATTCAATAGAGAAAAGAATTTTTTATCAACTTTTTAATACAAACTTATGTGTCATATTATCATTAGTGAGTATTTATCATTTAATTAAAATGATGTCAATCAAAACATGACACTCCAATTGTCACATAAGTTAATATTAAAAAGTTGATAAAATAATTGATATCTCTAGCATTATTCGAAAAGAAATGGTACACACTTGGGGTTTAATTGTGATAAGATGCTTTGGGATTGTGTGAGGCTTGCTAGTTAATGATTAATGCAAATATAAAAGGAAATAAGATATTTGGGGTTAAACAAAGCCAACATGTTAATTAATCAATAATCCTTATCCTCATCTCAAAGCTCATGCAATAAATTTGAGGGGTCACCAACAGAAATTATCAAGCTTTGTTTGTTTCCTTGCAATTGTTTCTGTTAAGTTATCAATTCTTATAATTGCAACTAAGATATTATATAAAGCAGCTTAAAGAAGAGATTGTTTTGCCTTCTCTACTTAATTCTTTATTGGCTCATCTTTAAAGAAAGAAAAATAATTGAGCTCGTTGCATCCACTACATGATTTGAACATTTTTAATTTGGACAATGGGCAAATGATAAAAAGCTATTGGAATTTAAAATTTGCATAAAAGACCAACTACTAATGAGATTGAGGTCAACATTATAATATATATCCCTACTAAGCCAATAGTAGGAGAGAATCAAATTAAACTTATCATCACATAACTAGTTATGGCAAAGTCGTGATCAACACTCAACTATAGCCCAAAACTTCCCTAACAATCACATCCTGTTTTAGTGATTAATACCCCTATTTGGTAATAAATCCGTGGGAAAGAAAGATCTAAAATTTGAAAGGGAAAAGAAAAAAGAAAAATCCAATAAAATCAAGAAATCATAAACTTGCCAATTTGCGGCAGGAAATAGGATCTACCCGCGCTATGATTCTCAATGAATACATAGTTTTACTGATCAAAAGACTTGAAAATCCGTCAATAAAATCCCAAATTGATTAAGAGCAAATAAAAAAAAGGTATAATACCCCAAGTGGGTCTAGTAGCACTAATATAATCGAATATACACAGAAGTTGATAAAAATGAAAAATAATTCAGTCCACAGAGAATAGAAGCACTGATTTGACTTGGAATTAGTCAGTGGCCTCCCTGAACCAAATACAAATACGCTTGTTATATATATAAAAATACATATATAAGAGCTGAGTCAGTCACCGCGTGTTCAAGCCTCCTCTCATCTCCTCTCCCGGTCTCCCCCCACTCCCACTCCAACTTCCTTCTTTCCTTATTACTATTCCTCTTAGTTGACCGACTTCACTTCCCTCACCAATTAACCAACCCTCCCTCACTTTCCCACATCTCTATATATATACACGCACATATACACCCACATAACCTCCACACTCTCCACTATTTCCCAACGTTTCAATCACCAAACAAAAAAAAACAAAAAAATCTCTCTCTCTCACACACACACACAGAAGCTCACAAAGAAGTAGTAAATTATTCAAAATGGCTTTGGAGGCTTTGAACTCTCCGACAACAACGACGCCTTTCCCTCTATACCAAGAAGGCGACAGCCTTCACAGCTTCCACGAGCCGTGGATCAAGCGCAAGCGCTCCAAGCGCCCCCCGGCGCGCCTCATCGAGAACGACGACGACACCGCCGCAGCCGCAGCAGCAGCCGGGCCCACTGAGGAAGAGTACCTCGCTCTCTGCCTCATCATGCTCGCCCGCAGCGGCGGGGCCTCGGCCTCCTCCGCCTCCCCCTCCGCCGCAGCCGCCACAACCTCCCGCCTCCCTCGGCCGCCGACGCAGCAGCAGCACGAGCACAAGCTCTCCTACAAGTGTAGCGTGTGCAACAAGGCTTTCCCTTCCTACCAAGCCCTCGGCGGCCACAAGGCCAGCCACCGGAAGGCCGCGGCCTCGGCCTCCGACGCCGCCATAGCAGCCGCCGGAGAGACTCCGTCCACGTCGGCGGGCTCCTCCGCCGTGACCGGCGGCGGAGGCAGGACCCACGAGTGCTCCATCTGCCACAAGTCCTTCCCCACCGGGCAGGCCCTCGGCGGCCACAAGCGCTGCCACTACGACGGCGGAGCGGCGGCGGCGGCGACGACGACGGTGACGGCGACGACTTCGGAAGGAAACGGCTCGAGCCTCAGCCATCGGGGCTTCGACCTGGACCTGAACCTGCCGGCGATGCCGGAGTTCTGGCCCGGCTTCGGCGCCGATCTGGTCAACAAGAAAAGTCAACTCTCCGGCGATCAGGAGGTGGAGAGCCCCCTGCCGGCCAAGAAACCGCGGTTGTCGCTTCATCAAGACTTGGTCGCCGCTTCAATGGATTGAATTTGCTATGATTAATAACATTATTATTGTTAATCTTTTTTTTTTTTAATTATTATTCAATTTGGATTGTTTTTGTACAGATGATTTATTTTGTTCATTGTTTGTGAACAACTACTACATATAAAATCATTATTGTTAGTCTGTTGTCTATTCAATTCAATTCCGTATTCAATTCAATTCAATTTAATCAGATTCAGTTACTTTGCCCATGATGGTCAGATTTATATTCGGTTTTTTTTTTTTTTGTTTTGTTTTGAGGGAAAGATTTATATTCGGTTTTATGACAATACAAAATGATAACGTTTTACGTTAGTAATTTTGTCACTTGTCAATCTTATTGCAACAAATCCTTATCTTCAAAACACTTTTATTAACAAAATCAATAGCAAACCCCACACGGTATCACAACCTTGAAAACGAGGACTTTTCTACAACTCAACGCATAACTAATAACTATACAATAATTTAATATCAAGATTATAATGAATTATCTCGCAAGCAATGTACGGCTAGTTGTTCTGTTCCAATACACTGATTCCGTGGAGAATGGAAATAAAGGAAAACGGTACGGTGTTTCCTTTGTATTTTTATATTGACTAATCTTTTAGGTCAAAAGTCAAGATAGTATTCGTTTTCTGTTTTTTTTTTTTAATAATTAATTTGGTTTTGTTTTAATTAGACTATTAGAGACATTTTGAGGAGGTAAATAAAAGGACTAGTGAGAGAAATTGCCGCGTAAAAGCGAAGCTACAGCAGGGAAAGCAAGCAGAGGCTGTGATGGTAGTAGTGGTATTGTGCCGGCAAAGTACCTAAAGATTTAAGGACCGAAAAAAATTATTATTTAAGAATATTCGTTGTTGATATGAAAAGTCTACTATATAGTAGTTATAAGTAATAATGAGTACTTCTTAATACTTCTTTACCCTAATCGTAGCTAATCACATTTTAGCAAATTTAAGGCCAAATCACATTTATTCCCTTATAAAGTATCTGTATCAATTTGTTCAGTATATTTGTCAACAATTTTGGAAAATTTTGGTAAAAAATTCACAAAATCCTGACACTTAAGTACAACATAATTAATCAAAAAAGGCACTAAAATTTGATACCTACCAATTGTCATATGTTGATATTGAACAGAGTATTAAAACGAGACAATTTCATAGGTCATGTATATTTAAGTTAAACGCTTTGAAAGTCTAGAGACTAAAATTCGATTTCGGTGTTTAATTAAAGGAGAAAAATATGATTAAACACTTTTGTTAGGGGGTTCAATAAGAGTCTCGGAAAACCAGGACACTAGATATGACCAATTCTCAAGCCATGTGGTTCGTGTCTTCGTGCCTTTAGTGCACATGTTTGTCATCATCATGATTTTTTTTTTCCTACATACACTCATTCTCATATGATTAGGCTTAACACGCTTAGCCCAAATGCTTACACTAGTTAGCCCGAAAAAATTTAAAAAGAAAAGAAATTAACAAAAAATGTAATGTAACACATAATAAGTTGGTTTATAGAATCACTTCCTTTTACACTAACACATACGCAATAATCATGATCGTGTGACTGAATAAAACTCGAAGTGGTCGACAAAATTGGTTGTCAAATTCATTTACTTGTTGATCTTTTTTTTTTTTTTTTTTTTTTCTTTTCCCCTTTTTCCCCCTTTCCCAAATCGTGTCTCGCAAACTAGTTAATTATTCTTTCGTAACCCAATTAATCATGGAGAGGATTATGTCAAAGTGGTCCACTATATAATAAAAAGAGGACACGGCGCGAAGTAGTTTTGCAATATTGCACAGAGTATAGACTCTTTCTAAAATGGTAACTAATTAAACTTGGGCAAGTTTTTTTTGAATAGTAAAGTCCATAAGTTGGGCAAGTGTGTGTGAATGAGTATGTAGGTCTTGCCTTGTGCGTACGACATGCCAGCCCGACAAACAGAGTATGGTACGGAAATTCAGGACGCGTTCTTGATGCCAAAACCCATCTGTTTATTCTTATCCCAATTGTATAATCACTTGCCATTTTGCTAATAATATTATATAACATACACACACACATATATAATTACATTTCTTTTTATGCTCATTTGGTACCAACATTTAAACGTAGTTTTCAATTTTAATGTGATTTAAATATTCATATTTAAATAGTTGTATAAAACGATAATAAGAATGAATGATTTTATTTTGAAATTGCCTAATTTTAGTCATTTTGTCAATAATATGTTAAAATTTTGATTAAAAAAACTCAAGGGTTAATATAAAATTTGTGTATGAAAAATAGAAAAATCCATGACAAGTGCACATCATGTGGTATTCTTGTGAGTTTTCAATCAAAATTTCAACAAATTGTTTTTCATCAGAGCAACTAAAAGGAAATAGTATTGTGTGTATATATATATATATATATATATATATATTGGGGATCAATTTAAATACATTTTGAGGGATAAGAAAAGATTGAGTTTAACTTACTATACATTAAGAGGTAAAAATGAGAATATTACTAGTACTAGTAATTCCCAATCCCAAAATCTTTTACTAGTACTAGTAATTCTATCGCCATCTATGCCGTGAGACTTGTGTTCTGGAATAATCTGTCAACATTTATTAATTAAATTTTGAATAATCTCACATTACCAATTTACAGGTAAGAATGAGAAATGAGCCACAAGGAAAATAGTGATGCCATAGTTGGGCGGACGGTGATCACTTAATAATTAAGTTTTTCATTGGAAATGCGCAAAAGGTTGTAAAGGAAAGGAAGGAATAATATGTGTTCTTGTCAATGAGATCACTATATATATATACATTTTTTTTTTGCTGAATACTATATATATATATATATATAAAATATAGTATTATTTATATATATACACACACGGATACACCTTAGTAGAGTTGAGAGAATGTCAAAGAGCTTGATTTTAGTACATCAATTATAAGAGAGACTTATTGAAGCCTTCGTTGTTAGTTTTGTATTCTTTGCGTGTGAGATTTTTAAAATTTACATATATAATATATTAGTTTCATTGCTACGTAGGGATAATGTTATCTATGAAATTGGAAATAATTTTGAGGTTGTTCACGTTAATGTTGAGTTATTGCTTGGTAAATACCTATGTAGAATTACTTGTTTTTGTGGAATATTTATGAAGTTAGTAATTCCTTATAGTGTGATGTATAGTGATTTGTTTTAACTTTCTGAATCGTTATCTTCCTATTTAAAATTGTATTAGGAAGTTTACACCAAATATTTATTTTGGAACATATGGATTAATATTATAAAAGTGAACTAAGAATGTTCATTAGGATTATTGAAAATTTAAGAAACGCGGAAGATACGTGAAACAAATTAGATGACTTCATGCACATACAAGATATGTATATGTGCACGTCTTTGCTTTTTCTACTCTTTTGATTTTATACATTTATTTCTTCAAGAAAAAAAAAGAAAAAAAATCAAATATTTTGGTCTAAAATGTCTATATTAATTATTATAATTACTACTCTTTGCTGGCTCTTGCTTCACAATTCAATCCAATTAATGGTGTTTTTTTTTTCTTTTCTTTTTGGGTGTCAACTTTTGAAGCTACCTTCCATTTGGCAGTTCACATACAACTAATTAACCAAAGTTGTAACGCAATGACTCATATGTAAATTTTATCTGGGTACGCTTAAGAAGGGTCTATATCTCTACGTACGTTTTCTTGTATCTCATATCTTCACGGATTGAATCTAAAGTCTAAAGTCTATCCACTTAAATTGTCACGTTTGACACGGTTATTTAATGACGGAAAAAAGTTCTAATATTAGGTAAATTGATTAACTAATTGATTCTCTTGGGGCTGTTTTAAGACAAGGCAAATAGGGAACAATAGATTGATGTAGCGGCCACTGGTCATATATTAACAGTTTTCTCAATAATGAGGGCTAACCAAACAAAAAAAAATTTTAAAATTTTTTTATAAAGCACATAAATAGAATACCAAATTGTTATTTACCATTAATAAATGCATTGCAGAAAAAGCTGTAAAACAATTGTCTATATTTCATTAAGGTACATAAGAAAAATATTATTCCATATTTTAAATAAATAGAATTTAGAGTAATTAAAAAAAATTCTTGTAATTACATTAATTTTCATGATAAATTTTATGGTAATTCAATAAAAAAATTAATTAATTCAATTTTCCATTATTTTACTAAAATTTTAAAATATTTGCTATTAATTGTACAAAATTAAGTATTCACCAATTTATTTATTTATTATATATATATTTCTACCGTAAAAAAATTCTCTAGTACAGCTTTTGTTGCATATGAAGTAATGATTCTATACGCCTTGTAAATAATACTTTTCAAGACAAAAACATGTCTGCTTAGAGGATTATGCATGTACCACATTTAAAAGGGTGCGAATATATATATATATAGATCCTTTCAAGTTTCAACCGCCATCATCCTTTAACAAGAAATTAGTAACGCTCCTCATCTTGTTTTTGTGCTATTCATTTGAATAGTACTTTATTGGTCCAAAGTACCACCTCAAACCATTCAATTTTTTTTTTTAACCTTTCTTTTTTGGTTGGCTTTAATTTGAGAACAAGTGACCAAGAAGAAGAAGCCTAATTAATTAGACTTCCGTCAATCATGAATGAAAGTCATATGGAAATTAATATTTGGTTGGCTTTATCTGTATTGTATTGTGAGGGTTCGTAGTTGCTTCCCATATAATTTGGACTAATTTTATCTTCTAGTGGAGAGACATATATATATATATATATATATATATATATCATTAGCTCATCATGCTCATCAGCTCGCTCAGACAAAAATTAAAAAGCCGAAAAAGAAAAAAAAAAAGAAAAAGGAAAACCTAATTACATTGTATTTGGCCCACAGTCTACTTAATATATGCTCGTACACATATATGTATAGTTACCACTAATTAATTCAACGTGTTGACTTTTTTTTAGTTCCATAGAAACATCATGGAACCACATATAATTCTCATGAAAATAATTACCCAAGACTTGATAAATAATAGTTTAATTAGGTACAGGTTTTTTGGAAATTTATTAATACATGTTCATAGTTAGGTAACAGTAGAAGAAGGCAAGCATTTGGTTCAATTATGACTGCTTGGGACCTTTTGTGTGACTTTGTTTAGTTATAATTACTTTAATTTGGTACGTAATTAGTCTTTTTATAATATGTGTATTGTGTTCAATGAATCTCTTCACATCTTGTTATTGTTCTTGGATGGATTCAAGAATCTAGAATGTTATTAAGGTTGAGGGTTAAATGCACGCACTATTATCAAGCTAAAGTTTTTGAAGATATTGGTGATCAGTCTCACTCTTGAAAAGCTATATGTTGATTAAATCTTTATCGCTGCTTTATAATTTGTTAACACAAGTTCATCTTTTGGCTAAGTCATCTTTGCCAATATTTCTTTATCTTTGCTTTATCATTTTTTTTATTGGCTAAGTCAACTAGCTAGTCAAGCTTTGAATTTTGACTTGATTTGAAGATGACGTTCAACGGTTGTCCTTTAGTGTGCCATGTTCACACTGTTTTTGTTTTCATTAGATAGTGTCTTCCTTGGAGAGGAAAAAAATATTGAACTATACTTATATTAATGTAACATTTCGCATACATTAGTTTAAATGATATTTGAGTTGATTTTACTACTAAGGTAGTTGTAGTAATACATGATTAATCAACCAATCAAACACCACAAAATAGTGATGAGAAACACAATGATCATTTTGCATCACCAAAAATCACAAGCGGATTTAGGTTTTAGCTCAATTATTTGACTCCGTATATAAAAACCACCAAATCATCCTTGAGCTCTATTTCTATACTTCTCTCACTCAATTCTCACTCAATCCGCGCCTTTTACCTCCCAATCACTTTAACATACTTTATTGGTCTCTAAAAAAACCTTTTAGAGTATTGGTAATAAGTTGAACTCGACTTAACATTTACATTGAGTGAATGTCATATATATAGATGTGATCTAGACTACGCAAGTATTTTTCCTTTCATCGCTCAAGCTTTAAGCACCTCAAAGACTTGCCGATATCATGGATATATCTCAAAAATTCACGTCAATAATTGCTAACATAAAATATATATATATATATATGTATATATATCTAATAATTTTTTTTCTCAATATAGATGTTATAAAATATATATCCAGTACTATTTATTTATTTTTTTCAATATAAATGTCAATATGTATTTATTTACATTACAGGAATCAACTTTATCAGCGACAATAAAAATAATCACTAATAGTAACAAAACGAACACAAAAATAATCACTAATACTTAGTTGTAGACTATCAGCAACCAGTCTGTGTGATAACATCATCCAATTTTATGACTGCAAAGAGCACAACATGACTAAAATGTGTCAAAAGCGGTTATTTCTTTATAGGGTTATATTTATTTACCTAGGCACGCAATTACCGTATGTCATTAAACATTGTGTGTATATATCTGCAAAGTTGGTTTTACGATTGGTCCATGATCGTGACGACATAAAGCTGATTTCATACTGCAACGACTCGGTTTATGCATATCCATAGTATATATATTATAGGAAGACCATAAATATAGATCTAAACGTGCAAGTCTTTCTCATTCAATATGTACATATATTATTATTATATATATACATGTATTTGCACTACTTCCGTGAAGCTAATAACAAAATTATAGAAGAGAATCAAGAAAACAGGTACTTAATTATTGAACCATCTAGCTCATAATTGGATTACAATTTCTGTTTCACTCATCATATAATTTTCACAAACTAAAACGATTGGATTTGGAATACATATGAAAAACAATGGCATATGTGGACCCACACTGAGCAAGAAGATATTCAATGTTATTAGGACATTTATGAGAGGTAAATAAAGAAAGAAGAGATCAAGAGATCGACGCAAAGCAAGTTAAAAATAAAAGATAGTAGTAGTGGCTAACTGGCTATGAGAATTGTGCTTTTGAGTGATACACAACACAATAATATTAGGGTTATCTACATAAACGCCCCCCAATGTTGTGCTATTATTGCAGTTTGCACCTTAATGTTTAAAAACTATCATTCTTGCCCCCTAAAGTATTAAAAACTTATAAATATGCCCCCTCTGTTACAATTTGTAAAAAAAATAGATTAAATTAATAGCATAACATTATTCTGTTGGCACCTGTACAATTTTTAAAGATCAACTGCCTTCAAATTAAGAAAATTATAGTAATTAATTCTATATTTATTTTCACAAACACCTCCTTATGTCGTCTTTTCTTCTCAAAATGCACCTCGATCTTTTAAAATTTTGTATTCATACCCTTAAAAAATTATACAGGCACCAACAGATTAATATTACGTAATTAATTTAACCTATTTTTGTTACAGATTATGACAGAGGGGGCAAATCTATAAGTTTTTAATACTTTAGGGGGTAAAAATGACAGTTTTTAAACATTAGGGTGCAAACTGCAACAATAGCACAACATTGGGGGGCATTTGTATAGATAATCCATAATATTATTACGTGACACGTGTGTTACATTGTGCATACAAACTTCGTAGGTCACTCTTGGCTTCTTTATCATTATCATCGTGTGTTTGTTGTTGCCTTCAAGTTACGACATGTGTCAGAATTTCGTCATGAGAGACAGAGGGCTTAACCGTGACATATTTTTCTGTAGTGTGCCAAAAGAAATAAAAGAACAGTGAAAAAGGTAAAGAATATGAATAATATAAGCAGCTGGGCCATAAACTTTTATGGCATGGATTGGAAACTGAAAGGAGCAATGATACTACTAAGAGGCTGTAGATTCGGATCTGTATGTGCATGAACTCAATATGCAAATATTTTATATATTGGAATGCATTGTTTGAATTGATTTCAGTGGCTATATATGCATTTTTTTTTCAACACAAGGGGTAAGATTAAGGGCCATTTTCTTTGGGCCTTTATATTATAAACCTTAATGCAGTTTGGCATAACATGTAACTGGGCTGGATAAATCAAATTACAAAAAAGAGATTTTAGTGGCTGGGAAAAAAATAGAAAGATGAGTGCTATTGTTGATGCATTATTTAACACACAAAAATAAATTTTTGTACATCATAAAAAAAAACAGGGCCAAAGAGAAAAATACCTAAAATTTAAACTACAATTAAAATAAATATCTAAAATTTTGAAGTAAATAATCAATTCATCAATTATTTGTATATGTGTTAAACGATTCAGTCAATTACTACTAACAAAAAGTCTACCATCAGACACGTCTGATAGATTGTAACCAGCTATCTTTATGAGCCTCACGTGGGACCCATCGTGTTAGTAGCAGTCTACAATTTGATGACACGTCTGATGGTAGCAGTTACTACTAATTATCACCAGAGTAAGTAATTTAAACTTGAGTATTTTGCGATAAAGTTTAAAAGCTTGAGTATTTATTGACATTGGGTGTTAGAAATTGGATATTTATTATACACTTTCTCTAATTCAATTTATAAAATGATTTTAATATATATCTTTTCACACTATATCCCCTAATTTTTTTTAACTCTAAGTATTATATTTAGAGATAATTGAGTAAATAACTATTTTTTAAATAATGTTATAAGAAAATAGCCAACGTTGTGATTAATTAAGAAATTAGTCATTATCTTAACTACATGATTATGTGCATTTATCTTTATGTCCTTAGTTCTTTAATGTATTAATGACTAATAACTTAATTTTTGAAAATATTGGTCATTTCCTTAAAACATGGACTAAAAAATTACGAAATACTAAATGGACCCTTATATTTAATCAAAATAATTAGAGTAAATCCTCGATTTCAACACTTAATTAAAAAAGAAAATGTTTTAAAAATTATAATAAAATGTTTAAATTATTGAGTTAATTACTTTAGTATATAATTGAATGAATCGCAAAATGTATATGAAAATTGTTGGTGATTCGTATTTTTTTATTATTTTAAATATTGAATTTCTTATAATTCTGGTGTGGAATTTGAATATGACTCCCCCTCTAAATAAGGGCTAGTTAGGTAAATAGTCATTTTAAACTGTGTGTTTTTAAAAAATAGCCACATTTTTAAAAATTTATAAACTAGCCATAAAATATGTAAGAAATTTCTGAAAATAACAAAAATACACATAAAATTACTATCAAAAATTTCTGACACTAACAAAAAAATTTGTCAAAAATTTCTGACATTGCTAGTTTTTAAATTTTTTACAACTAGGGCTATTTTTTAAAATTATTTTGTAAACAGTGGCAGTTTTTTTAAAATTTCTTCTAAATAATCAAGTAATCAATAACTAATTTATCTTTTTTATTTAAAAAATACTTTCAAAGTACAATGCATAATACTAAAAATGTAAAATTCAGTTTAAGTTATGCCTCTCTTCGGACTTCGACAATGTAAAATCCTTTTTACTTGGGACGAATCAATATAGTGTTCTAAGTAAAGATTTTGAATCTCTTACCTAATCTCTTCCCGTGATCCTCCTAATAGCGGTCTAAGTTATTAGCTTCACGGAAGTAGTACAAATCCTTTTTATGGCTTTCACTCTTATTATTATTTTTTTCCTCCTACCAAACATATATAGGTCATTTGTTTTTAACTATTTAACTTGTGATCTTTAATGTTTAAATTTTGAGGCTTTGGTTGGCCACTCCAAAAATGAGATTAAAAACTTTGGAATATTCTCCCAAAGTTCTCCTCCATGATGATCTTATAATTCCACTCTCACATTTGGGTGCTTCCTTTTCAAATTCCATTTCCAACCTAATAAAAATTCTCTTTTTATTATTCCCCTAATACATGGACATGCATGCACTTTGGGGCCATGTTTAAATCATAATAATTATAAAAAAGGCAGAATAAATCGAGTCTAATATTATGGCTTCTCATTTTGGAAGAATATGAAAATATTTAGTGCAACATTATCCAATCTTTTTCAGCTTAACAACACCAACAATTAAAGCAAAGCTCATCAACAAATGACCCAATTGATTATATTCTAATGGAAGCCTCAAGGTGTGAACATCTCTTTACCCACATTGAAACAAAAAGCACTATATATATACACGTATAGGCTATAAAGAGTTGATAATAGGCACTATTCTTCAACACTACTTTTATAAGCCAAATTCTAAGTTGGCATGGCTCGATGACTTTGATAATAACCAAAGTGCACATGATTGATAGATAATACTCTCATGGTGGAATTGTAAGTTAAACTAGTTTTTTTTTTTTTTTCTCTCCTCTAATAAATTTTATTAATTACCTTTTTCCAAGTGGACCTTCGCACATTGTGCAGATTTTGCGCATCCAATATAACCTTTTCCTCTAACTTTTGGCATATGTTATGAATATATAGTGATTGTGCCAATTGGGGTAGCGTTTTATTATTGGAAGAACAAATTACATGAAACATGGGAAAGATGCTTAAGCTACTACAATATTCTGGTGCGGTGGTCCTCACCATGTTGAAATATTCACTACACATCTTTTAAGTGTATCCATAAAAGGTAGCCAAATATACATATATATAGAAACCTAAATTGATAGTATAATATATATATACACACACATTGTATTTTTATTAGATGAGCAAAGAGAACAACACAAATCCTTTACTTTGTGGCATGCCCACCTTATGTTCATCACTTCATCATGTGATGCAGATCAAATGCCATTGCTTGTCATGATTAGAACGTCGTTTTTTATTTTTGGTTTAAAAAAAAAAACCCCCAATATTAGCTCAATAGCATTTCGTTAATTGTTGTGCATGTAACAATGTGAGTTCTTTGTTTTTCTTATTCTTTTCTGATTAATTTTTTTTTCTAATTGAGTAGAGGATAGGACGAGTAGATCTCTCATGATTTCAATTGTTCATATTTTTCTTAGCAAAAAAAAATTTACCACTATGACTAGGACTTACTTTGATAAAAAATAAAAAATAAAAAAAATCTTATCTAGGGCAAGGAACAACGTTTATAGCACTGAAAATTGACGAAAAATTATGTGATTCTTTTTAATTACCACACCCGTATAATTTTTTGAGAGACAAAATAGTTTATCATATAATATATAAATCTTTCCCAAACTGAATTGTATGTGTATCTCACGTTAATAGTAGGATTAATTAGAATTTAAGATCACTTACAGAGAAAAGCGAAAAAACAAATTAACGACCTTATTATTATCAGACTAATAAACGGAGGTCAACCTAACCTATGATCATGTGTTACTTCTTAACTGAATTACCAATTAAGTACATTGGGCCACATTATGATCAGCTAAAATAAATATTACGCAATATTATTAAGCAAAGAATCTGGATCTATAGGCTACAAAATCGTCCAAGTCTAGCAATTATTATTACATTGTCCCCTATATTGAGTCTCTCTTGTGATCTCTGATCTCATTACTCAAATGGTACGATTAGAAACACCAAGTATTTCAAAATACATGTTAAAGATGATTCTTCTCAAGATATGTCCAGTACCTTAACAGATTATAGCAAGCTAGTAATTGGGAGTGAGGGATTATAATTATATATTATCACCCCAAAAATAAGTAAATATTGCATCTAGAAAAAATAATATATATATATATATATAATATGTAATTCATAATTCATGTATGTTGCAATTTGCAAGGTCAAAGAAGTGACAGATCAAGGCATATGATGAGCCACAGAAAGCTTGATGAAGCTCTTGCGATATATTATATATTCCATTTAGATTAGATTCTAATGTACTAAATAATTAGCCATACGTTATGGGACGCAGTTTAAATAAATAAATATATTCGCGTGACGATGATTTGTTGACTAATCTTTATCGATAAACCGCCAACGATGACTTTCTGAAAATTCAACTAATTACAAAAAAAAAAAAAAAACCCCTTATTATACATTGAGATGGAACCAGCTATAGCTCATAGTATTATGTAGCTACAGGAATCAAGTGTTTAGCAAGAAATCTATTTTTATTCATATGGATTTTTGGATATTAATAAATATTGTTTGCATATGTATAAATATTTAATTTTTTTGTAACACTATATATATAGTTGTACAGTCAGCACCATGTGTGCTCAGACATATATATATATATATATATATATATTATAAAGCATCTAGGGAAGAGATGGGTTGTGCCCCAGAGATCTGGTCTATAAGCAAATTAAACTGTTTGCTAATTAAATATTAGAGAAAAAAAAATAATCTAGCACTATCATTGGTATGCGTTGAGATGGGAATATGATAATACCATGAGGGTGATTTTTATAATGAAACCATGCTCAGTGTTTGTCTAATTTTTCAAGGATAGGAGATTTCTTTAGTTAATATATTGATCCTTCAGTTGATTTTATTTACGGCTGTTTATAAGCCAGTCAAACTCTTAGGTTAAAATAAAACATATTTCTTATTGCGTGAGACATTTGTGTAGTGGATTCTATTACAATATTAACTATACATACGTGGCCAGTGTTTCTCTCTTTGACAGATTAATGATCGATCAGCTTGTTCTAGGCTCTCTTTATCTAGGCTTATTGTCTCAATTTGGAAGCATTATCAATATTGTATTAGTGGTTTGACAATATAGACAAATATTACTAATTATATATAGCGTTGTCTAATACATTTTCAGATATATTGGATATAGAGCAAGGTGTATAATTCAGTTATATCATTTCCTAGCAAGTAAACTAATTACGAGATCTAGTAGCTTCAAATTAAGTTTAAATGTTTGATAATGAGTGGATTCAAAATTGATTCTTTAATTAATTGGTAATAATTAACTCAGATCATGAACAACATTGATCAAGAAAAGAATCATATATTGTTTCCACGATTATCGCCATTAATAAGTTTCAGAGATTAATATGCTAGCTAGCTGTAATCTCTAATTATTTGTACATATAAACATTACGTTTACGATTGTATTGTGTATATATGTGTGTGTATATATATATTATTGTCGGTGCTAATCAAAATCAGATTCAGAAGGCTACACCATGCGTTATGACAAGTGTTAATTTGGCCAATGTTTTAGGAAAGAAAAAATAAAAAGAGAGAAAAAAAAAGGACTTTGCCTAATTAATGAAATGAATGAGCAAACCCTAAAACCTAGTATAATTAGACCGTGGAAAAAAGTTGTACAAGTCATATAGCAAATTAAACTGGTCAAACTAAGAAGTGACCAAGGGTAATTTCAAGTCAAAGAACAAACCTAGTATAATTTATATATTGATTGCATTGCCATCAACTCAAAATAATATATCACTTTCACCTACCCTAACAAATTATTTTTAAGCCAAGGTTTCAAAGAAGATTGGTTTATTAATTCATTCATATTATAACCTTAATTGGTTGATACAGAGCATACTATGATAATATATATATATATATTGGCCAAGAAGGACTATATTTTAGGAGACCCAGCTGGAACCATTGACCAATGAAGACGTATATATATATATACGTACATTTATACACACACACAAGCATGTGTTTATGCATATAAATTTGTGGATGTATGTGTTACTTACGACAATGTCACTAACAAGATATATATGTGTGTGTATAACTGGAAAAAAGAGTCTACGTTGATACGTCAAAATGGCCATAGAAGATGTTCTAATGAGACCATGATAAAATGATGAAGGAATAGGATATATTATTGCTGACACATTCTGAGAAAGAATCATAACACAGAGCAACGAAACATTAAATTAATGAATTTATATCAGAGGGCATAATGTACCTAGACATCCTTGAAATTCAAGCCATTCAAGGCTCTGCATGGTGTTATGAACCGACGAATAAAAAGAAAAAAAAAAGAAAAAAGAAAAAAGAAAAATTGTATAATGATTGATTTCAGTAACCTTTTATTTGGCCAATCATTTTACCCATTCTATTTCATTTCATTTTTATTTTCATTTTTTTTAATTTTCTTAATCCTTCAAATCATTCCATTCTATTATATTTTTATTTAACTATTTTTTTCAACTTTCAAAATCCCTATATAATATCTAAAATCTCAATCATTCATATCATTTTAAAATTCATAAAATTAAACTATTTTATATTATTTTTTCAAATCATTTTCAAATTAATCCAAACTATTTTTTCTATCTAAAAAATAAGATAGAATGACTATAATAACATCTCCAAACAAGAGGTAAAATTACATATATTGCCTCATATAATGTGTTTTTGACCATAAGAGTAAAAAAATTTGACCGTTTGATCATCACTCACAAGTACCCTGATGCCACAATCATGATGAATATTGAAAGAGAGAGAGAGAGAGAGAGCGAGAGAGTCGCATATGTGAGAAAAAGGTTTAATTAATGAAATTAGAATAATTAAGAATTAGCATTAAATAAGAGAGACCGTCCTATGGGCGTAGCAACAAAGCTGTGTGTCAGTTCTTGGCGTGCAATACTCAGCGACGTAATAAAGTCTTCTTAATAATTATAATAATCTATATCTATATCTATACTCTATACTAATCTACTAAGGCATGATAGGTTTCTTCCCCCATTGCCAAAAAAAACGCCTCACCATGGGATGACACGTGGCGTCCCCTGTGGACGACACGTGGCATCCCATGGTTTTTCTTTTTTTTTTTTTAACTTTTTTCCTTTAAAAAAATTGCATTTTGGGGCCTATTTTAGGGGTTTTAAGCAATTTTCGAGGGCTTTTGTGCAAATTTAGAGGGACTTTTATGCAATTTCTCTCTCCTCTCTCACATTTTTCATTTTTTTTGTTCTAATCGTTTCAACGGCTATTTGTTTAACGTAATGATCTCGAAATTTTTTTTTCTTGACACGGTTGGATTCTAAATATTTTTCTCGATCTTTTGACACCCATTGTCATATACTTTTTTTTACCATAACTATTTATAAATTATTTTCTTTGTTCTAAGCTTTTATTTTTATTTTTTAAGTTTGAAAACTTTTTAAAAGGCCCCTATATTTATAATAAATGATAAATTTAACACCTTAATTATTCAAAATTACAAAAATATCAATTTTTTTTAAAAATTTAATAAAAATATACTTTATAATTTTTTTGTCATATTTTTTATATGTTATATTATTTTACATGTGCTTTACACGCGCGGAGCGCGGGTAAAAAAACTAGTAATGATAATAATGCCTCAAGCTTGAAAATTGAAATTGAATAGAAACACAACACCTCTCTACCTTTTTTTTTTTCTTTTTTTCTTTTTCTCTCACTCGAAAAAAAAAAAAAAGAAAAGGGATTGTTCGTCTTTGGAAAAAGCACTAAAGACTAGTCTCGTCTCTCTCTTTGGCCTTTGCTAGTAACAAGACTTTAGAGCTGTTAGTAAATAGTAACTGGGCTTGCTTTTATATAAGTTGTGTGAAATTAAGTTTGTACTCTTTGGGACTCGAAACTTAAAAACTCTTTAAGCTGTGTCACTCTCACTCTGTTCTTCAACTCAACTGTTTCTTCTTGTTATTGGAAGTCTCAGACAGTGGGTGAGTTTTGCTCTCTTTTTAAGTTTCAAAGTTTTTTTTCTCTCTTTTTTTTTATATATTTTGGTCACGTCTAAAAAATGGTTTTTTTTTTTTTGGGGTGTATATCGTAATGTTGGCGTTGTGGTAGAGTTTTTATTTTTTTGGTTTATCTAGATTTATTTGAAAAAATGGGTTCTTGGGTTTTGTTGGGGTTTACGCGGAGAGTGGATTTTGGGGCTTTTGTCTTGGTGTCTTTGTTTTCATTGGCGATGATGGATTTTGTGTATCCACATTTCTTCAATGTGGGGTTTTGAAGATTCCTTTTCACTAACACAAGCGTAATACGTGATCTCACTTTGTGTCACTCATTACATTATTCTATTTGATTAGATTTTTGAGACGATATATTCTGGTAGATTCCTCAGATTTCACATCAGTACTTGTAGTGATTTTGCTGTTTGGTAGTTGATTGTTCGTCACTTTACACACTTGTGATCTTTCCCATTTATTCCTATATTTATAAATTATAATACCCTCTTTGCCCGGAAAGAAATAAATACAAAAAATTGGATAAAGAAATAAAGCAAAGATGCTTCTTGTCTTCCGTTTTGGTGGTTCCTTCAACTGATACCGAGATGCTGTTTTCTGTTGCAGGTTTTTTTTTTTTTTTTTTTTTTGGGTCCAAACTTCAACGGTTAAAAGAAAAAGAAAAAACAAAAACAAAAAGAAAAGAAAGAAAGATAAAAGACTATGAAGCAATTAGAATATAAAACGTTGTTTTCATATATGTGTTTAGTTTGGAACTTGAAGCTAGGACTTTGTGGCATATGTTGAATCTTTCTTTAGTCTAAGCATTTTAAAAAAAGTAAAAAAAAAAAGAAAGGACAGAAAGAGTGTTGTTTAGTGCAGAGAGTGTGTTGGCAATGTCCCCCGAGCTGACTCGGTTCCTCCGCGCTGCGTGGGCGATTGCCGTCGGCCAAGGAAACACCCTCTTCCTTGCCCCTCTTGCCATGCCATCCAAGAGAACCTTTTATTAAAATAATAGCATTTGCACATTTCATTGCCAATTGCCAATTGCAATAGCATTGCTCAATCAAGATTCGGTCTTGATTGACCCGTACAGCATATATCCTTTCCTTTCACTCTCTTTGAGATCCTTTTTAACTCTTTTCTTTTTTTCCATTTTCTTTTAATGTCTGATCTCTTGAACAAGCCCTCTTGAAGTCAGTTATATAGTGCAAGGAAATTTGGTCCCCACCCCCACATATCAGGGCGCTTTTTTTTTTTTGGCCTTTCCACTCTTCCTTGCCTTTCCTCAAATGGGATTGTGCACTTTTTGTTGGGGATGAGTGGTGAACAAGCAAGTTCTTTGATTTAGTAAGTAGTGTATTGGTGATAGGTTTAGTGGTGGAGAAGCTAAGTGTAGCAGCAATAGATCTTTTCCCATTTGTTGCTTTTCCAAGATGAAGTTTATGAAACTCGGATCGAAGCCGGATTCCCTTCAGACCGACGGGAAAAACGACAGGTGAGATCTCCCTCCTTCGTCGATCCCGCAATCCAAAATTGTACCACTTTTGTCCATTTGGTTCTGTGGTGTGTTTCTCTCAATTTGTTTCTGTGCCCATGTTTGTAAGAGTATGTTTGTGAAAAAGGCTTTGGTTTCTATTTTGGAAGATCTAATCCATCCAAGACAAAGTCAATCCAAAGACACTTGATATTGCCATGTATTTCCGTTTTCCTCTGGCCTTCAAAATATACCATAGTTTCTGTTCTAGTACAAGGGTGGATAAATTGCACAGTTTTATATTTATTACATATATTGTTGCTTGGTACTATAGTGTATTTGCCTCTAGAGTTTAATCCTAATCCCCGTGTCACAACCACTAATTCTTCTTTGCATTAATTTTTTTTTTTCTTTTTGTGCATAGGTATGTGGCAAGTGAATTGG
Organism: Boehmeria nivea var. tenacissima; assembly: GCA_018132145.1. NCBI lineage: Eukaryota > Viridiplantae > Streptophyta > Magnoliopsida > Rosales > Urticaceae > Boehmeria > Boehmeria nivea. The sequence goes on along the minus strand of CM030878.1, from coordinate 15,481,005 downwards.
CCTCGGACATCACTGTAATTGTAGGAGATGTAAAGTTTTGTCTACACAAGGTAAGATTTTGATTGGTCTTTTTGCTTCGTGCCTTTGTGATTTTTATGTTGGAGCTTCATCATTCAATAACTTGCTTTTTTATATTTTGCCTTGCCTTTGAGAAGCAATTTTTTTGTCACACTTGTGATGAAGTAAAGTTTTCATTTTAAGGCAGTTGGATCTCAGGGCTACCATTACAACTAGCCGACTATGTATTTGAAGGATGAAATAAATGTAAATTGGTTTGAAAAGTTCGAGTACAGTTTGATCAAATGGATTTGAGTAACTATAGTATAAAGTTATAATAATAATAACAATAGCAATCACTGTTTTGCAGTTTCCACTCCTATCCAAGAGTGCTCACCTACAGAAGCTGGTGGCGGCGGCCGGCGACGAACAAAGCGATGGAGTCGACATCTCCGACATCCCAGGTGGCGCTGAGGCCTTCGAGGCCTGTGCCAAGTTCTGCTACGGCATGACGGTCACCCTTAATGCGTACAACGTCGTCGTTGTGCGCTGCGCCGCGGAGTATTTGGAGATGCACGAGAGCGTCGAGAAGGGCAACCTCATCTACAAGATTGATGTCTTCCTCGGCTCCAGCATTTTCCGCAGCTGGAAGGACTCTATCATCGTACTTCAGACCACGACATCTCTCTTGTCAATGCTGCCTGAGGAGCTAAAGCTCGCCGGCCGGTGTGTCGAGGCTATAGCCGCCAAGGCCTGCGTTGATGCATCGAAGGTCGATTGGTCCTACACTTACAACAGAAAGAGGCTACAAGACGACAATGTCAATGATCAGAGTTACAATGGCATTGTGAAACGCTCTGTGCCGAGTGATTGGTGGGTTGAGGATCTCTGCGAGCTCGAAATCGATCTCTACAAGCGCGTTTTGGCAAGTATAAAGTCAAAAGATAGAGTATCCAACGAGGTCATCGGAGAAGCCTTGAAAGCTTATGCTTACAGAAAGTTGCCGGGCTTTGGGAAGGGTGCGATCGTCGTCCAGAGCAGCGACACAGTGGAACTCCGGGCCACGGTGGATTCGATAGTGTGGCTGCTACCTGTGGAGAAAGGCAGCGTCTCTTGCAGCTTCCTTCTACGGCTATTAAAGGCGGCAAGCATGGTGGGATCTGGTGAGACAGTGAAGGAAGAGCTCATCGGGAGAATAGGACAGCAGCTTGAGGCGGCTTCTGTGAGTGACATTTTGATCCGAACGGCTGCGACGGAGGAGGACGAGGAGGAGGAGACAACAATGTATGACGTTGGCATTGTGAAGAGGATAGTGGAGGAGTTCTTGAGGCCTGGAGAGGATCAGAGTGCCGAGATTGAGGTGCTTGGAGATGGGGATGGGATTCGCAGGATTAGGCCGGGGATTCTGTCCGATGCTTCCAAGTTGATGGTGGCGAAATTGATCGATGGATATCTTGCGGAAATCGCAAAGGATCCGAAGCTGCCGTTATCGACGTTTGTTGGTCTTGCTGAGATGGTCTCAGGCATCTCTAGGCCTGCTCATGATGGGATATATCGAGCCATTGACATGTATCTCAAGGTAAGACCTTCCAACAATTTTCCTTTGAGAATGTGTTTGATGTTTATCGAAGTAAAAAACTTTTAATTGATACATATTGAATAAGATCAATTTTTTATGCTAGAAGTTTGTTTTTGGGTTGAGAAAATTGACATTCAAGGTTTATAATCTGCTAGTTTTCATTGCATTTTGAATAGCTGCATTGAGTTTTGACAATGTTGATGCTCCTCAACTTCTACATTGATGAGTAACAAATATATATCTAAAGGGAAAAAAAGTTACAAAACTCTTCCTAAGATAAGGCATCATAATTAAGGCTAGGAATTTGTTGGATTATAAAATGCTAGTGTTTGATATAATGCGACACAATGTTGTTACATTGCAGGAACATCCAGGGATCACCAAGAGCGAGAGGAAAAGGATTTGCAAGCTGATGGACTGCAGGAAGCTCTCGGTGGATGCGTGCATGCACGCGGTGCAGAACGAGAGGCTGCCACTGCGCGTCGTCGTGCAGGTGCTCTTCTTCGAGCAGGTCAGGGCCGCTGCGTCGTCGGGCAGCAGCACGCCCGACCTCCCCAAGAGCATCAAGGACCTGAACAACGCGTCTCACGGGAGCTCAAGGTCGGGAAACACGAACGTGGAGGAGGATTGGGACGCGGTGGCCACGGCCGAGGAGCTCCGTGCCCTGAGGGGGGAGCTTGCAGCGCTGAGGCTGAGCAACGGGGTGGGTGGGAGTGAGAGGAACGGTGGAGAGGGCGTTGGCGCGAAAAGCGGTGTGGACAAGGCTGCCGTGAGCAAAATGAGGGGGCTGCTCAAGTCCAAGAAGATCTTTGCTAGGCTGTGGTCAAGCAAAGCGGGCCAGGGCGAGAATAGCGGCTCGGATTCATCCGAGAGCCTCGGCTCCGGCCCCGCGGAAGAGGCTAAGTCGACGCCGTCGAGGAACCGGAGGCATTCGGTTTCGTAGTGAAATTGCCGGATCGATATCAAAAGGTTTTGGGTCCTTATTTTTATCTTCTTTTTCTTTTGCAGTTTCTACTATGTTAATGACGTTAGCTACTTGAACACTATGGTTGTCTTCCAAGTTAAGAAAGAAATGAAGTATATATAATTTAGACAACAAGACTTTAGTAGTGTTTATTACAAGTTCAACAGTTGTATGGAAAAAAAAAAAAAATTGCTTGAGCTATGCAAGTGTTTATATCACTGAATTACAAAGTTTACCATTGCCATACCAACCATTTTAATCATAATAGAAAATGTAATTTAGGAGCTGGCTTTCTCCAAAACCTAGTGTGAAAATTGTATCTTAGAAACTGTACCAATTTGGAATAAAGGATTAGTTACATTTATACTCCTTAAATGACAAGTCAAATTTCAATTTAATTTTTTATTTTCAAAGCATTGTTAATCTTAGTCCTTTGATCAGTATTTTATTGAAATTTTTTGATTCTTACAAGATGGGTGTGTGATACAACGCTTAAACATAATACGATTAATGAAAATGCATATAAACTAAAACTGAATAGAACAATTTTAGAGAGTTTTAGAAGTTTAAGAACTAAAATGACGTTGACTAACAACTCAAGAATAAAAATGACCCTTTTGATACAAATCCAAACAGCATTACAACAAAATGATTTAAATTTTATTTTTTTATTAGTATAATTGCTCTAATAACATAGTTTAAACTAAATTTTTTTTATTTGGACTGTAACCCAAAAAACGCCCCTTAAATAATTCTGAAATCAACCACCCAACATGAAGTACACAAATTTTGGCACTAAAAAAATAACTTCAGAACTCTCGTGGGTCAACAAAAATTGATGGGCCAGGACGGGACTTGGTCCAGTCTCCAATAGGCCCATCACCGTAATCCTCTATCAGCCTCTTTACGCACCATACATCGGCGGCGCACGATAGCCTCTTCCAGTGCGGGATCGCTAACCTCAACGGGTCCGTACTGGCCACCTCAGTCGCCACCACTCCGCACTTCAAGCCCTTCCCAATGTTATGCGCGTGGCCGCAAAGCGCCTTCACCATCCTCCCCGCGCGTGGGCCTTCCCCTCCCAGCCCGTACATGAACACGGCCCCGAATGGCCGGAACACGTCCGGCACCGAGGGGATCCTCAGCCACGGCAATGAGCGGTCCACTGCGCGCGTGGCCTTTGCCGCCAAGCGGCACACGTGTGACGCGCCTTTGACTTGCAACGCATAGGCCTCCTTGCTGTTCCACACGCTCATGATGGCCCATGACTTGGGTGGGTGGGACAGGAACTTGTCTGATCCGGGCCATGACTCAACTAAGTTAGACTCGGATGGAACAGCTACATAGGTCCCGAGGTTGAGCTTGTTTCTTAGAATTCGGTCAATGTCATGGGGGAAAAACTCGGTGGCAGAAAATCGACAGCGATAGAGTGCCTCGGCATTGGCCGGGGTGAGTTTAATTATAGTGACTTGGTTGCAATCCGCTTTGACTCGGTGAGCGAAGATGGGTTGGACCAATATTGAAGGGGTGCGAAATTTGGTGTAGTCACATTTTTTAGTAAAGAGGTTTAAGGAAGGTTTGTTGTCTAATTCTGTTGCCATGTATGAGTACTCAGCCCCATTTTGCCTAAACCAATCTTCCATTTGGCTAACCAGCTTTAATCCAATACCTTTTCGCCTGAAAAAATAAAAATATAATTTAAATCATATTACTACTATGAAATATAATTTAAATTTTTATCCAAACAAACTCTTATTTGAAATAAACGAAAGAAAGTGAAAGACAGAATAACGAAACCTGTAAGAGGGAGAGACGCGAAGTCCAAGAATGTAAGCAAGCTTGGTGCAAACGGGGGTAATGACCATTTCATGATCATGACCATCACTAGTACTACTAATACTTGTAGTCAACTTTTTTCCACAAGTGACGGTTTTGATGCAACCTCTAATGACACCTACCATCTCTTTCTCAACCCCAAATTCAGCCACCTAAATTACATTAACAATCACCACATTAATAACCCAATTGTTCAGGATTAATTATAGTATATGGTAGAAAATGTGAAAACCAATAAGACGCTAAATTTGAAGAGGACAGACCAGCATGAGGAAGCAAGGAGAGTGTCGGATTCTGCAAATGGGGTCACCCAAGAGATCAGTGTAGAGTGACATTTTGCCTCTTGAACTACTTGTCGTTTCGCATCTCCTTTCCAACTCTTCCACGGCTGGTATGTCGTTTTCACTGTCAAATTCTCTCACAATCAACATGGTCTTAGTTTCTAGATTAGCCACTAATACTAATCACACACCAACGGAGAGAAGGGAAATATTTATGCCAAGAGTTTGTGACAAGAAAACAAGCCAAAGATAACAAACCGTATTTATAGAGTCAAGATAATATATAAAATCACATATATTCATTAGAAATGACTCTTCTATGACCATCTACCAATTGGGAAAGCCGAGAGAATGATTCCTCTTCTCTGATATTATTTCTGCGTACGGATATGGAGTTATATAATTAATATCGTTAATGACACCTTTGGAATTAAGTGCTTTTTGGGAGGAATGATTATGATAATAATGCTAGTACTAATCATTAATTATTAATAATCCTCACCGGTTATATGTGAAGACTAATCATCAAGAGACAAATGGAGGGAAAGAGAGTAAGTGGAAATGGCGGCTCTGGCTGCGCCAAAAACTTTTGGAAACTTTTCCCATTTCTATAACGTAATTAATTAATGTTGTTATTATTATTTTTCTCGAGAAAGATGAGGCATAAGAATTAAGATCAATCATATATACTCCCATCTTTGGGAATAATCCTAGTCCCACAATCATGCAATTTCTATTATTCTGAAAAAAAAAAAAAAAAAAAAGCAGCAAATGTTATCTTGATTAATATCACATTCTTCTCACCAATTTGGTAGCAATGACACGGCTTGCTCATGTTCTATCTATAAGTGAAAGATGTGGTGAAAAAAAATAAATATATATTTATATATGTATATATATTCCCATAATTGTAGATGATGCTTTGTATGACATTTGTATTGGCTTAAAATCAAAAGTGGCATCTGAAAGTGTTCGAGATGGTCATTACTTATCTAGTTCAAGATCTTGATGTTGTTTTGGTAAAATCTTGACCCACCAATTGATGTTGTTATTTCTTGCATCTTATTCACTGCCAAATAATATTGGTGCTCAAAAGCATCCTCTAATTGACATTTTAAATGCACATTTAAAAGTTGAATCTGGCCAGAATTTTTCTGCCAAAAAAAAAAGTTGATTAGAATGGTGTGTTAATTATTTATTGAATACAACGAAAACAGATGCATTAATAAGTGTTGTAATCAAATAAGTAAATATCAAACCATTTTAGTTAATTTTCTGACCAAATAATTTGGCAACTCATTTACCACATCAATTAGTACTTCTCTCGTTTTTAATCAGAAGGGTGCAGATTTACATGAACCTAAAGCTTTAAGCTTGTGTGCATATATTTACAAGTTTCTCATAGTTCAGGTAGTTGGAACACCACAAGAAAATGGCGTTTGAAATTTGAATTATGACTCGAATTAAAATAGCCCCTCTTGTGATTGTTTCCATATTGAGAATAATAAGCTTTCATGCATGTTTTCAAATTCTTTTATGAACTGTAGTTATATATTATGTAGAACGTTGTTACTAAAGTTGAATTTCTTTTTTAGTCTACTCAAGTCCAGAAAGGTTCTAATTTCAAAGTAAAAAAAGTATACTAGAATCTTCCTTAAAATATAAATAGATATAAAAACAAAAATATGTAACATGACATATAAATAAATAGTATATTTAATAAATATACACATTTTTGTTTTGTTTTTAATGTTTTGATTACGCCGGACAATTCAAGCGTGAGATCTTGAGCAGTTTGACTCAACAAGAGCAAACATTTGAATTCATGAGTCACAACACAAAACTATCAAATGAAAAGGCCAAGACAAGAAGACAAATAAGAGGAATATCACACAAATTTTCAAGAAATTCTCAAGTGGGCAATGCTCACTGATAAGAAGGATTTTAAACCATTAGATTTACTTTTTTTAAGCCATGTGATCCACTGAAAAAAATAATTTTGATAGTTAAAAATCATCATCTATCGGTGAATAATCCTCACTTAAAAATCTCCCCAAATTTCCATACACAGTATAATAATTCAAACACGATCTTTTTTCACTTCATCTAAGTTGACTTATATGTGTTGAAGCGCATCTATGCAAAGAACATATATATGAGTTTCATGTCATAAACGGAAGAAGCGATGCATAAAAACCGATACCAGGGACATATTTCGTTTTTTTTTTTTTTTTCAATTTTTGTAAAAGATAGGGGTTGGGCTAGTGCCTAATTAATTTTATTTTATCCCGACCTCTTCAAGAATTAAACTGAGAAGTGCAACTGTAAATAAAAGTTACTTATGCTTGAATTAGGTCCCTTGGGGACGGAAGGAAAAGAACAAATAATAATTTGGTTGATAATAGCCTGTAGTGAGAGTGGAGCAGAAGCTATATAAATTACTGAACCGTCTTGAAAATCTAAAAATTTGTTGTTTTGGACGCTTTATTAATGAAAACAACAACTTTTAGTCCTTCAACAAATTAAAAATAGATGTCTAGATCTCGCTAATCTTGTTAATGCATCTTTTTATTCCGTAAGAACCTCTTATGTTTAACTAATCCTACAAGTAACGAGCCAATTATACGCCATTTAACATCGAATAATACTTATGTCGAATACATATTTTAATTGGTGATAAATTATTTATTATGGGAATCAACATGACACGGTACACACGTATACATTATAGAAAATAGTTTCGACGATTAGTGTATATATATGTTGAAAGCATTTGTATTATATGGTTTGGAATGATAACATGATCATATTAGGATCAACTGTACGTACGGATGAATTTCACAACGAAGACAAAAGCCAAAAGAGTAATGTCTCTATTAAGCAGAAAACAGAAATTGTTCTCATACAGTTAGCTTATAGAAATGATCGTCACAAAATCAGCTTTTGCCTTATCATCTAAATTGTCCATAAGAATCCTCAATATCCTCTTGCCTTGTATACACAGAATTAACCCTTTTTTTTTTTTTTTTTCACAAACTAATACTTCCTTGTGCCACATATGTCATTTGATGCGGCGATTCCCAAACGAAAGAATAAAAAATATATTTATATTATATAAATTCTTCTAAAGTTTGGAGATCTTATGATTATCTTTAACTTGGACTTAGCTGTCACAAAACCTGGAATTCCGTACCGCTGTTGAACCTGCATTGTTTATGTCAATTTTATGCAAGGATGTCAAAATCTAGATATCTGAGGCAACAAAGGATAGGCTCAAACTGAAGCTCATCTTTTTTGGAACGTTTGTTACAAAGAATTGGCAATTGGCATGGAATTTCCGGGACAAAAAAAAGTACAAAACTCTATGCTATTATAAAATAATATTAAATTATTGAATAGAAAGGAGAAGAGAAAGAGAAAAGAAGAAAATCAGCTCCTTTTCTAGTGAAAGAGAAAGATTAATAGTGGCATGACATACACAAATAAGGAAATTAAGAAGATCTTACATATATGATATATGTGCCCGTGAAATTGCCAAGTCAAGTGAGAAGTTCCAAAACTAAATTACAAGAGATATAATATATGTGAAGTCATTGTATATGTACGTACGTAAGAGACCAAAGTGACCTCTAAACCCTTGGCCACTAACCTTTCCCAAACTATATGCGCCTCTTAAAGCCATGGAAGGGACGCTGCAACAATATCATGTGTGTCTCTATATCAAAGGGTTAGATTTCAAAAAATTAAAAAATAAATAAATAAACAAAAAGGCCATCTCTCTATCATATATCAAGCGCTTAAAATCATGTGTATACGGCCAGGCCAACTTGGGAGGACCCATCCATAAATAATGACAATTTGAAAAGCATGATAATGTAGTATAGAGCATAATATCCAACAAGATTTGATGATCAACTAACTACAAATAAGAAAGGTATTGAATGTGTTGCATTTAATTATTAAATATATATGTGGGATGGATAGATACAAACATTCTTATATAGGCATGGAATAGAGATTCAAACAAATATTGTTTTAGTACTCTTGCTCTTCATGACATTCCTCTAGATTATTGGCCTACTTTTAAGGAATGGATTAAATTTTATATTCATATTCATGGAGCTAAAAGTAGAAATAAAAAAGCAATCTATATGATCTGGAATCCCATTCTCCACAAACTTAAAGTTCTGTTGGAACATTAACATACAATGATGACAAAAGGCATGGAGATATTAAATATAGATATGACCTAATTTTGTGTTTTGTGATGTGTCATTACGTAAGTGTGTATTAATTACAAATTATGATTCGTCAAATAATATACTATTAAGTGTAATAACTTCGATAATTACAGAAGATCATATGATCCATGAAGGCATAAGATACAAATGACAAAAAACCGAAATACACCTCTCTAAATCCGTCCGCCCCGAATCAATAACGGTCTTCCTCAATAACACTGCTGTTTTTATTGTTGTTTTTTTTTTTTTTTTAAATATTGATCACATGGATTTAGTTAATAGTCCTTATAATACAAATTTCCACGTACGTACCCAAATCCGATAGCTAAAACTTCAATGCCTTTTGCTTTGATAGCCATCGTCACACCTTTGTCTTCATTCATTCCAATTCTCCGCGCCCTCGTAAAAGCAGGGCAATGACTCTTCTCGTCAGTTTCCACTTCCACAAGCCAAAAATACCACATCGAAATATACAAAATAAATAAATAAAATAATTAAATTCTTTTAGTCTAGAGTTTTCTTCAACTCAAAAATCCGAGCGTAGCTTGTGTGTTTTACCAACTAATTACAAGTTCAACTTAGTAGATAATATTGTGCGGCGACATTGTGTGTGGGGAAAAATTATAAATATTAAGAAAGATTCTTCCACAATTTGTCTTAATGACAAAATGTTAGTATTAATATAATATGCAAAAAGGTATGACCCAAGAAAATAATGGATACACATTTGTACTCAACTAGCTAGGGCTTCCAAAGCCAGCTAGATCCACCACTCTTTCTTATCCACTTTGAGGCCTAGCATTGGATATATAATTTCTTCATAATTAAGTATCAAATATTGTTGATACAAATTGAAAAAAAAAAGAGATTAATTTAAATCCTCATCTAGTAATTTACTCAATGTCTTATTTTCCTTAGGCATGACTTAACCCTAATTCGTATTACTTAGTCGTCGTCTAAAATAATTTTCAGTTCATCATAATATCTGTATATATAATAGGTCAAATATAACGATTCTTGTATGAATGAATTTTGGTAGTTGGAGATGTCAACTCAAATTATATTTAGATCAAAATATACTATGGTTTTGGTAATATCTATTGATTTACATATGCTCATACATAGAACTTAATTAATATCTGATGGTATCAAAAGTCGCAAGATCAGGCATATTTATAATATTCACGTCCTTGTGTCTCTCCATGTACTTTGTTGAGTGCCCACTAACAAACACACACACACATACACACACACACACATATATATATATATATATATAATCACAAATAAAATGTGGTCTTACGGAGGCTCCAATATTTCCACAAGGGACACGCAAAATAGAAAAAAAAAAAAAAAAAAAAAAAAAAAAAAAAAAAGGAACAGAAAAGGAATCTTAAAAATGGGTCATTTAATAGAAATGTGTAGTCATTGACTCTTATCCATTTCAGAAAAAGATCCAACGGTTGAGAAACACCACAACCCTTCCGTGAAAACTTGGAGCCGCTTTTGCCCAACTCCTTGGAACACCCCCCCAAAAAAAGAGAACCCTAAACTCAAACTCAACCCTAGTTTAAAACTTAAACCCAATACTATAACCATGGTTAAAAGCCCAAGTTTGATTCTCTTCCACAAAAGAGGAATAAATATCACTCAAGTCTCCGCAGGCACAACCAAATTCCCTCTCTCTCTCTCTCTCTCTATATTTATGTGCTCTTTACCTCTCGTATTATTATTATTATTATTCATTTTTCACATTTACTGTATTAATCTCTCGTTCCTTTCCTTTCACTTATCACAATTTTCTTAAGCTAGTAGCCTAGTACTAATAGTACTTGAGATTTCTAGGCCAATATTCTGATTGGTCATTTATATACATATATATACACACGCATATATATACATAGATAGATATAAATATTATATGAGTGAAAAATCATCATGAGTTGCAACGGTTGCCGAGTCCTCCGAAAGGGTTGCAGCGACAACTGCATGCTGAGGCAATGCCTGCAGTGGATAGACAGCCCTCAGGCGCAGGCCCACGCCACCGTCTTCGTCGCCAAGTTCTTCGGCCGCGCCGGCCTCATGTCCTTCATCTCCTCCGTCCCCGACGACCAACGACCCGGTACGCACGCTCCTGACTCGTCAGATTTACCTTTTTAAGACGTAATCACGTAGTAGCAAGTCCCGTGACTTACGCAAATAAAACTTTTGTCGCAGCTTTGTTCCAGTCTCTGCTTTACGAAGCGGTGGGACGGACGGTCAACCCGGTCAACGGGGCGGTGGGGCTGCTCTGGACGGGGAACTGGCACGTGTGCCAGTCGGCGGTGGACACCGTGTTCCGCGGCGGCGCGTTGGGCCCACTCGCGGAGCCCGGGCCCTCGCCCGATAACGCCGGCTCCGAGTACTACAACAATAGGGCCGTGCCCGAGCGGAGGTTCACGGGCCGGCCCCAGCCGAAAAGAAGGCCCGCGGCCGAGGAGGTGGAGGAGGAGGAGGCGGAGACGGCGGCGTGGCCCGAAGCTCTCAGCCTCTGCCTGGTGGCGAAGCGGAGAGCGGCGACGCCGTCGGAGGAGAACTACTCCGAAACGACGACGCTTCGGAGCAGCTCCTCGGCGGAGAATAGTTTGGATTCTGGTACTGGTTTATGCGGCTCAGGGACAATTAAGGCTCTTAGATTGTTCGTTTGATGGTTTGTCAGTGATGGTCGAATTGAAAAAGAAAGTAGGGTTAAGTAATTTAATGTATTAATTAACTCTTTTGTTATGCTTCTTTTAATTTTGTAGGCAAATTAAATTTTGAAGATTGTGATATGGTTTTGAAGCTGAATAAGAAAAGCGTACATATGAGAGGATTGAGTGCTGGTAGCCTGGTAGGTACAGTACTTATTGTCTATCTTTTTGTGTTGTGAAATGTATGGACTGATTTTCCCAAAAGACTGGAAAGTTAAAAACTCCAAGCAAATGGTAAATATTGAGTGCATTATTTTGAGGCCTGAGGGGATATACGATTGCCAGTACAGATTGGCCAAAGTTAATAAGCAAGTTGAGGCTAGCTAGCGTCTGCAACTTGACAAACGTTAATCCAAAAATATGGTGGTAAATCAATACAATGTTGAAACCAAAAAAAAAAAAAAAAAGACCACTAGCTAAAAAATAGTAACATTAAAAGGGCACATATTATAAGATTATGCGGTAAGTAATGATTCGAATTGAAACGATTTTAAATCGCTAAATTCTCATAATATAATTACAACATTTTTTATTACAAGAATTTTTCCATAATATTATTGTTATTTTTGGTTGAAATTTCCATATTGTAACTTTGATTGAGTATTATATTTAGAAGAAAAAAAAAAGTGAAATTAAAATTAAAAAGCTGATAAAAATAGAAGAGGGTGACGATGGTCATTGGGGTCATGTCATGGACCCACAGGCAAATTGTAATTTTCGTTGCCACCGATTTAGATGGCCAGTTCAAGCTTCAAGGTGGGGTTTGGGCGGCAGAAATGTCTTCTATACCTTTCACCGATATATACTACTATACATATATATATATATATATATGATATCTTTTGTTTTGGTGACTGAATGTATAGTGAGCTTTTTTTGTTAAATATTTTTCAGTCGCGCTAAATGCGAAGAGGTAATTGGCATTAGTATATCTTTTTAGCGTTACGAAAAAACATTGTAATTACAAATGCTCATGGTAACGATTAGGTACGTCGAACATAATCTTAGACGCAACAATCTTTATAAAAAGAAAAAACACATTTTAAAACTCGAATCTTCGATCACAAACTCATAGCATTACCTTCGTCGTTGTTAGTCTACAAGTACAGTTTTTAGGTGGTAGTGACGTATGAGCCTTAATTCTCAAATTCCAAAACCATGCATATTAACTTTTTCCTAGTGGGATAGTTAGGTCCTAGTCTTACGTAATATACCTCTTTTTGATCTCTTTGTTTTCTTTTTATTACTATTTTTGCATATTTGGTGCTGATATGTCGCCGCATCACTTCACACTAATTATCCAAAACCGACTCTTTGAATAATGAAGGTGAGTGATGAGTTTTACTCAATTACCTTTTGACCCTTATGTGTATAGCCCTTCCAAAGCTTCTTTTCTCTTATCTTTATCTATACAGTAAGTAAAACCAAATAATCAGCCTCCAATTAGACTATATATATAGATTGTGTGATCTTTCATGAGTGATATATATATATATTTTTTTTTTTTTTGCAAACAGAGAGTGATATATATATCCTGCAAAATATTCTATTTGTTTGTTAAGAGCATTGGTTTTGGAGAAAGAATATATAATTTTTTTTTAATATATTATGTTCTTTTTTTTTCCATCATAAAATCTAAGATCCATGATGTCGTTTTCTAGAGATACGATATTAGATTAAATTTTTAAAAGTAATTGATAATTAAAATAATTAGATTATAAGCTCATGAGTTCAAACTCATGTCCCTGTAATCCAATTTACCTAGTGTAGACCTTTAATATTCGGACATAATACTAACTCACACCTTATAGGAAAAATCATAGAACAAAACCCCTTAACAATAATTAAGCAGACTTCTCTTTGTTTATCTATATATATATTCTTCTTCTTTTTCTTTTTTTTTCCCCCTATTTAAATGTTAAGCCTAGTTGAACTGATGAAAGGGTATATATGGTTGAAAAGCTTCCATATCTCGGTCACTCGATGCTACATTTTAAATGAAGATCAAGAAGATAAACCCAATATTATATACAATAAACAAAGACAAACAAATGGATAGACAAAGCAAAAGGGTTGGAACTTGGAGAGAGAGAAAGAGAGAGAGAAAGAGAAAGAAAGAGAGACATATGGGACTTTGGAGGAGTTGGAAAGCCAACTGAGACGATTGACCTTTGCAGTCCACAAAAGCAGGAATCGATAACAACAAACGACAGTTTGTCTTGCTACTTTATGTAAGAAAAAAAAAATGTAGTCTAATACTTAATAATAAATAAAGGGTTTTGTACAATAAGTTTCATTGCTTACAAAAAACTTAAGCCAAAAACAGAAAAGAAAATGAAATGAATGTAATGAATAAGTAGAAAAGAAGAAAGAAAGAATGAATGAAGACTGTGGGGTTTGTGTGGTTGGAATTAGGAAAGCAGAGATGGGACTCTTTTGGTCATCACATCCGCATGTATCGGAACATCAACGTGTGTTGTCGTGGACTGACTCACTGACTTTGTCAATTAGTCAAATCGGTTGGACCAGTTTTATCATTTCTAAGATAAATCTTTAATTTCAAAAAAAAAAAAAAGAATAAAGTTTAATTCACTGATAATGTTTTTCTTTTTTCTTAGGAAATTGTGATAAATAGTCGTTCTAAGTTAGTTCTAAGTTATTGATTTTTAAGAAAACAGACGGCGTTCACAGGAAATTCTCATGAATTAATTATTGTTTCGAGTTGTGATGACAAGTAACGACCTAAGACCCCACACGAGAGCTTTGAGACAAATGAAAGCCAATTGAAGCCTATAGACTCCGAACCCTAAGTCCAGGTAGGGCAAGAGCTTGAACTCGGACACAAGCTCCAACTCAACCAACCGTAGCTCGTTAAGTGCGAGCTTTGCAGACCAATCGTATGTATTTTACGGAGGCGTTTTGAAGTTCATCATGATCCACAATATTCTCAAAATCCTTCCATTTTTGCCATGCTCGACAAACATGGCCGAGAAAGGCAAGATATAACCCCTAATGGTGAATCTAGATCATCTGTCTCTTTTTTCTATCCCTTTCTCTATCTTTATAATAAATTTCTTTAAATTCTACATATGTGATTAATACTTTTATATTTTTTAAAATATATTTTGATGAATTATTATGATATTATTAGGAGGGACAGAGAAAGAGATAAAGAAAGATGATAGATGATCTGGGCTCTGCAATGGTCTTGGTACCATACTTCTATGGCATGCTAGTAAATATTCGTAAACTAATAAGCGCTTGTATGAGGTCAATAGCCCTATAACAAATTATGTGACAACACACAACATGAAGTCTCATATCTGGGGGGTTCAAGATCACCGACCTATAAATGGTAATGTCTAGGCCGTTGATGGAGGGGAACATGATTCCCTACCAAAGTCATTTTTATCTTTGTATGATTTTAATACTATAACTTACTGATGCAACTTTGGTTATGACGGCCTAAATTGTGGAGGAATTTTGAAAAATGCCATTTTTCAGGTGATAGCCATTTGGATCAAATTTTCTCTCTTTTTTTTTTATTTTTTATTTTTTATTTTAGGTAGGCCTTGCTCTAGTAGCCGGGCCAAACTGGGTTGGCCGGCCTATCACCTATGTAAGAGAAATATTAACCGACTCGCTTTGCAACCCCATGTCATAAAATAAATTTGTGTGGCGTTACTGAGTTGACCCATCACGAGCCTGATTGAATTAGGTCAATGATAAGACCTTAGGGGAGGGAGGAGGGGGAGGGAGGAGGGGGAGATATAATAATTAATAGTTAGTTAAGGAGTAAATCCACAAGTGTTTAGAAGTTGTTCGTAGTCTCTTTAGTCTACAAATAAATAGGAAGGTTTGAGGCAAAAAGGTATAAAAATTGTACTTTATCTGCAAAGAGCTAGTAGAACGCTCCATCTTCTACAAACCTATCTCGTATTTCTGTTATTCATATATCAATATATTCAAGATTCTATTAAGATGTAACAGACAACCTCGCCCGCCAGGTGCCAACCCTACCTAATTGGTCTTCAAAGTTTCGATTTGCTAATTGTTTTATAGATTAGTCTTATTGAGTTAAGTTGAATTGACTTTCGTAGTAATAGAACTGATAATAATCTGACTCAACACTAGCGTGAGGTAAATCTTTTGTTGATAAGCCCCACAAATAGTCAGTCTATTTTGGTCTGGGCTGGATCAGTTAGTGTTTTTTTTTTTTTTTTGCTAATATGGGCTGAAATAGTTCAATTGAGTGTAATAATACTGCTAGTCTGCTACAATACATCTCGATCTAGGCTTAAGTGGGACATCAATATTTGACTCACTAGCTTCACAAGTTTTGAACTGTCCAACGTCATTAAACAATATGGCTAAACACTCAACACTAAGCTTGCTATAAAACAAAAACAATGCCAAATGGATTTCTACACTATGATGTCAATGTCATGCAGGCTAGTCATGTACGTACACTTGGAAAACAAAGAAAAAAAAAAAAAAGGAAACTCAAAAAAAAAAAAAAAAAAGAGAGAGAGAGAGAGAGAAATGAACAACTTTGGCCACAAACTACATGATTAAGAGTCAATTACATATATACACATGCATTTCCTTTTGCCCTCAAGGAAAAGAGTACCTTATAGTACAACTAATTAGTGAGAGAAAAACGTCACTCTTGTCCTTCAGTGTTCTTCGGATCCGATTACATGAAATAGAAGATGACCACACCAGGTTGCAAAAAAGAGCGCCCAAATTAGGAGCCAAAATCAGCTAATAATCTTGATTCCGTGACGATGCTTATTACCTCCCCACTTGGTGTCTCCGCCTCGTTGTAGTAGTCGTAGAAGCATTGGTAAAAGAAAAGGATATCGGGTGTAATGTTAGCATAATGAGAGTGAGTAGTCAAAACGGGATCAGTAGTTCTACACACGTGTTGTCAGGCTGCTGGTAGTCGGTACGCGATTTAGTTGTATTATATGTGTTCTCAAGCTACAATCCTTGACCTGTGTTGGTTGGAACAATATATGGTTCAAATCGGAAAATCAATCAATGAAAACCGAGATAGAGAAATAAGAGGTCCTTTTGACGCAACATCCTCGTATTACTCACCTGCATGGCTGCTAGCGTCGACAAGAAATCTTTACACTGTTCAAGCAGAATCCTTTCTTTTCCCGTCACCTTCTCAAGTTCGGCCACCACCGAGTTCATTTCCTCCACCTGCCATGATGAACATATTTCATTTTAGTAAGAATACTCATCCCATGTTTCAGAAAGTTTCATTTTAGTAAGAATACTCATCCCATGTTTCAGAAAGTTTCATTTTAGTCCTAAATCCTTAGAATCAAGATCAGCGCCTTTTGAACTTGCTATAGTTTTCATCATAGCTTAGGAACCAATAGTGAGAATGACCAGTGCAAGAAATTAGTATTTGACTTCAACTTAAGCGGGCATGTTAAAAAAAAAACCAACATGAAAGAGTGACATTTTAACAAGATCAGAGTATTGATTTTGAGGTTGAAGCGATGATAGTTTTATCTTACGTACCAAATACTCATCATTGCCTATTGTCGGCCTATACATGAGCTAAGTCATAATTAGGGTACAACCACGATACACAAGCAGGCACGAGTACTTTCTCAAACCATAAGCAACCAAAACATGAGGTAAAAGCAATTATGTCGCTACACATAGCATGGGCATATCAGCTACATTCAAAATATAAAATGGCGGCAGACGATAATTGTTTTGCTAGAGTTCTCACGGAGCATTTAAAATTAGCCAGTGCCCTATTAGTTTGCTATTTGAAAATCAACTCCAAAAGTTAAGGATATTTAAAATTAAGTTGTGTTGTTACAATTCTTACTTCAAAATTAAAAGTGCAACACACATGGGGCATAGATTATCATTGTGCCAAGAATGGGACACTCCTCAAAATCCCCCAATAAAATATATATAACTTCCTTTTGCTCATCATTTTCACAAAGTCGGAAAGTTGTAAAAATATTCAACTTTCACAAGCAGGTCAAATTGATGCAAGTTTTTTTTATTGATTTGTTTCTGTCTGATTGATTCAAATCATATCATATCTGAGCATGGATGGTCTTTGCCAAAAAGGAATCAAACTTCTTAACCTCTACAATGAAAACCACATTACTACAAGAAATTATAGGTAAAAAATAAAGTAACTACCTTCACAGAAAGAGAGCATATTGAGGATCCCATTGCCTGCATTACATCAACCGCAGAACCCACAGCGTCTTTCAAATTTTGAATATCAGCCTGAAATGAAGAGGGGAGAAAAAAGAAAAAGAAAAATCCAAGTTTTCCAATCAGAACAGCCTTATAGTTTGAGTGTCAATCTGCGACTAAAATAATATTAAAAGCATAAAATGAAGACACACGTACCACTGTTTTTCCAACAACTGGAAGACGTAGTGTGCTGGCCTTCAAAGCTTCCGTTGCTCCAAGCAGGGAATTAGAATGATCTCTATCTAGAAGAGCCCAATCTTCCAAATAAGTAATCTGCATTTACCAACAGTTCATTAATGAAAGCGATCATAATTGATCAAGAAGTAACATAGGTCAAATCTAATAATCTATAATCCTTTTGGTATGTTGGTTTCTAAGTACAAATAACTCATAAACAAAGTTCCTCTATAGAGATGGGTAGATAATAATAAAATTCCTTTCACATCCATGTATTTGTTACCGCCATACTTCAAGAACTCAATATATATGGTAATTAAGTAAATGAGTTCTTTTGCTGACAATAGAAAGCAATAGTTTGACACTTAAAATCAGCAAAATCAAAAGGGTAACCATCAGTTATAAAGGACAGACATTGATTTAGCGTGTACCGTATGCAAAACGAGAAACCAATTTAACCATTTCTTCATAACACATATATCAACAATAATAGCATAATGCTTAAAAACACTAGTCCTGCTATCTTTTCTAGTTTTCTTATATTTACATGTCAAACAAATTATATTCATGTTGTAGGCCAATGGCCCTTTCGTTAAGGCGCCACTAAATAAGCAACACTTCCATTAAGGCCCTCCAGAATTTGATAAGAGAATGTCTCGCATCATCAGAAAGTTATGTCCAAACTATTTCTCCTATAGCATTGACTAGTGACTGAAAATTGACATTGTTTCACTAATAGGCATTTCAACTTTCAAGAGCTAATGTTTACTATAATGTAGAAAGATTCAAATAATAGACATATAGCTTTGGATCATACTTGGCCCTTGATGACAGAAGTAAGCTTAAGTTTTTGCCTCAGCAATAGTAACTTGATCCTTTTAAGTGTCACCGAATGCCGTAGTTCTGAGATTGTTACCCACGCATTCCACAAATTTTTCTGGTACCAAAAGAGAGAAAATTATTAGACCACCGGACTCAACACAGCCACTGTAGCAATGGCAAGTAACTTAATTTATTGCTACGAAATGCAATTGCAAATCTCAAGAAAATGCAAAAAGAGACACAATAGAAAATTTAGCAATAAATTGCAGTAAATCCCATTCTCTACATGTTAAAAGAACGAAGTGAACTGAGATAGTTGCGAAATGGTAGCTTGAATTATAGTATGAGGTGAGGAAAACACACACATCAAGCTAAGGTTTATGCAAGCTTCTAGGTTTGACCAACTCAAAGATATGAATAAGCTCATTTACTACAGTTCTAGTAAGTAGTAAGGTCTAACCAAATTCTAAAGGCTGATGTCTTCTCTTTTCCTTTTAAAGCTTTTTGGAACTAAAGAAGCTTGCACGAGTAAGAGCGAAACAGAGATCCATCATGTTTGATAATTCAACCTAGCTAGATTATATGCTTATGCCAAGATCTTCCATTCACACCATATAATCAAACCATTTCAAATAAACGAACTTGAAAGATAAACTGAGATAGTTCAAATAAAAGGAAATAATTTATAATTACTGTATAATGTTTCACAATACGGTTATTATTGTCTAATTCTCGATATGGTCAACCATTCTCGTCTAAGAAACTCGCCATATAAGGCAGCTACACAAAGTTTTGTGTATACACTATGGCTACTAGCCAACTAGAAACCATGTTGAATCCTTCACCCATTAAACAAGTTCCAATACGACAACTTTAATCTAGCTTAAAATCACCCCTCAGATACATCCATATTAATCACAGACACACACACCTAGCAAGTAGCAAGGAGTAAATGATCACAAACTCTACCATTGGAGAGATAAACCAAGAACAAACTAAACTACTATAACAACAAAACAGGAATTATGAGAACTGAAAATACCTCGGCGTTAAGCTTCTGTACCATGAACGTAGCATCTGCTCTGGCATTCACAAACCGCCATTGCAGATAACGGTTATACAGAAGCCTCAACATGTGTGCATCGACTATCCGATCCTCCCCCATCTTCCCTCTCCGAATATCAACCGAAAAGCTCAGAATCGATGGCGACCCACCCGGATAACCCCCGTTCATCGAGCCCCCAACCCCATTCCTCCCACGGGAAGGGCTACAAATCCCACGAGACGACGGCGATGAGGAAGTCCACATCTTGCTGGGCGACGAGGGCCGAGTAGCCCCTCTGATCGGCGACGCCATTGTCCTCGGGGACGACAAGGGGTTGTCACTGAACTTCTTCGACTGTGGAAACTTCGCCGGAGCTCCCCCTCCTCCCCCCATCCTCGAGACAGGGCTAGTTGCCAGCGGTGAGCCCGGATCCTGC
Source organism: Boehmeria nivea var. tenacissima (assembly GCA_018132145.1). Taxonomy (NCBI): domain Eukaryota; kingdom Viridiplantae; phylum Streptophyta; class Magnoliopsida; order Rosales; family Urticaceae; genus Boehmeria; species Boehmeria nivea. The sequence continues at coordinate 15,460,655 of CM030878.1, read as the reverse complement.
AGCCTCCGCAGCCGGCTATTCGTCTCCTGCCAGAACCTCGCCGAAACCGCAATCCCACGAGGAGCCCCGGCCCTCGCCAGGGACGAGACGCCATTGCCACTAGTGCTGCCCGACGAGACGCTGTCCGTGTCCGAAGCAGTGAGATCCGAAGCCGCCGCGGAGGACTCGTTATTGTTCGGAAGCTCGGCGGCGCCTAAATCCAAGCTCAGTCTCCCATCAAACGAAGCTCTCCTCGTCTCATCAATCAAAGATTGCTGCAACGCCCTGACCACATTGCCAGATCCGAACCCGCCGAGCTTCTTCCCTCCCTCGCCGCCGCCGAAATCGACGCTCCTCGTCAGCGACGTCGGGTTCGATTTCCCCGAATTGGAGCCCAATTGCCGGGCCCTGGCGGGCCACCGGTGCTGCTGGTGGTCCCCGCCGCCAGGCCTCGAGTTCTCCGACTGATCCCTTTCCCCGCCTCGCAACGGCGTCGTTCTGCGCCTCTCCGGAGTCGCCTTCCTCGCCCCGGCCCCGCCGCTCGGCGTCGAAGGCGCCTTCGTCTTGCTGATCGGCAGCGAAAAGGCCTCGCCTTGGAACGAGACCGACAGGCTCCTCGTCGACGTCACCAGGAGCTTCGCCGCCGCCGAGACCTCGCCGGCTCCGGCGCCAGCATTGCCTTGGAGAGGCGCGGAGGGCCGCGGCGAGGGCGTGACGGAGCGGCGGCGGTCGGCAGAGACGGAGCGCTTGGCGGGAAACGGCGTCGCCGAGGCCGAATTGGAGGAATTTGTGGAGCGAGAGAGCAGAGGAGAAGGAAATCTTCTGGAGGACGAGGAAGAAGAAGAAGACGACGTCGTTGTGGTGGTGGTCGTGGAGGTCGAGGTCGACGAGGAGGGTGAAGGAGACAAGTACCTGGACGAGACCGTACGGCCTCTAGGTTTCCGAGCGGCGATTCCATTGCTTGCGGGCTTTTCGGAGGGCAACAATGGCGGTCTCGACTGGCTCTGCTCTTGCTGGGACGAAATGGCGGCCACCATTATAGGGCCGGCCGTGCTTTCTTGCTCTTCCGAATCCCTCTCTCTCTCTCCTCTCCTCTCACATTGTCTCTCGAAGAAGAGAGAGAGAGAGCGACAAAGAAAGGGTTTTTCCGATTCGAGACCTCTCTGGTCTCAGCCCAGAAAAGAAAGAGCCAAAACCCAGAAAGCAATCTCTAGGTTTATCAAATCTGAGCACAATGCCGGAGCTGAATCGGCATTTTCGCCGGAGACTCGGTGGGTTTTCTTAGAGAGAGAAAGAAAGAGGAGAGAGAGAGAGTAGGTGAACGTGAAGGAAAGTTTGTGATTTTTGAGAGAGAGAGAGAGAGAGTGAGTCTATGACTATGAGAGTGTTGTCTCAGAGAGTAAAGCTTTTTTTTTTTTTTCTTTTTCTTTGTTTATTTATTGGATTTTTGGGTGTTTTTGTTTTTGTTTTGTTTTTGTTTAATCTTTGGAGAGACGTTATGTTTAATCCTAATTGTGTTTTTAGCTTCACAGCAAAAAAATATATATATTGTGTTTCTAGCTTAAGAGTAGACTATTATTATACTAAACTAAACTACTACTAACTACTACTAGGTATGCACTATGCACTAAGACCTCTAATTTTTTTGTTAATTATTTTTCCCATGATGTTTGCAGTATAATATTAGTTTCTTTGCCAACCCGAACAACATAATCCATTCTACACTTGATTATTCAACTTTTAGTTTGTGACATCTTCAAAAAATAAAAACAGAAATTGTGTCATCTCTCAATCTATTTTGGTCTCATGCACAATGTACTTCTATTTGTCATGTAATTATGCAAATGAGAGTTCAAAATTGATTTTTTTTTTTTGTTTACATTGTGATTGCAAATATAAGGGGTAATGTAATATTTGCATTGTACTGGAAAAAAAAGTATATGACACTTGATGAATACGTGATGCGTTTTAGTGAAACTTTTGAAAGCACATACAATAATACGGGGAGCAAATAAAAGCACATAATAAAACGTGGTAAATAATTGCTAAATTTTAGTGACTGTAGAATTTAAGAATGAGATGGTAACTACAATTCAGTGCTGACAGCAAGGCGTGAAATTAACTCTAATTGATTCTAATTTCATCCTTTACAATTTTTTTTTTAATTTTCTATCTTATTTGTCCTTTTTTTTTAATTTTTCCTTAAAAAACATTAAAATGCGGATTTGTATATTTATATTTCACATATATCTAACCTATGTGATTTGGAGATTAGTATATATATATATATTCAAGCGAAAGTGTGCTACATTATATTTTTTTTAACAATAATTACATAACACTTGCGAATGATTTATACCTTTAAATATGAAAAATTTACAGCAAAAATTAAATTTTGGACCTCAAATTCACTGGTGGAGGACTTTGCCACTGGATCAAATTCTCAATGTACCAAGATTGTTATGTCCTCTTTAGATTTCCAAGTAATAGTAATATCAATTTATAAATGAAAATGACATTATTTATATTGTAATAGCAGTGATCAACTTCTTTGGTTGTCTTCAAACTTCTTTGGTTGTCATATTGACACAATGTGTTTTTTTTTTCTTGACTTTTTTTAAGGGATTTGTTTTTCTAGACTTCATGCGCAATTTTATTGGAAAGTATTAGCGTTCCTAGATTTATAATTTAATATAAGGTTTATACTTCATAAGAAAACTAAGTATGGCTGCTTAGAAATAGAAAAACAAAAAAGAAATATTGATTATTGGGCATGAATTGAGATGTAACCTACAGCAAATTTTCCGGGGTTTATTTAATTATTTGCATGTGCATTTACAATTACAGGCAAACAACAGTCCCAACACACTATCAAATGTGTTTATATTACCCAACATTTACCATCTTTTAAAGAAACCTAATGAGTATTATTTCTTTATCAAAAACTATAAAAATCACGGGCAAAATTAACGTGATTGATACACAAAAAAAAAAAATTGTTGTTTACAATAAATTCTGAAAATTGTAATATACACGTAGATATTAGCAGTTTAGGACTGTATCTGTATTGATTTTATGTTTGTTGAGAAAAACTTGTTATTTTGTTGTAACATGTAAGATAATATATCATCAATAACAATGAGTATTTTTGTATTTATCTTGTGAGATAATCCATAACAAAATAGATAAAAACAAGCAAATATTTCATTTTCTTGTTTGGAGGCATAAACTGACAAGGGACAATTTCGTTCTTGTTGAGTGTAAATTATGATAATTGAGAATTGACATGGCATTTTTTTTTTCTAGTTTGATGTTCTCTTGTAAGAAAGTAGCAGGATCGACAGCTACAAGGTAACAAGTATATTTGCAATCAGTAATTTTTTGTTTAAAAAATAATAAGAACAAATAAATAAAATAAAATAAAAAAATCGACAAGCAATAGATTTACATTTTTCTCTCCTTTTTGGGGTCATAATTTGACATGGTAACTTTATGTAAGTGACATTAAAACGGTGTTGATGATAGAATGTAATTTACTGGGTGGGTAGAGTGATATAATGGCACATACATCATCTCAACTATCAAGTTTAGATCATATATAGTTAAAAAGAAAAAAAGAAAAATATTTGTTGAAGTTTGTTTCATAAAAGAAATTGTTGTGTTTGCAATAGAACCATGTGGAACAATATAGTTGTTATAATTGTGAATTAATAACAAAATAATGACAAAAGGTGATGACAGAGCAATATTAAGTTATCAAAATTCCAACAACAACAACATAGATGGTGCAACTTTAATTTTTATTTTTGTTTTATTTTATCATATCTTCTATATATAAAACCCAATGCTTTTAGTCACAAAGTGGTTTACATTTAGCTTAATCACTGTCCATGCACTAAATATTGGAGAAATGTGCATTGATCATTACTTGTCATATATAATATATATATATTTTTTTAAGAACCAAAGTGGTCATTTTGAAGGACATTTGTACAAAGTCATGTATGAATGAATTAGCTTAACCTACATGAAAGAACCTCTTAAACAGTACTATGGTTGAAGCAATGCCTTGTTTAATAGTGCAATAAGGCTAACAAGCTTAAACTAAACAAAACTTGGAACTAAAAAATGAAAACACTAGATTGTTATGATTTTTGCAAGCTAAGCTATAAACCATATAGTAATTGGGTTCTGAATTTGAGATGCAATATCATTTTCAGTCCTTCTCAATATATAGTTGCCCTTTTGCTTTCAACACATTTTTACTTGTGGTCCAACCTTTAATTGTCTCTTGAAAGCCCAAAGTTTATACATCTCTCTAGCAAAAAAATACGTTTATATGGTCCAAAAACATAGGGTATTTTCATTTTTCTCATTTAGTTTCTGATCATATGTGGTCCAAAATTGCATTTAAGTACCAACCTTGCGGCAAAGAATTATCCCATTAGCTTAAATTTCCCAATTTTTATTCCACAAACAACTTAATTACAAGGTCAACTTCCCTTGAATTTCAATTTTTTCAGCAGTTATTTTGTTCCAACAAACGTATTTTCAATTTTCTCTCCTAACAACCTTTTTGTTTTATATTAAAGGGAAAATTAATGGGCCTAAGCTTAAAAATATAGATTTGTTATGACTAACTAAACAAAGGTCAACATGACGAAAGTCAATTAATTAAGCAAATATAGAATAGTGCTTTATAGTTTGAGAGATAAACATTGTTTGACAGAGTTTTTGTTTCTAATTCTAAATATTACAATAACATACATAAATCGACGACTTTACAATAAATTTTTGGAATCATATTAATAGTTAATGTCATTAATTATTGATTAACAATGTTAATGGTTTTAATTTTTTGTAACTCTAAATAAGCTCAAAAATTTCTCAAACTTGCTTGCAAAATAAGCTAGATTTAATAATTTTGATTGGTAACTTTATTGAAAGATTGAAGCAACTATACCCATAAATTGCTTTCTGAAAAACTATGCCAGACTATAAACTTTCAAGTAGCATTTTGTATGTTTCATTATGTTTATTGTATAGTAATATAATATGTTACATATCAATATAGGTCTCTCAAATTGAAAATTAGTTTAATGTTTGCAATTGGAATTTAATCTCCGAACTTATTTATTGTCAAATATTGTTTACACATCTACAAAAAATACTTTTCTAGCATATATATAACATCTTAACGGAAACTCACGAGGCTGCAGTGCCAAGGACAAAAGAGCACAGATCAACCCAGAAAAGAAAGTGACTCCAAAGGAAGTCAATTTTCTTACTTTAAAAAAAGAGAAGATTGGTGAGGAATTTTCATTTTGTTTCCTCATGAAAAAGGGAAAAAATAAATAAAAATAGAGTTTTTTAGAGGCATTTAACCAAACTTTTGGGTAATTTTTTAGGATTTAGCCATAGTTTTACGAAATTAGAAATTTAGCCATAAAATATAATATTTTTTGTTACATGAAACATATATACGTGTAAAAGTGTAACATTTTATGTAACATGTTACAAAAAATATTACATTTTTTACGCGTATATACGTTACATGTTATAAAAAATATTACATGCTATGACTAAATCCCTAATTTCGTAAAATTATAGCTAAATTCTTCAGACTTTACTTTTAAAATGGCTAATTGCTTAACTGACCATAAAAATAATAATTAATTAGAGTTATTTGTGGACATATATATACCACTTACAACCACAGCATGACCATTATCAATGAGACAAAAGCGGTTTTTTTTTTTTTTCCCCAAAGAGAAAAAAGATAGATTATTTTTTATTTGTGGTTAAAAAGTAAAAAAGATAAGGGGGAGATTTTATGAAGCAACATCTTCGTCAGGTTTGCATATTTATTTTATTAAATTGAAAGATAAAAACGAATACGAAAGTTTGTTGATATATCAAGGAAAACTTCATTAAAAGACACAAAATTCTGTCAGATCAACTTGGAGATACACATTAGGAAACAAAAACCCTTTGTTTTAAAATCTATATTATTACATAGGAAACCATGTGATATTATTGGATTTAGTAGTTTATAGGGCATGCAAATTATATTATCAAATTATTCCTCTCTATGCAAAAAATACATTACTCTTCAAGCCAAATTGTCATGTTTAATTACAAGTTAAGAGATTCACTGCAAGAGATGCTAATCAAGCATGACTAAGTATATAATATAATTAGTAGTACTAAGCATATATATTGTGTATCAAAAGCATATAATAACCACATTTGTGTGCGATTACTCATATTTAATATCAATGTGACCAATTTAGCTACCAAAGATCTGAGATATCGCTGGGAATATTTTTAAATCTCTAAATCTAGTAAGCTTAGCCCACTTGAAGAGTGAAGATTCTGAGATAAGAGGATTGTTATTGCAAAGACAAAATATGATAGAATAGTCATCACCAAGTGGGATCTCAGGCACCAAATCTTGCCTCTCACATGATTAATTATTATTAATTATGATTAATTGCTAACTGACAATTATGAAATCTGTTAATAACTTCCAATCCAAAGGCGGGTCGCTCAATCTATTCACAGCTTAATTGTGTTATAATTCCTTTTTAATCACTTGCTTAAGTTCAAAAGGGCAAAATCTACTCAGGGAAATTGGGAATCATTTTGGTTTTGCTATAGCTATAGTTGAAATGATGATAGCTTTGGAATGTTTTTTTGAGGGCTTTGTGACTTGAGTCATACTCCATGAAATTCATTGGTTTAAAAGTAACACTCCCACTAAGTGTGTGATGTTTGTTTAATTGGGCATCACCTAGTTTGCTTTGAAAGTTGATAATGAAAAAGAAAAAAAAAAAAGACATTTTAGGGACATAAATTTGTTGCATAAACCATAGCTTTCCAACATTGCTTACCCTTTCCACTTCAACCCCACATCACATATAAAAACAAATGTGACTAATTATTTGCCAAAACAAAAATGTGGGTATTTGGTTGGAATAAATTAACAATAACCATTATTTTCTTAGAGTCTAAGGTTCAAATGTTTATAAATAGCTTGAAAAGTACCATTGTTGAGGCTTGCCAAAGTCTCTTTTATTGGTATCGAATTTATGATTAGTATGGCTTAATATATAGGGACAAAAAGGCATTTGGCCATATAATTATATTTAATGTTGTACTTTGAATTGTAAAAATCTATATATACGTATAAAATATTTAGATTGGCTATACAAATATGATTCCAGCTTGATAATATGGCTATGAGCATTAAGAGCCGACTTTTTTTAATGATTATTCTGAAAACAACTAATGACATTGACTAGAAATAAAATTCAACCAAGGATATCAATATCGTTAACCGAAAAAGAAAGGCAAGCAAATTAAATTTAATCATTACAAAATTCTAATATCGGTGACATGAAAAATGTTAGCTATAAGTCTACTCCATCTTTAGACCTATTTGTTCATCCACAGAGATTAAAAAAAAAAAAAAGAGTATTTATTATTTGTTTGCTGTAACACAACTGTTTCTTTAAATGCATGTTCCCACCAAAACCATGTGATAAAATTTACAAATGTTAAATGACGATAAATTTGTACGAATATATTTTTAGGCAATCGATTTTTGGTAATATCAGAAGATCGTATAATGGAGGTAAAGAAGAACATTTGTAATTGTGTTTGTATTTATGATATATTATAGAAATTACAACGACATTTATTTGTTTGTTTATTTATTTTCTGCCCGCTAGTAGGGCTTAGAGTTTTAATTTATATCCAAGTTCCCCTCCTAGAGAATGAAAAAAAAAAAAAAAAAAAAGGACTAATTTTGATGTATCTAAATTCTCAGAATAATTTGTGATGCTTTATTGAAAAAAAAAAAAAAAAAAAGGAAGAAGAAGAAGGAATTTTTAGTAATTTCACTGCTGAAATGAGTTCAAGTACATAACTTATAAAGAAAAACAAAGTTGGATGATAGCGAGAACATTGAATCTGCAACAATGGGGTTTTAGTCATGAAGGTTGGTGAAACAGATAATATTTTGAGGCTACTTTCCTGAAGTTTGTGTGCTTGCATTTACTCTTATTCTCTCTCTCTCTCTCTCTCTCTCTCTCTCTCTCTCTCTCTCTCTCTCTCTCTCTCTCTCTCTTTTTAAGGTGATTTCTTCCCATCAAATTAAGATTTAATTAGCTTAACCAAAGCATATGATTACAGGTAGTTTTATTTTTGTTAGGCTCCACTATACTCATCTGATTGTGTTTGGTCAGTGTATTATTATTAAGCTAATTAAACAGTAGCTTAATTCACTTCTGTTTAGGCCAAACAATTAGATTTAGATCTAGAAAGATGGGTTTTTGAGTTATGTTGATTAAAATACTTTTATCAGTAACATTAGGTTGAAAATGACGTTAGACCTTGTTTTAATACTTCTGAAACCATCATCACCATCATAATAATAATAATATTAATAATACAAAAGAATGTAAGATGTAATGCGTGAAAAATATATTTAAGTCATTTACTGATTTTAGGGATGGTAGATGAGAAAAATGCTGAACTGAGAAGTGATTCTTGTCACAGCATTACAAAACAACATATAGGTGAAGACTTTTTTTATGACTCCCATAATCCATTAACCAATATGTTCATTTGGCCAATGGAATTTTGAGATGATGATTTGACATCTACAATCTATAAACTCAAGACTCTATAAATTTGGATTGATGGGAAATCTAAACCAACTCAGGTATAATTGAATTTTGAGGGTCAGCCAAGCTCATCTTAAATAGAGGCATGTGCTTGGAATGAATTTCAGGTATTCCTAAACATTTTTTTTACCTTTTTTCTTTGGAAAATTAAACTAATAGCAAATTAACTCTGTTCATGAAATAAGAAAACATATGTCTATATTATGTTTTTTGGTTCTTCTTCTAGAGACAGTAATCTGATGAGGCAATCATTAGAGCAATAGTATGGGTATGGACACTTAATTTATGAGTTATGAATCAAAATCCTTGAAACAATTAACCTGGCTATTTAACACAATTTTTGCCATGTTAAATTGACATGACATATGATGATCATATAGTACTAATCCTTCATTTTGAACTACTTAACACAATTTATATGATCTTTTACTAAGTTATTTACACGTCTTTCAATTATTACGGTGTGACGACTCGAACCTAAGACCTCTTTGTCAAAAAATTATAAATGTGGAATGAGTTTTTTTGCAAATAGAAGTTAATTTCTTAATATTTCTATTGCTAGATAATAGTACCTTCATATATTGATATCATACAACACAACATGTAAGTGTAATTTTATATATCAATTTTGAAACTTCGACCATCTTTCATTCCTTGCCGACTTGAGTCGCCTTGAATGGCCCAACTATATAATGAATTGGTTAGGCCGAGAGTTCAGTAGGGCCAAGTTCAGGTTGTACTAGAAAGAAAGGGAATTTTCGAGTAAATTAGGTTCGGTCCCGAAGAAAGTGAATGTCGAAAATCCAGTCAAGAGTCAAGGAGAGCCTTAAATTAGGACTCTCTTTTAGGGTAATTGATTAAAACCATGCCCTACTTGGTTGCCGAGGAGCTATCAGCAGAATGAAAAAAGAAAAAATCAGTATGTACTCTTAATAAAAATAAGTAAAACGTACGGACGGGGTCACCAAGCAGATTACAAACACAGCCACAAACAAACTTGACTACTTGAGAATGATAAGAGTCCCACACAATAACAACCATAATATTAAGATCTCTCTGACTCTGATGTTGTCTGTGAGGTTGGGCTCATGCTTTGATATTTCAAGCGGTGACTGGAAAAAACACTCTCAATGCCGTTTTGCTTTCTTTCTAGAGATAATTCATTGCACAAAACACCCTCTTCTGCTTTTATGTTTGTTTTTGCACCAACTCTCCAATTCTAGTTGCCTTCGAATTCACCAAAACTTCTCTCGTCGGTTTTAGTTTTGAATTAGGCAGCAAAGATACATTTGGAAGTGACAAAATCCAATGCTGAAACTAAAAAAATTAGACAGGTCCAACTACTATGCTAGTATGCTTTGCTTCATGGTATTGTGAAAGTTTGCTTGTCATGAAGTTTTAACTCCATAAAGTGAATGACAAATTGTGAAATTTTTTGTGGTTGATTGTTCATGAAACAGAGAAATTTCGTTGCAATTTATGTATCATACAATAGTTAAACTGAATGCCGTTAATTTGAACCATATACATTGATTGAAGAGAACTAATAGCATATACGATAGTCATCAATCCAAAACTAGCTGTAAGCCAAAACAATCCAAAACCAATTGCAAGCCAAAACGATTTTCAGCTTCTAATTTCAACCGGTAATCCAAAAGTGAAGAACGGAATGCATTGATATGGACCAAGGACAAGCCAATGAACCACACACATTATATATAATATTCACTTGAAACCAAAACAATTCCTTAATGGAATAGCATACAAGTATACGTTTAGGTGGAATAAGTTACAAGTATATGTTTTAGTGAACAAAGAAAGAAACTATTGCCAAATTTGAAGGCTATTCATCATTAACTTCATAAACGCAAATATTAAAAAAAAAAAAAAACACCCAAACAGATCTGAATTATCACTACTGAGGTATTTTACTTGCGTTGATTAGCTCACTGATAGACAATCTATGCATGAGACAACTGATCTCTGTTATGTTATGACAGGATCGGTGAAAAGTAAACTACTCGGAAAATAAATAAACGAGGCAAGCAGAGAAAAGAAAAGAGCTAATATATAATCTGCAGATAAATTTGTTTTCAATCCATGAATTCCACACTTAAAATTCCCATACCAAGTTCATGTTCAACAGTAATCAAAACTTAAAACATAAAAACCAAAACTTCTTAAAACGATCATCAGACCCCACGAACGCCGGGCATCTTAACGGTACTGCAAAGAAAACAGTTAAAATGTTATAAACATTCGCCTCAAGAAACAGATTTGTGGAGTTGCATTGAACCAGAAGAGATCACAGCCACCGGAGGTGGTTCAATTTACCTTGATGAAGCCAATCTCCTTGGCGTTGCTGCGGAAGCACTGCCTGCAGCACATGAGCCCATACTTGCGGATGATGGCGTGGGGGTTCCCGCACACACGGCTGTCAATGGCGCCACACACAACACAAGCAAAATAGTATCAGAATAGGGCTACTTCACAACGCCTCTTTAACAATAACCAAAAGAATCAGATAACAAAATTGATCACCGAGAGTTCTTTCTACGTTCTTAGCACTTCCATTCCCAATTACCGATCAATCCAGAGGAAGTTCATCGAGTTTATGACTAAACCATCAATAACACAAAAGACATAATCTCAAATTTTTTTCCCCTAAAATTCTACGACCCATTCACTGGCTTATCGGAATTATTGACTAAACAGAGTTGCTCATCAGTTTCATCTCTAATAGCTATTTTTTACGTAACCCAGAAACAAAATTCAGCAACACAAACCAATATTCTCAGCCTGTTTCTAAATCCTCAACACTATTATATCTCCAAATAAATCGTTGACCAAACCAACAGTCCCTCGATTAAACCCCGAAACAGGGCTGACATCATAATACAACAGAATCTAATAAAACCCTAATCCAAAGCTTCCACGTTATCGATCGAGCTCTACAAATAGGAACAAACATAGAAAAAAAAAATCCAGAACAATACATGCATATACACATTAAAACACAATCGATCTCCTACAACATAAAACCCCAATATTATTTATTCGATCGGAAATTTAACAGAGACTATCAATTAAAAAAAAAAAAAAAAAGGGCATACCAGGCGCGAGAGCCGGGACCGTAATTCTTGGGGTGAGAGTTCCAGACATTGGAGTGTCCCATGGCTACAGGCTGCGGCGGCGAACAGAGAATCGAAGCTCTCTCTTTGCTCTGCTCTGCGAGGGACGATTCTGAGAAGCGAGTTCGAGGGTTAGAGACGACCGGTAAAATTGTATATTTATAGTGACGCTTTATAGAAGAGCCCAAACCCTAGTTTGATTGTCTACGCACGTGCGTATTACGCACTCCACTCAGCTGGGCCGGGCCGGGCCGAAATTAAGATCGACCCGAGAATGCCTAAAGAAATTTTGAGGAATGCCACGTTATTAATTTATGGTTTTTTTTATTATTTCACTTATAATTTAGGGAAATTCTGTAGTGGGTTTTTTTTGTGGTGGGAAATAATTTTAAATGGTGAGATTCACAATTTTAAGATGCAGGACCCACCGAAAAGATGAATCTGACGGTCCAGAATTGTTTTCCACTACAAAAAAAATCCATCACAGAAGTACCCATAATTTATATTAGATGAAGCAAGAAAATATTTAAAATTTACATAATAATAAAATAAATACTCAAAATTTTAAAATAATTGAATAATTAATCAATTCGTTAATTATTTGTATATGTTTTAATAATTAAATTAATAATTACTAATTGTTATTGTGAGTAATTGAATCACTTAGATATTTTATTATATTTTTTAAAAAATTAAATATTAATTTAAATTAAATATTAAAAATAGTGTATTTTCTATAGTTATAATTTTAATATGAGAATATATAATAAGAATCAATGAATCATAAAGCACACTACTAAAAAAAGGGGGATTTTGAGGAATACCCCATTCTTGACACAATGATAATCTATACCCCATGTGTGTTGCACTTTTAATTTATACCCCAAAATTTACACTACAAACATAGAGTAGAAATAAAGGGAGCACATCACATGTGGTATAGATTATTAAGTGGCATCAAGAATGACTTTATTTTAAAATTCTCCCCTAAAAAAACATTAACTATTAAGTAACATTTAGAATACTTTTACACTTTTATTATTCTTATAAATCCAAATCATTAAACACTTTTGACATTTATCATCGACGCTACGAAAAGGAAAAACGCACGTACGACATGAATTCAGAAAGACGACAATAATATAAACGGAGTGTTGCACTTGCAGCGAACATAAAAACGACGGCTCAGTGGCTCGCCGAAAATCCTTCCAACTTCTCGTCTCTCTCAAAGTCTCTCAATAGTTTTCACTTTCCACAACTCTCTTTGCCCTCCCTCCGTCTCAGTCTCAGACTCAGACCATGTCAAGCTCACACCAACCTGCCTCCTCCTCTTCTCCTCCGGTAACTATAACAATACCGACTATCGCTTCCCACATATCTCTTTTTTTTTTTTTAAATTTTTTTTATCAATTCAAATAAAACATATTCCTCAGGAAGATCTGCAGATACAAGAAGAAGACGAGGCGTTACACGGAGCTGAATCGGGGTGGGTCCAGGCCTTGACGTCCTGCGATCACTTGCCTTCTCTGTCGTCCGATCTCACCCACATCCCTACCCCCGATACTCCTTGCCACACGTAAGCATTTCCCTTTTCTTTTTTAATACATGTTTGTCTTGTTTCTTCGTCAAGTTTTTCCTCTGAATTCTGAGAGAATTTTCTAAAAAAAAGGTGTGAACATCCAAATGAGAACTGGCTGTGTCTGTGCTGCAAAGAGGTTCTGTGTAGTCGTTTCGTGAACAAACACATGCTCGCCCATTTTCACCGCACAACCCATTGCATCGCTCTTAGCTACAGGTAATACTCTGTTTTATATATATATATATATATATATATATTGCAGTACATATATTATATATCACTTTGGAAGAAGTTCTTATCTTTTATTAATTTACATCACTATACTGATTTTGTTGTGTACGGCTTCGGTGGGCAAAACAAAAACAGTGATTTATCGGTTTGGTGTTTTGCCTGCGACGCCTATTTGGACGCGCAGGTGATCCAGCAACTCCGACCGGTTTACGAGACGGCCTACATTCTCAAGTTTGGCGAGGCACCGCCTTTTAGGACGGTCTCATGACCAGCGCTTTGTACTCCGCAGCAAAGTCACAGTGAAGTATCAAGTAAAAGTGGTGTCATGGAATGTCAAAATGTTTTACCAAGTGGGATTCGAGAAAGCTTTTGAGTAGTTTCTTCTTTGTTCCTTTACCTAAGTAGACGTTTCAATGACTTAGCTAAGTGTTTTCTATTATTGTAAGTGAAATACATTACACATTTCAATTTGATGTTTCGCTTCATCTCGAGATATGGCAATATTTATGAGCTGATTGATTCTATACACAGCCTATGCTAAAACAACTATGCTACTCAGAAGATAATATGGGATTACTAAAAACTTTTGAGCGGCAATTACAATCAAGTAATGTTAATTTACAAAAAATAGTACCGTCACCAGTTCAACAACCAGACATGATCATGCAATTTCAGTTGCGATGACGTGTTAACGCCGACCGTTAGGAAAACCTAGTGTGTCTCCTAGTACATCACATTCACGGTTCTCGCAGTCTGACTTGCCCCATCTGGCTTCAAGCCTCTCGCAGGGAAACACCGGTTTGCCAAGGCTGCAACAAGAGCATTGTGGGTGCTTGTTAACGACATGAATAATCAAAGATTTTGAATAGCTCTTGTACACTAGGCAATTCAGAGTGAGAGGTGTTTGAAATATGAATTTTGGCAACTTTCTTACTATTGGTATCTAATCTAAGTAACAGAGTTTTGTTCGAATGTCTCATGCCATGCTAATCATGGAAGCAGCTTACGAAACAGTAATGGACTGGATGGGTTAACATGGTCTAAGAAGGAAAACTACCTTCTATTAACAAGATTATGCACGTAACACAGCCACTGTGAGAATTCGGCCTGAGATCCAACTTGTACAGGGTTTTGTCTGCAAAATATAGCAAAGATATATATACCAAATGAGACATACAGTTAAAGAAGCCTTTAGAAGATCTGATGTTGTGAATTTTTAATTTAATGAGATAAGTGTCAAACTAGAAAACACACGTTGATTAGCAAACTAAACAGTGCCCAACTCCTTATTTAAGAAAACCATAGTGTTTGTGTGAACAACACATAATAATACATTGAAAATGATTATTTAGAAGTGAAGAAAAACAGATCCATTTTGCTTTTTGAATTTCAGACAATGTCTTGGCAATTCTCTTTCGAAATCACAAACTTGTTACGGCCAATAACATGTATTCTATTGTGATCATAAAAAAACCAGCGCCAAACTGCCTGGCTAGGTACAAATAAGTCACTGAAATCATAATATTTCAATCGTGGAAAAGGAAAAGTATACAGGCAACATATTGAAAGCATAACAAACAAGTTCATCCTAACATGTTATGTTGAAGGACAAGAAATATGTTACCTCAAAATATCTTTGAAGTGATCCGCACAGTCTTTGCATGGGTACATCCGTGACAGTATTGCCATCTTTGTGCCATCAGAATACATATCAGTAGATTTCAAAAAAAAAAAAAAAAGAATACAAATCAGTAAACTAATATGCTATATAGACTTCCGAGTTCCGACAATAGAAGAATTGGCCAAAAGGTAAGCTTTAATAACAATTTTTTGTCAGCATAAAGTCCAAAAAGCTAAATAGTTCATATAAACAAACCATTATTTGGACTCTCAATAATTGATAATGGATGCCATAAAGTGGGAAAATGTATCATACCAATTCTTTAGCATCTCTCTTCTGTTGCCTTGTTGGTTTATCTGGATACTGAAATAGATAGTATAAAACGAAGAAAACTCAGATGAATTTTCTTTTGAACCATTGAATGAGTGGCACTGAATACAGGGCGAGTAACGATTCATTTTCAAGTATAATATGAAATGCGACGTGGTTCTATAAGCCTACGGAAGAAAAAGAAAGAAATTGATGAAAAAATCTTTTATAGAGAGTAATGTAGTAGCTGTTGAATCAATCATTCCGTATTTCCCAACAAACTTGGAGAATAACAAACAAGTCTGCAGCCATCGTAATGATTTGTAAACAAAAGCATAATGACATAATTACAATGGATTGTTAATGGTTTACATCAATGTATCATATGCATAAACTCGCGTTTCAGCAACAAAAGCTAACTCCTTATTCGAAAAGCTATAGACAAGCAAAAGAAGTGAAACGAAAAGGGTATGAGAATGAGAATATCACCCTGGCAGCAACAGTGTGAAGAAACGTCCATGAAGCCCTGCCAAGCTCTTCTTTCGAAACCGGCCCAGCAGATTTTCCCTTTGAAAAAGAATTACAATCGTTAAGCATTTAAGCTCAATAATATGAAACGATAAGCCAAACTATATAGCTGAATTTACTTCATGAAGAGATAAGTTATATATAGCCAAACGATCAAATTTTAAACTTTATTCAAGAAAAATGGTCAAATCCATTACAAGCTCAATTTCCATAAACCAAAGCGCTCTCAGTCAGGACTTTGATCGTGCAGTTGGTGTACCAAGAAGGGAATGAGAATCAAAACTCAAAAGGCCGAAAATAATCAGACCCAGAACACAAAATGAAAAGGAAATGAACAAACATTCACAGCGACGACGACTAAAAGCAAAAAAGAAGTACCTTCGTCGAGTGTTTGGATTGGAAAGCGTCGAAGTCGGAGCTCGGAGAGATGAGTTTGGAGGAGTGAGGCTTTTGTTGGGTCGAGGTCGGTGACTGGGAATTGTGTTGCAGTGTCAAATGGCTCAGACGAGTTTGGATGAAACTTGAAACCTTATCCAAGGAATGAGTTATACACTCCAACAAGGTATTTTCGGACATTATAGCACCAAAAGAGACAGAGACCGATATGTATGCTGAGAGAGAGATGTGTGTCGACGCCGTAAAAGGCAAAGCTTGCGAGAGAGCTTCGAAAAAGCAAGGATTGTGCGTTTTGTTGTCTAAATATAGAGGACTAAAGGCGGCCAAATCCGTCGCTAGTTCACTCTATATTTTGGCTATCTGTCTCGACTCTCAACAAAATATATTATTTAACATTTTGGATGGATTGGGAAATTAGTATGGGAATTGGGAAGATTCTCGAAGCTTAAAAAATATACGGGTGGGAAACAAAATTAAGACTTCTTGGAAATAATTACAAATTGGACCCTGAACAAATTTAATAGGGATTTTGCTTGGGTGACGTGTCAGTCGAATCGTAACCGTCCGTGGGCGTAGGCCTTACAGTGGGACCTACGCCCACGGACGGCGACGATTCGACAGACGCGGGTGGCGCGTCTGTCTGTAGCATGCCCCAATTTAATAGATCAAAAAGTCTATCATTAGAAACTTCATGGAGATGGACGTTTTAGGCGTGCAAATGTGGAATTCCATGGCATTCCATAGAATAAAAGTCGGGTAATTTATGAGTAGTTACCCGATATTATCCGGTAATAATTTTCTGAGTTTATCCCCAGAAAATTGTACCGGATAATTCTGGGTAATTACCCATATTTTATATTAAAATAAAATTTGTTCACGGAATAAGAGAGAGAAGAGAATGAAATGTTGTATGTGGAATAGAATTTTAGGTAAATCCGGGTAAAAGCCAGGCAAAGCATTCCATTTTTTTTTATTCTGGGTAATTTTCGGGTAATACCCGAAATTTACCTGAAAATACTGTTTATTCCACATTTTCATGCCTAGTATGTGAGACCCACAGTGATAGATGGCTGAGATCAATCATACGCGTTTGATAGTAACAACCCTCTTAATAGATAACTATAAATAATTTCTAAATGGACCCCGCACATTGCAAATTAAGATTCGGTCTTTTTTATTTATTTATTGATACACCTTAGCTTATAGACTATTCTTATAATTATTAGCATAGTTAGTTAGTTAATTAGGTTTATTAAAGCAAAATACTATATAATTGTACCAATTTATTTTGGATGAAATAAAATGAATTAGTCTCTCATCTTTGTCTCTCTCTGATTAACACTCGCTCGAAAAGTATCTATCTCCACGATTACCGGAAGGGCCAATCAATTGATACGATCTTCAGTGGTTTTTCGATAGTCGAAAAGTTAGACACTCTTCGAACATTAGCTCCAAAAATAGAATAAATAAAGGGAGAGAGAGATAGCAATAGATGAGAGACTAATTTATTTTATTTTATTATGATTTTATTCAAAATAAAATTTATATAATTATATAATATTTTACAAAGTTTGTGTTTGGGCAAACCATTTTGGTCATTCCATTCTATTTATTGGAATGGTCAAAATGGTTTGGAATTGTTTGAAAAAAAAATGATGTTGAATAATTTGACTTTGCGAATTTCGAGATGGTATAAATGGTTGAGATTTAAAGATACTATATAGGGATTTGGAAAGTTGAAAAAAAAAGGGTTGAAAAAAAATGAAATGGAATGAAGTAATTTGTAAGATTAAAAAGTTGAATGATTTGGAATAATATGGAATGGAATGGAATGAGTGGAATAATTTGCCCAAATATAAGGTTAAATAAACCTAAAATTTAAAAGATATTTCTAAAAATAGCTATTTAGCTAATTCGTCATAAATAGCAAAAGGAGAAGAGTAAGCTCCATAATTTCCTCAATAATTTATTGCAAATATCCTCCTTAATTGGTTGCAATTTCGAATGCCCAAGTACAATATCTCCATCATTATTCACCACCAAAGGACAAAGCTGCAAATATTAGCCAAAAGAAGGAAATGGAACATCATGATGTTATATGGGATCTTTTTAATTTAATGTTCCCATGCAAATGCTCAATTTTGCACTCAATTCATTCATGCGATCAACAATAAGCCCACGTGCAACCACATCTCCGAACTTATTTTTAAAATTTTATCTTTTGGTTAAGCCCATACGCCAAAAACGTTGACTTCTTCATCAACCAAGATACGAACTTTCTTCAACCCAACCCCTCAAAACAATTTTGGGATTTTGGCAAATCGTTATCCTCGGCTCAAGAAGCTACCATTGATCGTCCACTTTGGTAATCCTTCAAACAGGTACTTCTTCTTCTTTTCTTTGATCCAAAAAAAAAAAAAAAAAAAGACAAAACCCACATCCCAGATTCTTATTATTATTTTGGTAGTTTTTTTTTAAAATATTATTTGGGATATATTGAATCAAATCCCTCTTCGCCTCTGTGGATGGGTGAAGAGGGAATGATAGCAATCACCGAAGATCAGAAAGATAGTGTTGCTGTTGTTTCTGCCAAGAAAAACACCCCAAAGCTCACTGTTTTGCCTCTAATTGCTCTGATATTCTACGATGTCTCTGGTGGACCTTTTGGAGTAGAGGACTCGGTCAAATGTGGTGGTGGGCCACTTTTGTCTCTGCTTGGTTTCCTCATCTTTCCCTTCATTTGGAGCCTCCCTGAGGCATTGGTCACAGCTGAGCTAGCCACAAGCTTCCCTGAAAATGGAGGCTATGTGCTTTGGATATCATCTGCTTTTGGGCCCTTTTGGGGCTTCCAAGAGGGCTTTTGGAAATGGTTCAGTGGTGTCATGGACAATGCACTGTACCCTGTGTTGTTCCTTGATTACCTCAAGCATTCGATTCCGGTTTTCGACCGATTAGGGGCCAGAATTCCGGCCTTGCTGGGGATCACAGTCTCGCTGACTTACTTGAACTACAGAGGCCTGCACATTGTGGGGTTCTCGGCTGTTTCGCTTGCGGTTTTCTCGCTCTTACCGTTTGTTGCGATGGCCGTTCTTTCGATCCCGAGGATTAGGCCTGGGAAGTGGCTTGTGGTGGATTGGAAGAAGGTGCAGTGGAGAGGCTACTTCAACAGCATGTTTTGGAACTTGAACTATTGGGACAAGGCGAGTACTCTCGCTGGGGAGGTGGAGGACCCGAGCAAGACGTTCCCCAAGGCGCTGCTCGGGGCGGTGGTTCTGGTGGTCTCTTCATACCTGATCCCGCTCCTGGCCGGGACGGGGGCTCTGGACTCGAGCTCTAGCGAGTGGAGCGATGGCTACTTTGCTGAAGTTGGGCTGCTGATTGGCGGGTTTTGGCTCAAGTGGTGGATCCAGGCCGCGGCAGCGATGTCGAACATGGGGTTGTTTGAGGCTGAGATGAGCAGTGATGCTTTTCAGCTACTTGGGATGAGTGAGATGGGAATGCTTCCTGCAATATTTGCTTCTAGGTGAGTCGTTGTTGTTGTCTTTGTTTTTTATTTTTTTTTTTTTGTAATAGGTTATGGTTCATAATGATTCAATAACATGAAAAAAAAAAATTTTCTTTCTTTATCATGTTCGGAAATAATGATCTACAAATAGACAGGAGTTTCAAGAATTCCTATGATAGCGTGATGATATTCAATCTTGATTATCTTGGATTTGAATCTTCTGGTTTAGTAGTTGCTGTTGTTGTTGGGTTTGTTTGTTTTTTTTTTTTTTTTTTTTTTTTTTTTTTTTTTGTAGTTTTGCCAAGAATGCAACTTTACTTTCCGCGTGTATGGAGTTTCTAAACTTAACCAATCTTTTTGTTGTTAGATCAGTGTTGTATAACATCATTTGGTAGTCATTGTTTGTGTTTGCTCTCATGATTAAGAGTTTGCATATTTTGCTCTAAATTTCGAAATGAACCTTTCAACTAAAATCATGTTCCAAATGGATAGAATTCACTGATGCTAAACCTTGCAGATCGAAGTATGGTACGCCAACCTTCAGCATTTTGTGCTCAGCGACCGGAGTCGTCTTCCTATCGTGGATGAGCTTTCAGGAAATCTTGGAGTTCCTCAACTTCTTGTACTCCATCGGAATGCTACTCGAGTTCGCAGCTTTCATAAAGCTGAGAATCAAGAAGCCGGACCTCCACAGACCTTACAAAGTGCCTGTCAATACATTTGGGGCAATCATGCTTTGCATCCCTCCCGCGTTGCTGCTCGTGCTTGTCATGTGTTTGGCCTCTCTCCGAACGCTCCTCGTGAGCGGCGCGGTGATTGTTTTGGGGTTTCTGTTGTACCCCATTTCAATTCTTGTGAAGGAAAAAAAGCTCATGAGATTTTGTTCCGAGGAACCTTCTGTGCCGCCCAATATCTGTCTGGAAAGCCACTCGGTGTTGTCGCAGCAACATCGGCACGTTGCAGATGAGGCTTCTGTTAGCCTTCTTTCGGACTTATCTGCCGAGGCAGGACATGACATCTCCGAAATCAGGCCCGATGGAGTCATAAAAGTCATGTAGCGGTTTGCTGTTTGTCTCGGTATTGTAGCACGATCATTGTCATTACATTGATGGCTAACTTATGAGTTTCACAGGGTATTTCGCTTGTACACTTTCATTTTAACATATAGGATGACAAATATCTTCCCAATATGTATTTTGAAGATATTTGATATTTTGGTTGCTAAGCTTAGTCTATAGAGACAAGTTCATGAAAAACTTGTAATGGTTGATAGATATTCATTTACACTTTACACTTCAAAAATGGAAGCTTTTTGTGTGTGTGTGTGTGTGTGTGTTTTAATACTCTTTTAAAAGGAGAGGCTTAAGCTGATGGTACCCAAAACATGACTTGAGTTTCAAGTTAAATAGGATTTTTAATCCAGAATATGTGTATATATATATATGTTATATGTGTGTGTGTGTGTGTAATTCTATTTAGTTCTAAAATGTACACCATTTTTTGCCCATAAATAACCCTTTCTTGTATGAAATAAGGCAAAATTCGATTTAGGGTTATGATAAAAATACCTAATAAACAAACTTTACTTGTTATCTTAAAAAATATGCTATAAAATTAATAAAAAATTGTTGAAGAACAATGCATAAAGGATGAAAAATGAGAGAGAGAAATATAAAGAGAACTTAAGAGAATGTATATCATTTTATATGCATTGGATGTGCGTACAAATACAACTTCTCATATGCCATATATGTAGGACAGAAATATAAGTTAGGGAAGGATAGAAATCATGACTTACAATGAACATAATTCACCACTTAATAGGGTGATAATGGAGTTGTTAAATGTATGTTATAAAATAACGAATTTATGGTCCTTAATTTGATGTTAAAATTCATGGGAGTTAGGAATATGATCATCCACACCAATAATGGATTTATAACACAGTAAGGGATTTCCCTCGCTAATTTTGCTTTGTGACAGAAAAAGAGCTTTAAGAAACATAAAAGTTATATAAAGAGCAACCAAACAGGCCCTTAAACTCTCCCTTCAAGGTCACGTGCGTTTTCGACAAGAGAATGTTCGAAAGGCATTACTTCTTAGTCTCCGTTTGGTTTGTTCCTGTTACGGCGTAAATGGCATAAACCAGACAGACCAAACTATTCAATCCCACCAAAACAAAAACAAAAAAAAAAAAAAAAAAGAAGCTAAATCCTGTTATCGGTGCAAAAGGGAAAAGAAAGACAAAACACAGAAACACTCTCTAAAGCTCGGTGTCGTTTCGCAACCTTGGTCTCTCCTTCGTTGGTACGTCTCTCGCTAAATTGGCGTTTGGGGTTTCTATTTCTCGTCGATATCCGAAATGGGCATTTCTTATTTCTGTGAATTTTCGCTGAAAATAGATCGTATTTAGTCTTTTGCTTGGGTAATTTGTTTCCCTTATTGTATTGTTATTTAAAGTCCTGATCTTTGTATCTGTAAATTCTGAATTCCTAAGTGGAAATGATAATATTATAGTTCGTAAGTGAGCATTAATATTTATTTTAATTCATTGACGTTGTAATTTTGCTTTGAGCTGAATCCATAGTTAGGTTTTATTCGTTTCGTTTTTTCTGACGCAATTTTGATCAATAAACAGATAAAGCATTTCTGGAAATTAGGGTTTTAGGTTTTTGGGATTGAAGATCTTGTAGTTTCGTCATCTGGGTTTTGCTGGAGAATCCAACATTTTGATGCAGCTTCGTCTTTGGTGAATTCGAGAGTTGAAAGTAAATAAATGGCTCTCGATCAAAGCTTTTCTCGAATCGATACTTTGGAGCTCAAAGCTCTGATTGCCCAGAAGATTGGCCTTCAGAGAGCTGAGAAATACTTTGATCATCTCAGAAGATTGTTTAGTTTTAAGATAAGCAAATGTGAGTTCAATAAATTCTGCATAAGGACTATTGGGAGGGAAAACGTCTCTCTTCATAACCAACTCATTAGATCGATCGTGAAGAATGCGTGCCTCTCAAAAGTTCCGCCGACGAGAAGCATTAGGAAAGCTGGAGCCAACCTTACAGTAAATGTCGCAAACGAATGTCAGAGGAATTATCTTCAATCTCTTTGCGGAGATTCCTTTCCTGCATCCCCTCGAAAGAGTAGGTCTCCCGTCAGCCGAGATCGTAAGCTCCGAGACCGCCCGAGTCCTTTGGGCCCTTTCGGGAAACCCCAAAGTGTTACATGTGATGAATCGATTTCCAAGGCACAGCTAGAGCAGCAAAGTGCGACGGAATTGTTTTCTCTTGGCAGCAGACCTCCAGCCGAAGTTGCATCGGTAGAAGATGGGGAGGAAGTTGAACAGGTTGCAGGAAGCCCAGGTGTGCAGAGCCGGAGCCCGGTGACGGCTCCTTTTGGCGTGTCAATGAATCTGGGAGGATCTCGTAAAGCTCTGTGTAATATATCTCGGGGTGATAATTACTGGCTGGAGACCTGTCAAAACAGCGGCGAACTACCTGATACAAGAACACTGAGAAGTCGTGTGAAGAGGAAGTTGGAGATGGAAGGCCTAAACATTTCTGTGGACTGCGTGAACTGTGTTGAATAACGGGCTGGATGCGTATTTGAAAAGACTAATTGAACCGTGCATGCGTTTAGCTGGGTCAAGGTGCCGAAATGAGCACTTTAAACAACTACAAGGGCGGTCCATACGTGGTTTAAATGGGACGATACCTGGGACATACACACAAAATCCAACGTCTACTTATGCGTCCCTATTGGATTTTCGTGCGGCAATGGAATTGAATCCCCACTTACTTGGAGAAGATTGGGCTATACAGCTTGAGAAGATCGGCCTGCGTTGCTCTGAAGATTGAAAAGATTCCTTTGATGCTCAAAGGGCTGGAGCTCAGCCGTTGATCAGATAATGAGGCATGGATAAAGATTTATTGGTACTTTATTATGATTCAGCTTTTTGAATCAATTCTTTAACCCCACATGAATTTTGTTCTCTGCCAGTTAGTGTAAGAATAATTACCTTAGGGAATAAGTAGTCGATTTCTGGGGAAGTTTTTGGGCGAAGTTCATTAGTTGTCTCTAGATATGAGTTTGATATGTGTTGTCCACTGGAAAGGGCATGTTTATACAAGTTTTTGTAAACTCATTGATACATTAATGGATTTCAACTGTTTGAAGAGTTGCACAAAGTTCTTGGGTTTTTTTTTTCCCTCCTTTTTCACAAAGCAATAAAGCACTAACCTTTTTTTTTCCTGAATAGCCCGAGTAAATTTGTTAACGAGTTGCCGTATATAGAAATCTTGGAACTTTACCTGGTGTGACTTGAATTATTTGTGTTTTCTATTGCTACATTAGAGTAATATATATCTGTGACTCAATTTTATTCTTAATGGAATCTGTCCAATGCTCTTGGATACTTTTGGAATAAGCCGAAATTCTGTTCTTTGTTGCCAAGATTTATTGGCTTGAGTCTTCAAGCGGGTTGTTTTTGAAGGAGCACCTTGCTCGAGCTTTCCATGGCGTGCAAATATGCATCTTATGGTTTCTGTCTTAAAAGACTCGACGCCATTACAGGTGAGACTTTCTAATACACTGTCAAGCAGCAAAAAGTCTCATTTGAGCTGATATCCCAATTGCTTAGGTGTTCAAATGGAGTATAATATAACTTTTTTTTGTAAGCTTTATCTTGTTAAGAACATGTGTACTAATGCTGGCAGATTAGAATAATGAACTAAGTCGCAATAGCCCTTTGTTCCTTCTTACATTATGAACTCACTGGTTCTTTTCTACCGAGTCAGATAATTGAGTGACTTTGTCTGAACGAATGACCTTATAAGTTTTTGCTTGGGTTTAGGAAATTCAAATAAGTCTCTAGTCATTTAGAATAGTCTACAACTCTGATGTTTAAATATTATTGATAGTGAAGATTAACAGGTTGGTTCTATTTTGTAATCCGTTATGTAGACTTGCTGCTGAGCTTTAGGTTTGCCTGTCTTAAAATTGTGCAACATTTCATACAAGTTAGTGGTAATTGGTGATATTCGAGAAATTTTATTGCAGAAAAGTTGTTTGTATACTTTGTAGTTTTACACAATATTGCTTTTTGCATTTACCAGCTTGTTAACATTCCAGTAATTCTTACAAGTAAACAAAACGGCCATGGCTACTGAACATAAGTTTCATAGGAAAATGCCTAGGTAGATAATACTTTTCATTGAAACGCTTCAGAACAGCTCTATAGAAGTGTCTTCAACAACGAATTCATCCCGCTGCTTTAAAAGAAACCTATTAAACATGTCTGTAAGATCACAACCCTCGGAAGTTTCTACAAATACCGAATCATAATCACAACACGAATGTCAATCCCACCCAACCAGTCAACTTGGGGATAGGAACCTGAGTTGCTGAGACCAGGCTAGAGAGGCGGATTTTGCACTGGCGATTCAGCACCCCGGAAGGCATGCAAAGTAATTTGTTTGTAGGAAACAGGATCAATCTCTGTCGAGGGCCGTGCAGACAAAAGAGTAGATCTAGAACTTGTGTAAAATATAAATGGGACGATGTGGTCAATCAGCTGGCTTTCTCTAGGCTCGCCATGTATGTCATGTAAACGGTCCACAAATACGAAAATGAATTGCTCACCAACGGCTGCCAAAATGAAAACCCAGAAAGGTTGACAAGTAAGTAGAGGCAAGATTGTGTAAATCTTTAGGGCTTACGATGAGTTGTATGACTTGCATCTAGAACCCACAACTTGAAATGTATGTGATAGCGAAAAAAAATATATATAATATCAACCGAGTCTTACCTGCAGATGGACGGGGATGAATCTGAATGTGATAAAATCACACAAAGGCCAGTACATAACACCATTCAACAATGTCGGGAACAAGTCTCGCTTTAACCGTGCAATGATCTCATTACCGGTTTCACCTGGATTGAACAATAATGGCAAGTAAGAATCTACTCGGAATTTTAAACTTCGAATATCATACACAGTTAAACTCATCTAAACTCCAACCTTATGGCTTTACAGTGCGTGATCAAATATACGAGATCTAAGCCAAAACCACACCAAAAAAAAAAATGTTTAACTATAATTAATAATTATCATTGCCCTGTTTTATCTTTTGGAAAATTCTCAATCCTAATATTGAGAACATATACATTATCACCTTGATATGTAAACATACAAACACGAAGCAATATCGTTTTCAAGAACTGTACAGTGAGCAAACAAGCAAACCTTGTAATTGAGCATTCAAGGAGAAGAAAACGACAGTTAACGCAGGTCCGTATATTGTCTGCCCCATAGCCATTTTCTTCAATGTAGAGAGCAAATCGCGTTTTGGGAAGAGTTTCGACATGAAGTTGAACCAAAAATGCAGCGACGGTCCTAAAATTAGCAGCCCATATCCAGCCATTCGCGATGTCCTCGCAAGGTCGTAAGAATCAGCCGATTGTTTTGATATTGTCTGATCAAATTATGAAAAAAGGTAAAACTGATTTGAGCTCAGAAATGCTTAATTAATTTGCTTCAATAACATAATCTAAACGACTTGAGAGTACATTAGACAAAAAAAACAAAAAAACAAAAAAGCCCATTTTAACAGTTAACAAGATAGCTTCCAACAGCAAGATAGAAAATGTAACCACCAACATTGCGCAAACCAACGCCCCAACTGATATTTCATCATTGCAAACTCATACATTGCTATCAACTAAATTTATAAAGCAACAATCAACAAGAAACAACTCTCCGTATTTGACAATTTTTTTAAGTAGCAAAACAGTATATAAACAAACAAACGAAAAACAAGGAAATGTTTCGTCATGGCAAAAAATCATTTAAGTCAAATGAGAAATAGTAAAAGAAACAAATTCTATTTCATTCCAAACAATCGACCAAATCTTTTAAATAAAGCAAATCAGTTATTTGCCAAAAAATATATATAAAAATACAAAAATAAAAACAAAACAAAAAACTTGTCATTACTTTGGCCTATTTGAAATTGAAGGGAAAAAAAAAAAGAAGCCACAAAGATCAAATCTTTCGTCCAATCACCAATGACAGAAACCCTAGGGTCGTACCTGAGAAGACAAATCCGCAGCGGTGTAAATAAGCGATGACGTCACGCTCTTTGTGAGAATCGGCCAGCATTTGACCATCCCCAAATACCACCCGACGATTCCGACGTCCTTCGCCGCCGCGGAGGACGACGACGACGACGACGAAGAGAACGCAGACGAAAACAGAGACGGAGAGATCTCGAAGTCCCTGGCTTTCTTCACGAACTGAGGCAAACGGAGGTACGCTCTGGACGCGGCTCGGCTCTTCACCAAGCTCGCTCCGGCGGACTCCCCGACGAGGTCGGCGATCGAGTACCGCCTCAGGAGGCGCGGGATCGCGGTGGTGGAGCTCCTGGTGAGAGCGCCGATCGCCATTGCTGTTGCTTGTTTGAAGCGTCGGAGGTTTTTGGGGTTTTGAGGTCAGAGAGAGAGAGAGAGAGAGAGAGAGAGAGAAGGGTTTTAGGTGGAAAAAGCGAAGGCTTTTAAGATAGTTTGGTGTGAAATGAAATGCCAAATATATATAGGAGTTGTTATTTCGTGTATGGAAATTGGAAATTAGGTTTGTGGTTTGTGTGTTTTTAGACATTCGCGCGTTTGGTGATATGGATTGTACTCGCTCTCTTAGCCTCTAGGGTAACTTCGTCTTTTCCCGTTTTTATCTTTTTGAACAATTTCCGTTTCCATTTTAATTTTTGATTTGTATAGTTGAGCAAGTAAAATCGTTCAAGAAAGATTGTGAATTGCTATATTTATATTACCAAGCTCTACGTCTTGAAAAGTATATTTAATGGTCTAAAATCTTTCTCGATAATTATTTTTTGTTAGTGGTTTATTAATGATTTGATATTTTTTTAGTGTTATTTCAATAAATGGCCAAAGTTTAGTTTAGTTAAGAAAGTAATCATTTCTTTCTTTTAATATTGAGCTGATGGTTATTTGACTAATTTATTCATTTGTGGGTGAGGTATTCAAAAATGGCCAAAACTTGATGGATCTCAAACTTGTCCTATTTATCAATACTTGTTTTTTATTGATTGAAGTATTATTTTACCAATTCTCCCCAAAGTTTAAACTTAAAAGGAGTAGGCCAATATTTGATTTTATATTATAAATTCCCGCATAACGTGGGGGGTTGGGCTATGGGAGACGTGTGGGCTATTGGACAAAATATTTAGGCTCGTAATGTATGAAAGATTCAACGAACGCGTGGTATAATTAGTGAATGAAAGGGTAGATGTTTGAACCCATGATCTTGTGCTATGGTACCATGTTAGAGTATAAAATCAAATGTTAGCTAGGATCGTTCAGGCTTCGCGTGTAAATTTTAGCAGTGACTATGAACATAATAAGAATCAACGTGTGAGAGCGAAGGATAGTGTTGAGCAAGCATTGATCTTGTTAAATCCATATGTGACAATTGGGATTGGGGACTGGGCTACCATTGACGCTGATGGTAGTCAGAGGGCACAGACGTGTACCATCATTGAATCCCATAAGATGATAATTGACGAGCAAGGTGTTGAATTAAAGCTTCCGCGCAACGTAATTGGTGACAGTAAGTTTGAGAGAAGTTTGGGCTGCGACATTGAAGGATATAAGTTTGACAGGCGTGGTCTACATGGTTCACAATCGTGGGTTCGGTCGACGAAGAGGGTGTGGTGATGGCGAACAAGCTGTTTGCGGGGGATTTGTCAGCCATTAATGACGACACTAGGGTTTGAAGGGGAAGTTGCACAAGGAATTAGGTGTTGTTGTGGTGATGGTGTAAGCCGATATTGCTATGATACCATGTTAGTTTACCGATTCTCCTAAAAGCTTTAAACTTATAAAGATGTACCGAATTTAATTTTATACTCTAACATGAAATTCTTTTTTTTTTTAAACTATTTTTGTTGGAAAATTTACATAATGATCTAGACTTTGTATTTTATTTTTAGTTAATGCGCAATAATCCCTTATATAAGCGTCATTTAGAAAATTAATTCTTAATTATTATAATTTTCATAACAAAATTTTGAGTTAGACTAATTATCATAGTTATCAATTAAGTTTTTAACATCTAAAATCGGTTATGTAAGTATCTAAAAACTAGTTATCATAGTACTCATTTTCGCAATGGGCTCACTTATTGTTATTAGTTTTCTTTCTCGGCCATTACATGCGATAGGGCGAGTAAAATACTTGATTCTCGTGAATCTCGGTTTGGTACCCTTTACCCGCCCTTAACCACTTTTTTTATTATTTTAATTTCGAGTGAATAACACGGGTACCAGTCTTACGCGCGAACATTCCACGCGTTTTACCTGCCTTTAAGTCCAAGTAAAGGTAAATTTGCCATACTCTTACCCGTTTTGCCACCTCTATTTGGGTTGGAAGATCTCCTTAACTTGTATGAGAAAATAAAACGTAAGCTCGATTATGAACATAACACTCAATGGTGGCGCGAGTACAAATCACGTGCCTGGCTTTGGAATTCTCTGCTAACTTCTGGGCTTCAACGACAAATCAAAATTCAATTTGATCTTCACAGTCAAAATACTCGACACGTGTTCCATCGACCATATCACAGAACGCCACGTGTATTACGCCCGTGTTACACGTACTGTGCTGCTTGAGAAGTGTCGTTCTCCTCCTCAATTTATTGTGCAATTTCGTTATATGCTCTGTGCTTTTCTGCGCGTGACACGTGTCCTGTACCAGACGCTTTTCACGCAGTTGTGTCCTCAATTTCTTGTGCCACCTGCCAAAATTGACTTCAACATTTGGGAAACTTGTTGAATTATTTCACAATTTGATATCAGGAAATAATTTTTCATTGCCAATTTAGAATAGCTTTTACATGTTGCTGTCTGTATTTTAATTTTCCTAATTATATTTTTTTGTATAAAATTTAATTATCAGTAAATATGTGTTCGAGAGGTTTACCATGGTATGGAATCTGTTACATGAAGAAGATATATATGTCGAAAAGGAAGATTGTTTTGAGGTGTTTTTTTTATAAATTTATTTTATATTTAAAGGTTTGTAATGTAGTGTTGGCACGTTTATCTTGCATAAATAAATACCTTAGATTTAAGGGATTTGTAACCTTTAAATCATGCCACAAATGACTAAGTATGGGTTTTCGAGGATGACATTATCGTGGGCTTCGTGGCTTGGGAAGATTCTTGAGTTTAGTGGCTTCAAACATTGTATTAGTGGGACTATTGTCGGCTTATGAAGTTTTATGTCGTTTTTACAGCACTTCATGTCTTCTTTTGTGATATTACGTTAAGAATTATGCCGTTTGTCCTGTTTATTGTCGTTTTCTGATAATCATGTCGTTTTTAGTATTGTCATTTTCATATCCGCAGCGTCGGCCTTTCAGATCCTTCAACTCGTCTTTGTTTGTGGACGAAGAAGAAGAAGACGAGAGATACCCTCACGCTCGTTTGTTTTGCAGGATCTACAATGTCGGAAACGGCACGTGACGCAACGCATGCTTCGCCAAAATACGAAAAAATTGCATCGACAATAATTTCCGCAAGACATAATGATCAACTCTGCTGATTTTCTCCAACAAGCAGAGGATTAAATATATAATCACCTATAGTCTTTAAGGACATTTGATACTAATTTTCTTATAGTACCGATCAATAGTACATTATAGAATCCGATTCTCCATTGTGCGAATTTTGCAGTCATCTTTTGTTTTTGTTTTTGCATTCTTCTTTTTGCCATTTCCATAGGCATAGCCACACATTTCAACAGTGCAACGTCACTCCATGCTCAATATAAGTATAGAACTACTAGGGGTTACAGCAGACCTAAGTTTCTTTGTTATATTACAATGTCAAATTGCAATTATATATATTTCGCCATCGTTGGTCGTTCGATCCGATCGGTCCTCTTCAGCATCCAAAGTCATAGGGCACAAGTCCCTTCAGCTCCGGCCCGCTGAGCTTGTTGTTTTCGAAACTGCGACACGAAAAAGAGAACCAACTGATTCAATCACCGGAACGCGAAAAACTTGCACTCTAACAACGAAAGCCTTGTCACTCGGGAAAAATCGAAAGAGGCGAAAAACAAACTGCTTTCATATTAGCTAACATGGAAACGGGGCGAGTGATTTGAAAGTCGTGTTAATACTTCGTTTACATAAGACAAATAACGAAAAAATCAGTACCTTTCCATTGGAAATGTAGAAAAAGGGCCATCAACAGGTATTGTTCCGCAAAGGTCATTGTTAGAGACATCGCTGCAACAAACCAAATTTCATAAGATCGCAGCTAAAGGACAGCGAAAACCAATGTAACTCGAAAGAAAAAATAAAGCTCGGCGTTGCGAAAATTTTTCTTACTCCATGAACAAAAACTTACAAGACTTTAAGGCTCGAAAGAGTGGTGAGTTCTCTCGGAATTGAGCCCGTTAGCTTGTTGTTGTTTAGCCGTCTGCGACACCAATGATTCAACCATATTAAAACAAAATACAAGCAAAATTGACACACTAACAATTAATGTATAATTGGGTTAGACGATATAGAGTTTGAACTACTCACAGAAATTTGAGTGACTTCAATTTGGCCAAAGATTTTGGGATTTTCCCTTGGAACTTGTTGTTATATAAATCCAAGCCAATGAGGTTTTTCAACTTGCCCAACTCCTTTGGGAGATTTCCACTAATCTCATTCATATAAAGTTCCCTGAAAATGAAATTCAGTCAACAACTTCCATTAAGAAAAGTCATGTCAATATGATCAAATCACACGTCTAATTATGAAAACAATTTAAGACCAAAGCTAAAGACTTTCTATTATTTTCCTTTCTCACTAGTGCTAAAGATTAGGTTGTGATAAACAAAAGTCAATATTTACCTAGGTCTTTCTAGGAAAATTCTAAAGCTTATAATAGTGTGAAACAAGAGGTCAATATTCTTTAATTCTCATACAATAAGCTGCCAGAAAAAATATTGGAAGGGAAAAAAAAAAGGAGATAAATCTCAATATGAATTATGAAAAATATTGAGATTAAGATTAATACAAGTACTGAAGATGCTTGAGCTCGCCAAGCTCTGCCCCCAAAGTCCCAGAAATGTTAGAATTTCCCAAATCCCTGAAATTCAACCAAAAATAAATAAATTTATTAATTAATAAAGCTTGAAGATTAGTCTACCAAATACAAAACTAAAAATTATTAGCCAAAAAAAAAATACAAAACTAAAAAAAAAAAAGCTTGTACATATTGATTTTTATAAGAAAATAAATAAAGAACACAGAGAAAAATATATAAATAGAGAGAGAGAGAGAGAGAGAATCTTACAAACGAACGACATGATTATTGGAATCACAGGTAACATGGAACCAAGTGCAAGGATTCACCAGAGTTGGGTCCCAGCTCTGCAACACATTTGTGGGGTCCGAAAGTCTGCTTCTCAAAGCATGCAAAGCATTTCCTATAACCATTTTTTTAATAAATCTTTTAGAGTAATATAATAAATAAATAAATACTAAGAAACAAAAAATTTTCACAAGAACAAGAAGAAGAAACCAAACACAAAATATTATGAACATACAAACCACCCCCCAAAACCATAATTTGAAGTTTTGAATATAGTCCTAAGAGAAATTTTAAAAAATGAACTACTTTCAAGTTTCAAGATCAAATCTTTTTTTTTTTTGATGGGTGGGTAGAGAGAGAAAGTACCTTCAGAGTTTGTGGAGCGAGCAGGTGAGAGCAGGAGAGAGAGAGATGAGAGAAGGAAGCAAAGGGTGAAAGTGGAAGCCATTAAAGCAGTTTTGGAGACAGCAAAGGCAGAAAGAAGAATAAGAAAGTGTAAAAATTTTGGAGGAGTTTAAAAGAAACAAAAAGTGTAGTTGTAGAGAGAGAGAGAGAGAGGGGTGTGAATGAAAAGAAGAAAAAAGGAAGTTGAGAAGAAGTGGGGAAAGTGAGAATAAGTCATTGGTCAAAGTCAATCATGATATGGTATTGTGGAATGGAATGGAAATGAAAATGAAAATGAAAATGAAAATATTATTGTTATTGTTAAATGTTGTTGGTAATACTGTTGGTGTTGGAGTTGAGTACTCAATGGTTTGGTTTCAGAACTTTCACAGAAAAACCCACCAATAGGAAGTAGGAACACAGATTGGTAAAAATGAAACCAAACAAAAAAAATTAACAAGACACACACACAGAGTGGCCGTGACTCTTGAGTGACAACTCGGTGACCTACCAAGTACCAATTTCAAATTTGGCACCTACACTGTGAGAGATATTACATTTGGTCCATTGAACTTTTCAATTATTGCAGTTTTGTACGTTTTGTTTAAAAATATTGACAAAAAAGAACGAGTTGAGTTGTACTTTTAATATTATCACTGTTCTCTATGAACATGTTGAGAATTCTAAAATTATCCACTAGTTTGTTAACTCAAATATTTATATTATGCGGCATTTTTTGATATGAAATTTTGAACGAAAATATTAAAGATCTTATAAATTTACTTAAATATTACAAAAACTGCAAATATACTCACATATTTGCTTGTATGGTCATGTGTTCACACGTGACTAAGTGAATATGTGAATAATTTTTATAATATTTAAACGAATATACAATTATTGTTTGTAATTTTTAAATGAATTTATGAGATTTATAATATTTTCATACAAACTTTTGTACTAAAAAATACCATGAGGTACATATTTAGAAGTTTTCAATAAATTATAGAATAATTTTGGAATTCTCTAAAATATAATGACAAAATTGAAATTTTTGCAAAATATAGGACTATATATGGTTTTTTTTTCCCAATTTAAAATTATCCCCTTTTTAGTGCACTCAGCTGTGTTGAGTTGAGTACTCATTACTCGATGACTTTATTTATTTATTTATTTTTGTTGGTTCATTTGCCGCGTGGTAGAGTCAAGAATGAAGGAGTAGTGGTCCCCAGTTTTTGGTGTGGAATCTTGGAGAGGAGAGGACGGGTGGGACCACATCATCTCAGTTTGGTGGGACCCTTTGGAAGAGCCAAATAGTTGGACTTAAAAGGACTGTGGGGCCAGTTAGGGATGGTTTCTGTTTCGTTTGGGGTTTGGGGTTTTGGGTTTGGCTAAGCCGAACTTGTCTAATGTTGTTTATTGCCATTGTCTATTGTCTGGTCCTCAGATTCACTGTTCACCGTTCTTGTGGTTTTACTTTCCCTGACAACCAACAACCATTTCATGATGCCATGTCAGACACACTCCTTAGATACTACTGTTTCTTTTTTCCTCTCTCTCTCTCTCTTTTTTTACTATTTCAAAAGTGATAATTTATATATTATAATAACAAATAATTTAGTGAGCGATTCAAAGTAAAAAAGTTTATATGGATTTAATAAAATTTTGTAATTAAAACTATTATGAATATAAGTTATTTTAGTAGAAATGATTTACACTGAGAATTTAAAATCTTACTTTCGCTTTTTAGTGTAGCATGAATATCAATATACTATAGAAGTAAAGAATTTTAAGAAAATAGTCTTACATTGATAATAGGTTTTTTTTTATATATTTTTAAAATGACTATTTTTAAAAAGCCCATTTTTCAAAATAATTATTTGAGCACTATTTATCATTTTTTTTTTAATTTTTGGATTACGCGGGTATATGAATCCGCTTTGCATTTGTTAGCTTTTATAGGCATTGGTAGTGCTTTGGTGTCCTGTTTTGATCACTGATCTCAGGATAAAAAAATAAAAATAAAAATCTGGTAAAAACTCGATTGGGGTGTGAAATTATTTTAATTATGCAGGGTCATATTTAGTTTTTAAAAAAATATCTCGTTCGCGTTCCTTTGAATTACGGCGTCTCAGGTGCTAAGGATTTCATAAACTATTGATACTGAAACAGATTTATCATCACATAACATAACTACTTTGACAGAAAAATATTCAAAAAAAAAAAAAAAGATTTATTAACAATAGTGATGAAGAAAATATTACTCATACTTTATGCAATCACTTAAATCCTCATAATTAATTTTATTTCAAGATTTTGGTGGGTCATGTCGTCATTAGGGGTGCGTGTGAAATTGGCAATTGTTTTGTCTTGTGCATCTATTTCTTAATTTTAGAGATGGAAAACCTAGACTTTAGTGGTGGCTAAGCTATACTTATGAATAATAATGTATGCTTAGACTAAAATCATTTCTCTTATCCTTTGAATTCAAACTTATAGACCAGGCAAATCCATTTGCTTTCAACACATGTATTTTCGTATTAATAAACAGCCAATCAACCAACAAGAAGACCTGTATATAAATTGATTGTTATTGAGCTAGTCAATCTATTTACATTAAAAAAAAATGCTCTTTGAATTTTCTTGCCGTGCACTAATATATTCATAAGGCTATAGTGGAATCGGGTAGAAAAGGGACAAAAAAAAAAAAAAATTTCGTCAAAAGAAAAGACGAATATCAGCCTTTGAATTTACACAGCTCTAGCAATTTTATCCCCAATATTTAAAAAATAAATAAAAATTTGACAATTTCATTCTTAAATGTTTTGTCCTTTAGTTGCAATACATTAGTGATTAGACGCCATGCCCACACCTTTTTTCTGCAATATATTTTGTCCTATAATATTATTATTCATTAGTGTTTATACTTTACACATGCATGATGCATATACCTGCCAAACAAACTTCTGGCCAAAATTTAAAATCTTACCGACTATCAAATTGTTTTGCAGATCTCATTTATGCGTCACACCAAACTTATCAATTCTACAGTTCAAATAAGTATATGTATATTCACTGTCACAAAGCAGTAAAAACATGAAATCCACTTTGGAATTAAAAAAAATAAATGGAAAATCACTCAGACCATCGATTGACAGCACTCATAATGCAAGAACGAAAATCAGGTTAATTTGTTCATCAAAAGACAATAATTTAAACGAAAAAAAAAACAAGTAAATTATTGTTTAAATTAGAAAATAAAAAATAGTTTCTAAAAAGGACATCATTTTATGACCAAATCAATCCCCATTGAGTAGAATTTCTATAGCAAAACAATTTTTTTCCATATCGTTAAATTTATTTATTTTTATAAGGTCAATTTTCATATTTTTAAAAATTGCTTCCCACCAACAAATTTCAAAAAAAAAAAAAAAGAAACTTTGACAGTGGATTAAATTTCTTGGGATCGTATTTCCAGTTAAAGAAAAAAGCGATCACCAGTAAGTTAAAATTGTTTCTGGATCGACGACTGTCCCTACAGGATAACACGAGTCTTTCAAGCGTGCGAGTTAAGACAAAGCACGCTAGAAAGACCCATATTGGCCTGTGAAGACAGTCATCAATCCAGAGAGCAGCCGTTACACTAAAATTAGAACCAATGATGATGGGAATCTCAAAACTTAAATCAAGAGAATTGAGACTTGTGGGAAATTGGTAAAACCATGTTAAGGTTAAGCATGTCATAAACTTTGCAACCATGGGCCAATCGAAGAAACATATCCGATTGAGCGAGAGCGACAATGCCACAAGCTTGCAAGGGATCGAAATCGACGCGAACAACAACGCAATTAAGCAGCACAGCAAGACGGTCTTGGAGTAACACTCACTTGAATCTGGCAATGGCATGTTAATATAGGGAAATTCAAAAGCTGGAACACAATGGGAAGGAAATCTTTCGGCTTTAAGATCCTCTTTTGGCTATGGTGATTGAGGAGTATTGATAGCTAAAAGTACAACTTGATAGGCCCAACGAAGCAGCCAAGACATAACTTGAATTCATGTACACAAACTAAGCATCAAGTCTCTTACTCAGGCAAAAATAGCAGAGAAATTACATGTTCTAATTCATACAAGAAAATGTCCGAAAAAATAACGCAATAAATGAAAGATTTATTTATTTTTTTAAAGTCCACAAAGCTTGCTGAGAGACTTACCTGGATGTTCATGGCCTTCTTGTTTGACTCAAGCTGGTTTCCTTTAACAAACAAACAAATAAATAAATAACTAAAGCCCAGATTCACTACTAAAATTTTGATGCTTTATAACTGGGAAAAATTAGATTTTTAACAAAAAAAAAAGAAAAGAAAAGGAGACGAGCTTGTAGAATGATACTGGGGAAGTAGCCTTAACGGCCTTTTGCTTTTCCAAGATTTTTTTCTGGAGCCATCTTGGACTTTTGTCCATTCCCTTCTCCCATGGCTGCGATCAATGGAAAGCAAAAAATGCTTTTTTAATTTTCTCCGTTCTTTCTTTCTTGATAATTTAATTGCTTGTGGTCTGTGGAGATAGTTGAGACAATGTATCAGAAGCAATGAAAAATATTCAAAAGGTTGGTTATATTCTGGAAACGAAGTGGCGTTTTGGTTTTGAAGATTTGTTGTCTTTTGAGCAATTTAAGGAGATGAGCAAATTAACGGGAATTTACACTAACTATAACTAATTATGGATAATTATAGGAAAAGAAAAGGAAAATATAGTGAAATAAATAAAAGCAAAAAGAAACTTTCCCTAATTCTTTTACTTAGAAAGTTGTATTTCTTTCTTTTTTTTGGGCCAAAAAAAAAAAAAAAGCAAGTTCAATTCCATATCAAATTACAATTCATAAGTACTCAAATCCAATTGAGTCTAACGAAAAACCCCAATATTTAACCATAAAAAGGAAACCCCAATCAGTAAAAACAACCATCACATATAATTAATAGATGCACATAGTAACCTCAAAATAACTCAACACTTTGTTTTTTTCTTTAAGCCGACAAAACTAAAGCCCTTAAATCATCATCATCATCATCAAGTAAGTAAAAATGTCGTTGCATAGGAAAATAGAAGCAATGTTAGAGACAAAATTTTACGGAACTTGCGAGAGTCACGAAAATCAAACATTAAAGTACTTTTGTTGGGACTGCAAAGAGCTAATAGCCCTGTGTGAGACTTGCAAGGAATGTCAACACTCCGATCACAACGTCAAACAAGTAAATTCTTTCAATTTTACCCTTTTCAACTTTTTTTTCTTTTTTTTTACGTCGTTTGTATGGGCTGATCATATGGAATAATTTATTTAGGTGTACAGAGCTTCGCGCATGACGGCGATACGAGCGGGCGATGCGAAGACGATGTTCGAAATCTCAGACATACAACATCACAGCAACAATTCATGGGCTGTGATATATCTGTACACAAGATCACCACCGTCAGTGTCCGACAGTACTGACAACAAGAAAAGGCCAATGGTCTGTACGGCCAAAGGTAAATGCCAAGCTTGTGGATATGACATGACAAAAGGTGGTTATAAGTTTTGCTCAATCCAATGCCGAGTAAGTTTCTCGTCCATCAATATGTATGTTATAGATATATAATACTGATGTTCATGATAATTGATTAGGTGTTTTTGTTTATTTATTTGCAGAATGTGCATGAGATGGTAAAGGAAGAGTCTGATTTATCTAACAAGAGAAGAAGAAGAAGAAAAGGAATCCCTGTTAGGGCTCCTTTGTTTTAGGGTCGCATGTAAAAAATTGCAAAACCCTCACTAGTCTTTTTTTGTTGTTAGTAGGTTTTTATGCTGAAAATATGACACTTTAAAATCAAATTACGTAACAATGCTAGTGTTTTTGATTTAATTATTTAATGTGTCTATAGTTGTAACTGAGAATTTCAGTTTTAACGATTACTTTTTCATTCCCTTAAAAATCACAATTCACATGCGATCTTTTAGTTGAAGGCTAGACTTGCAAAGTTATTTTGCATTTTATGTGCGTTTATAATTGCGCTCTTATTATTATTTGGGATTTTTAAGGATTTAACCAAACTTCTGATCAATTTTTTAGAATTAGCCCTAATCTCATGAAATTAAGGATTTAGCTGTAACGTACAGTGTAACAATGTGTAACATATTATGTTACACTTATGTTACATGTAACATATTATGTTACACGTATTTTATGATTAAATCCTTAATTTTGACATTCTAGGACTAGATCTTTTAAACTTTACCTTTAAAATAACTAATTTCTTAACTTGTCTTTTTTTCATGGGATCAACCACAACAAATCATATTAAAAAAAAAAAACACACACACACTCAACAAATACAAGTAATTTTTTTTAAAGATAGACAGAAGCCTGGTTCATTCATGAGAAACAATTAATGTAACCAACTATAGCGCTCTCCACTCTTATTCTATTTATGATAATGTGCACTATGCCCTGCTTTATAGACGGGAAGTAACTTGGACACCAAAATATTAAAATTTTTACTAATGTCCTAATTGAATGAATTTAACTTCAATAGGTCTTTGAAAAATTTGTGAAAAGTTTGAGAATGAATTTAACCTCAATAGGTCTTTGAAAAATTTGTGAAAATTTTGAGATACATATTTTTCCCATTTTCTAATCTCAAGAATACAAGGCAAAGACACTAATTTAGTTCAGTTTCACAAATTCTTATTTTTGCAATGTATTTTCTCAACAATTAAACGCGATGACGAATGCAAGTCAGTTGTTTGGTCCACACAAAGTAGATGGAATGGCAATGCCAAAGAGTTTTAGAAAATGACGAATTAAAAGCATGACGAATGCAACATCGGCAGTAGCAAAACGACATGCACTTGACTGAGTGAGACCATTCATTCCTTCATGATTTTCCACTCCAATAGCTTGCTTGCTCGCTCATACAAATAACCGATCTTTAAAATTTTGGACAGATTAGAACCTCCCAACCGTAAGATCTTTTGAATAATGTGATTGATTTATACGAAAGAGTAGAGAAAGACTCTTATTAATTTTAAATGCAAGATTTTAAAATACAAAGAAAGCTCCACTATAATTACAATTCAAGATTTCTCGCAAACATATATTGCTTCTTTACATACATTGGAACTGAACCTTAAAAATACACACACAAAGTTTGTTTGTCACACAAGCTTTAAAGCCATCCACCAAGATCATGACCTCTATTTTCCCTAAATATTTCTTTTAACACGAATCTGAGAAAACCATGGCTTGCTTTCTTTCTTCTTCCTCAGCTTTTATCCAAGCAGCCTGAAATTAAAAAAAAAAAAAAAATTTGTTAAACATGTCAAATATTCACTAGAACTAGCAAAGTTCTCGCCTTTATCACCAAAAAGAAGAGGGCTTTAAAAAAAAAAGAAAAGAAACTTACCTTGTCACGCTGAAGCCTTGACATATGTGGCTTCATAGAGTTGCCTAAACCCAAGCCGCCCCAAGCTTCTTGCAACTCTCTTTCCCTTGCTTCTCTGCGAGACACCGACAAGAGTTTATCATTATTGTCGATCTCAGGTTGCCGCGGAGCAATCAGCTTCTCTCGCTCGAGCCTCGACACATGTTTCTTTGACAAGATCTTGTCCAAGCTCTCGTACTCTGCGACAAACGGAGACACTTGTTTCTTCTGGGGCCCATCAAGTCCACAGTAGATTCGCGAGGCCAAGGCCTGCTGTTTTTCCCTATGCAGCCTGTGCGAGTAGATAGGCTTGACCAAGATCTTGTCTAAGCTTTCGCTTTTGACTTCCTTGTTCAAGTCGGAGTTTTCTTTCTCCTCTACCAGTCCTTTGTCAGAATGCGAGCCGGTATTTCTTTCGTGTGGCTCGTTTTGTCGCCTATTCTTTGCTTCTTGAACTGCCTTCTCTAGTCCCGAGACATGTTTCACTAGGAGCTTGTCTAGGCCGGGGAGCTCTGGAGTACTTTCTTTTGCACGATGTATCGATCTGGTTGGTGCTCCTTCAAGTTTTCTGTCGAAATTCTTCTTCTCCTCTTCGATTTCCTTTTCTAGCCTCGAAGAATGCTTCTTCGTAAGTATGCTTCCCAAATCCGGAACAGTCGAAGTTTCGCTGCAACGAGAGCTCTCAACTACTCCTTCTTTGGTCTCATTTTTGGTGTTCCTGGCTTCTTGTACTTCCCTTTCAAGCTTTGTCACGTGCTTCACCAAAAACTTGTCCAAACTTGGGAGTTCTGGTTCTATTTGCCTCTTTCTGGTATGTCCATCTTTGAAATTTTCGAACTTTCCCTCACCCCAAAGAGACAGCCTTCGCTCTGATTCAGCGACTGTTTTTGAAATTGACTCTTGATCATGTAGCTTGTTACTTTCGATTTCAGCTAAAGCTGCATTTAGACCACAAGTTGCAACTATAGTGGCCAGAGAAGAGAGTTCTTCTTCTTGCAAACGCTCAAGCCTATCAAACATCATGTTCACTAGTTTTACCATGTTGAGCTTTTCAAGCGACTGCCTTCTCTTACTTTTCCTCCGTCTCAGATGCGAAGCTGATGGAAAGTCTCTAGTATGAACCACGTCTTTCCCAGTTACCGTTTCAGTTTCTGATCCGGACTTGGATTCACTTTTAGGAGAAGAACCCCCAGATTGTTGTTCCCCATCATTTTCATCCGTATCAGGGTTCTGACTGATTTTCCTAAGCAGGTCTTTAAACTCATCTTTCTTGAAAGAAGAGCAGTTAGCAAGCCTAATCAATGCAGTTTTCACAGCTGCAGCCACGTCTTTGTCGACCTCAAAGGCAGTTTCGAAAGAAGCCTTAACATTATGACTGGCAGTGGATCCTTCTCTGGAGGAAGAAGCCACTTGAAGAGGCTTCTGAGGGCAATTCGGTATGTCATACATGTTCACTCCTATGGCTAACGCTGCTTCAAAAGCTTCCATGGCAGTTTCCTCTGCTTTCTTCAATTCCACTCCAGCTTCTTTGCTCTCAATCCTAAATAAACCAATGAAAAGATACAAAAATGTCAATGAAAAACAAAGCATCCCCAGTTTTTCATGCCTGCTTTTACATAGACTCAAAATCTTACCGAGCTGCCTTGAGTATTCGACACCAAGAAGCTTCCACCAATGCGGCTTTCCGAGCCTCGATTGCCTTATTCGCAGCCTCTCTAGATGCCATTTTTTCTCTCAGTAATTTCGAGTAGTGTGGATTTGAATCACCTAGAGTCTCATCAAGAGTCAAATTCATGCCAGCAACTTCCTGTTATAATAGTACATAACCCCATCAGTTTTTTGATAAAGAAATTTAAGCATAGATAAGCAGGACTGAGAGATAATAATACCTGTAGCATTTTAATTTTTCTACTCAAGTAGGAGTCAACTTTTTTGCGCGGAAACCAATTGATCGGCGAATTTTTACGATGACTCGGCTTCTTAATTTGTGAACCAGATTTGTTGAGCGAATTCAGAGATGATTGGCCATTCTCTTTCATTTGCTTAGTCTGCAATATCCCCAAAAATAGAGACATGACAAAAATCTCAAATAGAAACAAAATTGCAATACGGGAATCAACATTTTAACCGAATAAGTTCCAAATTGAAACCTAGGTACAAAACTTCAAGTTGAAATTTGCACTAAACCACCAATAGCAAAGATCATAAGAGCTAATTTTCAATAATAAAAACCCAACTTATTTAAAATGTCCATGGAAATTGGCATGATTATAATGATAACCTTTAATGAAGCAAAAAATCTAGCGTATTGCATTCAATTAAATCAAAATATCACCAAAGCTAAAACACTAACCCGAACAATGGATTTCTGCATAAGAAAAAAAGAAATGTCTCTGAGAATAAGTAAACTAAATTTCAAGCAATTCGCTGAAAGCCAAACGAGACCAGAGATTGAGAAAATCCAGTTGTTAGTTTGTTAGGGTTTTGATAATCTCAAATCTGACCTGATAAGTTCCAACATTGTTCAATCACAAATTAGGGTTCTGAAATTCGTAGTAGCACCGAAAATGATACTCAAACCGAGCCACTAAACAGTCTTTACATTCATGCGAATCCAAAAATATATATATATACTATATACAATACCCCAAATCAAGAAACACAGGAGAAAAACGAATATAGTTTAAGAAAATCTATCAAAATTTCAAAATTAAGCTAAGAACACTAGTACAGAATCCGAGAGTACATTATTGAAAAACAAACCAACCAACCCAAACCTTTCCGATCTTTGAGGACGCGGTGCGCGAGTCGGAGGAGTCGTTTTCTTTGTTCTCCGATCCAAGAACGGTCTCGGAAGCGAGCTCTCTGTCGGAAACAGTGATACAGCACATGTCCAAGCACCCGAGGTCCATCTCGAAGGAAAGCTTTCGAGCAGGGTCTCGGCAATTTCGAGTGGTTGAGGAAGATTGACAAGTTTTAGAAATGTCCGACGAGAATTTTGAAAATCTCGAAGAAATGCGATCGGTTTTAGAGCGAAAATTGAATTCGGGAATTAATTGGGGTTTGGTGATTGATTATGATGTGGTTTCTTCTTATCTGAGGTTGATATCTCGGCGATTTGTTTTAAATAAAAACTAGCCGTTACAGATTGTCCCTCTTGGCCTCAAAACCCCAACGGTTATTTGAAAAAGACGAGGCAACTAATCTTCTGTGATTAATGTACAAAGATAACTGCCCTTTACCCAATTCTAGGCTGACACGTGTATCCTTTTAGCAAAGTGGCAAATGTAAGGGTTTTTTTTTTTCCTTCTATTTGGGGGTGGGGCGGGGCGGGGCGGGCGCGTGGGTGGGTGGGTGGGTGGGGGGTGGGTGGTCAAAAATACTTCATGTTTTGTTAATTCCCCAGTATACAAAAAAAATATTGCGTTGGACGGATATTTAGCCTACTTCCAATAAAAGGTGGCAAGGTTTTTAGTAACTAGCCCATTGTTAGCACAATTTTAATAAAATTTAATAAATAGTTAACTTTTAGAAAGGGGTAAAATTTTAAGGGATCAATGAGTAATTAAATTAGTTACTTACTAGTTGAATTTAATTATTATAAAATAATACTT
Source organism: Boehmeria nivea var. tenacissima (assembly GCA_018132145.1). Taxonomy (NCBI): domain Eukaryota; kingdom Viridiplantae; phylum Streptophyta; class Magnoliopsida; order Rosales; family Urticaceae; genus Boehmeria; species Boehmeria nivea. Next base: position 15,416,853 of record CM030878.1, on the reverse strand, counting down.
CATGTTTTGTTAATTCCCCAGTATACAAAATATATATATATATATATATATTGCGTTGGACGGATATTTAGCCTACTTCCAAATTCCAATAAAAGGTGGCAAGGTTTTTAGTAACTAGCCCATTGTTAGCACAATTTTAATAAAATTTAATAAATAGTTAACTTTTAGAAAGGGGTAAAATTTTAAGGGATCAATGAGTAATTAAATTAGTTACTTACTAGTTGAATTTAATTATTATAAAATAATATCATAGTAATTATATTATTAAGTATATAGTTGGCTATTTACGAAATAACAAAACATATCTAATACCTCTTTAAAATATAGTATCAAAATTTGATTATTTTGTTAATTCATCCATGTCAAAATTCCAAACAAGTGATAATTGTCCATAAAATAACGAAACTAAAGGACAGTTGTTATGAAACACGTTATTGTACTTTTCTAATGGCACTACAATAATTTCATTTTTGGACTCGTAGTTCTTTTTTCTTTTTTTGGTAACTTTGAACCCATAAATTTTTGATAAAACGACTTTATTGTGAGTAATGTGTGTCATCATCAATCAAGAGAACCATTTCTACATCTTGGACAAAACTGCTGCAATTGGCAAAGCAATGCATAACGCCTTCTATAAAAACGTGACAAGCTTAACTTTTTCAATGAGAGCAGTACCACCAATAAACGAGGAAAGTCAACCATCCATAAGTTTAAATTTAACTTAAATTCGTGAGATCGGTGGTACAATTTTTCTGAAGTTTGATGCCAAAATAACCACCTGTTCCTGATAGGAAAACAAAGGTGACTTTTGACACGATGATAGTACAGAGGTGACGAATCGAGGTCAAAAACGAAATCAGTTCTCTTCTTGATCTCTAATCCACTTTGTCGCTACCCATTTCTCTCCTTTGATCACTGGGCAGCTTCCATGGAGAGACAACTGCAAGTGGATCAAGTATTTGAGATAAAATGATAAACCGTAAAAATGAGAACAAGTCCTCTCAAAAGTTCTATAATTTGGTCATCAAGTTTAACTATTAGTTAAATGGCAATTTCAAACGTATGTATATCAAGAATCTGACTGAAAATCCTGACTATCAGTTAAAAATCTGATCTAAAAAGTGACCTTTTAAGGCTTATTATTCGCATTTTTTGTATTTCAAGACTAGAAAAAAGTACAGGAACATCAAAGAACCAGAAGGCTCCAAATATGCACTAGATAGATGGACTATCTTAAGACAAAATTTACCTGGTCAATTGTGCCATTTGGAAAAACTGAATAAAACAGCAATCCATCGCCTCGTTGAGGCTTCACTTTTAAACCAGTGCACTTTCTGTAATCAAATCCCATGCTTATCTGTTCGCCATTCTGCAAAACAAAAGCAGTGCAAACAATGACATATAGCACAAGCGTACGAGTGCATTGATCAGGGACATGATACTGCACATATTTTTCCAACCCACCTCAAAAGGAAACATAGTTTCTCCACCCTCTTCTACATCAGTCAGATAGAGTAAGAAGGAAGCCATCTGCAATTGAATGCAGTGAGCTATTTAAGTCGCGGTACTCTCATAAAATCTAATGCTTAGAAACCAAAACATGATCGTAAAACTGAAAACTCCGCATTTTAAGAAGCTGTAAATTATACTATCCTAGCATAAAGACTTTTTTGGTCATGAAATCCGAACCGATTGCCTGAACCAAAGTTATGCAAATGAAACGGCCTGAGTTGTTTTTGAGCAACTGAAAAACTAGAGAACCTTGCTTAGCATATGTTTGAAAAAGCCAAAAGTTTCACACTTTATGGAAAGAAGAGATTGAGATGGTAGTACCCTTTGGCTATTTTGCGGGCCATACTCTGATGGGTTGAATGCATCATAGTGTGAATCATACTTCTGGCCAATGTCATACCGCAAAATATTGAATGCCTGCAACATGGTGATATCCCCGCATTACTCAGAATAATAAAGAATTGACCTGTAACGAAAGGTTAACTACTTTAATCTACTCAAAATGGCAAAAAGCCAGATTTTGTCAAGAGTGACAAAGAAAACAAAAAATGATAAATATCTAGGAAGCGACATACACCTTTCCACCTTTTTCTTCATTTGCTTAACGAAACTAGAAAACCAAGGAAATGTTGCGCTGAAACCCCAGATATTTCACTCACGCTGATTTTGACTATACACTTTTTATTTTATTTTTTGGTAATAAAGCAATAGGCAATGAACGTGCATTTGTGTCTCAATATGTGAATATGAAAATGGGTTGGTTTATATGCCAGTGTGTTACAGAACACTCAAAACCACTAGTTACAGGAGTACATAAATTAACATATCACTTTTAGAATGCTACCTTCCGACATTGAGAAAAAAAGAAAACCTACAAACTAATGACCACTGGAAAAGTAGAAACACCAATAACATCCATGAAAAATAAAAAGCAAAAACTGTGCTTTTTAACTTCAACCCCAACACTTCATGACCCCACCATGATGTAGTAATAATGAATAAAAAATAAGGACGGTCATGATGAAATTAACCTCTCCATGCGTTGTTGGTAGCATTGTGGCCCTAGCAATCTTTTCCTCAATGGCGCCTAAGACTCCTGTCTGGTCTTGGGATGCACTGATAAAGGTGCCTGAACTGTTGAAGATTATAAATTTATCTGTTAATTTCCACTTAGCAGCCTAAATTTTGTGGTAAGACTGACTTCGCTTAAAAGCAAATACAAACTGTTCTAATATTTTAGTCCAACTAATGACAGCTAGATGGGAATTGCAAGATACCATTCAGAGCACTATAATAAATAAAGTAAAGCATAGACCGAGGAATCATAAGTGGTCATTTTTTCGCCACCGTTGGCTTGATCAATGATCTGGGATCTAAAACTAAAGGATATTCTATTATATCGTGTCTAAATATCTAAAAATTCATAATGTGGATATCTAATTCAAAGCTCTAAATATTAAGAAAATATTGTCATTTAAGGGGTAACGAGAGAAAAAATGTTGAAGAACAGTGTATCAGATTGTGATCATCGACTTAGGGAAAGATAAAGAACATTCCACCGAAGAATAGAGGTATAATATATTGCACATGAAATGAATATTCAACAGGTATTATTCTTCTTTGCAATTCATATGATCATATCAACAAGAGCAACTTTATATCCGGAGTGTTAACACCTTTTGTGAAAATGTGATATAAAGATACCTTGTTCTAGTACCCTTTGTGCTCTCCTCAGTTTCTCCCTTACGCAATGCCAAAGTAGAAGGCTTAAGATTGACCTTTGCCATCTCAACTATCTTTTGGCATTGTTCAACAGTCGCAAATCCCGGAAAATAAAGAGCTCGCGGTTTCCAGCTTAACACCTGCAGTCAAGAATGGATGACGAATACGAAGAAAACACCGATAACTTGGAAATTGAGTAGTAGTTTCAAACAAGTGGGTCTAAACTATTGTTCAGCTATCAGCGGCGACGAATTCTAGCAACATAACTCTTAATAGTACAAACCAAATTGTCTAATTCACCAACTCATATCATCTAGCTCTTTGCATTCAACATTTCCAACCCCTCATTAAACACAACATCACCGTCTCAAATCCGCCTCTACCACTACAAGTTCGACGACCCCGGCAAGTGTTGCTTCTTAATAGTTGAGAATTTTGGAAGACCAACGAGTTCAAAATATTGACACTTTGGCACCCAAATGTATTGACAGAGAAATCAATCAATCAATTTCTCAAAGAACCCAAACCCATCACAGATCACACAGCTTGATTCCAATCCAAATCTCCAATCAGTCTCGCCCAATTTCAAACGCCAAAATTCAACTTTCAAAATAACTGATAACAAAAATCCAAGATCCGATACCATGAATCTATCAAAATAAACTCCAAACCAGACGGCCAACAGAAAAAAAAGCATACGATTGAAATTTGAGAGAACCTGAAATGGAATCGCTTGAATAGAACCGTCTCCGGACTCGCCGTGGGGCATCGAATCCTCTCCGGCCGATTCCAGAACTCGCGACCCGGTCCGTACGGTCGAGCCATCCTGCGAAACGCGATCGATCTCAAAACCAAACCACAAAATCAATAAACAAATACATATGCATATATATAGAGATATAGAGAGAGACCTGAGAGAGGAAATTAGAGGCGAAGAATCCGGCAAGGAAGAAGAGGAAGCAGAGGAGGAAGACCGTGGTCGAACCAAGCTTGGTTTTGGGGCTTTTAACTCGGCCTCTCATCTATCTCTCTCTCTCTCTCTCACTCTCGCTGACTGTGTTCCGTTGAAGCTTTTTTTGGCTTCCTTTAATGGCGGTCAGAGAGTGTTGATTTGTGCTGGTTGGGTTTTGTTTTAATACAATTATTGGTTTAATTATTTCGCAGAGTTTGTCAGAGCTTTGTTCTATTGGTTTAGTTTTTCCTTTTATTTTTATTTTTATTTTAATTTTTGTTTTTATATTTTAAATTTCTCTTTCTTTTCTGAGTTCGTGTTTCTCTGTGGTTTTGCTGTTTTTTGACAAACAATTGAAAGTGAAGACGCAACGCGATAATGGCGGGAGTCTTCGGTGGGGTCCACTCCTTAAATAAATATAAAAAAGAACCAAAATCACAGAATTATTCCCAACTCTCTTCCACGATTACTATATACTACTAGTCTACTGCCCAGTTTCTCTCTCTTTTTTCTTTTCTTTTTTTTTTTTTTTTTGGGCTGATGGCGCTATTTTTATTTTTTATTTTTGCTTTGAACAGTCTCTTTTTGTTTTGTTTACTTTTAGTGTGCATTGTAATTAAATTGAAAAATATATGTTTTGTTGTTCATTTGAAAAATGACAATAAAAACGATGCATGGTTTGATTTGTGGACAATTTGTATGGTAATACGATGACAAAAAGGAGATAAGGTTACAATTCTATGGAATTAAAGAAATATTATAACTAAATATCCTAATTTTATAACTACTTTAAAAAAATACTCACAATTTTATTTTTAAGTGAATAATTCCCCTTTTATTAGTAAACAATTTCTCATGATTATTCTCTTAATAAAACCAATTATTGACATTTTTTAAAAATATAATCTAAAAAATTGATTATATATATACCTAGATTTACATAAAATTTATCAAGTTTTGGTTTTGTTGAATTGCTGTGGAATCATGATGATTTCAATTTTGTAGCATCTTCGGGCAGATGTTTTTAAAAAATATCTTTCTAATTTAACATATAATGATGGTTCAATTAAATATCAATGCAGAATTTACTCATTCTCAAGCTTAACATGAAAATGATATTTCATGAAGTGAAAAATTTATCCAGAATCTCGTTCTTGTTAAGCTTAATGCAAATTTCATGGCATCACGTGAATTATTATTATTATTATTATTTTGAATGTTATGCAACATTATCTTACATAGTACATACTATATAATTTCCATGAAAATTTATCTTCGAACCAAGACAAAGGAAATTCCAAAAGCCTGCCGTTTGATAAATTACAACAATGTGATATGTGGAATAAAGTAGACGTAATTTGAAAAAAAAAGCAATAAAGTTCATTTTGATATGCCAAAATTTGGCCCACTTTTATATGCCATTTTTTTCCTGCAAATGCTTGAATAATTGAGTACAAACAGATATTGGGTTATGTGTAATTTCAACATGGGAATGAAAAAGGTCGAGAAACCAGCAATCAGTGTCCGAAAAAGAAAAATATATAGAGTAATTGACATTAATTGTCCCTGAATTTGTCATGCTTTGACAAGTTGGCCATTGGACTTTTTTTCTTGACAACTTGAATTTTAAATTTATAAATTTCGATAAATTAGTCCTTGTTGGTAACTAAAGTTCAAATCTGTATTCTGTCCAATTCCGTCATAATTTGAACTTTTGTTAGCAACATGAACTAATTTGTCAAATTTTCTAAATTCAAGGTACAAATTGTCAATAAAAAAAAAAAGGAGCCAACTTGTAAATACATGACAAATTTAGAAGCAATCGGTGCCAATTACTCAAAAATATAATCCTTATTATTTGCTAGGAAAAAAGAGAATATTCAACTATGCAATCAAGAAAGAGTTAGAATTGTAGTTCTTTTTACACTTGAGTTACTTTCTTTAACTATCTCTATTTTGTGTTTACTCTTATTTGTTTTGAGGGAATGATAGTATTCAATCTCTAAAATTGATTTTTTTTTTCCTTTTATTTCATTTTTCACCTTTCTTTGCGTGAAGAATAAGACCTTGCAAATTAGGTAGACATCTTGGCGTATTAAGCAGCCATCAAACTTTGAAAAGTCTTATTTATTTTAGGTAGCACGAGCTTATCAACGTATACGTAGGAGCTTTGTGCTAATATCAAACTAATTAAGTACTTGAATAGTTATTGAACTAAAATAATAATAACAATACTTTAGCAAAATAATTTAAAAATATTAACAATAATGATTTTCTTCATCAAGTTGACTTAAAAAGGTATTATTATGTTAAAAAAGTTCTCACGAATTGTGACAATATAAGTCGTTTTGTACATAAAATAAAATTTGTACTGATACTTTATCATTAGTATTGTTCTCTATTAATCACTAATCATTAGTATTCTAAAAAAAAAAAATCATTAGTGTATAGCATGGTTCGTCGTCGATGGTTATTTTAAATTTTGCAGTTCTGTCGGTGGTAATTGAATATTGTTTGGTATTTCTCTTTCAAAGACACACTTACCAGTTACTAAATAAATGCGGGGAAAATAAGCAGTGTGGTGGTTTTTGAGAGTCAATTTATTCGTTCGTCCTTCTTATTAAAAAAAAAAAAAGAAAAGAAAAGAAAACACTATATGAATCATTGGTATCATATTAAATTTTCCTTAACAAGGAAAGAAAAGTAATTAAAGGAACATGATGATAAAAAGTGATATAAAATAAAATTAGAAAATATCATAATTCCTTGTGTTATTGTAGATTAATAATGGGAGAAAATATTTGATTTATACAAGTAATCATTATAGTGAATATCTAATTCAAATAAGGCTCTATTTGAAATTTAGTCATTTTTTAATTCATATTTTAAGAAAATGATCAATGTTTTCAAAAATTAAGAAACTAATCATTAGCCCCTTAAAAAATTAATGACATAAAAATAACATCACACCATCATGTAGTTGAGAAAATGTCTATTTTCCTAATTAATGCAAACCTTAGCTGTATTCTTAAAACATCATTTAAAAAGTAGTTATTTCTTCAATAATCACTTAAAAAATAAATACTTAATTTTTTAAAAAATATAACAAAATAGCCAAGTGATTAAATTATTTACATAGTGGTAGCTGGTAGTAATTGACTTAGTGATAAAAAAACATGTGCAAGTAATTAATGAATTGACTAGTTACTCAATTATTTCAAAAACTTTGGATATTTCTCTACTGCATCATTTTTTTTATCCATTATTTCTAAAATATGCATAAAGAAATAATTATATTCTTAAATTTATTTTTTAAAAGGGTATTTATTTAGTACAGTCAGTGTATTGTTCCGTCTCTCCATTGTAAAGCAAAAATAATCATATAAAAAAATTATAAAGAATTTAATGCACGTCATTCAATATATCTTATTACAATAATTTATCTTTCTATTTACAATAGTTGATGTACTGAATAAAAAGCTTTCTTAAAATTTTCCACCCATTTGTCTTTCTTTTTCTTCTTATTTTATTTGGATCATTCCCCACCACAGAGCACGAATATGTGGCCCATAATCGTCCAAAAAACTTTATTTATTTATTTTTGACTCTTTATTTTTACTGTATTACATTTTAGGCTTTTTTTCATCAAAATGGTAAAAAAAAAAAATCCAAGAAACTATTTTTAAAAAAAACTACAAATTAAAATTTAAAATTTTAAGCAGTTATAAATGAACGAAAAACGTTCCCCACCACAGTCACTTCCATTTTATTTTAACATACATAAATGTTAACGTACTGAAACTGTTTGTTTTTTCATCTATAATAGTATATCACTATGACTTAATGGGGGGAAAAGATCAAACGAATAACATAATTTAAAAGGTGGTTTTGCTTTGTAGCCATAGATTATATTGTTGGCTAAAGCAAAAAGGGATTCGTATTCTTAGATATTATTATAGATGGCGAATTGCCACGTCCGGTACTAATGACTGCAACAGTCACATATGAGAACAATAATATATTCCCACAATTTAAGTAGTACTCCAATCAGAATATTAGCTAAAAAGATAAAGAAGTGTACTACTTCAATCAGAAACGACAATATTATTATCTTCAGCACTGCTTTGACCCATTTATAGCGAGCATCCAAATAATGGCCTCGAGCAGAATTTAAAGCCCTTTAGAAAAAATAAAAATAAAAAATAAAAAAGAGTACGGGGTGTTGTGATTTAGAGTCCGTTTGGGAAAGGGAGAAAGAAAATTGAATGAAAAGAAAAATAAAAGTAATAGAAAATAAGATGGAAAAAAAAGAAAATAATTTTTTTTTGATAGTATTTGGTATAATAAGAGGGAAAGAAAACTTTTTATCTATACAATTACTATTTTACACATTTATCTTATTATTTCAACTTTTAAAAACTAGACAAAAGAGTAATTATATTGTTTATTGCATAGGAAAACTTTTCCTTCCAATATTAGAAGGATAAAAACTTGTGGGTCCCACTTATTTTTTTTATCCATAATTTTTTCCTTCTTTCTTCTTTTCTTTCTTACCAAGCATCTCAAATAAATATTTTTCATTGCAAAATCCATTCAAAATTTTCTTTCCTTCCACTTTTCTTCCCTACCAAACGGACTCTTAGAGTTGGTATTGATTTGCTGATAGAAAAATAATTTTTAGCTATATTACCAAAAAGAAATTGTTATGAGAAGAATGAGAATATAAGCCAAATAGTAATGTATAAAAATATTCTAAGATCTCAAAACTAAGTATAAATTGCTTGAAAATTATTTCTGAACAGAAAATCATTAAAGAATCATATTTCATCAACCTTAATTTAACTAGATATTATATTATTATTGAAGAAACTATGAAAACAGAGTATATATATATATATTTAAGAGTCAGTTAAGTAAATAGTTATTTTGGACTGTGTGTTTTTAAAAAATAGCAACAGTTTCAAAAATTTTAAAATTAGCCATAAAACTGTAAAAAATTTCTGACAATAACAAAAATACACATAAAAATACTGTCAAAAATTTATGACACTACACAAAAATTTTGTTAGAAATTTCTGACATGGCTAGTTTTTAAATTTTTTGAAACTATAACTATTTTTTAAAATTATTTTGCAAACGATGGCTATTTTTTTAAAATTTCCCATATTTTTTTAATCATATTGGTTTATGCTAGAAGCCAAAATGTTTCTCCAAAATGAAAAACACAGAAAACTGCCCTTTATATATCATTGGAAATATTTATTGATCATACATTGATATGTGCGCTTTTTCCTATATGAACCGTCACCAGTCTTTTATAAAGGAACTTATTCCCCTTGCAATTTCTCAATGATATGTATTTACTTTACAATATAATAGAATATTGCTATTATAAATAGTGCCCAAGTCCAACCAGCTTTTAAGGTATTTTTTCTCAAGACTTTCGAACTATATACATACACATTGTTTTCATTTGCCCTTTATCTTTGCTATACCTATACAAATATATCATCCTTGAGAGGCATGGTCAGAAGTGGAATCGCCAAAACGCCGATGTTCTTGCTTAGGTAATATTGTCGTTTCAGTTCACAAATATATCAACATTATTTCTTTTTTCTAGTATTATTACCCTCTCTTAGACTAATTTAGTAAACTAAAGCGCGCATTGCGTATCCTACCACAATGAAACAATCCATGCATATATATCTATATATTTACGTATTAATTTCATAGCATATTAACCCACTCTCAACTCTAAAAAGGTGTACCTCCTATCCTATCATCATTAATTAATTTATTCGGAGAATTAGTAAACTAACATGAATGTATATATGCTAAAATTTAGAAAATTACACAAACAATATTTTGTAAGAGTCAATTTTAAAGCAATATATATTAAACAGTTCATGCAGGGAAGCAAAGCGAGCCGGGGGCCAATTTAGCAAGCTCCGAGCTGAAGTTGAGATCCAAGATTTGCCCGAAGAAGCTAGGGTTTCGTGCAAAGGCAGCGAGATCAACAAAGAAAGCTCAACGTCGTCGTCGTCGTCGTCGTATTGGACTCCACATCCGCGTACAGGGATATACGTCCCAAAAGGCCACGAACATGTGGTCGACGGTGTCCCAAAATATTCCGCCACTTTCGACCAAACTTATTGGCTGAGGAGCGTCGACGGCGTTGAGAAAGCCGAGCATGATCTTCCAACTAATCACTACTTTCATGCTAACACTTCTCTTTGATAGACTTATTAATTGGACTGCCTAATTAAGCTAGCTAGCTAGCTAGTCTAATTAAATATGGCTTTATAATTCTACCATTATTAATGATAAATAAATTTCAGGGTAGAATATCTAATTGAGTACTACTTAAGTAACATAGAATACTATGTTTGAATAATAGTAAAATCAGCTTTGTAAATCTAGGCTTTATTAATACGGTGTTACCCTAATTGCATTTTTCTACTTAAGTGTACGCGTAGACTTCTAGAGTTTGTGTATTTATTGGGCCAATTATTGGCCACCTAATTAAGGACGAAAGTTTGTGTATTTGAATAATTAATGTCAGTTTCCTAATATAATTATAATTAATCGCGTTCACTTTTCTTTCTTTTGTTACTTATAGCAGGGTTTTGTCCGATCCTTGATTGTTGATTCCATGAAAAGACAAATGGTTAAAATTGTTTTGCTAAAAGACAGTAAGTCATTATTCAAATTTCTTAGATGAAAACGTAGCGCATGTAAATCTAACATACAATTGAATTTGACTATTAAAATAAAAAACTAAGAGCAATGCTGCACATACAAACTTTTTTAATACAAAATTATGTGTCATATATTATCATTAGTGAGTGTTTATCACCTTGGTAAAAGATTTGATATTTAGCCAATCAAAACATGATACATCAATTGCCACATATATTGATATTAAAAAGTTGATAAAAGAGTTGATATGTCTAGTATTTTCCAAAAACTAATAGGAGGTCACTTGTTAATATAGATCACGAGTCTTTCTAGGCGCTGTTTAGGAAAACAAAAACTTATACATTTGGCGTAAATATTTAAATGATTTAACATTATTCAAGATTATTATAAACATTAATATTATAATATTATCATTATAACCATTAACATTGTTTAAATGATTTAATATTATCTTAATGTTTACACTAATAAGATTTAGACTGTTAAAATCTCAATCTTCATCCCAATTTTTTCATACATATAATTCACTCTAGTCGTATGATTTATCACATTTTAATTGATTACAGGCACTTATTGATAAATAAACATAAAATTGATAACCAATTAAATCTGAATGATTCACTTACCAGATAAATTAGTATTAAAAATTAATTATTATAGAAATGGTGATATTAAGCATTACATTAAAGGTCGGAGAATTCTCAAAATTTACACTAAAATAAAAATAAATACCTAAATTGTTAAAATTATCGAGTAACTATTCAATTTACACCATCAAAATTGTAGCCAACAAATCACATTAATTAGCTGAAATAAATTTGAAGATGCTTTCTTCCAAGTAGTTTCCCTAATATTTTTTTTCCACCCTTGATCTAGAATCTAAACGGTACAAGCCAGGGCCTTGTCCTCTAAGCTAATCCTCACAATGGCCCAACCGTCGTTAAATGGGGTTGGTCATTACCTAAACGACGTCGTTAAAGCGCCAAAAAAGCCAATCTCGTTGACCATCAGAAATCCCAAGTTCGGACTCCCGATAAAAAAAAATATATATATAAATATGAAATATCCATCTCCAATGGGACCCACAGCCCATACCAATCTCAATCTAACGCATAGATTTCCAGTACGGACTCCTGAACCCGCCACGTGGCAGCATCGCAGGCCGTTATCTTCGTCACCCAAATCTCCGCCTTCCGAGAAAACAAAGCTACTCTCTCTGCTCTGAAAGCGAATTCAGAGACTCTCTCTCTCTCTCGCTCAAGAGCGTTCTTTCATGGAAGCTCACTGAAATCAGCCACTTGTCTTTCCCCCCCCCGACTCTTCCTCGAGCCTCTCTCTCTTGCTCCGAAGCTTCCCTTCTCTTTCCCTTTTTGCCATTTAAAAATTGGCCCAGATTTTGCGGAGCTAGGGTTAGGGTTTGGCAATCGATTGTGCATGACGAGCGCTTCGGAGCTGTTCTACAACCGGAGGTCTCGATTCGGCCGAGCCAGCCACGATCTAGGGCTCGATTCTCTGCCTCCCGATCGGATTTTCCACCACAGTCCCACGCGCGCGCGCCGCAGCCACCATTTCTCCGGCTCCGGCAGCGGCGGAGGAAATCATCGGCACGATTTGGACGGCTGCGATCCTCTCCGGCGATACCCGCACGCTCGCAATGGCTTCAACCGTGGTTCTCATCAGGTGGATATTCCTGATAAGTCTCATGATTTTTATTCTGTTTCTAATTTTGAAATGAATCGGAAAAAAAATTGGTTTTGGTTCTGTTGTGTTGATTTGTTATTTTGATTATGATTGTGGTCTGAGTATTGAATCATTTTACGAGTCTTAGTAATAGGCGTTTAAGCTTAACTGGATATTTACTATTTATGCTAAACTTGCAAGATTAGAGTCGGTCCAATAAGGTTTTATAAACTAATGAATTGCTCTGTTTCTATTTCTATTTTTTGCTTGAAATGCTTTTCTTTTACATAAGAGTGTGTGTATAATTGGGTTCACTATGGTTTGCTCCTTTGGACTTGTTTGATGTGTGGTATTCCAGTGCGGTTCAATTGATCAGCGGTTTGTTTTGTGCGATTGCGTTATTGTTCAGGATCGAGCAGCGTTTCGAGTCGAGGAAAGTACAAGCCAGAATGGTTCCAGCAATAGAGTTGATACAGAAAATTTAATCAATAGAAGCAGGCCAGCGCTGAATGCAAACGATAGGCTTCCTGGGCCTGTGCTCCTCGCTAGGGCTAGGCTTTGCGAGAGATTGAGAGGCCTACCTCTCTCCGGAAGCAGGTCGCTTTTCTCTGCAATATAGCATCGTAAATCTTTGTTGTGTAAAGCGGTTCTGAAAAATGGTAGGATAGTAACTAAGAGTTGGCCGAGTTAATTCGGATCAAAAGCACACAAACATGTATGTTTCTCGAAACTGTTGCTTTGAAACTTAAGTTCCTTTGAATTTCAAATGGATAAGTCAAGATCTTTTCTATTCACTAGGGTATTGTTTCTTTTGTATTTTTAAAATTTTTCTGAGATCTTGTTCTTCCAACATGATAAAGCAATGGTCCGAATAATCGTTGACACATTGTGTTCATTGTTTGTCTGTCACCTCACTTGATTAACCTGTTCAAAAGAGTCGTTCTCACGTACATATTACCATAGTTGTTCAAATGAAAATATCTTCAATTTGCCATGTTCTGAGCTGGAACCTGGTGTATTTAACTCTATTTTTTTTTCGCTTTTATTCAGGATGCGCAGCAGAGTTACATCTGACACTAACAGTGGTGAACTATGGCTTGGTGACGACTCAAGGCCGTTTGATGCAAGTGACTGGGAGACGGCAAACTTCACCAGTTGGTCAATCAGTGGCTCGGGATCTACTGACTTGGACTCCCAAACCGTAAGGCAAGAGTTGTTGCAACAACAGAACAATAAGCCAAGTGGTCTTACCCAGGAGGCCTTAGATTGTTTGCAACTAGAGCTGTTCACAAACAAAGTGACCGGGCCCGAACAAAAAGAATCCGCAGCGTCAAGGCCCCAGGATTGCAGTATATGCCTGGAGAGCTATGTCCCGGGAGATCAGCTTATATGCTTGCCGTGCGAGCATAGGTTCCACGCTTCTTGCTTGCATCCATGGGTTCGAATTTGCGGAGATTGTCCCTGTTGCCGGAGAGCTATTACTGTAAAGAAAATAACCACGAAAGCTTTATAGCCTATATTTTGATGCTTCCAAGACTTAACTTGGTGGTATTGTAGTGTAGTTAAAAGTTTTGGGACTCACTGATCAAACATATGTGGATACTTCATTATACCTGTTGTTTTGTGGTACAAGACACTGCTTTCTGAGTCAATGTCTTTGAGTTGACAATTAGCTTCTTTGTTCAAAATGTTAATTTAATAACTTTGCTCCCCTTTCAGAAATCAGTTAGTTTATCCCAACCTGCTTTAATACTAGGGGACAAAGTACACGTTATCATGATTTTTGGACATAAATTACACATTTACTTAATTAAATATAAGAACAACGAGTTTTACACGTATCAATTAATTATGTATAAATCAGTGATGATTCACTAAGAAACAAATAGGTGAGGGCCGTGAGGCATTACTACGAGATAGGTGGTAACAAATTCATTTCAAAATACCAACTAGTAATCTTTTTTTTTTTTTCTTTTTTAATTTGTGTAGTTTGGTTCTTGGTACAAGTCAAATCAACCGAGGTTGACTCAAACGTAGAATCAAGAAAGGACCACTAATATGAATTGTTAGATTAGACGTTACAAAATGAATGGAGCCAAGTTTGAAGACTTTCTCGATTAGACTGGTTTTGTAATTTCCCTTCACACTCGTTCCAAAACTTGACTCGGTCATTATGAAAGAATACAAATTTGGATTTTTATAATTTATATTTGCAATCAAAAAGTCCTTGAAGAAAGCATTATTCTCTTATAAGCCCAATTATTATTTTATAGCATTTATCCCCCAAATTGAAAATATAAATGTGTATATATATATATATAATATAGATTGATGCTCAAAATCGTCCATTTTTCTTTTTCTCCAAGTAATTAGAAAAATAATATATGCGTAATGAATTCATTAAATCCAATAAATGACACCTCAGCGATTTATATATGTAACGTGAGCAACCACGGGTAGTCATAAACTCATGGTTTTCTTGGGAAAGGAAAGCAATCCATGAGGAGCTACGACTATATACAACTATACATACATATATTACGTGCATTTATGACAAATACATTTAGAACGATCAATAGTGAACTTTGTATAGAAGATTTTAAATCGTTTGCGTGTTTGAATAAAAAAAAAAATCTTATTTCTATATGTAAAGTGTCAACATTAGAATTCAACACGATTCCTTTTTTGTGTGCTTTGATTTAGAAAAAAGAAAAAACGAAAGCGACCGTGGAACACAAAGAACTCTCATTAAAAAACCGCGTTTTCCAATCACCTTTTTTGTGGAGTTGCCATTTGGTTTGGCAAAAACAATGGGTTCGAAATTGAAATACAATGCGATTTTTGATGTATCACCTTTTCTTTTTTATTTATTTAATGATCAATACATCAGCATACAAACCACGTCATTAAGACCATAATAATACATTAATACGAGAAAATGAAGCTATGAAAAAATTTTCAAAAGGGAAAAAAATTTCTCTATCGTTAAGATTTTTTGAGGGGTTAAGATTGTTTATTGACCGTAAGTTTTAATTAATTTTCACTCAAAATATCCATTTAGTTTTAATTCTCATGGCAGGAGTATCCAACTTAATTACTAGGCATAGAGAGAAAAATTTAATAATTCTCATAAAACATACAATATATATATACATATAAATCTCTAAGGTATTAACTCTCATAAATCATCATAACAATTAACAATAATAAGCTGAGAAAGGAAAATATTCAAATTGACATAAAATAAATTAATATCAATGTTTTAAAATAATTAGATAAAAAGTCAATTTATTAATTATTTGTGTTGAGATATCAAAACTATTATTAGCCCGTCACCCATCAGCTTAAGCTTTTGGGAAGAATTGGTAATTTAATATAATATCAGAGCAGGAGGTCAAGCCCCTGCAAACACACTATTTAACCCAATAAAAATTATCCGCGTGTAAGGCCTAGTCCAGCCTACACGTGAGGGGAGTGTTGAGATATAAAAATTATTGTTGGCCCGTCATACATCAGCTTAAGCTTTTGGGATGAATCGGTAATTTAACAATTTGTACATGTTCTTAACCACTTAATCAAGTACTATTATAATTTTTTTAAATGAGTATATTATTTAAATTAGGCATTTGTATGTACTAAAATTTCTTCAATATAGGATATAATAAATACTTTTTAAAGCAAAGTAACAAATCATTAAACTCAAGCAAAAAAATTACAAAAACCAAAAATAGAGAAAAAAAAAAGATATTATAATAAGAAGACAAAAGCACATGAAGGAGAAAAGATGGAGGAGGTATTTAGTGGAAGTTGTTGTTTCCTATGCCTTTATAGTTACGCCGTACGCGGTAGAAGTAGAACTGGAGAAAAGTGTTCAATTCCTCAGTGGGCTTGATGTGTGGTTTTGATAATAGTTCCAGTGATTTCTTCTTTGTCCCCTGTATTTAACATATTTTAACAACTCGATCCTCAAATTTTTACTCGCTATTAATTTAAGTAATTTATCAATATTAGAGTTTATTGTTCAAAAATTTTTCTTGAGCCGCTTAACCCACCGACGACCCACATGTCCTATCTATAGGTCTCACTCACGTAGAATGCACTTCTACGTGTGTATCAAGCCTCACTCAATTCGAGCTGAATAGCACCACTCAGGGTCCTATGCGTTACAAAATAGAAATTTTGAGGCCAAACTACTATAATACGACAAGTTCAAGGACAACAACACTAATTACTTCAATATCAATGTCAATACTCAATTATATTATATATAATATATCCCTTCGCTTTCTTTCCTTCCTTCCTTGCTCTTAACGCGGCGACTTTTCTTTCTTTCTTTCTCATTACACCACTCTCTCTCTCTCTCTATACACACGCTTTCCCTCTGTATTTCCTCTCTCTCTCTCTAGATTTTCTTTTCTTTTACCTAACCACATTTCCATTCCAAACACAGACCAAACACAAAAACAAAAACAAAAGACTCAGAGAAAGCGACCAAACTCCTAGCGACGACGAAGAACCAGAGCGAAGCCAGCGGTGAGCGACGATGTTGCGGTCGTTCTACAGGCCGCTGGAGCGCTGCTTCGGCTGGCGATGTGGCGGCGGAGGAGACGGACTGCTGTGGCACGCGGACTTGAAGTCCCACGCCTCCGGCGACTACTCGATCGCCGTGGTTCAGGCGAACTCGAGCCTCGAGGATCAGAGCCAGGTCTTCACGTCTCCGAATGCGATGTATGTTGGAGTCTACGACGGCCATGGCGGTCCCGAAGCTTCTAGATTCGTCAACAAGCATTTGTTCCCCTATATGCAGAGTATTTTTCTCCTTCTTTTGCTCTCGGATAAGGAATTTCTCTGTGAATATATTGGAATTGAAAGTGTTGATTTTGGATAGTGCTTGGTTAAACATGCAGATTATATCACTGTATTTACAGTGATCGTAGCGATTTTTTTTTTTTGTTTATCGAATTTCGTAGTCGTAATTAGGAATAATATTTATCTTCCTTTGGAGTTCGGACTATGCTTTAGCTAAAAATGTTTGCAATGTTATGGAATTAGTCGGTTTTTGTTTCATTTCTAGCTTTGGTTTTGAATTTGAAATTTTGTGAAAAGATAATAAAGTAGAAGATTCTCTCTGCGTTATCTCTCTTTGATTGCGAATCAAAGAATCTTTGAATTTTTTAATTAAAAAAATATTCTTTTTCTCTCTGCCTTGATTGTCAACCTGGATTCTTTTTAATTATGCGGGGCTTTTTTTTTTTTTTTTTTTGAATTTACAGAGTTTGCTACAGAACAAGGCGGATTGTCTGCAGAGGTTATAAAGAAGGCGTTCAACGCCACCGAAGAGGAGTTCGTGCGTTTGGTGAAGCGATCACTGGCGGCAAGGCCGCAGATTGCTTCAGTCGGGTCGTGCTGCCTTGTTGGCGCTATTGCCAACAACGTTCTTTACGTTGCGAATCTCGGGGACTCGAGAGCAGTCCTCGGCCGGCAAAGCTCGGAGAGCAAGAAGAAGATGGTGGTGGCGGAGCGGTTGTCGACGGATCATAATGTGGGGGTCGAGGAGGTGAGGAAGGAGGTTGAAGCCCTTCATCCTGATGATGCTCACATTGTGGTATATACTCGTGGAGTTTGGAGAATAAAGGGCATAATTCAGGTAGACTCAGCTTGTTATGTTTCTTTTCATCACTGTTTTATTGCACTGCTTTGTCTAGAGAAACATGAATTTGCAAGCTCGGAAATAACAAAGAGTGATATAGTTAAGTTCCATAAGATGGTTTGTCAATTCTCTATTAAGAAAAAAAAGTTTGTTAATACCCCGAATTCAGTTTCAAACTTGATCAATTTGAGGTGCATTTGACGTTTGCAATATGCTAACCAGTTCCGTGTAATAGTCCGTCTAAGTGAGAATTATATGCGTTTTTAGTCGTTTAAAATTCGGTTTGATGTTCCCTAATGTTCCAGGGATCTTATGCTTCGATTCCTGATCTAGCATCTCAGACAGATTTAAGACCCCGTGAAGCATGATTTTTTAAAAGGCTCCATAACTAGCTGCATTTGTATTTTGGCATAATTATGTTGAATGTTTTAGTGATAAACATCAACTGTTTTCGTCCTGTAGAAACTCTTGGTTGCCTAGCTTAACTTGCTGGCTAGTTTGTATTAAACCATAGGATTTAGGTTGTTTGTTATGTATGCGATCAAGAGAATATTCTAAACCTTTTTTTTCCTTTTTTGTTCGTTTTTAGGTGTCAAGATCAATTGGTGATGTTTACTTGAAGAAGCCTGAGTTTATCAGAGACCCAATTTTTCAACAATTCGGAAATCCTATTCCTCTAAAGCGACCTGTTATCACAGCCGAACCATCAATCCTTATGAGAGAACTTAGACCGCAGGATTTATTCCTGATATTTGCATCAGATGGCCTCTGGGAACAATTAAGCGACCAGGCAGCGGTAGAGATTGTCTCCAGGAACCCAAGAGCTGTGAGTCTCCAGATTTTGCTTGCTAGTTCGGCAAATTTACAAGTTTTGTCCGTGCATTTTACAATTTCTAATTTCTCGGTTTTTGAGTTCTTGAGCATTTGTTCTTTCATTCAATCATTTGCAGGGTATTGCAAAGAGATTGGTAAGAGCTGCCATTCACGAGGCTGCTAAAAAGAGGGAGATGAGATACGACGACATTAAGAAAATCGACAAAGGAATAAGGCGTCATTTCCATGATGACATCACCGTGATTGTCGTGTTCCTTGACCACCACGAGCAGTCCTCAAACCGCAGATTCAAACAGCATGCTCTAGGCTACATGACCGCGCCTGTAGACATCTACTCACTGACTGCAGATGATGGATTGGAAGATCTATAGCTATATCACGCCGGCGATTTTCCAAACTAAGAAAATCCTTAGAGGAGTGAAAATTATTGACAATTTTGGGGAAGGTTTTTTGTTGTTAATGATGTGCTCAAGAACAAAATGGTCTTTTAAGAAAGATGGAACGGCTCAAGAGGAAAAAAAAAAAAAAAAACAGACAATCATACACACACGAATCACAATAATGTAGATATTACTAGTTACATAGATGCTGACTGGTTAATGTTGAATTGTTGATTGCATATTATTACAGAGTTTAGTGATTGAAGATTACTATATTTTCTTAATTCTTTGTATTTAGATCAATGTTTAGTTCGAATCTTCTTCTTTGGAATTTTTTTTTTCTTTTTAATTTCTATAATAGATTGTACATTAAAAATTTCAAGTAGAATATTTATGATTTGTTCATCAATTTGAAGTATATATAAGACAAGATTTGATGTACAAAACGTTGCAAATTTGAAAGTGGTCCAAGTTGCAACCGTGAAGTGCGATTCCCATCGGAGAGAGAAATTGTGCTAAAAAGGAAAAATTTAATAAATGGCCTCTTAAATTTGACGTAGTCTATAGTTGGTATCCAAGTATAAAACGTTGCAAAAGTCATAAAAATGATGTTTAAAAAATTAGCAAAAACGGCACTTCCTTACATTTTAATGAAGCTTGCCGAGATCCAAAATGCCGGCCTTGATGATTTAGCCAAAATTTTATTTTATTAAGGATTAGCCATAATTTTATAAATTTAAAGAATTAGTCATTTTTATTTTATATTTTATCACAGTTGATGAAAATTTTGATAATAATAGGTTTGATTTGTTTTTTTAAGTTGAATGAGCCGAATTTTCGGAGATTTTTTTATTTGATTTGAGCTGTTTTTTAAGTAATTATCATGAATATTTATGTCCATTAAGGTATTTAATGGCTATTTTTTAAATTTGATATTGTAAAGCTAAATCTTTCAAATTTTATCCTTAAAATGACTTATTTCTTAATTGACCTAGTTATTTACTACAATCTTTTTAATGATCAGAACCCCGAATTGTGACCCAATTTTTTGAACACCAATTAATGACAAAATAAATAAATAAAGCGTTGTTGGAATTAATGGGGAAAAACGGATAAATTTTTTTTATTGATATTTTTATGTGTTCAGATCAAATTCTATTGCGAGTACTAACGAGGGAGGACAGCAGAGAACGACCATGGAGGAATGTTTGTTTGTTTTGTTTTATTTATTTATTTATTTTAACATATGATTGAGTGAGATTTACACTAATATGGACTTTCACTAAGATTAATAATCACCCTCAGATTTATTCACCACCTGATCTGCTTGTTTAGCTTCCATAAGAATCCCACTACAAAAAGAAAAAAATAGCAAAACTAATAATGAAAAAGCATAGTTGTGCCATGTAAGATTTCCGTTATGACATGCAAAATTTCTCTTTCTAAAAGGATTTATTTAGTATTTAGATATTTTTTGGTCCATATTAAAAAAAAGACTAATATTTTCAAAATAAATTTATTATTCACGAATTCATAAAAAATTAAGGGCATAATGTAAATGATGTGATGTAATTAAGAAAATAATTAATTTCTTAATCAATCAAAATATCAATTATTTTCTTAAAATATTTTTAAAAAAATAATCATCTACTCAAGTATCCAAGTAACAACTTGAAACTACATCAAGCTTCATGATCATTTAATGTTTGTATTTTGATATGTAATATATCATGTCATAAAAAAAATAACAAATTACTCTAATATACATAAAGTCAAAATAATAAAATAAAAAGTATAAATATTTTTTAAAAATAATATATAAAATTAGACTTACTTTTATAATGAGAAATGATATCGAATTGCCAAATTTAATACCGAAAATGATTTGGGATTTAAAATGATTTTTTACACCAAACAAAACTCACTTAAAGCATTCCTCATCAGTAAATACCGAAAAAAAAAAAAACTCAACTATTAAGGAGATGAAAAATAATTATGATATAATTGTTTACCGCCACATAAAAAAGAATTTCCCGACTATTAACAGTCAATTATAACATGAAACTGGACTGACATAACTAAAGTATGTCGTTTTCAAGCAACAGAGGTAAAAAAAAAAAAAAAAAAGGTATAGTACGTCGTTTCTAACAATAGCAAAACAAAAACCAATTAACAAATCGATCTATATGTGTCCTGAAATTAATTCACGAGAGCACAACCAAAAACGCAAAGACTAGAATGGCTTTTCCGAGAACCCCAGTTTGATTGGCAATCGACAGTCCTTCAGTTTCCGTTTAGCACTGGAATAGAGTAAAAAAAACACAAACTTTCTCATTTATTTGTTTCGCATTCAATCATTTCTGCTTTTATTGTAGCTGTAATTTGCACTATCATAGATTACCAATCTTTCAATAATTTTCACAAACAGCTAAATATACCCATTATGTTGATGCAAGCTTTTTAATTGTTATGGGTAAGGTTTGGTTTGGTCTGATTGCATTTGCAAGAAAATGAGCTCTAGTGGTTTGGTGGCAGAGACTGTGTGGAAACAGATTGAATCAACTCGTTCAGGTACTTCTGCTATTTTCACTTTCTCATCTTAATGAATGTTAATTAATTATTGTTTTTGCTTATCTATTTGAATTTTTGTTTTTGTTTTTGTTTTTTTGTTTTTGTTTTTTTTTTTAAATTGGACAGTGACAGAAGATCAGCTCTCCATGTCAGTAACCATATTCAATTCCTTACTGGCCTTTTTTTTTCTTTTTTTTTTTCCCCTTATTGATCTTAACTTGATTTAAAAAAAAAATTTGCTACTAAATTAGTTTGTGATACAACAAAACCCAGCTTGCATTTCTTGTTTGGCAAGAACTTTGAACGAGCAACTAGGATTGTGGATCAGAGAGGTGTCAATAAAATATCAGGACAGCCCAGTGGACGCTCTATCTTTCAGGTTGTGTTTTTTTTTTTTTTTTCAATATCTAATTGTGGATTAAATGCTAAGAGATTGACAATCAAAGTGATCTATATTATTTTCTTCACCAGCTGGACAAATTTGCAAAGTCAACTTGTACCCATTGTGTTTGATTGTTCATGTATCTTACTAAACACTGGAGGATCTTTTGAGAAACTCTTGTGCCTTGGTTGGCCTAATCTAAAATGAAAAAATAAGAATTCCCAATTGTGTTTTTGATCACATCACATCAGGTTTGGGGAGAGTCCAAGAGAAAAGAGGGCTACTTTTGCTTCCCTGAGAACTTCTGTGCTTGTTATTCATTCTTCTATGACACTGTCAATAGAGGAGAGCAACTTTGTGTAAGAAAATTTCCATTCCTTGTTACTCATTCCGAGCAGTCTGATCGGGCTGCGTATGACTCTTGTCTCCAAAAGCTTCCGCTTCCAGAGCCCACGCCCCTGCGAGACAAGTCGCGCTGCCTGATCAGACCTCTTTCGGTGCCCTGATTATGTTTTCTTTTGACAGTGTAAGCATCAATTAGCTGCAAGATTTGCGGCTTCGCTCGGAGTGTGCACTGAAGTTCAGGTGTCTGATGAGGAGCTAGCTATACTGCTTTCCAAGCTCTAGAATGAGTTTGTAGAAGCCTGGCTTGAAGCAATTTAATGATCAGTAGGGTATAATCAAAAGTGTTTTGGTTTTTTTTGTTTTTAGGCTAGTAATAGTGCTATAGAGTAAGCTCTGAGATGTTTTCAAGCAGTCTGTTATTTGATGATTTTTGAGATGTTTATGATCAAGACAAACATGTTATAGAAATACAGAGAAAGCTTGCTTTGAGAAATCCCAAAGGTCTCTTATACGGCCATTTGATATTCGAGACAGATTATTCTTATTCAAACTTAGAGCAACCAACTAAAACAGTTTAAATGGCCAAAGACAACACAACACACACAACTGGGGGATGTTAAAATCCCCCAGTTTGAAATCCAAGAAGTTTCAAGGAATAATCTTTTGAGCCTTCATCTTGTCAATGAACGACGCAAATGAGGTCTTCGAGTTTCTGAACCCGATAAAACCGTGCTCTTTGCTCTTGTTCATGCTGTCAAAGTTCGACCTGAAACCGACAACAAAATCCACAAACCACCAACACCCAACCTCCTCGAATTTTGAGGCAACCAAACCATTTTCCCTCACAATCTCGTCCCAAACCTCTCCTTTGTCCTTCATCATCTCCAACAAACTCAACTTCTCACTCTCACTCTCATCATAAAACTCTTGATGCTCAACCTCGAACTTCTCTGCCAAGATCGGCCACAAGTGCTTCCACTTGAATATGTCACCATTGCTGCAGTTGAAAGCCTCGTTCTTTGCGCACGGGTCCACCGCTGCCCATATCTGGTGCTCCGCGACCAGGTCTGCGTCTGATGCGTCCCAGTAGTTCTCCCACCCCTCTCGAGTCCCCGGGAACCTCAGCTTCTTTCCTTCATGCTTGCAAATCGCGGCGTAGACACAAAGCTCCAGGATCACATTCATCATGCCATATGGTGAGAACCCGAAGATCAACCCTGGCCGGTGGACGGACCACGTCGCGCCCTCCTTCTTCGCCACCTCCTCCGCCAAAATGTCCTCCTGGACGTAGTAGAAGTTGGTCACGTTGAGCCTCGCCATGCCCTCGTGGTAAGGCAGATCATGGAGCGCGGCTCCCCCTGCCGCCATGAGGAGCTCGAACGAGCCGTTGTAGTGCTTGCGCCCCGTCTGCAGGCACACGTGCTGCAGGTTGGGCGCGTGCGGGACCACGGCGGCGAGGACGTTGCGCAGCATTGCGCCGTTGACAGCGCAGTTCTCGTCCTCGGTGGGGCAGTTGGACCACGTGACGTAGAACACATGCGTGACGTCCGTGAGCACGGAGAGGCGCTCGCGCGCCTGCTGGGCGTCGGAGACGTCGCACTGCACGTAGGTGATGGGATGGTCGGCGTGCCACTGAGGGCGCGGCCTCCGCGCGACGCCGTAGACCTTCCAGGGCCCGCCGGGGGTGTCGGAGAGCGGCAGTATCTCCGCCAGGCTGTTACCGACGATGCCGGTCACCCCCACCACCAGCGCCACGCTCTCGTACTGCGGCGGCGCGTCGTCGTACTCGCGCCGTTTCTGCTCAACACAGCGATCATGATCATGATGATAAGAAAAAAAAAAAAGAATAAATAGAAAAGTAAATATGTATGAAAGGAAAGGACTTGCCTTTGCAGCGCCGACAGCCCCAGCCTTCCACCAACTCATTGTTGTGTTGTGTAAAGAGTACTAAAAATGAACTGATATAGGCATGTTTTATATTTGAGTAATCGGCATTTTGTCTGTAAACTTTATCGTATTTTAATAACGACAGACGTTTAATTAAATAAATAAATTTTGCGAGAAGTTTAGGAGATACAAAACTCGCAAATATATTTAAAATTTTTCGTGCAAGTTTGGTTGTTGTTAGTTTAAAAAATTTGTCAATATCTTCCGAGTTTAAAATTCAATTCGTCAAAAAAAAAAAAAATTAAAGATCATATTATCATAGCAGAATAAGATCGGGGACCAAAAGTATCAAGACCTCAATGATGGAATTGAGATTATATTATGTAATACTTAAATCTCCATTCAGTTTCCACTTGACATAAAATATCAAGCATAATTTATTTACTAATAAAATAATGCTAAAGCTGAGCTTAAAAAATTAATATGATGGAGACCAAGATCTTTTGTGCTTGTGCACTTGATCTCCATTCAATTATGTAATAACAAATCGTCACGATTTTATGATAAATTATAGTTACATGACATATTTTGTTGTTAAACGACAAAAAGGAAAAACAAATTAATTTCAATTCAATCAATAAGCAGCAACATTGTCCCACAATATTGAAAAAAGCCAATGCACATGTGAATAGCGAATATCAGTTGCTTTTGCCACTATATTATATTATATTTGTAAATATTGAAAAAAGCCAATGCACATGTAAATATTTTTAAACATATCCTTTTTTACATTTTATTTTTCAAACAGCAACAAAAACACTCATTCTCCACTTTTTCTCTCCTCTACTGCCGAGCACCACCGTAGAAGATCGTCCTCTGGCCTCTGCTCTGCCTCCTACCCAATCATCGTGTCGGACACGTGCGTGACGTCCGTGAGCGGCAAGAGGCGCTCGCGCGCCTGCTCTGCGTCGGAGACGTCGCACTGCTACGTGATGGGGTGGTCGGCGGGCCACTGAGCGCGCGCGTGGCCTCCGCGCGACGCCGTAGACCTTCCAGGGCCCGCCGGTGGTGTCGGAGAGAGGCAGGATCTCCGCCAGGCTGTTACCGACGATGCCGGTCACCCCCACCACCAGCGCCACGCTCTGGTGCTGCGGCGGCGGGTCGTCGTATTCGCGCCGTTTCTGCTCAACGCAACGATCGTGATGATTAGAAAATCGAGAAGAAGTAAAAACACAAAAGCAAATGAGTGGTAATGATAAGGACAATGAATGAATGGCGTTGTAGTAATTTGATAATGAGAAAGAAGAACTAAGACAAAATGAATAGAACGGAAGAGAAAAAGAGAGGGATTAAAGTATCAATGCGCGAGAAGTTTAGGAGCAATCAAATTCACAAATATATACATTAAATAATTTTCTAAAATTATTATTTGGTAATTTTACATACCCACACTATTTTAACAGCAGTTTTAAAAATAAAATAACCAAACACCCTATATGCTTATAACTTCAGTAGCTTCTTTCATCAGCACAGTTTGAAGCACTTCTTTTATAAGCACAGCAATGCCAAACTGGCACTATATCTACGTGAATAGATATTTACAAACCTAATTTGTGATTTTTAATTTTTATAAATATATATATATTTTGATGGTGAAATTATTTGAAAATTTTGAAGGAGACAATTGAAACCGAGGTTTGATTCACGTACGAAACGCTTTCCTTAACCGCTTATTCGCGTCCTATTTTGCTTTGAAGATTAACACACGAATACGCGAGGATGCGACAAGCCGCTTCCAGGGACTTTTTTCCGCACATTGTTTCATTTCCACTCACTAACACACTTAGCTCCATAATGAACAAAACCCAACAAAATTATTTATATTTTGATTTAGCTTTCGGTGTTTAGTCTTGATTTGATTTCGGTGTTTGATCTATTTGACTGTCGCGCCGTGGACCGTGACGACGTGGCGTAAATATACACCTAATAAACTCTTCTATTGACACGTATTTCCCGTTAATATTTAGACGGACGGAGCAAATTGAACTATTTTGAAATTCAAGGACCATAGAGACGTTTTCAAGTGGAGGACCAAAGTGAAAGTGTGAAACAACCCAAAATTAAGGATATTTCTAAAACTTACCGTGTAATAAAATAAAGAAAATTATTATTTTATATCTCCATAATAAACAGCAAAAATTTTATTTTAATATATATTTATATGCACACATTCGTCTTCAAACAAATGCTTATCAACAATGTTTTTATTATATTTTAAAATCGTGAAATGGATTCTACAAAAGATATAATAATAGACTAATCGTCACTGCTAGTGCTTTATACATCCACAAACTTTTCTCTATCTTGCGCTCATTCTCCCTTTCTCTCCGTGGTAAAAAAAAAAGGGGGTAAAAGATTAAAAAAAAAAATGAGGAGGATTTGAGTTACATTGTTCCTTCTTTGAAGTAGACATGTCACATATTTTCACGAAACCACTGCGAATAGCTTTATGCGTGTAATTATTTTGCATTATCCTATAGTGGATTAATCACCAAGCGATTGACAATCAAAGTGATCTATTATTCTTCACCAGCCTGACAGCTTTGCCTTTGCAAAGCCAACTCGTAGTCTCGTACCCACTGTGTTTGATGTCTCATGTATCCAATCAAACGCACTTGAACATCTTTGGATAAATGTTGTG
Organism: Boehmeria nivea var. tenacissima; assembly: GCA_018132145.1. Lineage (NCBI taxonomy): Eukaryota > Viridiplantae > Streptophyta > Magnoliopsida > Rosales > Urticaceae > Boehmeria > Boehmeria nivea. The sequence goes on along the minus strand of CM030878.1, from coordinate 15,389,538 downwards.
TTTTGGCCAAAATATGAACTTTCAATTGAGTTTCAGGTGGTTGTCACCGTCAAGTCAAGGTTTTGGGAGAGTCCAACAAGAAAAAATAATACTACCTTTGCTTCCTAGAACGTGCTTGCTTGTGCCTTGTTATTCATTCAAGGCACCTTGGTTTAATGTATTCTATCATTTTATGTGCTTTTATAATTTGTACATTGTCTAAAATATTATATAATAAAAAATGACCTTAAATGGATAATAAACTCTAAAATGAAGTTTTTTTTTTTAATAGTAGATAACAGAATTTATATTATGTAAAATGTGTTTTACGTTTAACACACCAAATACCGTATTATAGTGTTTAATATAATATGCACCAAATGTGCACATTCTTCTATGACATTGTCAATAAAGAAGAGCAACTTTGTGCAGAGTAGTTTTTATTCGTTTGGGGCAGTGTGATGGAGTTGCATGACCCTGTCTAGCCCGTGCCCCTGGAAGACAAGTCGTGCTGCCCGATCAGAATGTTATTACTAACCTCGTAAGATTAGGCCTTAATTATGTTTTTTTAACAGTTTAAGCATCATATTAGCTGCTAATTGCGGCTTTGCTTGGAGTTCGTACTGAAGTTCTAGAACTACCTATCTATACTGCTTTCCAGGCTCTAAAATAAGTTTGCAGAAGCCTGACTTTGGAGAAATTTAAGGACTGGTACAGTTCTCATCTGTTTAAATGTTAGTAATAGTACTATAGACTAGGCTCTGTAATATCTTCAAGCAGTCTTTCATTAGAAGATATTTTGAGAAGTTTATGATCAAAACAAGCATGTTATAACAGCAAAGAGAATGCATTCTTGCCCTGAGAGATCTCTAATCTCAAAGTCTCTCCTTATTCAAACTCACAGCCACCACAGGAAAACATTCAAAATGGCCAAAAACACCACAACACACACACACACACACACAAGCAAAAAAAGCAAAATCCTCATCTCCCCCCAATTTGCCATCCAACAAGTTTCAGGGAACAATCTTGTGAGCCCTCATCTTGTCAATCCACGACGCGAACGAGGTCTTGGTGTTCCTGAACCCGACGAAACCGTGCTCTTTGCTCTTGTTCATGCAGTCCAAGCTCGATCCGAAACTGAAAGCCATATCCACAAGCCACCAACACCCGACATCCTCCAATTTTGTGGGAACCAAACCGTTTTCCCTCACAATCTCATCCCAAACCTCTGCTTTGTCCTTCATCATCTCCGCAACACTCAACCTCTCACCCTCGCCATCAAACTCCTCGTACTCAACCTCGAACTGCTCAGCCAAGACCGGCCACAAGTGCTTCCACTTGTACACGTCGCCGTTGCTGCAGTTGAAGGCCTCGTTCTTGGCGTACGGGTCCACCGCAGCCCAAATCTGGTGCTCCGCAATCAGGTCCGCGTCCGAAGCGTTCCTGAAGTCCTCCCACCCGGCACGCGTCCCCGGGAACCTCAGCTTCTTCCCTTCATGCTTGCAGATGGCGGCGTAGACGCAAAGCCCCCCGATCAAATTCATCACGCTATGCGGGGAGAACCCGAAGATCGCCCCTGGCCGGTGGACCGACCACGTCACGCCCTCCTTCTTCGCCACCTCCTCCGCCAACACGTCCTCCAGGACGTAGTAGAAATTCGGCGCGTTGACCCTCGGCATGCCCTCGTGGTAGGGCTGCTCGAGGGGGGCGATCGCCCCCGCCCGGATGGCCTCGAACGGGCCGGTGTAGTGCTTCCGCCCGGTCTGCACGCACACGTGCCGCAGGTTGGGCGCGTGCGGGACCACGGCGGCGAGGACGTTGCGCAGCATTGCGCCGTTGACGGCGCAGTTCTCGGCCTCGGTGGGGCGGCTGGACCACGTGACGTAGAACACGTGCGTGACGTCCGTGAGCGGCGAGAGGCGCTCGCGCGCCTGCTCTGCGTCGGAGATGTCGCACTGCACGTAGGTGATGGGGTGGTCGGCGTGCCACTGAGGGCGCGTCCTCCGCGCGACCCCGTAGACCTTCCAGGGCCCGCCGGGGGTGTCGGAGAGCGGCAGGATCTCCGCCAGGCTGTTACCGACGATGCCGGTCACCCCCACCACCAGCGCCACGCTCTCGTACTGCGGCGGCGCGTCGTCGTACTCGCGCCGTTTCTGCTCAACACAAAGATCATGATCATCAATTCGTCATCATGATGATGATAAGAAAATAAAGAACAAACAGAAAAGTAAATATGTATGAAAGGAAAGAACTTGCCTTTGCAGCGCCAATAGCCCCAGCCCACCACCAGCTCATTGTTGTGGGCTTCTTCTTGTGTTTGTGCTTAATCCACTTTTTTTCCTTCTTTTTTGCTTTTTCTAACTTGTCTATGGCACAGCAAAGATAAGTATGAAAATGGTGATGTGTGTATATATATATATATATATATAGGCGTTGTTTGGATTTTTCTATTTGGCTGTAGTTTGTAGTACGTTAACCTTTTTTCTTTTGTTAATGGAGAGGGATAAAGGAATATAGCTAGAGACGTAACATATCCAACAAAATGTGGTCTTTAAAAAAATTTGGGGACGAATGATTCTCTGTCAATTCTGGTTGGCTTGGATGTCATAATTCGTACGATTAGGCGTTCCCGTGATATTTAATTTCGAATATGAGATCCAGTGTGAAATAGTTATCAAAGACTTTAATAATGCAAGTCATATTATATTATTAAAGGGCTTCATTCAGATCCCACTTCAAAATAATATAAGAGGTCAGTAGAAAAATAGGTTAAAACTGAATATATTTTTTAAAAATAATATATGTTTCTAAAAATTTTAAAAACTAATCGCCGTTCACAATTTTAAGATGTATCTTTTATAATTATTTGATAGTTATTTTTTAATAATTAATTGATAACAATTTAACATTATTTTTGCGATAAACTATAGTTACATGAAATATTTTAGGAAATTTTAAGAAAAAAATCACCTTTTTAGAAAAATAATTTTAACAAGTAGTCACATTTTTAAAATTTTAAGAAAAAAACAATTTCAAAAATTTATTACCTTAGTAAAAAAAAATTTTACAAATTTTATGTATAATTTTATTATAGTAAAAAAAAATTTACATGTGTAAAACACTTTTTATGGCTAAGTTTTAAATTTTTTGAAACATGATCCAATATTTTATTGAGGAACAAAAGAATTAAAATATAAACTGAATAAAAGACCTCCAATAATATTGTGATCTCAATCAATATGAAGCAACATTGCCCCACTCAACCACATATTAATTGAGAAAAGCCATGGCACATCTAAGCAAATATCAATTGCTTTTGCCACCATATTTATTTTATTTTATTTTTTATTATTTTCTCGAAAACCCAGAAGTGCTTTGCTAGCAATTAGACTAGAGATAGAGAACAGACGTCAAAAAGTTGACTATTAAGAGCACGTTTGTATTGATTGCATTGACATGGCATAAGTCTATATAATCTATGTTTTGTTTAAAAATATCATATAATGCAATGAAAAAGATACGCTCAGATATTACAATAGATAATAGGATCAAATATGAAAAATTATTTAATTAAAACAATATAACTTTTATTGTATTTAGTATGTTTTTTTTATTATATAATATAGTATTTTAAACATGTCAATTATCGTATTATATTTTACAACGCGATAGGATGAGTTTATACGGTGGACCAAAAGTGTCCTACGCTAGAGGCTCTGCATAAGAAATACAGCCCGTTTTGCACATGCCTCACTCACTAACAGACAAACCGGCCATCGATCTCTTGGCTTTGTTTGAAATGTGAACTATTTGCATATGAATAACTTTTTGGCTGAGATTTGAGTTGAATTTTACAAAGAATCAAACATATTCGAAACAAGTAATGGTCTCTATAAAACCTCAAAATTACGGATCTGGCTTTGTTGTCTTGTACTACAGAAGCAGACTTTTAGGGAATATACCACGTTGGCTTGTCTTTCTAGTTGAACATTCAAACTTCATAACTCACTCAATGTTTGCCAAACAAAAATTTAATGGCAGCTATATCTACGAGAACAAATTCAAGATTAAAGAATTGGGAAAAGAGAAGAAACGAGTCATCATATTGGAATTTGAAGCAAAGAAACCATTTTGGCCATGTTTGATAGTCATATATTGCAAGTCTGTAACATGAATTGCAGCTACTGAACTTAATCACTACAAGTCTTGTTTCATCATTACGACACAAAGTAAGCCTAGCATGTTTGAACACAAAAACATTTCAACTCTCAGGTGGACCCCAAAAGAAACTTGGTCTAGATTCTTACCAGAGTTAAAGAGTGAAATATATATATGACTGTTTCTTTGCTGTGTTCTAAAAATCTGCATTCTCAAAATTGTAAAGGTTATCAGACAAACATCTCGGCTTCATCTTGTCGACGCATCTTACAGTGCCAATCCACAACAGGGTTGTGAGTGTTCTCATTCGATTTGCGACCGTTGTTGATCATTTACGGAACCATATCAACAGCTTCGACAAACATTAAATCGGCCACATAACTTGCAACGGATGAGCTATGACACTGTCCGTAGAGGAGAGCAAATTTGTTCAACTCCTTTTTATTCTTTTTCGAGCAGTGTCATCGGGTTGCATATGACTCTGTGGGACAAGTCATCGCTAATATTCTCACTTTTGATGGTTCTTTTAACAGTGTAAGCATCAATTAGCTGCAAGATTTGCGGCTTCGCTCGGATTGAGCACTGAAGTTCAGGTGTCTGATGAATTTGAAGAAGCCCGACTTTGAAGAAATTTAAGGACTAGTAGAAGGTAACTAATCAAGCATTTTAGACTAGGCACTGAGTTTCAAGCAGTTTGTTATTCGAAGATATTTTGAAGTGTTTATGATCAACAAGCATTTCACACAACATATACATTGCAAATTCTTTCCCTAAGAAATCTCTACTCTCAAGTCTCTTTTTATTCAGATTTACACAGCAACAGAAGGAAAACAATAAAATTAAAGGCCAGAAAGAACACAAAACATACAAAGTACCACAAAGCAAAATACTCATTTCCCCTAATTTTCCATCCAATAAAGTTTCAAGGTACAATCTTTTGAGCCTTCATCTTGTCAATCCACGACGCGAACGAGGTTTTCGTGTTCCTGAACCCCACGAATCCGTGCTCCTTGCTCTTGTTCATGCTGTCCAAGCTCGATCCGACACTGAGAGCAATATCCAAAAATCACCAACACCCGACATCCTCCAATCTTGTGGGAACCAAACCGTTTTCCCTCACAATCTCATCCCAAACCTCTGCTTTGTCCTTCATCAACTCCGCCAGACTCAACCTCTCAGCCTCGCCATCAAACTCTTCGTGATCAACCTCGAACATCTCCGCCAAGACCGGCCACAAGTGCTAGCTTCCACTTGAACACGTCGCCGTTGCTGCAGTTGAAGGCCTCGTTCTTGGCGTAGGGGTCCACTGCAGCCCAAATCTGGTGCTCCGCTATCATGTCCGCATCCGACGCGTCCCAGTAGCCCTCCCATCCCGCCCGCGTCCCCGGGAACCTCAGCTTCCTCCCTTCATGCTTGCAGATCGCGGCGTAGACGCAAAGCCCCCCGATCAAATTCATCACGCTATGCGGGGAGAACCCGAAGATCGCCCCTGGCCGGTGGACCGACCATGTCAAGCCCTCCTTCTTCGCCACCTCCTCCAACAAAATGTCCTCCTGGACGTAGTAGAAATTCGGGGCGTCGAGCCTCGGCATGCCCTCGTGGAAGGGCGGCTCGTGCGGGACGATCCGCCCCGCCATGAGGAGCTCGAACGGGCCGGTGTAGTGCTTGCGCCAGGTCTGCAGGCACACGTGCTGCAGGTTAGGCGCGCGCGTGCGGGACCACGGCGGCGAGGACGTTGCGCAGCATCGCGTCGTTGACGGCGCAGTTCTCGGCCTCCGTGGGGCGGCTGGACCACGTGACGTAGAACACGTGCGTGACGTCCGTGAGCGGCGAGAGGCGCGCGAGCGCCTGCTCTGCGTCGGAGACGTCGCACTGCACGTAGGTGATGGGGTGGTCAGCGTTCCACGGAGGGCGTGGCCTCCGCGCGACGCCGTAGACCTTCCAGGGCCCGCCGGGAGTGTCGGAGAGCGGCAGGATCTCCGCCAGGCTGTTACCGACGATGCCGGTCACCCCCACCACCAGCGCCACGCTCTCGTACTGCGGCGGCGCGTCGTCGTACTCGCGCCGTTTCTGCTCAACACGACGATCATGATCATCATCATGATCAGAAAATAAAGAAAAAATAGAAAAGTAAATATGTACGAAAGGAAAGGACTTGCCTTTGCAGCGCCAATTGCCCCAGCCCACCACCAGCTCATTTTTGTTGACTTTTCGTACCTTTTTTTTTTTAATTTGCTTAGATGACTTTTTGTATTTGTTTTTGTTGAAAAGAGTTCTAAGAATGAATGCATATATATATAAGTAGAAAAATACTACCCTCACATTCACTTCTGGACCGTTCATCTTGGTCGGTCCAAATCCGTCAGATGCATCAGACGACAGCACACCTCTTTATACGTATGTTTTATTTTATTTTTTAGTTATTGACGTTAATGTCCTTAAAGCTACCGTAGTTTCACAATTCGGTCTTGATATTTTATTTTTGGCAATTTGGACATAGAACTCCAATTGATTTTGCTAGTACTAACATAAACTCCAATGCTTAATCCTAAAGTTAGTAACATAAGCTGAGGGACTTCTGTACCAATATGCAAAAAATAAAAATAGAGGCGTAAGTGCGATGAGAAAATATCATTTTTCCTCCAAGTTTGGATGTCTTAAAATTCAGGATTCAATTTGTAAAAAAAAAAAAAAACAGTAAGGGTTGAATTACCGAAATTGGATAATCTGGAACAATAGTTCTAAATCCCCTCTTCTCTGTGTTATTTTTTTTTTTTCCAAGATACGTATGAAGACTCTGATGTATATAGGTGTGGTTTGGAATTTTTTTTTTTTTTTTTCTGACATTAGTTTAAAGTATGTTGGACTTTTTAATTTTTTAAGGGAGAGAGAAACAGGGATATAGGCATATAGCTAGAGTCGTAACATGTCCAACAATTGGTTTGTTGGATGTCAAAATTCTTACGGTTAGGCATACCCATGATATTTAATTTGGAATATGAGATTCAGTGAGATAAAGTTATCAAGAAATTAGCATTATATTATTATTTTTATTATAGGGCTTTGTTCAGATCCCACTTGACTAATATATCAAGCTTTTCATTTATTAATATTTATATATATACGAGGCTATGCTTATAAGAATTAAACCCACCACTTTGCACATGTTTACTCACTAACAGACTAACTGGCCATAGATATGTTAGGCTTTGTTTGGAATGTAGAATTGTAGATAGATAGGAATAACTTTCAGGCAGAGAATGAATTGAACTTTACAAAGAATCAAATATATTCTAAACAAGTTGTGGGCTCTATAAAAACTCAAAATACAGATCTGGCTTTGTTGTCTCGTAATACAGAAACAGATTGTTAGGGAACATATCATGTTGGCTTGTTTTTCTGGTTGAACATTCAAACTTCTGAGCTCACTCAATTTTGACCAAACAAAAATTAATAGCAACAAGGTCGAAGAAAATACAAACTCAAGACCAAAGAATTTGGGGGGAAAAAAATCTGCTGATTGATATAATGACCACATTAAGTCAAATACACATTTTTTGCTATGAAGCTACTCAACTTTCCCCTTGTAAGTCTTGTTTCACCTATACAACACACAGTAAGCCAGGCATGTTTGAACATGAAACATAGTTCACTCTCGGTGGACCCCAAAAAAGTATCATTTACACAATGCTATATCTCTTTTCATTTCCATGCCAAAAGGGTTTATAACAATGGCAGTGGAAAGGAAACTTGGACTGAGTTTCATACCAAAGTTACAGAGTGAAAAAATATAATTCTGTGGGGTGCGTTGCTATTTTTAACTACTATTGCCATTTCTTTGCTATACGTTCTAATAATCTGCTTTCTTCATCCTTTGAAACTTGCGGATCAAGGGAGCGGAGGTTACTGACAAACATCTTAGCTTCATCTTGTTGATTCATCTTGCAGTACCAATCCACAATAGAATTGTTGGTGTTCTTATTTGGTTTACAGCCGTTCTTGATCATGTACCGAACCACGTCAACGGCTTCGGCAAACATTGAATCGGCCGCATAGCTTGCAACAAAAGTGTTATAGGTTATCACATCTGGAACAATCCCGGAATCTCTCATTTCTGAGAATATCCGTGAAGCGTCTCTCATCCGACCATTTCTACAATAGGCATAGATGACAGTGTTGTAAGAGATCGTATCAGGCTTCATACCCTTCTCTAGGATCTCCCTTAAAATCTTTTCCGATCTCTTGAAATCTTCCGAGCGGCCATACATATACATCAGACTATTGTAAGTTGTCAAGCTAGCAGTGAACCCACTCTCATTCATGAAGTTCAGGATCTCATCAGTTTTGTGTACCATCTGCCTCCTTCCATAGATCGAAAGCATGGAATTCAGAGCGGTAATGTCGGGCGAGAACCCTCTTTTCTTCAGCTCCAAAAAAGCTCGTTCTGTTTCCATCAGAAGGTCGCATTTACTGCAAACTAGAACAAGTGTCTTCAAGAGCACGACATGGGGTTCAATTATACCGGAGTATATCTCTTCGGCAAGAACAAGCACGCGCTCGATCTCTCTACCGTTGGCATAAGCATGAAGCAAGGATGAATAGGAAAGCTCGTTAGGTTTACAACGACCATCCTTCATTTCGGCAAGTATTTTTTCAGACTGTTTCCAGAGTCCTCCCCGAGCCAACGCAGCCAAAACAGCATTGTAGGTTGAAAGATCAGGGGTAACACCAGCTTCCACCATCCTCTGGTAAACGGCCATTGCTTGATCAAACGAACCACAACGGCTGTATGCACTAATCAGGGTGTTAAATGTGTCGCGCTCGGGCACAAACCCTGCTCTTTTCATCTCCTTGAACACTCCCGAAACTTCCGAATCCATCCCGTTTTGGCCAAACACGGCCAAAAGCGTATTCCAAGTCACAATATCGGGTTCACATCTGCAGGCTTTTATCTCCTCGAATACTTTCATCATCTCCACAAAATTCCCCCGGTTGCCGTGCATCTTAATCAAAGCATTAAAAGTGCAGATATTCGGTTTGCAGTCTGCGATCTTCATCTCCTCAAAAACCCTCATCGCCGTTTCGTCTTTCCCGGCTTTCTCAAACCCTGACAAAAGCGTGGTGAACGTAAACACATCAGGCTTAATGCCTCGATCCACCATCTCCGTCTTCAGCGCCATGGCTTCCTCCAATAGCCCATCCCTTGAATAAGCTGATATCAAGGCATTGTAAGTCACGACGCTCGCAGAAAACCCCTTAGCCTCCATCTCTCTCAACACCTCCATCGCTTCTTTTGGCCTCCTAGACTTCCCGTACACATCCAACAACGCGTTGTAAGTAACCTTATCCGGCGCAAACCCAGCCAATTTCATCTCCCCAAAAACCTTAACCGCCTCTTCATACAAAGATCCCCGTCGGCAACAACTAATAAGAGTGTTATAAGTGTACGAATCCGGAGAAACCCCGGCGCTCTTCATACTCTCCACAAGCCCAACGATCTTACTCCAAGGCATGCCCATTTTTCCATACACATTCAACACCACATTGTACGTGATCAAAGTCGGCCGAAGGCCCTCAGCTTCCATCTTGTTAAACACCATCACAGCCTCTCTAAACCTCCCATTACTGGAATAAGTAGTGATCAACGAGGTATAAGCATAAACATCAAGCTCAAACCCCTCGTTGCTAAGGCCATTGAACAACGAAGCCGCGGCCGGGACCCGGCCTTCTTTGCCGAGCATAGAGACAATCACAGCCACAACAGAGCCGCTCAGAACCGACCCACAATCTCCACAACTCCTAAACCACTCAAACACACTCAACGCCAAGTCACATTTCTTGTAAAACCCTAAACCCTTGACCAGACACAGAACATCTAAAGACAAAGCCTCGGAGCTAAAACCCAACTCGCGTTGCTTGTGAGAAACAACCAGCTCGCTAAGCAATTCGCCAAGATTAGAAGGGTCAAATTCGGGGTCGATTAAGGAATTGAGAATTCGCTGACCTCGGGCAGAGAAGTCGCCGTGGTGGGACCAGGGCTTGCCGCGGTGGCCGTCTCTGGGCCGTCCGATGCGATTGCGGGTCCTCGGGATCGGCGACTGTTGGATGTGGTGTCTCTGGAGGTGGCTATTGGGACCGGGGTTTTGGGGAATAAAGAGGTCATGAAGAAGAGGGTTTATTGGCGTGTGTTGCGAAGAAGAAGAGGGGTTTTGGGGATTGTGAATTGGGAAGATGGGTTTTGAAGGAGGAGGGTTTGCGAGGAGTAGAGGTAGTGCTAATTTCTCCGCCATTGGAGAAGAAGAAGAAGAAAGGTTGAGCCTTTCGTTTTGGGGTTTTGGTGACTGACTCGTAATGTTTGTCTTAGGGAGATTTTTTTTTTTTTTTTTTTTTTGGATTGGAGTCTGGAGAGAGAGATATTTGTCGCAAGAGAGAGACATGGATGACGTGATGAAGATTTTTATTTTTTAATTTTTTTTTTTATCCAGGGCTCTAACATATGATGAAGTTTATAAAGAAAAAATATGGGAATGATACTAAATTTTATAAAATAATTCATATGTTTAATGGAAATGTTTGATCGTATGTTATTTTTTTTATAATGTTACATTTATATTTCATAAATTTTCAACCTAATATAGAATTATCAATTGTATTTCATTTGAGAATTTTGTTGATTTTATTTTTGGTGCATTTTGCTTAGACACTTACAATGGCATTAAACCCTTACAATTAACACACAAAAAAGTCGATAGAATTTACAGAATTTTTGCTTGATTTTATTTGATATTATTTCAATTAAACTCTTGTATATCATCTGTAATTGATTAGGAAAATTTCGTTTAAGATAACAATTAACTAGAATAATTAGCTAAGAGACATTCTTAAATATGATTGCACTCTAAATCAAATTTTATTTTTGCTTTATCCTTACACAGAATCTATTCTTCTTCTTTTATCATGTGAAAGTTTTTCAATACGGATATTTTTCTGTCAGCACAGAATTTCATTTGCTATTCCTTTGGGCTTTGCCAAAATAGGTTTTCATTTGTTTTTCAGAATTCTTATCTAAATATCAAAATGTTATGTCTCATACCGCAGTTTATGGTTTGCCGATGGGTTTAAACTTTAATATGGCTAATTCTAAAACCTCATGATACTAAAAAACTTTTAAAAAAAACTTGTCATGAATTTAACCAAATCAACCATTGAAAATTTCCTAATCTATAGAACGATGATTGGGTAAATAAATAAATGCATATTTGATTAAATCGTTGGTGAGTAATGTATCACATGCGATTATTTCCCCTTCCCTTTCTTCCAAAGATCATAATAAATAATTATTTTTTTACTAATTAGATTTCAGAAAAAAAAAAAAAAAAAAAAAAACTTTAGAAGTCAAAGATAGTCAATACTTAACTGTAATTGCCACAAATCTTGTTAACCTTATTATTATTTACTTTTTCAAATTGCATTAATTTAGGAGGGTTTTTTTTTTTTTTTCGAAGGATATTGTGGGGCCTTTTCTTTAATTTAACTTACTTCTCTCTCTCTCTAAAGAAACCAAGCTCTACAAATGTTTATTATCTTCTTAAGACTAATACAAATTTCCAGAGAAACTCAAAAAGTCGTAAGCTGGGAAAAGAGTAGTGATGCTCATAAAGCAATGAACTGCAACAGGTTCAAACTTCAATTAGAGCTTGAAAATAACTCTTCGTTTACCCTGTCTTTTTTAGATATTGGCTAAATTATACAAATTCTAGCAATTTAGTGCAAACACATAAGCTAATAAGATCATCTTGAAAAACACTTAGACAATAATAGCTCAAAACAAGAGCCAAGTGAATAGCCTATAAGTTGAACCATGATGGTTCCTTAGCTTCAAAACACAATATATATGAACAGCCATGGAAGGACAACAAAATTCCAAAGATTTTTAGACACAGAAAACTGGCAGTCCATAAGGATATTGCCTATAAAAGCTTACTACATAATAAGGAATTCTGAAACAAAACCTCTTCCATAATCTAGTTCTGTAAGAGATACTATGTCTAGTAGCACTTCTAATATTAAAAAAGCAGTTCCGACTTTAACTAGTATTAACCCCAAAAAGCAGTTCCGACTTTAACTAGTATTAACCCCAAAAAACAGCCCTACATATAAACGATCCTGCAGTTCATGTTGGCTTTCATCTCCCTACTTCTGCTTCAAAGAAAGTGAGGAGTGATCAAACCCGCGACTTCGAGAAATCCAACGCGATCCCGTTCTTTAAATATCTTCTTCAGCTTCTCGTCGCAGACGATAATCTTCTTGTTCTCAGGGTCCTGCGGAGAAGCCATTAAATGCGTTACGAAATATTCTGCACATAGAGATAATCAAGGCAATCCTTCAACTAAATTCACAACTCTAGCCAGCAGAGTCAAGTAACCACACAACAAAATCAGGACGATCGAGAACAAAGATTGATGAGCAAGTAATAAAACAATATAACGAGCTGCGCTTAAATAGAAAAGGCAAATATTTATACTACTAGTAACACACAATCGCTAATACAAGCCAAAAAATAACATTTTCAATCATCCGCAAACATAATTGTCAAATTTACAGAAGAAAGAAAAGAACAAATTCAACTGAAAACTCTGAAATGTAACAAGGACCATAAATTTTAGGGAGTTTCTTACCAAATCGTGCAAACATGAGATATCAATGGAGAATTTGGAAAATACATCAACATTATCGTCATGGTTGCTATATTTGCCAAATCATTTAATTGCTCAACAAGTTAGCAGCTAAACTCAAACAAATACAATGTAACAACAAGCATCACAAGGAACGAGACTTCAAAAATGTCCATATGAAATGGGAATCGAGCATTCCCCGTGTAAAAAAGTACAAGAGTTTCTTAAACTTGGAGGCAGTAACAGCCGACACATGAGAAGATAAGCCTGCACAAAACCAAAAAGTCAAACAAGGCATTCTCTAATCTGGGAAACCACAAAATCAACATTGCATAATCCTTCATGAAACAAAAGATAATGCAGTTCAACAACTTGATGATTACACAAATCAGTAGCCACACTTCATCCATTAAACCACATTATATGGATAATAACAAGCGACATAAAAGCCAAAACTTGAAGAAAAGCCTAAAAGTTCTCCCATCCCAAACATAAATCATCGTTCACAAATATCAAAACAATACAAAATACACATAGAATCGTTAAAGAACAGAAAACCTGAAAGACCTTATCAAATGACCGTGAAAACAAGGCTTACATTGACATTCCACAGTTGTCTATTAAAATTTTTATTTTTAAATCAAAAAAAAAAAAAAAACGCTTGCTGACTCGTTTAAAAACACATAACCTTATCCAAACCTAAAAAATACATAACATAGCACAAAAGGCAGTCTTTTTTTCAATAAATAAAGCACAAAGAACAGCCTTATCCAAACACACAAAACAATCAAAAACCCCAATCGAAGCAAAACCCATTTGAGAACCCATAAAAGGGTTCACGAAAAAGCAAAAAGCGATGACTTTAGACCTGAAGATTGTTCTCCTTAATGTGGGCCCAAATGACCTTGAGCGCCTGTGTGCGAGAAATCTCGGGAACGCCGACGAGCGCCTGCATCTCCGGCGACACTCTCCGCGGCTTCATGATTCCCCTCAGCACGCCCTTCCCGCTGGCCTGCTTCGACGCGGTGGCCACCACGGTCACCGGGCGCGGCACGCGCAGCTGCACCGCCGCGGCGGCGGAGGAGGAGGAGAAGGGGAAGGCGGCGAACGAAGGCGCTTCGCCGGAGAGGAAGGTGGAGGAGACAAGGCTGCTGGAGAGAAGAGCCATGGAAGAGGAGAGCTTTTGGGCTTCGGGTTCGGTCTCGCTCGGAAGCGAAAGAGATAATGTGAAGCTCTGTGACTGTGTGTGTCTGAAAATGAGAAAAGTGATAGTGTTTTAGGTGAAGAGTGTGTCGAAACCCCGCCTTAAAATAAATAAAATCCTTGTGTCGTATAGAGAATTTGGTCCGAAATTATCATATTGCCCTCGGTGTTCCTCGGCTTTCCCTTCTATCGGGGTATGTGTTTGGAATTTCGCTTGGGCTTGGAATTAGCATCTATGGGCCCTTAATGGGCTTGAGGTCAGCCACGAAAGAAGAGATTTTTATTGAAAATTTTTTTAAAATGTCATTTTGTACGACTTTATTTAAAAAATACCACTTAAAAAACAAAATTGCAGTCTATGCCGTCTTTTAGTAGTAAAATTTATGAATTGTCTTTTTTTACAATGAGGAAGATAAGAAGGAAGAAGAAAGATAATATAGTAATTGTATAATATGCAAAAGTAACATGCGATTTCAAACTTAAATGTAAAATGTGACATAGATCAAATTTTCTCATTTTTATTAAGGGTAATTTTATCAAATTTACTACTAAAAATGATATAAAATGTGATTATTTATTGCAATTTAGTTAAAATGTATTGTTTATAAGCGCTATTTTTCAAAATTTCCCTAATCATTAGCTTTATTCACATTCATTTCTATTATGTATAAAATTTAAATAATTGTCATGTTTATATGCCCTTGTTTGATATATGAAGAATTCTATATGCCCTTATTTGATATAGGAAGAATTTTAAAATGGTCCATGTATTTTACCCAAAATCCGGTGTCATCGTTCTGTTTTTAGTTTTACGAACTGATCCTTCAGTTTTCTAAATCAGTCTAAACTTGTCCTTTCGCGTTGACAAATGCTCAAAATTTTTAAAAATGACCAAATTACCTTTCGAATAAAACAATTTAAACACAATAAAGACAATAACTAAATTTACATTTTGACCTCAAAAGAACGGAAAAAAAAACTCGATTCAAAACAATAATTAAAGGTAATTTAATATTTTACTTGAGCGTAGTTCATTTTTTTATATTAATTATCTTTGACTAAAATTAAGACGAAGGATATCCTTAGACTGATTGAGAAAACTGAAAGATCATTTCGTAATTACTAAAAACAGATGGATAAAATCAGATTTTGGGTAAAATACATAGACTATTTTAAAATTCTCCTTTTCATATATCATTAAAATTATAAGTTTCACGTGATATGTTCTTTCAATTTCTACCGCAGATGTTTACATTATAAAAGTAAGAGTACAAATATAAATTTAAAATGACATAAATTAATAGTTATAAAAAATGGGACATGCTTCAAAATGTTTTAATAGAGAATGCTCTCAAGTGATGCATATTAAAATAATCAAATATAAAGAATACAGGTACTTGATCATGTACCATTAATAATTTATGTCACACATAATATATTGGTTTGGTTCATATTTCAAGTTTATATTATACAAAAATAGAACTGTAAATTAAAAGTACAATGACGAGTGTGTCAATCGGGATGAAAACAAATATAATTTATTGTTCAAAACTTAATGGACTTAAAATTAGTGACGCTAAAAGTAAATTCATCGCTAACGCATGTTAGGTTTTAGCATTTATAAATAGGCTAGTTAAGAAATTAGCAATTTTAAAGTTAAAGTTTGAAGGATTTAGCCCTAAACTATCAAAATTAAGGATTTAACCGTAACATATGTAACATACGTGTAACAGAAACTAGGGCTAATTCCTAAAAAATTAGCCAAAAGTTTGGTTAAATCCTTAAAAATACTTACAATTATTTCATAAATAACCCAAAATCTAGGTTTTCAATATTGTTCTCAACACACTGGATAATTTTCAGCACCATATTTGAAATTCATAATTAATTATTCAAAAAATCATCTTGAGGTGATTGTGGATTCTATGAAAAGCTTAGCTTCTTTTTTTTTTTTTCCTACAAAATTTGACCAATTTATTTAATTGTATGAGCCTATTCGATAACTTAATTATTTATTACTATTTTTAAATTGGACCAATTAAGCAATTAGCCATTTTAAAGGTAAAGTTTGAAGGATTTAGCTATAATTTCACGAAATTAAGGATTCAGCCATAACATGTAATATATATACGTGTAAAATATTACACTTTTACACGTATATATGTTACATGTAACATAAAATGTTACATGTTATGGCTAAATCATTCATTTCGATATTTTGGGGCTAAATCTCAAAAAATTACCCAAAAGTTTGATTAAATACCTAAAAATCTCTTTTAAATTTTACAAAAATCAATACCTTCAAAACGTATACAAGCAACCCAAAAGACATATATTGATAGTATGTAAAGGCAGGCATTCTTCAACATATATTTTAATATTTTCTTTTATTTTAAGTGCCAAATTTCAAAAAATGTTCTCCAAATTGATGGCATTATCAAATGATCTCTTGTTAAATTAGTATTAAATGCCCCTTAGACTCTTTTGATCGAAACCAATAAAGTCAAACTCAGCATCTTTTAATTTATATATGAAATGTCAGTGAACCGTCAAATTCAATTAAAAAAATCGCTATCTCAAATATAAAATCCAAAATACCATTAAAATGGTAAAAGGGAAACAAAATACAAAGAACGTAAAAGCTTGTTTCTTTTCACTTTTTATTTACATTTTAACCCTATGAACACCTCTCCAGTACCTTCTCTGTTCTCTTTGTTTTTCATTCAAATTATTATCTTTGTACATATCAATTTTCACATTGTTTTTCATTGTGATTAAAAATGATTTTTTTTTTCATAAAAATTGTGTAATTAATTATGTTACATGTGGCGTTGATGATATTGATTTTGGTAAACAAGAAAAAAGAAAAACTAATAAAAGTCAGAGAGTGTCAGTGATGATTATTACACTTTGTTCAAACATATGATTATGCTCTTAAGTATAAACGACAATGTCAATTTGCCCCGTCATAATAAAAAGGTAAAAAATAATCACCTTCCCGGCTTTACCGTTTTGATTGGTATAGTGTTTAAAAGGAAAATACACGCATGAATGAAAAGGTGTATAAATCATCGGATGATAATTTTACCTAGGCGTGCAAATTCGGAGAAAATTACTCAAGTCAAAATGAAATGATCAGGTAATTCCAAGTAATTTTCCAAAATTATTTTACCGAGTAATTCTTTAGAAAATAAGATCGGATAATTACCCGATTTTTATCCGGACACTCTCTGGTTTTATTTTATTTTTTATTTTTATGATCGGTGTCTTCCACCGTGTAAGTAACACTCGTGACTCACCCACACACAATGTCACCCAATTTTCACACACTGCCACGTGTCATTCACTGCACCCACTGCATACCCATTGCCAATTGTGCCACTCACTGCACACATTTGATGCCACTGCATTTAGTAAACGGTGACCCCAAAAAAATAAAAATAAAAATGTTCTCACCGTGTAATAATCGGGTAAAGCACGGGGAGTTTTTTTTAAACAAAATTGAATACCCGATTTTTATCTGCCGGGTAAAATTAGGTAATACTCGAATTTTTTTCGAAAATTTTATCCCAATAATGTTCGGAGAAATTTTCCGTATCCGTACTTGCATACTTAATTATGTCCATGAAAACAGGCCCTAATGATGATCTTTACCTTATTTATCCCCAAGGATGCTTTTTTTTTTTTTATTATTATCTCATCTCGTATAATATTAGGCTGTTAATCATTCAAAATTCACTTAGAGAATATTGCAGATTAATTATTATTGGACCTATAATACTTTGTAAGAATATTTGAGAAAATTACATATTCCCATTAATATTCAAAGTTTCCTTAATTAGATTATATTTTTTTGAATTTATTAAGTATTTGACTATTTTTTAGTCTATTTAAAAAAATACCAAAGTTTTTAAAAATTAAGTTATTAGTCACTTATACATAAAAAAAATAAGAATATAAAGGTAAATGCACATAATTATGCAATTAAGACAATGACTAATTTCTTAATTAATCGAAATTCAAAACATTGGTTATTTTCTCCAATCAATTATCTCTTGTTTTTTATATAGTTTTACGGGATTGATTTAATCAATTTCTTTTTTCTAAAACGGTCGTTAATTATAAGGAAATTGGTTTGATATCCTATCAAATATCATTAGACATATATAATAATAATATAGTTTTTGGATTCAAATTATAATTTGTGCGATCTATATCACCACTGTTTTTACTTTGTTAAAATAATATTTGTAATATTTAACTTATACCTAGTCATTTCTTTGATTTAGTTTTATCTAATAATATAGCTTGAAATCATTTGAATTTTTTATCGATTACACCGGGGACATGTACGAATTCTTTAGTAGAAACTCTATCTACATTCCAGTCTTCGTCTTGTCCTTTTTTCCCCTCAATAATATTGTAAGACTGAATGTGGATAGGAATATAGAGGATATACAATCATGAGTAGTTATAATCCGTACTCACTTAGTCAATTGCCAGAGCAAGTTAGTAGATCACAAGCTAAACTTGCATAATCTATAACATTTTTTTACCTATTTTTTTTAAAATTTTTATTATTTTCAAAAAAAAAAAAAAACAGTAATTTGTCCGTACCCCTTAAACATTTTCATTCGAACTCAATAGTAATTTCATTGTCGGGTTGAAGTTAAATTGTCTACTGTATGAAGGTCATCATTTGCATATATACAATTGTGTCTTTATTGGTTGGATTTAATAATGAAATTTTCGTTAACAAAAATATGGAGTTCTTAATTGTTTAGGACGTGGAAGTGGTTTAAATCATTGTCATTGAAACTTCTAGATAGAGGGTGTACCTAACTCCAACATGTAACACAGGGTTATGCAATATTGAGGTTATTGTTAATTACATATATGTTCCATTAGTTTTTATTTTTTTGCTTAAAACAAATTATGTTCCACTAATTTTAATGCCATTTCAAGTCCTTGAAATTTAATATACTTTATGTTAATTTATTGAGGAAAAGTTTAAATAGAATGCGAAGATTGAAAAAAAAAAAAAAAAGAGTAGGTGGATTACTCATTAATCCAACTCAAAATGCTTTATTTAAGTAGGACCCCTTGTCTTAAGGGACTCGAATACGTGGTTTTCTTCAATGTTGCTGTTTTTAAATGATGATTTTAAGTTTGGGGATATTGAATTTTCATAATGAACTGGGTTTTATTTTGTATCTGAATTCTGAAAGGTGGGAAACGAAAGATAAGCGTGAGAGAGAGCTGTTCATTGATGTTAATTCCTAATAATTATGGGTATATTTAATTATAGGTGAATTTTGCGAAAAATTGATTTCTGTATATCATAAAAATTTCACAGCACACTTTTATGAAGAGTTAATCTACGTAACTTCAAAAATGTAAATTCAGAGAGAAAGAGAGAGCTGTACATTGGCGCTATACACACTTAATTTATTGGTAGGTGATTTTGCGTTAAATCTATGTGTTTTCAAATTTCAATTGGTTTATTAAAATATCTACATACAAACTTAAAATGCTAAGTGCCAAACACTAAAATTTGATATTTGAGTGAAACATTTGTTTTAAATGTAAAAATAATGCGCCTTTTTTGTGTGAATTTGATAAATAACTTTGCATGTGAATTTTTAAATAATAGTCATAGTTTCATAAATAATTATAATAAATTTATTATAAAAAATTATATAATATTTTTTATAAGAATATTTGTACATTAACATGACCATTTTTTTTAATATTTCCAACACTTTTTTTTTTCTAAATCAGACTTTAAAAATGACTACTTACTATAATTCTTTTAAACACAATGTACTCTCATTTTATATTACATTTTAAATTTCTATCCTTCAATAATATTATTGTAAATAGAGTAGAAATAAAGTAGTTCATCATGCAAATAATGTTATTAATGGCGTAATAATTAAGTCGTTTTAAAATGATCTCTTCCCAAAAATAAGTTCGTGGTGGTTCTCTTTAATAAAACTATAGATTCATCACGGTTCATCTGGCTGGTAATGATATAAATAAAATATTATATATATATATATATTTGTCATTATGACGTCTTTATGGTTAAAATTTATTCAATAAGAAGAGTACTAGAAGAAGAAAATTAAATATATAAATAAATAGAAAGTAAACTAAAAACCATATCATCATCATTCATAAATGCTAATAAAAACAACAACTCATTTACAGACTTTACTTGGCTTTATGTAACGAGTGTATGAATGGTCATTGATATATATGGTAACACCCATAACACCTACTATAAAGTATATATATTCTTACTTCCTTTTATTCATGTTATCATCGAAGGAATTAAATAATTAAACCATCGTTAATGCTTAGTCATACCAATGAAGTACACTTTTAATGTTATTCACTTCTATATTTTTGTTCGGTTAATTCTTATAAACGAAGATCTCACGCGGATAAGGTTAATTTTCATGTTTGATTAAGCCAAGCGGGTAAGATATATAGTATTATAAATACAAACAGATACTATACACAGTTAAATATCACGTAATGTACATTACTCTTATTTCTTATATATATATATATATATATATATATTTATATATGTGTGTCTATATTTTGGGGACATGAAAAAACTTTGGACCTAGAACTAATAACAACGGCCCGATGCAGCCATGGCACGTGGAGGCGAACTAATAGGCATAGCTAGCCATGCATAACAACAAAATTTTGTCATAATAATAATAATAAAGCTCTTTGTCTTCTGATAAAATAATGCAAAATCAAGTAGAAGAAGATTAATAATTAGTGGATCTCTAAGCTATGGAAAGAAATGGGCCAACAAGAGGAGGCTAACAAGTAAACATCACTCTTATTGTGACTGCTAAACAAATTCCGGACCCTTTCTCTTTAACTCTAAGCAGTCCCACTTTTCATGCTTTTTTTCCATATTACAACTCACATATTTGACTACGTGGCAAATTAAAGAATGATTTTTTTTTTCTTTTTCATTTTTCGTTCAATGTCTTATTAATTGGTTTTGTTACTATGACTAGATTTAAATAACATACATTAGCTCATCAGCTCTTATTTTTGTGACTATTCTGTCTTTCGAATCATATTTTTGACGCGCAAGTATGATTATTATGTTTAAACTATAATAAATCTAAAGTGGTTAAACAATTTGAGTGCATTTCATTATGTATGAAAAGAAAATTAGATAGACATTCTAAAGGTAAGTTTATGAATATATTTGTACTGGTTTAGGCCTCAAAATCAGGTGTGTGTCTATGAAAGAGCAATATTGCCTCAAATTGCAGAGCGGTTACTTGTTAGCGTTCCTTGACTCACACACGAAACTGTTACTAATAGCAAATTATACGAAATGGTAAAAAGTAATAATAGTTGACAATTTATGAACTTAGGTAATATAAGTATAGTTCGACTCCTGGTTACAAATATAATCTCACAGTAATTTAATACTCCATTTCAACGAAAGATGTAAAGTTCGAAAACTTGTAATTAATTTTAGGCAGAGTCCGTAAATTAATTAATTGATTAATTACTTATTTATCTCAGGTCAGAAGGCAAACAAAGAAACTAACGTTTAAATAGTACTGGACCCACCAGATAGAATGTTTACACTCATTTGGTTCAAGAAAAGCCTGGATAAAAATGTCTTGAAAAGAAATGAACATGAACAAAAGTTGTTAGTGACTAGTAAGCAATAATAATGGTATTGTCTATTAGTGATCATGTGAAGATATATTTCACTGTTCTAATGGACACTAGATTGATATATAAGCAAAGCTTTCGTAGTTTCATTCATTATTTTATTTTCACAAAGCAAGAAGACAAAATTTTTTGTAAAAAAAAGAAAAAAAAAACTAATTATTCCATTGAATATCCACCTGGCTGGTTTTCTTGTCTAACCAATGAAATTAGGCCACGTGAATCCGGATAATGATGTTCATAATTGGCTACGAACCCACAAAAAAACTGAAACGTAGTACAGCGATTATGGCTATAATTCATTACCACGTTTCTCTTTAATTGTCAAACCTTACTCCTTTTTTATGGTAAAAACCAATCCAGCTAATTAAAAAATCTACAACATAACTAATAAATAATAATCCTTCACATATACATAAAGTACTTTCTTTAGTAAAAAAACAACTGTCTGGAATTATAAACAGTGATGGTAAGCATTTTAAACTCTTCACCTGTATATGTTTGGTTTCATAGAAAATTCTCGGAGAAAGAAAATGAACAAGCTATAAGTAAATATTCTTAAAAAAACGATGGCAAATGTATAACATGGTATTTAGTTAATAAATATAAATAAGCATAAGTACTAAATAGTGGCGATAAAAGTAGATAAGCCAGGATATTCCATACTTAACAGCTGGCAAGGTGTTGATTGCTTATATATTCATTTCAAATTCAATAATTAACAGCTAGCTAGGTATTGGATGCAGGTGGCTTAAATAATTTTTTGAAATATACAATATGATAAATTAGTATTAAAAAGCAGAAGTTACGAACTTCATAAACTTACCTGAATTTATGGGGTGGTAAAGATGGTTTTACTTAAGTGCGCACTAATGGCATTGAATGTTATTTACTAACTGTACTATTTGGTATGTATTAAAAATATTGTCATATTGCACATTCATATATATATATTAATCTTATATCAAAAGGCATTATACATGTAAAATAATATGCATTTTTTTTTTATATATTAGTAAGGTGATATTTCTTGATGTATATTAGGACTTACCGATAAAATAAAAAAGCCAGTAGCAGAGGGAAATTTTTTTGTTAAGGCACTTATCACGGCGTGACACAGAGGCCCAAGCGGGTCCCACACAAAATGAGTAAATGACGGTGCTCCAACATACCAACCAAATTCAGCTTATTTCTTATTTTCTGCTATAAACTTGGCGTACAAATTATCACATCTGATATATCTCTCTCTCTCTCTCTCTATATATATATATATATATACACATATATATCTTTTGCTACCACCAGCACATGTAAAACCAGGACGCAGAGGGCCCACTAATCATAACCCCATTTTATGATAATCATGATTATAATGATGAAGATGATGATCCTGAGCCCTAACGGTAAAGGGAAAAGAAAAACAAAATAATATTATATATATATATATATAATATTAGATCATATATACGTTCTTGACTTTTTTTGAAAGAGAGAGAATGAGACCTCTTCTGTTCATAAATGATCATTCCGTGATCTGTAATATTCAACTGCCAATTCATTTCAGTTCTGAAAAAAATAAGAATAGAAAAAGTTTCTAAAAAAATAGTAACCGGTTGGTAGAATTTACTAACATACTTAGTTAGGAAGAATAAATCTTATTCTATGTTCTAACCACTTAATCAATCACGTGAGAAATATTAGGCTTTTCATATTTTACACCATACGATACGTTGTATATATGTCTATATATATATATATATATATATCATGCTGTTATCAAATATTGCTAACTCTGTCGGTGTGTGAGTTACACATTTTTAATCGTTAAAATTAGGTAAAGTGTTTACTTTTTTTTAGTTAAAATGTCATCTTTCACAAATCTCAATAGGGCAATTAAGAAAGGTACTTGAAGTCTTGAACATTGATTACGTTTAAGTGATCAGTGGCTGAAGTAATTAGAGGTTCAACTTTCAATACAAATGCTGAAATACATATAAATGCCATTTGGACTAAAGTCTGTAAATAATAATTACACGTTTGCATAGTTTTCCAATATGCAAAACTACAGCTATTACAATCACACGATTGCAAGCCCTCACATCACTTATATTATGTGCTATAATTGTCACAAAAATCATCTTATTTAAGCTTGTTAAGCGAATACTCAAGGAACTTTTTTTTCGTCGGCATATATAGCTTAACTTTAAAAATACGATATCGCATTTTCAAAAGTTTGTTTTTTAAGTATATAATATTGGTACATTGTAATATGTCTCCCAAGTACATGAAAGTTGAAAACAACAACGTAAAAGGGAAACAAAATCTTTTCATTATTACCCTTTTTAGTTAGGTAATTAAACTATTACTCAATGTGAAAAAGGAAAGAGCCAATCCGAAATCTCTTGCAGCAGAAGGGACATTTATATAAAAGCAATGGAGAGAGTTACTACGGTAAAGCAGGTAACAGAGTAAGAGTGACAGCGTGGCACCCAGATCAGCCAACCCAACACATGCAAGAGCGGGACCCACAATGTGGGACTCAATCAGACGCCGCAGATCTGTTCCGTAGCGGGTTGGCCATGTGAGAATAATAAGACCGAAACTTCGGTTAGATTAGCATGGCAGATCATCTAATTCCATTCCATATTATTTCAAACTATTCAACTTTTTAATTTTATAAATAATTTTAATTAATTTAATTTTTTTTTCAATTTTTTTTTTCAACTTTTCAAATTCTTATGTAATATTTTTAAATCTCAACTATTTATATCACCTCAAAATTTATAAAGTCAAATAATTCTACTCATTTTTCTAATTATTTTCTAAATTATTTTAATCATATTAAGAAATAAGATGAGATGGGCAAAATAATTTGCCCTAACATAAGCTAGATTTAAAAAATAAGAAGGAAAAGAAAAATAAAGAAAGAAAATAAAATCTCCGATAAAAGATCAGTGAAAACTGAAAAAGAAAAGAAAAATCCAACTAATTACGAAGCTGCCTATTTAATCTCTCCAGTTTCTGTCCATTTCTCATCACAACACAACTCAGTCTCTCTGAATATCTCTCTAATCTCTCTCAAGTCTCAACCATTCCTTACAGTAGTAGTTCCTACTAAAATCTAAAACACACACACTCTCTCTTTCTCTTCGGTGGTGCGCAGGCTAAGGAGGGTGAGTGCGCACGTTAAGCCATGGCGAACCGTAGAGCCGCGGCGCTGTTGATCGGTCTCCTCTGCGCCGTGGTGGCAGGCGTCTCCGCTCAAGCTCCGGCCACCTCTCCCACCGCCACCCCTGCTCCTCCCACTGCCACCACTCCCACCGCCACCCCTGCTCCGCCCACTGCCACCACTCCCACCGCCTCCCCGCCCGCCAACTCCCAGCCCCCTCCCGCCCCCGTCGCCACTCCTCCCGTCTCCTCTCCGCCGCCCACCGTACAGTCTCCGCCTCCCACCGTACAGTCTCCGCCGCCCACCACTCCCCCTCCAGCCACTCCACCACCCGCCACTCCTCCCCCGGCCACTCCCCCTCCCGCCACTCCTCCGCCAGCCACTCCCCCTCCCGCCACTCCTCCTCCCGCCACTCCACCACCGGCCACTCCTCCTCCCGCCACTCCACCACCGGCCACTCCTCCTCCGGCCACTCCACCACCGGCTCCTGTGGCTTCCCCACCGGCTCAGGTGCCAGCTCCAGCGCCGAGCAAGAAGAAGGTGAGGGCTCCGGCGCCTGCGCCGGAGACTCCCAGCCCCGCTCTCAGCCCGCCGGCTCCGCCGACGGAAGCTCCTGCTCCTGGGCCTAGCTTCGACTCCATCTCTCCTTCTCAGGATCAGGTACGGTTTCACAATATATATGTATATATATTATTTGGTTATTATTTAACACTGTTTAAAGTTTAAACTCGATCTGAATTCTGAACAGATCTAAGTTTGTTTTTTTGTTTATATTATCTCACTTAAATTATAGTTTTACGTACGTTCGTATGGTTATGGAATATGGATACACACATCGATATATGTATTTCACTTGGTGGCGTAATGTAGTGGGAGTCTATTGGGGATTGCTAACATGCGCATTCCTGTGTTCATTTTTCTTGATATCCCCTGTCCTTCCTTGTGTCTCGAGCTTTTTGTTTAGTGGGTGTTAGATCAGGTGTGTTCGGGTTCATGTGAGCTTGGGTAGGGGTGATTGTATAGGTAGCGAGAACTGTGGCAAATCTAGTGTGGACAGGTGTTTGAAGATGACATGGCCTTTATTTTCACCGGCAATCTCTGATCGCAATCGTAGCACTGGAAAACACAATAGACGATAGGTACACGTGGCAGTCTATGATAAGCTTTACAGGGAAATGAAACGAGCTAGGTCACACAGTAGTCAAATTTGAAAGGACACAAGTCAGAATAGTATTGGTACGAGCATATTGGATTAGTCACAATTGAGCCCAGACAAAGTCCTATTAAGATGTTTTGCAGTTTTGCTGTTTGGGTTGTTTGAGTCTTGACCCATCATGTTGGGTCAGAAACTCAGAATATGTGACACATTTTCTCTCGGAACTTATGTGACAATTTTTTTTTTTTTTTTGGTTCTATGATGTGACAGAGTGGGGCAGAGAAGGTGTTATCAATGGGGAGCTTGAGCTTGGGATTTGCTCTCTTCTTTTTGGTGCTGTAGAGAAAGAGAGAGAGAGAGGAGATCTATATTTGCCTCCCAGATTTGATTTTGTACTGGCTGTGTTATTTTTAATTTTGGGGTATTAAACATATATATGTATTATTATTATTGGTTGTAATGCCAGTGTTAGCCCATGTGTATGTGTGTGTTCACTACTCTGTATTTGGGACTAATACACCATTCGGTTGCATTCTTTGGCGGTTTTTCTTAGGGGACCTTTTTCCTATTGGTGGCTGTGGTGGAGTTGTTTTGTATTGAGATCTTATTTTCGATTACATCGCTCTTTCTCTCTAATTTCGTTAATGCACTTGCTATTAATTAAATTGCAAAATCTGAATTATGCCAGACCAGAGATAATCAAGTGGTTGGTTTAAAGTAAAACAAACAGCATTATAGGAGGAACTTCCTCTAACCACGAGTTTGTTATCTGTCTCAAGATCAAGAGCATATCCGGCTAAACCATTAGTGGTTGGTTTGTAAAGCCTTGACTATCACTAAAGCATCAAAATCAATATAAGAAACTGGTAATATAAGCTTTAAAAAGTGGCATAATTGCAATCCTTTACTTTTAGGTTAGCATTTTTCTAAAAACATGGATCAAAGTTCAAAGGAGGCATTTTTCAAAATTTCCTTGGAGTTTTCATTTTCGGGGGATTTTGATGAATGACTGCTTATTGACACATTAATAAGTCGTATTTCTCACTTGTACTTGAATTTTTACATTATAACTATAAAATAAAAATTAAGGGAGCATATTATTCTCGGCATAAATTATTAAGTCGATCTTAGAATGATTATTATTATTTTTTTTTTCAATTTCCCTTTTCCCTATTGTTGAAGTGGGTTTCCCTTTGACCGTACTTCACAAAACTGGGCAGAGATTCATAGGCCCAATGGCTTATCAAAGCACGGAATGAATGGGCCTAAACCATCTAGTAAACAAACATGTCCTTTGGGAAATTTTGAAGGAAAAGGGAGAATTTCAAAATCATTTGTGATACCACTTAATAATCTATGCCCAAGTAGTGTGTTCTCTTTATTTTCACTATATATTTATAGTATAAATTTTAGGATATAAATTAAAAGTACAATATAATGGAGCATAAATTATCACTGTGTCAATAACAAATGCCCCTTTTGAAAAATACTGTTTTTATATAACTTTTGAAACATGCCACTTTAAAAAAAAATTTACAGCCTATGCCATTTTTTAGCAATGAATTTGATCCAATTACATTTTTTTTTTTTTTTTCAAATGAAGAAGACTTTGAAAGCACAATTAATTATGTTGTACATGGAGTCTCTACAACGGTGGACCTAGTTTCATATCATATCATCAATCAGTGTCACAACCACATACAATATGGCTACACTGCTACACATGGCCTCATATGTTTTGTTAAGCGAAAATAGTGAACCATCATATATTATATTTTATGGAGATCACTAGTAAAAATAGTCGTCTGTTTATACCATTACATGAATGTGTAAGACACACTTAGCTCTTGATTTAGTCATGTAACAAAATTGAAGGTCGAGCAAGATATAGGATATCATTTTTTTTTCCTTGTTATTAACTCACTAGTTACCCCAGCACTAGCCGTGAGTTAGCCCACTAAACGATATGTAATTAGCTCATCAAATTAACATGATTAAAGACAATAATATCTTTGTTTCTTTTGGGTTTGGTGAATTGTTTATTAAAACACACACACACACATTACAGTTGTATTGGTTAAACACACACACACACAAATCTCTTTTTTCATACGAATATTTTGTGGCAAGAAAATTTTCAGAATGATTCTAGACATATTTAATTTTAAAATTAATCTAATAGCTTAGAATCATTTTAAAATTGTTCCCACCTATAACTCTTCGTATTGCAGAATCAATTTCTCAAATAAATAGTTAGTTCCTTTTGCTGCCCATCAAGGACACATGGAATTATTAAAGCGTCAAACCATAAGTAATCTACACAAAAAGTTCACCAAGCAGTGGATCATTTAGGTTAATAAAATCAAAAGTTCCTCAAAGTTTGATAAAAGCAGTTAAAAATGGAGCTACTTTTTTTTTCTCCATTTTTTGTAATCACATTACTGCCTTCAAGCATTGCATCTTATAGGTTAATAAACTCAAAAGTTCCTCAACGTTTGATAAAAGCAATTAAAAATAGAGATACATTTTGTAGTCACATTATTGCCTCTAAAATTATAAGTCATCCTCTATTAATTTATTCTTATATTAGGGTTGACCATGGAGTGGGTTGACTAAAACCGTCACCTGTCTCATTAAGGATAACCCTTCCATATCCGCTCTATTCCGTTTAGGTTAACGATGCGGGTTACGCGTACATATTTGTGGATACCCGTTTAATATAAGAAATAATCAACATGCAATAAATAAAAGCTTAACGTATTTTAGTCATACATATTTTATTCTTTCATAACATAAATTTTTTTTTTTCAGAAATAAAACTCCAAACAGTCTTGCATATTTCATTCTTCCTTAATATAGAGTTGAAAAAATAAATAAACTCCAAAATAAAAGAAAAAAGTTGGCAAACAGAGATAACAAGGCAAAAAGATGCATTAGAATTAGTATTAGGTATGGACTCGCTACCAACATAGCGTTTGGGAAGAAAAAGAGATATGAAATATAGGTAGTTTATTTTACAAGGAATATAAAATATATGAATATAGATATATAATTTGAATTGTTAATAAAATTAAATGGGTAGGGTAACGAATAAACATGATGGTAGACTAAAACTGCTACCCGGCCAAAACTTGTTTACCTGTTAAAGGATTTTAATTTTTACGCGTTTATCGGTTTTTGACAGTTTCACAAAAAAATTAAAATTCGAATATATTACGCTCTTAAAAAAAAAAAAACTAATAACATCTAATATAAGTATCATCGTATATGTTTATGATACTTTAAATTTTATTTTTTTTGCCTTTTCTTTTAGTCGAATTTTATCATGATTGTTTCCCTATATCTCCTATCCTATCATAAGAAATTCTTGGCACCGTCAATAATAATTGAGTTATGTCCGTGGTATTCTTAAGACCATACGGCTCTTTGATATTGTGAATGGGCTTCTACGAATCCACTTTGTGCAAGTGCTTTGTATTTTCTAGTTACGGAATTAGGGAGAGAGATTGGGCTTTTAATTGGTTTGAGGACTTTACCCCATAACTCTTTAGCAATCGGAAGCATTCGGGAAAAAAAAAAGAGTGAGACAATAATGTAAAAATGACTAGAGTTCACAACAAACTCAACGAGCTGTGAAGGCAACTACCGCATTAATTAGGGAGATTAATACGAATTATGAAGCAATTGCACTTCTTAAGACCCACATGGACATAAATTCTAAGAAAATTTAATACACACACTTGCATTTCCCCCATTTATGATGTTGTATTACTTCATTTGCATATTAAATCATGTTTAAAGAATCATAACTTTTGTACTAGTCAGTACATTGTCCAAATTCAGCTAACAAATAATATGAACTACGTTTATAAAATATTATATGTGATCAATTAAATTGTAACAATTGACAAAGTTATCAAATTCGATTTCAAATTTTGAATTTGAGACTCAATCGCTTATCTTCGGAAGTAAAAATGAAAAAGTACCTCATGTATTTTGATTAGATTACAACTTCACCTGTAATTTCTTGAAAGTAACTATGCGTTTTATTTATGTTTTTTTTTTCAACAAAAATGCCCTTTATACTCATGAAAAATATGATTTAATGATCAAAGAATTTCGAATAAAATAGAAAATTTTCTAGGAAAAGAACAAAATAGACAATTATATGACGATCTTAACAAATTTTTAATTTTGATGGCGTATTTTTTCTGTTAATTTTAACAAAAACATAGTAGACGTTTGTGCTTTTTTATAGTGAAAGTTTCATTTATTTTCCCTCTAAAAAGTGTAATTTAGTTAGAACACATTAGATATTTTTGTTCTTTAGAAATCTTTATTTATATATATACATATACACACATAAATACGTATGTGTGTATGTTGTATATATGTATCATGAGAAGACTTTTTTTTTTTTGGTTTTTCAAAATAGTTTGGATAAGAGTATATGGTATGGTTCCAAAGTTACCATAGTCTTCAGTGTCGTACAGACTACAGAATATTGATACATTAATTATACTGGTCATCTTAGTTGGGATTCTCATTTTTGTTAAATCCCAGACTCACAGGTACACTTGGCTCGGTGAAAATTGTAATTTCATTTACTATCACTAGCCGTACACAATTAGTATTTATACCAATAGAGAAGAGCTATAATGGTGTACAATTTTGTGGCACTATAAATGATTCTCAACCTATAATATCTTTAAAAATACATTTATATTGTAGAACCTTCGTAATTTTATAAGTCGTCTATTTCATATTATTGATTTACTTCCCGATCAATTTAAAATCAAAATTATATTATTGATTCATATGAGCGGAGATGAAAAATGTGGAAAAAATTAATCTCTGCTCATATGAATAATTGAAGTAAATCAACAACATAATTTTGATTTTATTGATCTCCGTCATGTGAATAATCTCCGCTCATATGAATAATTGAAGTAAATAAAAAATAAAGGTGAAAAAGTGTGTTTGGTTCACTTTTATTTTTTATTTTTTGTTTTTCAAAATAGAAAAGTGCTTTTTTTTAAAAAAATTTTGGTAAAATTTTTTTTTCTTAAGTGGAATCAAATTTTAAAAAATAGAGGAAATAAAAAAAATTTGTTGTCAAAATTTTTTTAAACAAAAACAACAAATCTAAAGAACAAGTAATAAATATTTACGTTTTTTTTTAATCTTTTCACTCCTTTTTTGTCAGTTACAAATTATCATTTTGTGTTTTTATTTTGCAAATAAGTAACAAATATTGATTACCACGTGTTCTTTGTTTTTTAAAATTTTGAAAACAAAATAGCAAAAACACTTTCAAATTTTTGTTTATGAAAACAAAAAATAAAAATGTTATCAAACATATATAGCCTAAATTAGTCTAAATTTTGATTTTAAATTAAAAAATAATTCAATAATATACTAAATATACATATATATTTTATGTATTTTTTAAAAACTAGTATTAGTCGTACACAGCAATCGTGGACAAATTGTACACCATACTGGAATCTTCCTAATAAGGCCTATCAAAATAATTGAAGTATTTGGAGTAGACAATAGGGAATATGGTTAAAAGTGAGAGTAAAAATAAAAGATTCCATTTTATAATGACTGAAGTTCCTAATAATTGGTTTGAATAATTCTCCTACCATTGCTGCCCATCAATTTTACCCTTTAGGTAAAAAAAAAAAATTTGTGTTGAGACATGATAATATTATAAGGCTATTTCATACAGCAGGTTTACAATGTGCCATATAAAACTAATAAAGTATGGCGTAACAATAATATGGACATCAATACATCGGTCTCTTTTGTGTTACATCCCTTTTTGTTAGTGTACTGTACAAGTGACATATCAAGGACAGGTCCTACAATATTATAATACATATCATTTACTCATAAGAGCAGTAATTTTTTAGCTTGAATTTCCTTAATAAGGAATTATGCCGAGAAATCGATAGGGATCTTGCAAAAAAAGTTAGTCGATACTACTCTACCTCATTCAGAGTGGTGAGACTCTATTTCAAGGGATAAAAACATGAAAAAATAGGTTAAGACTTAAGAGCGATTAGAGAGGAATTGTTTATTGAACAATCCTGATCTATATTACCCGGAGGATTAGGTTTCCTCTTCTTTGATCGATTGTACCAAATCAGGAAAATTTTCTGATTTTGTAAGATTTAAATTTATTTTGTAATTATCCCAAAAGTTTTAGAAAATACCCATTGAATTTATTGAATCCAATCATATTTCTTCGATATTAGTAAACCTGAGATTCTCCCCTCCAACTTTCGGGATTAGAACGTATTTAGATACGCTAGCGCGATGAGAATGACTGTGACAACCCGACTTTTCGGATCGTCACTTAACATATACTTTATACTTAACTTATACTTTGGTGCGGAAAATAGAGACATTTTTTTTTTTTGATACTTATACTTAATACGAACATCATCTTTATTATTTAAATACCATAACAATATTGTCTAGAAGGAAAACATAATTATACAAATAATTGTCTGAATAGAAATACTTATTTATAAATACTAAGGCGGAAAATTTCTTTATTAGTGGTTCCCATTGCCCGCCTCGCATGCCTTGCACCGCCACCGCACAATCCATCTCAAACCATAGGTTTCTTACCTACAGTACGAAGGAAAAACTTGGTGAGCTAAAGCTCAGTGAATACAATTATTTTCTCACAAAAACATAAGTATGCAATGCATGACAATTTAGTCTTTATTATACATTACATAGTTTTACTTTTAACATGCTTAACTTCTTCTTCTTTGAGGATCCTCATCATGGTGTCGTACCTCGTGGAGCGCGCTCAGCCAATAGTCAGCGAGGGTAGCAAATCCTCGGTGAGTAAGGCAAAAACATACATAACATTGAAAACCGTCTCCTTAATGCCCTTTGGTCGACACAAGGAGAACGGGCGGTACGACACAGCTTTTTAACTTGGTTATCACTTGTTTAATTAAGTGACATGCTTCATGATCATAAATTTAACATAAAACTTGAACATCATAACTTAAACATCATAACTTGAACATCATAACTTGAACATCATGGTCATGCTTATAACTTGTAAAAATATAAAACATGACAACATACTTGAAACATTTCAACATTATCATAACATCATCATGAAAATATTTACGTCACATAACATTGCATATCATTTTATTTTGAACTACTTCGTACTGTAGTGAGATTGTACTCACCTTAAGTGAATAGTTCTACTTCGAGCTTTTCTTGCTTAGTGTCGGGAGCTAGCGGGCAAACCTAAACATAAACTAGTTGTAAGTGTCTAGACATAAACTATACCAACGTCTTATCTAAAAGGGACGGAAATCATTAAAACGAGCTTTTATAAAATCATTTCCATATATATAACAAGTCCATGACGGTACGTTAGTAATTACTGAAACGTCCCCAGGCTGATTGGGAAGAGTGCTATGGCCCCGCTTTAAGCCCAACTTACCTAGATTGAACTCCCCGAGGTTCCTAGGTAAGTATGGAGTGGATCACAAAGCAGCTCTTATTTAAGAACCAATCTTCTGAACAGGTCGTTTCAGTTTTCCATATCGTCCCATTGTAGACTCGTTTAATAATTTCAATAAGGTAGTTTTTATAAAAAAATAAAATATACCAATTGATAAAATTTCGTATTCAAGGGGCCTAAAGGCCGAATTTAATAAAATGTTCTGAAGATACTCCCCTTATTTTCTAAAAACAAGAAACTTTCCAGTTATAAACTTTTTCAGAAAACCTACCGATTTTATACTTCCTTCATAAAGCCATTATAACGAATTAATAAAATCGCATAATATCGGGTTAGGGAGACCGAATCTCGAAAAATGCTATTTCACAAAACTTTCTTAAAATTAAATTTTCCACGTTTCGGTCTCTAATAACGAAATTGAATTTCGGCTTCTAAACTCATTAAAACGGCAGAACATCGATTTTACTAAAATAAACGAGGAATTTAAATTCGGGTTTTAAATCTCGAAATTCCAACACGTAGAAAATCCTAACTTCAATATTCTAGGATTCAAAGTGACTAAAGTGCAAACCTTCGAATTCGAGTTTGAATGTTCTTGGCTTTCCTTCGAGTTCCGACGAACGTTCAAATCCTATAGTCGATAACTTCGAGTTAGTCTCGATTAAAAATAAAATCGAACTTAAACATTAGAGACTTTCGATATACCTTAACCTCGGCGAAACAAAACTTCAATTCTTTCTACTAGACTTACTCCTCCTCTCAAGAACACTCCAGAATTTCCTCAGAATTTCTACTATTCTTTCCCTCTCTTTCTTTCTTTCTTTTTCTTTCTTTTTCTCTGAAGCTTTCAGATTTTGGTGTGAGGAATGAGTGAGGCCTAAGCCTCTATTTATAGTGGAGAATGGCGCCTAAAAGGGGAAGGAAAGGGGAAATATTCTGTCATTAATTTTCTTGATATTTGACTTATTCTAGTAATCTCCTAAGTTTCCTTTTTCTGGCTGATTCTGTTGACTTTCCTATGCATTAACTGGGCTGAAATTTCAGCCACTAAGGCCTCAAAAATGGCGCCCATAATCCCCTTGATTCACCCTTGATCTCTCAAAAATTTGTTTCCTAAAGTGTGCATTTGACCTATCTTGAGTTGATACAGAAATCCTGTGTGATTTCTTCTGATATTCACTTAGACATTTGAGGAAACAAAATCCTCTCCTTTCACACTCTAAATGGCGCCAATATGCAGCCCTAGGGGATAAAATTTTTATTTATTTTATTGCCCCGTAATTTTCTTACATTTGCTTGTTTGCCCTAAACTACATGTAGTTTCCTCTAGTCAAACTACATGTCGTTTTTATTTTTTTTTTTAATTTGCTCCGACACTATAACATTACTTATTATTTTATGTGACGTAAAAACATTTATAAAAGTTTGGAATAAAATTCCCATGCATTTACTTCATTTCATAAACATTACATGTGGTAAAAAGGTCGGGTTTTACAATCTCCCCACCTTAGGAATTTTCGTCCTCGAAAATTATCGTACATGGAAATTAAAATAGCTCAGGGTACTGAACCCTCATATCATCTTCTCTTTCCCACGTGGCTTCTTCTATCTTGTGGTTCTTCCATAAGACCTTAACTAAGGGTATAACCTTATTTCTCAGCCTCTTATCCTGTCTGTCAAGGATTTTCACTGGCTTTTCTTCGTATGTTAGGTCTTCGTGGACTTCAATTGGCTCTTGAGTTATCACATGGGATGGATCTGACACATACTTCTTCAGCATTGAGACGTGAAACACGTTGTGCACAGAGGATAGCTCGGGACTAAGGGCTAACCTGTATGCAACTTTTCCAATCCGCTCGATAATCTCAAACGGTCCCACATATCTGGGGCTAAGCTTCCCTTTCTTTCCAAATCGCATAACGCCTTTTAGGGGTGCTACCTTTAAGAATACAGCGTCCCCTACTTGGAATTCTAAGGGTCTTCTTCTTTTGTCTGCATAGCTTTTCTGTCGGCTTTGCGCTGTCTCGAGCCTCTGTCGAATTAGCTGTACCGCTTCCGTTGTCCCTCTTGTGAAGTCTGTCTGATCAAGACTGGCCTGTCCGGTTTCATACCAGTGAACCGGGGATCGACACTTTCTTCCATATAAAGCCTCGTATGGGGCCATGCCCAAAGAAGCTTGGTAGCTGTTATTGTACGAGAACTCGATCAATGGCAATTTCTTATTCCATGATCCACCGAAGTCCATGACACAGCTTCTCAACATATCTTCCAGTGTTTGGATGGTCCTTTCAGATTGACCATCTGTTTGAGGGTGGAAAGCTGTACTAAACTTGAGCTGCGTTCCTAGAGTCCGTTGAACACATCTCCAGAACTGCGATGTAAATCGAGCATCTCGGTCAGAAATTATGGAGAGTGGGACTCCATGAAGACGTACTATGCTTGCGACGTATATCTCTGCTAGTCGTTCCACTGAAAAAGTGACTTTGATCGGTATAAAATGAGCTGTCTTGGTTAACCGATCAACGACAACCCAGATTGCGTCGTAACCTTCAACTGTTCTTGGCAAACCAACCACAAAATCCATGGTGATCTGGTCCCACTTCCACTCTGGCAGCTCTATTGGTTGTAATTCACCCGCGGGATGTCTATGTTCTGCTTTGACTTTTTGACAAGTCAAGCACTTGCTGACGTACTCAGCCACGTCCTTCTTCATCCCGTTCCACCAGAAGTGCTTTCTCAAGTCTTGGTACATCTTTGTCGCTCCTGGATGGACTGAGTAGGGTGTATTGTGTGCTTCTGAGAGTATCTGTTTTCTCATCTCCTCGTCATTAGGCACGCAGAGTCGCCCGTCTAGGTGAAGAATTCCATCTTCAGATAGGGTGAAGGATGTTTCCTTTCCTTCGCGAACTTCGTTCGCAATTTTCACCAAATCAGGGTCAAGTTCTTGAGCTCCTTTCATTCCGTCAAAGATAGTTGGCTGAATTGTCAGATTCGCCAAACTTCCAATCATAATCTCAAGTTCCAGCTCGTTGATCTCTTCTTGTAGCTTTGGGTGAAAAACTTGAATAGTCATGAGCCTGGCTTCCTCCTTCCTACTTAGTGCGTCAGCAACACTGTTTGCCTTCCCGGGATGGTATAAGATTTCACAGTCGTAATCCTTGACCAACTCGAGCCATCTTCGTTGTCTCATGTTGAGCTCCTTCTGTGTGAAGATGTATTTAAGGCTCTTGTGATCTGTGTAGATCTCAGATTTAACTCCGTAAAGGTAGTGTCGCCAAATCTTCAAAGCAAACACCACAGCAGCCATTTCTAGGTCATGCGTGGGGTAGTTCTTCTCATGATCCTTCAACTGTCGTGAGGCATAAGCGACTACTTTACCGTTTTGCATCAAGACGGCGCCAAGTCCAACTTTGGAGGCGTCGCTATAGATGACTAACGGTTCTCCACTCGTTGGAATTATTAGAATTGGAGCACTTGTCAATCGTCGCTTCAATTCCTGAAAACTTTCTTCGCACTTCGGAGTCCATTCATACTTCTTCCCTTTTCGAGTAAGAGCGGTTAGCGGTGCTGCTATTTTGGAAAATCCTTCCACAAATCTTCTGTAGTAGCCTGCTAAGCCGAGAAAACTTCTAATCTCAGTGACACTTCGTGGGGCTTTCCATTCCTTCACTGCTTCGATCTTTGCAGGGTCTACCGATATACCTTCGGCAGACACTACGTGTCCTAGGAAGTGAACTTTCCTTAGCCAAAACTCACATTTTGAGAACTTGGCATACAGTTGATGCTCCTTTAACGTCTGAAGTGCCAATCTCAAGTGTTCCTCATGTTCTTCTGGGCTCTTTGAGTAGATCAGAATGTCATCGATGAACACAATGACGAACTTATCCAAGTACTTGCGAAAAACGCGATTCATCAAATCCATAAATGCTGCGGGAGCATTTGTGAGTCCAAACGGCATAACCGTAAACTCGTAATGACCATACCGCGTTCTAAACGCCGTCTTGGCGATATCGCTATCTTTTACCTTCAATTGATGATAACCCGATCGGAGATCAATCTTCGAAAAGATTGACGCTCCTTTCAACTGGTCGAACAGATCATCAATCCTCGGAAGGGGGTACTTGTTCTTCACTGTGACTTTGTTCAGCTCGCGGTAGTCTATGCACATTCTGAAACTTCCATCCTTCTTCTTCACAAATAGCACTGGAGCACCCCATGGAGAGTAACTGGGGCGGATAAAACCTTTATCCAAAAGCTCCTGGAGTTGGGTCTGAAGTTCTTTTAGTTCGGCAGGAGCCATACGATAAGGAGCCTTCGATATTGGTCCTGTTCCCGGCATTAGTTCGATCTCAAAAGAAATCTCGCGTTCTGGGGGTATTCCTGGTAGTTCTTCTGGAAAAACTTCCACAAATTCCCTTACAACTGGTACGCTGCTTGGGTCATTCTCCTTTTCCTTGGTTTTGTCCACTGCCGATGCTAGGAAACCCATACATCCGTTTGCTAACATTCTCCGTGCTTGCATGGCTGAGATCATCATTTTGGGATTGAGTAACGATCTTCCCTTGAAAGCGAATTCTTCGCCACCGTTGGGCCTAAAGGTGACCCTTCGGTGCCTGCAATCAATGATCGCATTGTGCTTTCCAAGGAAGTCCATCCCTAGAATGACATCGAAGTCCTTCATTTCGATGGCGATTAAATCGACATGTAATGTGACTCCGTTAATCATTATCGGCATTTCCTTTAGTACGAATTCCGACAATAACATTTCACCCGAAGGTAAGGCTGTTCTCAAAAGTCTGGGAGTCCTATCCTTACTATCACTTATCTTTAATGCCAATTTAGTTGAAATGAAAGAATGCGTGGCACCCGAATCAAAAAGTGTATAAACTTCGTAAGAAGCAAGTGAGGTCTGACCTGCAACAACGTTTGAGGTACTGGCCAGTGCATCCGCATTGGTGTAGGCATAGAGCTGTGCCTGATGTGGTGGTGCTGGAAGTCTTCCTTGGGAAATTAAGGGTCCTTCGAGAGCAGGTTGAATGGAGTTGAGGCGCGGGGCTGTGCTCCGTTGCTGGTTCATATTCCCTTGGGCTTGGTTCAGATTTGGGCAATCCTTGATGAAGTGCCCACTTTGCCCGCAAGAGAAACATGCTGACGACCCCTTGCGGCATTCACCAAAATGGTTCTTTCCACAGTTTCCGCATCTCGGGGGAGGATTGTCATTTCCCGTCTTCTGTTGAACCCTCCTGTTGTCTGTAGTCTGATTCCCATTGGGCTTACCCCTCTTCTTATTATTATTCCCCGTCTGGGCCTGACTGTTCCCTTGAGGTCTTGCCCCATTATTGTTATTCCCTCCTTGATATCTTCGGTTACCATTCTTCTCTTTGTTTCTTTCCTCCATTCGGGCCTTGTAGTTCTGAGCCCGATCTTCCTTTACCTGCACTAGGCGGTACTCCGCCCTGATTGCTCGGGCCACACAGTCGGCCACGGTGGATGGGGGTTCGGGACCACTATCAATGGCCAATGCCAACTCTGGCCTAAACATTTCCATCATCCTTCTTACTCGCTCTTCTTCAGTGGGTACTAATCGAGGGCATAATCTTGCCAGCTGATTAAATTTGGTGACAGCCTCAGACACTGTCATACTTCCCTGCTTCAACTCATTGAACTCCTTCTGTTGGGCGTTCATAGCCCTCTTGTTGAAGAACTTTTCATTAAACTCTTCTACGAATTCTGCCCAGGTCATCTGTTCAACATTTCTTCTCATTGCTACCGTCTCCCACCAGTAGCGTGCTTCTTTCTTCAGCACGAAAGACGCACATTTCACTTTGTCCCCATCGGACACATTCATAAAGTTCAGAATGACTTGTATCTGAGCAAGCCACTCATCAGCGATTAACGGATCGGGGGACCCTTCAAAGTCTGGCGCCTTCATTCGTCTGAACCTCTCATAAAGGTCCGAGTTTGCCAGTACTACAGCGGCTGGGCGAACTGCTGGCTGCGGAGCTGGAGGTGCAGGAGGCGGTACTTGGGCTTGGGCTTGTTGTAGCTGGTTTCTCAGCTCTTGCATTTCCGCCTCTTGGGCTTCCAACCTCTGTTGCATAGCTGCGAGTAGTGCAGCTACTTCAGGTTGGGCGGGTGGCTGTT
The DNA here is from genome assembly GCA_018132145.1 of Boehmeria nivea var. tenacissima. Classification (NCBI taxonomy): domain Eukaryota; kingdom Viridiplantae; phylum Streptophyta; class Magnoliopsida; order Rosales; family Urticaceae; genus Boehmeria; species Boehmeria nivea. The sequence goes on along the minus strand of CM030878.1, from coordinate 15,349,819 downwards.
CCGCTTGTGCCCTAGCGGCATTCCCTCTGCCGCGACCACGACCTCGTGCAGCTCTAGGGGCTCTTCCCCTTCCTCTTCCTCGGACAGCAGCTCCTTGGTTAATTCCTAGATCAGCCTCAGCAGCTGCAGCCTCGAACTGGACTTGCTGAATGTTTTCCATTTCCTAAGGTTGGAAAATTTTATCATGTCATTTCATAATTAGCTTATAAGGACAACTTTATATAAACATAAGGAAAATACACATAACAGAATTTTCCAAAAAAAATTATTCTTTTATTTCATTGCAAATGAGGAATTAATACATAATAATGGCAGCAATGGCCTTATTTCAATAATAATAAAGACTTAACATGAAATTAATTCCTTATTCTAAATCTAGTCTAAGGGAGTGTATTCTGCCACGTCTTCATCGTCATTTTCGGCAAACGATGCTATCTCAAGAGCTTCAAGGATCACTTCCTCCACATCATCCACGTTTACAGGTCCTAAGTAAAGCTCCCGTATGCTCGTTGGTAACTCCCTCCAGAAGAGCTCAACCAATTCCCGCTGGCTCTCATCGGGTGGTGCTAGGTTCAGAATTTCGGTCCTGAACCTTCCAGCATAGTATTCCACTGTCTCGAAATCATACCTACGCCATCTCACCCAGTTGTCCAAGTACTTCTTCCTTCTCTTTCCTTCGGGAGTCGTCAGATAGCGCTCCCTTAGTGCATGGCACATTGCAATCCAACTTTTGTGTCCCGGTGTTGTTTGCTTCCTAATCCACCATTCAAGGGCTTCTCCAGTGAGTTGCATGGTGGCTAGGATCGCGTATAAGCGTTCGGGTACGTGGCATGCTAGAAATATCCCATTCATTCGGCTTATCCATGCCGTGATCTCATCCGGGTTGCTCCCGTCAAAAGTAGGAGACTTAGTCGTCATGAAAGCTTCGGTCGCCTTCCTATCAGCTTCAATCTCGATTGCTGATACCATTTTCTGGGGTTCCATCGAATATTAGAATTTAAACATATAGAAATATTCACATAAAAAATAAACTTACTTGAATTGTGCAGAATGGCCTTGTGCAAGGTAGCGAGTTAGGATGGCAGGAAAACCGCTCTGATACCAACTGTGACAACCCGACTTTTCGGATCGTCACTTAACATATACTTTATACTTAACTTATACTTTGGTGCGGAAAATAGAGACATTTTTTTTTTTTTGATACTTATACTTAATACGAACATCATCTTTATTATTTAAATACCATAACAATATTGTCTAGAAGGAAAACATAATTATACAAATAATTGTCTGAATAGAAATACTTATTTATAAATACTTAAGCGGAAAATTTCTTTATTAGTGGTTCCCATTGCCCGCCTCGCATGCCTTGCACCGCCACCGCACAATCCATCTCAAACCATAGGTTTCTTACCTACAGTACGAAGGAAAAACTTGGTGAGCTAAAGCTCAGTGAATACAATTATTTTCTCACAAAAACATAAGTATGCAATGCATGACAATTTAGTCTTTATTATACATTACATAGTTTTACTTTTAACATGCTTAACTTCTTCTTCTTTGAGGATCCTCATCATGGTGTCGTACCTCGTGGAGCGCGCTCAGCCAATAGTCAGCGAGGGTAGCAAATCCTCGGTGAGTAAGGCAAAAACATACATAACATTGAAAACCGTCTCCTTAATGCCCTTTGGTCGACACAAGGAGAACGGGCGGTACGACACAGCTTTTTAACTTGGTTATCACTTGTTTAATTAAGTGACATGCTTCATGATCATAAATTTAACATAAAACTTGAACATCATAACTTAAACATCATAACTTGAACATCATAACTTGAACATCATGGTCATGCTTATAACTTGTAAAAATATAAAACATGACAACATACTTGAAACATTTCAACATTATCATAACATCATCATGAAAATATTTACGTCACATAACATTGCATATCATTTTATTTTGAACTACTTCGTACTGTAGTGAGATTGTACTCACCTTAAGTGAATAGTTCTACTTCGAGCTTTTCTTGCTTAGTGTCGGGAGCTAGCGGGCAAACCTAAACATAAACTAGTTGTAAGTGTCTAGACATAAACTATACCAACGTCTTATCTAAAAGGGACGGAAATCATTAAAACGAGCTTTTATAAAATCATTTCCATATATATAACAAGTCCATGACGGTACGTTAGTAATTACTGAAACGTCCCCAGGCTGATTGGGAAGAGTGCTATGGCCCCGCTTTAAGCCCAACTTACCTAGATTGAACTCCCCGAGGTTCCTAGGTAAGTATGGAGTGGATCACAAAGCAGCTCTTATTTAAGAACCAATCTTCTGAACAGGTCGTTTCAGTTTTCCATATCGTCCCATTGTAGACTCGTTTAATAATTTCAATAAGGTAGTTTTTATAAAAAAATAAAATATACCAATTGATAAAATTTCGTATTCAAGGGGCCTAAAGGCCGAATTTAATAAAATGTTCTGAAGATACTCCCCTTATTTTCTAAAAACAAGAAACTTTCCAGTTATAAACTTTTTCAGAAAACCTACCGATTTTATACTTCCTTCATAAAGCCATTATAACGAATTAATAAAATCGCATAATATCGGGTTAGGGAGACCGAATCTCGAAAAATGCTATTTCACAAAACTTTCTTAAAATTAAATTTTCCACGTTTCGGTCTCTAATAACGAAATTGAATTTCGGCTTCTAAACTCATTAAAACGGCAGAACATCGATTTTACTAAAATAAACGAGGAATTTAAATTCGGGTTTTAAATCTCGAAATTCCAACACGTAGAAAATCCTAACTTCAATATTCTAGGATTCAAAGTGACTAAAGTGCAAACCTTCGAATTCGAGTTTGAATGTTCTTGGCTTTCCTTCGAGTTCCGACGAACGTTCAAATCCTATAGTCGATAACTTCGAGTTAGTCTCGATTAAAAATAAAATCGAACTTAAACATTAGAGACTTTCGATATACCTTAACCTCGGCGAAACAAAACTTCAATTCTTTCTACTAGACTTACTCCTCCTCTCAAGAACACTCCAGAATTTCCTCAGAATTTCTACTATTCTTTCCCTCTCTTTCTTTCTTTCTTTTTCTTTCTTTTTCTCTGAAGCTTTCAGATTTTGGTGTGAGGAATGAGTGAGGCCTAAGCCTCTATTTATAGTGGAGAATGGCGCCTAAAAGGGGAAGGAAAGGGGAAATATTCTGTCATTAATTTTCTTGATATTTGACTTATTCTAGTAATCTCCTAAGTTTCCTTTTTCTGGCTGATTCTGTTGACTTTCCTATGCATTAACTGGGCTGAAATTTCAGCCACTAAGGCCTCAAAAATGGCGCCCATAATCCCCTTGATTCACCCTTGATCTCTCAAAAATTTGTTTCCTAAAGTGTGCATTTGACCTATCTTGAGTTGATACAGAAATCCTGTGTGATTTCTTCTGATATTCACTTAGACATTTGAGGAAACAAAATCCTCTCCTTTCACACTCTAAATGGCGCCAATATGCAGCCCTAGGGGATAAAATTTTTATTTATTTTATTGCCCCGTAATTTTCTTACATTTGCTTGTTTGCCCTAAACTACATGTAGTTTCCTCTAGTCAAACTACATGTCGTTTTTATTTTTTTTTTTAATTTGCTCCGACACTATAACATTACTTATTATTTTATGTGACGTAAAAACATTTATAAAAGTTTGGAATAAAATTCCCATGCATTTACTTCATTTCATAAACATTACATGTGGTAAAAAGGTCGGGTTTTACAATGACATCAGTTGCGACTATCATCTTTGGAATAAATATCTCTCGGGCCTTGTAGGCTTTTCTTATATGACTTTTGTCTCTTTGGACAAGAATGCTACTACTCTCGAGCCCGAAGATGGGAAATGCTCGATAACAGTTATAATTTGGAAAAAAAAAAAAAAAAAGTATGGGAACAATTGTACAACAGGCATAGTGAATATGCATCTATAATTTAAAGGGCCTGGTACACAGTCATAAATATGATCCATCCTTTTCCATAACAAATGGAAGCTTCCCTTTGCCGACACTCTCTTGGAATTTTATACTTGTTTTGGTTGATTTTGAGTTCCAATCTTATCATATTATGTATATGTAATATATATTTATTGAAACGCTCAACATGTCAACCAAATTAAGGACATGCCCTAAAATCCTGCTCTCCATTTTCAGTATTATATATAATTTAGACTAACCCGGCTATTAATGCTTTGAGTGGAAAAGTGACCATACTTTTATCGATAGCTATATTTGCTTATATTTAATTTATACAATTAGCATATATTAAGATTCCACTTTTATGGTAAAAGAAGAAAATGTAAGGGAAGCCTTTTCTTTTTGCAATCGTCCTTTTTTACTTTTTCTTTGATTCCTTTGTTCACAACTTAATTAAGCTTTTCCAAAACGGTTATAAAAAGTGTTTCTTTGATCTTGTGGAGTTTAATGGTGGTCCGTGGTTCATTAATTTATGAGCTTAGCATTATCAATATATATATGTGTTATATGTATATAGGGTCTTTGAGTTTAATACGATTATTATTATTATTAATTATTGTCTTATGGGAGGTACTATTCTCAGTAACTTATTGGTCTTTATATTGACTTTAGCTGACTTAATGTATTGGCTTTACTTTGGTTACCAAGTCTGAGAAACAAGATTTGACGCTAGTCTTAATTACTTTACCCACCATGTCCATGTGTTGCTCGTGGAATTTTATTTTATTTTTATTTTTTTGCAATTTTGCTTTCTTCTGATGTGATAGTTTGTCTTCCTTTTGAAAATTGGATTGGGTAAAGCAATTAATTTGGCAATTTGAATTAGAGTTTAGCTATTTGGCTTTACGAAGCTGGCAAAAGGAGAAAGGTCTTCATACGATTGTCAACCAGTGAAATATAATATTCCATTTCCAAGTAATAAGCGAATTAAAAAAAAAAAAAGGGTACTATTTAGCCCTTTGGATCATTTTCACATGCACTGTATGTCTGTATATTAAGAGATTTTAGTCAAACCAATTTAATAACCATCAATTAGTAATCCCTTGAGTACTTGACAAATCTGCAAAATATTTCTCACAGAGAGAGCAAGAGAGATCGTACTCTATTATCCATTTCATAAAAGCCAAGGTATGGTCAAATTATATTTTTATCATTGAGAGTCAAAATATTTCTAAAAAAGTCATCAATGGACATAGTTATATGACTTAGTCGCTTTATTAGTATTAGTAACCTTTAGAATTTATGAGACTATGTCTTGTTTGTTTGAATCATTTAAATAGGTTGATTATGAATATTATTAGTGGTCGAAATAATTTTAAATAGTCTCAAATTATTTAAATGATCTCCAAATAAAATATTAGTATATTTAAATTTGTATCAAATCCGGTGTTTATTTTCTAAATTTTTGGGAATACAAATTTTACCATTTAATTTTTAAATTTAAAGAAAAAATGTATATTATTTTAATACTTAGACAAAAAACATGTATAGAGTTTTTATGTTGCTGACTGCATTTTCTTATTTCTCTATTTGAATAGTCTTCAAGATAATAAAAATTTTAAACATTTTAAAAATTGGGTCAGTTAAGTAATAGTCATTTTAGACTGTGTGTTTTTAAAAAATAGCCACAGTTTCAAAAAAATTAAAAATTAGCCCTAACACATGTAAGAAATTTCTGACAATAACAAAATTATATATGAAAATTACTCTAAGAAAATTTCTGACATGTGCAAAAATTTTCTAAAAGGACTAGTTTTTAAATTTTTTAAAACTGTGACTATTTAAATTTTTTTTTTCCAAAAAGTGGCTTTTTTCTTAAAATTTTCTTATAAAATAAAGTATATTATTTTATTTATGAAAAGTCTAAAAGTCTATCATTTAAAATCAAACGGTATTTGAATTATCAAAAAACTTGAAAGAAGAATATGAAAATTTAATTATTGGTCTTTATTAGTAATCCGATAGTCTGATACCATAAAGCAAAAGTAATATAATTAAAAGTGATTGTAACGAATTTAAGACACATTTAAGATATTACAATAATTCATTTTAGGGTGAAATAGGTAAATACTCATAATTTATATAATAATAAAAATAAATATCTAAACTTTTGAAGTAATTGAGTTTCTAGTCAATTCGTTAATTACTTGTACATACTTTTGGTAACTAAGTTAATTATCATCACTTATCACTGTGTAAGTAATTGAATCACTTGAGTAATTGGTTATATTTTTCAAAAGATTAGGTAATAATTTAAATTGGGTATTAAAAATTAGGTATTCGATATAATTTCTCTAAAATTGTTACTTTGCCTTTTCAATTCATTACTTTGTTGTAATAAATAAAAAGCCTTAAATAAAATACGAAACTATTAATGGTATAGGAAATCTTAAAAGTTATGGTGAGCTTAAAAGTCAAGGTTATACTTGCTAATTGCTATGGATTTGCTCATGTCACTAGCTGGTTTACTTGCCGAAGGCTTATTTAATCTTTTATTATAAATCTAACATTGATTTCCTCTTTCATTAATACAAAGATTGACCGTGAACACTTATATATAATATTGTAACCCATTAAAAAATATGGTCAAAACCAAATTAGATTAAACTCAAGCTAAACACTCATTGCTTGTTCTACATGCCAACTTTATACACGTGATGTTGTTGGCACAAACCGACTTCAAATCATGCCCTAACTATAATTATAATAATTTTATTTCTTATGACATGGCTAAACGATTGGGATTTTTATCTTCATTTTTTTTCCGTCAAAATTCCACAGTTCCAAGTCAATGATACTAAAGAGACGTTGACAAAATTGTCACCCCAGGAAATAAAAAGGAAGACGAGTTTAACCAAAAAAATTAATCAGTATTCCGATCTTATTTAAAGATTCGTTCATTATAAACAAATTAGAGGGCATAAATTAAGACATAAAGAAATGAACTTATATTGTCCTAAGTTTCACCAAATTCAATCGAACCCTACTTCCCAGACAACTTGTAAGACCCAACTTAAGCTTTCTTCTCTCTCTCTCTCTCTCTCTCTCTCTCTCTCTCTCTCTCTCTATATATATATATATATATATTATTCTTGTAACATTTGTTTATTATTGTTTTCAATGTAATAATATATTTTCATTTTCTTTTTCACTTTTTGTTGTTGGATCTGCCCGTGTGAATGAAATTATTCCGAGATTTCGTCGCCTCCATCGATGTTTTATAATCCGAACCGACATGGAACGCAAATTTTTGTTTAAGTCATATGGTCCCAACATGGATAATATATATATATATATATATATATAACAATATTCATACGGCGTGTGAATCGACGGGAAGAACTTTGAATTTTATTTAATATAACTTTACTCATTACCTAAAATTATAGATGTATTGAAAATATATTTGGCCAACAAATTAACTAATTAAAAAAAAAAACAGTTCGCATATTTAAGTGATTATAGTATGTAATATATAATATTATTTTCATAAGCTAACGTTTTAAATAAGTTGAAATATTTGTATTTTCTTTTGCACACCAACTAAATTTCTCACCCGCCGGGATATTACCAATTAGGATTCCTCAAGCTAACTAGAAATTAAGGGACAACACAACTACCTTAGTTAGATGGTACTCTCACCAATTGATATTTTTCTCTGTTATTTTATGTGTTTTGTTTTGTCATGATTATTCTTCTTCCTCAATTTGAGGTCTAATAAATTAATAGGGCAATAGATCCCATTATGATATAATATGGCGATTTTAATGTCATAAAAGGAAGACATAATGGGATAAATATATACCTCGAGTTTGTTTAGTGGCCCAACGGACGTTTTGAAGATAGATTTTCGTTTATATTATTTCAGCATTTCCAAAGACTAGCAGTAATTAGTGTTAGATATGAACCTTTTTATTATTCTTATTTTTGCGTACAATTTATTTTTGTTACTTGGGCTGTTACCTAAAGCACTTTCCAGTGACTAGTATGGATGTGTGATTCCATCAGCTGAGCAACTAAAACAAAAAAGGGTAATCGTTTAAATAAATAAATAAAAAAAAGGCGGATAGAAATACTTGTCTTTGCCGAATTATTGATATATAATTAGGTCGATTTCGCCTAATGTTTGTCTCTTTTGTGTCCCTTCAATTAGATTTTAATGTGCAATTAAAAATAATTATTTCATAATATAGTAAAATACGAAGTGATTAATAAATTAAAATATTTTTACTTATGTATCAAAATTTGATTACATATATTAAAAAAAAAATAAAAACGGAGACAGACTTTCCCAATGAAAAGGGATGGCCATTTATACAATAATAATAATAAAAAAGAAAACTATTAACTAATTAAGGAAAACAACGGTAAATGTGACAAACTCTTATGATCTATACAGAGAGAATTTTAAAAAAATTCTAAAAGGAGTATATATTGTTATTTATGCTTGTATTGCAATGAATATAGTAAGATAAATAATAAATACACAATAATGTAGATTTAAAAGTATTAAAAAGGGGAGTAGTTTTGAAAAGTGTACATATATAAGCCAAAATGGTAGCTTAATAATAGCTAGTAATTTAAAGCGAAAATAATAGTAGTTGATAGTAGACGCCTTTGTTACATCACTCGTTTACGTAGTATAAAGTAACTAGAATTGGCATTCTTGTGTATAACTTTTTTCTCAAAACCCATTCCCTCTTTCTCACACGCACAAGGTCAAGTGGAATGGAATGACCGAATGAGATAAATAATAAAAAGAATCGGTATGAGATTTCCCACGTCACCTAGGAATTGGACCACTTCCAACTGAATCTCATCATTCACAAACCAAAATCACACCATGTCCAATTCGTTGACCATATTGCTGACCAAGGAGTGACGAGTTGATGAGACTCATGAGAGTAGGAAAAAAAAAAAAAAAGAGAAGAAGAAATATGTTTTTTTTTAAGTAATAACATATAATTACATGTTGAACTGCGTAGATCTTAATCACTATTTAGGAACACTAGCGAGAAATTTAAAGAGTAAACAGTAGCCACATATAAACCAATACGTATCTTAAATCAATTACATTATAAATATACATATCCATATAAAAACAAACACACTCACCAAAATTTAAACATGTAACCTTAATTTTTACTTTGGAAGACTTTGTCACCCGAACTAAAGGGTGAAAAATATGTATATTACTGTGAGTAATGCTACATGGTCAATAATTTTGAATTATAAAAAACATGACATTTATTTATTAACTATAAAAACGATATTAATGTGTATATTTTTGTCCTATTTTAATAAATAATATCACATCCTTCTTGTAATTAATTTTTAATAGTGATGAGAAGTTATAACGATCTATTATTTTCTTACGTGGATAATGTATCTGTATTAAAGCAATAAAGTATGTTTCGTGCAACATAATGTATAAATATTATTTAGTTGTATGTTTTATCGAAATAATTATATATATTATACTAAGTAATAGAATTTAAAACAAATATCTTAGTTCGTAATAGATAATGTAACATTTAGTAAATAAAATTTGTTTTCCGTGTACAATAATTGGCGTTACAAAATTCTCATATAAAATATACTAGAAGAGCCATTATATTTGGTGTATAATATTATATTATTTTGTATTCTATTGTGTTATGCGGCATAATCTTATACAATAAAAACAATAAATTATATAATCTAATTTTAAACTTACAAAATATATTATATTCTCTAATATACAATAAATTTATACGTCACACTAAACCAACATTAAAAGACCCTAGACAGTAGAGAGTATAAAGTTTTTTATCCCAAAGGTTGGTGTTCTCTCATTTATTCATTACATACTTGGAACTTGACATCCCATATCGACCATAAATATACCTACACCAATATTAATACAAGCACAATTGTGTTAAAAGAGCCGTAACGCAACGCAACGCAAGTACTCTCTCTCTCTCTTTCACTTCCCCAATTTCAGTCCAATTAAAAAAACAAAACAAAACAACCAAATTTAATATTAATACGGAATAAATACAATTATAATATATTAAAGAGCCTCATCAATTTGGACTTTGACCACTCGGGAACAAAGCAGCAGTGGCCTGTAGGGGAGGAAAAATAAGAATAAAATAAAACAAAAATAAAATAAAGCTGAAGTTATCACGTGGGAGGTGGGGACTAGGTCTTAGGAGTTTTTTTTTTTTTTTCTTTCTCTTTAGATCATATTTTTTTCACACCCTTGTGCTTTGCTGTAATCACTAAATTACTAATAATTCATTTTTTAACGCACAAAAGAGTAATAACGTCCAATAATTAATAATAATTAGCAAAAACGAGGCAAACCCAACTTGAAACGTAGCCCAAGGTATTAGTTTAATCAGTGTCTTAAACGGTCAAAGTAAAGGGCTTAAGTTTAGATGCCCTAATAAAGTTTTTGATTGTTTTCCTTTCCTCAGTGACCCCATCGGCAAGGGTTCTTACTTCTTAGGGTCAGAGAGAAAAAAGAGTCCCCAAAAGTCACCCACTGGCTAATGTCACTGAACTTTCATACACCATCAATTTATGCTGTAAAGCACCATTGAAGATAAATGTAGAATTGGGTAATGCAAAAAAAATAATAATAATAAATAAATCATTATGCGAAAAGTCATAATTGACCCCACACACCCAGAATAAATACTGGGATTGGAAATTGGAATAATGCTATAGTTCATTCGAAAGATGAGATGAGAATAAAGAAAGGTGAGAAATAAACTTAGGTCTTGGGAGGTGGGAACATTCAACATGGTTAAAAAAAAAAAAAAAAACTGTACAATTTACAGAGGAGACATTGAAGTGAGAAGGAAAAAGAGGAAGTAGAAGAAAGATTGCTGATCAAGATCATGATGATGATCATATATTTATGAGCATTTAATATCTGAATGGACACAATATTTTCTTCTTTACATATTATCATCATCAGAAGAACTGACATGTCCATTATAGACCCCATGTCGCTTGATGTGCTAGTTTACAAACTGTTAACAAAATAAAAAACCAGATCTCCAAGAGAAAAACACCAACACAACCCTATTTTTCTCTTCTCTTCTCTTCCCCCAGACCCAGAGAGAGATTTAAACATCAACCATACCAAACAACCAAACCAAAGAAGATTAGCACACCCATGAAAAAAAAAAACAGTAATATTAAGAGGGAAAAAAAAAAACATATTTAGCTTTAAAATGGGAAAAAAAAAAAATTATCCAAAGCCAGCCAGAAGGTAGTTCTCCTTTTCACTGCCATTCTGGATTACAGTCAAGATAAATTAGTGGCAACTATTGTAAGGTTAAAATGTTGCTGCTGATGCTGATATACCGGAAGAAACTCGCCGCCGAGCTCGTTTGTCCTTCTTCGCTCGGAGGCGAAACTTAAGAAGACTTAGCCCTCCATTTTGCTCTTTCCCTAACTGGAAAATCGAGCTCCGACTCCGTAGTCGGGTTCTGCATCAGAGAGTATAAGGATTCATCCAGGCTTTTTTGGGGGTTAAACCTGTGAACAATTATGCTCTATTTACAGATTCATAGAGGCGAAACCAACCAACGTCAAGAAAGAAAAAAAAAAAAAAATTCTGACTGAACCTCCTTACTAAAAAGTGTAAGCTTTGACTGAACTTTCTTTTCTACTAGTATAAACAGTTTGCCTAATCCAATCCAAGGATCCTAATCATTCCTCTGCTAAATTTCCATCTTCCATATGTTATCCAGATTACCGTCGTGCGCTTTCTCCAGCGCCACAACTTTGGCTCGGTGCGACGAGATCGCGATGGCGCCCTTTCCTCTTTCGTCCTGGGGCAGCTCGTGGGCTTCTTCGATCGTGCCTGATCTCAGGTCTGCCGGAGGGATGAAGCAGTCCATGGACAGGCCTGGGACGTTGAAGGCGACCTCTTCGATGGTCCAGGCTTCTTCCATCTTCGTTTTGGTGTGGCTCATTGCCATCTCGCCGAACCTGAAGAGGTTCACCACGGAGCGGCCTGAGTGCGCGATCATGATCCCTTCGACGGGCCTGTAATCCTCGAGGTAGGAGTTGATCGTGGTTTCCCAGTAAACCGCGTCGCCTCCGTGGGACTGGATGCGGGTCAAATGGGAGTCCTCGATCTGGACGAGGAGCCCCGTCCTCTGGCTGAAGTAGCCGAGCAAGACGTGCCTAATGATCTCGGCAGGGCCTTCGCTCCTCGCCTTCAAAGTTTGAGGGTCCGCCGAGAGCTTCAAGATGAAGCAATCCTCGCCGTTGATCCTCTGCTCCCCAATGCATCTCGCGTCTGCAAACATACTCGCCGTTGTTCTCGGATCAAGACCCTGAAGATTATCAGCACACCGAAATTGAATTAAGTGAAAAAATTTACACCATAAACGAAATGAGAAGCCACCAAATCGGGCGAGGCGCGCGAAAGATCACCTGAAGCGCACGACGCAGAGGCCTAACAGGCCCTTTAGCGGTATGGGCGCCGAGCCAGGGCGTATGCCTCCAGACAAGCTTGCCATTGCAGCCGGCGTGAACCTTGCTTCCCCCGACGGCGAGCTCCACATACCACATGTCCGGATTCATCTGCCAGAGCACGAACCCGCCCGACTCGGCGCACCTGGACGCATTTTTGTTCCTCATCACCTTCGTCGCGGTTTCGATCTCGGAAGCCACCATCCTGAGCTTCCCCATGGCATACGCATTCCGGATCGAGTTCTGCAACTTCTGCCCGCCGGAAGCCGCCGTGTACTGCTGCAAGATGTACTGTGCCGACGAAGTTTCCTGCAAATAACAATCCCCAAAATCACACACCCATTTGAAAAAACCTGTTGGGTTTATTTTAACTACTCCACACCATAAAGACGATACACAATAGAACGAAAAAAAAAAAAAGTACAAAACTCGTCCCCGTGATCTGTTTGGTTGGTGAGAAAAAAGAAATGAAAAAAAAAAATACTAATATCAAACTTTTTTCAAAGCGTTTAAAGCTAGAGAAGAAAAATATTAAATTCTTTCACCGAGTTGGACCCATATCGCTTTCTTTTTTAACTAATTCCTCAAAACCATTTACCACCTGATCAAATTATTCTCTGTTCCTCCATTTTCCCTCACCAACCAAACCACTCACTCTTCTTCGTCATTCAAACAAAACATAAAAATCCCAATCCAATTTCTTCAAATTCACGCCAGAAGATAGTTTCTTTTTTCTTTTCTTTTTTTCAGTCAACACTTTCTCTAGCAAATACACAGACACACACATACACACACACGCATACATATATATATATATGTATGTGAAAAGAACTCACAATGGGAGTGTCCTTGATGCTGAGGTGAGGCAAGGGGTCGTTGGAGGTGACGTGTAGAGGGGCGAGAGGAGCGCCCATGACGCCCAGAAGCAGCCGGAGATCGGACCTCCGATAGGCCATCGATGGAGCTCTGGACAGCTGTCCTCGGACCCACTGCCCGAGTCCGGACCCGACCCGCTTAGACTCGCCCACACCTTCTCCGCCGCCGCCGCCGCTGCCGTCCGGATCCGGTCCCTCCATGAGCGGCGCCAGGGGCGCCTCCCCCAGCGGGCGCAGGCTGCCGGATCTCTCCACAGCCGCCGCCCCGCCGCTGGAGGGCTTCTTGCGCCGCAGCAGCGCCGAGATAGGCGACGGCGACCTCGCCGGGCTTGTGCTCCGGCGCGACCGCGACGGCGATAGGCCGCGCACCACCTCATCCTTCAGCGCCGAGAAGAACCCCTGCTTCTTCTCCATCGCCACGAAGAAGAAGAAACAAAACACGTATATATAATCAAATATATATATATATAGAGTTCGCGAGGGATCACGAAAGAAAGGTGGGGTTTTCTTTTTTACGGTTTGGCTTTTGTTTTGGTGCGAGAGAGAGCTAAATAGCGTTGTTGCAGAGTTGCGCTCAACGAGAGGAGTGTGAAATGTGCGAGTTCTTCATGGAGAGAGAGAGAGTGAGAGAGAGTTGGGTTTGGAAAGTGAGAAACCGGTTCAGAAGAAGAAACGTTTTAGAGTGTGTGTGTCTGTGTATGAATATATGATTCTAGAGAGAGAGAGAGAGAGAGAGAGAGAGAGGGATTAGAAAAAGAATAGAATGAGGAGAGAGAGAGTGGGGAGAGGGAGGGAGAGAGAGAGAGAGAGAGAGGGTATAAACTATAAAGCTATTGGAGCATAAAGACTAACGAGTGTATTTACCATTTTGGGGTTGAAGAGGGAATTATGGGTGGACTGTGGAGGATCAATTTGGCATTTGCCTCGCCTGACTGACGCTTTGCTTTACTAGCCTCTTTTGTTATTTAATAAATAAAAATAATTATAATTTATTGTTTTCTTAAAGAGTTATTTATTATTATTTATTCTTTTGATGATGCCCTCTCCTTTTTAAGTGGTACGTAAAAATGGTAAAATTAGGACTTTGGAGGGAGGGTATCTACTAAAATTTTACAATGCGAGGAAACTGATCACAAAAACTTACCAAATTTCACCTGCTTGACAGTTCATGCTCTGAGCTTGTTTTTTCTTTTAACCTTTTTTTTTTCAATTTATTTTTGGGCTTGAACTTTGAAGATGGAAGACAATTTCGCAATTTTTTCTAAAGTCTTTCTGATTTATTTCTTCTCTAATTCATAATACATATATATATATGTAATACGTATTATAATTTTGGATAGTTAAATTTATCTTATTGAAATGTAGAGTCTATTAAAAAAAAATTCTCTTTTTTCCACCACAAAAAATCCACTAGAGAATTCTCATTTTTATTTTCCTTTCTTTTATTTTTTCTCTACAAATCCACCTTTCTAGCTAGTTCATTACCAATTTTCTTTTTTACAACGTTGAAAAGTAATTTTTTCAATTTTCAATATAAATATCATTTTTACAATCTCTATTCAAATTTTATAACTAAACTTTTGCTTAAATATTAATCCTAATTATAAAATTTTATAAAATAATAACTCAAATCAAAATTATTTAGAACTGTTTCTTAGAGTTCGTTATTTGGATGAAGTTGACTAACTTTTGATAATATACAACAATAATTCAATTTCTATATGACCTGATTGACCATTGATTTTTTTTTTTATTTTCTGGGCAAATACATCCACGCTACAAAGTGTAAAGATGTTTATGCAAATAATTAATAAATGAGTACTGATTAGGAGCAAAATATAATTTCAATTTACCAATGATAAAATCGTTTCTTATGTTAGTATACTGCAGTAAAAACATCGTTTCTTATGTTAGTATACTGCAGTAAAAACATTCTTAGTTAAGTTAGTAACATGAAAATTTATTAATTAGCAAATTATTAATTAATCAATAAATTAATAAAGTACTTATTTCTAAAAATTAATAAATTTATATTTTTTTCTTATTTATACTAGCATTCATCGAATCTAAATTATTCACAAATTATTATTATATTTTGTATTCGTCAATAAAGCAAATCTATATTGATATCAATACATTTTTAAAAAATCTGCAAAATCTTTTTAATAAGATTATAAAGTTTTCTATTTAGGAAATTATTAATTTACTTACTAAATGAATCTTAAAGAGAATTTTTTAATATATTATGATTATCTTATAAATTTATCAAACTACTAATTTAAGCGCACTGAGTTGGAATTGGTCTCGATTAAATATTATTTAATTGTAGTTTTTCAATTTATGAAGTTTTACTGTATATACCAGTAAAGTTTAATTGAATGTTTCTTATGCATGACCTCTTATTACATATGGATTATTTTGTTAAATTATGCATAATAAGGTGCCATCAATATTTGTAAACACGCAGTTTATCCTTGATTATTCAATGATTTGTTGTCTATAAGTAATAAGTTGTTTGGAATAATTAACACATACCGTGGTTTTAGTCTTTAGAATATATAATGTTATTACTGCCTTCACACTATTCTTTTAAAATTATTTTTGAATATTTTTCTTACTTTTTTTTTTTTGCTTTAATCATATAGATGTACTTATTCAAATGGTTGGTGATTTTCTAATTTTGAAATTATAAGATTTAAGCATTTAATCTCAGAGTTGAGAAAGTAAAAAAAAAATAATTAATTATACACGTATAAATGGTTAAAACTAGCAAATTGTTAAAAAAAAATTATTATAGCAATAATAATTCTTGCAGTATATTTAACAAACAACTCATTATTAATGTAGCACAACATTTATCAAATTACCCCTAAATTCACCAAAAACAACTTAGAGAGTTATATTTTTTTAATATTATATACGCTTCTTAAAATTTTTTAGAATGTACGTAATTATCAATAAATCTAAGCTGTTATTTATGCATTTTGTCGGCTTATAGCCTTATAATTTCGTTTTTCTGGCAGAAAAATCTTTAAATGAAATGTTGTTATGAGGAAAGGTCACCTATGAAGTCTTAAATTCTGTTCAAAATTGGAATGAGATAACCACGTACGATAATCACTCATACACTCAGCACGATTTTTACACTACCAAAAATGTGTTGTGTTTCCCTTGTTGTTCGTTTATTTATTTATTCTTATTATTATCATTTATTTACAGTTCGAACCTACGTAATTGGCAAATTAAACTGTACGTAATTACGAAATATATAAAGTAAGAATCTAGAAGTGATTTATTTTTTAGATATCAATGTAATATATAAGCAATTTGTCCTCTCTTACAACGAATAAATATCGTCGCCGCTGACACGTATTTAACGAATATATAGTGAAAGTGCAAATTTCATGTTGATGCCATTGCCAAGAGATTCGTAGTCTTCCTCATTTTTATTATTTTTGTTGAGTTTCGTTCACGATAAACTAGGTGTATATGTGTGTTAATTGTAGGAAAAGATTTAACGAAAAAGTCACCCACGGAAAAATTACGAAGAGACTATTTTTTTGGTAGGAATTTACGAAGAGACTATACTATTTTATAAGTAAGAGTTTCTTTGGTGGAATTGAGTAAGTGTAACTTCATTTTGCTTTCGTGCAAATTTAATCATAGGTTTGTTTTATCTACGATAGTGTATCTGTTACAAGTCCACAAAGCATCTGAGATGACACAAATTATAATGCTTAATTAAAACATTTTGAATATACACGGGATTCAAGCTTTCGAGTTTTCCTAGGACTTGCATCAAATTTTCCAACAATTTTACAATAATGTTAGTAAATCTACTTTATTGAATAGAATTTTATTTTTCATAGCATTGATTTTAAATTTAGTGATAGCAAGGCTCCTTATCATATTAAAATTCTTTTAAGCTTAGTTATTTTGCTTTTATGGAACCAGGTATGGTCAAATGGTTATTGATTATAAATAATAAAAAAACCAATATTATGGTTTTCTTGTGCAAAAATAGATCAAAATTAAATTAGTATTTTAAAATATATCACATATTCAAATATTAAAAAAATAGCACTTGTTAAGAATTTTATGAAAAAAAAATCTTGATATATTTATTAGATATCATTAAACATTTCAACGTTTACTCTTAAAAACTGAAATGTTAAATTTTTTTTACAAATGTCTAAAAAAAATTGTTATAAAATTTATGACAAGTGCTATTTTCTTAATAGTTTAAAAGATGAATTATTTTTTGAAAATGTAAAAAATTTGTGTTATTTTCTATAAATATATATATTTTTTAAGGCTCATCGATACGATATGCAAGCACGGATCTATATGAGGCTTGTGGAGGCCTAGACCCCCTTTAAATTTTTAAAAATTTATGTTTTATCCTTATAATTTAAGAAAAAATTTTAAAAAAAAAATCCTTCATACACCCCCTTAAATTAATGAAATCTACTTATTTTCTATATATTTAAAGAAAATTTTTAGATAAATACTTCTTGTACCCACATTTAATTTTCTATATTTATAATTTTTTCTAAATTTTCTTATAACAAATTTCAATTTAGCCCAATATAATTTATAAATATGACATATTTTTCTTTCAATTTATTTATAATAATCATATAATTTTATGCACCACTAAATTAGAGTTCTGAATCCGTGCTGACAATGCGTATACTATGTAACCTAATCTTATATTAGCTCGGTTCTTATGAATTTACTATTTTCGACATGTGTTGGATGAAGCATAAATCTGAAAATACATGTGCACTTTTACATTCGTTGTTAAGTGCGTCTTTGATTTGATTTATTCATTGTTTTCCACCTCTAAAATTAAACAAACATTTTTGGAATAATTTTTTCCGTAATATTTAACGACCAAAATATCTCAATCATCTGTATACTTCATTACGAATCCAAGTTCATCGCATTTTCAGTCTATCATATTTGATTGGCAACGAATTAATTAATATTGTCATGATTTAACTAACTTGAATTATAAGATCGGCCCACTTTTGTTCACAAGTGTTAGGGTCTCCATTTTCTAATTCTATCCATTAATTAAATGCTCGTCATATATATATATAATTGACAATTCTTGGCGGATCAGAAAAGCATGAATATTAGGAAAATTTTCAAAAAAATTCAAGAATTATAATATTATTCTCCTAGTGTTTATTTCTCTTTTTTTTTCCTTGCCTATTTTTAATTGTAAATATTTCTGGTTTGCTCAAACTATTTCTTCGTAGCTCATCACTAGGTAGTGAAGATTTTGTTTACTCAATTAAACAATTATATTTGTCAAAGCAAGTAGGAACAAATGGGACTAGCCTTATTTAAAAACTAGTTTAGCAGACGCGCGTCTCATCAGACATATATATATATTTTTTAAGTGTAATCATGAAGTTAATAATATTTCTTATATGAATTTGAGTTAAATTATGATATGCCTAATCTGGCATCTAATTTTTTTTTTAGGTTATATTTTAAATATCAAACATCGAATAGATAAATTGGTCAAATAGCAATATGTTTAGCTCATACAACTAGTCTAAATTTCAATATATGTAACGAATGATACATGAGTGAAACATGCATTTTGAAATTCAATTATTGAATGCAGATATGGACTTTGGCTTCGAATTAACACTACATGCATATGTTAAGCGAAAATGGAAAAGAAAAGAAAAAAGAGAATATTTGTTCTCCATAAGGCCTTAACTCATGAATTGCAACTTGCAAGCACACTGATATTCACTAACCCGATAAAGAAGTGGGTTCAACAGTACACAAAATGATCAATTCTAATGGCTCTGTACGGTGAGAATGCGTTTCTCCATTATTTATATGGACTAAAAGAAATATATTTTTTTCATTAGTAATTTAAAAAATTAATTACAAAATCCATTATAAGGGAAAAAAAAAACCCAAAATTTTTACTGCAAGATGTGCAAATGCAAAACAAACCATTTAAATGAATCAATTTGACTTTTTTGCTTCAAATGGTTAATATCTAAATGAGTCATCTAAATGGCTACCACTGTACCACAAACAAGGGTACAAGACCAGATTCACTAAAGAAGTTTTATTTATTTATTATAATAATACCTAAATATGCTTTAGTAGTTTCACTAAAGAAATACCTAAAAATGTTTGACTAATATGGTTAATATCATATTTTTGACAAATGATACAATAATTTATTCGGTCGATGTATTATCACACGTGATAGAGTATTACAAGAATAAAGATCATAAACAATCTTTCTGAATTCGTAAGTCGTAACAAATTACATTCTCGAGTTCTACTTATAACTTATAAGAACTGCTTGGTAATTAGTTTATTTTTTCAATCCGATGCAGAAAACAATAAATAAACAAATAAAGCACTTGCCAAGTAATTGATAGAAAAGATGTTTTATATATAGATTTGCAAAACAAGTACTTATATGACTTATTAGGCTTTTTTCTATACTTTTTTTAGGTAATTTCTAGAGAATATTTAAGATGCACACTTTCACAGTTCACTTATGTTTTTAACTTTGAACTTGATTTAAAGTAACTTTTTTTTTTTTTTTTGCTGGGAATTGATTTAAAGGAACTTGATTACAAATAAAGCGTGATAATTTTCAAGCCTCTTATCTCTATTTAAGTGAAAGGGAGATTAAATAATTATGGGTTTAGCAATAAATGTCATAATCACTCTTGGATCTAAACGTTTCAAAATTTCAAGAGCAATAACTATTGATAAATTTTCAAATTTGGTAATTATTTTGAGAGATTTCTAAGAAAATAAATATTTTCAAATTTTAATTTTTTTAAAAAGTTTTATGTCGATCGAAATTTGAGAAAATAGCCATAATAAATTTTTAAGTTTATATGTTAAGTATTATTATGCTAAAATATTTGTTAATAATTACGATTATTTTTTTTTCATTTTTGAAACTTAATTTGACTGCTATTTAAAAACTCATACTCTTAGTTTTATTAATATAATATATTTCTATTGACAATTTAAAATTTTCTAAAACTTTTCGTTATTTTACTCTTAAAAATTAAAATGATTTATTTACTAAGAGAGAGAGAAGGCCGGATTTATGGTAGCATTTCTCCAAGCATGCACTGATTAGCTTTAAATTTATATATAGTAGCCCGTGAGTTGTTTTCAATATTTATATTCAATTTATTGTCATATATTGCAACAAATTTCCCATCATTGCGTTATTGGCTTATTCTGTCACTATTCCAGGTCTCTTTGATAAAACTGATGCAATTATCATCTTCGGCCATTGGTCAGCTATTGACTATATTGCATGGTCCATCTCAAAAAAAAAAAAAAAAAAAACACTGTATGTTGCATGAATGGTCATGAGCTTTTTTATTTTTATTTTTTTCAGATTGTTCAGTAATTTCATACTAAACCTGATCACATCATTCTATTGGCCACATTGATGCAGTTACATTTTAGACTGCCGAGCCTGTAACAACAACTTAAATTACAAAATGCCATGACTGAATTACTAGTTAATCTGAAAAATCTAATGTTAAGCTCATTGGTCATAGCGGTGAATTCAAAGTACATATCATGCCTTACACATACCAATGCCCTCGGATGTATTGAAGAGATCAGGTGGGGATTGAAAATTTACCTTTTTCACTTTGACCTCAAAATCTAGTTCCTTATCTTTGCACAAAACACATGAAATAAAAGCAATGGTAATTAAGCTGTATATATCTCAATTCATTTGATCACTCAAATATTAATAGTTAAATTTTCTAACATTGTCATTTGTGTGATGGTTTAGTGGTTATGAGACTATTGTAATGTGTAATTAGTTTGTGTCAAAAGTTCGAGGATTATTACTGGATAACTATCAACTACAGCTTTTAAGTTGCACCAATATCAAACTATATACCCACATATAGATCAATGACACAATATACCTCTACTCAAAACTCATAATTTATTATAATCATCTTAATTATCTTGTCATATTACTTTAAACCATCTCCAATACAAATTTTAATGTTGATGCTAAATTTGATAAACAAAAAAAATCAAAATATAATATTTGACATAGAATATTCAATGGGTGTCATTTTACTATTTTTATTACTTTATTATTATCTAGTTTCACAACTCATTATAGACAATAAATATTAATAGCCAATTGTAAGAAGGGCCAACTAAGAAATTAGCTATGTCAAAGGTAAAGTTTGAAGAATTTAGCTATAGAATGTCAAAATTAAGGAAATAACCATTATATACCTTAATGGATATAAGTATCAATGACAATTACTTAAAAAAACCGCCCAAATCAAATAAAAAATATCAAAAAATTCGATTTATTCAACTTAAAAAAGCAAACCAAACTTACTATTATCAAAATTTTCATCGACTGTGATAAAATAAAAAGTAAAAATGACTAATTTCTTAAATTTATAAAATTATGGCTAATCTCTAAAAAAAATAGTCTAAAATTTGGCTAAATCCTTAAAAATCTCTTGTAAGAAACATGCATAGTAATAATGACATTTTAGTATAAAAGATTTATTTTATAAAATAAAAACTGTTATGATAATTATTTTTCACATTTAATGATAAAGACGCTCATTTTCAAATGTTAAAATTTGCACATTATGCTATATTCAATGCAAAATTCAGTGCCAAATTTAAGATTCACCAAATAATTAGCACATCAATTTCACATTGGTGCTCTAAGCTCTCTGTGGTAAGCTATATAAGCTGATTGACCCACCAGTCCTAGTAGGGTTTTTTTTTAGCATCGCCCATTGTAAAGGAAAACCCATGACCCATCCATACAACGATTGCCGAATATATGTTGAGGGAACATAATTTATATCTATCTTTCACACTTCTTTAGTATTATCATTAACAAATATCAATAATATCCATGTTGTGACCCAATATTCAAAGTTCACATATTAAAGCTGTCACAACATATGGTGGCAGAGGCAATGACCCTTTTTTTTTTTTGTTCATGCACACTTAATTTGATTTTATTTTGACTTTGTCATGAGATCGGAATTATGAAATTAATATGCAAACAAATTTAGTTTCATAGTGAAGGCATTATATTATATATACTATATATCTACTATAAATATGCATATTGCTTTTTTTTTTTTCCCTTTCTAATATGGGATGGGTATTACTCAAAGTAGAGAAAAAGTCCGGAGAGATGAGACAATTAGCCATGTGAATGGGCTAAAGTTTCCCATAGTTTTGGGACCCGAAATTAACGCGTTTTAACCTTTATTTATTTTTATTTATTAATTTCATTTATTTATAAGTTTTGTAATCTGATTTTTTTCTATATATATATATAGTGCATACAGCTAAGAGCCCGACAGATTTTCCCGGCCATTTCTGCTGCTACTGCGATAACCACTAACCAAAATTAATTAACACTTAAAAACAGAAAAACCCGAAATATTTAATCGCTTCTTTTTAACTATTATTATTATTGGTGCTTATCCAGCCAGAATGAAACAACTTGCTTTCCTAGTTTGCTTTACTTGGGAGTATAATTATCAATTTTATTTTTACGGTCTTTTAATTAGTTTTATTAAAAAGATATGGTATACATATATAATATACATTCATCGGATTTCAGTTATGTCATGGCATGGAACGCCTATATTCTCGTACTACGTTAATTCCAAAATAAAATAACGTACACTTCTTCGTTGTTAATTAAAAAATATTACATAAATATATTACTTTGATTTAGCTAATGTAATGGCACTTAAAAAAAAGCAAAATTCCTTTCTTATCATATATTAATTTCTACGTATAACATCATATCATAATTAAATAGCAGAGTGCCCTGAGAGATAAATCGAGTTTACAAATCCTCCAATTATATGGAGGTTGAGATTTTAAGTTCAAATCTAAGTGAATGTACGTTTTCTTATATGAATGTGTTATGTAGTGCGATTTGGTCTAAAATACTTAATAGTTAGTCTACTCCTTAGGTTATTATTATAACTTTTCTTAATAAAGGTTAAGATTTACAGAGTGCTTTGTATATGTAATTGTTAAAAAAAATTAAATAACTTAGTTACAATAAAAAAATATTCCATATAGAAATTCTGATGACAAATGCTCTAGCAATTATATTCATTTTAAAATCTAATTACGAAATATATTGACACATAAAATCCACTCTTTGTTAATTTCCGCTTGTTTTTATGAAACTTATACTTGTTAAAAATCTTTGCTCATTCAGTTAAAGAAAATAACAACCTCCAATTTTTCATTCTACTATTTCTTATTTCTGTGTGTGTGTGTGTTTTTTTTTAAGTACTGTAGTGACATGCTGTTTTCTAATTACACGTATGAATATACCAAGCAAATAATAATAATAATAAATAACAACTATATATAATAAGAAGGTATATATCCTAAAGGGTTTGGATTTCCAAGTAATATAAGACCAAATATGTCTACATTTGTGTATGGTAGTTAGACGAGAAATGGAAAATTTGATAGCAATTGGTTCATGCTTGTTTGGTACAAAATAATGGCATATAATATATATATACATAATGCTTAGCCAAATATTTCATAGAAATCATTGTTGTGGGTAGGTCGCCCGACATTCTACACGTTCCATGGCTACAATTATACCTTGCATATATATCATATATAGCGATCCCTTGGAATTTAGTGATTTTGGCTTGTTGTATTGATATGTAGCTCTCTCTCCCCCAATTACTCAAATCCTCGAAAAGGGGAAAAACAAAAAAAGAAAAAGAAAACGCACGAAGTATAATATTAATCTGAGAAAACTAGGTTTTGAACTTTGTAAGTGCTAACAATAAAGCATTGCCTTAAATCACATTTAATCCAACCTAAGATTTTTTTTTTGTACCTTTTTTTTTCTCTTTTGTTTTTAAGATTGGATCTCGTAAGAGAGAGAGAGAGAGAGAGAGAGAGAGAGAGAGAGAGAGAGAGAGAGAGAGAGAGAGAGAGAGAGAGAGAGAGAGAGAGAGAGAGAGAGAGAGAGAGAGAGAGAGAGAGAGAACAAATTCCTATAAAAGAAAAATTAAATTCCAAGATACTAGTACACCTTGGCCTTGAGGCCTGAGGATTTTTAACTTATGCCCTAGTTTTAGTATGATTATTTAAGCAGAAAGAGAACGTGAAACTGCCACTTTTTGCATGTCTTTATGTCCAAAACACCCAAATCCGTTACAGCTTAACATCACCAAATCTCCATGATAAGATTTGTGCTTTTGCCATGCGTTGGCAAGTCATGTGTCATATATACTTGAGACATACTTCTTCATATTTTTATATATTTTTATTTTATATTTTCCCTTTTTTTTCCCCTTTTTTTTTGTTCAATCTTTCCTTGTAGTAAAAATTTTATAACAATCTGATATATTTTTTTTGTCCAACTGACTAACTGAGTCACATCATGAACCGAAATATCTTAGCCTCCAAAAGACTGTTTAGCAATTGGCCAAACCAACCCATCATTTTATGTTTTATCAATGTGATCAACACAATTAATAAGTGGGCCAATTAGCAATATTATTTGATTTAATGGGTCATTCTGTGTTTTTTTTTAGGGCAAAGTGGGGTCATTTTTCACTATTTACAAAAAGTATGAGCAGTAGACAAAATTGTTGTTCCTTATAGACAAAGGCATCTTCTTTCTGCTGTATATGTTTATCTATTATTTACAAATTAGGGTCAGTTAGATAAC